>CM067845.1:252155768-254555768 GCA_034509565.1 Triticum monococcum
GATTGGAGAGAAGTTCCAAGGAGCTGCGCCTGGCACAACACAAGGCGGAGGCGCAAGTCAATCTCAGGAGAGAGATGCTGAGGGATCTCAGCATCTGGCAGCGTCGTGTTGATTTTGAGCTAGGGCTAATGGTAGAGATCATATTCACGGAGTCATTTGCAGAGGAAAGAACGCGCATGCCTGCACAATGGCATGAGCAGCCGGTGCAACTATTCAAATGGGCGGTAGGAGAAGCCAAATCCCGGGACCAGTTGCGGCGCCGCCGCTGGGCATGCATCGTAGGCGAGCTGAGCTGCCCTCATTCCCCGCCAGCGATGTAGTGGCCTAGTAGTCGGTTGCTGCTGCAGTGAACTTGCAACGCCATGTCGGTTTGCAACCTTGACAATCACTTCATCTATATGTATTGTATTCCTGTGAAAATACTTGGTCATTTGGAAAAAGATGGTAATTGATTTATCACTAGTTTTAGAATGCTTGGTCGTGACAATCAACCGAAGCCTCCATCGCGTAATACTTTACGGTCGGTCGCACCAACAAACGGTCGGTCGGACCCGCGTCTCACCGAAGGGACACGCATCGGCTTGGTCTGACATGTACGACCAGTTACATCACTGACTTGTGCAACCACATTTGAACTTCAAATATTCTATTTTTAATGATACATTTTTTATGTTAAACAATTTATTTTATATAAGTTACATTGACGACCTAGATGCACGTGCAAGCCTTAAACTGAGATGGAGGGAGTACTTGAAATTTATGTTCCACTAAACCCATCAGGAGCCATTTGGGGCCTCGAAACCAAAACCATTAATTAATCTTTACCTTGTTCCCATCACATTCCAAAGTACTAGTGCTATAATTAAGTGCAAGCCTGCTCACACCTACTAGTACGTACCAAACCTGAACGTGTTCCCATTATGCAGGTTTTAGTACTAGTGCTAGTACTTAGGTTATAAAAAGGGGAACTACCTAACCGAAAATTACTCTACCTTCCTCCTCATAAGTCCTTCTTCGTCCGTCCTTGCCATGGCCGGTGTGCAGAGCTCTAGGTTGAGAACTACTTGTAACAAGGGAGAGGCAACCAAGGCTGCGAAAAAAAAGAGAGGGCTCGCCGCCTCGCAGAGACCTCGAAAGATCTCTCATGGGTAGGCGATGGCTTTCAGAAGCGCCCTAGTCGCGGAGGCGAACGTGCCGGCTTGCCCGATCAGCTCAATAAGCACCTCAGAAGGAGTTCATCCATGGCTTGGTGGAACTGCTGAAGGAGAGCCTCGGCGACATGCCCGCTGAGATCAATGAGCAGGGGGAGTTGACCGCCGGCTTGGTGATGCTGCTGAAGAAGAGCATTGCCTCGGAGAAGAAGGCGACCGGCGAAATCCTGCAACTTCAGGAGGACAAGGCGAAGCTCTACCACGAGCTCGACCTGCGGAAGGAGGAGAACGCCGGCTGGAAGAAGCTACATGAGAATAGTAGTTCTTCCATGAAGATGCTACATGCCCTCGTCATGGAACAGAAGGAGGAGTTCGTGAAGCGCCGCATCGAGCACCCGGCTGCTGTCAAGGTACGTAATGCGACCATGGAACAGATGATGAAGGCTCGCGTCGAGAAATCCTGCATCATGGACAGAATTAAGAAGATGGTGGAGGAGACGCGCAAGGAGATGGAGGTCGTGGAGGCGATGAAGAAGCAGTTACGACTCTGCGGCTAGCAACCCTTCATGTAGTAGAGAGCATTGCCCCAGAATTGTGTGTGCGTCTTCCTTCTTTTTTTGGGGTGATAATCTTCCTTCTTATTTTTCTCCTGCGTTTCTTCTTTTGCTTTGGGTGTTTCTCCACACGTGTCACGTTCTCTGCGAGACATGAAGAGAACAATGCTAACAATGAGATGACTAGCAAATTAGATCATTTTTATCGCCATATGGCACTGTGCTGCCGTGTTTCGTGCTCCTCCATCGTACTCTAGTGGAAAACTTGAGTATACCGCACGGTTCTTTGCTCCTCCTCGGGTTGTCGGCACATTTATACGAGTAGTCAAATCACAAGGCCCCGCCTTCTAGCAGTAATGAGCCGTCAAATCACAAAGGCCCTGGCCTCTCTTGAAACCGACCAAGCTAGACTACCCCGCCCTCTAGCCTTTTAAAAAAATATATACTTTTGTACAGTAGTAGTATTGATGGATTGCACCATGAAGCAAAACTAATAAGATGAAATTAAAGAAAAAAGGTGGTACATATAGAGAGTGCTCGTCTCCAAATTATGCATATAGTACTATTAAAAAAGCTAGTGCGTGCTTAAATGGGGTGCTAAATTCTATTAAAGAAATTAGCATACCTATTTAATTTTTGGGTTCTTATTATTTTTGCCAGTAGTTGTGTATCACTACTCAGTTTTGCCATTAGAAGTTACAACTACTCAAAAATGTCATCGATCCGTGAGATGCCTGCTCAAAATGCAATTAGATATCTCAAAAATGCCATCGTTAAGTTAGATGTTTTCTCAAAAATGCCATTAGACATTGTTATTTTCACGTCAAACCCGTTGACCATGTTATATGAAAAAAAATAAGCCGATTCTCACAATGATAAGTGTGAACCCGCTTGTCAGGAGTAACCAAGCGAATAATTTTATAGAAAAATAAGAACGCTGTTGGGATCAAGTAGGCCCCACACTTTATTTTACTGTAGTGAGATAGAGGGAGAGTTGGCATGTTGGTCCATCGGTATTTATGTCATTATAACATGGCAAAAGAGATTTGAGTCACAATAATGGTGTCCAGCACAACACACCCCTTAAATAAAACTAAGCACCCTGAAATTCTTTGACAAAACTAAGCACCCTAAAATTCTTTGACAACTAAACTGCTAGCTATATGATGTTGGCCATATATATTGTACGTATATAATGTGAAGAAATGAGTGGTAGTACTATACCAACTAAAAGATGAACTGTAAGAAATACTAGTATGTACATACTGAAGAGTTAAAGTAACGAGAAGAAACATAACATAGTTCTGCTGGGGGCTCAGCACAACACACCCCTCAAATAAAACTAAGCACACCTGAAACTAAACTAAGCAACTAATCCGGTAGACACTGCATTAGAACCACCATGAGCAACGACACTGCCACCTTACTCGGAGTCCTCGTCCACGTCCTCGACTTCGTCCTTGTCCCTCTTCCTCTTGGCTGATACTTCTTTGCTTGAACCACACACTTGGCTCTTGCTCTTCATCCAACCCTTGTAGATATTGAAAGAAAGGTAGCCATCCGTTGCAGCGTAGTGGATGTGGTCTATATCTAGTACATTCCACTGCCATGCACGATGAAAGGTGTGCGGAGGTTTCTTCAGTTTACCGTATGAAGGCTGAACCATGGCTCCTGCCAGGGTCAGCATTGAAGGCTGATCAGGGGAGGGCACCCGCCCATTCTTCTGGAGGTCGAAGGGGTTGCCTACAACGAGGCCTATCAGATCCACGACTCTTCGGTCATTTGTAAAGTCTACAGTAACGAATTTGACTCGGCCTCCCTTGAGGAAGTTCTTAAATTCCTCGCACTCAACGTCGGCATGGCATATGTGGTAGACCAATCATAAGTCATGCACGCAAACCTGGATCACGGCGGGCTTCATCTTCTCTTCCTCCTTTATATTCTTATCTTTGTCTAGGGTTGTGGTGTACTCAACATCTAGCCTAGCGACCCACTCATCATTTGAGTTTTCGAACATACGTCTGAAGCGAGCAAGGCATCCTTTCACCATCGCAGAAGAACGGGTGTAGATGACGTCGAACTCATTGCCGGTGATGGTTCTAACCTTGTACTCACCGCCGATCATGAAGATTTTGGACACCATGGATTTGGGAGGAGGGTTAGGATTAGTGGAACTGTCGTAATGTGAAAGGACGGGACGACTAGGAGCGAACTGCCGTAATGTTAAAGGACGTCCGAGGATGAGTAGGAGTGAACTGCGAGCGGTTTTTCAATTGTAAAAATGCTGAGTGGGGCGTGCGAACGGGAGGGTAGTGGCTTGCCTGGTGGATAAATGGATTCATGCACAGTACTATGGGGGCCTAATTAGATGTCATGTCTACTCGATGCCCAATTAAATGGCTTTCGATGTCATGTCAAGCATCGGGAAAATTACAGGTGATACGAAGCTTTCCATTCTCCCATGATACGGGCTTCCGAGAGCCCTTGGATCTGAGATCGAACGGTTGCATGGCATGATTCTAGACCTATGGGTGAATATCCTATCCTGGAGGGTTATTCTGCAAATTTTCAGCAACTTAGCATGCGACCGTTCGATCTCAGATCAAAGGACTGCCAGCAGCCCGTATCATGGCCGCGCCTACCACGACCGTCGCCTCGCTCGCGCGGTCGCGCCCTTGGAGATTTAACACGGTGCGTTAGGCTATCTGATGTTGGCATGTCATACATAGTCATCACTTAGTCACTCATACAACAAGGTTAGCTATAAGGTTGGCTATAAGAGTATTTTTTTACTTATCTCTATCTCTTTCTTCATAGTATTTATTGCATTTGCCAAGGAGTGACCTCTTCCAATGAAATGGTGCTTAGATGAGCTGCTAAGGGCATTAAATGGCTTAGCAACTCAAGTCCCCAATGCATAGGTGCTTAGTTTTTTGTTGCTAAGTTTGCTTCATTTAATTAGCTATAGACTCAAAATTGTCTTTTCACCTAGGTACACACGCTTAGCATCGTTTCTTCCTGGGTTCACCAAACTAGTCTCTTTCTTCTTAATTTACTTTCCATGTCAGACTTTATGCCTATGTGGCAGGCTTAGCACCTGTACGAGAAAGTACAATAGTGGGCTATAAGCCCGCTTACATGGCATTTTTGCATATGTGGAGGAAAGAGGAAAGGAAAATGTGGAGGAGTGGGCTCTCATGCAAGAGACAACCTCTACATGGTGGAGCATTGGGAGAGGCACCTGTATACCATGGAGGTGGTCAGGAATCGGGAGATTCACGCTGGTTGTTGAGCCGCAGTTAAAATGATAATGGCAAGTCCAATCACGGGGCCCCACCTGTCCAGCAGTAACTCGCTGTCAAATCACACAACCCTACGTTTGCAGCAGCCTACTCCCTCATCTTCTCGCATCTCTATCGAACCGACTAGGCGGAACTGCCCCTCCTACCGCACGGGAAAAGCCCCGCCCTCGACTTTTAAATAGTACAGTATACTAATTTTGTATCCATGGATTGCGCCATGGAGAAAAGCCTCAAGAAAACGGCGCTACACATGTATGGAGTATACAACACGCCCGTCGGGTTCGCGTTGCACCCCAGACGGTCGGTCGGTCTGGCACGCCGCTCTCCGAATGGAACGCGCATCATATTGCGTTTGCACACACATGTGGGACCGCAATTGAGAACCGACCATAGGCACACTCCCCGGCCCCGCAAGTCGGGTGAGTTAATAGAAGAAAGACGAGCAATATTAGTACTAGAAAGTGTTGTACAAACATTGGTGCCTGGATGATCCCTGCATGACACGGAAGATCAGTTTGTCCATGCATGTGACCAGACTCCAGCAGACACACCTGGATTGGCTATCGTCTAGATATCATGCAGGCTGTGTTGTACAGGGTTGTAGTTCTGATGAGAAATCTAAAAAAGGTTTCTTGTCATCTCGCATATTAGGTGTCGTGTGCTTCGGATCACTGCGAGGGTTAAACAACGACAACTGAGTTCCTCCAAGGCGCTAGTCATTGGGGGCACATGCACGAAGACTACTTGGCTGCCATCTAGGTAAAGCCGGCTATGTTAATTAGGACATCTATCGATGGACCCCTTTTCTATGAGTTTATCTTTAATTTGAGCTTTGATCCTCGTCTAGTTTGTCCGCTGAGATTCATGTTGTTGTCTCCTTTGGGCAGTGAGGTTATGATTTCTTGTCATGTGGCATTTTTTCATGTTATATGTTATAATCCGGTGCTTCAGATCAAAATGATGACAACTGCGCCTCCGGGGAACGTGCATGAAGACTTCTCGACAGTCATTGACGAGGTCAAGCCGGCTCCGGTAGACAAAAGAAAACTAGTAGTACTCCACTATATAGGCAGGAGCCTCTGCACTTGCTTGCTAGTGTTCCTCTCTTCACACTGTATCGTCCTCTCCAGATCTAAACACGACAGCGGTGGCCACACACTCTCTCTTTGCTCACCGTTGGTCACAGATCCAGCCGGATCCTCTCCACCGGGGAAGGTGAGAAGGTGCAATGTTCACGCAGTCGTCCTCGGCAACGACTCTTACCAACTGCCGTCGCGTCCCGATTAGCGTGCCTTGCCGTTCTCTCCCAAGCACCGCTGGCTAGGGAGGGCCTCCGACCCCTTCTTCCTCGCTGCTGTAGTGTGGCAGATCTGGCCTCCCGCCTTCCATCTAGCGACATCCCGACGACCCTCAGGTATAACTTCCTTTGAAACCGGCGTTGCTCTACTTCCCGAGCTCTTGGTGTCGCTGCATTTGTATATTTTACTATTGCTCAGGCGCCTTCGTAGATAGGATGGATCGGCTGTTCGAAAGCCACCTAAAATTTTACTGTTAAGAGTTAAAACTAGTTCATGCACTCGAATCTAGTACTACTTGGTTCAAACAAGGAAGAAAGGGGGTGGGGGGTGGGGGAAGATTTGTTACCTGAATCTAGGACTTGGTCGAAAGACGAAATAATTGGGGCGAAAAGTAGTAGAGACTGGCTAGCCAACTGGTCTCTTGGTCTAATAGGGAAATAAAGGGAAACGTAGTACAAACTCAATATAAACCCGATCTATTGGTTGAAAAAGGAAAGAGAGTGTGGACTGGGGGACAAGTCAACAGAGTATGTCCAGCACTAGATTTGCTAGCCTCACACAGTATAAGGTGGCTATACCGAACAAAAATGGGACCAAACCAGATATCCTATTCTGATGTTTGTTGCCCCGAGCCACTCTTATGTAATGCCACTGGTAAAATGTAGTAGTCGCACTATTAAAAAGGACATGTTAAACCAATGTTGTTTTCAATGTAATGCCTCCAGTAATATGAATCAATGGCACTTTTTTGCATGTCCTGCTAAATTTCCCATTAAGATAAGTCGCTTCTTTTCGTTAGAAATGCAACTGTCCTGGTCCGCCTACTCTCCCGTGCCCAAATACCAACTCTGTAGCAGCTGTTAGTGTAATGTTGCTGGTAAAATGAAGCAATGGCACCATTAAAGTAATGTCATATTTAACGGTTGTCATAGTTAATCCTAATGCCCACACTAATATCTAGCAATGCTGCTGCTTTAGAAGTTGCTACTGTCCTTGTAGGATTGCCATTCAGATAAGGAACATGCTTCTTTTCATTTGATGTACTATGTTCCATCACTTGTTAGTCACCCTCCTTTCCACCTTTTTTGTGCAAACAAAGATATACATTTCACGCTTGATCTTAGTTGAACTGCACAAATGATATCCAAATTATAGTTGAACATTCCAGGAGCTTCACAACCAACCTTGATGTTGCTCAATGTTATTGCAACTAATGAAGAAGAAGCTCTGTGGGTTTCGTTTTCTGATGGAAATGGAACCGGGGCTGGAGCCCTTTTCTTAAAAAATAAATGAAGAAGAAGCTGCTAGCTCATGGGACATTGCTTCATTTTAGGTGAACTGCACCAAAAGGTCCCATGAATTGAATCATCCATGTTGGTGACTGGTGTCATCCCTTCTACGATGGTGTTGACTGCAGATATGGTTCCCAGCACAAGGTATGTTCCTTTTTGGTCTGCCATTTGCCAAAGATCCTGCATGTTGAGTTTGCTCTTGTGCTACTGTTTTGGCACTGCCATGATAAAGCAGTAATGTTATTATTTTGCACCTTAATCTAGTGGCACTATTAATTTGAGGCAATGTTTTGGCACCGCTAGTGCCACTGAATTTTTTTATATATCGAAAGAGGGGGTTTCCTTCGATTTCATTAAAGAAACCCAACCATAAAGAACCATTATCCGACAACATCTCAGTGTAAACGGGCAGTTATGCAACTACTACTAGAACAGACCGAGTACTAGCAGGAGACAAGTTCGCCACATAAGCTAGGCAGGTAGGTGGACGCAGCACCAGCTCGACCAAGTTTGGATTACAACCCAAATGCTACCATAGAAACATTAAGGGGGAAGATAGGGACTGAAAGAGCCAGCTTTAGCATCCCAGTCTAAGAACCCCCGGCCTCCATCCTTGGGACGCACGGCACACCTCGTTTGCCACCTACTCGACCCTAGCGCCACTGATAAATTGAAGTAATAATATAGTTAAAATAGAGCAAGTGTCCTCTCCATCATTTCATTTCCAATGTAGATAAAGAAAGTGCTTCTCTTTGTTAGTATATGTTTCATCAACTAGTCCCATTGTTAATGTTTAAGCGTTTCTGCAAATTAGGGTGCTTAATTTTAGTTGATCTGCACAAAAATAGAGATTGGAATGTCTCAAGGCCCCTCCTTGTACTACCGCTGTACACTGATGTTCATCACTGGCAGAAGGTGTATCGGGGAGACTTGGGTCGATTTCCAGTATGAGGCATACCGTATGAGGCGTCGCAAGGCCCATCTCGCCCTCACAACATGGCATACTATGATACTATCGCAATATTTTCTTATATTTATTAGTGTATGTTTCATCAACTAATGCCACTATAACGTAATCACGCTTTTTCATTATTTGTGCAAACAGGGTTATTCAGCTGCATTTTGGTGGAACTACACAAATGTACGGATGGAACCGACATATATGCAGAGTGCGAGGTGTGCCAAGTAAAATTACCAACACCAACCATGCCCCATGCACGCATTGGCATTCACCACCAGTGGGATGTGTGGCGCTCTCTGTGGACGGATCTTTCTTGGCAGCAAATCCTCTAACCAAATACTAGTAGCTTATATTGGCGGTTTTCTAGGGAGTACCCTTTTCTGAAAGAAGCACCAATCTATTTTTCTTTATTTGTACACATTGTCACAACTTTGACCCAAAGGTCCAGAGCTATTTTAGGGTGATTGGCGTAGTACTCGGAGACTGATTGTAAGCATGATTTTCATTACCTGTCACACTGATTGTAAGCACGAGCAGATGGAAGATTAGGTTAGTGCGAAGCTTACCTTAAACCCTACCGCCGCTGTTGAAACGAGGCGAGCGTCGAGGGAACCGTGGAGAACGGCGGGAAAGCGACATCGCGCCATCCGACCTCCTCTTGCGGTGGGAGAACGAATACTCCTGTGGCTCCGGCTAGGTGTGCACCCTCACAAACGACACACCATACTTGATCGATTCGTTATCCTCTGGGTGCTCGACCTTTGACCTGTACGCCCACCACCTCTGCTTGACTTTCGCCTCGGGCGAATCTGTCTGCTCCATCACCCAAAGAAGATACTCGATGAACTCGAAGGACTGCGGCGGGACTGCCGCCGAGGAGTACATCGCCACCCTCATCGCCGCCGTCTCGCTCTTCCGCATACATTGCCACATGGCCCTCACCGTCCTTGAAATATCCCACTCATTGTCAAACCAAGTAAGGATATCCTTCAACCTGGCTAACTTTGCCTGGTCGCCGCCGGCGATCTGCCTGATTCGCTGCTGCATCCTCTCCATAGATGTCCTTCTGAGTGGTCCGGTGCTATCTTTGGAAGATGGGAGGAGAGATGATGGTCTTGCAATAGAGAAGAGGGAGAGGCGAGACAATGGTTTTGAAATGGAGATTATGGAGAGGAGAGAGGCTGGTTTTGCAATGGAGAAGAGGGAGAGGCGAGACGGTGGTTTTGGAGTGGAGACGATGGAGAGGAGAGGAGGTGGGTTTCCAATGGAGAAGAGGGAGATGCGAGACAGTGGTTTTGGAATGGAAATGATGGAGAGGAGAGGAGGTGGTTTTGCAATGGAGAAGAGGGAGAGGAGCCTACAGCAGCGATTTAGGATTGGACGAGAGGGCCGGCGCACTGTGAGTGGATCAAAATCAAAATCAATTTACCCTTCAATTAAGAAAGCGACCCCACATTAACTAGTCTCCCTTTTATTCTGGGTCATAATTGACCATGATTTTCACAAATAAAATATATGTAATATGTTGCAAAAATAATACAATTTGAAAGTACATTCAGATACGAACCAAATGATACAATTTTTGGTGATATGCATTCACATTTTGCTTGTCAAATACAGTAAGTGGTCAAACTTTGACCCAAAATACGCAAAACAAAAAAATACTTCCAAGACCAGCGCCACTCCTCTCCTCTCCACCGCCGCTCCTCTCCTATTCCAATCTAAATCGAGCACCGCTCCTCTCCTATTCCAATCTAAATCGAGCACCGCTCCTCTCCTCTTCAATTTGAAAACCACCGCCCTCCTCTCCTGTTCCAATCCAAAACCAGTGCTGCTCCTCTCCTCTTCCATTAAAAAACCACCGCCGGCGAGTGAAGGTGCTGTGGAGAAGTTGATCGATGGAGGAGTACAACCGATACGTGAGGATCGCAGACGGCGACCTTGTGAAGCTAGCTAGGATGTTGGAGATACAGTCTTGGTTTGACAACAAGGTCCAACTAGCGGCCATGGCGGCATCCATGGCCAAATATCAGCAACATAGCGAAAAGGCGGCCATACTCCCAAAGGGAGTCGCGTGAGAGTACATAAAGCTTCTCCTCTGGGCCATGGAGCAAACAGATTCACCGAGTCCCATTGTGAGGGAGCGGTGGTGGGAGTATCACTCCCAGATGGAGCATCCACCAGAGATTGAAGGATCGAGCATCTACAGGGTGCCGTTTGTGAGGGTGTCATGCCAGAGTGAGCCGGTGGAGTCTTCGTCGACCGAACCCAATTGCAAGAGGAGAAAAGCAGTTGGCCGAACGACGCTTCCCCGCCATCCTCTCCTCGCTGTTCACATCGTCTCACGGGGCGGCTGTCTGCCGCTGAGGAATAGGAGGGGACTACCCCCAGCCCAATAGTCGGGTAGGTTGTGAATTGTCAGGAGGAGCTTAGGGTTGTCAGTATTTGCAGGTTGTGAATTGTGTTTTGTGTTGTGTCTTTTGAGAGTACTTTCAGATATGAGTGTCTTTTGAATTTCAGATTTGCAGTATTGTTCATATGAAGTATTTTCTGAATTATAGAGATCTATTTTTAGCACTTCAAAAAATGTAGTTTCATAGGAGTATAAAAGTGCAGACAATGTGATTCTCAGAGAAGAAACTGCAAGTTTCAGTTTCAGATAAGAAACTACAAGTTCAGTTTCAGATAAGAAACTGCAACTTTCAGAGGTAGAGCATTTATATTAACACGGCCTTTTCAAACAGGGATAACATCATGTTGGAAGTTTTATTCATGGTCGAAAATGGAACTACCAGCTAGTTAATATCATGCTGATCAACATTCATGCATAGCACATCTTCATATGATGCATAGTCAAAAAGATATGCTATTTTCAAAATGACCACACAATGTCGAGTGTGCGAAAAACAGAGAAAACGAGGGACAAAGTTTTGGCAAGTGTTGGATGCGGTGTGCGTAGATGACAATGGGGACCCACATGTCAATAATGGTAGATGCAAAAAAATAAAGATATTTTCCCTGCATCAGGTGGAATCGAACCCAGGCGGAATAGCTGTCGGGTAGTGTCACTTGGCCACTGGGCTAGTTCAGTACTTTCGTTACAAATAAGGCACTGCCTCAGGTGGTCCGATCTCCTCCTGCGCCTTTGTGCGCTCGCCACGGTGCCGCTGTCTGCCGTTGTGAACATGCTGAACAAACGGGAGGAATCTGGAGAGGACTATATGTGGAGAGGCGGACAATCGGGACCCACCAGGTCTATAGCCGTAAACAAGCAAGTGCCTCATTGAAAAAAATACTTCCTCCTAATGCTATACTGACGTTGGGGCCCACGGGTTTGTCAATATAGTTACAATGTTTTAGGTGCTTCAACGTAGTTACTAAAGGAGATAAATTCACAACGAAGCCAGGAGCTGGCAGGTATCATTTATTATCACTGGGGCAGCAAGTATCAGCTGGGTTGTGGGCGGCCCCGTCTAGGCTTTCTTTTTTAACATGCGCAACCCACGACATGCCGGTTTGTATTTTCTTGAGGGCCGTCATGTATCGACCAACCTATGGACCTCCCATCCGAGGTATTATTTTTCCTGAAACATCGGCAACCCAATTTATGTATTTTTTTGAAGAAACGCAGATGTCTGTTCTATTTTTCTATATAAGAATAGGAACGCATGGTCCAACTTATGTTTCCCTTCTAACTATATTATATATATTTAAATTATTTTATATGTTATTATATATTATTGTTATTGTCATCATATGTTTAACAGATACCTACATATGTAAGAAAAGAATATCCCACATCTTATTACACTACAAAAAAATACACTTCCGTGATGATACGTGTTTGTCACAGTAGGTCGCTTTTTTTGTCATGCATGTACATCCATGACAAATTTATGACAGAATCAAGATAGTCATACCTGTGCTGTCGTAGAAGTGTTCCATGACATTACAAAAATTATCATCACGGAAGTGTCCACTTCCATGACGATAAATCGCGCGTCACAGAAGTGCTTTCGTCAAGGGTGACCGACACGTGGCATCCACCGTAACGGAACACCGTTAAGCTATCGGGTCAGGTTTTGGATCCGATAACCCGTTAACAGCCCCGACAAATGGGGATTTTCCATGTGTAAAATCATCATTGGCTGGAGGAAACACGTGTCGGCTCATCGTTGGGACAGATGTCAACCACTCATTGGACGGAAGGCGCCTATGATACGTCGACACGTGGCACGGCCCAACATAGGCCCATTCCTGTGAAAAGGCCGACCCGTTTGACTTGGTCAGAAGCTGGCGGCCCGGCCCATGGAAAGCCTGTTAACGGCCTATTTGAATATAGCCCATTTACAGCCCGCTAACCTAAGGCCCGTTACGCCCTATCCGAATTAGGCCCAGTAGCGTCATCTGGGCCATCCAATATGATTCCAGCCCGTTTTCACTTCTGGCCCATGTATGGCCCATGATGCTTTCGGCCCATATGAGGCCCTATGTAACTCTTGGCCTACTAACGGCCCATTGTGAAACTGGCCCGTAATGAACAGTGTATCACTTTACACCCATTAACGGCCCGTGATGAAATTGGCCCGTAATGAACAGTGTATCACTTTATACCCATTAACGGCCCGTTATTCCGTTGGGCCGTTTCCAGCCCATGTTATCTTTTGGCCTTCTCAGAGCCCATTTATTCTTGGGCTCATTTCCAGCATTCGTTTACTTACGGCCCGTTACTGTCATTTTCTGCTTGTGGGCCAAATTCAGCCTGTGGTTATAGTCGGCCCGTTTGTGGTCCGTTAATACGTTGGGCCGATTTCATAGCGTCATCAAATACGGCCTATTAACGATGGCCCGTTATGGCCGGCCCATGAACGGACGATTCCAACTCTAGCCCGTTTACGGCCATAATGCGGTCTGTTTGGCCCATGTTTGGCCAATCGATTATACGCCCCGTATAGGGCCCATTGATAATACGGCCCACAGAAGGCCCATTGTTTCTATGGCACGTAGAAGGCCCACCGTTTCTACGGCTAGTAGGAGGCCCAGTGTCACTACAGCAAATATTAGCCCATGGTTATTGTGGCCTAGTTTTAAAAAATAGGTTATTGCAGCCACTAGCTAACCGTGGAAAAAGAACTGCAATGACTACAAGCAAACAAATAAACAAGGCAACAAGGAAATAAATAAGCAAGAAACTAACGCTAGGCTATCACGTCTATTACACATATTACATCCACTGGGCATCAAAGTTCGCCACTAGTGCAAATATAGGGAACAAAGCATCATATCATATACATTGGTTGTCAAAGTTGGCGACCAGCGCAAATAAACGCCGCAGCAAAACAAATCCAGAACTGAAACCACTTCAGAAGATCTCAAGAAACAATATCCTGGGTACCCATAATGCTGGCAAGATGCTTAGCAAGCTTATTAACTTTCTCTTGTTTGGCGCTTAAATCCTCCAGCGCTTGCTGTTACCATGGTCAGTTTATGGTCTATATCATTCTAGTTTTTGTTGCCAAATCAAGATAGAGACACAGTTCACATAATATTTGTTCAAGACAAAGAAGAATAGACAGAATATAAGTGTGGGTAACTATAGAGCAATAACAACACTTGTAATGTGCATGACATGAGAACATAACTTTTTATTCAATTGAAACTGAAATCAACATAGAGCAGGTTACAACAGCAAACCAGTTAAAGAAACAGGTTTAAAACATACCTGTTGCGCCATTGGAGTTTCAATTCCATCCTTCAAATTTGAAAATAGTTGGTATGAGTAAATACAGTCATGCAAGAGCAAAGAAGTATGAACTATAGCTACAGAACCTGAACTAAGAACAAATCTTCTTCTCCTTTAAGCATTGAGTTGGGATTTGGAGTGGTGGTCCTCGTGCTTTGGGCATTGCAGTTCCCTTACTAACTGCTCGTGTTTGGGTGCTCTATGGTGGATACGGTGCTGTGTCAACTGGAACTGGGTTACTATCTGCCGGGGTTGGGGTTAGAAGGGGTGTAGCTAGTTCTTTGTCCAACTGGGTAGGGGTACAATCTGCGAGAGTCTGGGTTATGTGTGGTGGATCTGGTCCTTGGGCAAGTACAACCGTGGTTCTATATGCATCAACTAGTAGCACTATCTTTTCTAAAGACCGTGTTGTTACTCCCTTAGATACTGCCATCACGCTCTCCAATTCAAATGGCCGATAAACAAGAAAAGTAATTGAAAGTATAGACATTGTATGATAGACAGGTGCAATGGATAGTGGGGAATAAAAGAGGGCATGGAATAATTCATATTTATGTTGTCTAACCAAACAGGATAGCATGACACAATTTCACATATATGATGGCTAACTAAACAGGATAGCATGACACAATTTCACATTATGATGGCTAACTAAAAAAGATGGAAAGACATAGTTCAAAATATGAGACTATGTAAACAGGATGACATGACATAACTATATAATGTGTTTATTAAATAGGTTGGCATGCCATAATTCACATACATTCACGGATAGAATGCCATAATTCAAAATATGATGACTGTAAACACTAAACAGGATGAGATGATATAACTATATGATGTCTTTATTAAATGGGTTGCCATGCCATAATTCAGATAGATGATGTGTATGTACTATGTAAACATGATGGCATGATATAATTCAAATATATGATTTAAGCAAGTAAGCAGATGGCAATCCATATATGATGTAAAAACTAAGCAATGCAGGACAACATGCATGATATGGGTAATATAACCCTGCCAAGTTTGAGCATAGACCTCAGGGGGAAAATAGGACTGGTCATCAGTCTTTGAATCCTCCTCTGAGGAGCTCTCTGTAACTAGCAAGATGTCTGCTTCAGCAGGTAGCATTGTCTGCTCTAAATACCTTGTTTTCACTCCAGATACTTCCATCACCGCTTCAAATGGCTGATGCACAGGAAGAGTAGTTGAATATACAAACATTGTCGCCAAATGGAACACGTAATACAAAAAAATGATAGCATGATATAATTCACATACATGATGATTGGCTAAACAGAATGGCATTGCATAATTCACATATATAATACCTTTGCAACAAGATAGCATTGTATAATTCACATATATAATGTCTTGCAACAAGATGGCAATGCATAATTCACATATATGGTAATTAGACACTGAACAGGTGGCATTCACACAAAGCATGTCTAAACTAATCAAATGACATAGCAATGAGAGACACCATACGCACAATATGAGCAACATAACCCTGCCAAGTTAGAGCATACACCTCGGGGGGGGATAGGACTGGTCATCTATCTCTGAATCCTCCTCCGAGGAGCTATCCGTAACCAGCGAGATATGCGCTTCGTCAGATAGCATAGTCTGCTCTGAAGACCTTGTTTTCACTCCAGAATTTGCCATCACCGTGTCAAATGGCTGATGCACACGAAGAGCAGTTGAATGTAATAACATTTTTGACAAATATAATATGTAACGAAAAAAAGGATGGCCTGATATAATTTACATATAAGATGACTGGCTAAGCAGGATGGCATTGCAAAATTCACATATATGATGCCTGGCTAAACAAGATGGCGTTGCATAATTCACATAAACGATGAATAAACTAAACAGATGGCAATCGCACAAAGGATGTCTAAACTAAGCAGATGCCATATTTGATGTATAAAGTAAGCAATGCAAGACACCATATGCATGATATAACCAACATCAGCATGCCAAGTTAGAGCGAAGACCTTAGGGGGTAAATAGGAGTTGTCTTCTCCTTCTGAATCCCCCTCAGAACAGATATCTTCCTCTCAATTACAATCCGAAATGCATGGAGGGGGGCTGCCTTTGCGCCTACCATGGAGCGACGTCTGCATGAAAGTTTATTGCCACACAAGGCTCATCTCTTTTTCTCTACATGTTCACTTCCATTGTTTACAATAACTGTCATGCATAGGAATAAAACATAGTGAGATTATGTAAGGAGTGCATGCAGAAATCCAGAGTGATGGTAGCAACCTGTGGATAGACCCAAAACCAATAATAGCAGGCAGATAATGGCTTCAGTTAAAAAATACAGATAATGGCTTCTTTACTGTTTGTTTCCCACCCAACATGAAACTCATAGTAGACACCGGAGATTAACCAGATAGTAGATAGATACTATTGATAGCGGCCCCGATATGTACCCCACAACCATTTAAAAACTCAAGTTTGACCATTAGTTTGGAGCTGACTCAGAGTCTAATCGGTGAACAGGACGATAAAGTAGCATGTAATATTAAGCGATGCATAACGTAAGCAGACATGAAAGAGTGCGACCTCTCTTGCGAACCCGTGTAGTCCTCGAGGTCATCTGCTCGGTTGATGATGGTAGTGCAGTTTTCATGGCTGCCAGCAATGGGGAAGAAGATCTAAGGCGGTGAAAGACAGTTTGGAGGCCAGATCCCTGCTGTGCTGGACGCTTCCGTCGTTGGAGCAGCTGAGCTAGGGTGGACGATGGCACAGCAGGAGCGGGACAAACCACGCAAGGTTTTCTTTGACAACTATTTGTAAGAGAAGTAATTCTATAAGGGCTCGTTTGAATTGGAGGATTCCAACAATGCAGGGATAGGAAATAGACAGGAATAGGACAAGAATGCACGTGCAAAACAGAGAATTCAAAAACACAGGATTTTTGCCAATCTGGGTGTTTGATTCACAACAATTGGAATATCACAGGATGCAAAGAAGCATGGTGAGATTAAGTCAAACCACAAGAAAATGTACGGTTATAATGCTATTATGCTACTATCTCTTAGTCTTGTGCTTCATGAATAGGAATTTGAAAAGGAGGACAAGTGAAAATTAAAATTCCTACGTTTTTTCTTTCAAGGAGACACTAAAGGAACAAATCCGTGTGCTCAGTGGACAATATATATAACATGTAGAGTAAAAAAGAGATGCAACAAGTGTACAAACTCTTTGGCGAAGCCATGTCGATCTCAGCGTGATTGGGTTGGCCGGTGAGGATGCTCTGGCTGACTTGGCTGTCGGAGGAGGGGAAGAAGATCTTAGGCGTCTGGAGATGTAGCCCAAGGTACTGCTCCGCTGTGATGGAGGGTTTCGTCGTTGGAGCAGCTCCGGTGAGTTGTACGACGCCGAGGCTGAAGCAGGACAAGAGAGACAACGAACAACGTTAACCTGAGTGGAATTCTAATAGCATCTCCGATACATGACGTAAAATACATAACCACAAAGTGCTAGATGTAAAATACATCAGCTGCTCATCTCTGAACTTAACTGTCGAAATTGAATTTAACTGTCGAAACTGAACTTAACTGTCGAAACTGAACTTAACTGTCGAAACTGAACTTAACTGTCGAAACTAAATTTTGCTGTCGAAACTGAATTTTGCTGTCGAAACTGAACGCACTAGTAAGGTGAGGCTACACGTCGGTCGACTGACTTTTTCATCTCTAGTCAGTCGATTTTGCAGCCGTTGGATATGAAATCAAGGGCCTGTGGTTCATCTTCAACCTCCACCCCCTGAGTCGGCCAAACAGCAGCCCCCCGCCGCCCGCGGCCAGCGGTGCGCCGCCCCGCCTGCCCCGAAAACACTCCCCACCGCCGGTCCGCCGCCGCCCCGGCCATCCCTCTAGGCCCCCCCTGTGCCGAGCTTTTTCTCTGGCGATCCCCACGCCACCGCCCCGCCAACGCCCCGCCACGGCCGGCGACCACCGCCCCCATCCTGAACCCTAAGATAGATAGTGGGGTACCTCTCCGGCGAGCCCCCCTCCCCACTGTGGCTGGTTCTTCCTTCACCCCAGCGGCATCGGAGTGAAGTGTAGCTAAATCGGAGCAGCATCGCAAGCAAGAGCAAGAGCGAGAGCAGTAGGGCGAGAAAGAGCAATAGCAAGAGCAGACCAGGCAGGGGACCGAGAGCAAGAGCAGAGCAGCAGCGCGAGCGAGAGCTAAAGCAGCAGCAGGTCCTACTGATGTGGACGTCGCCGCCGTGGATGGAGCCACACCGTGTCGGCTCGGGACCGAGCGCCGGCAGCACCGTGAGATCGAATCAAGAAGAAAATGCGGCGATTAGTGTACAACCTCTTTGGTGGCGCCGATTAGGCCGCAGCTTCATCCGAGGAAACGGTGATGATGATGCTCTTTCGGTGCTACAGGTGAAGACGGCGGTGTGGGAATGGAGGTGGCACAAAAGACGAGGGGAACGTTGGGGAAGCTCCTTGGAGGTGGAGGACGGGGTGGCTGAACCGGTGGGACGATGAGAACGACGACGGATCCTCATCCGGTACGGTGGATGAGGGACGTCGAGGTGTTGCTGTGGACGACGTCATCGCGGAAGAGGCTCCGGCTGGGTGGCGGACGGAGCAGGGTGTGGGGTTTCGTCGTGGGTTTTCATGGCCTCGGTGTATGAATGGGTGGGCGGATGGGATGGCAGTGGGGAACCATGGCTTAGAGACGCGCTTGTCTGAAATGTGGGGTAAGTTACGAAAGTACCCCCACCGATTTGAGGCGGTTCTTTCGGTTCAGGGGTACCACGGGCATTTCGCGTGTCGGGATTTCACAGGAGGTGGGAGTTTTCGCGCGCGTTGTAATTTTGGAATAGCAAGGCGTGGGTTGAGATGGAGGGAGTTGTTGGACCACAACGAGACAAAGATATATCTTAAATATTTCAGGCTAACAAGGCGCGGGTTGAAATTTCCGGACAAGCCTAACATGTACTGTACCAAATCAATGCGCCCTACAAATGTCATTCAAAACTTTGAATTCATGTTATGTTCAATTAAAATATTTCGCTACGTGTATAATGCATGCAACCTACTACTCAAATGAACGTTTTAGTGCATTCCAAACGTATATACTACCGCTTCAATATGAACTACATTTGAATTCGTTTCTCTATTTGAATAAGATCTACAGTAATGATTGTTGTGAAGTCAAAGCATTTGAATTCGTTTCTCTGTTTTAATAAGATGTACAATCATCATTATTGTCAAGTTAAACCATCGTTTGTGTATTATCTTCACAGCTCACCACATGATTAGTCTCGAGTTACATATGAACTATGTGTACTATATGAACTCGAACTAGATTTTTTGAATCCACTTTATTTTGATTTCAAATCACATTACATTTCTAGCTCTAGCTAGATCTTCATAATCTAAACCATGTCTCATATGTATAATGTGTTTATCACATTGTGTATGGTGCCCCGCCCCCTACGCCTACAAGTATTTAGATGTGAGTTGCAAACACCACACATTACCACAAATTCAAATAAAATGTGAGAATGTCCGATATATAGTATTGTTTAGATTGTTCGATATTTAGTTGTGAGCTGTAAACGCCACACATTATCACAAATTCAAATAAAATGTGAGATTGTTTGATGTATAGTATGGTTTAGATTGTTCGGCATTTAGCTGTGAGTTGCAAACACCATGCATTATCACATTATGGTATAACATGTGCACAACACGTGTATCACCGCTATATTCATGCATGCAATGTTTAAAACACTATGATCTCCTATTCAAATATATGAATCCGCTTTCATATCAAATTATGATCTTTGTTAGTCTATTACACCCACACAATCCTCTAACCTTTGTAGCTACCACTAACTTTCTCTCATGCATGCACACGCCCTCCTCGCCCTCCCCCTCCCTCGGCATTCTATCCACCGGGCACATTCATTTTTTCTTTAGGTTGTTTTCCCAGAGTCTCCACAACTCCTTTCCGACACACACCGATCGATAAACCTCTCCAGTGATGCCTGCCTACAACATACAAACACACCTTCAATCTCCTCCTTTATGTGTCCTTGCCTCGTGTCTCTCATACGGTCAGATACACGTGTAAACTCTCGCCCCTCTTTTCATCGCTCTCACAACCGCACACTCCTCCCCCTATCTAGCTAGTAGTTGGGCCTCTCGCACCACCTCCTAGCTCCATTCTCTCTGTCTATCCGTTTCGCTAGGCCTTATTTGCCTCTAACAAATGGACGTACACTGACCGATTTCTCGCTATACATATAGCTAGCTAGGTCCTTATAACTCGTTTTTACCCACACGTCAATCGATCTACCTCATTAGTTGTGTCTCTCCCTTCCTACGACAAACAACAATTGATCTACCGATCTAGTTAGGTTTGCTTATCAAACACATGGTTCCCCTTCATCATCCATGGATGCGTCCCGACAGATCTATCACGCACATGCACACACAGAAACACATCCCCACTCTTATTGATAACATTGCAGTTCCACCCTCACTTTGTCTAGTAGGCCTCTCCCACCGTCTTCGAGAAGCAACTCCATCACCCATCCAGCACTCTACCCCTCTCCCTCCCTCTCTCTCTCCTCTCTCTCTCCCATCATATTTCCCGTCCTTCAGTTATGTATGGATGTCGACCGATCTCCCTCAAGACATAGCTGGGTCTCTCCTTCTCAACACATATACGAGTCATTCTACCTCTATAGTTAGGCCTCTGCCTACCCCTCCCACCACCCCCTCCCCACACACACACTGATACATCGAGCGCTCTAGTCATGTCTCCCTGCCACACACAAACTTGACGTGTGCCCTCCAATGTTCCGGTAGGCCAGTCGCCCTATATCTTTGACTTGCACACACACACAATTTCGATGGCTCTCTTCATCGATCTCGCACCCACCCACTTGATCCTCTCTTCGACTCTATCTATAGCTATGACCCCTCCCTCTCTTCTCGTGGATTGCCCGACCCTCTATGTATGATATGGATAGGCCTCCATTTCACACACATTGCATGCAAAATTTTGTTTGAGATGTCATCGACACATATTCCCACAAATAATTCACGAAATCAACCCCCCACCGCATGTTTCAAATTTGTTACACAACGATCCGACCGATCCTAGAACCGAAGGTACGGCACCTCCGTGATCTGCACACGTTCATCTCGGTGACGTCCCACGAACTCTAGATCCAACTGAGGTCGAGGGAGAGTTTTGTTAGCACGACGGCATGATGACGGTGATGAAGAAGTTACCAACGCAGGGCTTCGCCTAAGCTCTACAATGATATGATCGAGGTGGAATTCCGTGGAGGGGGCACCGCACACGGCTAAACAATCAACTTGTGTGTCTATGGGGTGCCCCCTCCCCCGTATATAAAGGAGTGGAGGAGGGGACGGCCGACCCTCTCATAGCGCGCCCAAGGGGGGAGTCCTACTCCCTGTGGGAGTAGGATTCCCCCTTCCCTAGTTGGAGTAGGAGAGGAAGGAAGGGGGGAGAGAGGGAAGGGAAGGGGGGCCGGCCGCCCACCCAATTCGGATTGGGTTGGGGGGGGGGCTCCCTCCACCTTGGCCGCATCCTCCTCTCTCCCACTAAGGCCCAATAAGGCCCATTGACTCCTCGGGGGGTTCCGGTAACCCTCCAGTACTCCGGTCAATGCCCGAACTCATCCGGAACCATTCCGATGTCCAAACATAGCCTTCCAATATATCGATCTTTATTTCTCGACCATTTCGAGACTCCTCGTCATGTCCGTGATCGCATCCATGACTCTGAACTACCTTCGGTACATCAAAACACATAAACTCATAATACCGATCGTCATCGAACGTTAAGCGTGCGGACCCTACGGGTTCGAGAACTATGTAGACATGACCGAGACTCATCTCTGGTCAATAACCAATAGCGAAACCTGGATGCTCATATTGGTTCCTACATATTCTACGAAGATCTTTACCGGTCAAACCGCATAACAACATACGCTGTTCCCTTTGTCATCGGTATGTTACTTGCCCGAGATTCGATCGTCGATATCTCAATACCTAGTTCAATCTCGTTACCGACAAGTCTCTTTACTCGTTCCGTAATGCAACATCCCGTAACTAACTCATTAGTCACATTGCTTGCAAGGCTTATAGTGATGTGCATTACCGAGAGGGCCTAGAGATACCTGTCTGATACACAGAGTGACAAATCCTAATCTCGATCTATGCCAACTCAACAAACACCATCGGAGACACCTGTAGAGCATCTTTATACCCAGCCAGTTACGTTGTGACGTTTGATAGCACACCAAGTGTTCCTCCGATATTCGGGAGTTGCATAATCTCATAGTCGTAGGAACATGTATAAGTTATGAACAAAGCAATAGCAACAAACTAAACGATCATCGTGCTAAGCTAATGTATGGGTCAAGTCAATCACATCGTTCACTAATGATGTGATCCTGTTATTCAAATGACAACTCATGTCAATGGTTAGGAAACTTAACCATCTTTGATTAACGAGCTAGTCAAGTAGAGGCATACTAGTGACACTCAGTTTGTCTATGTATTCACACATGCACTAAGTTTTCGGTTAATACAATTCTAGCAAGAATAATAAACATTTGTCATGCCTTGCCGTCGTCCACCGCCTTGGTGCTGTCGGCGCGGCGTGGTCAACGTGGTTAAGGAACGACTTCTATCGGAAGAGTACTGTACATGGAGAGGCTGACAGCTGGGTCCACGGCCGCATCAAGGAAGTGCCACCTTATTACACGAAAAATAATGATTCCTCCACCTGACAACAGGGACCCATTGGATGGGCCACTGTATTTCGCGAAAAAAATGTTTCCCCCCTGACTGCTGGGACCCACCAGCTACATCTTCGCATGCAAGGAAGTGCGTCCATATTACAAGCAAAAAAATGATTCGCCCCCTGACTGCTGGGACCCACAGCTACATCTTCGCACACAAGGAAGTGCCTGACAGTCGGGACCCACCTGGTCTAAGCGTATGTAGCGTTGTCATTCTGGTCGCGTACGTGTACGTACATACTAGTCGATTAGTCTGTCTGTAGGCTGCAGCGATGAACCATGGCCGTGTAAGGAAGGGCACATGTCGTAGTAGAGGCACACACGTGTCGTAGTAGAGGCGCGCACGTAGCATGTACACGCACATACATCGGTCGGGGTGCAAGAAAGTAAATACGGCCACGTATGTACATACGGGCGGGGTCCTGAATGCCTACTCGCGCATACGTACAACCAGGGCTCGTGTACATGGCTGGGTCGGAACTGCGTCGTCGTCGTGTTCATGGGGAGGCAACAGAATGCGTCGTGTTCATCGGGAGGCAATGGAATACCTGGTGTTCATCGGGAGCCAACCGGCTTGGATGGAACAGCCGATGGAAACGAGGCCTGGCGTATCGCAGAACGGAAGAAACGGCCTTGTGTTCGACCGGCCACGGTCGAAATGGGATCCTGTTCATCGGGAGGGGTCTGGCATACCGCAAAACGGAGGAAACCGACTTCTCTTGGACCTCCTACGGTTGAAACGGGGTCCTGTTGATCGGGAGGGGGTGTGGCGTACCGCAAAACGGAGGAAAACTGACTTATGTTGGAGCACAGCGATTGAAAGGGGGTCCTATTCATCGGGGGAGGTGTGGCATACCGCAAAACAGGACTCCACGGGATACTATTCATCTCCACCGTCGACCTCCTCCAGCCTTCACGGGCTACTGTTCATCCATCGTCGACCTCCTCCAGCCTCCACCTACGAATGTTCATCCACGGGCTCCTGTTCATCCAGTCTCCACCACTCCTCCACCGGCTACCGTTCAACCAGCCCTCTCCACGGGCTCCTGTTCAACCACTCCTCCACGGGCTACTGTTCATCCAGCCCTCCACCAGGTACTGTTCAACCAACCCTCCACCGGCTACTGTTCAACCAGCCCTCCACGAGGTCCTGTTCATCCAGCCCTCCACACACGGGGTCCTCTTCATCCAGCGGCAACGGCCTCTACTACCACGGGGTCCTGTTCATCCAGCCCTCCACACACAGGGTCCTATTCATCCAGCGCAACGGCCTCTACTACCACGGGGTCCTGTTCATCTAGCCCCCACCGGGAACTATTCGTCCAACCCCCCCAACAACACTCACTGTTCATCAAGAGGCAGCAGGTTCAATCGGCTTCAGTTAGGAGCAGTAGCGAAGGAATCGCTTGATCGGGTTCAGTTAACAGCCATCGACCGATCGCTCGGGTTCAGTAACGCGTAGCCTGCAGTGCAATCGCTAGGGTTCAGTTAGAGCCCAATGCCTTGCACACACGTGCGTACGTACGAGAGAAACGCGCATCGCTCGGCCCCCGACCACCCACCGTAACTAGGAACTCCCCCAATATTTTCCTCGCCCTCACTTCTACCATGGTTTTTTCCGTCATGGACTGCCCAAAGAATGTCATGTAGCTGCGTCTCCGGCCCGCCCAGGACGAAAAAGCCCATTTTCTGTCATGATTTTTTGTCATAGAAGTAGGAGCCCACCACATCTATGATGATACCGGGTTTTGTCACAATTATCGTCATAGAAGTGTCATAAGCATGATAGAATTTTTTTCCGTTCGGCCCAAAATGTCACGGATGTGTCTTTTTTTGTAGTGCGTGGACACACTCTCCCGTCTCATTGCTATGCATCTCCTAGATAGATCTTGCGTGATTGTAGGAAATTTTTAGAATTACTATGTTCCCCAACATCACTTAGCCTAGAAAATAGCAAAGCTGAAGACATAGCTATAAGTGAATGCTGTAGAGGACAGAAAACACACACACACACACACATAGCTAAACACTATTCTGATCACGGGATGAGAATAATATTCTGATCACAACCTGACCTGCCCCGACAGTAGTATGTTGAACTTCTAGCGGTACTAGGTTGAACTTTCGTCAACATTGCCCAAATGGGGCTTGCGATATACCGTTGGAAAGCTATGAACACGAGTATCATGATCCAAGTTAACTTTTTGGCAAAATGTAAGCAGTTTAAGAGCAGTTTTGAAAACCGTTTTTTCTTCATACAGAAAAGGTGAATCATTTTTTCGATCGCATTTCTAAACCATTTATTGGAATGAATCAAATAATATGGCGTTAGAAAGCTTCTGCAAAACCACTCTTTCCACATGTTTAAAGTTTTCTCTAATTCCCTATGTTTAAAGAGTAATTTGGAAAATTGTAGAATTTCACACACCGAACAACCGAGTTCATATTTTTTATGTCATTTCTAAACGACTAATCTAATTGAGGGAAATGATATGGCGTTGGAAATCTTATGAAAATGCGCTACTTTTTCATGTTGAATGTTTTTTCTAATTTTGAACGGTTTAAAAGAAATTTAGAAAACAGTACAAGTTCCATCGAGTTCGTATTTTCGAGCTAATTTTCTAACCGTACGTCCGAATGCAACAAATGATATGGCATTGGAAAGCTTGAGGAAATGCAAAAATGTTTGGTATATATTGTTTCTCCCAGTTCCATACGGTTCTAAGTCAATTTTGAAAATGGTTAAAAACATATTTTCGCCATAATTTCTACAAACTTTATCGGAACGGTGCAAATAATATACCGCTGAAAAGCTACTGAAAATGCAATTTTTTTCATATTGATGGTTTTCTCTGATACATAGCCGTTATCAAGTAAGTTCGAAAACAGCCAGATAATTCGTTCTGCCTTTATCGCGAAACAGATTCTCCGAAAATGCACCGCATGAAGAACTTGAACTTCTCGGGATGTCTACTTGAACTTCATTCTATTTTTGCACGTGCTTTTTTTGCTCGTAGCTCTCCATCCACTCACCAGAATTGAGCAAGTGATATAATGATGGAAAGCTGCTGTAAACACACAACTTTCCCGTGTTGATCATTTTTCATACTCGCGACGATTTTGAAAGTTTTTCATCTGAAATTCATTCAGTGTAGTTGGTGAACTTCCTGTTGTTTTCATGTTGAACTTCTCTGACGTATTTTCGTTTCTAATTTTCTCATCCATTTCATCAGTGTTACACCAATGATATTCTTTTTGTACAAACCTCTCTCACAATATTTTTTACTTTCTCCGACCGAGGACTTGAACTTACACAAATGATATTCTTCTCATTTTGAAGTAAATTAGAAAATGTTGAGATCATGATTTATGCCTTCATAGCGAATGGAAATGCACTGCGTGAAGTAGTTGAACTTCTTGGGCATGTCTGTTTGAACGTCACCCTGTTTTTGACGTGCTATTTTTTGCACTGCATGGAGTAGTTGAACTTCTGGGTCATGTCTGTTTAAACTTCACTCTGTTTTTGATGTGCTATTTTTTGACATGTTGTTTTTTGCACTGCATGAAGTAGTTGAACTTCTAGGGCATGTCTGTTTGAGCTTCACTCTGTTTCACTTTATTGTATTTTTCTTATATGAAATACACACCATGTAGTACATGAACTTCCGGCTGTTATCACTTCGAATTTATCTCTGGTTTGAGATAATTATTTTAAAACACAAAAAACAACATATTTTTATGTGTTTTGGACATCTAAATACACGGTGAACCTGTCTCACAAGATTTTTTTGAACTTTTCCTCGCCGAGCACTTGAACTTCTAGCAACCATTTTTTTGTTTATGAGTTGTTTTTAAAAGTGCAAAAATGGCATTGTGTTTTTTATTTTGAACAGGTAAATCCTATGTTTTAATAAACTCCGAACTTCTCTCTTCTTTTAATTTGAACTTCACCTTTTTATATTTTAAGTAAAGAATTATATTTGATTTATACGAAAAAAATCGAACATGGAAATACAAGGTGAACCTCTCTCGCAAGAATTTTTGAACTTCTCCGGACAGAGCACTCGAACTTCTTTCAACAAACCTTTTAAGCTTTTATTTTTATATACTTTTATTCTTAGGTGAAATGCATTCCCTATAGTAGTTGAACTTCTCGTTGTTTTCACTATGAACTTCTGTCACATTTTTTCTTTATACGTTGATTTACAACAATTGAAGGTCGGGCATCATTTTTTGCTATTTTAAAACATGTAATTGGAGGTCGGACGCCCCGCAATATAAATTCTGAACCATGTACGGAGGTGCACGTGAACGTCTTGCAACAAATCTGAGTTTTTTATATACTTCGAACTTCTCTATTATTTTAATTTGAACTTCTTAGCCTTATTCTTAGAAATAAGTAAGTTTTTAAATAAGCATCAATTGTTTTTTGAAATTGAACTTCATGCTTTTATTTTCCATAGAGAACGGAAAGAATTTGAGTTTTTCGTATACATCAAACTACTCTATTTTAATTTGAAGTTCATCATTTTATTCTTTAGTAACAAGGAAAATCTATGTTTTTTTTACAAAAGTCGAACTGCACTATTTTTTAAATTTTGACTTCTTGGTTTATTTGTAATAGTTACGAGAAAATCCTAGTTTTGTAATATACTTGACCTTCCCGAACATAACATTTTGACCCATTGCATAACAATTTAGAAGTCAAAATTTTCCATAGTAATACAATATTTTTATATATCCATTTTCTGGGAGATGATATCTTCATTCACTTCTTGCTGTTGCAACTAAATAACACAACAAAGAGAGAGTAGGATGGGAGAGATGGAGCTTGGGACTTGTGTTCTACCTGAACATGTTTTTTTGTTCTATCTAAACTTCTAACGTTTTTTTCGAACTCGTTTGATGTTCCTAACAAATTTCATTCTATTTTTTCTTCGAACTGCTCCCTTTTTAATTTTTTTTAACTTGTCAGTTTTATTTCTTTTAGAGCAAAAATCTTAGTTTTGTAATAAACGTTGGAGCCCTCTGTTATTTGAAATTGAAAGTTCATCGTTTTCTTTATTTTAGCAACAGAAATATCATTCATTGAATAAACATTGAACCTCTCCGTTATTAAATTGGAACTTCCGATCTCGTCAAAAAAAGGAAGGAAGAAC
This sequence comes from Triticum monococcum, assembly GCA_034509565.1. Taxonomy (NCBI): domain Eukaryota; kingdom Viridiplantae; phylum Streptophyta; class Magnoliopsida; order Poales; family Poaceae; genus Triticum; species Triticum monococcum. The sequence continues at coordinate 252,184,059 of CM067845.1, forward strand.
ATTGTTTTGTTTACAAATATTTCGGAGAGGTCCACAAAAGTCATTTTTATTTTTTTTCCATTTTCTTGAATTTCGACTGTTTTATTTTTTTAGACTTCATTTCTTCTTCTTTTCTCTCTTTTCCTTTTGAACTTCACAGGAATTTATTTTTAAGTGAATGACAAGGACATCAATACCATTGTTACACCCACAGCCCCTGCTGCTATACATACTGGACCAATTACTAGAGCTCGCGCACGCCAATTGAATTATCAGGTACTTTCGTTTCTTGGTAACGATTCTAATGTTCATGAGAACATGATGTTGCCCAAATTGGATACATTTGTTTTGCTTACTAATGAAGGGCCTAGCTTGGACAAGAAAGATGAACCTTGGAACAAGTTCAAGCATGGAGATGATGGCATGCGCAAGGGGATCCAGAAGGGATTTACAAGAGATGATTTCAGGACTTTGAAGCCACCATAAGGAGTGCATGAAGCCTTGGACGAAATATACAAGATGCCACTTCATAAATTTCATCCAGAGGCTATTTTAGGTGCTGCGTCTCCTTATTATTGGGCCAGGCCCATGTATTTTCGAAATACTTAAGTATAGGCTGTTTTTAGAGTCCATATGTGTGGGGAAACAAGAGTTAGGGTTGGTTTCGTACCCCTCCTCCAAGGGCCATGAATCCCCCCTCTTCCTCCATATATAGAGCCCTTAGGGCGTCGTTTAGACTTTGGGTTTTGTTTAGACTAAAAGTTCGCCATAGCTGCAACTTCACGTCCTTCCTTTGTGTCCAACGACCAGACCAAGACGTCACAGAACCCCACCTTCATTAATAAAGCTTTCCTCTTTTATTCGCAATATCCAGATTGCAATCTCAGTTTCTTGCTTGTTCTTCATTTGCTCGCAGGAAATAGACCCTCGTGGTCAGGTTGATCGTGCTCCGGCGTGGTCAATAACCCTCGGAAGTTGGTTTAGCGATTGCTAAGGCGCGACGTCTTCGCACATTCGTAGTCGGATCGTCAAAGTCGACTCCCACAGAAAACGATATCTATCTCATCGAAACATCGGGACACCTTTGCCTCTATCAAGTGGTATTAGATTTCCAGGTTGCTCGGTGAGATTTTACAGTTTTTCGTAGTTTAGATCGAGTCTGTTCTTCATACCTATAATCCATGAAAAAGCCAAAAAATAGGGTTAGTTCATCCTATCCAAACCAATCTGAGCGTTTGCATAATCTTTTCTGTATTTGCTGTGTTGAATTTGCGGTTGCATCGTCGTGTCTGGTTGCTGGTCTTAGTGTCTAGTCCTTTAGAGTTTCGAGTTCTGTTCACAAGTAGTCACGCCGTCGCCGCATCATCATCATCACCGCTGCCATATACCACCATCGTCATCACCGCTGCCATATACCACAATCGTCATCACCACTGCCATATACCACATATCCACCACCATCACGATAATCCAAGTCCACCTCCATCACTGATTCGCCACGAGTCCGAGTTCCACCGTCCTACATATATCCGCCACCAGTCTGAGTTTCCACCAGATTCATCTCCGCCACTGGTCCTAGTCCAAGTCCAGTATTTGTTGCTTTGTTTTCGAGTTCCAGATCACGCGATACTCCGAGTCATGACAGAGTAGGACTCCCCAACTTTCGAGCCATCCGCAGAAGAAAAATAGTTCCAAACTCAAAAAAAAAAATCTGGCTAGGCAGTTTTTAGACCATTTGTAGACTTTTTCGAAAAAAATTTGTTGCGGAGCAAAAAAAAGAGGAAAAATAGTGCAAAAAAAGTGAAAAAAGGAAAAAAAATCAGAGCATGCTCCTCCCTTGTTTTCGTGCAGCGCCGTGATTTCGTTAGTGTTCTAGGCTCGCGTCTCTAGCATGTTCTCGCCAAGGACCAGCACAGTACCGTCGTTGAGTGTTTATTCAACTTTGCATCTCTGAATTGATTATTGCTGACCCTTTTTGCTACCATATTATAAGCCTTCCTAGCTCCACATACATCTATGTCATGCGTTTGACTCTCCCTGGTAATCACTGTATCCAAGCTTTGAGAGTTTTGACTACGACGGTTGCCGATCACCGCCTGCTGCTGGGTAAGAACTGGTAAGAATTTGAGATTTGCTTGACGGATTTGTGACACTCCACCACCTCCATTTTCTAGTAGTCTGTAGGATCATATTCTTGTGTGTTTCTATTGCTGCTAACTATGGCAGGATCACAACCCGACGCGATTGACTGGGAGAACATGACGAACAAAGAGTTACATGATAAGTTTCAGCAAATGATGAGTGGACAGGTGGAAAATGTGCTAAACAGATTTGAAGAGGCCATGGAGAAGATAGATGGCATTGAGAAGGCATTCGAAACAAAGCTCGATAACAAGTTTAATGAATTGCTCGCGCATCTTCCACCACCCGCTGCACCTGTCGCACCTCTACAACAACAACAACATCGTCTTCCAAATCAAGTGGGACGAGCACAACGCGTTCCCATTGAGCCTGGTCAAACTTCTGGTGCTGTTGTACCTACTGTTGGTGCTTTTGTCGCTCCTGCTGCTACTGCAGAGGTGTAGGACCATTACGAGGATGAGGTTGATCAAAAATCAGAACTACGTGCAACCACCAGCACCACGACCACCAGGTCGTCCTCATGCATATCATCGCAATGGTAGGGCTGCACCACCACCTGAGGTACATGACCATCTTCCGAAACTAAAATTGAATATTCCACCATTTGAGGGTAGATATGTTCCTGATATATATCTTACTTGGGAGTTAGAAACTGAACAACGATTTACATGTTTACAATATCCTGAGGAGAGACGTGTTCCCGCTGTTGTTTGTGCTTTCACTAGCTTTGCATGTGTTTGGTGGTCTGAACATTGTAGATTATATCCTATTCCAGCTACTTGGGCTGCTTTGAAAACTGCTATGCGTACTCATTGGGTTCCACCATATTATCAACGTGAATTACTTCAAAAATTACAGCGTTTAAGACAAGGAAAAAAATTTGCAGAAGAACATTATCAAGAATTACAAACTGGCATGATTAGATGTGGTATTGTTGAGGAGAATGAAGCTATGCTTGCACATTTTATGGGTGGATTAAATAGAGAGATTCAGACCATTCTAGAGTATAAGGAGTATACTAATATCACTCGTTTATTCCATCTTGCTTGTAAAGCTGAACGTGAAGTGCAGGATCGACAGGCATTGGCGTGAACTAACTTTTCTGCAGGTCAATCTTCATCATGGACACCACGTGCATCCTCTACTTCCACTCCACCAGCACCTCCAGCCGTGATTCAAGAAAGCAGGAACAACCACCACTATCTGCCAAGAGCACACCTGCCGGGCCTGCGCAAAGCTCTTGTTCCTCCATGGCATCAACAGGGCACACAAGTGATATTATTTGTCGTCGTTGTAAGGGAAGAGGACATTTTGTGAGAGAATGCCAATCTCAGTGTGTGATGATTGCTACTGAGGATGGTGGATATGAGTCCGCTAGTGACTATGATGAGGAGACTTTGGCTCTTATTACACGTGAAGAACACGGTGGAGATGATTCTGATCATGAGACGCAATACATGGCTCCTGAAGATGCCGACAGGTATGAATGTTTAGTTGCTCTATGTGTTTTGAGTGTGCAGGTCACACAAGCTGAGCAAAATCAGAGGCATAATTTGTTCCATACAAAGGGAGTTGTGAAGGAACGTTCTGTTCGCGTCATCATAGATGGAGGGAGCTGCAACAACTTGGCTAGTATGGAGATGGTGGAGAAGCTATCTCTCACCACAAGACCACATCAACATCCTTACTGCATCCAATGGTTCAACAACAGCGGCAAGGTTAAGGTAACACGTACTGTTCGTGTGCATTTTAGTATCTCTACGTATGTTGATTATGTTGATTGTGATGTGGTACCTATGCAAGCATGTTCCTTATTACTTGGTAGACCATGGCAATTTGATAAAAATTCTGTACACCATGGTAGAAACAATCAGTATACTCTTGTTCATAAGGATAAAAATATTACTTTGCTTCCTATGACTCCTGATTCCATTTTGAAAGATGATATTAATAGAGCTAATAAAGCAAAACAGGAGAAACATAAGAGTGAAAATCAGATTGTGGCAAAAGAATTTGAGCAACAAATGAAGCCTAATAATAAACCATCTAGTGTTGCTTCTGAAATTAAATTGAAAAGTGCATGTTTACTTGCCACCAAATCTGATATTGATGATCTAGATTTTAGCAAATATGTTTGCTATGCTTTTGTGTGCAAAGAGGCATTATTTTCATTCGAGGACGTGCCTTCCTCTTTGCCTCCTGCTGTCACTAACATTTTGCCGGAGTTCGCTGACGTCTTTCCATAAGACGTGCCACCGGGATTACCACCTATTCGAGGGATTGAGCATCAAATTGACTTAATTCCCGGTGCATCATTACCCAACCGTGCACCATACCGTACCAATCTAGAGGAGACGAAGGAGATTATGCGTCAAGTACAAGAACTGCTCGTCAAAGGTTATATACGCGAATCCCTTAGTCCTTGTGTTGTTCCTATCATTTTAGTGCCGAAAAAGGATGGTACGTCGCATATGTGCATTGATTGTAGAGGCATTAATAATATTACTATTCATTATCGCCATCCTATTCCTAGGCTATATGATATGCTTGATGAATTGAGTGGCTCTACAATATTCTCCAAAGTTGATTTGCGTAGTGGATACCATCAAATTCGTATGAAATTGGGAGATGAATGGAAAACAGCATTTAAAACTAAGTTTGGATTATATGACTGGTTAGTCATGCCTTTTGGGTTAACTAATGCACCTAGTACTTTCATGAGGTTAATGAACGAAGTTTTACGTGCTTTCATTGGACGATTTGTGGTAGTTTACTTTGATGACATATTGATTTATAGCAAATCTTTGGAGGAACATTTGGAAAATTTACGTGTTGTTTTTATTGCTCTACGTGATGCACGTTTGTTTGGTAACCTTGGAAAGTGCACCTTTTGCACTGACCGAGTATCTTTTCTTGGCTATGTTGTTACTCCACAGGGAATTGAAGTTGATAAAGCCAAGATTGAAGCTATTGAGAGTTGGTCGCAGCCCAAAATGGTCACACAAGTGAGGAGTTTCCTTGGCCTCGCTGGTTTATATAGGCGTTTTGTGAGAAATTTCAGCACCATTGCTGCATCTCTCAACGAGCTTACAAAGAAGGATGTGCCTTTTGTTTGGGGTACCGCACAGGAAGAAGCCTTCACGGTATTGAAAGATAAGTTGACACATGCTCCTTTACTCCAACTTCCTGATTTTAATAAGACTTTTGAGCTTGAATGTGATGCTAGTGGAATTGGATTAGGAGGTGTGTTATTACAAGATGGCAAACCTGTTGCAAACTTTTCTGAAGAATTGAGTGGGCCTAGTCTGAACTATTCTACTCATGATAAAGAATTATATGCTCTTGTTCGGACCTTAGAAACATGGCAACATTATTTATGGCCCAAGGAATTTGTTATACATTCTGATCATGAATCTTTGAAACACATTAAAAGTCAAGCAAAACTGAACCGTAGACATGCTAAATGGGTTGAATTCATTGAGACTTTCCATTATGTTATTAAACACAAAAAGGGTAAAGAAAATGTTATTGCTGATGCTTTGTCTCGTCGTTATACTATGCTTTCACAACTTGACTTTAAAATATTTGGTTTGGAGACCATCAAAGATCAATATATGCATGATGCTGAATTTAAAGATATATTGCAGAATTGTAAGGAAGGGAGAACTTGGAACAAGTTCGTTCTTAATGATGGATTTGTGTTTCGTGCTAACAATCTATGTATTCCAGCTAGCTCCGTTCGTCTTTTGTTGTTGTAGGTGGCGCATGGAGGAGGATTAATGGGACACTTTGGCGTCAAGAAGACGGAGGATATACTTGCTACACATTTCTTTTGGCCAAAGATGAGACAGGATGTTGAGCATTTTGTTGCTCGCTGCACTACATGTCAAAAAGCTATGCCACGACTCAATCCTCATGCTTTATATATGCCTTTGCCTGTACCTAGTGTTCCTTGGGAGGATATATCTATGGACTTTGTTTTAGGTTTACCTCAAACAAAGAAGGGGAGGGATAGCATATTTGTTATCGTGGATAGGTTCTCTAAAATGGCACACTTTATACCATGTCATAAAAGCGATGATGCTGTTAATGTTGCTGATTTGTTCTTTCGTGAAATTATTCGCTTGCATGGTGTGCCAAATACTATTGTTTCAGATCGTGATACTAAGTTTCTTAGCCACTTTTGGAGATGTTTATGGGCTAAGTTGGGGACTAAACTGCTTTTTAGTACTACTTGTCACCCCCAAACTGATGGACAAACCGAAGTAGTCAATAGAACATTGTCTACTATGCTTAGGGCTGTTCTGAAGAATAACAAGAAAATGTGGGAAGAAAGCTTGCCTCATATTGAATTTGCTTATAATCATTCATTGCATTCGACTACTAAGATGTGCCCTTTTGAAATTGTGTATGGTTTCCTACCTCGTGCACCTATTGATTTGTTGCCTCTTCCATCTCCGGAAAAGGTTAATTTTGATGCTAAAGAACGTGCTAAATTGATTTTAAAAATGCATGAGTTAACTAAGGAAAACATTGAGCGTATGAATGCTAAATATAAACTTGCTGGAGATAAGGGTAGAAAACATGTTGTGTTTGCACCTAGAGATCTTGTTTGGTTACATTTGCGTAAGGATAGATTTCCTAATTTGCGCAAATAAAAGCTAATGCCACGTGCTAATGGTCTTTTTAAGGTGTTAGAGAAAATAAATAATAATGCATATAAACTTGAGCTGCCTGCAGATTTTGGGGTTAGTCCCACTTTTAACATTGCAGATTTGAAGCCTTATTTGGGTGAGGACGATGAACTTTCGTCGAGGACGACTTCATTTCAAGAAGGGAGGATGATGAGGACATCAATACCATTGTTACACCCACAGCCCCTGCTGCTATACATACTGGACCAATTACTAGAGCTTGCGCACGCTAATTGAATTATCAGGTACTTTCGTTTCTTGGTAACTATTCTAATGTTCATGAGAATATGATGCTGCCTAAATTGGATACATTTGTTTTGCTTACAAATGAAGGGCCTAGCTTGGACAAGAAAGATGAACCTTGGAACAAGTTCAAGCATGGAGATGATGGCATGCGCAAGGGGATTAAGAACGGAGTTACAAGTCATGATTTCAGGACTTTGAAGCCACCGTAAGGAGTGCATGAAGCCTTGGACAAAATATACAAGATGCCACTTCATAAATTTCGTCCAGAGGCTATTTTAGGTGCTGCATCACCTTATTATTGGGCCAGGCCCATGTATTTTGAAATACTTAAGTATAGGCTGTTTTTATAGTCTGTATATGTGGGGAAACAAGAGTTAGGGTTGGTTTCGAACCCCTCCTCCAAGGGCCACGAAATTCCCCCTCTTCCTCCATATATACAGCCCTTAGGGTGTCGTTTAGACATAGGGTTTTGTTTAGACTAAAAGTTTGCCATAGCTGCAACTTCGCATCCTTCGTTTGTGTCCAGCGACCAGACCAAGACGTCACAGAACCCCACCTTCATTAATAAAGCTTTCCTCTTTTATTCGCAATATCCAGATTGCAATCTCAGTTTCTTGCTTGTTCTTTGTTTGCTCGCAGGAAATAGACCCTCATGGTCAGGTTGATCGTGCTTCGGCGTGGTCAATAACCCTCGGAAGTTGGTTTAGCGATTGCTAAGGCGCGACATCTTCACACGTTCGTAGTCGGACCGTCAAAGTCGACTCCCACAGAAAATGATATCTATCTCATCGAAACATCGGGACACCTTTGCCTCTATCAGTGAACTTCTTGGTCTTTTACTTATTTTTTCTCTAACTTCTTTGGGCACTTTTTTAGTGCAAGGATGTGCTCTCCCGAACAAAACATACGGCCTTCAAGTTCACACAACCATAACATAGAGGACAAAAAATCACTATAGAACACATACATAAACTTGTGTTTTTCCTTTTTAAGATCTTAGTAAATAGTGACCCACTTCTTTTTAGAAATTTTGACACGGTAGTGCGGAAGCAGGTAAGCACGATGCACATCAGCTTTATTTGCCTTTTCTCTCAATTTTTCATATGCTTTTTTGTTATCTCTGAATTTCTGAAATGACACAACAAGGTGCGGCCAGAGGTGTCTGAACTTCATTCTTTTATCTTCTTGCTACCTCATAGAAACAGAGAGAGGAGTGTTTGCTACATTGATAGAAAAATTAGACATTGGTCAAAGAGGAATCTGAGAAAAAAATCTTTGTTAGTGCTCGGCGAGTAGATGTTCGAGGCGGGATCCGGATGAAGTTCAAGATGAGTAGGTACTTTTGGGGAAGAAGAACGCCTGACAGTGGCGCGATCTGGAGGCAAGGCAGCAAAACGATACATTTAGAACTACAGCAGTTTTTTTGTTGAACTACTATTGAAGAAATTGCCGTAGGTTTTCTATGGACATAATATCGAAGGAGTGGTACATAATTTTCTGTTTTCTGTGGCCATAAGAACGAGAGAGGAGGGCCCATGGTCGAAGCATTGTTCTCAAGGGACGGAGGAGCTCGCCGGAGCAACACCGCTTCCTGTCTTGGGGGTTGAGGAGGCACAGGTGAACCCCGTGACCACTGTGGCGGCAGGAGGAAGAAGCATGGACGAGGAGGAGTGGTGTGCTGGCGGCAGAGGCTTGATGTAGCTGCACCGTAGGCACAAGATGGCAGCGGGATTCAGTGTTTTTCAAGGCCGTGGATGCGATGTCTGGATGGATGGTAGGACAGCAGCACCGTAGGCGCCAGATCTTGCTCACAGACGAAAGGAAGGGCAGGTCGCGCCAGAGGGGAAGAGAAGGTCACGCCAAAGGGGAGGGGCAGGTCGGGACGGAGGTGGTTTGGGCGGAGGGTTGTGGTGGAGCTGGTCGGAGCCGATGGCCGCGGTGGAGGTGGTCGGGGTAGTGGCTGCGGAGGAGGCGGGCAAAGTACTAGCCACTCGTGTCCTAGTCAAGCGCTAGCAGCCGCTGCTGCAACAGGAGCGTGGACCTATAGGGTGGGGCGCCGGAGCTTGGCGGAGGCGTAGTGCATGGAGGCGGACGACGTGGTGGAGGGGAGGCCGGCGGTGCGGTGGATGGAGACAGCGGTGCAATGGAGGGGAGGCGGCAGCACGGTTGATGGAGGCGGACGATGTGGTGGAGGTAGGTAGCGGCACGGTGGGGGTAGGTCGGCGGCGCGGTGGATGGAGGCGGTGACGTGGTGGAGGGGAGGCGGCGGCGCAGTGGAGTGAGGCTGGCGATGCGGTGGAGGGGAGGGAGTCGGGGGGAAGGGGATGGATCGGGGGTTGAGTCTGCCCCAGTTCTTTTTGCTCTCTCTGTCGTGCTCTCCAACGGTTGAGTCTACACCAGTATCATGACCCAAGTTGAACTTTTGGCAAAATGTAAGCGGTTTAAGAGCAGTTTTGAAAACCATTTTTTCTTTGTACAAAAAACATGAATCATATTTTCGATTGCATTTCTAAACCGTTTATCGGAATGAGATTAATAATATGGCGTTGGAAAGCTACTGCAAAACCGCTGCTTCCACATGTTGAAAGTTTTCTCTAATTCCCTATGGATAAAGAGTAATTTGGGAAATCATAGAATTTCGCAAACCGAACAGCCAAGTTCGTATTTTCAATGTAATTTATAAATGGCTAATCCAATTGAGGCAAATGATATGGCGTTGGAAAGCTTATGAAAATGCGCTACTTTTTCATGTTTAATTTTTTTCTTCTAATTTTGGACGGGTCAAGTTCCACCGAGTTCGTATTTTGAGCTAATTTTTAAACCGTAAGTCCGAATGCAGCAAATGACACGGCGTTGGAAAGCTTGAGGACATGCGAAACGTTTTTTGTATGTATTGTTTCTCCTAATTCCTGACGGTTTTAAGTCAATTTCGAAAATGGCCAAAAACGTATTTTTGCCGTAATTTCTATAAACTTTATTGGAATTGGGCAAATAATATACCGTTGAAAAGCTACGGAAAATGCGAAACTTTTTCATGTTGATGGTTTTCTCTGATTCCTAGCCGTTTTCAAGTAATTTCGAAAACGGCAGGATCATTCATTCTGCCTTTATCGCGAAACAGATTCTTCGAAAATGCACCGCGTGAAGAGCCTGAACTTCTCGGCATGTCTACCTGAACTTCACTCTATTTTTGACGTGCTTTTTTTTGCTCGCAGTTCTCCATCCACTCCGGGAATTCAATGAGAGATATACCGATGGAAAGCTGCTGTAAACACGCAACTTTCCCCTGTTGATTATTTTTCCATATTCGCGATGGCTTTAAAAGTTTTTCATCTGAAATTCATTCAGTGTAGTAGTTGAACTTCTTGCTGTTTTCATGTTAAACTTCTGTGACGTATTTTCGTTTGTAATTTCCTCATACATTCGTCAATGTCACACAAATGACATTCCTTTTGTACAAACCTCTCTCACAATAAATTTTTAACTTTCTCCGACCGAGGATTTGAACGTACACAAATGATATTTCTACCGTTTTGAAGTAAATTAGAAAATGATGAGATCATGATTTTTACCTTCATCACGAATGGAAATGCACTGCGTGAAGTAGTTGAACTTCTCCGGCATGTCTGTTTGAACTTCACACTGTTTTGACATGTTGTTTTTTGATGTGCCGTTTTTGCACTGCGTGAAGTAGTTGAACTTCTAGGACATGTCTGTTTGAACTTCACTCTGTTTTTGACATCCTGTTTTATGATGTGTTGTTTCTTGCACTGCGTGAAGTAGATAAACTTCTAGAATATGTATGTTTGAACTTCACTCTGCTTCACCATGTAGTAGGTGAACTTCCGGTTGTTATCACTTTGAACTTCTCTCTCGTTTGAGAGAATAATTTAAAACGCAAAAAACAACATATTTTTAATGTATTTTGGACATCTAAATACATGGTGAACCTCTCTCACATGATTTTTTTGAACTTTTCCTCGCCGAGCACTTGAACTTCTAGCAACCATTTTTTTCGTTTATGAGTTGTTTTTAAAAGGGCAAAAAATGGCGTTGTGTTTTATTATTTGAACAGGTAAATCCTAGGTTTTAATAAACTCTAAACTTCTCTGTTATTTCAATTTGAACTTCACCTTTTTATATTTTGAGTAGAGAATTGTATTCGATTTTTGTACGGAAAAAAATCAAACATGGAAATACAAGGTGCACCTCTCTCGCAAGAAAGGAAATATGTTTTTAAATAAGCATCAAACATTTCTTTTGTAAATTGCACTTCATAGTTTTATTTTTCTTAGAGACGGCAATAATTTGAGTTTCCCGTATACATCAAACTACTCCTCTCTTTTAATTTGAACTTCGTCATTTTTATTCTTTACTAACAAGGAAAATCTGAGTTTCTTCATAAATATCGAACTTCTCTATTTTGTAATTTGTACTTCTTGGTTTATTTGTTTTACCATCAAAATATCCTAGTTTTTTCATAAATATTGGACCCCCTCCATATTTTTTAAATTTTGATTTATTTGTTAAAACATAGACACAAACGGGAGCGAGAATTATGTGTGCATAAAGTGGGTAGCAATTTCCATCTTACCCTGGTCGAGCACTTGAACTTCTAGCAAGAAATGTTTTTCATTTTTATGAGTTGGTTTTAAAAATGCCAAAATGGCATTGGTTTTTGTTTTTCGAACATGTAAATCTTTGGTTTTAACAAACTCCAAACTTCCATATTTTAATTCGAACCTCATGTTGGTTTTATTTTCTATTAGCGGTTAGAATCCGAGTTTTCAATAAACATTGAACCACTCCATTACTTTAAATTGAACTTCTAGGTTTCTTTTAAAAACGGGGAAATCCATCTACTAATTAAATTTTCTAAACTTTTTTTTGTTATTTTAATTTGAGCCTCCGTTGTGGAAACTTGTTGAACAAAAGGAACTTTTTGAATTTTTCCGGTGTGTGCACTTGAACTTCTAGCAACAAATTTTTTGGACTTTGCCATTTTACTCCTATTTTCTCATACGAAACACACTCCATGCAGTACGTGAACTTCCGTCTATTGTCAATTTGAACTTCTCTCTATTTCACTTTAGTAACGAAAAAAATCTGAGTTTTTAATAGATATCGAACCGCTCTAACTTTTTTTTCTGACCTGAAATGCATTCCGTGTAGTAGTTGAACTTTCCACTGTTTTCACTTTCAACTTCTGTTACGTATTTTTCTTCGTAATTTCTCATGGATTTATTGGAGTTACACAAATGATATACCTTTTTAGAAACCCGTTGAAAATATGCAACTTTTATCTAATATATTTAAAATTTTGTTTTGAACAACATACACAGATTTTTTAACCTTTTTTTTGAAATAATGCATACGATATACCCTTGGAAAGTTGTTGAATATGAGAAACTTTTTTCACATAGAGCATTTTATTTCAAATTTGTAATGGATTAATAGAATTATTTTAAAACATAAAAATGACTTATTTTTGTGTGTTTTGAACATGTAAAGTCACAGTGAACCTCTCTCACGAGAATTTTTGAACTTTCTCCGAATGAGGACTTGAACTTCTAGCAACACAAATTTTGGACTTTGCCTTTTTATCCACTTTTTAAAATAATAATTGTACCGGTTAGTTATTTTAACTCGAACTTTTAGTTCTTTATGAAAATGGGAAAATTATTCGAACTTCTCTATTTTTTAAATTTGAAATTATTGATTTTATTCTTTTAGTGTTCTTCTATAAACATCAAATTGCTTCATTTTCCTAATCTGGACTTCTGGTGTTATTCGTTAGTAACGGGAAAAGTGCTAGTTATATATAAATATCGGACCGCTCAATTATTTAAAGTTGAACTTCTAGGTCCTATTTTTAAAAAGGGAAAAATCTGTTTCTTATAAACTTTTTGAATTGCTTGGTATTTTTTTGTTACAAATATTGAATGGCTCTATTATGTTACTTTCAAATTTTTTCGTCATCATTTTCCAATCACAGAGAAATCTGTGAGAAATTTTCTTTTGTACACACATAACATTTTTTCAAACTCTCCATTTTATTAAATTTGAACTTCAAGAGTTAACATTTTCTAGGTGACGCTTGTTTTTTCTTGGTATACGAACAACGAACAACTCTCTTATTTTAATTTGAACTTCCTTGATTTATTTTTTAGTAATTGAAGAAATCCAAGTTTTGTAATAAACATCTAACCGCTCCACTTTTTAAATTTGAACTTATAGGAATTTTGACCTTCTTGGTTATTTAAATTTGAACTTCTATGTTCTGTTAGAAATTGGGAAACCACTTTTTTTCTTGACTTCAAAATTTTAGTTTTCTTCCAAAAAAATTGGAGGGGGGTATCCACACTAAATTTCCTATGGTTCATATTTTCCCATTTTTTATCCAAAGTTTTGAAAAGATTTAGACCCGAACTTCCAAACTTTTAGACTTGCAAATTTGTGAAACATCATTTTTTGGACAAGCAGGTGATCACAAGAAGCTTCATTTCAATATAAAAGGAGAAAATAAAATTGTGCAAGGATGTACTAGAGCTTCGACGCACTCTTTTCTGCATTTGGGGAGCATTTGCACCCAATACACGCGCGCGCACACACACACATATCCCGTTTGCATCTCATTTTTTTAAAACAAGGCATATTTTGCTTATGGTATCTTTTTCAAAATGAATATTTTCAATTTTTGTGAGTGGTTTTGTTATAACCGTGTGATCAAGAAACAAACACAGTAACTTCAAAACCTTCACTTTTTTTTATTTAGGCATAAATACAAACACATTTTTGATGAACAATATCTTGGCTGCAAGTATCATACTTCTTTTATCGGACTCGAGTTCTCTACAATATTGAACCTCCATTGGGAAGCTAGCAAGCAACCCTAGTGCTCTCAGATGAAAATCAATCTACCAAACAATAGTCTCTCCACCTCCACGGTTCGTTCATGATCTACTGTTGCTTTGTTCGACTCCACCGTTGGGTGGTGCAGCCTGCTGCTGCATTCAGAGAAACTGCTTTTCCTAGGCAGCAATACAAAAGAAGCAACTTCTTGCAACAATTTGGAAGAAGCAAGATATGTGTTTTTGCAAACCGACAGAAGGAGGTGAGTAATCCCAAGGTAACTGTGGTAAACACATGTGACAGAAGATTCATGTTAATGAAACCTGACAACCTCCCAAGAAAAAAATGCTACATGTTTAGAAAAATGGGATCTTCTGTCAAATGTAGCAAGAAGGCATGCTTGGTCCAACAGTTTTGTGTAGGGATCCGGTTAGCTCGCCATGGTGTCCACCACATGCAGTTGAAGATGAGGGGGCGACGGAGAAGACACGAGCATGAAGGTCACATCCTAGGACTCGAGCAGGTCACCGCTTCGGCCTTGGGCAGGTCGTCGAGGGTGCTGTGGGAGACCCACAACGAGCACCTAGATGGACTGCTCGCACGCGAGGCATGAACTTCATTTGCTCGAGATGGATGGTTGGGCCACCGGCCCGGTCATGGCCAGGGGCATAAGAGGGAGGAGACACGGGTGGGGCGGAGCGAGAAGGCCGCGTCAATGGCGAGCATCTGGATGACCCCGATCCAGATCCTCGTTGGGGAAGCGCTAGAGGAGGAGGATGGAGTGGTTCGGCATGGGGGGTGGCACAGTGCCGGTTCGCGGTGGTCGGGAGGCCTGGCATGGCTGATGTGCGCCGTGGGCAGGAGGCGCGTCGGGGCCGGAGGTACGGTGACAGGAGGCGCGTGGGGACCAGGGGACCATGGATGGAGGCAGGTCGGGGACGGGGTGGGTGGCGGCGGAGGCGCATCCGGGCAGGGGGGCGGCGGCGGAGGCACATCAGGGCAGGGGTGGGCGGTGGCGGAGGCGCAACAGGGCAGGGGTGGGCGGCGGCGGAGGTGCGATGCAGGGAGGGTGGCGGCGGAGGCGCACTCCAGGGAGGGTGGGGTTAGCGGCAGCGTGATCCAGGGAGTCAGGTCGCGACGGCGATCCGGGAGGTTATCGAGGAATGTCAGGGGAGGGGATCGGGGGAGCGGGTGGGTGGGCTTTTTTTCTGTACCGACCAGTGAAGACCAAATCAACATTGCGAAGATAAATATTAAAATCAAATCAATGTTGAAGACAAACCAAGTATGAAGATAATTCAATCAGGACACCAAATGAAAATCTTCAAGAAAGTTTGAAGGTGGCGTTACCCACCGTATATGAAGTATTAGACACAGACACATGGCACAATTATCGTGGCACTCCGAAGTCAAATTCCACATTAATGTATTCACACTTAGAGGGTAAGTCTTCATGAATTGAAGATATACAATACTTCGTGTGTTGCACATCTAAGTCATCAACATGCATAAGCGTTAGGATGTGTGTCCATTCACAGGATATTAAAGGATTCTAAGATATTTAGCTCACATCGTAGCTTGCAAAACCTTTTCTCATCCAAGGGCTTCGTGAAGATATCTACCAATTGCTCTTCAGTGTTGATATGAATGATATCAATGTCTTCCTTCATGACATGATCTCTGAGAAAGTGATGACAGAACTGAATGTGCTTTGTCTTTGAGTGCTGAACTGGATTGTTGGCAATCTTGATGGCCCTTTCATTGTCGCAGTAGAGTGGCACATGCTTCAGGTTGATGCCATGGTCCTTGAGAGTTTGCTTCATCCAGAGAAGCTGAGCGCAGCAAGATCCAGCAACAATGCATTCAGATTCAGTAGTGGAGAGTGATACACAGTTCTGCTTCTTTGAAGACCAACAGACAAGAGATCGTCCAAGAAACTGACATGTGCCTGATGTGGACTTGCGATCAACCTTGTCACCAGCATAATCACCATCTGGGAATCCAACTAGATGAAACTCTGAGCCCTTTGGATACCATAATCCTAGTGTTGGGGTGTGTGTGCCAAATATCTAAGAATTCGCTTCACTGCGAGGTGATGCGGTTCCTTTGGTGCCGCTTGGAATCAAGCACACATGCAAATGCTAAGCATTATATCAGGCCTAGATGCACATAAGTACAATAAAGAACCAATCATGGAGTGGTACACCTTTTGATCGAACTCTTTACCATTGTCGTTAGGGCCTAATTGGCCTTTGGATGGCATTGGCGTCGTGTACCCTTTGCAGTCTTGCATTCCAAACTTATTCATGTAGTCTTTGAGGTATTTCTCTTGTGATATGAAGATGCCATTCCTCTATTGACATATTTAAAGATCAAGGAAGAACTTCAGCTCACCTATCATGGACATCTGATATTACTCTTGCATCATATGCCCAAACTCATCACTGTATCTCATGTTAGTGCATCCGAAGATAATGTCATCCACCTAAATTTGGCAGACAAACAATTCACCATCATATGTTTTCGTGAAGAGAGTAGGATCTAGAGAACCAGGTTTGAAGCCTTTACTCTTCAGGAAGTCTTTGAGCGTGTCGTGCCAGGCACAAGATGCTTGTTTGAGGCCATACAGTGCCTTGTTGAGCTTGTACACCATATCAGGATGCTTTGGATCTTCAAAACCAGGTGGTTGTGTGACATACACTTCTTCTCCAATTTTGCCATTGAGAAAGGCACTCTTTACATCCTTTTGGTACAAAAGACTGTTTTTGTGGTTAGCATAGGCTAGTAGTATACGAATGCCTTTAAGCCTAGCCACAAGAGCAAAGGTTTCATCGAAGTCAATTCCTTCCACTTGAGTGTAACCTTGGGCAACGGGACGAGCCTCGTTTCTGACAACTTGACCATGCTCATCTTGTTTGTTGTGATAGATCCATTTTGTGCCAATGGTATTGTGCTTGCGAAGATCAGGACACTTAACTAGCTCCCACACATTATTCAGCTCAAACTGTTGAAGCTCTTCTTGCATAGCTTGAATCCATTCAGGTTCCATGAAGGCTTCATCAACTTTCTTGGGTTCACATATAGAGACAAATGCAAAGTGCTCACAGAAGTTTGCTAGCTGTGTTGCTCTTGAACCAGTGAGTGGACCAGGTGCATTGATACTATCAATTATCTTCTCAATCTGGACTCCATTTGCAACCCGAGGATGTACTGGACGAAGATTTTGCCCTCACTGGTAAGTGTCTTCATCTTCAGCATTGGCTTCAGGCTGAGCATTATCTTCATGCTAATTAGGTGCAGAGATGATGATTTCCTCTTCAGCCTGTTCCTCGGTGGGTACGATTTCTCCAGTACCCATAAGTTTGATAGATTCACTTGGTGTAGCTTCATCTAGCACATTTGGTAGGTGCTCTCTTTGCGAGCCGTTAGTCTCATTGAACCACACATCTACAGTTTCAACCACTTTATAGTGAAAGAGGTTGAAGACTCTGTAGGTATGCGAATCCTTTTCATAACCAAGCATAAAACCTCCATGTGCTTTCGGTGCAAATTTTGAAGTGTGATGCAGATCCTTGATCCAGCACCTAGCACCAAAGACCTTAAAATAACTAACATTTGGCTTCTTACCAGTCAGAAGTTAATAAGATGTCTTCTTGAAGAACTTATGAAGATTAACTCTGTTGATGATGTGGCAAGCAGTATCAATGGCTTCAGGCCAGAACTTCCTTGGAGTCTTGTACTCATCAAGCATCGTACGTGCCATCTCAATGAGGGTTTTGTTCTTGCGCTTCATGATGCCATTTTGCTGAGGTGTGTATGGAGCAGAGAATTCATGTGTGATGCCCAATGTATCAAGATAAGTGTCAAAGTCGGTGTTCTTGAATTCAGTGCCATTGTCACTTCTGATGTGCTTGATCTTGATTCCATAGTTGGTCATGGCTCGATTGGCGAAACGTCTGAAGACATCCTGCACTTCAATCTTGTAGAGAATTATTTGCACCCATGTATATCTTGAATTCACCAAAAATAATGAAGCCATAAAGACATGAAGTGGTAGTAAGGGTAGAGTAATGAGTAGGCCCAAATAAGTCCATGTGTAGCACCTCCAAGGGGCGTGATGTAGTCATGATTGTCTTCGAGGGATGCTTGACCCTAGTCATCTTCCCGGCTTCACAAGCACCACATAGATGATCCTTCTTGAACTTGACGCCCTCGATGCCAATGATACGCTTCTTCACGAGAGTGTGCAAGTTCCTCATGCCCGCATATCCTAGCCTCTGATGCCAGAGCCAACACTCTGAAGCTTTTGCTAGAAGACATACGACCAGTTGTGGTCCTGCAAAGAAATCTACCATATACAGATCGTCTCTTTGATACCCTTCGAAGAGTAGAGCTTTGTCAGATTCCATAAGCACAAGGCAATGATATTTTCCAAATATCACAATCATGTTCAGATCACAAAGCATTGATATAGACATCAAGTTGAATCCAAGGGATTCAACAAGCATCACTTTATCCATGTGCCGATCCTTTGAGATTGCAACTCTACCTAGGCCCAATACCTTGCTTTTACCAGTGTCAGCGAACGTGATGTGACTTTTAGTAGATGGACGTTGGGTTGAATCCATGAGAAGACTTTGATCACCAGTCATGTGGTTAGTGCATCCACTATCCATGATCTACTCAGTAGCTTTCAGAGTCATACCCTACAATGCAATTAGCGGGATAGGCTTCACCAAGAGTATTGTGAAGCACAAACATGTAACGCACAAGCATATTATCAAAGTTGAGATTCTTGTTAGGTAAGATAGGATGCTTGTCAAGAAAGCCTAGGACGAAATAAATGGTTAGACCATTCTGACATTTTTTCTTGCGTCCCACAAGATGTTTTAGGTCCCCAACATTAGCATCAGAAGACTTTGATTTTCGGCCGGAGACCTTTCCCTGCAAGAGAAAGTTAATTTTTCTTAACCACCCACATCTTTAGGGGTGACTTAGAAGCAATGAGTCTAAGTGCAGCATCCGAGAACTTTGGCTTTGGAGCCCTAGCAAATAGCCTTCCAGGAGGTGAATAATACTCATAAGAATAAGCAGAAAAGTTCTTTGTTTTATGAACATAGCGGTTTGAAGAAACACGCTCATATTCATAAGTCCAAGTATGGTTTTCCTGCAAAACATTGGCGTTAGGATGACCTTGTGAGGTCTCTGTCTGTATGAAGCCTTTGGTCTAGGGTTTGTCTTCTTTCTAGGTGGTGTCATGACGACATTCACGAGAAGCTTCTCATGACAACTTTTGGGCACCTAGATTTTCTTCAAAAGTGGCCCGTTCCTGCAGTTAGTACCAATAAACCTGGCAAACACTTCACCATTCTGATTCTTAAACATCTTATAATTTGCGTCAAAAGATTCAGTGATAATGGGGTTAGCACAAGTGAAGCCATATAAGGTGGACGGGTCCACTGAAGGGCCCTTCACAACAAACCATGAGGTTTTGGGGTACTGCTCAGGCTTCCAGTAAGAACCATCAGCGTTTATTTTCCTCTCGAACCCAACACCCTCTTTCCTAGGGTTTCGGTTCAGAATCTATTTCTTGAGGACATCACACAATGTCTGATGCCCTTTGAGGCTTTTGTACATGCCTGTTTCAAGGAATGTATTCAACCTGGCATTCTCATCAGCAATAGTAATGGTATCCTCAGAAGAGGGGTTAGTTTCCACATCAGCAATTGAAGATATTGCAACATCGGAGGCAGTAGAACATTCAACAACTGAGACATCATTATCACGATCAAGACATTTTAAACATGGTGGCACAAAATCTTCCTGAGCGGAACTGATATGTTGGGCGAGTAGTGAATCATTCTCTTTTTGAAGATCTTCATCAGACGCTCTTAGTTTCTCTAGATCTTGCTTCCTTTGAAGATAATCATAGGAAAGCTTCTCATGAGTAGCTGAGAGTGTTTCATGACGACTTTCAAGTTCCTCGTACTTAACATGAAGAGTTTTAATGTCTTTGATTAAAGACTGAGTTTGATTCATTCCCACATCCAACAGGTCATCGCTTTTGTCTAGCAACTTTTGTATATGTTCCATAGAAGTTTGTTGTTCAATTGCAATTTTAGCAAGAGTCTTATAGCTGGGTTTGGATTCACACCTAGAGTCATCTTCACTGGATGTTTGAAATTAAGCATCGCGTGAGTTTACCTTGGCACCTCATGCCATGAAGCTATAGGTCGGAGCAGAGTCGGCCTCATCATCGGCTTCAACGTCGGTGACGTGACCATTGTCTTCAGTGTTGAAGATGGACTTGGCGACGAATGCCGAAGCTAGAGCCAGGCTTGCCACGCCTAAATTAGACTCCTCCTCAGACTCCACCTCCGCCTCCTCAGATGCAGACTCCTCCTCAGAATCCATCTCAGTGCCAACGAATGCACGAGCCTTTCCAGATGAGCTCTTCTTGTGAGAAGAAGACTTTGAAGACTACTTTGAGGATTTCTTCTTCTTCTTGTCATTAGAATAGTGGCCCGGCTTCTTGCATTTGTGGCATGTTCTCTTCTTGTGGTCACGAGAGGAAGCCTCATCATTTCTTGAGATGCATCTTGAAGACTTTCCGAAGCAATTCTTTTTGGAGAACTTCTGGAACTTTTTCACAAGCATTGCTAGCTCTCTTCCAATGTCTTCAGGATCCTCAAAACTGCAGTCAGATTCTTCTTCAGAAGAGGAAACGACCTTTGCCTTCAAAGCTCGAGTTCGGCCATAGTTGGGGCCATAGATGTCTCTCTTCTCGGATAGCTGGAACTCATGTGTGTTGAGCCTCTCAAGTATGTCAGACGGATCGAGATCTCTGAAGTCAGGACATTCTTGTATCATCAGGGCCAAAGTGTCAAATGAGCTGTCAAGTGATCTCAGAAGCTTCTTCATGATTTCATGCTTGGTGATCTCAGTGGCGCCAAGTGCATGAAGCTCATTCATGATATCAGTGAGGCGATCGAACGTGAGCTGGACATTTTCATTGTCATTCCTCTTGAAGCAGTTGAAAAGATTTCGAAGAACATCAACCCTTGAGTCTCTCTGAGTTGAGACACCTTTGTTGACCTTGGACAGCGAGTCCCAAACTAGCTTCGTAGTTTCCAATGCACTCACATGGCCATACTGTCCGTTAGTCAGATGACCACAGATGATGTTCTTGGCGGTTGATTCCAGTTGCGCGAACCTCTTAACATCAGCAGCGGTGACACCTTCACTAACCTTGGGAACGTCTGTCTTGATGACATACCATAGGTCAATGTCAATGGCTTCAAGATGCATGCACATCTTATTCTTCTAGTAGGGGTAATCAGTGCCATCAAAGACTGGGCATGCAACGGAGATCTTGATTATCCCTGCAGTCGACATAACTAAAACTCGAGGTGATTAAACCAAATCAGACAGAACAGGGGAGCACCTTGCTCTAATACCAATTGAAAGTGCTAGTTATCGACTAGAGGGGGGTGAATAGGAGATTTTTATGAAGGTCTTCAAAACATGAGGTCTTTGAAGACAAATTGTTGGAATGAGCCTATATGATATGCAGCGGAAGATGAACTACACTAGACAAGCCATAGTCAAGTAAACAGTATAGTGAAACTACAAAGACTAACAGCAGCTAGGTAGCATGGATCAGAATGGAAGACAATATGAAGACAAACAGGTAATCGTCTTCACACAGTGAAGTCAAACAGATCAGGTAAGTAAGCAATGACTTCACGAAGACAAACTGAAATGTAAATGAAGTAAGGGATAGAACCAGTAGCTTGGTGAAGACAAAGATTTGGTAGACCCATTCCAGCTGCCGTGACAACTGTACGTCTGGTTAGGGAGGCTGAGATTGAACTCAGAAGACCGCGTCTTCACCTTATTCCCCTTGAGCTAAGGACACCCAGTCCTCGCCGAATCACTTTGGTAAGTCTTCAAGGTAGACTTCCAAACCTTCACAGACTCCGTTCACTGGCGATCCACAATGACTCTTGGATGCTCAGAACGCGATGCCTAACTGGCTGGAGGATTCACAGTCCTCAAGTGTAACAAGTCTTCAGGTCATGTAGACAGAAAGACTTCAGTGATGCCTAGCACTCTTTGGCTTTGGGTGTTTTGGGCTTTGTCCTTGCAAGGATCTCTCTCTCAAAGTCTTCGGAGGTGGGTTGCTCTCAAATGACAAAAGCCGTGTACCAACTCTGAGCAGCCGCCAATTTATGGTGTAGGGGGTGGGCTATTTATAGCCTGGAGGCAACTCAACATGATATGTCCGAAATGACCCTGAGTCACTCAGGAACCAACACATGTCCAATGTTTGAATTTCAAACACATGCGGCAGCATGGCTTGGCTACAAGCAATGCCGACTCATCCAACTCTGGATAAATTTGCTCTTATTGTCTTCGCTCGAAGACATCGGATTTAGGGTGAGCATCACTTCAGTCATCTGACTTTGTTCACTTGGACCCCACTTAACAGTACGATGGTTCCTATGACTCAAGAAAGAATAAAAAGGAACTACGAAAGAATCTATGTCTTTGCACTCCATAGTCGTCAAGTGAATTTCTTCACAGGTCATTATCTTCAAGTGAATGTCTTCAGGAACCACCATTGTCTTCAATGTCTTCATACATTTTTAGGGGTCATCTCTGGTAGGTAAACCGAATCAATGAGGGACTACTACATGTGTTATCCTACAATTCTCACAAACACGTTAGTCCCTAACCACGTTTGTCGTCAATACTCCAAAACCAACTAGGGGTGGCACTAGATGCACTTACGTGGCTTCAAACAAATCATCTTCATGACACCATCGAAGACTGGATGGGTCGGCATTCTGAGGCATTCGCCCTCTGACCATACAAGGAAATAAGCCTTTCTGTATGGCTTCATCTTTGGTCATGGGGTGAAGCTCGCGGTACACAATGTCAGCCCAATGTGGTCTCGCGACATTCTTGTCAGTGTATTCAGGAGTCACAAAGTGGTATAGAAACCATTGCTCTGCCCAGTATCTGTGAATCCATTGGACACGAGATTTACACTCACCATAGCTTTCTTCAGGATTAGACTTGTACAATTCATAGAGATCTAGTGGCAGGTCCTTTGTAGTGTTATCACGGTGCTGTCTGCCACCTTTCATTTTAGATTTGCTACTGGCCATTGGCTTCACAAGACTGATAGGCTTCGCTTTGCCGGTCAGACAAGAGCTGGCTTCAGGAGATTCAATGTGATGTTGTAAGAATTCTGCAAATGAATTCAGACTATGAGAACCAAGAGACTCTCCCACGGACATGTACCTGTGACAGCATTAGAGATGCGAGGGAAGGGGAAGAGGTTATATGCATTCTCAGAGGATTTTGAAGATAAATCAGTTTGAAGATACTGACCTCATAGTGCGAAGACATTCACTTATCGATACAAGTTGGTTTCAGATTTGTACGAATCCATGAATAGGTACAAGTGAGGAATCAAACTAGTTGTGAAGCATAAGTGAAGGTACTTGCAAGTTATGAGATGCAGAGTATGGAAGATCCAAATTTAGAAGTGAAGAAACAACTTTCTGAAGATATAAAAAGTTTAACGGATCAAACGAGCGGTAAAATAGGCTTTTATTTACCGCTGAAGAATAGTTGAGAACTACTAGACGAGTCGGGGATGGAGGCCGAGCAGTCCAATCTCCCGCGCCCTAACTTGGCTACGAAAGACACCTATAGCGGCGGCAGAAGGAAGAAGACCGTGACCGACGTGATGACGATGACGGAGAAGTCACGGCGGCGAAGCGCTTCGTCTCCGGCGACGACGGAAGCTAGCGACGGTGCTAGGGTTTTGAGAGAGACAGCAAGGGGAGTAAGATTTAATGACCGCAGGGGACTGGGTATTTGTAAGGAAGGGAGCGACATAGTGTATTTACTCAGCTACCCCTGGCGGTTCACATCTGAGCTACACGTGGCACACATGCAAGAACTTAAATGTTGTGCCACGACCCCAGGCGCGCCTAATTTGTCGGGTGGTCGTTCCAGCTTCTTCGGATTCGGGCAAAAGATAAGGATATTAAAATCAATTTAAATCTTTGTCTCTTCTTCGACTGACAAGGACACAATGAAGACAATCGACATGTGTAAATAGGATGCATATGAATATTTATAGAGAGTAGGAGAGATAAGCACATATGGGGTACGGGTCCGATCACATTCACTCAGTGCAGAAGATGGCAACTTGAAGACATAGCTATAAGTGATTGTTGTAGAGGACAGAACAAACATACACACACACACAAACACACACACACACACACACACACACACACACACACACACATATATCTATCTAGAGAGAGAGAGAGAGAATGGACGTCTAGCTCTCGGCCTCCATGGAGGCCTTTTTTGGAAAATATAAAAATCAAACTTTTCTATTTCAAAAAAAATCCGAAACAAAATGTGCAATTAACAAGGATGATATGTGTATGTGTGTAAAAATTCAGGATGAAATACATTGAAATGCAACCTGTACAAAAAGATAAATTCATGGCCTCTGAAAATGAATAGTATCATGTGTTAGAAAGCCCTAGATTTGTCTTTTTCTGCACAACCCTCATTTCAATATCTTTCGCCCTAAAAATCTACACACATCCGTGTTATGCCTTCATGCATATTTGTATTTGTTTTTCAGAATTTTTCGAAATGTAAAAATATAAATTTGAAATTTGAATTTAGAGGCCTTCATGGAGGCCGAGCTATATATATATGTATGTATATATATATAGTAGCACTATTCCGATCCTGGGATCAGAATAGTTATTCTGATCACAACGACACTCTATAGACGCGACGCGGTGTTGCCGGACTGCCCAAACCGCAAAAAAGCCTGACGACCCACCCCCTCCCACACAACCTTTTGCCCCGATCCATCCGACCACATCCCACCGGTGGCCAACGCCCCTAGCGCATCACCCGCCGCCGCCGCTCCTCCCCGGCCGGACGTGCCTCCGGGCGCCGTAGGATCCCAGCACCGCGGCGCGTCGCCGGGTAACCGGAATCCCACGCGCTGCCGCCTCCCACGGGTCCACCCCAGGACCAATCCCGCCACCACGCGCCGGCGCGCGGTCCGCTGGATCTCCTGGACACTGCTGCTACTCCTCACTGCCCCGCCAACCTCGTCCTCATCCAGCAGCCCTGCCGGCCGTCTTCTCCGACGGACGCGCGCCGTCCTCCTCGCATGGCCCCCGATCCGTTGCCGGCCTTCCCCCACAGCACCACCCAATCCACTGCGGTGCGTGGCACCAGGGCTGGCTGGTAACCCATGCATCTGCAAGCTGCTCCAGTTGGCTGTCGCCACCTCATCTACTCGCTGGCTTCCGTACGTAAGTACAACCGTAGAGCCCCTGTAACTTCTACATCTGCCCATGCATCCTCATGCTCTGCCTCCGCTCTCTCTGATTAGTTGACCTTTCTCACAAGTGCCACCTCAACCTTCCCTGGACCAGCTAATTTTTAACTTTATGGTATGCATGTGTTATTGTTTTGATTTGTATCCACTTGTAGGAACTAAAAATGTACGCATGTGTTCTCCTTTTGATCTGTATCTACTGCTATCTAAATCTTATTATCTAGGTGCCTAAAAAATGTGCGCCAAGACGCCACCCCCGTGGCCGAACTCCTGCCTCCACTTGGCTCCATCCGCAGCAGCACATCACCTCCCTCACCATCCACCTGCCCGTGTTCATATTCTACAGGTGACCTTCTCTCCTCATGCATACCGACCTTCCTCCTCCTCCTTCTTCCTCCTCCCCTTTAGGATGATTGAACTCTGTCGCATGGAGTAGTAGAACCAACGGCGTGTCCTGCTCCCATTCCTTATCTGTGCGCCTTGGCTTCTGGCGGTGCCACGATGAGAAACAAACTCGTCCAATTTTTCAGCGGAGGATCACACTGTGGGTTTTGAGGGGTACTGAAGTTCAGAGTGAACGTGGATTAAGGTTCAGAGATATGTTTTTAGTACATTCAGAGAGGGTTTCCCCCCTGTTTTTCATTTCTTAGCCTCTTCATAATTTATTAGATAATTTCCGAGACTAACATTCTGTTGTAGCTTATAGTCTCATATGTGTACAATTTCTTTTGATCAAGTATACTCTGCATCCTTGAAAATACTCGAACCTGATAACAACTTGGTTAAGTCTTTGATATAGCAGGAAATTTTATAGCCAAACACATTGCTCTCTGAAAATTATTATATTTGTGTGAATAAGTTTTAACCATATGTGGAAAAAAAATCTGCGCAAAGCTCCACATAGGCAATTCTTGATCCCTAGACCTGTTCGATCAATTAGATGTGTGCAGAAATATTACATGTAGTTCTTTGGGCTCCCTGCTTTCATTTTGGTACAACTATTGATGAAAAAAATGTACCTATATAGAAATGATGGTTCAATTCAAGAAAAATGGATGTTTACTAATTTTGCGGTCTAAAGTTTCTTTGTGTTTTTTTACAGCAGTTTGGTGTGTATTTATATAGAAGAAGAAAAAACAACGGCACCTGCACCAGAGCAGCAGGACGACGCACACCCCCAGAGATGGCGCAACAGCGCATTCACCGTCTGTGCACATGTGTGTGTAGTGCACTTGAGGGAGCACTCCCCTGTTGCTATTCTGCACCTACTCCTCCCCATGGATCCCATTCTCTTCTCTTGTTTTTGCTATGAGTTTGTAAATTGAAGATTAGTCATAACAGGGGAAGAAAAAGCTTTAGAGAGTTTTTTGTAAAAAAATAGAGATGTTATTTAGATTGTGATGGACTTTTTGTACATGTTTATGCTAGTTCATGCTTGTTTGTACTCTTTTTTTCTTACTCTGTTTCTGATTTTGGTTTGAAAAAGTATGTGCATGTTGACAGAGACAATCTATACAAAGAAGTTCAAATATTATTGCCCCACAGGTTCATGTCTTCACAAGATGTACCACCATTTTCTTCTCTCCCAAAAAGTGTGTGTTTTAGTTCTTTTTCTATCTCCTTTTGCCCACAGGTTTGTAATAATGGTGTGGATGCTCTAGCGATGCACGGGTGGAATATGGTGCATGTGTCCCAAGTCGTATGGCCAGGCGCTGATCCTAACTTTATCCAAGACTTGATTGCCGGCGATCTTGTCGGGCACAGTGGTTAATTGAAATGAAATTTCATAGTTCAAAAAAATTTCAACACTATAAACAGAACCAATACCTCGAAGAAAGTTGAGGGAAAAATATAGAATGTCCGGAGAGGTTGAGGACAAAAGGGTTTCTATAGCGAATAATCTTATGCAAACTCGAGAGAGGTTGGTGAAGAGCATTTCATTCCCGTATACTCCCTGTTTTAAAAGAAATTAAGTTCAAAAAAAAAGAAAATGAGAAGTTTAGATTGTTTAACTTTTACAAATGACTTAGATATTTTTCACATTATTATAAGAATAAAAGGAAGAAGTCCAAATTAAAATAAATAGAGTAGCTCGAAATTTATAGAGAAAATAGATTTTCCCTGTTTCTACAAAAAGAGGCTAGAGGTTCAACTTTAAATAACCGAGAAGTTCAATGTTTTTTATAGTACCAAGAAGGTCAAAATAAAAAAACTGAGCATGTCAAAAAGTTTATAAAAACAGATTTTCCCTATTTTCAAAAGAGTCCTAGAAGTTCAAATTTAAATAATTGAACGGTTCAATATTATTACATAACTACGACTCTTCATGTTACTAATGAAAAACACCAAGAATTCATAATTAAAAAATGAAGCTGGTTGATGTTTATTAAAAAACTCAGATTTTCCCCAATGGTAAGGTTTAAAATCAAGAAGTTCAATTTAAAAAAATAGAGTAATTCAGTGTATATAATAAACTCAGGTTGTCTCGTCAATAGAGAATAAAACCAAGAAGTTCAATTTGAAAAAGCGAAGCAATTTGATATTTATTTGAAAAATCGGATTTTTCTAGTTACTAAAGAATAAAACCAATAAGTTCAATTTTAGATAACGAAGAAGTTCAATGTACCTAAAAAACCTCCAATTTTTCACATTTCTAAAAATACATAATGAAGTTCAAATAAAAAAGGTAGAGCGGTTCAATGTCTATAAAAACTCAGATATTTTCACGTAACCGAGAGAAGTTCAGATTGATAACTCCCAGAAGTTCGCATACAACGCGGTGTGCATTTGTATGGAAAAAAAGAATGAAAAGATAAAAGCTAAAAGTTTTGTTGCTATAAGTTCAAGTGCTTGACGACGGAAAGTTGGAAATTGATACCCACTTTATGCACACATAATTCTCTCTCCCGTTTGTGTCTATGTTTTTACAAATAAATAAAAATTAAAAAATGTGGAGGGGTCCAATATTTACGACAAAACTAGGATATTTTGATGCCAAAAAAATAAACTAAGAAGTCCAAATTACAAAATACAGAAGTTCGATATTTATAAAGAAACTCAGATTTTCCTTGTTAGTAAAGAATAAAAATGACGAAGTACAAATTAAAATAGAGGAGTAGTTTGATGTATACAACTCAAATTATTACCGTCTCTAATAAAAATAAAACTATGAAGTGCAATTTACAAAAAAATATTTGATGCTTATTTAAAAACATATTTCCTTTCTAAGAATGTGACTAAGAAGTTGAAATTAAAATAATAGAGAAGTTTGACGTATACAAAAAACTCAGATTTGTTGCAAGAAGTTCATGTGCACCTCCGTGCACGGTTCAAAATTTATATTGCGAGATGTCCGACCTCCAATTACATGTTTTAAAATGGCAAACAATGACAACGGAAAAGTAAATAAGCGAAGAACAATATATGGAAACCTCACAGGCAATTGATCGGTGATGGAGGATTATGCCGGATGCGGTTCATCATGTAACAATCATAACCTAGGGTGACACATAACTAGCTCCAGTTCACCAATGTAATGTACGCATGTATTCCGAATATAGTCATACGTGCTTATGGAAAAGAACTTGCATGCCATCTTTTGTCCTACCCTCCCGTGGCAGCGGGGTCCTATTGGAAACTAAGGGATATTAAGGCCTCCTTTTAATAGAGTACTGGACCAAAGCATTAACACATAGTGAATACATGAACTCCTCAAACTACAGTCATCACCGGGAGTGGTCCCGATTATTGTCACTTCGGGGTTGCCGGATCATAACACATACTAGGTGACTATAGACTTGCAAGATAGGATCAAGAACTCTCATATATTGATGAAAACATAATAGGTTCATATCTGAATTCATGGCACTCGGGCCCTAGTGACAAGCATTAAGCATAGCAAAGTCATAGCAACATCAATATCAAAACATAGTGGATACAAGGGATCAAACCCTAACAAAACTAACTCGATTACATGATAAATCTCATCCAACCCATCACCGTCCAGCAAGCCTACGATGGAATTACTCACGCACGGCGGTGAGCATCATGAAATTGGTGATGGAGGACAGTTGATGATGACGATGGCGATGAATTCCCCTCTTCGGAGCCCCGAACGGACTCTAGATTAGCCCTCCCGAGAGAGTTTAGGGTTTGGCGGCGGCTCCGTATCGTAAAACGCGATGAATCTTTCTCCTTGGTTTTTTTCTCCCCGAAAGTGAATATATGGAGTCAGGGTTGAGGTCGGTGGAGCGTCAGTGGGCCCACGAGGCAGGGGGCACGCCCAGGGGGGTAGGGCGTGCCCCCACCCTCGTGGACAGGTGGACGCCCCCTGACCTGGATCTTCCTTCCAGTATTTTTTATATATTCCAAAATAATTCTCCGTTGATTTTCAGGTCATTCTGAGAACTTTTATTTCTACACAAAAATAACACCATGGTAATTCTGCTGAAAATAGCATCAGTCCTGGTTAGTTCCATTCAAATCATGCAAGTTAGAGTCCAAAACAAGGGAAAAGGTGTTTGGAAAAGTAGATACGACGGAGACGTATCAACTCCCCCAAGCTTAAACCTTTGCCTGTCCTCAAGCAATTCAGTTGATAAACTGAAAGTGATAAAGAAAAACTTTTACAAACTCTGTTTGCTCTTATTGTTGCAAATATGTAAAGCCAACATTCAAGTTTTCAGCAAAGATTATGAACTAACCATATTCACAATAACATTTAGGTCTCACGTTTACTCATATCAATGACATAATCAACTAGTGAGCAATAATAATAAATCTCGGATGACAACACTTTCTCAAAACAATCATGATATGATATAACAGGATGGTATCTCACTAGCCCTTTCTCAGACCGCAAAACATAAATGCAGAGCACCTTTAAAGATCAAGGACTGACTAGACATTGTAATTCATGGTAAAAGAGATCCAGTCAAGTCATACTCAATGTAAACTAATAGTAATGGATGCAAATGATAGTGGTGCTCTCAAACTGGTGCTTTTTAATAAGAGGATGATGACTCAGCATAAAAGTAAATAGACAGGCCCTTCGCAGAGGGAAGCAGGGATTTGTAGAGGTGCCAGAGCTCGGTTTTGAAATAGATATGAATAATATTTTGAGCGGTATACTTTCATTGTCAACGTAACAACCAAGAGATGGCGATATCTTCCATGCTACACACATTATAGGCGGTTCCCAAACAGAATGGTAAAGTTTATACTCCCCCTCCACCAACAAGCATCAATCCATGGCTTGCTCAAAACAACGAGTGCCTCCAACTAACAAGAGTCCCGGGGGGTTTTGTTTGCAGTTATTTTCATTTGATTTGCATAAAGCATGGGACTGGGCATCCCGGTGACCAGCCATTTTTCTCGTGAGTGAGGAGCGGAGTCCACTCCTCTTGAGAATAACCCGCCTAACATGGAAGATACGGACAACCCTAGTTGATACATGAGCTATTCTAGCATACAAAACAGAATGTTTATTTGAAGGTTTAGAGTTTGGCACATACAAATTTACTTCGAACGGCAGGTAGATACCATATATAGGTAGGTATGGTGGACTCATATGGAACAACTTTGGGGTTTATGGAATTGGATGCACAAGCAATATTCCCACTTAGTACAAGTGAAGGCTATAAAAAGACCGGGAAGCAACCAACTAGAGAGCGACAACAGTCATGAACATGCATTAAAATTAATCAACACCGAATGCAAGCATGAGTAGGATATAATGCACCATGAACATAAATATCGTAGAGGCTATGTTGATTTTGTTTCAACTACATGCGTGAACATGTGCCAAGTCAAGCCACTCGAATCGTTCAAAAGAGGATACCACCCTATCATACCACATCACAACCATTTTAATAGCATGTTGGCACGCAAGGTAAACCATTATAAGATCCTAGCTAATTAAGCATGGCATAAGCAACTACAATCTCTATTTGTAATTGCAAACATGTTTATTCATAATAGGCTGAATCAGGAATGATGAACTAATCATATTTACAAAAACAAGAGAGGTCGAGTTCATACCAGCTTTTCTCATCTCAATAAGTTCATCATATAATCATCATTATTGCCTTTCACTTGCACGACCGAATAGTGTGGATAATAATAATAGTGCACGTGCATTGGACTAAGCTGGAATCTGCAAGCATTCAATTCAAGAGAGAAGACTAGGTAATATGGGCTCTTTGTCAGATCAACGATAATGCATATAAGAGCCACTTTAACATTTTAATTATGGTCTTCTCCTCTCGACCCCAAAGGAAAGAAAAGAAATAAAACTATTTACACGGTAAAGCTCCCAACAAGCAAAAGAAGAACGAGAAATCTTTTTGGGTTTTCTTTTTAATTATTACTACTACAACATGAAAAGTAAACTAGCTGAAAACTAATTTTTTTTGTTTTTCTTAAGGTTTATTAAACACACAAGAAGAAAGCATAAAAAGGAAAATAAACTAGCATGGATATTACAATGAAAAAGTATGAGCACCGACAACTAGCAATGAGTGTGTGAACATGAATGTAATGTCGGTGAGAGATACGTACTCCCCCAAGCTTAGGGTTTTGGCCTAAGTTGGTCTATGGCCACGGCTAGCCTGGCGGATATCCAAAGTAATAGTTGGGGTCATACTATGAAGAAGCCTCGGATTGCCACTGGTTGGCAATCACCCCCGGATCCCACTGGTTGGCAATCACCTCCGAATCCCACTGGTAATCAGACTGTCATGGAGGATCAAATTGTGGTTTCGACTCCGGCTCTGTAGCTGATGTAGGGTTCCGGTAGGCATGAATGGCCTCCAGAGGAATAAGGTACTTACCTGCAGATAAATTAAACAAGGAAGGAGCAGGCAGGGTAATAGTCTCAGGATGATTTTTACCAAATATTAATTTGTACTTAAGCGCCTTTTCCGTATTCTTAACAATAAAATCATGTGCTACCATACTCTTATAATCTAAATAAACAGGAGGCAACAAATTCTCTTCCGTCTCATAATGCCTAATACGTATGTTAAAGTGTGCAGCGAGGCGCGAGGCGAAGATGCCTCCAAGGACAGGGCCATTAGTACGGTTAAGATTTAACCGCTTTGCAATAATAGCACCCATACTGAATGTGTCATCACGAAATAAGGCATGGCACAAAATAACAATATCAGGGGCACTCAGGTTTCCACAGTTTCCGCGCCCAATTAAGCATCTACTAGCAAATATAGCAAAGTAACGTAGAACAGGAAAGTGTATGCTAGTAATTCGTGCGTCGGAAACCTTCCTCGTCTCCCCTACTATAATGGTATCAATAAACCCATCCACATCATCACAATGTGGCTCCTCTACACTGCCCTCGAAAGGGACCAAACAAACCCGACAAAAATCTTGAAGTGACATCTCCTTATGCTCATCATATAAATAAAATTCCACTGTAGGTGGTGAGCTCCTAGCATGGAAATGAAAGTTTTGCACAAAGATATTGCTGAGTAAGAGATACTGTTCGCATTGGTCGTGGAGGAAGGCAGTGAGGCCTGCATTCTCAGCCAATTCATAGAAATCCTCATAAATCCCTCCTGCTCTCAAGAAATTATCACAAGGCCATTCACACGGCCGAACTTCCGCAGTGCGAGGGAGATTATATTTGGGCCTCTTATCCTCCTTAGTTTGCTTATCCTTCGAGCTTCGGCTCGATGAGCCCCTCAAAAATCTCTTCATCTTTTTCTAAAAATTTCTGAAATTTTTAGTAACTTCAAAATTAAAGTGAACCAAACTCAACAAAATTGATAGCAACTACTCCTACAAGTGCCTAGAGGCAATATCATGCATCAAAACTACTTTTGACCATATAAATTTGACATGCAAGCTCAAGAACAGGGTCACATAAGCAGCAAAACTATGCAATGAATAAAGCACTAGAACAAAAACTAATTGGACCATTGGAGGAGTCACATACCAAGGAACAATCCCCCAAAGCAGTTT
This sequence comes from Triticum monococcum, assembly GCA_034509565.1. Classification (NCBI taxonomy): domain Eukaryota; kingdom Viridiplantae; phylum Streptophyta; class Magnoliopsida; order Poales; family Poaceae; genus Triticum; species Triticum monococcum. The sequence goes on from CM067845.1 coordinate 252,217,347, forward strand.
TTTGAATGGAGCTTTGAGCAAGGAGATCAAAAATGGCAGCAAAATGAGCTTGGACTCGGGTTTGAGCTGGTTAGTGATGTTTGTCGGAGGAAGAAAGAGTGTGTGGTAGCTGGAATAAGTGGAGGGGAGCCACCGTGGGCCCATGAGGCACAGGGCGTGCCCAGGGGGTAGGGTGCGCCCTCCACCCTCGTGGCCAGGTGCTTGCTCCCCCTGCCGTGTTCTCAGTGCCAGATATTCTCAAATATTCCAGAAAAAATCATATTTAAATTTCAGGGCATTTGGAGAACTTTTATTTTTAGGGTATTGTTTATTGCATGGATAATTCAGAAAACAGACAGAAATTACTATTTTTGCTTTATTTAATATAAATAACAGAAAGTATAAAGAGGGCACAGAGAGTTGCATTTTCTAAATTCATCCATCTCATGCTCATCAAAAGGAATCCACTAACAAGGTTGATCAGGTCTTGTTAACAAACTCATTTCGAATAACATGGAATCGGAGAATTTTTGAATAACACTAGGTTACCTCAATGGGGATATGCACATCCCCAACAATAAGAATATCATATTTCTTCTTGACAGTAGGAAGAGGAAATTCAAAATTTCCAAAAATAATCGATGGAATTTTTCCAATAGAGTTGATACTGTGGACTTGAGGTTGTTTCCTCGGAAAGTGTACCGTATGCTCATTACCATTAACATGAAAAGTGACACTGCCTTTCGTGCAATCAATAACAGCCCCTGCAGTATTCAAAAAGGGTCTTCCAAGAATAATAGACATACTATCGTCCTCGGGAATATCAAGAATAACAAAGTCTGTTAAAATAGTAACGTTTGCAACCACAACAAGCACATCCTCACAAATACCGACAGGTATAGCAGTTGATTTATCATCCATTTACAAAGATATTTTAGTAGGTGTCAACTTATTCAAATCAAGTCTACGATATAAAGAGAGAGGCATAACACTAACACCGGCTCCAAGATCACATAAAGCAGTTTTAACATAGTTTCTTTTAATGGAGCATGGTATAGTTGGTACTTTGGGATCTCCTAGTTTCTTAGGTATTCCACCCTTCAAAGTATAATTAGCAAGCATGGTGGAAATTTCAGCTTCCGCTATCTTTCTTTTATTAGTAACAATTTCTTTCATGTACTTAGCATAAGGATTCATTTTAAGCATATCAGTCAAACGCATACGCAAGAAGATAGGTCTAATCATTTCAGCAAAGCGCTCAAAATCCTCATCATCCTTTTTCTTGGATGGTTTAGGAGGAAAAGGCATGGGTTTATGAACCCATGGTTCTCTTTCTTTACCGTGCTTCCTAGCAACAAAGTCTCTCTTATCATAACGTTTATTCTTTCATTGTGGGTTATCAAGATCAACAACAGCTTCAATTTCTACATCATTATCATTGCTAGGTTGAGCATCAACATGCACATCATCATTAACATTATTACTAGGTTCATGTTCATTACCAGATTGTGTTTCAGCATCAGAAATACAAATGTCATCGGGATTCTCAGGTGTGTCTACAACAGGTTCACTAGAAGCATGTAAAGTCCTATCATTTTTCTTTTTCTTCCTTTTAGAAGGACTAGGTGCATCAATATTATTTCTCTGAGAATCTTGCTCAATTCTCTTAAGATGGCCCTCAGGGTACAAAGGTTCCTGATTCATTTTACCACCCCTAGTCATAACTGTAACAACTTTATATTTTTTCTTACTATTTAATTCATTGAGCAAATCATTCTGAGCTTTAAGTACTTGTTCTACTTGAGTGGTAACCATAGAAGCATGTTTACTAATAAGTTTTAGTTCACCTTTAACATTAGCCATATAATCACCCAAGTGTTCAAGCATATCAACATTGCGTTTTAATTCTTTACAAAAATAAGCAGTAAAGTTTTCTTGCTTAACCATAAAGTTATCAAACTCATCGAAGCATGGGCTAGCAAACTTGTAAATGGGATTTCAGCTTTATCATATCTATAGAGAGAGTTTACCTTTACTACCTGTGTTGGGTTATCAAGACCATGTATTTCTTCAATAGGAGGTAAATTCTTAACATCTTCAGCTTTAATACATTTTTCTTTCATAGATTTCTTTGCCTCTTGCATATCTTCAGGACTGAGAAATAGAATACCCCTTTTCTTCGGAGTTGGCTTAGGAGTTGGTTCAGGAATTGGATCAGGAAGTGTACAATTATTTTCATTAGTCAACATATTATTCAATAGAATTTCAGCTTCATCTGGTGTTCTTTTCCTGAAAACACAACCAACACAACTATCCAGGTGGTCTCTGGAAGCATCGGTTAGTCCATTATAAAAGATATCAAGTATTTCATTTTTCTTAAGAGGATGATCAGGCAAAGCATTAAGTAATTGGAGAAGCCTCCCCAAGCTTGTGGGAGACTCGCTTCTTCAATTTGCACAAAATTATATATTTCCCTTAAAGCAGCTTGTTTCTTATGAGCGGGGAAATATTTAGCAGAGAAGTAATAAATCATATCCTAGGGACTACGCACACAACCAGGATCAAGAGAATTAAACCATATCTTAGCATCACCCTTTAATGAGAACATAAATAATTTAAGGATATAATAATAGCAAGTTTTCTCATCATTAGTGAACAGGGTGGCTATATCATTTAATTTAGTAAGATGTGCCACACCAGTTTCAAATTCATAGCCATAGAAAGGATCTGATTCAACCAAAGTAATTATCTCAGGATCAACAGAGAAATCACAGTCCTTATCAGTAACAAAGATAGGTGAAGTAGCATAAGCAGGATCATATTTCATTCTAGCATTGAAAGTTTTTTGTTTCAGCTTAGCTAATAATTTCTTAAGATCACTCCTATCATTGCAAGCAAGAAAGTCTCTAGCAGTTTCTTCATCCATAACATAGCCCTCAGGCACAACAGGTAATTCATATCTAGGGGGAGAGTCTTCATCATCACTTTCATCAATATTATCAATTTCAATAATTTCATTTCTCCAGCCCTAGCAAGTTGTTCATCAAGAAATTCACCAAGTGGCACGGTAGTACCAAGCATAGAAGTAGTTTCATCATAAGTATCATGCATAGTAGAAGTGGCATCATCAATAACATGCGGCATATCAGAATGAATAGCAGAAGCAGGTTTAGGTGTCGCAAGCTTACTCAAAACAGAAGGTGAATCAAGTGCAGAGCTAGATGGCAGTTCCTTACCTCCCCTCGTAGTTCAGGGATAAATCTTGGTTCTTGGATCTTTCAAGTTCTTCATAATGATAAGCAGATACAAATTCCAAGTGACTCAAAGAATAGAGCTATGCTCCCCGGCAACGGCGCTAGAAAATAGTCTTGATAACCCACAAGTATAGGGGATCGCAATAGTTTTCGAGCATAGAGTATTCAACCCAAATTTATTGATTCGATACAATGGGAGCCAAAGAATATTCTCAAGTATTAGCAGCTGAGTTGTCAATTCAACCACACCTGGAAACTTAATATCTGCAGCAAAGTGTTTAGTAGCAAAGTAATATGATAGTAGTGGTAACGGTGGTAAAAGGTAACGGTAGCAAAAGTAATATTTTTGGTGTTTTATAGTGATGATAACAATAGCAACAGAAAAGTAAATAAGCGAAGAACAATATATGGAAAGCTCGTAGGCAATGGATTGGTGATGGAGAATTATGCCGGATGCGTTCATCATGTAACAATCATAACCTAGGGTGACACGGAACTAGCTCCAGTTCATTAATTTAATGTAGGCATGTATTCCGAATATAGTCATACGTCTTATGGAAAAGAACTTGCATGACATCTTTTGTCCTACCCTCCCATGGCAGCGGGGTCCTATTGGAAACTAAGGGATATTAAGGCCTCCTATTAATAGAGTACCGGACCAAAGCATTAACACATAGTGAATACATGAACTCCTCAAACTACGGTCATCACCGGGAGTGGTCCTGATTATTGTCACTTCGGGGTTGCCGGATCGTAAAATGCGATGAATCCTTCTCCTTGGTTTTTTTCTCCTCGAAAGTGAATATATGGAGTTAGGGTTGAGGTCGGTGGAGCAGCAGGGCGCCCATGAGGCAAGGGCACACACCTAGGAGGGGTAGGGCGCGCCCCCACCCTCGTGGACAGGCGGAGGCCCCCCTGACATGGATCTTCCTTCCAGTATTTTTTATATATTCCAAAATAATTTTCCGTTGATTTTCAGGTTATTCCGAGAACTTTTATTTCTGCACAAAAATAACACCATGGCAATTCTGCTGAAAACAGCGTCAGTCCTGGTTAGTTCCATTCAAATCATGCAAGTTAGAGTCTAAAACAAGGGCAAAAGTGTTTGGAAAAGTAGATACGACGGAGACGTATCAGTATATCACTTGCTCAATTCCGGTGAGTGGATGGAGAGGTACGAGCAAAAGAAGCATGTGAAAAACAGAGTGAAGTCGAAGTAAACATGCCGGTAAGTTCAAGTTCTTCACGCAGGGTATTTTCGAATAATCTGTTTCGCGATAAAGGCAGAATGCATGATCTCGTTGTTTCCAAAATTACTTAAAACCGGACGGGAATCAGAGAAAACCATCAACATGAAAAAGTTTCTCTTTTTCCATAGCTTTTCAATGGTATATTATTTGCACCATTCCGATAAAGTTTGTAGAAATTATGGCGAAAATATATTTTTAGACATTTTCAAAATTGACTTAAAACCGTAAAGAATTGGGAGAAACAATATATACCAAACATTTTCACATTTGTTCAAGCTTTCCAATGCCATATCATTTTCTACATTCGGACGTACAATTAAAAAATTAACTCGAAAATACGAACTTGGTGGAACTTGTACCGTTTTCTAAATTACTCATAAACCCTTCAAAATTAGAAAAAAATTCAGCATGAAAAAGTAGCACATTTTCAGAAGCTTTCGAATGCCATATTATTTGCCTCAATTGGATTAGCCGTTTAGAAATGCCATCGAAAATACGAACTCGGTTGTTCGGTTTGCGAAATTTTAATATTTTCCAAATTACTCTTTAACCATAGGGATTTAGAGAAAACTTTCAACATGTGGAAGGAGCGGTTTTGCCGCAGCTTTCCATTGCCATATAATTTGGCTCATTCCGATAAACGGTTTAGAAATGCGATCGAAAATATGATTCATGTTTTTTGTACGAAGAAAAATGGTTTTTGAAACTGCTCTTAAACCACTTACATTTTGCCATAAATTTAACTTGGGTCATGATACTCGTGTCCATAGCTTTCGAACAGTATATTGCAAGCCCCATTTGGGCAATGTTGGTGGAAGTTCAACATAGCACCGGGGGAAGTTCAGGTCAAACAACCCAGTCAGTAAAATTGCAACAGACGCAAGTTCATCACGACCCGAGAGCAAAATCCGCCAATGCGCGAGATCTCTATTTAAACGGGCATTTAGTTGGAAAAAACCATGTCCAAGTTACACTTACATCACATAGAACACGACTGGCCAGAATAATTCGCGCAGGGACACACGGCTGCGAAGATAGCCCGAAGGTCGGGTTCATACAGAGGGAAGTTCAGGCTGTGTAACTCAGGAAGTTCAGGTTGTTATTAGGATAATATTTTGATCTTGCGATCAGAATAGTGTTTACGTGTGTGTCCTCAAATCCCGAATTGGTACCTAACAACAAAGAAGGCCCACCCAAAAAAGTCGACCAAAGATATAGAAAACCTGTCTGTGAGCACCATCGCCCACAACCTCCTTGGCTCGATCCTCCCACGGTGCTGCACCGCCGCAGCTAGCCACCCACCATGCTGACCCTCTTTGCTCGGCCTCCACCCTTGTCGCGTCGGCCTGCCCGATCTCCCACCATGCCGCGCCGCCCAACCTGATCTCCCACCACACCGCGCCGCCCCAACCAGCCTCCCACCGCACCGTGCCGCCCTATTCAGCCTCCCATCATCGCGGAAACCTCCCCACAACAGCCTTCATGGCCACACCCATCACCATCATCGGTGACCCGCCCCACCGCCGCCTCGGCCAGCTCCCCCACCTGCGCTGTAACCCTGGCCTCGTGTCACCTGATCCCACGGCAAAAGGCCAGGATACGATCGCTGCTGCCCGTGCGTCTTTCGCCACATCTCGACGCCATCCCGATGCGCCGCCACCCTCCACTGACCCATCTTCCCCTTCCCCCACCAGCCATGGCCTCTCTCTCTCTCTCTCTCTCTCTCTGGTGATGAGCTTTGACAGTGCACACAATGTGCTCGTCCAAATGCATTAGCGCCTGAAGTGCTAGTCATGTGTTCTTCTCATGGAGCTTCTTGAATATAGATGTATCTTTGAGACAGACACCGATGGAATGAAATACAAAAAGACTTCAATTGTTCTAATTCATGTAGTTCCGATTAGAAAATTTTGATAGTTCAGGTTGCTAATTCCTATGTGCATGTTGATGCTAACAACAAACCATGGAATGGTTGGCTTTTGCAGGGTGCAGTACCTGACCACCCACTACCCTGCTTGTCGCCCCTTCTCCTACCCTAGCTCTTCCACTTGCATTCATGTGAGCTTTGCATTGATGAAACTTGAATTGTTGAACTGTTCATGCAGACTTGGTAGTGGCTATTGTGAGTTCAATTCTCCCCTACACGACAATAGTACAATGATTGAAAAAATAAGTTCAAAAAAACACGCTAGAGGTTTGTAAGAATGACAAAAAATGTTAGTTCAAATTTTCTGCACCATCAGTTTTATTGCTTAATGTCGTAGTCACTTGTTTTTTGATGCCATCAGGTGTTTGCTTAAAATACTCCAGTTCCACAAAAAGCTCCAGAAAAGTTCGGAGTGAAAAGCTCCATGGTGTTCCTTCAGCTGTAGCATGTACATGCATCCCTACAAAAAAATGGTGAGCATCCCCCCATGTTGCATGTTGTTTCCGCAAGCTCTGCATTTTTATTCTTGGAGCCAAGCTATTGTTGCTAATGCGTTTGGATTTGGACAAAGAAGATAGAGGATAAAAGGGACGAGTGAAGAGAGAGCAAGTAGAGGAGAAAAATTGTGGGAGCCAGGCTTCTTGAAGCATTGCATCTGAGTTTATTCTGGCTGCCTCACGAGGTAATAACTAACTTATTTTTGTGTTATTAGGAACTAATTTTTTTCTTATGTTATTAGCAACTACATTTTTTGCGCATAAGCAACTGTTTGTTTGCTCCAGTCACGCATAAGTATCTTGATTCTTGTTTAACCCGTATTGCAGGATGATTCCATTCTCTGCAAAGTCCATTAGACAAGCGGTCTAGGTCCCAAGATCGGGGAACAATATGGTGCTCCATTTGAGGAAGAGGAATTGAATGGATATGAAGAGTATGTGTTTACTTTTCTTGTAAGTAAACCTACCTTCGATCCTCAACTGCTCCATTAATGCCCCCTAGCATGTACAAGTCCCCTTGTTATCACTACAAAAAAAGACACATCCGTGACATTTTGGGCCGAACGAATTTTTTTCTGTCATGCTTATGACACTTCTATGACGATAATTGTGACAAAACCCCGTATCATCATAGATGTGGTGGGCTCCTACTTCCATGACAAAATATCATGACAGAAAATGGGCTTTTGGTCCAGGGCGGGCCGGAGACACAGCTGCATGACATTCTTTGGGCCGCCCATGACAGAAAAAATCCTGGTAGAAGCGAGGGCAAGGAAAATATCGCGGAGTTCCCGGTTATGGTGGGTGGTCGGGGCCAAGTGATGCATTGTGGTTTGCGCGTTTCTCTCGTGTACACGCGCGTGTGCGAGGCATTGGCTAACTGAACCCGGAGTTATTGCATGTTACTGGACCCGAGCGATCGATCCCTTGGCTGTTAACTGAACCCGAGCATTTCATTCGCTGCTGACTGAACCCGAGCAATTCCTTCGCTGCTGCTGCTAACTGAATCCGAGTGATCGATCACTGCTACTGCTTACTAAAGCCGATTGAGCCGGTGTTGGGTTGCCTCTCGATGAACAGTGACCGTTGCTACCATGCGCACGGTATGTAGAACGAGTCGAGACATGGTGAGTCGAGCCGGTTAGTTGGCCGTGGATGAACAGTTCCCGGTGGGGGTTGGATGAACAAGACCCCGTGGTACTAGGTCGTTGCCGCTGGATGAACAGGACCCCGAGGAGGCCGCCACACCCTAGCCGGTTGGGGGTGGATGAACATGACCCAGTGGAGGCTGGATGAATAGTAGCCATGAATGAACAGTAGCCTGTGGAGGGTGGAGGAGGTCGACGGTGAATGAACCGTAACCCATGGAGGCTAGAGCGAGGCGGTAGACGATGGATGAACATGAGCCCGTTTCGACTGTAGGCGCTCCAACACAAGTATGTTTCCTCCATTTTGTGGTACGCCACACCCCTCCCGATCAACAGGACCCCGTTTCGACCATAGGCACTTGAACACAAGTCCGTTTCCTCTGTTTTCGGTATGCCAGACCCCTCCCGATAAACATGATCCCATTTCGACCGTGGCCGGTCGAATAGAAGGCTGTTTCCTCCGTTCTGCGGTACGCCAGACCCCGTTTCGGCTGTTCTATCCAAGCCGGTTGGCTCCCATTGAACATGACGCATTCCAACCCAGTCGGTTGCCACCAGATGAACATGACGTTGTTTCTGCGTTCTGACCCTGCCGATTCGCTGCCCGATGACCAGGATGCCGTTGCTTCCGTCCGTTGCCTCTCCATGTACAGAAGCCTTGGCCATCCGTATATATGCGCGAGTACGCGCTCGAGTCCCCGCCCGTATGTTCGTACATGGCTGTATTTTTTGCCCTGTGGTTGTACGTACGTGTACAAGACTTAGAAGGGACTACGTGAATTACTATGTTGGGTGCTCTACAATGACAAGTGCCGCTACTTACTCGGCCAAGGTTCATACTTGCAGAGAGACCGATCGACCAGTATGTACGTACACGTTCGTGACCAGACAGACAACGCTATGTATGTTTTGACCGGGTGGGTCCCAACGGTCAGGTAGGATAAGAACACACTTCCTTGCATGCAAAGATATAGTTGGTCGGGCTCAGCTGTTAGGGGGAGGAATTGTTTTTATTTTGTGAGTAATAAGGAGGCAACTTCCTTGTGTTCGAAGATGTAGCTGGTGGGTCCAGCTGTCAGTCTCACCGCCTAAAGTCCTCTTCCGATGGCTGTCCTTCGTTGACCACGCCGCATCGAGAGCTCCAAGGCGGTGGACGATGACGAGGCCTAGGAAGGGAATGATGCGGAGCCTAGGAAGATGCGGTAGTGGATGCCCACGCGAAGGGGGTACGTCGGTTGACTGCTTCGGCTGCAGTGTGAGGATGCCGTCGCTGCAGTGTGGGTGATTATGGAGGAATGGCATGGCCAGCGGTGGCAACACAGCTGGACATGGGAGGCAGGAGCAGGCGGCACGGCCGGCGCTGTATTGGGCGGCTGGATCAAAAAGTTCAGAGGTTGAAGAAGCACGACAGCCATTGGATGGACACCGTATGGTCACTACAGCTAGAATCATTTATATTGACTAAGTTGACAAAGCCCTTGGTACGTGTCAACTTAGTAGGCCCTCGGGTCAGCCTCCGAAATGATGCGCCCCAAATGTCAGGGGGAGGAATCATTTTTGGAAGGCTGAAGCAAGAATATCCGAGATTGAAGAAGAAGCATGACATCTGTTGGATGGACATCCAATGGCCACTGCTGCTAGAACCGTGTGTTGACTATAAGTTGACAAAGCCTTTCATACGCGTCAACTTAGTTTTTTTTGAGGGGACGCGTCAACTTAGTATGCCCACAAGTGTGTGGTAGAGAACATATAGCCCATTTGCGATTTGTAAGAATGTACAACCCATTTTTGAATTCTAATGGAAAATTTATTACAGCCCATTTACTGTTTGTTAAAAGTAAAACCCATTTTCTAGCTAGGACAACGATTAATAATTTCAGCCAACTGCTCAAAATAGAATTCAATAAAATTTCCCACATTTTGATGGGATCCGAAATATTTTTATCTCGAAATTTCTAGTCAGATTAAATATAATTTCAAAATAAATCTGTATTACGTAAAAATCCAACGAAATATTGTGCACGAAATAAGTAATGAAATTAAAATTTTCAAATCCAATAATAATATTTTTTTAAACTAATTACGTGTTTGGTCCATTTTTTATAGTTACTATCCAGTTTTTATAATTACATCCCATCTATTATTTCTTAAAGCCCATTTTCTTGTTAAGCCAAATGCATCCCTCCTAGGAAAGATTTGCAGCCTAGCAGGGCGGAGAATAACAAGTTGACCCCGATATTGTGTACAACTGTCGGCCCAGTTGCATTGTTGATGTTCAAAAAAGGCCTGTGTAGTATAGTACAACTTTACATGGCTACCCAGCCCACATTCAACGACGCCAGAAAGGCCCACATAAGGCTTCTGTACAACTTTTTGAAGTCACTGAGCTCCATTAATAACTGAAGAAAAAAGTTAGAGTACAATGGAACGTAACTAAAAGCTGTCACGAGTGAAGAAATAATTCAACGGGTCCCACTTGTGCGTGTGTGTGTGTGAGAGAGACCCATCAGTCGATGCTCATAAATACATCTTTCAGCCATATGCATTGCTGATGCTCAGTAAAAACTTATATAGTTGACACAATCATATAGAACATCATAGCACACCGAACTTGCATACAAAAATTTCACGCAGGCGGCACAATCAGGGTGGAAGCAGTGGATCACTACGAGTAGGGCTATGTTGAAACCAACGAACTCGTACATAATGGTTCATCGTCTTTATCAATGACGGGGTAATATCTTGAATGCTATGCAAAGAAAACAGATAAACAACACAATAAGTTCTGCTAGCACATTAAGTTGACGTACAACACTTTCTAAAAAAAAGTTCAGGTACAAAAATAGAACAGGTCACAATCAAACGTACTGGCACATCAGTGCTTCACAACCATAGCTCAGATTTAACTAGTATCAGACAAGATTCAGTTGTTACCTCAAATTAGAGCACGTCCAGGCAGCCAGCCCTGCCTCTTCTCCCAAAGAAGCAGTGGCCTCCGTCGTGTGATGGAGTAGGCCCTGTGCCATCCATCATTCTGAGCAACACGAGGAAAGTCTGACATTGACTCCTGTAATGGACGTCATCTACGGACCCTGGCACCAGCGGCGGCGGCAGGACTTCGATTGATGGATTGACCACTTCTTCAACATGCATGAACACTCAATATAGGTACATCCCTAACATGGTCCGCGGCGGCCTTGGTGGCAACGAATAGTACAACCCCGGTTACTGCACCGGTATCTCAACCCCAATCACCTCCAGTATGGTGGACGACTTCTTCATCCATGCCATAACAATTAGAGCCCAGCTGTCTGGAGGAACAAACATACTTACGAGCTCACCTCCAAGGTCGTTGATAAGCTCATTCATGGACTGGTTGTTCCAAGCATGTCGAGGCATGCCGTGGGAGGTAATCTTTGTTAAAAACTCAAGCTCAGAGGGCACCGAGCCCCATCCTGGGTGCCACCGATCAAAGCTCACCAGCGCGCCATCGTAGAACAAATGCTGGGAAGATTCCAACACACGACTGCAATCGAAAGTTGTCTGGAACCTGACGAAGAAATCAACCAATGGCGGACAGACTTCGACGAGCAAGTTACTTATTTGGATGCATGCGCAATGCAAAGAGCTTTGACAAGGTCGTCTGGCGAGTCGGGAGGCCAGTCGCCATTGATGGTTACCATCAGCACTTCGCCGGCAAACTGGTCATCAAGCGTCACCATGCGACTGTTGAGCGACAGCACGCAGCGCCCGAAGGCAGGACACACCTTAGGATCTTCGGCTCGAAGATCTGCGTTGACCGGCGACATGATAGTGCGCTCGAGTACAAGGAGTACAGGAAGGGGATTTGGGGGAACTGGAGTAGGAATCGAGATTCCAGAGGTGGGAGAGGGGCGGGAGATTGGGGATGAAAATGTAGCATGAATTTCGAACACATGCCAATATGCTCTCGGTGCGCAAGCGCACAAAAATACCGGTGGTGCCCACATGTTGGCCTAAGAGTCCTTATTCTTTTTTTTGAGAGCCTGGCCTTTTTTGAGGATCTTTTCAGAGCCCAGCCTGAGAGTCATAATTGACCTGTTTGGCATTGCGTTACTACTCGTCCCATATACAACGACACCTCACTGGCCCAAACAAGTGTACATCATCGAAAAGACACTGAGCTCAAATTATAACTTGAAAAAAGGAGATATACTCTGAACACTAGGATGACCAAATGACAAGGAATATGCATAACAAAAGAGAGAACTACCCATCCAAAACAAGCAGCAAAGACAACAAGTCATTCGAAGAGGGATGATCCAACACCATCATAATTTGTGGCTCCGCTTCAGTGACCAGTGATCCGGAGACACGAGTACTCCACCCTTTCGACGCAATATTCCAATTACCTGTTGACCTGAAGGCTTGAACCACATCACTGTCTGTCAGACTGGAGACATCCAAGGATCAAAGTTAATCCAGATGCCTTTGTCATTCTCACCTTCTTTTGGCCGCAGGCTGTATTGTTGACAATCAGGGGAGTTTGCTCCCGAAGTCCTAGGGCTCACCGTGTAGACACCATTTTCCATAGAAAACAGAGCATCTCTACAATCAAGGTCCTTGCCAACGGTGATCTCCTAGTTAATCGGATAATTGAGTTCGAGAAACAGAGAGTGTGAACGAAGGCTATTTACCTGCCTCCAACTCAAAAATCTCGAAGGCCCCAACAAGCTGGTATCCTGCTCATAGACGTAATAGCCACTGTCCGGATACTCACATATTTCACGGTGCTTGTACACAGTGGGGTTTTTGCAATATAACTTTTCCGGCTCATGTGTCCGAATGATCATCAGTCTTTTGTTGTCGTCTGATCGAGCAAGGAACCAGTTGTGCTTCCCTGTTTTTGGCAAAGGTGGTGTGATTACAAAGGGCAGTGACTGTAGTGACACTGCATCATATAAAAAGGACATGAATTGTTAATGTAAGATTAGCATTGTTCAGAGTATGAGTAGGATAATGCAAGAAACAACATTGATATGTCCCTGTTGGAACTAGGAGGAAAATACAGGGAAATGTATACTGGGTTCGAAAATATAGAAGTGCCATGCATGGTTATAATCATGTTATCTCGTAATCGATTCTTCACAAGAAACTACCATGTCATGCATGTTATGTAATCATGTTCTGTCCTCACAAACAAATTCTTGAAGGAAAGTAACAGACCATGAATAGTTATATACTCATGTTCTGTGGGCAATTTTTTTGTGAGGATATTATTCTAGCCATTGATTGTTGAAGGGCGAATATAGGTGTGTACACATGGTAAGCATTACAGGATTTCACTACTTCCAAATATAGAGTTCTCCATATGCACATTTACTTCCCTAATGTATGGTTAGATGAAACCAACAGTGTGATGCATGTTTCTACATCATGAACATGAGGAAACTAACATGGCCATTGATAGACACTCGTATTTATTATTATATAGATTACTATAAAATAAGGAGAATATCCATATCTTCCTAACCATTTGATTATTCAAGGGTACAAATTGGCCGTAATGACATGGTCACAATCGCATGAATTAACTCATTCCAAATATAGCTGATTTACGACGTCTCTAATACATTGCCATAGTTCTACTCAAATTCTGCTCAAATAGGGATATGCCAATCATCACAAAAAGTTCAAATAGTGTCATGGTGTCATCATTAACATCAGACAGAAGCAACTTACATGCGCCGTCTCAGCAATACATGGTGCCATCTGCTTTGTCGATCGCGTAGATGATGCTAGTGTGTCCAATAGCATCATAGGAGTGTGTATCAGCTTTGGCGATCCACTGTGAGGTGAGCTGTCTCCAGCTAAAGAAGGCACCAACGGAAAGATAGGCGAGTCCATGGTTGAACAAGGCAATTAGCTTGAAGTCTGTGTAATTCACATCTCGTGTGGGCACTTGGCATATTACAATCTTCTGCAAAACAAGGTGCATCCAACTGACTTCGTAATCTAGATGACTTGGACCGCGAACATAGGAAGGATAATCTCATGGAAGTTGTGGAAGTTCACGAGCACCAACTTTTTTCGGTCTTGTCTGATGGCAGCCATCCAGTGGGAGCTCATGCCGACCCAGTACATACCTGCCAGGAAGTTTCAGGCGATGGTGATTGGATCGAAGTCGAGGGAAATGATGTATGGCGACCCACTACATACTTGCAAAGAAATTTCGACTAATGGAGGTCGGATTGAAGTCGAGGGGCATCATGTACGCCTCCATATCATGGTGAGCAAATCTCGCAAGACAAGATAGCAGCAAGCAGGGTGTCTTAAAAAGCTTAGGCCACACTTCGACGATTGCCCTGTGCATGTCCCTCGAGCATGCAGCCAGCCGCAGGGCGCTCAACATATCCGTACATGAACACCAGAGGTCGAGGATGTCACTAGGGAGATTGCTCCAATCGCGGCTCATATGGATGCTACACGGTTCGCCTTCGTCCATGGTGGAGTTTGGAAGGTGGGATTTTTGGGGGCTTGATTTATGGGGGAGAAGGCTCTCGGTGCTGGAGCGACTAGCAAGGGAATAGTGGTATTGGGGGAGGTGAGTGAGGCGATGGTATGCGAGGGCACAGTGAGATGATGAAGAGTGACCTCAAGATCTCCGGCGAGACGAAGATGGAGATGGAGTGGTGCTAGGGGAGAGGGATACGAGGCGAGGCATGCTATACAACGGCGGTGACAGTGACTGCACAGTGCACAAGGTGAGGCTAACTTTGGTAACCCGAACACGCCGCCTGGACTAGTTTCACATCGGGCGCAGGGTCTTGTCACTTCACTGTGAGGACTGGATGAATAATATTTTGACCATCAAGTGTACCACAATTGTATTACTACTAGTAGGAGTAGTAGGAACATGAGTAGTACTGTATAGCGGAAATAGGTCTCCCGTGCTAGCATCCCTCTGGGTTCACTTCATCCTCCAGGTATCATCCATATTGCGAGCAGAACCAAATTCTCGTGCATGCGGAAGCACGAAGAAGGATTTTTCTTTTTTGAGGATAACCGCATATTCCTTAACCAGAGAATGTTGTGTCTCCCATGCACGCGCAAATATCCATCCGAACCAGCTACGGCACATTTTTTATATCCGTTTGCATAGGTCCCACTTGTCAGGAGGGGTGTAGAAATAAAAAGGAATCATAAAATGTCTCACCATGGTGATTTGAAAGAGTGACCTCAACTAGCCAGTGGCGCATGTAGCACTAGAAGGATTGGCACGTACATGGACATGTACCACTCCTCAGTCTACCCGCATAGCCTGTCCGTTTAGTCTACCTAGGCGTCTAATCAGCTACCTGCAGGGCACTTCTCCCATTTACTTCTCCATCGAGAACCGATTTTCCTCGGCTTCTTCACCTCTCTGTCATATTTATTTGTATCCAAACCACACTGCATTCACATTGTTTTAACCTCTACACATACTCCTGGAGTAATTCTGAAGCCCCTTTAAATAATCATCTTCTTGAGTTAGACTAGCTATCTAATCCTAATTCTCCAAACCATAGCCCTCCGGTCCAGCGGTTCCAAATGGCGAAAGAGATCGAGATGCAGGTTTTTAGCGTCCAACATGTCCTCGTTGAAGGCTCGTTGAGCATAGTTGCCACCATCACCGACCACCCAAGGGTTTTTCGGAAGTGGATCAACAATGTATCCAACTCCCTCCAAAAGGTGAAGATGAAGGTCATCGGTCTTGACGCAGAGTACATGGAGTGTGCCACTGGGAAGATCCAACATGCCGCCGTCCTTCAGCTGTGCCTCGAAGATGATATTTTGGTGTACCACATCATACACGCGCCCTCCATGCCAGGTGGGCTCCACGATTTCTCGAGAGGACATATACTTCTGTGGGGCAGCCATCTCAGGGGACAAACAGAAGTTGGAGCCATACAACCTTGATTTCAAAAGCATCGCTGACGTACAAACCAAAATAAAAATTCCTGTAGAATATTGTGATAAACCGACACCATCCTTATTTGACATAGCAAATTTTGTGCTTAGAACAAATCTTCAGAAGGGTGACGAGACACTGGCATTAAAGTCGTCTGGATGGGAGCATTATCCCTTGACGTACGAGCGGATAAAATATGCTGCCCTCGATGCCCATGTGAGTTTTGAGATAGCTGCAAGGTCGAGAGAGCTTGTTGCGATGCCATCTCCCACAGAAAATGAGAAGAAGAAGAAGAAGCTGCACCAGCAGCAGGGCACTATGGATGGATGAACTATTTCCTCTCTTGTAAAAAAATATTTCCTCTGTGTGTATATTGATATAGATAGACTATTTCGATCGTGTGCATGTCTTTGGTACAAGTAGTAGCGTGGGTTCGCTTGACTATAAGGAACTATTTATCCACCTACCTTTCTCTACTACTCCTACCAGTGATAGGTATGCAATGCATGTATCCATAGACATGACAGCTTGTCCATGGAACTTCAACTACGGCAACCATCACGTTTCATCCACTGCCACTCGTGATTCCCACGACGCCGCTCCAACCCACGACACCACATCCCCCGACGTGCGCCTCACCCCTCTCGGCCGCACCGCCCCTCTGCCTTTGTGTGATTGAGATGTGGGCCACCTGAAATGCGGCGAGCATCAAATTTCTACCACAACCACACGCGATTTCCATGACGCCTCTCGAACCCATGACACCACACGTCCGCCGACCTGTGGCTCACCCCTCTCGGTCCCACTGCCCCTCTGCCTTCGGGAGCATTATATGTGGACCAGCACCTATCGCGTCCACATGTTATTTACTCAAAGACGGGTGTAGTAAGGCGCTGAAGCTCATTCCCGAGAGCCTCGAGAGGGAAATGTAACTCCTGCGCCAGGCCTTGTGGTGCTACCGCTGCACGAACTCGTGCCAAACGCGAAATTTGTTTCTTACTAATACATGCATGCAATGATTTAATGGACATTGTAATCTCAACATGTGATGGGGAGCTCTAAATTTGAATTTGAAACTTATAAAGGGAAAAAAATTCAAAACAAATAAACTGGAAGAGAGGGGGCATACCGTAGGATGTGTCCCATACGAAACAAGTCCCCTGGTTTGTCACCGCGAAGATGCGGTTAGAAAGGAGCACACGTCTTCATACTCATAAGACAACAAATCGGTCATAGACAGCATGGTCCACCTTTGACGGCCATGTGCAAGGTTCGTGAAAGAAATCGTGATGTCGAACACTGCAATGAGAGTCTAATTTTGGTTGGCGGACGACCTTATCGGGCTTCCATGATTGCTATCTTCTTCAATCTCACCGTGGTTCCATCGTACCAATTCAGGCGGTGGCCCATTGCATGGCTGATCCCAATGTTGGACAAAGGTTCTACAGGAATGGCGTCACCGTTGTAAATGTTGTGCAAATTGATGTTGGTACCCTCCCATACATATGCAAGCCAATCTCCACTGGTATCGGGCCTAACCTGTGAAACAGTGGGCAGCAGGAGAATTA
Organism: Triticum monococcum; assembly: GCA_034509565.1. Lineage (NCBI taxonomy): Eukaryota > Viridiplantae > Streptophyta > Magnoliopsida > Poales > Poaceae > Triticum > Triticum monococcum. Next base: position 252,234,900 of record CM067845.1, read on the forward strand.
GGAAATGGACACGAAAGTTGTCTTTAGAATGCATTCACTACATGATCAAACTCATCACTTACCTGCTCATCGGACAAAATCCAAGTGCCCCTCAATGCCGGCATCTCAAGGGGCGCCAACTTGCAACTACGGCCACACCGTGCTGGAGAGACCCCTAAGGAAACATCCTCGTGCATTACACATAACATCAAGATGCATTTGTATGAGTAGTTTATCTTGTGAGAGAAAAGGATGAACGAGGGAAAGCCTTATTTGCAAATGTGGAGAGGGATGTGGGCATCTCTTTGCAAAATTGCCATAGTTTTATTCCTATCCATTAGATAAAAATTGGACGGCCTATATTGCAGGATGGCAGGCACACCATCATGGCCAACTCTATTTTTTATAAAAATAGTAGACTAGCAAGATGCCTGTGCATCGCACGGAACATCAAGATGCATTTGTATGAGTAGTTTATCTTGTGGGAGAAAAGGATGAATGAGGGAAGGCCTTATTTGCAAATGTGGAGAGGGGTGTGGGTATATTTTTGCAAAATTGCCATAGTGTCCTTCCTATCCGTCATATATAAATCGGATGGCCTATATTGCAGGATGGCAGGCACACCATCATCAACAACTCTGTTTTTATAAGAGTAGAGATAGAGACTACTAATACCAATGTGCCGGCCTGTGCGCTGCAATGGATCCAAAGTAGTAGAATAATACTTGTTCACGGGCCTGAAATATAAACACTCTAGTTTTGATATACATATATCCGTAAAAATAAATCATGCTGCACTCAAAATATGTTCCTCGGGCAGTTTTGATGAGGCGAGGGACGAGTTTGGCTGGTTTGAAGATAACAGGTTTAAAAAAATTGGAGCTGGTTTTTTTTACATTTTGTAGCATGGCACGGCATCCGGTGCACCTAAGTGTCTGAAAAAAATTGAGTTTGGGTCGGTGGCACACCCTGCGGCAAGATGCCCGTGTGGGCATCTTCTATAGCTAGCAAGATGCACGTGCATTGTAGGGAACATCAAGATGCATTTTTTACAAAACACATGTTGTGATTGACCCTTGCAGGAATAATCCCATGTGTAGAAACTAATGATATCTCAAGAGTTTTATCCGAAAAATGGTATATTTGGAACAAGTTTTCTCTACAACTGCTCCTTGCAGCGAGCGGTATGCAATGCATGTGTCAGCAGACATGACAACTTGTCCATGGAAGTTGAACCACGACGACCATCACATTTCTACCACTACCACACGCGATTCCCACAACGCCGCTCCAACCCACGGCACGACGTGCGCCTCATCCTTCTCGGCCCCAGCGCTCCTCTTCCTTTGTGTGCATGAGATGTGGGCCAGCTGAACTGCGGCGACCATCAAGTTTCACCACAGCCACACCTGATTGGACGTGGTTTGCCTGCTCCGCTCCTGCTGAGAGTTTACACAAGGGAAAGTTTTACAGAGGGCCTAAAAGCAGTGGTTTTGAAGATCCCAGTGGTGCCCTGCCACACGACTGCGCCGTTTCTCCTTGGTGAGAAACCCTTTGAGAGGAAAAGTTGATGGTCATCTATAAGAAAGGGGAATCTGGAAAGGAGCCCCTATACAACCATAGAGTAGGTAGGTTTTTAATGAACCTGTAGTACAAAAAAGGAAAAAGGAAAAAAGTTTAAGGTCGGAATAGGGTCAAGCCGTACTATAGAACTTTTCTGTAGTATGCCTATGGTGCTGCCCAAGGTATTTTAAGTGCGTAATGATGCATGCACGGTACATATGCCACAACCTTATAGGGAGTTTGGCAGAGCCTGAACTACTATTCAAGCTCTGGATCAGCCGAGCTATCGTGCTGTAGTGTTGATCGGACTCGCTTGGCAGTGTTAGGGGTCTTAATGACCGATGAGTTGTTCGGCTTGATGAGGCCGTTCTGTACTTCGGTTGCAAGGGTCGTGGTGTGCTCCTAAGTGTGGAGGGAGCGCTCCATGTTTCCATTGACTGTGATAACGCCGCGTGGTCCGGGCATTTTGAGCTTTAAATAGGCATAATGCGGGACAACATTAAAGTGGGCCAAAGCAGTCCGTCCAAGTAGCGCGTGATAACCACTACGGAAAGGGACGATATCGAAGATTAACTCTTCACTTTGAAAGTTATCTGGAGAGCCGAATACCACTTCCAGTGTTAAGGAGCCCTTGAAGTGGGCCTCTACGCCAGGTATCACTCCTTTAAAGGTAGTGTTACTAGGCTTGATTCTTGATGGGTCAGTGCCCATCTTACGGACAGTGGCTTGATAAATCAGGTTGAGACTGCTACCGACGTCCATGAGGACTCTAGTGAGATGGTATCCATCGATGATGGGATCGAGTACCAGGGCCGCCGAACCTCCATGATGGATACTAGTTGGGTCATCCCTGCGATCGAAGGTGATTGGACAAGCCGACCATGGGTTGAATTTTGGGGCGATAGGCTCTACGGCGTAGACGTCCCTTAGTGCGCGCTTGCTCTCCTCTTTGGGATGTGTGTGACATATATCATGTTCACTGTTTTTACCTCGGGGGGGGGGGGGGGTGGGACTTCTTCTGTCCCCCTGTGTTCAGAGGGTGAGGCTCATCACCGTCCTCGCTTTGAGGTCCTTTTCCCTTGTGTTCAATATTTATTTTACCGGCCTGTTTGAAAACCCAGCAGTTTCTGTTGGTGTGATTAGCAGGCTTGTCAGGAGTGCCATGAATCTGGCAAGGCCTATATAGTATTTTGTCCAAATCAGATGGTCCATCTCTATTTCCTTTGAACGGCTTCTTCCGCTGACCGGGTTTGGAGCCACTGAATCCGGCGTTTACCGCCATATCCTTAGTTTCTTCGTTGTTGTTCTGACACTTATTTTTGTTACGTCATGACCTTCCATTGCCATCCCTTGCCTCAGAGGTACTAGGATCACTGGTGCTGTTGCTTCTATTAGCCAACCAACTATCTTCGCTCACACAAAAGCGGGTCACCAGCGCAGTAAGAGGTGCCATTGTTTTCGGCTTTTCTTGATCGAGATGTCAGGCAAGCCATTCATCACGGATGATGCGCTTAAAGTACGCTAAGGCTTCAGCGTATGGGAAGTCGACAATTTGGTTCTTTTTTATTAAGAACCGAGTCCAAAGTTTGCGAGCTGATTCTCCGGGTTGTTGTACTATGTGAATGAGGTCATCGGCGTCCGGTGGTTAGACATAAGTGCCTTGGAAGTTGTCTCGAAAAGCATCCTCCAAGTCCTCCCAACTGCCAATGGAGTTCTCTGGGAGGATATTCAACTAGTGTCGTGTTGGTCCTTTTAACTTTAGGGGGAGGTATTTGATGGCGTGGAGATCATCACCGCAAGCCATGAGAATGTGGAGAAGAAAATCTTCAATCCATACCGCGGGATCTGTCGTTCCATCATATGCCTTGATGTTTACGGGTTTAAACCCTTCTGGAAACTAGTGCTGCATTACCTCATCGGTAAAGCACATGGGGTGTGCGGCACCTCTATATCAGGCAGCATCACGACGGAGTTTGGATGACATCCATGGTCGGTTCTCAGACCGAACTTGGTTATGCCAATCATGCCAGGCTTGATGGCCGTTGTCTCGTGTTGGAGCACGTCCCCTTGGTCCATAGATTGATCTGGTCTGGCCAGCTCTATTGTGCAGGTCCTAACGTAAGTCGTATGTGTAGCCCGGAGGCGCTGCGTCTTTGCCTCTATGGCGAGGTGGCGCGGGCTGGTGTTCGGCATAATTGGTCACTTTTTCCCGTCCACGTGGTGGTCGGTCCGGCTCATCAGCATGATTGTATCTTGACGGTATTGGCTCAAGGGCCTCGTCGTCGAATTGTGGTAGGAGCCTGCGTTTTGGGTAGCTCTTTGTCGGACGCTCGAGGCCGTATTCCTCGGTAGCCAGGACCTTGGTCCATCTGTCGTTGAGCGTATCCTGTCCGGCTTGGAGCTGTTGTTGTTTCTTTTTCAGGCTCCTTGCAGTAGCGATTAACTGTCGCTTGAAGTGTTCTTGTTCCAGGGGTTCCTCTGGCATGATGAAATCTTTGTTCCTAAGGCTGACATCCTCTTCGGAGGTAGGTAAATAATTACTGTCTTACGAATCTTCGTGATCGGCGTGTTCCGGGTTGTATTGGCCTTCTTCCCTTTCATCCCGATCGAAATCAGGCTCAACTGGTTGGTTGGCGTCTTCGACATTCTTCGGAGTATCATTATCTCCGATGCCGGTATTGCTTTCCATCTCCAGACACGATCGTGAGCGGCGCCGCTGACGTCAGCGCTTTGGTGGTGCTTCGACGGGCTTGTCCTCAATCGGATCTTGAGTGCCATCGTCGTCCTTCTTCTTGGGCGTATCCACCATGTATACGTGGTAAGTATGGTGTAGGGTGGAACCCTAAGTGGAGATCTTTCACGAATTGGAGGGGGAATCCCCAAGAACAAGATGAAGACAAGAGGGACAAACAAGAGGAACACTCAAGAACAAGTCCAATCACACATCCACTAGACAATCAAACACACAAGATCCACAAGGTACATGAACAATCAAAGGGAAATAAGATACATGGTAGAGTTCATCCCAAATCCTATGAAGGAGATGAGGGCTTGATGATCTAGATAGATCCTTCCCTCAAGAGGGGGCTTCATCCACTAGGGATCTTCTCCAATGGAGGCCTTGAAACAATGGAGTGTTTCTCTCTCAAGAGGAATCCCACAAGGGGAGATACATGAGCTAAGCTCTAGTGTTTAGATCTATTCTTAGCTTAGTCTAAATGGAGGAGATGAAGGATTATATATAGATCCAAGGGATGAAGGGGTAAGCAGGGGCAAAATGGGGATTACATGTGCAAAGCCCGTAGCAACAGTTAGGGCCCCCCCCGTGTGCACGGGGTAAGTGGAGCCCGTGCACACGGGGTATCAAAAGACCTGACGCAAGGGCCCATGCGCACAGGGTCCGTTGGGCCCATGGATACGGGGGTCTCGTGGGCACGGTACACGCCTGTGCGCACGGGGGCTTTAGGACCGCCAGCCTGGGAGGCCCGTGGGCACGGGGTCGCAGGGGCCCGTGCGCACGGGGTTGCCTGGGAGCTGCTGCCTTCTTCCTGGCGCTTCCTTCTCCACTTCCAGGCTTCCCTCTTGGATGGTGTAGATGTTCTCTTCTTCTTGGACTCCTCCTCGATGAATTTGTAGGTCCGCTCACACCTATGTATTCATACGAGAGAGGGGTCAAGTAGTATACCATCCTCGAGAGGTACAAGTGGACACGTGTAAAGGAGATGATTCACCTTTGTATGTATGAAGTAGATGTGGCACGTGTCACTTGCCAAATGGACTCTTGACATGGTGATGTCCATAGGATGCTCCGCATCATCCCCTCCCCCTTGGGAAAGATTCGACCTCGGATCGAAATCCAAATCACCATGGGAAAGTAATGATGTTGCCGTGTAGTAGTGGACTATCACCAAGCATTCATTATCTTGTAGTTCCAAATGGGCACTCTCCGATGTCGTACCGTCTTGTAATTCCTTCAAAAGGAGCAAAGATAACAAGCACTTGGAAAAACAAATGTGGTTGGCGTAAGAGCAAAACCAAACATTCAAGAGGTTATTCACCCAACAAGTGTTGTCATCAAGCATAGCATATGGTTTGACAAAGAAGTGTGGCATGGCATTTAAGCATATAAGGTGAGCACAATCAAGGACATCATGGAAACATGTATGCAAATGGGAGGTAAAGATGCTAATATGTGTGACAAGTGAACAAGCATTAACCTCAAGATCATAGCAAGAATACGCAATGTGCTCAACAAAAGGTCTATGGTTGTCATAGGAATCATTCACAACACCAAGTAGAATGAGGTGTCTAAACACATGGGTCAAGTGCAAGACAATCCAAGCATAATGTGCATGGGGCACAAAGAAAATATGGCAATAACAAGTGATATCTCCACCAAGCTTGCAAATACACATACAAGTATTAGAATCAATCATCATGTGTAATGCAAAGCATGGGTCACAAATGCATGGCAAAAGCATAAAAATGAGTATATCATGCAAAGTGAACGTGGCAAGATGGGCATAGAATATGTAATGAACAATAATCCACAGCCAAGTGAGGGTCATGTAGAAGAAATGTGTGAAGTCTTTGCGTGAAGAGAGCGGTGGGAAAGACAATCCATGGGATCCCAAGTCATCATTGCTCTCTAGAGCTCGTTTTGTCAACTCGTGGGATTGCGAGGTTGACAAGTATTCATGGGTACCTACACAAAAGAGACACAAACCAAAGAAATTGTGTGCATGGTAAATGTACACATCATCCATCATGATGTGCACGTGCTTGTGTTGGTTAGCACAAAATATCCGGTGCTCAAATAGATGAGTTGCATGATATAGAAACATGTCATCCATCATGAAAGAATAGTTATTGTGTATTACATGATGGGGATGCAAATTGAGCATACAAGTATATGGCACGTCAATAGCATGTTTATTCATGGAAAGCATATTGTGCACATAAGTATTGGGATCATGCAATGGATGGGAGTGCTCAAAATCTCGAAACATGTATGAGGAAACTATGGGGGTCTCCTCATGAGCAATAATGGAAACATCATATGGAGAAAATGGACAATATCCAAAACAATGCATATCCGAAGCTAGGTGGTTATGGCATGGCATATGAGATAAAGGATGCAAAGGGAGCATATCAATATCATCACAAGAAAAACAAATGCCAATAACCATGGGCTTGTCATCTATGCCATAAGTGCAAATTGGGTTAATCTTAATGGCATATGCATAGTCACTATGAAGAGATTGCAAATATGACATGTGGTCGATCTCATGCATAGCGTATGACAAGTGAAGCGGATTGGCAAACATGATGTGACCGAGAGAATTAGCACAAGAAATCCTATGTAAGATGGCATCACAACTAATAGACTCCACATGGCAATCATCATACTCATCATAAATGGGTAAATCATCGCATGGGGAAGTCACACTAGCATGAAGCATGGAAATAGGTTGATCAACATCATGCAAGCAATCAACGTCAAGAATGTCCACTAGTGGGACTAGAGCATCACCTTCACCTATGCTACCTTTGTCATTCCACTCATGTGGTGTAGGTGAGGTGGGAAAGACCAAATGGTGGTCATCTTCATCTTGATGGAACCATGTGGGGGGTGCATCACATTCCACCATGGCCATCGTCTTGTCCAAAGGTAGGACAAAGTCGTCAAGAATCGGTGCGTCATCATATAAGGGACCTAGCACCAAATGAGAAGACACAATAGAGGTAGAGGTCAAGTCGTTAGAAATCATAGTGGCCTCACATGCCCTATCAACTACCTCACTCTCTCTATGTGGTGGTTCACTCACTCCCTCACAATAGGTGCACTCAAACTCACATATGGTGGAGTCACTCTTCTCACTCAAGAGGTGGGGGTTGTGGCTCTCCTCACATGGGAATTGTGGAAACACATCATATATGGGGCTAGTGGTGAAGTCACTCTCACTCTCAATATGGTGGCAAAAGTCAGTCAAGTCATTATGCGTCGCCGTGGTCGAGGTGACATACTCAACCATCTCATCGCCGTCGCCATGGATGAAGGCCGAAGATGGCACATCATCACTCTTGCCTCCTAAGATGGAAGCATCATCCTTGCTCGCCACCGTGTCGCTCGCCTCCATAGCTTGGTCGTTAAAGGTCTCCATAGTTGAACTCGTCGCCGCACCGTCTTGAAAAAGAGTCATAGGAGACTCGGCATCGTCAATGCCACAAAGTGGGATGGCGGTGAAGTCGAACTTGGGAGCATCTTCTTGGAGCTCGTCGGGCTTGGACATCACGGTGGTACTAGCCTCATGCTCGTCGTGTTGGAGCTTGGTCTTCGAGAAGTGTGCTTGGGGTGGAGAAGCCTTGACCTTCATGAGTTCTTGTTCCTCCTTGAGATCACCAATGTAGTTGTCGTCGAGGGACTTGTAGTTCTTGAGGAAGATAGGCTTGGAGATGTCGTTGTTCAATCCCATCATGAAGTGGAACTTCATTAACATGGGGTCGTCCATGCCGGCAGATCGCAAGGCATGCTTCATCTCCTTGAAGTACTCGTCGATGGACTTGGATCCTTGGATGGTGTTCTCCAATTGGCATAGAAGTTGTTCCGTGTAGGTTGGAGGCACGAAATCTCGCCGCAAAACGCTCTTCGTCTTGGGCCAACTCATGTCGTAGTTCTCCGAAGGTGTGTGAAGCCAACATGTGGACGCGTAGTCGTGGAAGTTTCTCGAGGCGCACTTCACTTGATCTTCAGGAGGGACTTCATGTAGCTTGAGGTAGTTGTCCATCAAACGCTCCCACTCGAGATACTCCTCGGGTTCTAGAGTCCCATAGAAAGGAATCTCGTGGTTGGTGTCGAGGTCGTAGTAGCTCGAGGGAGTAGTGGACTTGAGCTCGTGGAGTAGGCGAAGATGTCGTACGTCCGAAGGCGAAGATGCCGAATGTGTTGAAGAAGCCGTAGCCTTGTAGTTGATGTTGCTATACTGTATGGCCCATGCGCATGGGGGTGCTGGAGGCCGTGTGCACGGGGTCCCGTGTGCACGGGGGTCGAGGGCCCGTGCGCACGGGGGTGGCAAAGAAGCCAACTCTCGTCCAATAGGTCGCTCTTCATGGTCTTGTCGATGTCGATGCTTGTGTGTACTTGCCGGAGATGGTAGCATGGAAGTCTTTGCACTTGAGCGTCTTCTCGAAGATGAGGAAGACCGCTTGCTGTTCTTGGCGAGGACCTTGAGCTCCTCCATGTGCTTGTCCATCTTGGCGTCGATGACGTTCTTCATAGCATCAAACTCGTCGTCGTGGTTGTAGACCGGAGGTGAAATGCCTTGCCTATACATCACAAAACTCGAGCAAAGGTGAGTAGGAAATGAGATAAACAATACCAAGCTACCTTTTCCCAAAGTTGAGGATGTATCTCGTATCACTCAATGTGAGATGAAAGAATAGTGGAATTGGTACGGGATTTGTTCACTCACACCTATCAAGTAAAGCTTATGGTGGAGCTCGGTGAGGATAGTGGCACAAAAATTTGATGCAAAGTGTTAGCAAGAGTCAATAATGTTGGAAAAGATTCACAAATTCGCAAAGTGAAACAAGTAGACCAATAGCAATATGTGGCACACGAAAACACACATACGGATAGATAAATGGGGTCGTGCAACCAAGGAATGAGCACAAAATGTGGAATCCACGGAAAATGCTCGTGTTGCACAACTCAAGAGAGACGCTAGCACGATTTCTCAATAGGCGGATACGACGCTTGTACACAACCTATAAGATGCAAAATGTATGAGCTTTCTATCCCAAGTATGCTATGTGTATGATGTTCCCGTTGTTCTTCTCAAGGTGATCCAAGATGATCGGATATGACAATCTTATGTGCAATGTGGTATGATGCTATGGCACTTGCTTAAAAGCTATTTGCTCTCTTTTCTTTTGCTTAAAAGCTTATTCTCTCTTTTTTTGATATGGCCACTATGCGAAATGCACAAACCAAGATAGCAATTGTGTATATGCGGGAACAATCTTGTGACACAAGAGATGATATGATGATACCAATATGATATGGTATGTATGCAATGGAAGTTGTAGATCACTAGTGTGCACAAGTAACATTGCCGGCAATACTCAAATGGCTAGTCTCGATAGGCAAGTGACGCAAAAGGGGCTCGGGGTTATCAATGCAATTGCAAGGGGAATGTACAATGGTGTCGTCGAGGTTACCGTCCTTGAAGATGGTGAGTGGCGGTGTTCTTGATGTAGATACCAAGATGATGGAGACTCGTCCCTAAGTAGCCGAAACACGTTACGAAACGGAAAAACCACGAACTCAAAATCTCAAGGACAAAAGTCAAATGGTGGTAGCGGAGATGGCAATGCGGAAGTGGTGGTGGTGGTTGATGAAGAAGCAACCGTCCCTAAGTAGCCGAAACACCTTAGGAGACTCAAGTCACCACTCAAACAACCACAAATGCTAAATGGAGCAAAATGGGTTAGGTTGTGGAAGGCTATGGTGGATTTTGCGGATGGTATGGTGGAAGGCCTATGCAAAGATGCCAAAATATGAAAATTTTGATGGAGTCAAATGGTGATGGAACCTATCTAGGTGGATGGGGGATGTCAATAGCTACTCAACAAGGTAAAGAACGCGACAATCGGACTCCGGATGTGGAAGTTATGGCCGAAACGGTGAAGTGCACGCGGCTGCTGTAGGGGGGGGGGGGGGGCGTGCGCACGGGTTCTAGGGCCCGTGGGCATGGGGTGCCATGTGCACGGTACACACAGCGAGGGCACAGGGTCACCTGGGACACGCGGGTTTGGCGGATTTCTTCCCGATCTGGGCTCCAAATGGATGGATCTCGTTGCTGGGGTTTAGATGGGGGTATGGGGGTGGTATGGGAGGGTGGGAGGTCGAAGGGACAACGGCCGAAGCGCACTGGAAGGGTCGTGCGCACGGGGTCTGTCTGGCCCGTGTGCACGGGGTCCCGATGGCCCGTGTGCACGGGGTGCTCTGTGAGCGGACGAACTGCTCCAGATCCGTGGGTAATCTCGAAATTGGGGCCAAAAATTGAAGGATGGAAGGTAGGGGAAGGTGGAGGAAATCTAGATCCACTTGAAACCAAGCAAATCCATGGATCAAATCCAACAAAACATCACCAAACCAACAAATCACAAAAAAATTTGGGGATATTTTTGGTGGGGATTTTCGAAATTGGGGAAGAACACAACAAAACTAGGCTAGAAAACAAAGAGGGGGCTCCAATTTCGTGAGAAACCATGGCTCATGATACCAAATGGTGTAGGGTGGAACCCTAAGTGGAGATCTTTCACGAATTGGAGGGGGAATCCCCAAGAACAAGATGAACACAAGAGGGAAAAACAAGAGGAACACTCAAGAACAAGTCCAATCACACATCCACTAGACAATCAAACACACAAGATCCACAAGGTACATGAAAAATCAAAGGGAAATAAGATACATGGTAGAGTTCATCCCAAATCCTATGAAGGAGATGAGTGCTTGATGATCTAGATAGATCCTTCCCTCAAGAGAGGGCTTCATCCACTAGGGATCTTCTCCAATGGAGGCCTTGAACTCCAATGGAGTGTTTCTCTCTCAAGAGGAATCCCACAAGGGGAGATACATGAGCTAAGCTCTAGTGTTTAGATCTATTCTTAGCTTAGTCTAAATGGAGGAGATGAAGGAGTATATATAGGTCCAAGGGATGAAGGGGTAAGCAGGGGCGAAATGGGGATTACATGGGCAAAGCCCGTAGCAACACACAGGGGGCCCCGTGTGCACGGGGTAAGTGGAGCCCGTGCGCACGGGGTATCTAGAGACCTGACGCAAGGGCCCGTGCGCACGGGGTCCATTGGGCCCGTGGACACGGGGGTCCCATGGGCACGGTACATGCCCGTGCGCATGGGGGCTTCAGGACCGCCAGCCTGGGAGGCCCGTGGGCACGGGGTCGGAGGGGCCCGTGCGCACGGGGTTGCCTGGGAGCTGCTGCCTTCTTCTTGGCGCTTCCTTCTTCGCTTCCAGGCTTCCCTCTTGGATGGTGTAGATGTTCTCTTCTTCTTGGACTCCTCCTCGATGAATGTGTAGCTCCGCTCACACCTATGTATGCATACGAGAGAGGGGTCAAGTAGTATACCATCCTCGAGAGGTAAAAGTGGACACATGTAAAGGACATGATTCACCTTTGTATGTATGAAGTAGATGTGGCACGTGTCACTTGCCAAATGAACTCTTGACATGGTGATGTCCATAGGATGCTCCGCATCAAAGTAGAAGTGGCCGTCCAACACCTAGTGATGGGTGCGTTTTGGCCTGGTTTCGCTCCGGCATAGTCGTCCATACCATCGATGTCTTTAGAGGTGTAGTCTAGCATGTTGGTTAGGTCCTCAACAGTGGCTATTAAGTGGGTGGTGGGTGGTGAGGGAGTCCTAGATTAGGGGGTGTCCGGATGGCCGGACTATACCTTCAGCCGGACTCCTGGACTGTGAAGATACAAGATTGAAGACTTCGTCCCGTGTCCAGGAGGGACTTTCCTTGGCGTGGAAGGCAAGCTTGGCGATACAGATATGTAGATCTCCTACCATTGTAACCGACTTTGTGTAACCCTAACCCTATTCGGTGTCTATATAAACCGGAGGGTTTTAGTCCGTAGGACAACATACAAAACAATCATACCATAGGCTAGCTTCTAGGGTTTAATTTTAATAGTAGGTTCCCACTCATCATAAAGTTTCCTAGGAATAGAAACTTCCAACTCAAGTTTTTCTTCATAAGATTGCATCACACCATCAACGATATGTTTGGTAAAAGCTTTATTTTGGCAATAAGCATGAGGAGAATTTAGCACGGATTGCAACAAGGAAATACAATCTATCAAAGAGCAATTATCATAATTAAATTCCTTTAAATCCAAAATAGTAGGTTCATGAATATTTAAAGTTTTGATCTCTTCAATCCTACTCTTATCAAATTTAGCATCATGATCTAAAAACTCTGAATTTTTGGAACGCCTTCTAAGTAAAGGTGGATCATAATCAGTCCCATCATTATCAAGATTCATATTACAAAACAAAGATTTAATAGGGGACACATCAATAACTTTTAGATCTTCATCTTTATTATCATGGAAAACTAGAAAAACACGCTCTTATAAAGGAATCTTTCTTAGCACGCATCCTAGAGGTTCTTTCTTTGCACTCATCAATGGAAATTCTCATGGCTTTGATAGACTCATTGATATCATGCTTAGGTGGAATAGATCTAAGGTTCAAAGAATCAACATCAAGAGAAATTCTATCAACATTCCTAGCCAACTCATCAATCTTAAGCAATTTTTCTTCAATCAAAGCATTGAAATTCTTTTGCGAAGAAATAAATTCTTTAATATTAGATTCAAAATCAGAGGGCATCTTATTATAATTTCCAGAGGAATTGTTGTAGGAACTACCATAATTATTAGACGGATTACTAGGATAAGGCCTAGTATTAAAATTTCCTCTATACGCGTTGTTACCAAAATTATTCCTACCAAAAAAATTCACATCCAAAGATTCATTATTATTCTCAATCAAAGTAGACAAAGGCATATCATTAGGATGAGAAGAAACACTTTTATTAGCAAATAATTTCATAAGTTCATCCATCTTTCCACTCAAAACATTAATTTCTTCTATCACATGCACTTTCTTATTAGTAGATCTTTCAGTGTGCCATTGAGAATGATTAACCTTAATATTATCTAGGAGTTTAGTAGCTTCTCCTAAAGTGATTTCCATAAAAGTGCCTCCCACGGACGAATCTAAAAGATTTCTAGAAGAAAAATTCAATCTGGCATAATTTTTTTGTATAATCATCCACAAATTTAAATCATGCGTAGGGCAACTACGTATCATTAATTTCATCCTCTCCCAAGCTTGTGCAACATGTTCATGATCAAGCTGCTTGAAATTCATAATATTGTTTCTAAGAGAGATGATCTTAGCAGGAGGAATATACTTAGAGATAAAAGCATCTTTGCACTTATTCCATGAATCAATACTATTTTTAGGCAAAGACGGAAACCAAGCTTTAGCACGATCTCTAAGCGAAAAAGGAAATAGCTTAAATTTAACAATATCATTATCCACATCTTTCTTCTTTTGCATATCACAGAAATCAATGAAGCTATTTAGATGGGTAGCGGCATCTTCACTAGGAAGGCCAGAAAACGGATCTTTCATGACAAGATTCAGCAAAGCAGCATTAATTTCACAAGATTCAGCATCGGTAAGAGGAGCAATCGGAGTGCTAATAAAATCATTGTTGTTGGTATTGGTAAAGTCGCACAATTTAGTATTATCTTGAGCCATTGTGACAAGCAAGCAATCCAACACAGAAGCAAACGAGGAGTGGGCAAATAAAACGACAAATAGAGAAAGAGAGGGAGGATAGAGAGAGAGAGCGAGTGAGAGAGAGAGATAGAGAGAGAGGGCAAATAAAACGACAAGGGTGAAGTGGGGGAGAGGAAAACGAGAGCCAAATGGAAAATAATGTAATGCGGGAGATAAGGGTTTGTGATGGGTACTTGGTATGTTGACTTTTGCGTAGACCTCCCCGGCAACGGCGCCAGAAATGGCTCATTGTCGGGAGTCAAATCGTGACTTGCGTGAACCTCCCCGGCAACGGCGCCAGAAATCCTTCTTGCTACCTCTTGAGCACTTGCGTTGGTTTTCCCTTGAAGAGGAAAGGGTGGTGCAGCAAAGTAGCGTAAGTATTTCCCTTAGTTTTTGAGAACCAAGGTATCAATCCAGTAGGAGGCTACGCGCGAGTCCCTCGCACATACACAAAACAAATAAATCCTCGCAACCAACGCGATAAGGGGTTGTTAATCCCTACACAGTCACTTACGAGAGTGAGATCTGATAGATATGATAAGCTAATATTTTTGGTATTTTTATGATAAAGATGCAAAGTAAAATAAAAGCAATGAAAACAACTAAGTATTGGAAGATTAATATGATGAAGATAGACCCGGGGGTCATAGGTTTCACTAGTGGCTTCTCTCAAGAGCATAAGTATTTTACGATGGGTGAATGCATTACTGTTGAGCAATTGACATAATTGAGCATAGTTATGAGAATATCTACGTATGATCATGTATATAGGCATCACATCCAAGACAAGTAGACCGACTCCTGCCTGCATCTACTACTATTACTCCGCACATCGACCGCTATCCAACATGCATCTAGAGTATTAAGTTCATAAGAACAGAGTAACGCCTTAAGCAAGATGACATGATGTAGAGGGATAAATTCATGCAATATGATAAAAAAACCATCTTGTTATCCTCGATGGCAACAATACAATACGTGCCTTGCTGCCCCTACTGTCACTGGGAAAGGACACCGCAAGATTGAACCCAAAGCTAAGCACTTCTCCCATGGCAAGAAAGATCAATCTAGTATGCCAAACCAAACTGATAATTCGAAGAGACTTGCAAAGATAACCAATCATACATAAAAGAATTCAGAGAAGATTCAAATATTGTTCATAGATAAACTTGATCATAAACCCACAATTCATCGGTCTCAACAAACACACCGCAAAAGAAGATTACATCGAATAGATCTCCACAAGAGAGGGGGAGAACTTTGTATTGAGATCCAAAAAGAGAGAAGAAGCCATCTAGCTAATAACTATGGACCCGTAGGTCTGAGGTAAACTACTCACACTTCATCAGAGAGGCTATGGTGTTGATGTAGAAGCCCTCCGTGATCGATGCCCCCTCCGGCGGAGCTCCAGAACAGGCCCCAAGATGGGATCTCGTGGATACAGAAAGTTACGGCGGTGGAATTAGGGTTTTGGCTCCGTATCTGATCGTTTCGGGGTACGTAGGTATATATAGGAGGAAGAAGTACATCGGTGAGCAACAGGGGGCCCATGAGGATGGAGGGAGCGCCCCCCTACCTCGTGGCCTCCCTGTTGGTTGCTTGACGTAGGGTCCAAGTCTCCTGGATCATGTTCGGTGAGAAAATCCCGTTCCCGAAGGTTTCATTCTGTTTGGACTCCGTTTGATATTCCTTTTCTTCGAAACCCTAAAATAGGAAAAAAAATAGCAATTCTGGGCTGGGCCTCCGGTTAATAGGTTATTCCCAAAAATAATATAGAAGTGGATAATAAAGCCCAATAATGTCCAAAACAGTAGATAATATAGCATGGAGCAATCAAAAATTATAGATACGCTGGAGACGTATTAGTATTGTTTATCTCATTTACTACTCACCTCTACTCGAGTCTTGTGATGGATAGGCAAGGCATTTCATCTTCGGTCTACAACAACGACGATTTCGATGCCACGAACAACTCCAACGACGCCAAGATGCAAGCTCAAATGGAGGAGATCAAAGCCCTCATCAAGTCCAACAAGCGGTCTTCCTCATCTTCGAGAAGATGCTCAAGAGCACATGTCTCCGAGCTACCATCTCCGGCAAAATCACATCGGCATCGACACCACCACCACCACGAACGTGAAGATCAAGAGCTCAACACCAACAACCGCTCAACGAATTCACCATCTCCCTTGGCATCTTCACCAAGCGACTTCAAGGCATCTTCGCCTTCGGATATACGACATCTTCGCCAACAAGCACCTAAAGAGTACGCTCAAGAGAAGCTCCCCAAGCTCAAGTCCGCGACTTCCATGAGTGAGGGAGTCCTCGATTAGGGGGTCTCCGGACAGCCGGACTATATCCTTTGTCCGGACTATTGGACTATGAAGATACAAGATTGAAGACTTCGTCCCGTGTCCGGATGGGACTCTACTTGGCGTGGAAGGCAAGATAGGCAATACGGATATGTGTATCTCCTCCTTTGTAACCGATCTTGTGTAACCCTAGCCCTCTCCGGTGTCTATATAAACCGGAGGGTTTTAGTCCGTAGGACAACATACAGTCATACCATTGGCTAGCTTCTAGGGTTTAGCCTCTCTGAACTCGTGGTAGATCTACTCTTGTACTACCCATATCATCAATATTAATCAAGCAGGACGTAGGGTTTTACCGCCATCAAGAGGGCCCGAACTTGGGTAAAATATTGTGTCCCCTGCCACCTATTACCATCCGCCTTAGATGCATAGTTCGGGACCCCCTACCCGAGATCCGCCGGTTTTGACACCGACATTGGTGCTTTCATTGAGAGTTCCTCTGTGTCGTCGCCGGAAGGAAGGATGTCTCGTCTCGTCTTTAAAGACGGTACTTCTGTCCGGGGAGCTTTGGCTGTCGGCCAAACTCTCCGGCTAGGCGGGTTCATCATGACTGCCTGTTCGGCCGCCGATGACTTCTCGGGTCATCGAAAACAGCCTCCACGTCAAATCGGCACTCGCCGAACAGATGGATCCAATGGAGCTCGCCTCCTTAAACGAGCTCTTGGATCGCATCGCCGCCTCGGGAGTCGCTACGGACTATGATCGGATTGGGCTTAAACCCGACCGAAGGGAGATTAACTCTCCACCGATCACCCATCATGTTGCAGTGGTGGAGGAACAACGCGGCGACCTTTCCTCTATCTTGAGGACCAATTATGTCCGGATTCCCGAGCTCTCTGAGCCGGATGCCTGTTCGCGGGAGGACAACATCCAATCTGTGAACCTTGAGTCAGGTAGCGGACCAGGATTATCGGGTAACACCCCAGAACTGAACTTCCAAAATTGGAAACTCCTCGGCCCCTGGATCCCAGATCGGGAGTGGGTTTGGATTCAATTCCGCCCACCCACCCAAAAATAAGCGATCTTTCCCACATCAAGCAGGAGCCCCAGGAAACAGTACATCACTATTGGGCCAGATTCCTCCTTGCAATGAACAAGGTTAAGGACCTTCGCGAGGAAGAGGCAATCTCATTTTTCTGCATTAATTGCACGGACAAGGGAATCCTTAACGCCATAAATCGCCTTGAGATAACACGCTTCGCTGATTTGGCGTCCAAAGTACGAAAGTACTGTGTGATGGAAAGTGCCTGGAAAACCGAAACAAACTTTTGGGATAATCCGGCCCTGAGTACAAACCCAGTCCGAAATAAAAGGGTGCATTATCACAATACACCTGGGTCAACTACCAAAAAGCAAAAACCCTCTACAGGGCATGGAACTGTACTGGAGGGATGGCTCAACGGACCCTGCAAAATTCATAGCACAGCGGATACAATACCAACGCATAGCCTTAGAGTATGTTGGATACTCCGGCAGGTGGCCAAAAGTGGTGAGGATCTTCTTATCCCAAATACCACAGAGCACCATCCCTTGGATAGCAATACGGTGTTAACAGTGTTCGAGACCTTCGCGTCAAATAATAGGCGCAAGCGAACACTCCGCAGCATGGCTGAAATCTGCCACGTAGCAGTAATAAATCCATGGAGTGACACGGCTATTACCTTCAATGCCAGTGATGAACCTAAATTCCGAACAGCCCGAGCACCAGCCGTACTAGTCCTCAGTCCAATCATGGACGGCTTTCGACTCACTAAAGTACTCATGGACGGCAGCAGCGGACTAAACCTCATCTATGAGGAAACTCTTCAAAAGATGGAAATAGACTGGAACCGCATCGAGCAAAGTAGTACAACCTTTAGAGGAATTATCCCCAGCCGAGAAGCACGCTGTGCTGGGAAAATCACACTAGATGTGGTATTCGGCACGCCGCACAATTACAGGTCCGAAGAAATTACATTCCAAGTGGCCCCATTCAGCAGTGGCTATCACGCTCTTTTAGGACGGGAGGCGTTTACGATCTTCCAAGCCGTACCCCATTACATGTACATGAAGCTTAAAATGCCCGGGCCCAACAGAATCATCACTCTCGCCAGTGATCTGGATACAGCACTCTGCGCCGGAAACAAAACAGCCGCTTTGGCCCTCGAGGCATTATCCGAAGCCCTCTCGACTGAGGAATTAACCACGCTACGCTCCATAGTGGATAGGGACGACGTGATACTCGACAAGAGATCCAAGTCCACCTCTTTTAAACCAGCGGATGAAATAGTCAAATTCCAAGTCCACCCAACGGACCCTACAAAAACAGCCTCCATCGGGGCACAGTTAAACCCCGTTGTGGACACCGTACTACGAGAGTTCCTGCGCGAGAACTGGGACATATTCGCCTGGCATCCCTCAGACATGCCAGGAATCCCACGCAGGCTGGCCGAGCATAGCCTCAATATCCTAAAAGGATTCAAGCCGGTCAAGCAAGCTCTTCGACATTTCTCTGAACCTAAGAGATAGGCCATGGGAGAAGAACTAGCCAAGTTATTGGAGGTCGGATTCATCGGAGAAATAAAACATCCGGACTGGCTAGCAAACCTGGTGATGGTACCAAAGAAGGACAAATCCTGGCGCCTTTGTGTCGATTTCAAGGACCTCAATAAAGCTTGCCCAAAGGATCCCTCCCCCCTCCCACGCATCAATCAAATTATTGATGCTACCGCAGGACACGAGTCATTATGTTTCCTCGACGCATACTCCGGTTACAACCAAATCAAGATGGCGGAGTCCGACCAAGCCGCAACGGCATTCATCACACCATACGGTCCCTTCTATTTCAACACAATGCCTTTTGGGCTCAAAAACGCCGGCGCAACATATCATCGCATGATTCAGACATGCCTGGAGAAACAAATCGGCAAAACAGTAGAGGCATACGTAGACGATGTGGTCGTCAAAACCAAACACGTCGACTCTTTGATAGACGACTTGAGGCTCACATTCGACAACTTCCGAACATATGACATCAAGCTCAATCCGGAAAAATGCATTTTCAGCGTACCAACCGGAAAGCTCCTGGGATTCATTGTCTCCAGTAGAGGTATTGAAGCTAATCCGGCAAAAATCCAAGCGTTGTCACAGTTGGCTACCCCAACAGACCTCAAACAAATCCAGAAGTTAACTGGATGCGTGGCGGCTCTAAGCCACTTCATCTCCCGCTTAGGAGAAAAGGCTTTACCCCTCTGTCGCCTCCTTCGGCACACCGAACACTTCAAGTGGACGGACGCGGCCACAGCCGGATTGGAAGAAATAAAGGCCATTTTGGCAAACAACCCAATCCTGGCTGATGAAGCTATGTACCTAGGGTAGGGGCATGGACCTGTCCTAAGAGCCCTACCCAAGGACATCCCTGGAAGAAGTCACCTTTCAATCGACTTGAAGGTACCCACTCGACGGGTTTAAGACACTCGACCAAGAAGCTACCACTCGACACGAAGCCAATCGCTCGACTGCCAGGAGATCTAAAGTCATTCTGCGGGCAAACGGTCGGCTATTAAGTAGTCTTTATGGTCATTATAGCACTTTATTACCGGCGTTACCAGTAACGCCCCGCCTTAATGTACATTCAACCCTTGGTAACGTAGGCTGGCGGGGGTCCTGGCGCGCTCTATATAAGCCACCCCCTCCTCCGAGACAAGGGTTCGCACCTCTGTTATTCACACACCTATAATCCAATCGACCGCCTCCGGGCACCGAGACGTAGGGCTGTTACTTCCTCCACGAAGGGCCTGAACTCGTACATCTTGGTGTGTTTACAACTTCCCAATAGCTGAGATCTAGCCTCTCCATACACACCCGCCTACATCACTGTCAGAGTTAGAACCACCACAGTTGGCGCCCATCATGGGGCAGGAATCTCAGCGCTTAATTGGAGAAGTTGTGATTCTTCCGATCCCTTTGATCATGGTTTCGTGCGGAGTTTTGGTGGAGGGCCGCGAGATCCGTCTCGGCGCGCTCACATTCATCGCCGACGACTCCGCTTGGCTTCAGGAGGCTCCACTCGACATCGACGCGCTCCCCGTCCGCGGTGCGACGCACTTCCGCGCATGCGTTCGTGGTGTCCTCCTGCGGCAGCCGTCGACCCAGTATCGGTCGGCCCCCGTGTCGTCTCCCCACTCTGTCTCCCTCCGGCGCAAGCGCTCTGGTAGGTCGAGACTTCAGAGGTGGGTGAGGCATGCCGTGGCTCGCCAGTCGGCCGCCACACAAGTCGCGACAATCGAGCCCGACGAATCCCTCTGTGGCCTGTTCGACCTGTCGACTGGCTCCGCGGAGACTGCATCCGAGTGTGACAGCAGCGACCCAGCGGCTGAGGTTCTGGCGGTCGATGGGACACACAGTCCTCCCGGTTTCCCTCGCGCCGACGGAGGCGCGGGTGGGGGCGACCTGTCGCATCCCCACGATGAGTATCTCCTTGCATCGCAGCGAGAGGAGCTTCGCCGCCGGAACATAGACGCACTCCACACTCCTATCGTCGGAGAAACCCCCGAGGCCCGGGCCTTGGAGGTTGCGCGCTTGGCTAACTTGGCCGAGCGCACTCGAATGGAGAATCTCCAGCGAATACTCGACGAGCAAGCGCGTCAGCGAGCTCCCGAGTCCAGTCGACGTCAGCTCTTCCTGCCAACGCAGGTATATCAAACCCCAGTTCAGGACTTGGCCGTCGCGGCCCGTATAGCAGAGTCAATTCAGCCCTCCTAGTCAGAGGCTGGCAGGGGCTTGTTGCCGATCAAAGCGTTGCTTCGGGCGGCGGGGAACCAGAATTCCGCTGTTTCTCAGTCGCGGAATAGGATCCACAGTCGATCCGTTGCAACAGATACAGTCCAGTCGGCTCACAGCCCGAGCTCCCCCGAGGCGTGAGGGACGTGGAGACCGGCACGATCAGTATAGAAGAAATGAGCAGTATGATCACCGATTCGATCATGAGGATCGACGTCGAGTGCCAACCCCTCCCCCGAGGAGTGGGTCATATGCGCCTCGACAGCGAGATGACAGGCGCCCTCATAGTGTTGGGCAGAGGATTCCAGTCGACCCAGGGACCCAGGCTTTGATGCGAGATCCATCCTTGTTCAGGGTCTAGTTGACAGGAACAGAGCTCACCGAGAAGGCCACGATAGAGATGCGCCTGCCAGCAGCAGAGTACGTGTTTTAGGGCCAGAGTGTTTCAGTCGAGCCATCAGAGATGCAGTGATTCCTCCCAACTTCAGGTTGGCGACTGGAGTCAGCAAGTTCACCGGTGAGTCTAAGCCTGGCACTTGGCTCGAAGATTACCGAGTGGCTGTACAGATTGGCGGTGGCAATGATGAGGTGGCCATGAAGCATTTGCCTCTCATGTTAGAGGGCTCAGCCAGAGCATGGCTAAATCAGTTAGCGCCCAACAGCATCTACACTTGGGAGGACCTCTCCCGAGTGTTTGTCACAACCTTTGAGGGAACATGCAAGCGACCTGCAGGCCTTACAGAGTTGCGGTCTTGCGTGCAGAAACCGAATGAAACACTGAGGGATTACATCCAGAGGTGGATCACATTGCATCACACGGTTGAGAATGTTCCAGATCATCAAGCGGTTTGTGCCTTCAAAGAAGGCATTAAGTACAAAGAATTGAATCTGAAGTTCAGTCGAACTGGAGAGATGTCTTTGAATCGGATGATGGAGATTGCCACCAAATACGCTAATGGTGAAGACGAAGATCGCCTCCGGAGTGGCAAGCACAAGGCAGTCGCCCAAGAAACCGGAGGAAACTCCAGTCGGAAACAGAAGCGGAAGGCCGAGCCAGCCGCCCCTGGGGAGGCCCTGGCCGTAACCCAGGGAAATTTCAAGGGAAAACCCAAGGGCCCCTGGAAGCCCAAGAAAGTCAAGGATCAAGATGGAAATGATGTTTTGGATCTGCCATGTCAGATGCACACCAAGAAAGATGAAGAGGGTAATTTTATTTACCCAAAGCATACCACTCGACAGTGTCGGCTCCTGATCCAGCAGTTTCAGGGCAAGCAGCCCAAAGATAAGGAAAAAGAGCCAAACAGAGTTGAGGATAAGGATGATAGTGACGATGGATACCCCCAAGTCAATTCCACCCTGATGATTTTTGCTGATGTTGAAAGCAAAAGTCGACTGAAAGTCATTAATCGTGAAGTGAATATGGTTGCTCTGGCAACACCCAGTTATCTGAAGTGGTCTCAGACTGCCATAACATTCGACCAGTCTGATCACCCTACGCACATTGCCACCCCTGGGAGGCAAGCTTTGGTGGTCGACCCAGTTGTCGAAGGCACTCGACTGACCAAAGTCCTGATGGATGGTGGCAGTGGCCTGAACATACTGTATGCTGAAACATTGAAAGGGATGGGCATTCTGATGTCCAGGCTCAGTACCAGCAACATGAGCTTCCACGGAGTCATTCCCGAGAAGAAAGCCGAATCACTCGGCCAGATTGCTCTTGATGTGGTTTTCGGTGATTCACAGAATTACCGCAAGGAAAAGTTGACATTCGAGGTTGTGGACTTCCAAAGTGCTTATCATGCCATTTTGGGCAGACCAGCTTATGCACGCTTCATGGCCCGATGAAAGTGCAACTATCCCTAGGTGGTTTTGGTAATTCATAACAACATATAGCTCATTGAGCTAATGCTATTTCAAGATGATTATTTCAGGAAAGCTCAATGATTGGCATGGCATGGATGTGAAAGTGGAACCCTCAAAATGCTAAGGACAAAGAATTGGCTGAAGCTCAAAAGTTCAAGACTCTTCATTTTATATTTTAGTGATCCAAGATCACATTGAGTCTTTAGGAAAAGCCAATACTATCAAGGAGGGATGAGGTGTTGCTTAATGAGCCTCTTGCTTCATGTGCTTAATGATATGCTCCAAAATCCTCAGCTACTTTCCCATATCCACAAATGACCTAAACCCTAAGCCAAACTCGGTCATACCGATTCTTTCAATCCGGCGCCACCGAGTTTCACTTGTCATTTGCCACTGCCAAACCCTAGCAATTCGGTCCTACCGATAAGGATCTCGGTCTCACCGAGATGGGATTGCAAACTCTCTGTTTCCCTTTCGTAACTTTTCGGTCTCACCGAAAGAGCGAATCGGTCCCACCGAGATTGCAATGTAAACTCTATGTTTCCTTCTTGTAACTTTTCGGTCTCACCGAAAGAGCGAGTCGGCCCACCGAGTTTGCCTGACCAACTCTCTGGTTAGCTTATTGCCAAACTCGGTCTCACCGAGTTTGTGCAATCGGTCTCACCGAGATTACGTTATGCCCAAACCCTAACCGAATCGGTCCTACCGAGTTGCATGTCAGTCCCACCGAAATTCCTAACGGTCACTAGGTTTACTATTTCGGTCCGGCCGAGTTTGTTTATTCGGTCCCACCGAGATTGGTAAATTGTGTGTAACAGTTGGATTTTGTGTGGAGGCTATATATACCCCTCCACCTCCTCTTCACTCGTGGAGAGAGCCATCAGAACACATACACCATTCCAACTCATATGTTCTGAGAGAGAACCACCTAATCATGTGTTGAGGCCAAGATATTCCATTCCTACCATATGAATCTTGATCTCTAGCCTTCCCCAAGTTGCTTTCCACTCAAATCTTCTTTCCACCAGATCCAAATCCTATGAGAGAGAGTTGAGTGTTGGGGAGACTATCATTTGAAGCACAAGAGCAAGGAGTTCATCATCAACACACCGTTTGTTACTTCTTGGAGAGTGGTGTCTCCTAGATTGGCTAGGTGTCACTTGGGAGCCTCCAACAAGATTGTGGAGTTGAACCAAGGAGTTTGTAAGGGCAAGGAGATCGCCTATTTCGTGAAGATCTACTGCTAGTGAGGCAAGTCCTTCGTGGGCGATGGCCATGGTGGGATAGACAAGGTTGCTTCTTCGTGGACCCTTCGTGGGTGGAGCCCTCCATGGACTCGCACAACCGTTACCCTTCGTGGGTGGAGCCCTCCATGGACTCGCACAACCGTTACCCTTCGTGGGTTGAAGTCTCCATCAACGTGGATGTAGGATAGCACCACCTATCCGAACCACGGGAAAAACATTCGTGTCTCCAATTGCATTTGAATCCTCAAAACCCTTCCCTTTATATTCTTGCAAGTTGCATGCTTTACTTTCCGCTGCCAATATACTCTTTGCATGCTTTCTTGAATTGTGTGATGATTGCTTGACTTGTCCTAAGATGGTTAAAATCTGCCAAGAACTAAAATTGGGAAAAGGTTAAGTTTTTATTTGGTCAAGTAGTCTAATCACCCCCCCTCTAGACATACTTTCGATCCTACAAGTGGTATCAGAGCTTTGGTCTCCATTTGCCTTGATGTCCATAGCTTTTGGTGGTCATAGCCTTGGTTTCACAACCTAGGAGAGTATGGCGTCTAGCGAGGGAAATTATCACCATAGAGGTCCTTACTTTGATGGTACTAATTTTGCTAGTTGGAAGCATAAAATGAAAATGCATATTCTTGGACATAACCCCGCCGTATGGGCTATTGTTTGTGTTGGTTTGCAAGGTGAGTTCTTTGATGGGAGAGAACCAAACCATGAAGCTACCGCGGATGAGTTGATGATATTGCAATACAATGCTCAAGCTTGTGATATTCTCTTCAACGGATTGTGCCCCGAAGAATTCAACAAAATCAGCCGTCTTGAGAATGCAAAGGAAATTTGGGACACTTTGATTGATATGCACGAAGGTACCGACTCCGTCAAGGAATCCAAGTTGGATGTGCTCCAAAGTCAACTTGACAAGTTCAAGATGAAGGATGGTGAAGGTGTTGCCGAAATGTACTCTAGGCTTGCTCTCATCACAAATGAGATTGCCGACTTAGGAAGTGAAGAGATGACCGATAGATTCATCATCAAGAAGATGCTAAGAGCCTTGGATGGGAAATATGATACCGTGTGCACATTGATTCAAATGGTGCCCAATTACAAAGATCTCAAACCAACGGAAGTGATTGGAAGGATTGTTGCTCATGAGATGTCACTCAAGGATAAAGAGGAACTTCACAACAAATCAAGTGGTGCTTACAAAGCCTCATGTGAAGTCCCCACATCATCAAGTGAGAAACAAAACTTCAATGAAGAATTGAGCTTAATGGTGAAGGACTTCAACAAGTTCTACAAGAGTAGAAGCAAAGATAGAAGCTTCAAGTCAAGGTCCTACAATGACAAGAGATCTTCTAGTCAAGAGCGAAACTGCTATAATTGTGGAAGACCTGGACACTATTCCAATGAGTGTACGGCTCCCTACAAGAGAAGAGATGATTCTCCAAAAAGAAGAAGCAAAGAATCACCACCAAGAGAGAGAAGGAGTAGAGATGATCGTTATGAACGGAGATACTCACGGAGAAGCAAGGATTCGGAAAGGAAGGAAAAATCATCAAGGAGCTACACAAAACGAAGACATCAAGCTCATGTTGGTGAATGGGTATCCGGCTCCGACTCCGACAGCCACTCCGAGAGAAGTTATCACTCCGACTCCGAAGATACTCAAGATGAAGGTGTTGCCAGTCTAGCACTTGTGTCAACCAACTCCTACGACATATTTGACTCACCAAATGAAGGAATTGGAAGATGCTTCATGGCCAAAGGTCCTAAGGTAACACACCCCGAGTATGTTGATTTTAATAGTGATGAAGATGACTTGTTAGGTGATGATGACTTGCTTGTTGACAACTCTAGTGATGAGTACTATGATGAAACATCAATTAATCATGCTAATCAAGATAAAACGAATGACAATGATAAGGAGAAGATTGAGGCTCTAACTAAAGAACTAAACACTCTTAAGTTAGCTCATGAAACTATCTTCGAAGATCATCGAGAACTTTTAAGAGATCATGAGAAATTACGCTTTGAAAAGCTCAATCTTGAGCAAGAGCATGAGTTCTTAAAAGCAATCAATGATGATCTCCGCAAGAAAAGTTCTTCTTACATTGCCAAGCGTTTACTATTATCCACTTACATGCCTCAAGTCAAGTCTAGTAACAAGAACAAGAAAGATTCTTCCTCTAGTAGTAACAATGATCATGCTAAATCCAATATTGTTGCTTCTAGTAGTTCTCTTGTTTCCACTAATGATTCTCTTAGCCAAGTTACACTTGAGCAAGAAAATAGCTTATTGAAGGGGATTATAGAGAAAGGAGTGTACAAAAGCCTTGCCGGGAGTAAGCAATTCGAGGAAATTGTGCGCAAGCAAGGAATGCACCAGAAGAATCAAGGTGTTGGTTTTGAACGAAAGTTCAATGCCAATGGAGTTGAGTGGGAAGAAGATCAATACCCCAAGACAAAGTTTGTTCCTCAACAAGAGAAGTATGACACTTCTTTCAAGGGGACACAAGCTCAAGATGATCTTCCACCACAAGACTACAAGCAAAAAGGCAAGGACAAGCTTCAAGAGGAGATTGATGCATTTGAAGAAGCTCCTAAGACCTTAGTCAAGTGGATTCCCAAGACCACGTCAAGTTCCACTTCATCAAGTACGACTACAACTCCAAGGATTCCCATCAAGATGGTGTGGATCCAAAAGAAGAAGAACTAGAGAGTTCTTGAGGGTGACTCCGCCAACATATTTCACTCTCATCATTTTGGCAAGAACAAGTGCAATCAACTTCCACATCATGCACTAGTTCAAGGAGTCACAAACCCTCTTGTTGGTAAGACAAGGGACAAGGTAACCTAAAGTTTTCATGGACATCATCTTGTGTAAGCATCACTCTAGGTCTATGGATATCCTTGTTTGTTCCTTGTGGGACTAACCCATGTAGGTATTGAAAGTGCAATTCACTCAAATGGATAGCTCCAAGTGATCTACATCAACATTGAGCATCCACATCTTAAACATATACATGAAGTCATCATCGACAAAACCCAAGGTTAGTTCATCCCTCTTAGGGGGGATATCACATCTAGGGGGAGCTTTACTCTAAAACTTGAGCTAAAGCAACTCTAAAGATGTGAATACAACAATGCTTTATGTAAAAGTGGTAACCCCACTTGAGCTTAAACGATGAGTATGACCTACGATCAAGTGTTCTCACTTGACTCCTAAGTCAATATACTCATATATAGATGACCTAGTCATCGCAAATTTCTTGATAGATGCTAGAATTGGTTGTGCATGCTTTGTCACATATTTCATTTGCCATCTTATTGTGTGAGCATGTTGGTTGCATATTTTACTCATTCGAGGACATCCACTTGTTGTTTTGATTGTTTGGCTTTATCTTCTTTTGCCAAGTGGATGGACAAGAATGCCTAAGAACCTCCTCTAGATATATATGCTTTTCTCGTCTCAAACTCTATTCATGCTGCATCACAAAATTTGATCAAGTCAGATTCGAACCACTCTGTGTGAGGAGCGCTCGGAGTCCCCGATTCGTCATAGAGTTAAACTTCCAAAACCTCTTTGTGATTCTCGGTCTGACCGATACCATACTTTCGGTCCTCCCGAGATCATTAAGTTGATCTAGGTTTTCGATCTCGGTGCAACCGATTTGAACCACTCGGTCACACCGAGTTGCAATAACTGTATACAGTTTTGCATCTCGGTGCCACCGAGTTGTTCCACTCGGTCACACCGACAGGGTCGGGCTATATATAGTGACGGGCAAAATTTTGGAAATTTCTCCGAAACCTCTTCGCCCGCGCATAGCTCGCTCTGCCTCCTGGGTCTCCGGATCGTCCTCCTCACCGCCAGCCGCCTCCAGTCGCTGGTCTCCGTCGCCGTCAACGGGAATTCTGCCCCGCCGTTGCCGCCGTAGCGAGTCTCCGCCGAACTAGGGTATGGACTTGATCTTTGTGCTATTCTCCAATCCGATTCCTAGCACATTGTGATCATCATGATTCTTGCCACGTTTGATAAACTCCTATCCAGTCAATGAACTCGTAGATTAGGTTTAATTCGTAAATTTTAGGGTTAGGTTTCCGCCGAAACCATCTCGGACCCACCGAGTTGAAAAACTCAGTCCCACCGATTTGGCTTATGCCATTGCACAAGTAAAACTCGGTCTGACCGAGAATTACTTATCGGTGTGACCGATTTTGGAACTCTGTGAAACCCTAGCAGTCTCGGTGCCACCGAACTATGACTCGGTCTGACCGAGTTCACTAGTTCTGGTGCCAAAACTGCTTCTTTGTCACCGAGTTTGAAAATCGGTAGATCCGAGATGATTTCAGTGGGAAACTAAAACTACGTTTTTGAATTACTCTTTTGCAAAATCTCTGCACTTTGTGATGCTCATCCACTCTATCTCATCTATAATCTATTCACAGGGTCAGCAGTCAGAGTTTGCATCATGTCAGACCAAAGTGACAGCCAGAACCTCTCAGAGCAGCAAGTGGTGATGAGTGAGGGCACTAGTCCCTCCAGCTCTTCAGATGATGGCAGCAGGAGGACCCCCAGCAATCTGCCTAAGGCTGCCACTAGACAAAGGAAGAACAGAACTTCTGATTCTGAAGATGAAGATTATGTGGCGGAGGAAGAGGCCACATCAAGGAGAGTTGAGCCAGCTCAAGGCACAAAGCCAGGGCTGAAAATCAAAAGGCCAGCAGGCAGGCAACCCATGTCTAAGGTTAGGGCTTCAACTATGAAGCCTGCACCCACAGAGCTAGTTGTTGCTGAGGGCAAAAAGAGGAAGGAAAGGGTCAAGAAGACTGTAGCCAGAGTGCTTGGCAAGGCCTCCATCATGGAAGATGAGGAGGAAGAAGAAGAGGTTGCTGCACCAGCACCCAAGGCACCCAAACTTATGGGAGATGCCATAAAGTCAAGGGCAACTGCATCCAAGCCCAAGGAAGCACCCAAGGCTGCATCTAAGCCAAAGAGTGGACCAAAGAGAAACACAAGAAGCATCCCAGCCACTGAAAAAAACAAGGCCCCAGTGCCTGAAGCTGTAGAGGAAGAGGAAGAGAATGTCCTTAGAAAGCTCAAGCCCAAGATCCCAGACCACAACGATGCTCATCCTGTGGCTGAGGATATGAAGCTCAGGAGAGATTCAGGGCTGAGGAAGTGGAGAGAAGCAGATCCGTGTGCTTCTAGGAGAAGGACTGCAGTGGACTACAGGTTTCACACCAAGGAGCAGCAGGATTTCTATGAGACAGTTTTGCTTGACAAGAAGCCAATAGTATGTGACATGAGATGGGTCGACTGGACCTACATGAAGGAAAATGAGGAACACTATCCTGGAGTGTATGACAGCTTTAGTGCGTGTGGAGTTGCAGACTTTGTTGGGCAGAAGCTCACAAAGTGGAACGAGGAGCTAATCATGCAATTCTACTCCACAGCACATTTCTATCCAGATGGCAGGATTGTATGGATGTCAGAGGGTACGAGGTACCAGTCCACAGTTGCTGAATGGGCTCAGCTAATTCATGCCCTAGAGGAGCAAGCAGATGACTTGGACATTTATGCCAAGAAGAAGATGGACCACAACTCAATGTCCAACATGTACAAGGAGATTCCGAATGAAGCACTTGACACGTTCAAATTTGGCTCAGTGCATTATCTTCTATCAGGACTGCCCACTATCAATTGGATACCGAGGCACACCCTATTGCCCAAGTCTGGAGATCACAAGATGATCAGAGGTCACGCGATCAATTTGCTTCATGTCTTTGACGTGCCTCAAAAATTCAAAGTCATGAGCCTCATAGTGGAAACAATCAAAAGGATTGCCGCAGATCAGAAGAGGAGTTGTGGTTATTCCCCACAAATTCAGGAGCTCATCAACTCAAAGATGGGCACGGGCACATACTTGTTGGATAAGGAACACCTGCCCATCCGTCCAGACTTCAAAGATAATCAAGTGATCATGACTGAGAATGAGCCATCATCTGCCCAAGCACAAGCCAAGAAGGAGAAGGCGAAGAAGGAGAAAGCTGCTAGGATGCCTACTCAAGAGGAGGCATCTGAATATTTTCTGAAAACCAAACAAGAGCATCTTGGTTACCTGATTGCGTCCACCCTGCGGATTGAGCAAGGACTAGCCACCCTAACTCAGAACCAGGCAAGCTTAGAGAGGATCATGGAATAGAGGTTCTATGATTTGGACATCAAGGTGACAGAGATACAGACTGCCGTGGAGCAGCTCCAGGATGACAAGAATGAGAGGAGAGGCAGGACTACGACTGATGCTTTTGCCAGGGTGCCACGAGGTCCGAGGTTGTCTGCAATGCCAGTTGCTGACACCAGAGCTACCACATCTGCGCCAGCCACAGCCTCAGTTCCACCAACTCCAGCGTCCACTTCAGCCTCAACTCCGACCACGTCTACCGAAGGCTTCGTCCTTGGAGTGCTCCGGACTCCACCACCACCTGAAGATCAATCCTGAGCGTCGACTTAGCACTATGCATTTTTGGAACTTTTTGGTAACTTGTTGCCAAAGGGGGAGAAAATGTATAGATCATCGGCTTCGAGAGAGAGAGTGTTGCTTTTATCCTCTCTTGTTTTATTTGGTGGTTTTTCGAACTTTATTCGCTTGTGTGTGAGATACTACGTCCTTATCTGTGAGACATCGATGATCATGTGTTTGATCATAAGCTACACTTAATGTTTGCTTAATGCTATTATTATTCTATCTATCTTATGTGATCACTCACTATTCTTGGTGATGAGTGCATGTATTTCAATCTTATCATTTTTGAGCGCTCCACCAAGATGTATGTGACATGGAAGAGTAACCCATGACTCTAACTCCTTGTGCATTTGCAGTCCAAAGCAAATTCTAAATATGCACAAATTTAGGGGGAGCTCTTACTTGCCACATACTTCTCAAAGCGATGATGTATTTCATGATTATTATAATTTGTCGAAGCTTTGATCTATATGTTGTCATCAATTACCAAAAAGGGGGAGATTGAAAGTGCAACTATCCCTAGGTGGTTTTGGTAATTCATAACAACATATAGCTCATTAAGCTAATGCTATTTCAAGATGATTATTTCAGGAAAGCTCAATGATTGGCATGGCATGGATGTGAAAGTGGAACCCTCAAAATGCTAAGGACAAAGAATTGGCTCAAGCTCAAAAGTTCAAGACTCTTCATTTTATATTTTAGTGATCCAAGATCACATTGAGTCTTTAGGAAAAGCCAATACTATCAAGGAGGGATGAGGTGTTGCTTAATGAGCCTCTTGCTTCATGTGTTTAATGATATGCTCCAAAATCCTCAGCTACTTTCCCATATCCACAAATGACCTAAACCCTAAGCCAAACTCGGTCATACCGATTCTTTCAATCCGGCGCCACCGAGTTTCACTTGTCATTTGCCACTGCCAAACCCTAGCAATTCGGTCCTACCGATAAGGATCTCGGTCTCACCGAGATGGGATTGCAAACTCTCTGTTTCCCTATCGTAACTTTTCGGTCTCACCGAAAGAGCGAATCGGTCCCACCGAGATTGCAATGTAAACTCTATGTTTCCTTCTTGTAATTTTTCGGTCTCACCGAAAGAGCGAGTCGGTCCCACCGAGTTTGCCTGACCAACTCTTTGGTTAGCTTATTGCCAAACTCGGTCTCACCGAGTTTGTGCAATCGGTCTCACCGAGATTACGTTATGCCCAAACCCTAACCGAATCGGTCCTACCGAGTTGCATGTCAGTCCCACCGAAATTCCTAACGGTCACTAGGTTTACTATTTTGGTCCGACCGAGTTTGTTTATTCGGTCCCACCGAGATTGGTAAATTGTGTGTAATGGTTGGATTTTGTGTGGAGGCTATATATACCCCTCCACCTCCTCTTCACTCGTGGAGAGAGCCATCAGAACACATACACCATTCCAACTCATATGTTCTGAGAGAGAACCACCTACTCATGTGTTGAGGCCAAGATATTCCATTCCTACCATATGAATCTTGATCTCTAGCCTTCCCCAAGTTGCTTTCCACTCAAATCTTCTTTCCATCAGATCCAAATCCTATGAGAGAGAGTTGAGTGTTGGGGAGACTATCATTTGAAGCACAAGAGCAAGGAGTTCATCATCAACACACCGTTTGTTACTTCTTGGAGAGTGGTGTCTCCTAGATTGGCTAGGTGTCACTTGGGAGCCTCCGACAAGATTGTGGAGTTGAACCAAGGAGTTTGTAAGGGCAAGGAGATCGCCTACTTCGTGAAGATCTACCGCTAGTGAGGAAAGTCCTTCGTGGGCGATGGCCATGGTGGGATAGACAAGGTTGCTTCTTCGTGGACCCTTCGTGGGTGGAGCCCTCCGTGGACTCGCGCAACCGTTACCCTTCGTGGGTTGAAGTCTCCATCAACGTGGATGTAGGATAGCACCACCTATCCGAACCACGGGAAAAACATTCGTGTCTCTAATTGCGTTTGAATCCTGAAAACCCTTCCCTTTATATTCTTGCAAGTTGCATGCTTTACTTTCCGCTGCCAATATACTCTTTGCATGCTTGCTTGAATTGTGTGATGATTGCTTGACTTGTCCTAAGATAGTTAAAATCTGCCAAGAACTAAAATTGGGAAAAGGTTAAGTTTTTATTTGGTCAAGTAGTCTAATCACCCCCCCTCTAGACATACTTTCGATCCTACAAGTGGTATCAGAGCTTTGGTCTCCATTTGCCTTGATGTCCATAGCTTTTGGTGGTCATAGCCTTGGTTTCACAACCTAGGAGAGTATGGCGTCTAGCGAGGGAAATTATCACCGTAGAGGTCCTTACTTTGATGGTACTAATTTTGCTAGTTGGAAGCATAAAATGAAAATACATATTCTTGGACATAACCCCGCCGTATGGGCTATTGTTTGTGTTGGTTTGCAAGGTGAGTTCTTTGATGGGAGAGAACCAAACCGTGAAGCTACCGCGGATGAGTTGAAGATATTGCAATACAATGCTCAAGCTTGTGATGTTCTCTTCAACGGATTGTGCCCCGAAGAATTCAACAAAATCAGCCGTCTTGAGAATGATAAGGAAATTTGGGACACTTTGATTGATATGCACGAAGGTACTGACTCCGTCAAGGAATCCAAGTTGGATGTGCTCCAAAGTCAACTTGACAAGTTCAAGATGAAGGATGGTGAAGGTGTCGCCGAAATGTACTCTAGGCTTGCTCTCATCACAAATGAGATTGCCGGCTTAGGAAGTGAAGAGATGACCAATAGATTCATCATCAAGAAGATCCTAAGAGCCTTGGATGGGAAATATGATACCGTGTGCACATTGATTCAAATGGTGCCCAATTACAAAGATCTCAAACCAACGGAAGTGATTGGAAGGATTGTTGCTCATGAGATGTCACTCAAGGATAAAGAGGAACTTCACAACAAATCAAGTGGTGCCTACAAAGCCTCATGTGAAGTCCCCACATCATCAAGTGAGAAACAAAACTTCAATGAAGAATTGAGCTTAATGGTGAAGAACTTCAACAAGTTCTACAAGAGTAGAAGCAAAGATAGAAGCTTCAAGTCAAGGTCCTACAATGACAAAAGATCTTCTAGTCGAGAGCGAAACTGCTATAATTGTGGAAGACCCGGACACTATTCCAATGAGTGTATGGCTCCCTACAAGAGAAGAGAAGATTCTCCAAAAAGAAGAAGCAAAGAATCACCACCAAGAGAGAGAAGGAGTAGAGATGATCGTTATGAACGGAGATACTCACGGAGAAGCAAGGATTCGGAAAGGAAGGAAAAATCATCAAGGAGCTACACAAAACGAAGACATCAAGCTCATGTTGGTGAATGGGTATCCGGCTCCGACTCCGACAGCCACTCCGAGAGAAGTTATCACTCCGACTCCGAAGATACTCAAGATGAAGGTGTTGCTGGTCTAGCACTTGTGTCAACCAACTCCTACGACATATTTGACTCACCAAATGAAGGAATTGGAAGATGCTTCATGGCCAAAGGTCCTAAGGTAACACACCCCGAGTATGTTGATTTTAATGGTGATGAAGATGACTTGTTAGGTGATGATGACTTGCTTGTTGACAACTCTAGTGATGAGTACTATGATGAAACATCAATTAATCATGCTAATCAAGATAAAATGAATGACAATGATAAGGAGAAGATTGAGGCTCTAACTAAAGAACTAAACACTCTTAAGTTAGCTCATGAAACTATCTTCGAAGATCATCGAGAACTTTTAAGAGATCATGAGAAATTACGCTTTGAAAAGCTCAATCTTGAGCAAGAGCGAGTTCTTAAAAGCAATCAATGATGATCTCCGCAAGAAAAGTTCTTCTTACATTGCCAAGCGTTTACTATTATCCACTTACATGCCTCAAGTCAAGTCTAGTAACAAGAACAAGAAAGATTCTTCCTCTAGTAGTAACAATGATCATGCTAAATCCAATATTGTTGCTTCTAGTAGTTCTCTTGATTCCACTAATGATTCTCTTAGCCAAGTTACACTTGAGCAAGAAAATAGATTATTGAAGGGGATTATAGAGAAAGGAGTGTACAAAAGCCTTGCCGGGAGTAAGCAATTCGAGGAAATTGTGCGCAAGCAAGGAATGCACCAGAAGAATCAAGGTGTTGGTTTTGAACGAAAGTTCAATGCCAATGGAGTTGAGTGGGAAGAAGATCAATACCCCAAGACAAAGTTTGTTCCTCAACAAGAGAAGTATGAAACTTCTTTCAAGGGGACACGAGCTCAAGATGATCTTCCACCACAAGACTACAAGCAAAAAGGCAAGGACAAGCTTCAAGAGGAGATTGATGCATTTGAAGAAGCTCCTAAGACCTTAGTCAAGTGGATTCCCAAGACCACGTCAAGTTCCACTTCATCAAGTACGACTACAACTCCAAGGATTCCCATCAAGATGGTGTGGATCCAAAAGAAGAAGAACTAGAGAGTTCTTAAGGGTGACTCCGCCAACATATTTCACTCTCATCATTTTGGCAAGAACAAGTGCAATCAACTTCCACATCATGCACTAGTTCAAGGAGTCACAAACCCTCTTGTTGGTAAGACAAGGGACAAGGTAACCTAAAGTTTTCATGGACATCATCTTGTGTATGCATCACTCTATGTCTATGGATATCCTTGTTTGTTCCTTGTGGGACTAACCCATGTAGGTATTGAAAGTGCAATTCACTCAAATGGATAGCTCCAAGTGATCTACATCAACATTGAGCATCCACATCTTCAACATCTACAAGAAGTCATCATCGACAAAACCCAAGGTTAGTTCATCCCTCTTAGGGGTGATATCACATCTAGGGGGAGCTTTACTCTAAAACTTGAGCTAAAGCAACTCTAAAGATGTGAATACAACAATGCTTTATGTAAAAGTGGTAACCCCACTTGAGCTTAAACGATGAGTATGACCTACGAGCAAGTGTTCTCACTTGACTCCTAAGTCAATATTCTCATATATAGATGACCTAGTCATCGCAAATTGCCTGATAGATGCTAGAATTGGTTGTGCATGATTTGTCACATATTTCATTTGCCATCTTATTGTGTGAGCATGTTGGTTGCATATTTTACTCATTCGAGGACATCCACTTGTTGTTTTGATTGTTTGGCTTTATCTTCTTTTGCCAAGTGGATGGACAAGAATGCCTAAGAACCTCCTCTAGCTATCTATGTTTTTCTCGTCTCAAACTCTATTCATGCTGCATCACAAAATTTGATCAAGTCAGATTCGAACCACTCTGTGTGAGGAGCGCTCGGAGTCCCCGATTCGTCATAGACTTAAACTTCCAAAACCTCTTTGTGATTCTCGGTCTGACCGATACCATACTTTCGGTCCTACCGAGATCATTAAGTTGATCTAGGTTTTCGATCTCGGTGCAACCAATTTGAACCACTCGGTCACACCGAGTTGCAATAACTGTATACAGTTTTGCATCTCGGTGCCACCGAGTTGTTCCACTCGGTCACACCGACAGGGTCGGGCTATATATAGTGACGGGCAAAATTTTGGAAATTTCTCCGAAACCTCTTCGCCCGCGCATAGCTCGCTCTGCCTCCTAGGTCTCCGGATCGTCCTCCTCGCCGCCAGCCGCCTCCAGTCGCTGGTCTCCATCGCTGTCAACGGGAATTCTGCCCCGCCGTTGCCACCATAGCGAGTCTCCGCCGAACTAGGGTATGGACTTGATCTTTGTGCTATTCTCCAATCCGATTCCTAGCACATTGTGATCATCATGATTTTGGCCACGTTTGAGAAACTCCTATCCAGTCAATGAACTCGTAGATTAGGTTTAATTCGAAAATTTTAGGGTTAGGTTTCCGCCGAAACCATCTCGGACCCACCGAGTTGAAAAACTCAGTCCCACCGATTTGGCTTATGCCATTGCACAAGTATAACTCGGTCTGACCGAGAATTACTTATCGGTGTGACCGATTTTGGAACTCTGTGAAACCCTAGCAGTCTCGGTGCCACCGAACTGTGACTCGGTCTGACCGAGTTCACTAGTTCTGGTGCCAAAACTGCTTCGGTGTCACCGAGTTTGAAAATCGGTAGATCCGAGATGATTTCAGTGGGAAACTAAAACTACGTTTTTGAATTATTCTTTTGCAAAATCTCTGCACTTTGTGATGCTCATCCACTCTATCTCATCTATAATCTATTCACAGGGTCAGCAGTCAGAGTTTGCATCATGTCAGACCAAAGTGACAGCCAAAACCTCTCAGAGCAGCAAGTGGTGATGAGTGAGGGCACTAGTCCCTCCAGCTCTTCAGATGATGGCAGCAGGAGCACCCCCAGCAATCTGCCTAAGGCTGCCACTAGACAAAGGAAGAAGAGAACTTCTGATTCTTAAGATGAAGATTATGTGGCAGAGGAAGAGGCCACATCAAGGAGAGTTGAGCCAGCTCAAGGCACAAAGCCAGGGCTGAAAATCAAAAGGCCAGCAGGCAGGCAGCCCATGTCTAAGGTTAGGGCTTCAACTGTGAAGCCTGCACCCACAGAGCCAGTTGTTGCTGAGGGCAAAAAGAGGAAGGAAAGGGTCAAGAAGACTGTAGCCAGAGTGCTTGGCAAGGCCTCCATCATGGAAGATGAGGAGGAAGAAGAAGAGGTTGCTGCACCAGCACCCAAGGCACCCAAACTTATGGGAGATGCCATAAGGTCAAGGGCAACTGCATCCAAGCCCAAGGAAGCACCCAAGGCTGCATCTAAGCCAAAGAGTGCACCAAAGAGAAACACAAGAAGCATCCCAGCCACTGAAAAGAACAAGGCCCCAGTGCCTGAAGCTGTAGAGGAAGAGGAAGAGAATATCCTTAGAAATCTCAAGCCCAAGATCCCAGACCACAAGGATGCTCATCCTGTGGCTGAGGATATGAAGCTCAGGAGATATTCAGGGCTGAGGAAGTGGAGAGAAGCAGATCTGCATGCTTCTAGGAGAAGGACTGCAGTGGACTATAGGTTTCACACCAAGGAGCAGCAGGATTTCTATGAGACAGTTTTGCTTGACAAGAAGCCAATAGTATGTGACATGAGATGGGTCGACTGGACCTACATGAAGGAAAATGAGGAACACTATCCTGGAGTGTATGACAGCTTTAGTGCGTGTGGAGTTGCAGACTTTGTTGGGCAGAAGCTCACAAAGTGGAACGAGGAGCTAATCATGCAATTCTACTCCACAACACATTTCTATCCAGATGGCAGGATTGTATGGATGTCAGAGGGTACGAGGTACCAGTCCACAGTTGCTGAATGGGCTCAGCTAATTCATGCCCTAGAGGAGCAAGCAGATGACTTGGACATTTATGCCAAGAAGAAGATGGACCACAACTCAATGTCCAACATGTACAAGGAGATTCCGAATGAAGCACTTGACACGTTCAAATTTGGCTCAGTGCATTATCTTCTATCAGGACTGCCCACTATCAATTGGATACCGAGGCACACCCTATTGCCCAAGTCTGGAGATCACAAGATGATCAGAGGTCACGCGATCAATTTGCTTCATGTCTTTGACGTGCCTCAAAAATTCAAAGTCATGAGCCTCATAGTGGAAACAATCAAAAGGATTGCCGCAGATCAGAAGAGGAGTTGTGGTTATTCCCCACAAATTCAGGAGCTCATCAACTCAAAGATGGGCACGGGCACATACTTGTTGGATAAGGAACACCTGCCCATCCGTCCAGACTTCAAAGATAATCAAGTGATCATGACTGAGAATGAGCCATCATCTGCCCAAGCACAAGCCAAGAAGGAGAAGGCGAAGAAGGAGAAAGCTGCTAGGATGCCTACTCAAGAGGAGGCATCTGAATATTTTCTGAAAACCAAACAAGAGCATCTTGGTTACCTGATTGCGTCCACCCTGCGGATTGAGCAAGGACTAGCCACCCTAACTCAGAACCAGGCAAGCTTAGAGAGGATCATGGAATAGAGGTTCTATGATTTGGACATCAAGGTGACAGAGATACAGACTGCCGTGGAGCAGCTCCAGGATGACAAGAATGAGAGGAGAGGCAGGACTACGACTGATGCTTTTGCCAGGGTGCCACGAGGTCCGAGGTTGTCTGCAATGCCAGTTGCTGACACCAGAGCTACCACATCTGCGCCAGCCACAGCCTCAGTTCCACCAACTCCAGCGTCCACTTCAGCCTCAACTCCGACCACGTCTACCGAAGGCTTCGTCCTTGGAGTGCTCCGGACTCCACCACCACCTGAAGATCAATCCTGAGCGTCGACTTAGCACTATGCATTTTTGGAACTTTTTGGTAACTTGTTGCCAAAGGGGGAGAAAATGTATAGATCATCGGCTTCGAGAGAGAGAGTGTTGCTTTTATCCTCTCTTGTTTTATTTGGTGGTTTTTCGAACTTTATTCGCTTGTGTGTGAGATACTACGTCCTTATCTGTGAGACATCGATGATCATGTGTTTGATCATAAGCTACACTTAATGTTTGCTTAATGCTATTATTATTCTATCTATCTTATGTGATCACTCACTATTCTTGGTGATGAGTGCATGTATTTCAATCTTATCATTTTTGAGCGCTCCACCAAGATGTATGTGACATGGAAGAGTAACCCATGACTCTAACTCCTTGTGCATTTGCAGTCCAAAGCAAATTCTAAATATGCACAAATTTAGGGGGAGCTCTTACTTGCCACATACTTCTCAAAGCGATGATGTATTTCATGATTATTATAATTTGTCGAAGCTTTGATCTATATGTTGTCATCAATTACCAAAAAGGGGGAGATTGAAAGTGCAACTATCCCTAGGTGGTTTTGGTAATTCATAACAACATATAGCTCATTAAGCTAATGCTATTTCAAGATGATTATTTCAGGAAAGCTCAATGATTGGCATGGCATGGATGTGAAAGTGGAACCCTCAAAATGCTAAGGACAAAGAATTGGCTCAAGCTCAAAAGTTCAAGACTCTTCATTTTATATTTTAGTGATCCAAGATCACATTGAGTCTTTAGGAAAAGCCAATACTATCAAGGAGGGATGAGGTGTTGCTTAATGAGCCTCTTGCTTCATGTGTTTAATGATATGCTCCAAAATCCTCAGCTACTTTCCCATATCCACAAATGACCTAAACCCTAAGCCAAACTCGGTCATACCGATTCTTTCAATCCGGCGCCACCGAGTTTCACTTGTCATTTGCCACTGCCAAACCCTAGCAATTCGGTCCTACCGATAAGGATCTCGGTCTCACCGAGATGGGATTGCAAACTCTCTGTTTCCCTATCGTAACTTTTCGGTCTCACCGAAAGAGCGAATCGGTCCCACCGAGATTGCAATGTAAACTCTATGTTTCCTTCTTGTAACTTTTCGGTCTCACCGAAAGAGCGAGTTGGTCCCACCGAGTTTGCTTGACCAACTCTCTGGTTAGCTTATTGCCAAACTCGGTCTCACCGAGTTTGTGCAATCGGTCTCACCGAGATTACGTTATGCCCAAACCCTAACCGAATCGGTCCTACCAAGTTGCATGTCAGTCCCACCGAAATTCCTAACGGTCACTAGGTTTACTATTTCGGTCCGACCGAGTTTGTTTATTCGGTCCCACCGAGATTGGTAAATTGTGTGTAACGGTTGGATTTTGTGTGGAGGCTATATATACCCCTCCACCTCCTCTTTACTCGTGGAGAGAGCCATCAGAACACATACACCATTCCAACTCATATGTTCTGAGAGAGAACCACCTACTCATGTGTTGAGGCCAAGATATTCCATTCCTACCATATGAATCTTGATCTCTAGCCTTCCCCAAGTTGCTTTCCACTCAAATCTTCTTTCCATCAGATCCAAATCTTATGAGAGAGAGTTGAGTGTTGGGGAGACTATCATTTGAAGCACAAGAGCAAGGAGTTCATCATCAACACACTGTTTGTTACTTCTTGGAGAGTGGTGTCTCCTAGATTGGCTAGGTGTCACTTGGGAGCCTCCGACAAGATTGTGGAGTTGAACCAAGGAGTTTGTAAGGGCAAGGAGATCGCCTACTTCGTGAAGATCTACCGCTAGTGAGGCAAGTCCTTCGTGGGCGATGGCCATGGTGGGATAGACAAGGTTGCTTCTTCGTGGACCCTTCGTGGGTGGAGCCCTCCGTGGACTCGCGCAACCGTTACCCTTCGTGGGTTGAAGTCTCCATCAACGTGGATGTAGGATAGCACCACCTATCCGAACCACGGGAAAAACATCCGTGTCTCCAATTGCGTTTGAATCCTCAAAACCCTTCCCTTTATATTCTTGCAAGTTGCATGCTTTACTTTCCGCTGCCAATATACTCTTTACATGCTTGCTTGAATTGTGTGATGATTGCTTGACTTGTCCTAAGATAGTTAAAATCTGCCAAGAACTAAAATTGGGAAAAGGTTAAGTTTTTATTTGGTCAAGTAGTCTAATCACCCCCCCTCTAGACATACTTTCGATCCTACACCTGACCATGTTATGTGTATCTCAAATTGAAGATGCCTGGTCCCAAAGGTGTGATCACTGTTACAGGAAATCGGAAGAAGGCAGAAGAGTGCTTTCAGAAAGGCTCAAAGATTGCTGACGCTCAGATGGCAGTGGTTGAGCTGCAAGAGTATCAGAAGACTGCAGATCCGAGTGAGTTGCTACGAGCTAGGAAGCCCACTTCAGAGTCAGCTTTTCAGTCGTCCGGTGAAACGAAGGCAGTTCACATTCACCCGACCGACCCCGAGGCTGCCCCGACACACATCTCAAAGACGCTCAACTCCAAATAGGAAGAAGCGCTCATCCAGTTCCTCTGTGAGAACTGGGACATCTTCGCATGGAAGCCTTCTGACATGCCTGGAATTCCCAGGGGGCTGGCTGAGCACCGTCTACGAGTCGACCCAAAGTTCAAGCCTGTGAAAGAACATCTTTGACGGTCCGCCATCCAGAAGAGGAAAGCTATTGGCGAGGAGGTGGCTCGGCTCTTAGCAGCGGAGTTCATCCGAGAGATTTACCACTCCGAGTGGCTCGCCAATGTTGTCATGGTCCCCAAGAAGGACAAGTCGCTTCGCATGTGCATCGACTTTAAACATATCAATCGGGCCTACCCGAAAGATCATTTTCCTCTCCCTCGCATCGACCAAATAGTTGACTTGACCGCGGGGTGTGAGCGATTATATTTTCTAGACGCCTATTCCGGGTACCATCAGATCCGTCTGTATGGACCCGATGAGATCAAAATAGCTTTCA
Source organism: Triticum monococcum (assembly GCA_034509565.1). Taxonomy (NCBI): domain Eukaryota; kingdom Viridiplantae; phylum Streptophyta; class Magnoliopsida; order Poales; family Poaceae; genus Triticum; species Triticum monococcum. Next base: position 252,276,806 of record CM067845.1, read on the forward strand.
TCACTCCATTCGGGTGCTTCTATTATGTCACCATGCCCTTCGGCCTCAAGAACGCTGGAGCCACATTCATGAGGATGATTCAGAAGTGTTTGCTCACTCAGATCAGTCGGAACGTGGAAGCATACATGGATGATATTGTGGTCAAGTCGCGGAAAGGTTTCGACCTGCTGACTGACCTTGCTGAAACCTTTGCCAACCTCAGGAGGTATGATATCAAGCTTAATCCATCAAAGTGTACATTCAGAGTTCCGGGTGGAAAGTTACTTGGTTTTCTCATTTCCGAACGAGGAATCGACGCCAATCCCGAGAAAGTTGGCACCATACTCCGGATGAAGCGCCCTATGTGTGTGCGTGATGTCTAGAAGCTTACGGGTTGCTTGGCCGCTCTAAGTCGATTCATTTCTCGTCTCGGTGAAAAGGCGTTCCCTCTTTACCGACTGATGAAGAAGTCTGACAAGTTCGAGTGGACTCCAGAAGCTGATGCAGCGTTTGCAGACCTCAAAGCTCTGCTCTCCACCCAGCCGGTGCTTGCTGCCCCAATCAGTAAAGAGCCTTTGCTGCTTTACATTGCAGCCATAGGACAAGTTGTCAGTACAGTACTTACGATCGAGTGGGAAGAAGAAGGAAAGGCCTTCAGAGTTCAGCGCCCAGTATATTATGTGTCTAAAGTTTTGACACCTTCAAAGCAAATATATCCTCATTATCAGAGGCTTGTATACGGGATTTATATGACCACGAAGAAGGTTGCACATTACTTCTCTGACCACTCCATTACAGTCGTCAGCGACGCCCCACTGTCAGAGATTCTGCATAATAGAGATGTAACTGGTCGAGTGGCAGAGTGGGCGATTGAACTCCTTCCCCTAGATATCAAGTTTGAAGCAAAGAAGGCTATCAAGTCCCAAGCAATTGCAGATTTCGTCGCCGAGTGGATCGAACAGCAGCTTCCGACTCAAGTTCACTCGAAGCACTGGACCATGTTCTTCGATGGATCTAAGATGCTGAATGGTTCCGGTGCTGGGGTAGTATTGGTCTCCCCCAAGGAGATAAGCTCAGATATGTTCTCCAGATTCACTTCGATTCCTCCAATAATGAAGCAGAATATGAAGCACTTTTGTATGGGTTGCGCATGGCCATTTCACTCGGCGTCCGTCGCCTCATGGTCTATGGCGACTCAGATTTGGTGGTTAATCAGGTGATGAAGGAGTGGGACGTCAGAAGTCCAGCAATGACTGGTTATTGCAATGCAGTGAGAAAGCTAGAAAAGAAATTCGAGGGGTTAGAGCTTCATCACATCCCCCGACTGAAAAATCAGGCACCTGACGATTTGGCAAAGATAGGCTCCAAGAGAGAAGCCATTCCCAGCAACGTGTTCCTGGAACACATTCACTCGCCGTCAGTCCAAGAAGATCCTTTTACAGAAGAAGCCCCGCGGCTGAAAAGTGCCACAGATCCGACTGAAGTCGAAGTTCCTGCTATGGTCGACCTAATCATGGAAGTCTTGGCAATCACTCCCGACTGGACGATACCGTACATCGCGTATATACTAAGGAAGGAACTCCCGGAGGACGAGGAAGAGGCTCGACAGATCGTCCGCCGATCCAAGGCCTTCACAGTCATAAAGGGACAGTTGTATAGAGAAAGTGCGACTGGAATCAGTCAGAAGTGCATAACCCCAGAAGAGGGTCAGATAATCCTTGATGACATCCACTCGGGGACCTGTGGTCACCATGCGTCTTCTCGGACCATTGTGGCTAAAGCATACTGAGCGGGATTTTACTAGCCAAGAGCAAATGAGATGGCAAAAGAGATAGTCGACAAGTGTGGAGGGTGCCAGTTCTACTCCAACTTGTCACACAAGCCTGCATCAGCCTTGAAGACCATTCCACTCGTCTGGCCCTTTGCTGTCTGGGGACTGGACATGGTTGGTCCACTGAGAACAGGCAGGAGCGGTTTCACTCATGTGCTTGTGGCAGTCGACAAGTTTACCAAATGGATTGAGGCTAAGCCCATCAAGAATCTTGATGCTTGCACTGCTATCAGTTTCGTCAGAGGGCTAACATTCAGACATGGAGTCCCGCATAGCATCATCACGGACAATGGGTCAAACTTTGATTCGGACACGTTCAGAGCTTTTTGCGCCTCTCAAGGCACACGAGTCGACTACGCATCGGTCGCCCATCCCTAGTCGAATGGACAAGCAGAGAGAGCAAATGGTCTGATTCTCAAAGGACTAAAGCCTCGACTAATGCGCGATCTCAAGCACGCGGAGGTGCTTGGGTCGACGAGCTTCCGTCAGTTCTGTGAGGATTGAGGACCACCCCGAACCGGCCGACTGGAAGAACTCCATTCTTTCTGGTTTATGGAGCCGAGGCAGTTCTGCCGAGTGATCTTCTTCACAACGCACCCCGAGTCGAACTTTATACCGAAGATGAAGCAGAACAAGCCCGGCAAGACGCAGTCGACCTCCTAGAAGAAGAGAGGGAGATGGCCATGATCAGATCGACCATTTATCAGGAAGACTTGCATCGATTCCACGCTAGGAATGTGAAGAGTCGAGCCTTCCAAGAAGGAGATTTGGTCCTCCGAGTGGATCAACAGAAACCACACAAGCTTGCTCCTACTTGGGAAGGTCCCTTCATCGTCACCAGAGTCCTCCACAATGGAGCGTATCACCTCTACAACGTTGATCGCCAGATCGATGAGCCGCGAGCTTGGAATGCGGAACTGCTCCGGCCCTTTTACACTTGAGTTCTCCCTTGGACGAGATGTAATAAGAAAAAATTTCTGCAGTTCATTTTTATCAAAGGCAAGAGTGTTCCAATAATTGCTGTCACTTTTGTTTGCATACGAAATCCCCCAGTGGGTGACCTAGCTGCGAATCCGTTTCGCCTAAGTTTGAAAAATCCTACCGAGTGGAGAGCCAGACTCCCACTCGGGGGCTTAGCTGCAGCCCAGTGCTTGCCTAAGTGTTCAAAAATCCTACCGAGTGAGAGCAATCCTCCCACTCGGGGGCTTAGCTGCAGTCCAGTACTCGCCTAAGTTCTCCCACTTAGAGACTTAGCTGCAGTCAGGCACTCGCCTAAGTTTGAAAAAATCCTACCGAGTGGAGAGCAACCCTCCCAGTCGGGGGCTTAGCTGCAGTCCAGTACTCGCCTAAGTTCTCCCACTTAGAGACTTAGCTGCAGTCCAGCACTCGCCTAAGTTTGAAAAAATCCTACCGAGTGGAGAGCAACCCTCCCACTCGGGGGCTTAGCTGCAGTCCAGTACTCGCCTAAGTTCTCCCACTTAGAGACTTAGCTGCAGTCCAGTGCTCGCCTAAGTATATAAAAATCCTACCGAGTGGAGAGCAAACCTCCCACTCGGGGGCTTAGCTGCAGCCTAGTGCTCGCCTAAGTGTTTAAAAATCCTACCGAGTGGAGAGCAAACCTCCCACTCGGGGGCTTAGCTGCAGCCCAGTACTCGCCTAAGTGTTTAGAAATCCTACCGAGTGGAGAGCAAACCTCCCACTCGGGGGCTTAGCTGCAGCTCAGTGCTCGCCTAAGTGTTTAGAAATCCTACCGAGTGGAGAGCAAACCTCCCACTCGGGGGCTTAGCTGCAGCCCAGTGCTCGCCTAAGTGTTTAAAAATCCTACCGAGTGGAGAGCCAGACTCCCACTCGGGGGCTTAGCCGCAGCCTAGCGCTCGCCTAAGTGTTTAAAAATCCTACCGAGTGAGAGCAAACCTCTCACTCGGGGGGCTTAGCTGCAGCCCAGTGCTCACCTAAGTACATGACACAACCCAATCCACAAGAAGTTACGCCACAAATGCAAGGTTATTCCGAGTGAAGATCAAGTTCCACTCGACAGATCAAACCATGAAGATATCCAACGAGAAATCAAGTTCGGATAAAGCCTAAAGGTCCCAGACCTCAGATCAAAGTGCTCAAGCCCTCGGCTCGGCAAAGTTTAACGGTTACAAATCCACTCGGCATTCCGAGGCAAATTTAAAGTGAAGCATAAAAGTTTTTCATTCCTCAGGCGGAGGACTGGAAGGGGCGACGAACTCGTCCAAGTCGATCCCGTCTGCAATACGAGTGGCAGCAGCGATGAAAGTCTCCATGAAGTCTTGAAAGCTGTGCTTCCTAGTATTGGCAACTTGGATGGCGGCCAGCTTTTCTTCTCGCACCTCCTTGAAATGGACGCGGACCAGAGACAGAGCGACATCAGCACCACATCTAGCAGAAGATGTCTTCCATTCCGCCACTCGACCTGGGACTTCATTCAGTCGAGCCATCAGAGACTCGAGGTTGTTCTGAAGCGTCACCCAGGCCAGAGTGATGTGTTGATCCTCGACATCGCAACCTTCAGTCGAGCAAGATAGTCAACAACACTGGTAACACGAGACTCCAGTCGGAGCACGTTCATAGCAGCCTCATCCTTCACGAGAGAATTGGTGGGGTCCAAGCCTGGCTCCACTCAACTGGTTTCCTCTTCGAAGTTCTGGCAGAATTCTGCAAACACGATTCAAGAGTCAGACAATGGCTCTACTCAGGCTTGGTAACTGCAAGACAGTCGGGGCAGAGTAATTACCTTCGAGCATGACGAACAACTTCTTGGCGAGTCCACCGAGATAAGCCTCCAGATCGTTCCTCTTCCCCGCCAGCTCACCTGCCTTGTCGTGCAGAGCCACGTTGTTGTTCTTCAGTCGGCTGACCTCTTGATTGGCTACCTCGAGAGCAGCTTTCAGTCTGGAGTTCTCCTGCTCAAGAGTTACGACCGAAGCCAGTTTCTCTTCAGCAAGCCTCATTTTGTTCAAGACCTCCTTCTGTGCTTCTGCAAGATCTTGATCATTCTTCTTCAAAGCTTCTTCCGGTTTATCTGCGGCACGTCGAGTGAAATCAACGTCAAGAATGGAGAAGCAAGAGAAATCACTCGTCAAGAATGGAGAACCTCACCACCCATACCTTTTGCTTCTTCTTGCGCCTTCTTCAAATTCTCTTGAGCAAGCTTCAAGTTAAGGTTGAGCTGGATCTGCTGATTCTCCAACTCAGTATAGCGAGCTACAAGTTCACAGGATTTCTGCAAAAAGAAAAATCAGTGGACAGACGTCCAAGATAAGTTGCTTCCGAGTAACAAAAAGAAAATGATGGCGTTTCTAAGACTACAGCCGAATCAAAAACATTCGACAGTAGCCTCGGGGACTACACCCAGTGGGTGCACTCAGCGTGCCCCCACTATGAAAAAAAGTCGACTGTCCGCAGTCGACCGGATACAGTTCCATTCGACATGGCCTGACCAGACCGAGTGAAGAAATACAGCTACAACAACACAATATAAAGACTACAGTCGACTGCCAGCAGTCCACCGTAGTCTCGGGGACTACACCCAGTGGGTGCACTTAGCGTGCCCCCACTCATCCAAGAATTGGCAGACACACCCAGTGGGTGTACAGATATAAAGATCTTCGAAAAAAAAGATTCTTCAAACAGCATATCGTAACAGACCAAGTGTTGAGTCGACTGACCTGGACGTTACTCTGCAGAGCCGAACTCGCGTCATAAGCCGCTTGGCTGGCCTCCCGAGCCGCTTTCACTTGTTCCATCATGATCCCCGCCTGGCGTATGGCCTCTTTTGCGGCAGCTGCTTGGTCCTCAGGGACGGGGTACGCGGCAAAAAGCGAAGGCGGATCCGCAGTCGACGTCGAGGGCCTCACCCTCGTCAGAGGAATGGCGAAAGTCACAGAAGCCCGAGTGGTTTCACCACCGTCTCGGGCTACGGCCTCAGGCGCCGGAGTGTATTGTGGGGTCTCGCCAACCGACGCTCCCCTGGTCCTTCTCACTCTCAGCGGCGCGTCATCGTCGTCATCCGGAAGGTTGATAACATGAGAAGGAGCTACAAGAAAAAATTCAATCGACCAGAGTTGCAATAAGTGTCCAGTCGACTCAAGGCAGAACATCAGTAATCATACCAGGGTTGGAGGTAACAGCATCCTCCATCTCTTGGTCGTCATCCTTGGCGGAGACCTCAGAAGTAGCAGCACTGCAAATCTCGAAAGTCAGTCAGTTGGCTCAATGAATCGACCAAGGATCTGTCCACGGTCGACAAAGGAAAACAAGTTTTCTTATTACCCAGAAATGGTGGGGACAGCCATCTTCATCTTGGGCAGGGCCTTGGGCGGCTTGGACAGCGTCGCGCGTGGGTGCTTGGGAGCCTTTCCAGTCAGCGTAGGAGAAGAGGTCCGAGGGCGTTTTGATGACTGCCCAATAGGAGTAGTCGCCTTACCACATTCCCGCGCTGGATCGTGTGTGAGCTTGGATCGCCTCTCCGGGCGGGGGGGGGGGGGGGGTTCAACCTCCTCCTCCTCCTCTTCGCTGGAGTCGACGTCGTCGTCTCCCTCTCCTTCACCATCGGACTCCCACTCGCCTTGATGGTCTCCACTCTCACCTCCGCTCGGCTCCCCTTCCTCAGTTGGCTCCTGTGCCCCGTTGGGTGTCGAGTACATCTCAGTAGTCGCCTGGAAAACAACAGACAAGACAAAAGTCAGTCGACCAATTCAAAGAAGACCAATGAAGAAAACAAGATCTCAGTTGGGAGCATAAAGTCAAACCTGGTCCACTTCGTATGTGTTGTCGAGTGGAGAAACCCTCCTGGCGCCTCGGGGGTTGTCTTTGTTTCCTATGATGCTCGTCAGCCACCCCTCCAACATCTCATCAGTGACCTCCTCCGGGTGGATCCGAGTGGTGTCTTCGAAGCCCGAGTACAGCCACATCGGGTGGTCGCGAGCCTGGAGCGGTTGGATGCGCCTCCGAAGGAAGACCTCCAGCAAGTCCATGCTAGTCATGCCATCGCGGACAAGCTGAACCACTCGACCAACCAGCACTTTGACTTGGGCCTTTTCTTCTGGCGTCACTTTCAGAGAAGCAGGTTTTTGAGCTCGGTCGAGAGAGAAATGGGGAGGCCCAGTCGACTGTCCTGGGGTCGCCTGGTCTTTGTAGTAAAACCAGGTCGCCTGCCAACCACGGACCGACTCTGGGAAAATGATAGATGGAAAACAACTCTTTCCCCTCGTCTGGATCGTCAGGCCCCCGCACAGCTGGATCACTTGCGTCCTTTCGTTACTCGACTTGGCCTTCTTGACCGATTGGGAGTGGCAAGTAAAGATGTGCTTAAAGAGTCCCCAATGGGGGCGGCAACCCAGGAAACCCTTACACAAGGAAATGAAGGCAGCAAGGTACACGATAGAGTTGGGAGTGAAGTGGTGGAGCTGCGCTCCGAAGAAATTCAGAAAACTCCGGAAAAAAGGATGAGGAGGCAGAGAAAACCCTCGATCGATGTGGGTGGCGAGAAGGACACACTCACCATCACGGGGTTGGGGCTCGACTTCTCCCCCCGGGAGACGCGCAGCTTCGTAAGGAATGACTCCCCCCTCAACCATATCGTCGAGGTCTTCCTGCCGAATCACCGACGGCATCCAGTCGCCCTGGATCCAGCCTCTGGGCAGAGCAGTCCTTGAGGAAGATCCGCCCCGAGCGGACTTCTTCCCTTTCCCCTACACCACCGCCTTCTTCGCGTGCTCCAGAGCAGACGTCTTGCCCTTCACCATCGTCGCCGGTGAATCTCGAACGGGTCTGCGGCGCTAGGGTGAGAGCAGAGGTGGCGGAGGACTTCGCGAAGGGAGAAAGAAGAGAAAGAAGAGAAAGGAGAGAGCACTGTTCGGAAACCCGAGCCGGCGGTTTATAAGAGGCCGCTCCCTAGTGGCTGACTGGTAGGCCCAGGCTATCCCATCAAATCCCGCAACAGACGCGTGCGCAGCACGTGGCGGAAAAGGTGGCACAGGAATCGAGGAGCTTCCGCCTTATCACATCCGATTACTGCGGTCGCGCCCGTCCCGCTCGCTCCCCGATGTTCAAATCCTACGAAATCCGCAGGCTGTAGAACAACTCATCAAAACAGAAGATCACTCTCGCGCCGGCACTCGGTATTTCACAAGGAAATTCACTCGACGGGAGACCAAGAATGGATCAAGGCGACCGAAAGAAGTTGACAACGTCATCCTTGGCGATTGATCCAGTACAAGACATTCATATGATGCTAAGAACCAGTCGGAAGGACCCCCAACTCCTTCCCCACTCGAACCTCGATCCATTCGGGGGCTAATGACGAAGCTATGTACCTAGGGTAGGGGCATGGACCTGTCCTAAGAGCCCTACCCAAGGACATCCCTGGAAGAAGTCACCTTTCAATCGACTTGAAAGTACCCACTGGACGGGTTTAAGACACTCGACCAAGAAGCTACCACTCGACACGAAGCCAATCACTCAACTGCCAGGAGATCTAAAGTCATTCCGCGGGCAAACGGTCAGCTATTAAGTAGTCTTTATGGTCATTATAGCACTTCATTACCAGCGTTACCAGTAACGCCCCGCCTTAATGTACATTGAACCCTTGGTAACGTAGGCTGGCGGGGGTCCTGGCGCGCTCTATATAAGCCACCCCCCTCCTCCGAGACAAGGGTTCGCACCTCTGTTATTCACACGCCTATAATCCAATCGACCGCCTCCGGGCACCGAGATGTAGGGTTGTTACTTCCTCCACGAAGGGCCTGAACTCGTACATCTTGGTGTGTTTACAACTTCCCAATAGCTGAGATCTAGCCTCTCCATACACATCCCCCTACATCACTATCAGAGTTAGAACCACGACACTGGCCGCACCAAACATCGGCGAACCAATGTTGTTATACATTGCGACAACTCATCAAGTTGTAAGCGCGGTGCTCGTTGTCGAACGGGATGAGGATGGACACAAATTCCCTCTTCAAAAGCTGGTATATTATGTATCCACTGTCCTCACTCCATGCAAATCATGGTACCCGCATTACCAAAAGATAGCATACGCGGTATTCATGGCATCACGGAAACTACGACACTACTTTCAAGAGTGTTCGATTACAGTAGCCTCGGAAGTGCCACTTAATGATATTATAAACAACCGCGACGCTACAGGCCGGATTTACAAATGGGCCATTAAGCTCCTCCCATTCGACATAACATACAAACCTCAACGAGCCATCAAATCGCAAGTATTGGCCGACTTCGTCGCCGAATGGACGGAGGCCGAACTCCCTAAAGAGTACGGCGCATACTCCAATTGGATCATGCACTTCGACGGTTCTAAAATGTTGGCCGGTCTAGGGGCTGGCGTCGTCCTGACGTCCCCAACCAGAGATATTGTTCGGTACATACTGCAAATACTGTATACAGACTCCAACAATGCAGCCGAATACGAAGCTCTATTGCATGGTCTTCGGATGGCAGTCTCCATGGGCATTCAACGCCTGGAGGTGCGTGGGGATTCAAACCTCGCAATATCCCAAATAAACGGAGATTTTGACGCCAAGGATCCAAAAATGGTGGCCTATCAAAACGCCGACCTAAAAATGTCAGATCGGTTCGAGGGACTCGAATTTCACCATGTGGCTCGGGAAAACAATCAGGCGGCGGATATCCTCGCCCGCATCGGTGCAAAACACGACGCGGTCCCTCCCAACATATTTTTGGAAAGGCTTTTCAAGCCATCCGTAGTATGGGAAGGGGACACCAGTAACAGTCCGGACCCGGCCAAACTACCCGATACCGAACTCTCTGACACAATCGGAGACCCCGCCACCGAAATAACACCTTTAGCCCACGAAATAATGGCAATTATTGCCCCATGGACAGAACCATTCCTGGCCTACCTAACTAGACAGGAACTTCCAGAGGACCAAAATGAGGCACGCTGCATAGTGCGGCGATCCAAGGCCTACAGGGTCCATGAGGGAGAATTGTACAAGAAAAGCACTACCGGAGTCCTTCAAAGGTGCATCTTCGAAGAGGAAGGGCGGAATATTTTGGCAGAAATTCATGCCAGACTCAGCAGTCATCACGCCGCAGCCCGGGCTCTTGTAAGCAAGGCCTTCCGTACAGGATTCTATTGGCCAGCGGCCCGGGCAGATGCACAGGACTTGGTCCAACGTTGCGCCTGTTGCCAGCTCTTTGCAAATCAAAGCCACATGACACCCACCGCCCTCCATACAATCCCCATCACATGGCCCTTTGCGGTCTGGGGGCTCGACATGGTTGGACCCCTTAAAGGGGGAACCCACAAGAAAAAATACTTATTGGTCATGGTGGATAAATTCACCAAATGGATAGAGGCCAAACCAGTTAAAACAGCCGAATCCGGACCGGTGATAGAGTTCATATCCGGGGTTGTACACCGTTATGGCGTCCCCCACAGCATCATCATTGATAATGGCACGAACTTCACGGCCGACGAGGTAAAACTCTGGTGCAGCAAAATGGGCATCAAGCTCGATTATGCCTCAGTCTATCACCCACAAACCAAGGGTCAAGTCGAGAGAGCAAACGGTCTTATAATGAGCGGCATTAAACCTAGATTTGTGCGTTCCTTAACGGAGTCTAACACACACTGGGTAGAGGAGCTCGAAATCGTACTCTAGGGGCTGCGGACCACGCCGAATCGTAGTACCGGATATACACCTTTCTTTATGGTGTACGGCGCAGAGGCAGTCTTGCCGTGTGACATAATTCATGACTCACCTAGAGTGCACATGTACGAAGAAAGAGAAGCCGAGCTCGATCGGCAGGATAGTCTAGACACCTTGGAGGAGGAGCGTGACATAGCCAAAGCCCGTTCCACATTTTATCAGCAACAGGCTCGCAGATACCAAAGCAGAGAAGTACGGGCCAAAACTTATAACGTTGGCGAACTAGTTCTACGCCTGCCGGATAAGAAAAAGAACAAGCTCGAGCCCAAATGGGAAGGTCCCTTCATTATGGACCAAGTTCTGACCGGTGGAGCGTACCGACTGCGGGATGCATCGACTAGTCGACTCGAGCCGAACCCATGGAACGCGGCTAGGCCCTGAAGATTCTACGCGTAGCGCCGGACTCTATGTTAGTCCCCTCCCTTTGTCCATTTTTCACAAATGCATTATCTGTCTGGTTTTCCTTTCTTTCTTTCTTTTCTTATTTCTCTAGGCCTTCAAGGGTGACCTTGTGCCTTGTTCGCACATGACAGATGCGCTAGCCGCACTCTTCATACCTGGGGGCTTCTTTCACAGAAGCTTAAATTATTTATCCGGGCTTCAGGCCCAACACATGTGTTATAATTCTGCATGTACCTTTTTTCACCATTATATGCATCGATATGTCTTATGTTTTGGCCAAGCTGGGTTGTCTGGCTCTTGTATTTATGCCCTATGTTCCCGTTAATTCGGCTAGGGCATAAGAGGAGCACCTCTGCGATTGTTACCGCCGGGTCAGCCGGATGTGTACCTCAGACTGGGTGAAGCCGAAAGCTAGCGTTCTTAAGGGAATATTCGGTCGGTGAATACAAGATGATTTTTTATTTTTCATATCTGCCCCAGATGTTTTTCCTGCGTTTCCTATCGCAGTCCAGACATGGACTTTAGGGCATGCTTGCCTAGGGAAAGGAACCCTTAACGGAATTATTCTCCCTGGAAGATGTTTCTTACTACCCATGTAATATAACTTAACTAGTTGGGCACTTGTCTGATAAAGCACTAATGACCCCTACGCGTAGTCTCCACGCATACCCTTGTTCTTATATAACTGAGCGGGTATTCGGATACACTCCAGACTATTGGGCCCGGAGGCTGAAGCGAAAAGGTCCGCAACGACAAATGATCTACAATCCGGCTAGAAGGCATTATACATGTCACTTCAATTACATAGTCATGCAGACTGACTAAATTCTTTTTCTATACCATCCAACAGGCGGTCTAGCTTACAATCCTGTTGGGAATACTTTGCGGCTAATTCTACTTGCCCATAAGCTAAGCTAACGGGAATCTCTTTTCCGTCGGGCCCCACAGGTCCGACCTCGGCCATGTGATTTTGGTCTGCTTTGGTATACCGCGTCTTCACCACGGCCCAGGCTTCTCTGGCACCCTGTCGGCCGGCTGATATCTTCCATAATCGGAAGCGCCGCCGCGCTCCTTTGAGCTTCTCCGCAAGCTCCGCAACACCCTCTGGCAGAGAGACGGACGGCCACAAGGCCTGGGTAACACCCTGCATCACCTGCCGAACTTGTTCATGCAGATGTGATAGCTCGGACAGAAGATCACCTGCAGACCCGGGCATTTCCTCCGCGGGGTGACCCGTCAGCATACCTACAGACATAACGCTGTTAGTCGGCTTCTTCGCTGAATACCTTTAAAGGATTCGTTCAAGCACTTACTAAAAATGCCGCGTCGAAGCCTCTTATTCTCCTTCTCAGAGTTCGCAAGCTGGCTCCGAACGTGTTTTAGTTCCACGTTCAGCCTTATATTGGCGTCTTGGAGATTGTTTTTCTCCCGCCTAACCTCAGTCAGCACGTGTTTGCCAGCTTCTAGCTGCCGCATAACATGCTGGTCCTCCGGATTTTCTCCGGATTCATCTGTAAAATCTATTGTTAGATTTGCAGCTATGCCGCGCACTATATGGTAACTATCATTTTTTTTAAAAGTTACCAGCAGGAGGCTTTTTCTGTTCTTGCAATACAGCAATAGCGGCCCGCAGTTGGGTCTTGCATTCCTCCATCTCCTGGGACAACCTAGTATTCTTCTCTGTAAGAACCTGCACAATAAAGATGATCCTTAATCAGTTCTGCTAACTGTTTCAAGTCTCAGGGGCTACTGATACATACAAATCGTCAGATTCACTCACCCGTACATCCTTTACTTACTGATTTGTGGCTCTGGCTAGACCATCTTGAGCGGCATGGAGGTACGCCTCTCCAGAATTAAAGGCATCAAACGCCTCTGGTGAGAAACAAGCGTCACGGAGTATGGCCCGGCGGCGCCTATGATTCATGGCGCTTTCCACTTCTGAGTTTGTAGCAGATAACCTATCCACATCCTTTGTAGGGGGATTATCCGGCGCCTGCCCCTTATCGGCTTCTGCCTCTGTGTCCGGTCCTGGTGCCCGACTGGTGGAAGCGTGATCGGCGACATCGCCGGACATATTCCGGCGAGCATTTTTTCTGTTAAAGAAACATGGGCGTCATTATATTTTGAAAGAGACAACAACCACGGAGCGGGGTTTGTTGTACCTTTGCGCCGGCATCTCCGTCCTAACCGCCTTCCTTTTTGGCCTACCCTGCCTCGATGCCTCCTGTTGGCGCGTTGCTGCAGGGTGTCCTGAATGCCTTCCGTGTAAAAAAAGGGCCATGTGAATATGGTGGGCGGAGTGTCCAAATGGGGATCCTACCTTTTTGAGTTGGGACTTTTCGGTTTTTCTTACATACGATGCAGGGAGAAGTTCGGGATAGTCGGCCGTAATGGCCACCATGGCATCGTCGCAGCTAAACTGATAGAACTGCTGGTTTATCAGCTCCACGGAGATAACCGGATCTTCTTCGAGTCCGGAGTCGAGGGCCCGGTTATGGTCCTCCGGTTGTGGAGAAGGGCTGCTGACCTCCTTTATGGCCTTTCGCAGTTCCTGCCGTAAATTGGCAAGGTGAATACCTACAATGAAAAACGCGGGAAGATGGAAATAAGGGGATATAGCTTACCCAGCTTGGAGGATTGTACATGGAGAATCCGTCCCGTGGCTTGATGCGGGTGAACTCCTCCTCCTCTCCCTTGAACAGTTCAGATAGAATTTTGGCTAATGCGGCAGCATCGCCCGGACCCTTACGCCCGTAGCGGGTGGCGTCATCCTCCCCGTTGAAACACCACAAGGGGTGCCCACGATATTGAAGTGGTTGCACTCCCCGCATTATGCAAATCGACATAACTTCGGTTATTGTCAATCCTGACTGAGCCAGTGCCTTAATCCGGTTCATCAGATAGAGGACTTCTCTATCGTCTTCCACCTGGGGGCTCCGTGGGCGCCAACTTCGGTGCTTCTTCATAGGAGCATTGCTGAACTCAGGAAGACCCCGCCGAACAGGGTCCGGAAGGGGAACGTCCTCCATATAAAACCATTTTGAAGGCCAGTCTTCGGACGGCTTCTTCGGGGTACCGGACAGATATCCGGTATCGACGATGCGCCATACTTCGGCTCCGCCCACTTGATAAAGTGATTCCCTCTATGTGTGAGGAACGAGGCAAAATAGCCTTTTCCACAGCTCGAAGTGAGCCTCGCAGCCCAGGAACAACTCGCAGACGGCAACGTAGCCAGCGATGTGTAGGATGGAGGCAGGGTGAGATTGTGTAGTTGGAGGCCGTAGAACTCCAGGAGCCTGCGGAGGAACAGATGAATTCGAAATCTGAGTCCACTTAGTAAGTCAGGAACAAGGAAAACCCGTTCCCCCATGGAGGGACATGGGCAGTTCTCTACCTGCTCCCCGCCATTGTAGGTGGTGAGCCCGGCTCGAACGGGCACCATGTATGCTGGAGGAAGAAATCCTTTGGTCTGCAGTTCGACCAATCGACTATGTGGGACTAAACACCACTCCCAATCACCAAGCTTAGGGCTACGGGGACGGGAGGAGCTGCGGAGGTCGGCCATGCTGGAATGGATCTTCCTAAAACGCGCTCCGATGGATTCTCGCTGAGGGGAGGAAGGTGTAGATCGGATCTAAGAATCCCTATCCCTTAAATAGACAATTTATTTATTTGGCTAGGGGGCGAATGTAAAAAATGCCCTGGCACCTCGTATTCATTCGACGCATGGGAAATAGCCCTTACTGGGCACAGAAGCCAAGATGTTCAACATTTATGGAGCCGGACACTACTTACGCACACTTGAAGATCGGAGAAGAACCCGCCTTGCAATGCCGAAGACAATACTGTGCGTCGGACTCATCGTCATTGAAGCCTGGTTCGGGGGCTACTCAGGGAGTCCTGGATTAGGGGGTCTCCAGACAGCCGGACTATATCCTTTGTCCGGACTGTTGGACTATGAAGATACAAGATTGAAGACTTCGTCCCGTGTCCGTATGGGACTCTACTTGGCGTGGAAGGCAAGCTAGGCAATACGGATATGTGTATCTCCCCCTTTGTAACTGACCTTGTGTAACCCTAGCCCTCTCCAGTGTCTATATAAACCGGAGGGTTTTATCCGTAGGACAACATACAATCATACCATAGGCTAGCTTCTAGGGTTTAGCCACTCTGATCCCGTGGTAGATCTACTCTTGTACTACCCATATCATCAATATTAATCAAGAAGGACGTAGGGTTTTACCTCCATCAAGAGGGCCCGAACCTGGGAAAACATTATGTCCCCTGCCTCCTGTTACCATCCGCCTTAGACGCACAGTTCGGGACCCCCTACCCGAGATCCGCCGGGTTTGACACCGACAATGAGCTACTACAACCTCGACATCGGCCATGAGATTCCTTTCGATGGGACTCTAGAACCCGAGGAGTATCTCGAGTGGGAGCGTTTGATGGACGACTACCTCAAGCTACATCAAGTTCCTCCCGAAGATCAAGTGAAGTACGCCACAAGGAACTTCCACGACTACGAGTCGACATTGTGGCTTCACGCACCTTCGAAGACCTACAACATGAGTTGGCCCAAGACGAAGAGAGCTTTGCGGCGAGAGTTCGTGCCTCCAACCTACACGGAACAACTTCTTCGCCAATTGGAGAACACCATCCAAGGATCCAAGTCCAACGACGAGTACTTCAAGGAGATGAAGATTGCCTTGGGACGAGCCGGCATGGTCGACCCCATTTCGATGAAGTTCCACTTCATGATGGGATTGCACAACGACATCTCCAAGACTCTCTTCCTCGAGAACTACAAGTCCCTCGACGACTACTACATTGGTGCTCTCAAGGTGGAACAAGAACTCATGAAGGCCAAAGCTTCTCGACCCCAAGCTCACTTCGTGACGACCAAGCCCCAAGATTATGAGAATGAGGCTAGTACCACCAAGATGTCCAAGCCCGATGATCTCCAAGACGATGCTCCCAAGTTCGACTTCACTGCCATGCCTCTTTGTGGCATTGATGATGCCGAGTCCTCCATGACTCTTTTTCAAGACGGTGCGGCGACGACTACGACTATGGAGCCAATCAAGGAACATGCTTTGGAGGCGAGCGACATGGTGATGAGCAAGGATGATGCTTCCATCTTAGGAGGCAAGAGTGATGATGTGCCATCTTCGGCCTTCATCCACGGCGACAACAACGAGATGGTTGAGCATGGGATTTTCCCTTCGACCACGGCGACGTATGATGACTTGAGTGACTTGTGCCGCCATATTGAGAGTGAGAGTGACTTCACCACTAGCCCCATATATGATGTGTTGCCACAATTCCCATGTGAGGAGATCCACAACCCCCACCACTTGAGTGAGATGAGTGACTCCACCATATATGAGTTTGAGTGCACCTATTTTGAGGGAGTGAATGAACCACCACATAGAGAGAGTGAGAGTGATAGTTGATAGGGCATGTGAGGCCACTTCGATTTCTAACGACTTAACCTCTACCTCTATTGTGTCTTCTCATTTGGTGCTAGGTCCCATATATGATGACGTGCCGATTCACGATGACTACGTCCTACCTTTGGACAAGACGATGGCCATGGTGGAATATGATGCACCCCCACATGGTTCCATCACGATGATGATCTTGACCACCATTTGGTCTTACCCACCTCACCTACACCAGTAGAGTGGAATGAACAAGGTAACTTAGGTGAAGGTGATGCTCTAGTCCCACTAGTGGACATTCTTGACATTGATTGCTTGCATCATGTTGATCCACCTATTTCCATGATTCATGCTAGTGCGACTTTCTCATGTGATGATCCTCATGTGGAGTCTATTTGTTGTGATGCCATGTTCATAGGATTTCTTGTGACAATTCTCTAGGTCACATCATGTTTGACAATCCGCTTGACTTGTCATATGCTATGCATGAGATCAATCATATGTCATATTTGCAATCTCTTCATAGTGACTATGCATATGCTATTAAAATGAACCAATTTGTACATATGGCATAGATGACAAGCCTATGGTTATTGGCATTTGTTTTTCTTGTGACGATATTGATATGCTCCCTTTGCATCATTTATCTCATATTCCATGCCATGACCACCTAGCTTCGGATATGCATTGTTTTGGGTGTTGCCCATTTTCTCCATATGATGTTTCCAATATTGCTCATGAGGAGACCCCCATAGTTTCCTCATATATTTTAGGAGATTTTGATTCATCCCATTCATTGCATGATCCCAATACTTGTGTGCACCATATGCTTCCCATGAATAAACATACTATTGATGTGCCACACACTTGCTATACTTGTATGCTCAATTTAGGTCCCCATCGTGTTATACATATCAACTATTCTTTCATGATGGATGACATGTTCTTATACCATGCACCAAATTTCTTCGAGCGGTGCTTATCTTGTGCTAACTCACACGTGCACATACACATCATGATGGATGATGTGTACATTTACCACGCGCACAATTTCTTTGGTTTGTGTCTCTTTTGTGTAGGTACCCATGAATACTTGTCAACCTCACAATCCCACGAGTTGACAAAACGAGCTCTAGAGAGCAATGATGACTTGGGATCCCATGGATTATCCTTCCTACCGCTCTCTTCGCGCATTTATTCTACATGTCCCTCACATGGTTACCGATTATTTTCCATTACATATTCTATGCCCATCTTGCCATGTTCACTTTGCATGATATGCTCATTCTCATGCCTTTGCCATGCATTTGTGACCCATGCTTTGCATTACACATGATGATTGATTCTACTACTTGTATGTGTATTTGCAAGCTTGGTGGAGATGTCACTTGTTATTGTCATATTTGCTTTGTGCCCCCTGGCTATGATTATACTATGATCTTGCGTTGTGTTCGTGCTTGCGATATGTCATGTGTATTTTCTATGTCTATTATTTGCTCACATGACATGATTGCCATGATTTCCTCTAGTATGTTGCATGTTCGAACTACTAGCTTGCACAACTTCAGTACTATGAGTGCTTGCCTTGTTGCATCACCAATGATTCATACTTGCTCATTTCATGCGGTTGATGACAACCATCTACATGCTTTGCACATGATTGTTATTGCTTGCCGTCATATATCTCCATATGTTGCCTCTCTCATGCTAGATGATTTTCCATGTATTGAGCGCAACCATGATTTTAGTCTTGCTAATGAGATTGCCCCCATAGCATTCTCACATATGTTTGGAGATTTTGACATATTCCTTGTGAAGCATGCCTGTCTTGCCTCCTTGCACCATATACCTAGTGGCATGAATATAGTCATTATTGCATCATATTATTCATGCACTTGTGCTACTAATGGTTATGTGCAAGAGTGGAGAACCATCATGATGGATGATGTGTTTATCTACCATGCACATACTTTCTTTGTTTTGTATTGTGCATGTGTAGGATACTTCGACTTGGTGTCAACTTTCACTTACGCGAGTTGACCATTCGAGCCCTTGAGAGCGAGCCTCATACATTCCACCACGTCTCGCTTCTACACCGCATTTGCTTGTGTTTCGGCATTGTGAAGGACGCACAAGGACACGGCTTCAAGGTGACATCTTTCTTGAGCATGGATATTGTGGATGTTGCTTGCACCATGAGACTTATTGTTCATCTTGGACCACTTGATTGCACACATGTTAGAGATCTTTCTTCAACTTGTCATTTTCACCGTTCCATGCATCATGATATATATGCCTTGTGTGTTGCATCCAATTATTGGATTATTTGCTCCTATCACATGCTTGGTTGCAACAATATCATTTCTTCACATATGCCATGTCTCATTGATCGCTACATGCTTGCCTTGATTGCCTCACACATGATGAACAATTTCTCTTTCTATTGTGTTGAGTGCCACACTATATTCACTACACCCTATGCACATTATGCTTAGATTGTCTTGCACTTGTCCCATGTGTTTAGACATTTCATTTTATTTGGTGTTGTGAATGCTTCCTATGCCTACCATAGACCTTTCATTGAGTGCTTTATGCATGCTTGCTATGACCATGAGGTAGATGCTTCTTCACTTGTCACACACATTTGCATCACTACCTCACATTTACATGATTGTCCCCATGATATCCTTGATTATGCTCAATTTATGTGCTTACACGCCATGTCACAATCCTTTGTCAAACCATATGCTTTGCATGATGACGACACTTGTTTGGTGAATCACCTCTTGAATGCTTGGTTTTGCAATAATGCTACCCACATTTGTTTTTCCAAGTGTTTGTTGTCTTTTCCCCTTTTGAAGGAATCACTAGACGGTGCGACATTGGAGAGTGCCCATTGCAAGCTTGAAGATGATGAGTACTTGGTGAACGTACACTACTACACGACAAAGCCATCTCTTTCCCATGGTGATTTGGTTTTCGATCCGAGGTCGAATCTTTTCCAAGGGGGGAGGGGATGATGCGGAGCATCCTACGGACATCACCATGTCAAGAGTCCATTTGGCAAGTGACACGTGCGACATCTACTTCTCATACCTAAAGGTGAATCTTCTCCTTTACACGTGTTCACTTGACCCCTTCAAGCATGGCATACTACTTGACACTCTACTCGTGTGCATGCATAGGTATTGCCGGAGCTTCACGGGCGATGAGGAGTGCAAGCGCCAAGGAACACCTACGCCATCCGTGAGGGAAGCGTGGAAGCAAAGACGAAGCTGCGGAGTCCCCAACGGCCGGACGGCCGACGTGCCACCGGATGTCCGACAATCTACAGCGACTGGACGACCGGGCTACGCCAGATGTCCAACACTTGGAACTCCAGCCAGCCCAAGAGTCCAGCCGACGAGATCTACAGTGACCGGACGACCGGTAGAGATCGAACGTCCGACGAGTCCCAGCGCCCAGACGACCGGTGCCACTACACCCGAGAAGAATCAACACACATCCGACGCGCACCGGACGTCCTGACCATCCTGAGCCACCGGACGTCCGACACCCACCAGTCGTCCGGTACTGCATGTGCGCAGCCGCATGCCTTTGGCCTTGTACCTCTCTCCCACTTACCCCTTCGTGGTTAAGACTATAAATAGATCACCTCCACCTCCTTTCTAGGGTTAGCAAAGTAGTATCTCATTTAGAGATAGAGCTTTGCTCATCCATTACGGATCTACTCCATGAGAGAGACCGCAGCCCCTCTTCGGAGATGATCCCCTTGGATTCAAGACCCCCTCTTGGGTGCCCCCCTTCAAGACCTCCTCATGGAGATGAACCTTACCTTGTATCTTTCCCTTTGTTGTTCATATACCTTGTGGATCTTGTGTGTTTGATTGTCTAGTGGATGTGTGATTGGACTTATTCTTGAGTGTTTCCCCTTGTGATTTCTCTCCATTCTTCCCCGTATTCTTCGTGTTCTTAGTTGGGATCCGCTCCTTTAGTGAAAGATCGGCCCCTAGGGTTCCTGCCCTACATCATCTTGGTATCAGAGCCACGTTGATCATGATTTCGGAGCCTCCCCTTGTTTTTTTTAGCCTAATTTTGTTGTTTTCTTCCCCAATTTCTAGAACCCCCACCAAAAATAGCCCAATTTTTTTGTGATTTGTTGGTTTTACGAAGTTTTGTTGGATTTGATCCGTGGATTTGCTTGGTTTCAAGTGGATCTAGCATCTCTGCAAGTTTCCCCATCTTTCATTCACGAAATCTCCTCATTTTTGACCCCAAAATCCCCAAATTCCACCCAAAATCGCATCCTGAAACTCGTGTCTCGCGTTGACCCCGACCCCCGGACGACCGACGCTTTCCGGACGTCCGAAGCCCCTGGAATGATCGAACGTCCGGCCTTTTCCTGACGATCGGAACCCCTAACCCGAGCCAAATTTATGGATTTTTGAGCCCGCCCGGACGTCCGGCCCCTTGTCCGGATGTCCGTAACCTGTAGATATCACCTTCAGCTGATTCTTGTTTCGGCCATAACTAATTCACCTGGAGACCGATTTTCGCATTCTTTAGCTCGTTGGAAATCTCTTGACATCCTCCTTCCCCAAAAAATACCACCAACATCTTTTGACTCCATCAAATTTTGTGAATTTTGGCATCTTTGACTAGGGCTTCCACCACATCATCCGCTACACCACCACCGATTCCGCAACCTAACCAATTTTGTTCCCCATCGCATTAGTGGTTGCTTGAGGAGTGATTTGAGTCTCCTAAGGTGTCTAGGCTACTTCGGGATGGTTGCTTCTTCATCAACCACCACCACCTCCATAACTTCCGCATAGTTTTGCCCACCTCACACTCCCGCCACCCCAACTTAACCCAATTTTGTTAGTGTTGTGAGTTCTGTCTCCTAAGGTGTTTCGGCTACTTAGGGACCGTGCTTCCAACTCCGACACCGTGCATACTCCATCACCTTAACCTCCACTTCCACATTGCCTACTCGCATAACCCATCATTGCATTTCTGCAATCCCTTTGAGCTTCCGCAACCACCACCGCATCCCGATACCACCATTTTGACATTTGACATTTGAGATTTTGAGTTCGTGGTTTTCCGTTTCCTAAGGTGTTTCGGCTACTTAGGGACGCATCTCCATCATCTTGGTGTCTACATCAAGAACACCGCCACTCATCATCGCCAAGGATGGTAACCTCCATATCATCTTGGTATCATGGTACCCCTCCATTGTATATTCCCTTGCCATTGCATTGATAACCCCTAGCCCATTTTGCATCACTTGCCTACCGAGACTAGCCATTTGAGTATTGCTGGCAATGTTACCTGTGCACATTAGTGATCTACACCATACATTGCATACATACCATACCATATCATATTGGTATCATAGCATCTCGTGTGCCTCAAGTTTGCTCCCGCAAATACACAATAGCTATCTTGGTTTGTGCATTGTGCAAAAGTGGCCATACAAAGAAAAAAAGAATAAGCTTTTAAGCAAAAGAGAAAGAGAAAAGAAGCTTGTAAGCAAGTGCCATAGCATCATACCACATTGCATATAAGATTCTCATATCCGATCATCTTGGATCATACCACCGGAACATCATACATATATAGCATACTTGGGATAGAAGTTTATACATTTTGCATATCATAGGTTGTGCACAAGTGTCATATCCTCCTATAGAGCAATCACGCCACCGTCTCTCTTGAGTTGTGCAACACGAGCGTTTTCCGTGGATTCCACATTTTGAGCTCATTCCTTGGTTGCACGACCCCATTTATCTATCCGTGTGTGTGTTTCTGTGTGCCATTCATTGCTATTGGTCTACTTGTTTCACTTGCGAATTTGTGAATCTCTTTCAACTTTATTGACTCTTGCTAACATTTTACATTAAATTTTCATGCCACTATCCTCACCGAGCTACTCCATAAGCTTTAGTTTGTAGGTGTGAGTGAACAAGTCCGGTACCAATTCCACTATTCTTTCATCTCACATTGAGTGAAACGAGATACATCCTAAACTTTGGGAAAAGGTAACTTGGTATTGTTTATCTCATTTCCTACTCACCTCTACTCGAGTCTTGTGATGGATAGGCAAGGCATTTCATCTTCGGTCCACAACAACGATGAGTTCGATGCCACGAACAACTCCAACGACGCCAAGATGCAAGCTCATATGGAGGAGATCAAAGCCCTCATCAAGTCCTACAAGCGGTCTTCCTCATGTTCGAGAAGACGCTCAAGAGCACATGTCTCCGAGCTACCATCTCCGCCAAAATCACATCGGCATCGACACCATCACCACCACGAACGTGAATGTCAAGAGCTCAACACCAACAACCGCTCAACGACTTCACCATCTCCCTTGGCATCTTCGCCAAGCGACTTCAAGGCATCTTCGCCTTCGGATATACGACCTCTTCGCCAACAAGCACCTCAACACTACGCACAAGAGAAGCTCCCCAAGCTCAAGTCCGCGACTTCCACGTGCTACTACGACCTCGACATCGACCATGAGATTCCTTTCTATGGGACTCTAGAACCCGAGGAGTATCTCGAGTGGGAGCGTTTGATGGACAACTACCTCAAGCTACATCAAGTTCCTCCCGAAGATCAAGTGAAGTGCGCCACAAGGAACTTCCACAACTACGCATCGACATGGTGGCTTCATGCACCTTCGGAGACCTACGACATGAGTTGGCCCAAGATGAAGAGAGATTTGCGGCGAGAGTTCGTGCCTCCATCCTACATGGAACAACTTCCATGCCAATTGGAGAACACCATCCAAGGATCCAAGTCCATCAATAAGTACTTCAAGGAGATGAAGATTGCCTTGCGACATGCCGGCGTGGACAACCCCATTTCGATGAAGTTGCACTTCATGATGGGATTGCACAACGACATCTCCAAGACTCTCTTTCTCAAGAACTACAAGTCCCTCGACGACTACTACATTGGTGCTCTCAAGGCGGAACAAGAACTCATGAAGGCCAAAGCTTCTCGACCCCAAGCTCACTTCGTGACGACCAAGCTCTAGGACCATGAGCATGAGGCTAGTACCACCAAGATGTCCAAGCCTGATGAGCTCCAAGATGATGTTCCCAAATTCGAGTTCACCGCCATGCCTCTTTGTGGCATTGATGATGCCGAGTCCTCCATGACTCTTTTTCAAGACGGTGCGGCGACGACTACGACTATGGGGCCAATCAAGGAACGTGCTTTGGAGGTGAGCGGCATGGTGACGAGAAAGGATGATGCTTCCATCTTAGGAGGCGTGAGTGATGATGTGCCATCTTCTGCCTTCATCCACGATGACAACAACGAGATGGTTGAGCATGGGATTTTCCCTTCGACCACGGCGACGTATGATGACTTGAGTGACTTGTTCCACCATATTGATAGTGAAAGTGCCTTCACCACTAGCCCCATATATGATGTGTGGCCACAATTCCCATGTGAGGAGAGCCACAACCCCCACCACTTGAGTGAGATGAGTGACTCCATCATATGTGAGTTTGAGTGCACCTATTTTGAGGGAGTGAGTGAACCACCACATAGAGAGAGAGAGTGATAGTTGATAGGGCATGTGAGGCCACTTCGATTTCTAACGACTTAACCTCTACCTCAATTGTGTCTTCTCATTTGGTGCTAGGTTCCATATATGATGACGCGCCGATTCGCGACGACTACGTCCTACCTTTGGACAAGATGATGGCCATGGTGGAATATGATGCACCCCCACATGGTTCCATCACGATGATGATCTTGACCACCATTTGGTCTTACCCACCTCACCTACACCACTAGAGTGGAATGAACAAGGTAACTTAGGTGAAGGTGATGCTCTAGTCCCACTAGTGGACATTCTTGACATTGATTGCTTGCATGATGTTGATCCACCTATTTCCATGATTCATGCTAGTGTGACTTTCTCATGTGATGATTTCTTGACCATTTACGATGAGTAGGATGATTCTCATGTGGAGTCTATTAGTTGTGATGCCATGATACATAGGATTTCTTGTGACAATTCTCTAGGTCACATCACATTTGACAATCCGCTTGACGCATGAGATCAATCATATGTCATATTTGCATCCTCTTCATAGTGACTATGCATATGCCATTAAAATAAACCCAATTTGCACATATGGCATAGATGACAAGCCTATGGTTATTGGCATTTGTTTTTCTTGTGATTATATTGATATGCTCCCTTTGCATCATTTATCTCATATGCCATGCCATGACCACCTAGCTTCGGATATGCATTGTTTTGGGTGTTGCCCATTTTCTGCATATGATGTTTCCAATATTTCTCATTATGGTGGCATATTATATATTTCATCCAAGGCTTCGTGCACTCATTATGGTGGCTTCAAAGTCCTGAAATCATCACTTGAAACTCCGGTCTTGTTTCCCTTGCGCATGCCATCATCTCCATGCTTGTTCTTGCTCCAATGTTCATCCTTCTCCAAGCAAGGCCCTTCATTTGTAAGAAAAACTAATTTATCCAATTTAGGCAGCATCATATTCTCATGAACATTAGAATCATTACCAAGAAACAAAAGTACCTGATAATTTAATTGGCGTGCGCGAGCTCTAGTAATTGGTCCAGTATGTATAACAGCAGGGGCTGTGGGTGTAACAATGGTATTGATGTCCTCATCATCCTCCCCTTTTTGAAATGAAGTCGTCCTTGACGGAAGCTCATCTTCCTCACCCAAATAAGACTTCAAATCAGCAATGTTAAAAGTGGGACTAACCCCAAAATCTGCAGGCAACTCAAGTTTATATGCATTATCATTTATTTTCTCTAACACCTTAAAAGGACCATCAACACGTGGCATTAGCTTTGATTTGCGCAAATTAGGAAATCTATCCTTACGCAAATGTAACCAAACAAGATCTCCACGTGCAAACACAACATGTTTTCTACCCTTATCTCCAGCAAGTTTATATTTAGCATTCATACACTCAATGTTTTCCTTAGTTAACTCATGCATTTTTAAAATCAATTCAACACGTTCTTTAGCATCAAAATTAACCTTCTTCGAAGATGGAAGAGGCAACAAATCAATAGGTGCACGAGGTAGGAAACCATACACAATTTCAAAAGGGCACATCTTAGTAGTAGAATACAATGAACGATTATAAGCAAATTCAATATGAGGCAAGCATTCTTCCCACATTTTCTTATTATTCTTGAAAACAGCCCTAAGCATAGTAGACAAAGTTCTATTGACTACTTCAGTTTGACCATCGGTTTGGGGGTGACAAGTAGTACTAACAAGCAGTTTAGTCCCGAACTTAGCCCATAAACATCTCCAAAAGTGGCTAAGAAATTTAGTATCACGATCTGAAACAATAGTATTTGGCACACCATGCAAGCAAATAATTTCACGAAAGAACAAATCAGCAACATTAACAACATCATCACTTTTATGACATGGTATAAAGTGTGCCATTTTCGAGAATCTATCCACGACAACAAATATGCTATCCCTCCCCTTCTTTGTTCGAGGTAAACCTAAATCAAAGTCCATAGATATATCCTCCCAAGGAACACTAGGTACAGGCAAAGGCATATAAACCATGAGGATTGAGTCATGACTTAGCTTTTTGACATCTAGTGCAGCGGGCAACAAAACGCTCAACATCCCGTCTCATTTTTGGCCAAAAGAAATGTGTAGCAAGTACATCCTCCGTCTTCTTCACGCAAAAGTGTCCCATTAATCCTCCTCCATGAGACCCCTGCAACAACAAGAGACGAATGGAGCTAGCTGGAATGCATAGCTTGTTAGCACTAAACACAAATCCATCGTTAATGACGAACTTGTTCCATGTTCTTCCTTCTTTACAATTCTGCATTACATCTTTAAAATCAGCATCATGCACATACTGATCTTTGATGGTCTCCAAACCAAATATTTTGAAGTCAAGTTGCAAAAGCATAGTATAGCGACGAGACAATGCATCAGCAATAACATTTTCTTTACCCTTCTTGTGTTTAATGACATAAGGGAAAGTCTCAATGAATTCAACCCATTTAGCATGTCTACGATTCAGTTTAGCTGGACTTTAAATATGTTTCAAACTTTCATGATCAGAATATATAACAAATTCTTTGGGCCATAAATAATGTTTTCATGTTTCTAAGGTCCGAACAAGAGCATATAATTCTTTATCATAAGTAGAATAGTTCAGACTTGGCCCACTCAATTTTTCAGAAAAGTATGCAACAGGTTTGCCATCTTGTAATAACACACCTCCTAATCCAAATTCACTGGCATCACATTCAAGCTCAAAAGTCTTATTAAAATCTGGAAGTTGGAGTAAAGGAGCATGTGTCAACTTATGTTTCAATACCGTGAAGGCTTCTTCCTGTGCGGTACCCGAAACAAAAGGCACGTCCTTCTTTGTAAGCTCATTGAGAGGTGCAGCAATGGTGCAAAAATCTCTCACAAAACGCCTATAGAAACCAGCGAGTCCAAGAAAACTCCTCACTTGTGTGACTGTTTTGGGCTGCGGCCAACTCTCAATAGCTTCAATCTTGGCTTTATCAACTTCAATTCCCTGTGGAGTAACAACATAGCCAATAAAAGATACTCGGTCGGTGCAGAAGGTGCACTTCCCAAGGTTAGCAAACAAACCTGCATCACGTAGAGCAATAAAAACAACACGTAAATGTTCCAAATGTTCCTCCAAAGATCTGCTATAAATCAATATATAATCAAAATAAACTACCCCAAATCGTCCAATGAAAGCACGTAGAACTTCGTTCATCAATCTCATGAAAGTACTAGGTGCATTAGTTAACCCAAAAGGCATGACTTACCACTCATATCATCCCAACTTAGTTTCAAATGCGGTTTTCCAATCATCTCCCAATTTCATACGAATTTAATGGTATCCACTATGCAAATCAACTTTGGAGAATATTGTGGAGCCACTCAATTCATCAAGCATGTCATCTAGTGTAACGCCCTCGATGCGGCTATATCGCCCACGTGTCGACACACGACTTAGAGGCATAACCGCATTGAAAGCAATGTCGCAAGTGAGGTAATCTTCACACAACCCATGTAATACATAAGGGAAAGAGATACATAGTTGGCTTACAATCGCCACTTCACACAATTACATGAATAAAGCATTACATCATCCAAATACAATCAGGGCCCGACTATGGAGCCAAAATAAAAGAAGACTACCCCAAAAGCTACACAGATCCCCGATCGACCCCAACTGGGCTCCACTACTGATCAACTAGAATGAAACAACACAAAGGACAAGATCTTCATCGAGCTCCTCCTTGAGCTTGGTTGCATCACCTGCTCGGTAACATCGGCCCCTGCAAACTGGTTTTGGACGTATCTGTGAGTCACGGGGACTCAGCAATCTCACACCCTCGCGATCAAGACTATTTAAGCTTATGGGTAAGGTAAAGGTATGAGGTGGAGCTGCAGCAAGCGACTAGCATATATGGTGGCTAACATACGCAAATGAGAGCGAGAAGAGAAGGCAAGGCACAGTCGATAAAAGTATGATCAAGAAGTGATCCTAGAACAACCTACGTCAAGCATAACTCCAACACCGTGTTCACTTCCCGGACTCCGCCGAGAAGAGACCATCACGGTTACACACGCGGTTGATGCATTTTAATTAAGGTCAACTTCAAGTTTTCTACAACCGGACATTAACAAATTCCCATCTGCCCATAACTGCAGGACACGGCTTTCAAAAGTTCAATCCCTGCAGGGGTGTCCCAACTTAGCCCATCATAAGCTCTCACAGTCAACGAAGGATAAACCTTCTCCCGAGACGTTCCGATCAGACTCGGCATCCCGGTTCTACAAGACAACTTCGACAAGGTGTCCCCGCAGTCTGCTCGGTCGGACCAACACTCAGAGGAGCACTAGCCCAGGGGGGGTTTAAATAAAGATGACCCTTGAGTCCGCGGAACCCAAGGGGAAAAGAGGCTAGGTGGCGAATGGTAAAACCAAAGTTGGGCATTGCTGGAAGAGTTTTATTCAAGGCGAACTATCAAGGGGTTCCCATAATAGCCCAACCGCGTAAGGAACGCAAAATCCGGGAACATAACACCAATATGACGGAAACTAGGGCGGCAAGAGTGGAACAAAACACCAGGCATAAGGCCGAGCCTTCCACCCTTTACCAAGTATATAGATGCATTAATTAAATAAGATATATTGTGATATCCCAACAAGTAAACATGTTCCAACAAGGAACAGCATCTCCATGTTCCAACAAGGAACAAACTTCAATCTTCACCTGCAACTAACAATGCTATAAGAGGGGCCGAGCAAAGCGGTAACATAGCCGAACAACGGTTTGCTAGGACAAGGTGGGTTAGAGGCGTGGTTCAACAATATGGGAGGCATGATAAGCAAGTGGTAGGTATCATAGCATAGGCATAGCAAAAGAGCGAGCATCTAGCAAGCAAAGATAGAAGTGATTTCGAGGGTATGGTCATCTTGCCTGAAATCCCGCAAGGAAGAAGAACGAGTCCATGAAGAAGACAAACGGACATAGACGAATGGTTCCTCACAAACACGACGTTACTGGAACCAACCCGAAGAAGCAACACCGGAAAGAAGCACACAACATAGTAAACAAACCAACACATGAACAAGGTATGATATGCGGGATGCGATATGTGATGCATATGCAAGATTTGACAAGGAATGAAAGAACCTGGCCTCAACTTGGAAATACAAGAGTGCCACTGGAAAGGTGAGGTGATTTCGGTTGAAATCGATATAAAGATCGCCAGAATCAGATGCACGGTTTGGAAATGGCAAGCAAAACAACAACGGCACCGGTCTGCGATAAACAACAAGTAGACATCTAAATGCAACAAGTTAAACATGATACAGCACTCAAACATGGCAACAAAATACATGGCAGGGATCCACTCATAATGCTTTAGAAAAGATGAACACTGAGCCACGGCCAATTCATCCATTAACAGGTTCAAACAAGCATGGCAAAAGTGCAATTGGTA
Source organism: Triticum monococcum (assembly GCA_034509565.1). Lineage (NCBI taxonomy): Eukaryota > Viridiplantae > Streptophyta > Magnoliopsida > Poales > Poaceae > Triticum > Triticum monococcum. Next base: position 252,306,227 of record CM067845.1, read on the forward strand.
AACAGGTTTCAGACTTAGTGAAATTAACACAAGCCTGGAATTTCAGATCAGGTAGCACACTTTGGAGCACGAAAACTATATGCTACAGGAACTTAACATGGCAAAGCAAGGCATGGCATGGAGCTACTCAAAGATCTTAACAAAAGTCCCTTAGTGACCTTGAGCCAAAAGAGATCAGAAAATACAATTGCAAGCATGTGAACATGGCAAAAACATAATCAGATCCCAGACTTAGTGAAAAACTGAAGCATGCAAATATCTTAACGAGTAGGCATGTTCACGAGCTCGATGCACTCACTACAGAGCATGTCATGACAATCTAAGCATACACCCATCACATTATATAAGCTAGACATGGCAAGAACAACAACATAGCATGCACGGATCAACAACAACATCCTCGGCAAAATCGCTAACAAGTAGACAATCTGCCTAGATTCACAAAATAGCAAAAGAAGAGCTCGATTGACTCAAGCTAGGGTGCTCCATAATTGCAAATAAAGACATGGATGGATAGAGCACTACAAGATTAACAAATCATCCTTACTGATCATCCTCAAAAGAGGCATGGATCACTAGGAAACAACATGAACATATGGCATATTGATAAAAACAGATCAAGGACTTTGTGAAATTGCTAAGTCCCTGAAATCAGCATTAACGAATGCACTACTTTGCAAGCTTGTGCTAGTCACCACACATATCACAAAAATGCATGGATAGCACCTCTGTAAATATGGCAAAGCGTATAACAAAATCATGTAGAACTCAGGAGCATATCATGCACACAATAATCATGGCAAAAATGACAAATAGCTATTTGGTGCGACATATCTGACAATTATCTCAAATAGCTCTCTTCCAACAGCATTTCCGGCACCAAGATGAGCTGAAATGAAAATGATGCAATGAGATGAAAAGATGTACTCTCTGAGACGAGAATTTTGATATGCTACAAGCCCAAAACGGAGCTACGAGTGCGGAGTTACGATGCGAGGAAAAATGCCAAAAATACTGGGGACTTAGCGAAATTACCACTCCGAGAAAGTCAACGGGACCGAACGGAGCGGGATGGCGAGATCCGGATCGGGAGATGCGCGTTTGGATGGATGAATGGGTGGATCTGGTCCACCTTGCCCAGATCCGGCGAGGGGCGTCTCCAGCGAGGTGACGACGGGACGGCGCCGACGAGAGGCGTGGAGGCGCTGGCCGGGCGGCGGCAAAAATGAGGCGCCGGCGGGCGGTGCGGGATCCGGAGCGCGCCGGCTCGGCGTAGGAGGAGCGGAACGTCGGTGGGAGAAGCACGCGGCGGTGGGGATCGGCAAGCCGCCGCGGCGGCGCGGCGTGGAAGACGGTGCCGGGGCGCGCGAGACCGGGCGGCGGCAGCTCCTAGGCGCGCGAGCTTTGAACGGATGGGCCGGACGGGCCTGCGATGGGCTCCGCCGGGCCGCGCGGTGGGAGGACGCCGGCTGGACAGGTGGCGCTGTCCGGTTGGTGGAGGGCGGCGGTCGGCTGATGTGGCGAGACCGGATTGGCCAGAGCGAGGTGGCAGCGGCGGCTGGACATTGTCCGGCGCGGCGAGGACGCCTCCGGCGGTGCGAGGGAAGGAATTTTTAGGGTTTCGTCCGCGAATTTGGAAGGGTTGCACATATATATAGGTAGAGGGAGCTAGGAGAGTCCAAAGGAGGTGCGGTTTGCGGCCACGCGATCGTGATCGAACGCTCTAGATGATAGAAGGGGTTTAGGTGGGTTTTGGGCCACTTTGGAAGGGTGTTTTGTTGCAACACACACGAGGCCTTTTCGGTCCCCTCGGTTAACCGTTGGAGTATCAAACGAAGTCCAAATGGCACGAAACTTGACAGGCGGTCTACCGGTAGTAAACCAAGGCTGCATGACAAGTCTCGGTCCAATTCGGAAATTTTTAACCCCCACACACAAAAAGAGGTAGAAAGAGACACCGGGTGACATAGGAGCCGGATTGCAAAACAGACAACGGGAAAAATGCTCGGATGCATGAGACGAACATGTATGCAAATGAAATGCACATGATGACATGATATGCAATGCATGACACGCAAGTAATGACAAGGCAACAATAACGAAAAACTGGAGGACACCTGGCACATCGGTCTCGGGGTGTTACATCTAGCCTAGGAATAGGATGACGATAACAAATAGTAATATTATTAATGCCTCTACAATCAACACACATACGCGATGTACCATCCTTTTTAGGCACTAGTATAATAGGAACAACACAAGGACTAAGAGATTCGCGTATATAACCTTTGTCGAGCAGCTCCTATACTTGACACATAATCTCCTCTAGATTGGTACAGTATGGTGCACGGTTGGGTAATGGTGCACGGGAATTAAGTCAATTTGATGCTTAATCCCTCGAATAGGTGGTAATCCCGGTGGCACGTCTTATGGAAAGACGTCAGCGAACTCCTGCAAAATGTTAGTGACAGCAGGAGGCAAAGAGGAAGGCATGTCCTCGAATGAAAATAATGCCTCTTTGCACACAAAAGCATAGCAAACAGATTTGCTAACATCTAGATCATCAATATCAGATTTGGTGGCAAGTAAACGTGCACTTTTTAATTTAATTTTATAAGCAACACTGGATGGTTTATTATTAGGCTTCAGTTGTTGCTCAAATTCTTCTGCCACAATCTGATTTTCACGCTTATTTTGCTCCTGTTTTGCTTTATTAGCTCTATTAATATCATGTTTCAAAATGGAATCAGGAGTCAGAGGAAGCAAAGTAATATTTTTGTCCTTATGAACAAGAGTATACTGATTGTTTCTACCATGGTGTACAGAATTTTTATCAAATTGCCATGCTCTACCAAGTAATAAGGAACATGCTTATTGTAACACCCACAATGCGGCTATATCTCCCACGTGTCGGGGCATGACTTAGAGGCATAGCCGCATGGTAGGTCTGTCGCAAGAGGGGTAATATTTACACATCCCATGTACTGAATAAGAAAGGGATAAAGAGTCGGCTTACAATCGCCACTTCACACAATACATAAATAGACATACATCATCCAGAATACAATCAAGGTCCGACTACGGAACCAAAATAAAGAGACAACCCCAAATGCTAGATCCCCGATCGTCCCAACTAGGCTCCTCTACTGATCATCCAAAAAAGAAACATAGTAGCGGCCCGAATCCTTGTCGAACTCCCACTTGAGTTCGGTAGCGTCCCCTGCACTAACATCATCAGCACCTGCATCTGTTTGGAAGTATATGTGAGTCACAGGGACTCAGCAATCTCACACCTGCGAGATCAAGACTATTTAAGCTTAAGGGTAGGAAAGGGTAGTGAGGTGGAGCTGCAGCAAGCACTAGCATATATGGTGGCTAACTTACGCAAATAAGAGCGAGAACAGAAGAAAAGCACAGTCGAGCAGCTAATACTGATCAAGAAGTGATCCTGAAGCTACTCACGCTCAAGCATAACACGAGACCGTGTTCTCTTCCCGGACTCCGCCGAAAAGAAACCATCACGGCTACACACACGGTTGATTCAAGTGTCAAGTTCTCTACAACCGGACATTAAAAAATTCCCATCTGCCCATAACCGTGGGCACGGCTTTCGAAAGTTCAAAACCCTACAGGGGTGTCCCAACTTTGCCCATCACAAGCTCTCACGGTCAACAAAGGATATTCCTTCTCCCGGGAAGACCCAATCAGTCTCAGAATCCCGGTTACAAGACATTTCAACAATGGTAAAACAAGACCAGCAAAGCCGCCCGAATGTGTCGACAAATCCCGATAGGAGCTGCACATATCTCGTTCTCAGGGCACACCAGATGAACACTATGTACAACTAAAACCAACCCTCAAGTTTCCCCGAGGTGGCGCTGCAAGTGGCTCTGTTTTGGACCAACACTCAGAGGAGCACTGGCCCGGGGGTTTAAAATAAAGATGACCCTTGAGTCCACGGAACCCACGGGAAAAGGCTTAGGTGGCAAATGGTAAAACCAAGGTTGGGCCTTGCTGGAGGAGTTTTATTCAAAGCGAACTGTCAAGGGGTTCCCATAACACCCAACCACGTAAGGAATGCAAAATCAAGGAACATAACACCGGTGTGACGGAAACTAGGGCGGCAAGAGTGGAACAAAACACCAGGCATAAGGACGAGCCTTCCACCGTTTACCAAGTATATAGATGCATTAAAGTATACAAGATATAATAATGATATCCCAACAATATCCATGTTCCAACATGGAACAAACTTCATCTTCACCTGCAACTAGCAACGCTATAAGAGGGGCTGAGCAAAGCGGTAACATAGCCAAACAACGGTTTGCTAGGAAAGGTGGGTTAGAGGCTTGACATGGCAATATGGGAGGCATGATATAGCAAGTGGTAGGTATCGCGACATAGCAATAGAGCGAACAACTAGCAAGCAAAGATAGAAGTGATTTCGAGGGTATGGTCATCTTGCCTGCAAAGTTCTCAGAGTTGACGAAAGCTTGATCCTCGCTGGCGTACTCAACAAGTTCCTCGACCACGTGCTCGTCTCCTGGCTCTACCCAAAGCAAGAACACAAGCAAATGGACCAACAATCAATCACGGTGCAATGCACAAACAACATAATGCAAAACATGGCATGGCATGCGGGATGTGATATGCAATGCATATCCGTGCTTCGGAAGGGGAAGAATGAACAAGGCATCAACTTGGCAAACCAAGTGTGCCGCTGGAATGCTGAGATGATTTCGGTTGAAATCGATATAAAGATCACCGGAATCGGATGCATGGTTTGCAGATGGCAAGCAAAACAAGAATGGCACAATTCTACAATTAACAACACGATGCCACCTAGAATGCAACAAGAAACTAAGCTACTGCACTCCAACATAGCAACAAGGCATATGACAGTGATGTACTCATGATGCTTGACAAAACACGAACACTGAGCTATGGCTAAATCACACAAGAACAGGTTCAAACAAGCATGGCAAAAGTGCAAAAGATATCAGCTTCATAGACTTAGTGAAAATACTAACATGTCAGAAATAACATCAGGAAGCCATGTTTAGAGCTAGCAAACAACATGCTACAGGAACATATCATAGCAAACAAAGGTATGGCATGATTCTACTAAATGCATAGATCAAAAGTCCCGTACTGATCATGAGCCAAAAAGGCACAGAAGATATGATGGCACCCATGTAAACATAACAAGTTTTATTAACAGTTACAGACTTAGCAGAAAATAGAGCATGGCAAAATCAGATTATGATAGCAACTTGGCATGCTTGTTCGACTCATCAAAGTACACAAAAGGACATGGCATAAATACTAGCATGTAGTAGGCATGAAAATGAAGCTAGCCATGTGCCCAACACTTTCATAGCATATTTGAATTAAATCACACAAAAATGACAACAACATCATGATGTAAAATGACATGTTCATGAACTTGCTCAAATGCAAAAACTAATGCCAGCAATGGATTCATTGGATTTTTCTAGCCCAAAAACATATATACTATGTTGGGTTAGTGTAGAGAAAAGATCAAAGTTGCATTAAGTTAAAACTTCCTAAAAAGGAAAATAAACAAAATGGGAATCTGCCTAATATGGAATGTGCAGAATTGGGGATGGCCAAAAATTGAAAGGTGCTACTTTCCAGAAATGGAAACCGCGGGGTGACAGAGAAAAAAAGGAGGGGGTGCTATGGATGACATGCGGGGGCCGGTTGGAGAGTGTGAATGACATGTAGGGGCCGGTTGTCAGCGACTCCAGGATAAGATAAATAGTTAGCAAAAATAGGAGCGCCTGGGACTCGAAACCAGCACCTCCTACATCAGAGCGTGCGGGAGCAACCAGTGGGCTATGAGCCCAGAGTGTGAATATGAAGGGGCGCGTCTCCCTTTGAACAGAGAGAAGCCCGGTCCTGGAAATCGCCATGAACGCGTAGCAGAGTTTCGACGTCGAAGGCGAGCAAAGGCGGCGACTTCTGTAGCTGCAGAGCACTAGCGGGCGTACGGGATGGGGCAAGGACGCGCGCGTGCAAGTGGAGAAGCAAGGGAATGCGCGCGTGTGGGCCTTCCCGAGGACGAGCTCGTGCTCGCCTCGGTGGCTATGGCGGTGGCTAGGCGAGGCCTGGGGCTCGCGCGGGGATACTACGTTGCGGGAGCGCGTGCGCGTGCCAGCTGGAGCGCTGAGGCGAGTGTGGCAAGGCGGAGCGGGGAACGCACGATCAAGCCGCGGCCATGACAGGAACTACCCAAAAATATTACAACGTCGTTGGAGCACGGGAAAGGTTGAAACGAAGCGGCGCCTGCGGTGATCTATTGACAACTGGAAGGAGCAGGGAGGAAGTTGGATATACCTCCTTAACCTAGGATAAAAAGACGGCGACGGAGACGAGCCTGCGGCGACGCGGAAGAGCTCTGAACCCGGCGCGGCTGTTGCCCGTGAAGAAGAGGAAGAAGACAAGTCGGAGAAGTCAATACCGAGGCCGTAGAGGTCGTGTTCATCTTGGAAGGAGATGTAGAGGAACTTGGTGGACTCCCCCACAGCGGCAGGAGGGATCGGAACGCAGTCGGAGAGGCTACCCCGAGCTTGAGCTCGAGCTCGGCGGGGGCGTGGCGGGCAGGGCGAGGGCGCGGCGTGTGGCGCTATCCTAGGCGGCGGCGAGGGAAGGAGATGGTCTGAATGGATAGAGGAGAGGCCGGGGTAGGGTTTGGACATGATTTATAGGGGCTAGGGGCACCCGACGGCCGCCAAATCATCGGGCGTGTCGACGTGGCTCCTCTGGATGGTCTGCCGTATAGGAGGACGAAGCTCCTGTCGCTTCCGGGGTAACTGGGCTGCAAGATGCTGACTGGGCTGGTTCTGGAGGGAAGAGGCCCAGGTGACTGCGAGTAAGTTGGGCCTTTTCCTTTTCATATTATTGTGCCCGTTAAATAAACAACCAACAAAAGGGAAAAGGCCAGGGTATTGGGTATGAAATAGAAATAAGTAAGGATAGCTATGGACTCCTGGAATTATGGGTCATTTGATTAAATTTCTTTCGGGATTTTTAAGGGAAGAAAATTAAATCAAGTTTGAATTAAATTCAAACTCGAGTCAATTTTTAATCCAACCAAAACATATTCAAAAGAGCTGAAAATGCGTATAGAGGATGTAGGCAAGGTCTAATATTTGTAGAAAAAAGTTGAACATTAATGGAGTAGTGCAATATGGGACTTGCAAAAGAATGGAAGAAAGGGGTAGGAAGGAGTAGTGATGGTGCATGGATCACCCATGCAGCATGCATTAATATAACATGCATGAACATCATGGAAATGCAAGTTGACATAAGCACAACACAACATTGATATGCACATGATGCAATCATATGAAATGCAAGACATGAACAAAAAGCAAAAGGAAGACCAAAACCCAACCACGAAGGGAAATCTCATAACTTAAAGCCGAAAATGGCAGAGCCGGAGTTACAAATATGGCAAGTTACATCCGGGGTGTTACAACACTCCACCACTACGAGATGATCTCGTCCCGAGATTTAGGACTGAAAAAACTCCAGATATTCGGAACAGAGGTGATCCTTGCGTTCCTAGGTGGCTTCTCGGTCAGAATGGTGTGACCACTTCACTTTCAGGAATTTGATAGACTTGTTGCGAGTCTTGCGTTCGGTTTCTTCAAAAATTGCAACGGGATGCTCATGATAAGACAAGTCTTCTTCGAGATCAATCTCTTCAAAGTTGATGGTGCGCTCAGGAGTCTTGAAGCACCTGCGAAGCTGTGACACGTGAAACATGTCGTGCACATTTGCGAAGTTGGACGGAAGCTCAAGTTGATAGGCGAGATTGCCTCTTTTGCCAATGATCTTGAAAGGACCCACGTATCTTGGGGCAAGCTTCCCTTTGATACCGAAGCGACGAGTACCTTTCATTGGAGAGACGTGGGGGTAGACATGGTCTCCGATCTCGAAAGCCAAGTCATGGTGCTTGCTATCACAGTAACTCTTCTGGCGCGATTGCGCGTCTTTGAGATTTTCACGGATAACTTTGCACATTTCTTTAGCCTCTGTGATTAAGTCATTGCCAAGAAGTTGGCGTTCACCAGTCTCTGACCAATTAAGAGGAGTACAACACTTTTTGCCATAGAGAATCTCGAATGGGGCCTTGCCCAAACTCGCTTGGAAACTGTTGTTGTAGGAGAACTCAGCATATGGAAGACAATCTTCCCACTTCATGCCGAAGGAAATGACACAAGCCCTAAGCATATCTTCAAGGATTTGATTGACTCGCTCGACTTGGCCACTAGTTTGAGGATGGAAGGTTGTGCTGAAGCGAATGTTGGTACCCATAGCCTTCTGGAAGGAGTCCTAGAACTTAGAAGTGAAGATGCTTCCATGATCTGAAGATATCAATTGTGGAATGCCGTGCAAAGATACTATCCTGGAGGTGTATAGCTTTGCCAACTAAGCTGCTGTGATAGATTCTTTGATTGGAAGGAAATGAGCCACTTTAGTAAGCTTGTCGATGACAACAAAGATAGCATCATTTCCACGTTTGGACTTGGGAAATCCAGTCACGAAGTCCATCTCAATATGGTCAAACTTCTATTCTGGAATGGCAAGAGGTTGTAGGAGCAGCTGGCCGTTGGTGTTCTACTTTCACCCTTCTGCAGACGTCACATTCATTCACGAATTGAGCAATTTCTCGCTTCATTCGAGTCCACCAATACGACTGCTTGAGGTCATGGTACATCTTCGTACTTCCAGGATGAACGGATAGAAGGGAATTGTGAGCCCCGTTCATAATGACTTTCCGTAGATCACCTTTAGGAACCACAATTCGACCCTCGAAGAATAGAGTGTCTTTGTCATCAATGCGATAGCACTTGTACTTGGGTTGGCTCTTGGCAATCCCATTTTTCACCTTCTTCACCATGGAATCAAGAAGTTGCGCCTCATAAATCTGATCTTCCAAAGTATGAGAGACTTGGAGGTTGGCAAGAAAGCCTTGAGGAACAACTTGGAGGTTCAGTTTGCGGAAAGCTTCACAAAGGTCTGGTTGGAAGGACTTGAGAATCAAACTGTTGCAGTAAGCCTTCCTGCTCAAAGCATCTGCAATGACATTGGCCTTGCCTAGAGTATATTCAATACTCGGATTGTATTCTTGAATCATTTCGACCCAACGAGTCTGCTTGAGGTTGAGGTTGGGCTGAGTGAAGATGTACTTGATGCTCTTATGATCTGTGAAGATGTCCACTTTCCTTCCCAACAATAGATGTCTCCACATTAATAATGCATGGACAACTGCCGCCAAATCGAGGTCATGAGTGGGGTAGTTCTTTTCGTTGGGCTTCAACTGACGAGAGGTATAGGCCACAACTTTCTTCTCTTGCATTAACACAGCACCGAGACCTTGCAGGGAGGCATCACAAAAACTTCAAAAGGCTTGGATTCATCAGGAGGAGTCAAGACAGGAGTTGTGACTAACTTCTCTTTGAGGGTGTAGAAAGCAACGTCACAATCAGGCGTCCAGACATACTTGACATGCTTCTGGAGAAGGTTGGAAAGAGGCTTTGCAATCTTAGAGGAATTCTCAATGAATCTTCGACAATAGCTTGCAAGCCCAAGAAAACTGCGGAGCTGCTTCACATTCTGACGAGGTTCCCAATTCACAATTGCAGACACCTTCTCAGGATTAACAGTGATGCCCTTGGCGGAGATGATATGACCAAGGTAGAGAACCTCGTCAAGCCAGAACTCACACTTGGAAAACTTCGCATAGAATTGATGCTCTATGAGTTTGTCGAGTACCAATCTCAAATGCTTGGCATGATCCTCCTTATTCTTGGAAAAGACCAAAATATCATCGAGATACACCAAGACGAAATCATTTGTGTAAGGGTTGAAGATGAAGTTCATCATGCGAGAGAACGTTGGAGGAGCATTGACAAGGCCGAAAGACATGATTGTATATTCATAAAAACCATAGCTTGTTCTGAATGTTGTCTTGGGGATATCTTGTTCACGAATGCGAATCTGTTGATAACCCATACGGAGGTCAAGCTTGGAGAATACTTGAGCACCTTTAAGTTGCTCGAAAAGCTCATTGATGTTGGGAAGTGGATACTTGTTCTTTGTTGTCTTCTTGTTCAATGGACGGTACTCGACGCAGAGTCGTTCTGTTCCATCCTTCTTCTTGACAAAAATAACACCACAACCCCATGGAGATGAACTCGGTCTGATCAGACCCATACGTTCATGTTCATCGAGTTGTTTCTTCAACTCCTTCAACTCTTCTGGTCCAAGCTTGTAAGGACGTTTGCAAACAGGTTCCGTGTCAGGCTCAAGATCGATAACGAATTCAACTGGCCAGTGAGGAGGCATTGCCGGAAGCTCTTCTGGAAAGACGTCTTGATATTCACAAACGACTGGAATCTGAGAGATGGCATTCAACTCGCCCTTCTCATTGAGAGAAAATAGTCGAATGGTATCATCACGAGCGGCATAGATGATCACATCCTCAGAAGAGTGTGTCAATTGAAGTTGCCTGGAAACACAATCAAGCTGAGCCTTGTGCTTAGAAAGCCAATTCATGCCGAGAATAAGATCAATATCCGAGTCACCAAGAACAATAGGAGAAGACAGAAACTTATAGTCACCCATCTCGATAGACACATCCGGGACGCAATTATTAGATGTCATTTGCTTACCCGGGGACACAATCTTCAACGGGAAAGGAATCTTTTCGGTCACAAACTCATGCTTGGCTACAAAAGGTCTTGAAATGAAAGAAAGCGATGCACCAGTATCAAACAACACTTTTGCAGGAAAAGAGTCCACTGGAAGGTTACCCATGATCACTTCTGAAGAATCCTCTGCCTGAGCTGCGTTCATCATGTTGACCTTAGCATGCTTGGGATTATGCTTGACCACTGCACTTCTGGCAGACCTCATAGGAGGAGGAGGCAGAAGGCGCCTTTGGTTGAAGCATTTGTTTGCATAGTGCCCTTTCTGTCGACACTTGTTGCAAGTAACCTCTGAGAGCGGACGGTGATAAGGAGCACTTGACCTTGGAGTATGAGACTGAGCTTTGTTCTGATAGCCTGGGTTGGGTGGGTGGGAAGATCCATTGCCATCTTTACTCTTCTGCTAATAAGGCTGATGAAACGGAGGAGGAGGCAACCAGAACTTCTGTTGCTTAGCTGCCACTTGAGTTGAAGAAGAAGATTGAACTGCATCCCTGACTCTCTTCTTAGAAGCATCACACTTGAGTTGAGCAGCTTCTTGCTTTAGTGCCATGTTGTAGAATTCATCATACTTAGTCGGCTCAAGAAGCACAAGAGCTAATTGCAGATCTTCTGTGAGGCCACCTCTGAATTGATAAATCATGCTCTTTTCATCAGGGACATCTTGTTTAGCGAAGCGAGCGAGTTTCTAAAACTGGATATTGTATTGATACACGGACATGCTGCCTTGCTTGAGATTGCGGAACTCCTCACGCTTGCTCTCAGCAACACTCAGTGGAATGTGATGAGCTTTGAAGTCTTAGCGGAAATCATCCTAGGTATTCACACGACCTCCTCTGGAATCTCTGTATTGTTGATACCACTCAGCAGCTTGATCCTTGTGTTGAAACGAAGCAAACTTGACAAAGTCCTCAGGCCTGACATTGCTACACTCAAAATGTTTACAGATATCCACGAGCCAGTCATCGGCGTCTGTGGCCTCAACACAGTTGCTGAAGGACTAAGGCTGATTTGTGAGGAACTAATTGAGGGTAGCAAACTGAGGTTGATTGTTGCCTTGCCCTTGGTTGCGCTCTTGCAAGAGTTGCAAAAGCATCTGAGTGTTGGCATTGGTGGCTACCATGATAGCTTCCCATGCCTCCGGAGGTGGAGGTGGTGGCGAAGGGTTCGAATTCCGACACGTTGGAGCCATCCTGAAGAGGTTGACATCCGTTAGCATCCTGAAAGACATATATTCAAGCTGAATCAATGAATCGAAATTGCAACATATAGCCTTAACATTCGAACAAGGATGAACGAATGAATTCCAAAGTAAATCATCACACTTCCATTAAGGTTGAGAAGTCACTTAGACAAAGGTAGATGAATAAATCAACAAGGTACGGATATGAACAAATAATTGGTAAGGATTACCCAATCACAAACCAAGTATCTGCGAGATGAAATACTAGAGCTACTTGAATTCCCACCTATAAAACTCCCGAAATTTCTTGGTTATGCAATCAGGTGTTGAGGATACAGGGGAAGCATAATATCTCACCCAAAACTAGCAATTCCTACATCTAGCTGTATCCATCCTTCAACACATAACCAAGAAACTTTCGGAAATCATTTACCTCAACCTTCGAAAAGCATCAGTTATACGAGTTATGGAAATACTCCCGAACTCCCGCCCTAGTACTGGGTGACGTCGAGGTTCTCTCACCAACAACTGCATAAAAGAGATTTTCGATGTCGGCGAACTCAGGTATTCTAGAACTACAACGATAAAATTGTGACGACAACACCTCGGAGCTCAACTCCCCGGGACACTGCCACAATCCCTAAATGTCTGGAGGCACCAAGAACAATGTTCTCGTCACAAAACCATCAGAACGATTCCAAGATACCCGCGTGATCCTAATTTTTTTAGTGAAATTTGAGGACAAAAGAGTCAAAACTCTATGTTAGGAGGCCTCACCAGAGCGACGAAGGGACTGAGGAGTAAAAAGAATCCTACTCTCCGATATATATAATCCTAAGACTCAAAACATTTTGTTCTAGACTCAACAACGTCCGTGATTCGATCAAGCAGGGGGCTCCTAAGTCGGGGAAGGCTCTGATACCAACTTGTAACACCCACAATGCGGCTATATCTCCCACGTGTCGGGGCATGACTTAGAGGCATAGCCACATGGTAGGTCTGTCGCAAGAGGGGTAATCTTTACACATCCCATGTACTGAATAAGAAAGGGATAAAGAGTCAGCTTACAATCGCCACTTCACACAATACATAAATAGACATACATCATCCAGAATACAATCAAGGTCCGACTACAGAACCAAAATAAAGAAAGACAACCCCAAATGCTAGATCCCCGATTGTCCCAACTGGGCTCCTCTACTGATCATCCGGAGAAGAAACATAGTAACGGCCCGAATCCTCGTCGAACTCCCACTTGAGTTCGGTAGCGTCCACTACACAGACATCATCAGCACCTGCATCTGTTTGGAAGTATCTGTGAGTCACGGGGACTCAGCAATCTCACACCCGTGAGATCAAGACTATTTAAGCTTAAAGGTAGGAAAGGGTAGTGAGGTGGAGCTGCAACAAGCACTAGCATATATGGTGGCTAACTTACGCAAATGAGAGCGAGAAGAGAAGCAAATCACGGTTGAGAAGCTAATACTGCGAAAGAAGTGATCCTGAAGCTACTCACACTCAAGCATAACACGAGACCGTGTTCTCTTCCCGGACTCCACCAAAAAGAGACCATCACGGCTACACACGCGGTTGATTCATTTTAATTAAGTTAAGTGTCAAGTTCTCTACAAACAGACATTAACAAATTCCCATCTGCCCAGAACCGCGGGCACGACTTTCAAAAGTTCAAAACCCAGGAGGGGTGTCCCAACTTAGCCCATCACAAGCTCTCACGGTCAACGAAGGATATTCCTTCTCCTGGGAAGACCCGATCAGTCTCGGAATCCCGGTTACAAGACATTTCGACAATGGTAAAACAAGACCAGCAAAGCCGCCCGAATGTGCCGACAAACCCCGATAGGAGCTGCATATATCTCGTTCTCAGGGCACACCGGATGAACACTACGTACAACTAAAACCAACCCTCAAGTTTCCCCGACGTGGCGCTGCAAGTGGCTTTGTTTTGGACCAACACTCAAAGGAGCACTGGCCCGGGAGTTTAAAATAACGATGACCCTTGACTCCGCGGAACCCAAGGGAAAAGGCTTAGGTGGCAAATGGTAAAAACAAGGTTGGGCCTTGCTGGAGGAGTTTTATTCATAGAAAACTGTCAAAGGGTTCCCATAACACCCAACCGCATAAGGAACGCAAAATCAAGGAACATAACACTAGTATGACAGAAACTAGGGCGACAAGAGTGGAACAAAACACCAGGCATAAGGCCGAGCCATCCACCCTTTACCAAGTATATAGATGCATTAACGTAAACAAGATATAATAATGATATCCCAACAATATCCATGTTCCAACATAGAACAAACTTCATCTTCACCTTTAACTAGCAACGCTATAAGAGGGGCTAAGCAAAGCGGTAACATAGCCAAACAACGGTTTGCTAGGAAAGGTGGGTTAGAGGCTTGACAAGGCAATATGGGAGGCATGATATAGCAAGTGGTAGGTATCGCGGCATAGCAATAGAGCGAACAACTAGCAAGCAAAGATAGAAGTGATTTCGAGGGTATGGTCATCTTGCCTACAAAGTTCAAAGAGTTGACGAAAGCTTGATCCTTGTTAGCGTACTCAACAGGTTCCTCGATCACGTGCTCGTCTCCCGGCTCTACCCAAAGCAAGAACACAAGCAAACAGACTAACAATCAATCACGGTGAAATGCACAAACAACATGATGCAAAACATGACATGACATGCGGGATGTGATATGCAATGCATATGCGTGCTTTGGAAGGGGAAGAATGAACAAGGCATCAACTTGGCAAACCAAGTATGCCGCTGGAAAGATGATATGATTTCGGTCGAAATTGATATAAAGATCACCGGAATCGGATGCACGGTTTGCAAATGGCAAGCAAAACAAGAATGGCATAATTCTGCGATTAACAACACGATGCCACCTAGAATGCAACAAGAAACTAAGCTACTACACTCGAACATAGCAACAAGGCTTATGACAGTGATGTACTCAAGATGCTTGACAAAGCATGAACACTGAGCTACGGCTAAATCACACAAGAACAGGTTCAAACAAGCATGGCAATAGTGCAAAAGATATCAGCTTCACAGACTTAGTGAAAATACTAACATGTCAGAAATAACATCAGGAAGACATGTTTAGAGCTAGCGAACAACATGCTACAGGAACATATCATAGCAAACAAAGGCATGGCATGATTCTACTAAATGCATAGATCAAAAGTCCCTTACTGATCATGTGCCACAAAGGCACAGAAGATATGATGGCACCCATGTAAACATAGCAAGTTTTATTAACATTTACAGGCTTTGCAGAAAATAGAGCATGGCAAAATCACATTATGATAGCAAATTGGCATGCTTTTTCCACTCATCAAAGTACACAAAAGGACATGGCATAAATACTACCATGTAGTAGGCATGAAAATGAAGCTAGCCATGTGCCCCAAAAGGAAAATAAACAGAAATGGGAATCTTCCTAATATGGAATGTGCAGAATTGGACATGGCCAGAAATAGAAAGGTGCTACTTTCTAGAAATGGAAACCATGGGTTGAAAGAGAAAAAAGGAGGGGGTGATGTGGATGACATGCGGGGGGCGGTTGGAGAGTGTGAATGACATGTGGGGGCCGATTGTCAGCGACTCCAGGATAAGATAAATAGTTTGCAAAAATAGGAGCACCTCCTACATCTAGGCGTGCGGGAGCAACCAGTGGGCTACAAGCTCGGAGTGTGAATATGAAGGCCCGCGTCTCCCTTTAAACAGAGAGAAGCCCGGTCCTGGAAATCGCCATGTACGCGTAGCAGAGTTCCGACGTTGATGGCGAGCAAAGGCGGCGAGTTCTGCAGCTGTAGAGCACCAGCGGTCGTACGGGATGGCGCAAGGACGTGTGCGTGCAAGTGGAGCAGCAATGGAATGCGTGCGTGCGGGCCTTCCCGAGGACGAGCTCATGCTCGCCTCGGTGCCTATGGCGGTGGCTAGGTGAGGCCTGGGGCTTGTGCGGGGATGCTACTCTGCGGGAGCGCGTGTATGTGCTTGCTGGAGCACTGAGGCGAGTGTGGCAAGGCAGAGCGGGGAACGCACGGGCAAGCCGCGGCCATGACAGGAACTACCCAAAAAAATTACAACGTCGCCGGAGCACCGAGAGCACGGGAAAGGTTGAAACGAAGTGGCGCCTGCGCTGATCTATTGACAACAGGAAGGGGTAGGGAGGAAGTTGGGTATACCTCCATACCCTAGGACAAAAAGACGGCGATAGAGACGAGCCTGCGGCAACGCGGACGAGCTCTGAACCTGGCGCGGCTGCTGTCCAGGAAGAAGAGGAAGAAGACAAGTCGGAGAAGTCGATCCCGAGGCCGTAGAGGTCGCACTCGTCGTGGAAGGAGACATAGAGGAAGTTGGCGGACTCCCCCACAGTGGCAGGAGGGATCGGAACGCGGTCGGAGAGGCTACCCCGAGCTTGAGCTCGAGCTCGGCGGGGGCATGGCGGGCAGGGCGAGGGCGCGGCGAGTGGTGCTATCCTAGGTGGCGGCGAGGGAAGGAGATGGTTTGAATGGATAGAGGAGAGGCCAGGGTAGGGTTTGGACATGATTTATACGGGCTAGGGGCACCGACGGCCATCAAATCATCGGGCGTGTCGACGTGGCTCCTCTAGATGGTTTGCCGTATAGGAGGACGAAGCTCCTATGGCTTGTGGGCTAGCTGGGCTGCGGGATGCTGACTAGGCCGGTTCTGGAGGGAAGAGGCCCAGGCGACTGCAAGTAAGTTGGGCCTTTTCCTTTTCATGTTATTCTGCCAGTTAAATAAACAACCAACAAAAGGGAAAAGGCCAAGGATATTGGGTATGAAATAGAAATAAGTAAGGATACCTATGGACTCCTGGAATTATGGGTCATTTGATTATGTTGCTTTGGGGATTTTGAAGGAAAGAAAATTAAATCAAGTTTGAATCAAACTTGAGTCAATTTTTAATCCAACCAAAACATATTCAAAAGAGCTAAAATTGCTATAGAGGATGTAGGCAAGGTCTAATATTTGTAGGAAAAAGTTGAACATTAATGGAGTAGTGCAATATGGGACTTGCAAAAGAATGGAAGAAAGGGGTAGGAAGGAGAAGTGATGGTGCATGGAACACCCATGGAGCATGCAATGATATAACATGCATGAACATCATGGAAATGCAAGTTGACATACGCACACCACAACATTGATATGCACATGATGCAATCATATGAAATGCAAGACATGAACAAAAAGCAAAAGGAAGACAAAAACCCAACCACGAAGGGAAATCTCATAACTTAAAGCCGAAAATGGCAGAGTCGGAGTTACAAATATGGCAAGTTACATCCGGGGTGTTACACTTGCATAGGTACCACATCACAATCAACACAATCAGCATATGTAGAGATACTAAAATGTACACGAACGGTACGTGTTACCTTAACCTTGCCATTGTTGTTGAACCATTGGATGTAGTAAGGATGTGGATGTGGCCTTGTGGTGAGAGAGAGCTTCTCCACTATCTCCATGCTAGCCAAGTTGTTGCAGTTCCCTCCATCTATGATGACGCGAATAGAACGTTCCTTCACAACTCCCTTTGTATGGAACAAATTATGCCTCTGATTTTTCTCAGCTTGTGTAACCTGCACACTCAAAACACGTTGAGCAACTAAACATTCATACCTTTCAGCATCTTTAGCAGCCATGTATCGCGTCTCATGATCAGAATCATCTCCACCGTGTTCTTCGTGTGTAATAAGAGCCAAAGTCTCCTCATCATAGTCACTAGAGGACTCATACCCACCATCCTTAGTAGCAATCATCACACGCTGAGATTTGCATTCTCTCGCAAAATGTCCTCTTCCCTTACAATGACGACAACTAATATCACTTGTGTGCCCTATTGATGCCATGGAAGAAGAAGACCTCTGCGCAGGCCCGACAGGTGTGCTCTTGGCAAATAGTGGTGGTTGTGCCTGCTTTCTTGTATCACGACTGGAGGTGGCACCTGATGGAGGCGCTGGTGTAGTGGAAGTAGAGGATGCACGTGGTGTGCATGATGAAGATCAACCTGCAGAAAAGTTAGTTCGCGCCAATGCCTATCGATCATGCACTTCATGTTCAGCTTTACAAGCAAGATGGAATAAACGAGTGATATTATTATACTCCTTATACTCTAGAATGGTTTGAATCTGTCTATTTAATCCACCCATAAAATGTGCAAGCATAACTTCATTCTCCTCAATAATACCACATCTAATCATGGCAGTTTGTATTTCTTGATAATATTCTTCTACAGAATTTTTTCCTTGTCTTAAACACTTCAATTTTTGAATTAATTCACGTTGATAATATGGTGGAACCTAATGAGTACGCATAGCAGTTTACAAAGCAACCCAACTAGCTAGAATAGGATATAATCTACAATGTTCAGACCACCAAACACATGCAAAGCTAGTGAAAGCACAAACAGCAGCAGGAACACGTCTCTCCTCAAGATATTGTAAACATGTAAATCGTTGTTCAGTTTTAACTCCCATGGAAGATATATATCAGGAACATATCTACCCTTAAATGGTGGAATATTCAATTTCAGTTTAGGGAGATGGTCATGATCTCATACCTGAGGGGGAGCCCTACCATTTCCATTATTTGCATGTGGACGACCTAGTGGTTGTGGTGTTGGTGGTTGCACGTAGTTCTGATTTTGATCAACCTCATCCTCGTAATCTCCCTCATAATCCTCCTCCTCCGCATTAGCAGTAGGAGCCACAGAAGTATCAACAGCAGCACCAACGGTTTGGCCAGGCGCAAGAGGGACACGGCTCGCTCGGGGGAGGGCTGTTTCACAACATGGAGGTAGTCGTCGTCGTCGTTGTTGTTGTAGTCGTCGTCGTCGTCGTTGTTGTTGTCGTTGTAGAGGTGCGTTAGGTGCAGCCGGTGGCGGTGGTGGAAGACGCGTGAGCAATTCATTAAACTTGTTATCGAGCTTTGTTTCGAATGTCTTCTCCATGCCATCTATCTTCTCCATGGCCTCTTCAAATCTGTTTAGCACATCTTGCACCTGTCCACTCATCATCTGCTGAAATTTATCATGCAACTCCTTATTCGTCATGTTCTCCTAGTCAGTCTCGTCGGCTTGTGATCCTGCCATGCTTAGCAGCAATAGAAAGACACAAGAATATGATCCTACAAACTACTAACAAGAGGTGGTGGTGGGTGTCATAAATCCGCCAAGCAAATCTCAAATTCTTACCAGTTCTTACCCAGCAGCAGGCGGTGATCGGCAACCGTCGTAGTCAAAACTCTCAAAGCTTGGATAGAGCGATTACCAGGGAGATTCGAGCGCACGAAGTAGATGTATGTGGAGCTGGGAAGGCTTATAATATGGTAGGAAAAAGGATCAGCAATAATCAATTTACAGATGCAAAGTTGAATAAACGCTCAACGATGGTACTGTGCTGGTCCTAGGCTAGACCGTGCTAGAGACGTGAGCCTAGAACACTAACAAAATCACGGCGCTGCCCGTAAACAAGGGAGGAGCACACTCTGAATTTTTTCCGTTTTTTTTTCACTTTTTTTTCCTCTTTTTTAAGTCCGCAACATTTTTTTCCTAAAAAGTCTACAAATGGTCTAGAAACTGCCTATCTAGATTTTTTTTTGAAACTTGAACTATTTTCTACTGCGGGTAGCACAGAAGTTGGGGTGTCCGACTTGGTCATGACTTGAAGTATCGCGTGATCTGGAACTCGAAAACAAAGCAACAAATACTGGACTCGGACTGGTGGCAGAGATGAATCTGGTGGAAACTCGGACTGGTGGCGTATATATGTAGGGCGGTGGAACAGAAACTGGTGGCGAATCTGTGATGGAGGTAGACTCGGATTATCGTGATGGCGGTGGATATGTGGTATATGGCAGCGGCGATGACGATGGTGATATATGCCTTTTCCTTGCTTCGGAGTGACTAATATCGATGGAGAGGTTCTCGATGCGCTCTCGCAATCTTGATTGTGCGCCTTGCATTTGTCGTTGTAGATCGAAGATTGATGCTTTGGTGATGTAGTTGTTCACACTGTCATTGTTGTGGAAGACCGGAGATGAAATACCTTGCCTATCCATCACAATACTCGAGCAAATGTGAGTGGAGAAAGGAGAAGAACTATACCAAAAGTACCTTGACCGATGTTGAAGATGGATCAATGACCACTGAATGATGTAACAAGGAAATAGCACAATTGGTACCAATTCTTGTCGGTTTCTCACACCTACACAAATAAGGCTTATGGTGGAGCTCGGTGAGGATAGTGGCACAAAAAATTTGATGCAAAATGTTAGCAAGAGTCAATAATGTTGAAAGAGATTCACAAATTCGCAAGTGAAACAAGTAGACCAATAGCAATATGTGGCACACGGAAACACACACACGGATAGATAAATAGGGTCGTGCAACCAAGGAATGAGCTCGAAATGTGGAATCCACGGAAAATGCTCTTGTTGCACAACTCTAGAGAGACGCTAGAACGATTGCTCAATAGGCGGATACGACACTTGTGCACAACCTATAGGAGACAAAAATGCAACGACTTCTATCCCAAGTATGCTATGTATATGATGTTCCGGCGGTATGATCCAAGATGATCAGATATGACAATCTTATGCAATGTGGTATGATGCTATGGCACTTGCTTACAAGCTCTTTGTTCACTCTTTTTCTCTACTTAAAAGCATTTTCTGTTTTTTGTATGGCCACAATGCGAAATGCACAAACCAAGATAGCAATTCGGTATATACGGGAACAATCTTGTGACACGAGGGATGATATGATACCAATATGATATGGTATGTATGCAATGGGAGGTGTAGATCACTAATGTGCACAAGTAACGTTGTCGGCAATACTCAAAGGCTAGTCTGGATAGGCAAGTGACGTAAAATGGGCTGGGGGTTATCAATGCAATGGTAAGGGGATATACAACGGAGGGATACCACGATACCAAGATGATATGGAGGTTACCGCCCGTGTCGATGATGAGTGGCGGTGTTCTTGATGTAGATACCAAGATGATGGAGACTCGTCCCTAAGTAGCCGAAACACCTTAGGAAATGGAAAAACCACGAACTCAAAATCTCAAATGTCAAATGTCAAATGGTCATAGCGGGATGCGGTGGTGGTTGCGGAAATGCAATGATGGGTTATGCGAGTAGGCAATGCAGAACGGGAGGGTAAGGTGGTGGACTATACATGGTGTCGGAGTTGGAAGCACGGTCCCTAAGTAGCCGAAACACCTTACGAGACACAACTCACAACACAAACAAAATTGGGTTAACTTCGGGTGGGGGGAGTGTATGGTGGGCAAGCCTATGTGGGAGTTATGGTGGTGGTGGTGGTTGATGAAGAAGCAATCGTCCCTAAGTAGCCTAAACGCCTTAGGAGACTCGAATCACTAATCAAGCAACCACAAATGCTATAAGGAACAAAATTGGTTAGGTTGCGGAAGTCGGTGGTGGTTATGCGGCGGTTGTGGTGGAAGCCCTAGGCAAAGATGCCAAAGTTCCAAAACTTTGATGGAGTCAAATGGTGATGGTAGTATTTTTGTGTGAAGGGGGATGTCAAGAGCTTCAAAACAAGCTAAAGAACTTCAAAAATGGACTCCCGATGAATTAGTTATGGACAAAACAGTGAAATGGGGAAGGCTGAAACCCAGGGGCATGACATCCGGGGTTGGGTTCGGATTTCCGGTTGTCAGTGTCCAGAACGAAGCAGATTTGGCATTCCAGGAGTCGGACGTCCGGCCGGGGACCCGGATGTCCGGCCCGACGGCCCGAATATCCGGCCCGATGATTCCAGATCTCGTTTGGGGTGGAAATTTTTGAATTGGGGGCGGAAATTGATGATTCCAAGGTCAAAATTGGAGAGATTTCGTGGATGAAAGATGGGGAAACTTAGGGATATGCTAGATCCACTTGAAACCAAGCAAATCCATGGATAAAATCTAACAAAACTTTGTCAAACCAAAAAATCACAAAAAATATTGGGGGCTATTTTTGGTGGGGATTTTTGAAATTGGGGAAGAACACAATGAAATTAGGCTGGAAAACTACGAGGGGAGGCTCCGAAATCGTGATCAACGTGGCTCGTGATACCAAGATGATGTAGGGTGGAACCCTAGTGGCCCGATCTTTCACAAAAGGAGTGAATCCCGCGAAGAACACGAAGAACACGAGGGGAATCACGAGGAGAAACACGAGGGGAAACATGAGAGAATCACTCAAACCAACAAGAACAATCACACATGTGCTAGATCCTCGAAACACAAGGAGATACACGATCCAAATCCAACAAGGGATGATACAAAGGGTAGACGGTTCTCCTCCGTGAGGAGGTCTTGAATCCACAAGGGGATCTTCCCGTAAAGGGGTCTTGAATCCAAGGTGGATCTTCTCCGAAGAGGTGCCACGGTCTCTCTCAAGGAGTAGATCCGATATGGATGAGCGAAGCTCTATCTCACAAATGAGCTAACACAACGCTAACCCTAAAACATAGGTGGAGGGGGAGTATATATAGTCTAAGGGGTGAAGGGGTACATGTGCCTCGGCCCAGAAGCACTACACGCAGGCAGGGGAGGCCAGACGTCCGAGCGACGGACCGGATGTCAGGGCTGGCAGCCCGGATGTCCGGGCTGGAGGAGCTGACTTTGTTGCTCTCTGTTTGGTGGTGTCCGGATTTCCGGGGGCGAGGCCGGATGTTTGGGACCTGGCAAGACATCGGATGTCCGGGGTTGACGCAGGATGTCCGGGGCCTGTAGCACTTGGCGGCTGGGCGGCTGTTGCTGTAGTGGTCGTCTCCAGCGGCCGGATGTCCGGACCTGGGGCCGGATGTCCGGGTCCTGGAGTTGCCTTCTTCTCCTTTCAGCGTTTCTCTTCATCCATGGACTTGGCGGTTTGTCCGACTTCATGTGCATCTTCGGGAGGGTCCTCTTGATACCTAATCATGCATAACATTCCGGACTTAGGTAGTAGCCATGTCTCGAGAGGATCAAATGGGATATCACGAAGGAAAGAAGTCACCTTGTTCTTGAGATCTCTAGCTCAGTCTCGTGTCGTGGGTCCTCTTGGCACTTGAAGAGACAGTGGTAGGTCTATGGGGATGAAAATAGGATGCTCCGCATCAAAAGGTGTCCCGATGTTTCGGTGAGATGGTGGCTATCGTTTTCTATGGGAGTCGACCTTGACGATTCGACTACGAACGTGCAAGACGTCGCGCCTTAGCAATCTCTAAACCAACTTCTGAGGGGTAATTGACCACGCCGGAGCACGATCAACCTGACCACGAGGGTCTGTTTCCTGCAAGCAAACGAAGAACAGGCAACAAACTGAGATTGCAATCTGGATATTGCGAATATAAGATGAAAGCTTTATTGATCAAGGTGGGGTTCTGTGACGTCTTGGTCTGGTCGTTGAACACAAACGGAGTACGCGAAGTTGTAGCTATGGCGAACTTTTGATCTAAAAAAAACCTAAAGTCTAAACGATGCCCTAAGGGTTGTATATATGGAGGAAGAGGGGGCAATTTCGTGGCCCTTGGAAGAGGGGTCCAAAACCAACCCTAACTCTTGTTTCCCCACACCTACGGACTCTAAAAACAGCCTATACTTAAGTATTCTGAGAATACATAGGCCTGGCCCAATAATAAGGTGACACAACACCTAGAATAGCCTATGGACGAAAATTATGAAGTGGCATCTTGTATATTTCATCCAAGGCTTCCTGCACTCATTATGGTGGCTTCAAAGTCCTAAAATCATCACTTGAAACTCTGGTCTTGTTTCCCTTGCGCATGCCATCATCTCCATGCTTGTTCTTGCTCCAATGTTCATCCTTCTCCAAGCTAGACCCTTCATTTGTAAGAAAAACAAATGTATCCAATTTAGGCAGCATCATATTTCATTAATATTAGAATCATTACCAAGAAACAAAAGTACTTGATAATTTAATTGGCGTGCGCGAGCTCTAGTAATTGGTCCAGTATGTATAACAGCAGGGGCTGTGGGTGTAACAATGCTATTGATGTCCTCATCAGGCTGTGACACATTTCGTCCCGGGCATGAATCCTCCTCGGCTGGAGTACTTATGTAATACATGTAGTACCCACCGGTGTGTCCATCTATGCCTCGTAGCGCCCCGACGCCCAGCTGTGGCACCCTCGCCACGGCCACGCCAGCACCGGCCAGTTCATCTGGAACGAGTGAGTCGCGAACCATGCCACCATCACGAGAATGACATGTGATCCAGCCTCATTTAAGGTCCACATGTCATTGACTCATAGGCCGGTGCACTAAGCCACTGAAGTTCGGTCCCGTGGGCCCCGAGAGGGAAATGTAACTCCTGCGGTAGGCCTTGTGGTGCTCCCGTAGTACAAAATCGTGCCAAACCCGGAATTTGTTTCTTACTACTACCAATGTGCCGGCCCGTGCATTGCAATGGATCCAAAGTATATCTATTTAGTGGGGTGCACTCTAAACACATTATCTATTTATTTTCTATGGCCTTTCCTAGCCATGCAACCAAGCCACATAAGCTTCATGGGTGCCCCCCACATCATATTATTCATACTATGTTGACTAAAAAAAGATAAATCACCCAAAACAAGATCTTCACGTTTTTTGTTCCTACGATGTCGTGTCGTGCACGTACCTAGTTGTATAGTGGTAGTACTAGTTGTAGTACAAACTTCGTACTAGTAGGACTACTAGTACAGAATTCTCCTACTCTATCAGTGAGCCCCATCTAACACCAAATTTCTTGGCTTCTGTGCTACAGCTAGATCTTCCCCTCTTCGTTTTGGTTTTCCAACACGATGGGCGGGGTGCAGTTTGCCAATAGTCGGTTTGCTCAACTGCGGTCCCAAATGAAAGTGAAAATGCTAGGCAAAAGGCCTTCCGTAGCTATGTGGCATGTCGGATGGGTCGTGGAGTACTCCTGATTCCTGGGCGTGTGGGGGTGCGACACGAATGCGGCGGGCCTTTTCCTTTTACTAGCAATGTGCCTGTGCGTTGCGAAGGATCCAAAGTAGTAGAATAGTAGTACTTGTTCACAAACTTGGGAGAAAACACTCTTGTTTTGAGATACATATATACCACTAAAAATATATTACTTTTCACTCAAAATATATTTCTCAGACTGCTATGTGGCGTGTCGGACGGGTCATGGAGTACTCCTGATTCCTGGGTGTGTGGGGGTGCGACACGAACGCGGAAGGCCTTTTCCTTTTACTAGCAATGTGCCTGTGCGTTGCGAAGGATCCAAAGTAGTAGAATAGTAGTACTTGTTCACAAACTTGAGAGAAAACACTCTTGTTTTGAGATACATATATACCACTAAAAATATATTACTTTTCACTCAAAATATATTTCTCGGGCTGTTTTGATGAGGTGAGCGTGGGATGTGGCTGCTTTCAAGATAATAAGGGTTTTTTTGCAAATTGGAGCGGAGAAGTGGCCTATTGTTGCAAAAATGCCACAACTTACCTCACAGCCGTTAGATGCAAATTTAATGGTCAGAAACGATGGATGGCAGACACACCACCATCACCAACTGAGTCTTTTATAGGAGTAGGAGTAGAGAAACATGTATAGATTGTAACATTTGGTTCTGCTCCTTGGCACGATCGATAGATAGAAATAACGATTGGAAACACTAGGGCGGGGCTTTTTCTGCCAGATAAACAGGGTAGTGGCTAGGATGGTGTATCGTCGGTTTGGTCACATGCGGTCCAACATGTTCTAGTGTTTCTAGCAAGATGCCCATGCGTTGAATGAAGTTGATGGAAAAGGTAAGCACAACTTATAAATTGACGGATGGAGTACTAGTTACAGTGATGCATATAATTAAGCAAAGGGATCGCACATGTCTGTATTGACTAGAATGAGAATGAAATAACACAATAAGAATGAAGGCCACGATGATGCGATCGCAGTGGTGGTTACAGCAGGCAATAAGAAAGATGCATCCATCAAAGTACGACCTCCTCCTCCTCAACTCAGTGCGTCGGGCCACCGACCGGTGGCTAAGGAGTGGCGACTTTTGTGGCAAGGTCAAGGTGCTTCTCAGCAAAGGCATCCAAGGCTTCCAGCTCGTTGAGGAAGGCCAACGTCGTAGCGTCCTCACTGGCCTCGTAGATACCTATGTACATGATTTGCTCATACACGTGAATGTGTAGGTCGACGAATTCTTGTAGGGCGAGGCACCTCACAGCGAGCATGACCTCCAGGTGGACATTCTTCGTGGCGTCGGCGGGCAGTCGCAGGGCCACCAGTGCTAGAAAGAGGTTCCGGCCATGGAGGCCGATTAGGGTGGCGGGCAATGAGGAGCCCGGGCGTGCGGGCCGGAGGAATACAGCGATGTTGTCTGCGAGCTTCTAGATGACGATGAACTTGTTGGTGGTGGCAACGATCATCTGGTCCAACTGAGAGTCGTAGCTGGCGTCGACGATGGCCATCCACCAGCTGGTCGCCAACACCGTTTGGAGACGATCCTCAGCACCATGCCACAAGCTGGTGTCGTGGACCATCTGGCACAGCCGCTCGCGCGCATCGCCGCCATGTGTGTGGAGTGAGCACTTTTGCGCTTAGTGTAGGTGCTTAGGGGAAATGCTTAGCTGCATACGATATGGTACATGCATTGGAATGGAGGGGCGCCTTTATATGAGTGCAAACTGCATTGCATTCACATCGTGCTGCCTCTTTTACCAGTCCTCCTCCCATTACTTCTCTCATGCATTCATGATTCTAATTGAAGGAGGATGCATCATTGGCCATTCAAAATTTCGGGAACCGCTACCCTCTCCCTCATCTGCATTAAAGCCGTATCAGGAACTGCGCCGCCCGCTATCAAATCGAATAGTACTACGCTGCCCGCTTGATGCCCGGATGAACACGCCTCCTCGCCTTCGTCAAACGCCTCCGTTAAACCCGCATGCAAACCGAGAAACCTACTCTGGCCACACGTCCGTTCATGAGCGGGCCAGAATTAAATGCAACACCGGCCAAGCTCCTCCCGTCCGCCCTTAGTTTAAACGAGGCCAGACACCGACCAAGCTCCTACCGTCCACCCTATATTAAAACGAGGCTAGACTGACAGCGGGAAAGAATCACACCCCCTCTGCCGCTCCCCCATCTCCTCCTTCACCATTTTCTGCACTCTTCCGATGGCTTCCGAGGAGCCGTTCTCCGGCATACTACAGGACTGGGTGGCCCACCGAGCCCCCCGAATACGGGCGAGGCCGCTTGGTGCTTCACCAATCTTGCTTGGCCCAGCGGAGCCAGTTGCCGCCCCAAGTCGGCGCGTGGTTCAGCAATTTGCCGCTCCAATTCAGCTCGATGAGGAGTGGCGAGTTGCTCCACGCCGGCACGACGTCGAGCACTGCAACAAGGGTGTCGTCGCTGCCGCATCGTATCGTGCTACTAGTGTCTGCAGTGGCCACGCCTCCCGTGTCTGTGGGCGTGCCTCCAGTGCCTGCGGCAGTGCCATGCAGGCAGAGACAGAAGTCGGGTGCGTGGAGAGCGATGAGTCGGTGGCTAGCTTCTCCGTGTCCGCCGCCATCATCGAGGAGAAGTAGAACATGGGAAGCCGACGCCACTTGGGTCCCATGAAGGCCACCGCCGAGGCGAAGACTGCGTATTCAGGTGGTTTCTTTGCCACTGCTTCTCTTCCGAGGACCTTCGACGACCCCGCAAGTGTGTGCCGGACATGAGGAAGACAAAGGGATCCGCGGGCGGCCATTTAGATTAGGTACTGTATTAGTTATACCATGAGAGCCGGATTAGCACTGCTTAGTTCATGTAAATGTATTCCATGAGGTGGTCCAAACAAAGGGGTCTCCTTGCCTTAAGACTATATTGGTACATGGCCATCATGAAGACCGGGACTCGACGGGTTATGTGGTTCCTGCACGTGAAGACCTGTTTATCCGAGCACAACTATTCGTTCAGAAAAATCACCCAGTGCTACAGTGATGATGCTAGGATTTGTTGTGGTCAGCCGCCGCCCCTGCGGTGGTGAGCTGCCCGGCGCTTCGCACCTTTGCCGTCGTCTCATCCTTGCGGCCTTCTCGGCCGCCATTACTTCTGAGCCGCCATAGCTGTTTGCTGGTCTGCCTGAACCGCCGAGATTATATTAAGCCACCTCTGATGCGGCATATAGGTCGTTTGTCATTCACAAACATCAGGTGATATCTATCTAAATTTATGTTGTTAAACACTTATTGTTTTCTGTCCAAGAACAATTACTCTACCCTGTGACATTTTTACACAGGACAATTGTTTCATGCCATTATACCGCGGATGTACTTCGGCTGTGATGCACAGCTGCGCGGACATGTGTGTTGCGGTCCAGTTTGCATCAACACATCGGTCGACTCGCCAGTCCGCCCTTGCGGCCGGTTCACGCGTCCACACCAGCTTACAACACAGATGACAACTTGCTCCTCTGCACCGGCTTACAATGCCACGGCCGACTCATCTGTCTACTTCCGCAGCCAACTCGCTTGTGATTGGTTTTAACTTCACCATAGTGATCATCAACTCTGCGGCGGATAATTTTTGGCTTGATGTATCAGGTGAAATCCATCCAGTATATTTTTATAATGCTTTCTTTAAAAGAGCAATTACTATCGTTCTCAAGTTCTCCAATGCAGGATAAGTTATATCATTGGGCTGTTGACTCACTCATACCGGTTTACATCATGGTCAAATATGGAGAATCTCAAGACAACTCCTCGAGTCGCCTTGAGACTCGGGGGCTATGATGACATGACTCGGTAAATGATTACCTGTTCCCACAAAGCTTTGAACCTCTCAAATCCAGTTTAAAGTTCGGGTTCAAAAAGAATTGATCTCTCGCAAGTTCGAGTTCTCAAACAAATTAAGGGTTGCCAAAAGAGAACTTGCTGCCATGATGCGCGGTTCAAACATGGATATCCTGCCTTACGGCTTATCTTATTATGGTCACTTGGGGGCTTCCTGTTCAAACATAGGTTGTATTCGAACCAAAGAGAACATAGCTGTCGGTACCCTTTTGATCGGCACACTGCCAAACTCACTAGGGGGCTTCTTGATCATATTCGAATCATAGCTCAACCCCTTTTGGGTCCAACGTGGATCGTATTCGAATCAGCGCCGTTAAACAACTCTCAAGGTCATTTGGGGGCTTCCTGTTCAAACATAGGTCGTATTCGAACCAAAGAGAACATAGTTGTCGGTACCCTCTTGATCGGCAACGCCAAAGCCATTGGGGGCTACATGATCGTATTCGAATCCTAGCTTAACCCCTTTGGAATGGTTTACTGATCGTATTCGAATCAGAAGCCTTGATTTTCTTTTTGTCTGGATTAAGTTTTTTGAACACAATCTTTTGGGTTTTGAGACTTTTTGCTCATATCTGAAGCATATATATGTGGTTTCTATTAATTTGCTCTGGCTTTCGACGAACAAGTCGCCAGCATATGACAACATTAATGCTTGGAAGGTTTCACTTCTAATTTTTGGGTTATCACCCTTACTGCACAGGTATCATAAGCCGGCAGTACGACTCAATATCACAGGTATGATATTGTATATACATGATTATGTTTAAACCAGCCCTGGCTATGGACTTTAAGCCACCGGTATATTTTGAATTACGCCATTGGAATCATGTGCGTATTAAAGATTGGGTTATCACCCTTACTATGCAGGTCACATAGACCGACAGTGCAAATTCAATATCACAGGATAAGACTACATTTGGGTGGTTACCTGCCCTGGCTTCAGACATTAAGTCGCCAGGGCGTATGTTGTTTAAACTCTGTGCAGAATTTGTAGAACTGTGACTTATATAAATGCTTAAGTCCAAGCTCAGCATTAAAATTGATGCTTCAGAGTGATCATCCGTGCTGGATTTTCTCAAAGGCTATAAATAGTCGGGTTATAAAAATTCCGGCTTACAATGGAGGCGTATTAAATCGCCATCGTCCAAGAGCCACCGGGTATCTAAAACTCTGGATTTACTTGTCAACAGATAATGTACTTGAATGTTTAAATAGCCAAACTTGGCTGGATTTTCATTATGATATTGAATGATTGAGGTTTTCAAACCGGGTTATTCAAATCTTTAATAGCCAACATGGCTGGATTTTTATTATGGTTATCAGTAACTAATATTATGATTGAGGTTTTCAAAGTCGCTTCAGCGCAATGGCTAGTATTTTATCAATGGATATGATTTATTCTACAATGAAAGGAATAGTCCCGAGTCGCTGCAGGCTTACGACCCGGCACTTGGGAGCTTTATTATTCAAATTGAGATTACATCGAATATGCAAAGTCCCATGTCACTGACAGTATGCACCATGGCATTTGGGGGCTAATGCAAAGTCATATTTTGCTCAACTTATTGAAGACCCGACTCATCACATTCTAAATGAGCCGGCCCTTGGGGGCTACCAATTGTTCCTATCAAAAATTCATGGTACACAAGCCTCAGTCCATTACATTGAAAGATCCACTACTCGGTTGGTAGAGTACAAAGCTCTTAACCTTATGGACGTGGGTTCAAGCCCCATGGTGGAGATTACATCATATGATGTTATTATCAATGAATTATATACAAAGTCCCAGCTCAGTAATATCTTAATGACCCGGCCCTTGGGGGCTACACGTTGTTGCTCTAGTTTACATGATCATATTTACAAAGTCCCTGCTCATTATTGCATAATGACCCGGCCCTTGGGGGCTACACTGGTTGAAGTTTTATGGGCATAAGGCAATTAGAAAGTCCCAGGTTGCTGCAAGCATGACAACCCAGCACTTGGGGGCTATAGGTGATATACATATAAGGGGGAAAATCTTCAAATTCTCAGTTTTGAGCAGATCAGATTGACCCGGTATTTGCAACAATCATGATCCGGTCTCACCAATAATTATGACCCAGCATCGGCAATAGTTATGACCCGATGCTATCAATATTTACAAGCTGGCAATTTTGGCAATTATAACTTGCTAGCCTCTACATCTTTAAACCGGCGGATCACCAGTTGAATATTTGAAGACCAATATTTTTATCAAGTCAGAGCATTGAAAGCCGACTTAAGTGGATTATCTCTTATAATATTTCTCAACAAGAGACCAATGTCAGCAAATTGACTCTGAAGCTGGCCTGTTGACCCGGATTTTTTTCAATGGAAGTATCTGGATTTTTTGCATTGGCAAAATTTGAACATATCTGCTTGCTATGAGATTGTGGATACATATCAAGAAGGAGATGACAAGGACTTAAGGCTGATCAAGTGCCAGCTTACAAGGAATATTTAACCCGAAGCACAACCTGTCAAATTTGTTCTTGTGTTTATATTGCAGATTAGTTTAACATGGATAAATCCAAATTAAACTGGGGGCTAATGTCGGGGATATACCCGGTGCTATGACCCGACCGGATATATGACCGGCCTGACTTGGCGTTTCATTGGCAAATTGCCAGAAGATTGGCGACTCATGTGTCTGGCGATTCACTGGCGTGATGACTCACGAGCCTGGCAACTTAATGATGGCCCCGACGGCGGGTCAGGTGGACAACAAGGTCCGAAGGCCCAGTAGGCCGGTTCATGTTATGGTGGGCCGGCTTAAGATGGAAGGCATGAGGAATATTTCCTTTACGAGGAAGCAAGACCCGTACTTGTATCCGACTTGTAGTAGAGAATAAGTTATTTCTAATCTTACTAGGACTCTATGATGACCCACAAGTATAGGGGATCTATCGTAGTCCTTTCGATAAGTAAGAGTGTCGAACCCAACGAGGAGCAGAAGGAAATGATAAGCGGTTTCCAGCAAGGTATTCTCTGCAAGTACTAAAACAAGTGGTAACAGATAGTTTTGTGATAGGATAATTTGTAACGAGCAACAAGTAACAAAAGTAAATAAATTGCAGCAAGGTTGCCCAATCCTTTTTGTATCAAAGGACAAGCCTGGACAAACTCTTATATAGAGAAAAGCGCTCCCGAGGACACATGGGAATATCATCAAGCTAGTTTTCATCACGCTCATATGATTCACGTTTGGTACTTTGATAATTTGGTATGTGGGTGGACCGGTGCTTGGGTACTATCCTTACTTGGACAAGCATCCCACTTATGATTAACCTCTATTGAAAGCATCCGCAACTACAACAAAAGTATTAAGGTAAACCTAACCATAGCATGAAACATTTGGATCCAAATCAGCCCCTTACGAAGCAACGGATAAACTAGGATTTAAGCTTTTGTCACTCTAGCAACCCATCATCTACTTATTACTTCCCAATACCTTCCTCTAGGCCCAAATAATGGTGAAGTGTCATGTAGTCGATGTTCACATAACACCACTAGAGGAGAGACAACATACATCTCATCAAAATATCGAACGAATACCAAATTCACATGACTACTAATAGCAAGACTTCTCCCATG
This sequence comes from Triticum monococcum, assembly GCA_034509565.1. Taxonomy (NCBI): domain Eukaryota; kingdom Viridiplantae; phylum Streptophyta; class Magnoliopsida; order Poales; family Poaceae; genus Triticum; species Triticum monococcum. Next base: position 252,338,623 of record CM067845.1, read on the forward strand.
TCCTCAAGAACAAACGTAAATACTCACAAAGCATAAACATGTTCATAATCAGAGGGGTATTAATATGCATATAGGATCTGAACATATGATCTTCCACCAAATAAACCAACTAGCATCAACTACAAGGAGTAATTAACACTACTAGCAACCTACCAGCACCAATCCCGGACTTGGAGACAAGAATTGGATACAAGAGATGAACTAGGGTTTTGAGAGGTGATGGTGCTGATGAAGATGTTGATGGAGATTTCCCTCTCCCGATGAGAGGAGCGTTGGTGATTACGATGGTGATGATTTCCCCCTCCGGGAGGGAAGTTTCCCCGGTAGAACAGCTCCGCCAGAGCCCTAGATTGGTTCCGCCAAGGTTCCGCCTCGTGGCGGCAGAGTTTCGTCCGAGAAGATGGCATGTTATTTTTTCCCATCGAAAGACTTCATATAGTAGAAGATGGCCACCGGAGGGCCACCAGGGGGCCCACGAGGTAGGGGGGCATACCCAGGGGGTAGGGCGTGCCCCCCACCCTCGTGGGTAGGGTGTGGCCCCCCTGGTGAACTTCTTGTGCTCAATATTTATTATATATTCTGAAATTGACTTCCGTGAAGTTTCAGGACTTTTGGAGTTGTGCAGAATAGGTCTCTAATATTTGCTCCTTTTCTAGCCCAGAATCCCAGCTGCCGGCATTCTCCCTCTTTATATAAACCTTGTAAAATAAGAGAGAATAGGCATAAGTATTGTGACATAATGTGTAATAACAGCCCATAATGCAATTAATATCGATATAAAAGCATGATGCAAAATGGACGTATCACTCTACATGTAAGCCGCCTCTCCAAACTTATATAAGGAGGGGCAGGGCTCCCCAAAGAGGGACAAGCAACAAGAAACAATCTCTAGGGCTAACACAAAGAGCCGGCTTGCCGACGACCCCCTCATGATCATAATGAGACCTGGCCACAAACAGCATGTAGGGTTATTACCCGATGATGTTTCCTGGGGCCTGAAGCTGTCTAAATTCTTGTCTTGTGTGTTGATCCGCTGCCCGTCTCTCGATTCCGACCAACCCCTTCAAGCTACCACATAGATGCGTTGGCCTCGCGACTAAGTCCTCACACTAGGACATCTGCCGTGACAATTCCACGACAGAAGGGAATGTCCCATGCTCGGCCATCTTCCTTGGGGGGCTTCCAAAGATGGAAGTGTCGCCCTCGCTCGTAGGTGGTCGCCTTGTAGTTTAAGATGTTGATGTAGACGAACACATGGGAAGTAGGCAAAGATGTCGTACGCCCGAAGGCAAAGAAGCCTTGATAACACTTGGTGAAGATGCCGAAGTGGTTGGTGTAGCCGTAAATCCGTCTTGGTGGTGCTCGTCTCGCGGTCTTCTCTTTTGCTCATGAAGCTTGGCGGTGACTTGCTCTTCATGACGATGTTGACGATGGTCTCCATGGGGATGTGGACGTGGACGACGTGCGCTTGCATCGTGTTTGCGCTCCGAAGACTTGTGACTTAAATGTCGCCGCCTTGAGGATGATGAAGGGGAAGAATGGTAGATCAAGGCCCAAATCTCCTCCATCCTTGCATCTTGCTCCTCCTTTTGTGTGGAAAGCTTGTTGTCGATGTAGTCCCTTTTCCATGCTTCGGAGTGACGAATGTCGATGGAGAGGTTCTCGATGCACTCTCGCAATCTTGATTGTGCACCTTGCAATTGTCGCTGTAGATCGAAGATTGACGCTTTGGTGATGTAGTTGTTCACGCCGTCATTGTTGTGGAAGACCGGAGATGAGATGCCTTGCCTATCGATCACAATACTCGAGCCAATATGAGTGGAGAAAGGAGAAGAACTATACCAATGTACCTTGACCGATGTTGAAGATGGATCAATGATCACTCAATGATGTAACAAGGAAATAGCACAATTGGTACCAATTCTTGTCGGTTTCTCACACCTACACAAATAAGGCTTATGGTGGAGCTCGGTGAGGATAGTGGCACAAAAATTTAATGCAAAATGTTAGCAAGAGTCAATAATGTTGAAAGAGATTCACAAATTTGCCAGTGAAACAAGTAGACCAATAGCAATGTGTGGTACACGGAAGCACACACACAGATAGAAAAATGGGGTCGTGCAACCAAGGAATGACCACAAAATGTGGAATCCATGGAAAACGCTCGTGTTGCACAACTCAAGAGAGACGCTAGCATGATTGCTCTATAGGCGGATACGACACTTGTGCACAACCTATAAGATGCAAAATGTATCGACTTTCTATCCCAAGTATGCTATATAGGTATGATGTTCCGGTGGTATGATCCAAGATGATCAGATATGACAATCTTATATGCAATGTGGTATGATGCTATGGCACTTGCTTACAAGCTTCTTTGCTCTCTCTTTTTCTTTGCTTAAAAGCTTATTCTTTTTTTTGGCCACTTTGGCACAATGCACAAACCAAGATAGCAATTGTATATATGCGGGAACAAACTTGTGGCACAAAGGGTGATATGATACCAAGAAGATACCAATATGGTATGGTATGTATGCAATGTATGGGCGGATCAGTAATGTGCACAAGTAACGTTGCCGGCAATACTCAAAGGCTAGTCTCGATAGGCAAGTGACACAAAATGGGCTAGGGGTTATCAATGCAATGGCAAGGGAATATACAATGGAGGGATACCACGATACCAAGATGATATGGAGGTTACCGTCCTTGATGATGATGAGTGGCGGTGATCTTGATGGAGATACCAAGATGATGGAGACTCGTCCCTAAGTAGCCGAAACACCTTAGGAAACGGAAAAACCGCGAACTCAAAATCTCAAACGTCAAATGTAGAAATGGTGGTAGCGGGATGCAGTGGTGGTTGCGGAAGCTCAATGGGATTGCGAAAATGCAATGATGGGTTGTGGAGTATGCAATGCGGAAGTGGGGGGTAACGTGGTGGACTATACACGATGTCGGAGTTGGAAGCACGGTCCCTAAGTAGCAAACACACCTTAGGAGACACAACTCACAACACAAACAAGATTGGGTTAAGTCGGCGTGGAAGAAGTATATGGTTGGTAAGCCTATGCGGAAGTGGTGGTGGTGGTTGATGAAGAATCAACCGTCCCTAAGTATCCTAGAAACCTTAGGAGACTCAAATCACAACTCAAGCAACCACTAATGCGATGGGGATCAATATTGGTTAGCTTGCAGAAGTCGGTGGTGGTGTAGCGGATGATGTGGTGGAAGCCCTAGGCAAAGATGCCAAAGTTTAAAAAAAAAATATGGAGTCAAATGATGTTGGTGGTATTTTTGTGGGAAGGGGGATGTCAATAGCTTCAAAACGAGCTAAAGAACTTCAAAATTGGAGTTCAGATGAATTAGTTATGGCCGAAGCAAAATTTGAGCGAAATCAGTTTTTACAGGTTACGGACATCTGGACAAGGTCGGATGTCCGGGAGCCGGACATCCGGGCGGGCTCGGAAATCCGTAAATTCAGCTCGGGTGGGTTCCGGTCGTTCGGAAAAGGTCGAACGTCCATAAAGTGTCGGTCGTTCGGGGGTCGGGGTCAACGCGAGATGCGAGTTTTGGGACGCGATTTTGGGCGGAATTTGGGGATTTTGGGGTCAAAATAGAAGGGATTTCATGGATGAAAGATGGGGAAACTTGGGGAGATGCTAGATCCACTTGAAACCAAGCAAATCTATGGATCAAATCCAACAAAACTTCGTCAAACCAAAAAATCACAAAACAAAATTGGGGCTATTTTGGTGGAGATTTTCGAAATTGGGGAAGAACACAACAAAGTCAAGCTAGAAAACAACGAGGGGAGGCTCCGAAATCATGATCAACGTGGCTCATGATACCAAGATACTCGGCCGATCTTTCACAAAAGGAGCGGATCCCGCGATGAACACGAAGAACACGAGGGGAAAAACACGAGGGGAAATCACAAAGGGGCACAAAGAGGAACACTCAAACCAATAAGATTAAGTCACACATGTGCTAGATCCTCGGAACATGAGAGGAGATACAAGATCCGAAGTCAACAACGGATGATACAAGAGGTAACCGGTCTTCTCCGTGAGGAGGTCTTGATGTTCTTCTCCGCAAGGAGGTCTTGAATCCAAAGGGATCTTCTCCGGAGAGGGGCCACGGTCTCTCTCGTGGAGTAGATCCGATGTGGATGAGCAATGCTCTAACTATAAATATGAGCTAAACCAATGCTAACCCTCAAATGGTGGAGGTGGAGGAGTATATATAGTCTAGGGCCACGAAGGGGTAAGTGAGGGGCGAAGGGGTACATGGGCCTCGGGCCCAATACACTGTGCGCACACAGGTGTCGGATGTCCGACAGGTACCGGTCGTCCGGTGGCTCACGGGCGGCCGGACGTCCGGTAGACGTCGGACATCCGCTCGATCTAGCTCAGACGATGGAGTGCCGGATTTCCGGATGTGGCCGGTCGTCCGCAGGTGTCGGACGTCCGCTCATTTGGCTCGGGTGCGGGATCGCCGGTCGTTCGGTCCGAGCCGGTCGTCCGGTGGGTCTTCAGGCGCCGGACGTCCGGACCCGACCGGTCGTCCGGTGGATGGAGCTTCTTCCGCAGCTCTTCTTCCTGTTCCTCGCACTTGGTGTCCTCGCCTTCTTATCCATGGGCTTCCTCTTGGTTCCTGGTCATGCATAACACACATGTTTGAGGTAGTAACCATGTCTCACATGTGGAAAGTGACGATTCGGAGAGGAGCGAGTTCACCTTGTGTCCAATGGCGTATACTTGAGGTCTCGTCTTATGTTCTCTTGGGGCTTGGAGAGTAGTCGGAGTGTACATGGGGATGAATGTGGGATGCTTCGCATCGGCTCTTGCACGTGCTCGTGTCATGGGTCCGCTAGGCACTTGGTGAGGCGATGGTAGGTCCAGGGGGATGACCTTGGGATGCTCCGCATCATCTCCCCTCCCTTGGGGAAGATCCATCCCCGGATCAAATTCTTCATCACCAAGGTAGGGAGAGAGATCTTTGACGTTGAATATGTCACTCACGAAGTACTTGTTGCATGGAATGTCGATCTTGTAGGCGTTGTTGTTGTAGCATGCAAGCACCTTGAAGGGTCCATCCGCTCGTGGTCAAAGCTTGGACTTGCGTTCTTGTGGAAAGCGGTCCTTGCGAAGGTGTAGCCACACGAGATCACCAATGTTGAAGACCATGGGGTTCTTGTTGATGTTGAGCTTGGTCGCAAGTCGTTGTACTTGGCGCTTGATAGTATGTCTTGTATCTTCATGCAACTTCTTGAGATGAGTCACACGTGCACTTGCGTCCAAATTGATGCGCTCTTGGAGTGGTAGAGGGAGAATGTCCAATGGGGACAAAGGGTTGAATCCGTAGACGACCTTGAAGGGGGATTTTCCGGTTGATGAGTGTCTTACTCGGTTGTAGGCGAACTCGGCAATAGGTAGGCACTCCTCCCACTCGTTGATGTTCTTCTTGATGAGTACTCGAAGTAGAGCGGAGAGTGTGCGGTTGGTAACTTCCGTTTGGCCATCTGTTTGTGGATGATACGTCGCGGAGAAGAGTAGCTTGATTCCGATCTTGGTGCATAGGGTCTTCCAAAAGTAGCTAAGGAACTTGACATTGCGGTCTGAGACGATCATCTTTGGCACTCCGTGTAGACGCAATATTTCCCTACAAAAGAGAGTAGCAACATGTGAAGCATCGTCTATCTTGTTGCAAGGAAGGAAATGTGCCATTTTTGAGAAACGGTCCACAACGACAAATACCGAATCCTTCCCATTTCTAGTCCTAGGCAAACCAAGTACAAAGTCCATGCTAATGTATTCCCATTGTTGATATGGAATTGGTAGAGGCATATAAAGGCCATGAGATTGAGATTTGGACTTAGCTTTGCGACATGTAGAGCATCGGTTGGTGGAGCGGTTGACGTCACGAAACATCTTGGGCCAATAGTAGTTCTTTAAGAGTGTAGCGAACGTCTTGTCGCGTCCAAAATGTCCCATTAAGCCTCCTCCATGAGATTCTTGCAAATGAAACAAACGAAGAGAAGACTCAGGGATGCAAAGTTTGTTAGCTTTCATAAGATATCCATCTTTGATGTAATAGCGTTCCCAAGAGGTGTGCGTCAAACACTTTGCATAAGGAGTAGCGAAAGTAGGATCATGCTCAGACAAGTCTTTTATATGCTCAAAATGAATGACATCCAATTCAAGTTGAGTAACAAGCATGCATATGCAGGAAAGGGCATCCGCCACAATGTTTTCCTTACCCTTAATGTACTTGATGACATAAGGAAAGGACTCAATAAATTCACTCCATTTAGCATGATGCTTGTTCAACTTGGTTTGGCCCTTAAGATACTTGAGCGTTTCATGATCGGTATGAATGATAAATTCATGAGGGCGAAGATAGTGTTCCCAGTCATGCAAAACGCGGACTAAAGCATAGAGCTCTTTGTCATAGATAGGGTAATTGAGTTGCGCACCGGAGAGTTTCTCACTAAAGTAAGCTATGGGGCGCTTCTCTTGCGTTAACACACCTCCTATGCCATTACCGCTAGCATCGCAATGAATCTCAAAGGGTTTGTCAAAGTTGGGTAATGCAAGCACGGGAGCATGAGTAAGCAAATTCTTAAGCTCGTTGAAAGCGGTATGTTGGGATGGTCCCCAAACAAAAGGCGCATTCTTCTTGCTCAAAGCATTCAAAGGCGAAGCAATGGTTCTGAAATCTTTCACAAAGTGATGATAGAAACCCGCAAGGCCAAGAAAGCTACGCACTTGTTGCAAATTGGTTGGTTGTGGCCAAGTCTTAATAGCATTGATCTTGGACTCATCAACATGAACACCCTTCGAAGATACAACAAAACCCAAGAAAACGAGCTTGTAAACGCCAAAAAGGCATTTCTCCATATTAGAATAGAGACGCTCTTTTCGAAGAGTTTGTAAAACGGTTCGAACATGGGTGACATGCTCTTTGAGAGACTTTCTAAAAACAAGGATATCATCGAAGTATACCACAACAAACACGCCAATGTAAGGGCGAAATACATGATTCATAAGACGCATAAAAGTACCCGGTGCTTCCGATAGACCCATAGGCATGACTAACCACTCATACAACCCAAACTTGGTTTTGAAAGAGGTTTTCCATTCATCACCCTCTTGTATGCAGATTTGATAGTAACCACTTTTAAGAACAATTTTTGAAAACATAGTGGCACCACTAAGTTCATCAAGCATATCATCAAGGCGTGGAATGGGATACCTATAACGAATGGTGATAGCATTGATAGGTCTACAATCGGAGCACATGCGAAAGCTACCATCTCGTTTTGGCACAAGAATGACCGGGACGACACAAGGGCTCAAACTTTCATGCACATGTCCATGGTCTATGAGATGCTTTACTTGCCTTTGTATTTCTTTGGTTTCTTCGGGGTTGACGCAGTAGGGAGCTTTGTTCGGAAACGGTGCTCCGGGGATGAGGTTGATGTGGTGCTCGATGCCTCGTAGTGGAGGTGGTCCCGGAGGTAGCTCATCGGGGAAAACATCGTGAAATTCCTGCAAAAGAGAAGACAACACTAGAGGAAGAGAGTGAGAGGTGTTAGCTTGTGGTGCATTGTCCTTGCACAAAAGGACGTAGTGTAGGACACTAGATGGGTTCTAACACACTCCTCTTATCTTACTTTTGGTGGCAAATAGGATTAAGTTCTCTTTGTCGCTCATCGTGGAGGCGCTCGATTTGGGCTTGTGGCGCTCACTCTCTTTTTGGTGGCTCGCTCTCTCACTATTATCTCCATGATGGGTGGCTTTCTTGTCGGCGACAACTTGGCTTGGAGACATGGGACGAAGTACGAACTCCTTTCCTTTCATATTGAAGATGTAGTGGTTCATTCGTCCGTTGTGGATGACTCCTCTATCAAATTTCCATGGGAGTCCAAGGAGGAGGTGGCAAACGGTCATTGGAACGACATCGCACTCCAAAGTGTCTTCATAGGCGCCAATTTTGAAGGAGACTTTTACTCGATGCTCGACTTGGATAGTGCCGGAGTCGCTAAGCCATTGTACTTTGTATGGATGTGGGTGCTTCGTCTTGGGAAATTGGAGCTTGGAGCAAAGTCCTTCACTTGCGAGATTATGACAACTCCCTCCATCGATGATGACCTTGACAGAGCGTCCATTGATGCCGTCCTTGGTGTGGAAGATATGGCATCTTTGGTCTTCTTCTTGGTGATGTTGGAGAGTCAAGACCTTGGAGACAACAAGAGCAGGACTTGAATCTTCATCGCAAAAGACTTGTTCCTCTTCATCGTTCACTTGCCGGTGTATGGCGACTTGCTCAAGAACGTCTATTTCTCCTTCACTCATCGAGTCTTAGGTGCCATCGTCGTCGAGTATCATGGTCCGCTTGTTGGTGCACTCATAGGACTTGTGGCCTCAGCATTCCCTTGTGAAGCATTTGAAGGAACTCGTCTTGACGGTCTCATCAGTGGGGGTTGAGGATGATGAAACTCTCGACTTGAAGTTGCCCATAGTAGAAGGATGACTTGGAGTTGATGAAGCTTTCTTGGAACTCGACTTGTCGATGTTTGATGAGGACATCAATACCATTGTTACACCCACAGCCCCTACTGTTACATATACTGGACCAATTACTAGAGCTCGCGCACGCCAATTAAATTACCAGGTACTTTCGTTTCTTGGTAATGATTCTAATGTTCATGAGATTATGATGCTACCTAAATTGGATACATTTGTTTTGCTTACAAATGAAGGGCCTAGCTTGGAGAAGGATGAACATTGGAGCAAGAACACGCATGGAGTTGATGGCATGCGCAAGGGGATCAAGAACGGAGTTACAAGTGATGATTTCAGGACTTTGAAGCCGCCATAAGGAGTGCATGAAGCCTTGGACGAAATATACGAGATGCCACTTCATAATATTCGTCCATAGGCTATTCTAGGTGCTGCGTCACCTTATTAATGGGCCAGGCCCATGTAATTTCGAAATACTTAAGTATAGGCTATTTTTAGAGTCCGTATGTGTGGGGAAACAAGAGTTAGGGTTGGTTTCGGACCCCACCATCAAGGGCCACGAAATTCCCCCCTCTTCCTCCATATATACAGCCCTTAGGGCGTCGTTTAGACTTTGGGTTTTGTTTAGATTAAAAGTTCGCCATAGCTGCAACTTCTCGTACTTCGTTTGTGTCCAACGACCAGACCAAGACGTCACAGAACCCCACCTTGATCAATAAAGCTTTCATCTTATATTCGCAATATCCAGATTGCAATCTCAGTTTCTTGCTTGTTCTTCGTTTGCTTGCAGGAAACAGACCCTCGTGGTCAGGTTGATCGTGCTCCGGCGTGGTCAATAACCCTCGGAAGTTGGTTTAGCGATTGCTAAGGCGCGACGTCTCGCACGTTCGTAGTCGGATCGTGAAGGTCGACTCCCACAGAAAACGATAGCCACCATCTCATCGAAACATCGGGACACCTTTGCCTCTATCAATGTTGCTAGTAGAAGGCATGGTAGACGGTGTTGGAGTCGTTGAAGCTTGGGTGTTGTGGAAGCCGTATGACTTGGATGAGAACTTGGCTTACTTGAAATCATCTTGCACTTGACATTCCTCTTTGGTAGCTTGATGCACTACCTCGATGAGGTTCGAGTATGGTTGGAAGTCGGCGATCTTCTTGATAGGATGGTTGAGTCCATTCAAGAAATGTGCCATTGTTTGGTCATCATCTTCCGTGACATTGGCACGTATCATGGCAATATCCATCTCCTTGTAGTACTCTTCAACGTTGTTGGTTCCTTGCTTGAGTAGTTGGAGTTTCTTGAAGAGATCGCGGTTGTAAGGTAGGCACGAAGCGTGCTCTCATGACATCCTTCATTTGTGCCCAAGTAGTGATGGGTGGTTCACCTCTTGCCTCTTGGCGCTCGATAACTTGTTCCCACCAAATGAGGACATAGTCTTGGAAGTCAAGGGATGCCATCGCGATCTTCTTCTCTTCGTCGTAGTTGTGCATGTGGAAGATTTTGTAGACCTTCAATGCCCATGAAAGGTATTCTTCGGGATCGTTGCTTCCGTTGAACTTGGGCATGGTGAACTTGAGCTTTCTATAGCATTGCTCTTCATTGTGTTGGGGTCGGGGATGATGACGCCCATGTTGTTAATGATTGTCAAGCTCGTGTTGCTCTTCGTGAGGAGGGTTGTCAACCTCATGTTACTCTTGTCGTGGAGGATTTCCATTGTCGTCATGCTCTTGATGAACTTGATGTTCTTGGCGAGCTTGTGGAGGAGCTTGTCGAGCTCGAGGAGGAACTTGAGGAACTTTACGATGCACGCGAGCTTGAAATCTTCATTCTTGAATTTCTTCGCGAAGTTCTTCTTCATGTTCACGAGTTTGTCAGCCTCGGTTGGCTACGACTCGACTTGAATCTTGGAGGGCTTGTTGTGCCGCAAGTGCTTGAGCGTCACGGAGTTGTTGTTCTTGGCGTTGTGCCTCGGCATCTTGTGCATTTTGGTGTAGATGTGCTCGCTCTTCCTCTTCATGTTGGCGTTGTCGTTGCCGTTCTCGTGCTAGCACGAAAGCCTCTTGGGTTTGACGTTGTCGGCGCTCTAGAGAGTTGATACGTCTCCAACGTATCTATAATGTTTGATTGCTCCATGCTATATTATCTACTGTTTTGGACATTATTGGGCTTTATTATACACTTTTATATTATTTTTGTAAATAACCTACTAACTAGAGGCCCAGCCCAGAATTGCTGTTTTTTTGCCTATTTTAGGGTTCCGAAGAAAAGGAATATCAAACGGAGTCCAAACGGAATGAAACCTTCGGGAATGTGATTTTCTCATCGAACATGATCCAGGAGACTTGGACCCTACGTCAAGCAACCAACAGGGAGGCCACAAGGTAGGGGGCGCGCCTAGCCCCCTAGGAGCGCCCTCCACCCTCGTGGGCCCCCTGTTGCTCCACCGACATACTTCTTCCTCCTATATATACCTACGTACCCCCAAATGATCAGATACGGAGCCAAAACCCTAATTCCACCGCTGTAACTTTCTGTATCCACGAGGTCCCATCTTGGGGCCTGTTTCGGAGCTCCGCCGGAGGGGGCATCGACCACGGAGGGCTTCTACATCAACTCCATAGCCTCTCCGATGAAGTGTGAGTAGTTTGCCTCAGACCTACAGGTCCATAGTTATTAGCTAGATGGCTTCTTCTCTCTTTTTGGATCTCAATACAAAGTTCTCCCCTTCTCTTGTGGAGATCTATTCGATGTAATCTTCTTTTGCGGTGTGTTTGTTGAGACCGATGAATTGTGGGTTTATGATCAAGTTTATCTATGAACAATATTTGAATCTTCTCTGAATTCTTTTATGTATGATTGGTTATCTTTGTGAGTCTCTTCAAATTATCAGTTTCGTTTGGCCTACTAGATTGATCTTTCTTGCAATGGGAGAAGTGCTTAGCTTTGGGTTCAATCTTGCGGTGTCCTTTCCCAGTGACAGTAGGGGTAGCAAGGCACGTATTGTATTGTTGCCATCGAGGATAACAAGATGGGGTTTTATATCATATTGCATGAATTTATCCCTCTACATCATGTCATCTTGCTTAAGGCGTTACTCTGTTCTTATGAACTTAATACTCTAGATGCATGCTGGATAGTGGTCGATGTAAGCAGGAGTCGGTCTACTTGTCTTGAACGTGATGCCTATATACATGATCATACCTAGATATTCACATAACTATGCTCAATTCTGTCAATTGCTCAATAGTAATTTGTTCACCCACCGTAAAATACCTATGCTCTTGAGAGAAGCCACTAGTGAAACCTATGGCCCCCGGGTCTATCTTTATCATATTAATCTTCCAACACTTAGTTATTTTCATTGCCTTTTATTTTACTTTGCATCTTTATCATAAAAATACCAAAAATATTATCTTATCATATCTATCAGATCTCACTCTCGTAAGTGACCGTGTAGGGATTGACAACCCCTTATCGCATTGGTTGCGAGGATTTATTTGTTTTGTGTAGGTGCGAGGGACTCGCGCGTAGCCTCCTACTGGATTCATACCTTGGTTCTCAAGAACTGAGGGAAATACTTACGCTACTTTGCTACACCACCCTTTCCTCTTCAAGGGAAAACCAACGCAAGTGCTTAAGAGGTAGCAAGAAGGATTTCTGGCGCCGTTGCCGGGGAGGTCTATGCAAGAGTCAACATACCAAGTACCCATCACAAACCCTTATCTCTCGCATTACATTATTTTCCATTTGCCTCTAGTTTTCCTCTCCCCCACTTCACCCTTGCCGTTTTATTCGCCCTCTCTCTCTATCCTCCCTCTCTTTCTCTATTTGCCTCTTTTGTCCGTTCCTTGTTTGCTTGTCACGATGGCTCAAGATAATACTAAATTGTGTGACTTTACCAATACCAACAACAATGATTTTATTAGCACTCCAATTGCTCCTTTTAGCGATGCTGAATCTTGTGAAATTAATGTTGCCTTGCTGAATCTTGTCATGAAAGATTCGTTTTCCGGCCTTCCTAGTGAAGATGCCGCTACCCATCTAAATAGCTTCATTGATTTGTGTGATATTCAAAAGAATAAAGATGTGGACAATGATATTGTTAAATTGAAGCTATTTCCTTTTTCGCTTAGAGATCGTGCTAAAGCTTTGTCTTCATCTTTGCCTAAAAATAGTATTGATTCGTGGAATAAGTGCGAAGATGCTTTTATCTCTAAGTATTTTCCTCCCGCTAAGACCATCTCTCTTCGAAATGATATTATGAATTTTAAGCAACTTGATCATGAACATGTTGCACAATCTTGGGAGAGGATGAAATTAATGATACATAATTGCCCTACTCATGATTTGAATTTGTGGATGATTATACAAATTTTTTATGCCGGATTGAATTTTGCTTCTAGAAATCTTTTAGATTCAGCCGCGGGAGGCACTTTTATGGAAATCACTTTAGGAGAAGCTACTAAACTCCTAGATAATATTATGGTTAATTATTCTCAATGCCACACTGAAAGATCCACTAATAAGAAAGTGCATGCGATAGAAGGAATTAATGTTTTGAGTGGAAAGATGGATGAACTTACGAAATTATTTGCTAATAAAAGTGTTTCTTCTGATCCTAATGATATGCCTTTGTCTACTTTGATTGAGAATAATAATGAATCTTTGGATGTGAATTTTCTTGGTAGGAACAATTTTGGTAACAACGCGTATAGAGGAAATTTTAATCCTAGGCCTTATCCTAGTAATTCCTCTAATAATTATGGTAATTCCTACAACAATTCTTATGTAAATTATAATAAGATGCCCTCTGATTTTGAATCTGATATTAAAGAATTTATTACTTCGCAAAAGAATTTCAATGCTTTGATTGAAGAAAAATTCCTTAAGATTGATGAGTTGGCTACGAACGTTGATAGAATTTCTCTTGGTGTTGATTCTTTGAAACTTAGATCTATTCCACCTAAGCATGATATCAATGAGTCTCTCAAAGCCATGAGAATTTCCATTGATGAGTGCAAAGAAAGAACCGCTAGGATGCGTGCTAAGAAAGATCCCTTTATAAGAGTGTGTTCTTTTAGTTTCCATGATAATAAAGAAGAAGATCTAAAAGTTATTGATGTGTCCCCTATTAAATCTTTGTTTTGCAATATTAATCTTGATAATGATGGGACAGAATATGATCCACCTTTACCTCGAAGGCGTTCCAAGAATTCGGAGTTTTTAGATCTTGATTCTAAAATTGATAAAAGTGGGATTGAAGAGATCAAAACTTTAAATATTGATGAACCTAATATTTTGGATTTCCAGGAATTTAATTATGATAATTGCTCTTTGATAGATTGTATTTCCTTGTTACAATCCGTGCTAAATTCTCCTCATGCTTATAGTCAAAATAAAGCTCTTACCAAACATATCGTTGATGCTTTGATGGAATCTTATGAAGAAAAACTTGAGTTCGAAGTTTCTATCCCTAGAAAACTTTAGGATGAGTGCGAACCTACTATTAAAATTAAAATTAAAGATCATGAATTCTATGCTTTGTGTGATTTGGGTGCTAGTGTTTCCACGATTCCAAAGACTTTGTGTGATTTGCTAGGTTTCCGTGATTTTGATGATTGCTCTTTAAACTTGCACCTTGCGGATTCCACTATTAAGAAACCTATGGGAAGAATTAATGATGTTCTTATTGTTGCAAATAGGAATTATGTGCCCATAGATTTTATCGTTCTTGATATAGATTGCAATCCTTCATGTCCTGTTATTCTTGGTAGACCTTTCCTTAGAACGATTGGTGCAATTATTGATATGAAGGAACGAAATATTAGATTTCAATTTCCGTTAAGCAAAGGCATGGAACGCTTTCCTAGAAAGAAAATTAAATTACCTTATGAATCTGTTATGAGTGCCACTTATGGATTGCCTACCAAAGATGGCAATACCTAGATCTATCCTTGCTTTTTAAGCCTAGCTAGGGACGTTAAACGATATCGTTTGTTGGGAGGCAACCCAATTTTATTTTTATTCCTTGATTTTTGCTCCTGTTTAGTAATAAATAATTTATCTAGCCTCTGTTTTGGTTGTCTTTTTGTGTTTAATTAGTGTTTGTGCCAAGTAGAACCGTTGGGAAGACTTGGGGAAAGTCTTGTTAATCTTGCTGTAAAAAACAGAAACTTTAGCGCTCACGAGAACTGCTGATATTTTTATTTGGAAAGTGCTATTTAGTTAATTATTTTTGAAGATGATTAATAGATAAATTCCTCACGTCCAGGAATTTATTTTAGAATTTATGGGGTTCCAGATCTTGGGATAGCTACAGATTACTACAGAATGTTCTGTTTTTGACAGATTTTGTTTTTCGTGTGTTGTTTGCTTATTTTGATGAATCTATTGCTAGTAAAATAGTTTATAAACCATAGAGAAATTGGAATATAGTAGGTTTAACACCAATATAAATAAAGAATGAGTTCATTACAGTACCTTGAAGTGGTCTTTTGTTTTCTTTCGCTAACGGAGCTCACGAGATTTTCTCCTTTAAGTTTAGTGTTGTGAAGTTTTCAAGTTTTGGGTAAAGATTTGATGGATTACGGAACAAGGAGTGGCAAGAGCCTAAGCTTGGGGATTCCCATGGCACCCCCAATATAATCTAAGGACACCTAAAAGCCAAATCTTGGGGATGCCCCGGAAGGTATCCCCTCTTTCGTCTACATCTATCGGTAACTTTACTTGGAGCTATATTTTTATTCACCACATGATATGTGTTTTGCTTGGAGCGTCTTGTATGATTTGAGTCTTTATTTGTTAGTTTACCACAATCATCTTTGCTGTACACACCTTCTGAGAGAGACACACATGATTCGGAAATTATTAGAATACTCTATGTGCTTCACTTATATCTTTTGAGTTATATAGTTTTGCTCTAGTACTTCACTTATATCTTTTAGAGCACGGTGGTGGATTTGTTTTATAGAAACTATTGATCTCTCATGCTTCACTTAGATTATTTTGAGAGTCTTAAATAGCATGGTAATTTGCTTAAATAATCCTACATGCTAGGTATACAAGATTAATGATAAAATTCTCTTATGAGTGTGTTTAATACTATGAGAAGTTTGATACTTGATAATTGTTTTGAGATATGGAGATGGTGATATTAGTTTCATGCTAGTTGAATAGTTGTGAATTTGAGAAATACTTGTGTTAAAGTTTGTGATTCCCGTAGCATGCACGTATGGTGAACCGTTATGTGATGAAGTCGGAGCATGATTTATTTATTGATTGTCTTCCTTATGAGTGGCGGTCGGGGACGAGCGATGGTATTTTCCTACCAATCTATCCCCCTAGGAGCATGTGCGTAATACTTTGCTTTGATAACTTGTAGATTTTTGCAATAAGTATATGAATTCTTTATGACTAATGTTGAGTCCATGGATTATACGCACTCTCACCCTTCCATCATTGCTAGCCTCTCTAATACCACGCACCTTTCGCCAGTATCATACACCCACCATATACCTTCCTCAAAACAGCCACCATACCTACCTATCATGGCATTTCAATAGTCATTCCGAGATATATTGCCATGCAACTTTCCACTGTTCCACTTACTATGACACACTCCATCATTATCATATTGCTTTGCATGATCATGTAGTTGACATTGTATTTGTGGCAAAGCCACCGTTCATACTTCTTTCATACATGTCACTCATGAGTCATTGCATATCCTGGTACACTGCTGGAGGCATTCATATAGAGTCATATCTTGTTCTAAGTATCGAGTTGTAATTCTTGAGTTGTAAGAAAATAAAAGTGTGATGATCATCATTATTAGAGCATTGTACTAAGTGAGGAAAGGATGATGGAGACTATGATTCCCCCACAAGTCGGGATGAGACTCCGGACGAAAAAAAAGAGGCCATAAAAAAGAGAGGAGAAAAGGCCCAAATAAAAAAATATGAGAGAAAAAGAGAGAAGGGACAATGCTACTATCCTTTCACCACACTTGTGCGTCAAAGTAGCACCATGCTCTTCATAATAGAGAGTCTCCTATGTTATCACTTTCATATACTAGTGGGAAATTTTCATTATAGAACTTGGCTTGTATATTCCAATGATGGGCTTCCTCAAAATGCCCTAGGTCTTCATGAGCAAGCGAGTTGGATGCACACCCACTTAGTTTCTTTTGTTGAGCTTTCATACATTTATAGCTCTAGTGCATCCATTGCATGGCAATCCCTACTCACTCACATTGATATCTATTGATGGGCATCTCCATAGCCCATTGATACGCCTAGTTGATGTGAGACTATCTTCTCCCTTTTTGTCTTCTCCACAACCACCATCTCCATAGCCCATTGATACGCCTAGTGCTATGTCCATGGCTCACGCTCATGTATTGCGTGAAGATTGAAAAAGTTTGAGAACATTAAAAGTATGAAACAATTGGTTGGCTTGTCATCGGGGTTGTGCATTATTTGAATACTTTGTGTGGTGAAGATGGAGCATAGCCAGACTATATGATTTTGTAGGGATAACTTTCTTTGGCCATGTTATTTTGAGAAGACATAATTTCTTATTTAGTATGCTTGAAGGATTATTATTTTTATGTCCATATTAAACTTTTATCTTGAATCTTTCGGATCTGAATATTTATACCACAATTAAGAAGAAATACATTGAAATTATGCCAAGTAGCATTCCACATCAAAAATTACGTTTTTATCATTTACCTACTCGAGGACGAGCAGGAATTAAGCTTGGGGATGCTTGATACGTCTCCAACGTATCTATAATTTTTGATTGCTCCATGCTATATTATCTATTTTTTGGACATTATTGGGCTTTATTATACACTTTTATATTATTTTTGGGACTAACCTACTAACCGGAGGCCTAGCCCGGAATTGCTGTTTTTTTTGCCTATTTTAGGGTTCCGAAGAAAAGGAATATCAAACAGAGTCCAAACGGAATGAAACCTTCGGGAACGTGATTTTCTCACCGAACATGATCCAGGAGACTTGGACCCTACGTTAAGCAACCAAAAGGGAGGCCACGAGGTAGGGGGCGCGCCTACCCCCCCCCCCCCCCCCAGGCGCGCCCTCCACCCTCGTGGGCCCCCTGTTGCTCCGCCGACGTACTTCTTCCTCCTATATATACCTACGCACCCCCAAACGATCAGATACGGAGCCAAAATCCTAATTCCACTGCCGTAACTTTTTGTATCCACGAGATCCCATCTTGGGGCCTGTTCCGGAGCTCCGGCGGAGGGGGCATCGACCACAGAGGGCTTCTACATCAACTCCATAGCCTCTCCGATGATGTGTGAGTAGTTTACCTCAGACCTACGGGTCCATAGTTATTAGCTAGATGGCTTCTTCTCTCTTTTTGGATCTCAATACAAAGTTCTCCCCCTCTCCTGTGGAGATCTATTTGATGTAATCTTCTTTTGCGGTGTGTTTGTTGAGACCGATGAATTGTGGGTTTATGATCAAGGTTATCTATGAAAAATATTTGAATCTTCTCTGAATTCTTTTATGTATGATTGGTTATCTTTGCAAGTTTCTTCGAATTATCAGTTTGGTTTGGCCTACTAGATCGATCTTTTTTGCAATGGGAGAAGTGCTTAGCTTTGGGTTCAATCTTGCGGTGTCCTTTCCCAGTGACAGTAGGGGCAGCAAGGCACGTATTGTATTGTTGCCATCGAGGATAACAAGATGGGGTTTTATATCATATTGCATGAATTTATCCCTCTACATCATGTCATCTTGCTTAAGGCGTTACTCTGTTCTTATGAACTTAATACTCTAGATGCGTGCTGGATAGCGGTCGATGTGTGGAGCAAGGTTGTCAGAATCGCGATTTTGAATCGGATCGGAGCTCTGATGGTAGAATCATAAATCATAGAATCTTCACTACCAGGATCGTAGAAACATAGATTTTATGAACTAAAATCGTAGAATCAGATGGGTAAGTTTGGATCGTAAAGTCGTAGAATCGTATAACAGAATCGCGATTCTAACAACCTTGGTGTGGAGTAATAGAAGTAGATGCAGGCAGGAGTCGGTCTACTTGTCTTGGATGTGATGCCTATATACATGATCATACCTAGATATTCTCATAACTATGCTCAATTCTGTCAATTGCTCAACAGTAATTTGTTCACCCACCGTAAAATATCTATGCTCTTGAGAGAAGCCACTAGTGAAACCTATGGCCCCGGGGTCTATCTTTATCATATTAATCTTCCAACACTTAGTTATTTTCATTGCCTTTTATTTTACTTTGCATCTTTATCATAAAAATACCAAAAATATTATCTTATCATATCTATCAGATCTCACTCTCGTAAGTGACCGTGTAGGGATTGACAACCCCTTATCGCGTTGGTAGCGAGGATTTATTTGTTTTGTGTAGGTGCGAGGGACTCGCGCGTAGCCTCCTACTGGATTGATACCTTGGTTCTCAAAAACTGAGGGAAATACTTACGCTACTTTGCTGCACCACCCTCTCCTCTTCAAGGGAAAACTAACGCAAGTGCTCAAGAGGTAGCAAGACTCGGTGTCGCGTAGAGGATTGAGGCTTGCTTGACGATAGTTGCACGCGGCATGGCGTAGAGTGTTCGATGCCGGTGTACTTGAGCCGGAGAGGGTGAAATCGGAGTGTCGACTTGAGCGAGTCCTTCTTGATGAAGACAAAGTGGAAGAAGAGCAGTTGAGCAACAAAGCGTGAATTTCGTCCATCCTTGTGTCATTCTCTTGCTTGTGATCGTCGAGCTTGTGGTCGAAGTAGTCCCTTGTACGTTGCTCGGAGAGTCGCAAGTCGGCGGCGAGGTTGTCGATGCGTTCACTCATTGCTTGTTGCTCTTGATGCAAAGCACGTTGTGCACCAAAGAGGTGGCTCTTGGTGTCGTAGGAGTTCATGTCGTCGTCGTGCTCAATGAAGAGGGGGTTGGTAGAAGTACTTGGCCTATCCATCATTCCAAGATACACAATGTGAGTGGTAGAAAGATGTAGCGACCAGACCTCAAACAGTCTGATCTCTGTGCTCCGGTGTCATCCCTGGATCAGTAATGCTGACACCACACAGTACTTCAAAGGATTTATAGCAGAGTGGCAATCACACACTTATTACAACGATGTTTCAAAAGAGAACTTAATACAACAATATGGCTTAAGGCCATCTAATATCGATAACAGCGGAAGACTTGGAAGATAAATGGGTCCATCAACTCCAACGGCATCACTGAGTATAGAACCACGACCTAAAAACACCTCAATCGTCGTCTGAAAAGTCTGCAACATTAACGTTGCAGCCCGAAACGGGTCAGCACATGGAACATGCTGGCAAGGTAACACATAGAGAGTAATGGAATGAAACAGCTATACTATATGCATATTTGGCTGGTGGAAAGCTCTGTGGTTACAGTTTTGCGTAAAGCCAATTTTTCCCTACTGCAAAGGAATAAATTTATTTAACTATCATGGTGGTTGTTAAACATTGAGAATGGTTGACAGCATTCTCAATCCCAATTAAAAGTGAACAATTAAAACCCAACAAAATTAATTTAGAAGTAACATGATGAGATTCACATGATATTCAAATACTAGATACTCAAGATTGTCCATAACCGGGGACACGGCTAATCATGATTAGTTTGTTACACTCTGCAGAGGTTTGCGCACTTTTCCCCACAAGACTCAATCGCCTCCGTTGGTTTTCTCGCACTACTGGTGTTTGAGAAACGGATGACCGAGACATAGTCTTTCAGAAGCGCTAGCACCTTACGACGGAGTAGACCGTACCACCTACATCCCCTACATCTGCTAGTCTACCCCTATAAGAGTTCGCACGACTTAGTCAATTATGCCAGAGCCCATAATGGCTTGTGGCTGCACACGTAAGTATTTAGCATGAAAGATCTTATGATCCCTTTGAGCCTGGGTGGCGGTCCGAAAAAAAACAGGCAAGTCCTGATAGACATCAGGTGCCTCAATCCACCCAGATGTGTGTTTAAGTTGCCACCTTAGATAAACCATTAAAATTATCAATCTCACATCTGTCATGGATATCACTCACCCAATCCACGTCTACTAGCATAGCATGGCATAATAAGCAAACGTTGAAGTAACTCCCAAAGGTTTCATAATAAACAGGTAATAGGTACTACCTCATCTACTTCCCATCCCACAATTTAATTAGATCCTAATCATGCAATGTGTGAGGATTGATCTAATGCAATAAAACTGGGTTGTAGAAAAGGTATGATCAAAGTGTTACTTGCCTTGCTGATGATCCGCGAGTCCTAGGGATTCGAAATAACAAGCGGCGCAATTCGGGTAATCTATCGTAGACAAACAACAAGCATACAATAAGGACTCATCTAATGCACAGGTAAAACTTGAACAAGAGATCGAACCAGAAAGTTCAACTTAAGAACTCCGGTTGCAAAGAAAGAAAGAACCGAACAAAGAAACCAAAACAAAACGGCAGAAAACAACTCGGTTCTAGCAAGTTGGAACTAGGTCAAATTTTACCGTAGCAAAAACTTAGTTAAAGTTGATTAGACGGAACGGAGGTTTCGAAACGAAACACCAGGCACTTGAATCACCTGATTCCGATAAACGAGCGAGAAGATAGACTAGAAAGAAGATCGGATCTGAGATCGCGATCGCGGAATAAATTCGACGAAAAGAAAAAGAAGAATGGTTGAACGAACGGACGTTCGTCAACCTAGAAGAAATCCGGTGATCACGTTTGTTAGGATGAACGGTCCGGCGAACGATCTCGGGCAACTAAATCGGAAAAGTAAACGAATCCGATCTAGGGTTTCGGAGAAGAAAACCGATCGTAAAACCGATCTAGAAAACCGGAACGGTTTCGCGAAGAAAAACGAATCCGATCTAGAAAACGAATCGGAGAAGAAGAATCGGAACGAATAGAAGAAAACGATCCGATGAAAAGAATAGATGTAGCGCGGGCTACCTCCGGCGAGAAACTCCGGCGGCGTGGGCGTGGGGCGGCGGCGCGGGACGGGTGAGGGGCGCGGTGGTGTTGGGGCTTTGGATTTGATGTGTTTAGAGGGGGGGGTGGGAGTATTTATATTGGGGAGGGGAGGGGAAAACTTGGGGTAGGGGTCAAGGAAATAGACTAGGACTAGGAAAGAAAAGAGGAAAGAGATCTAGAAAAAAACGAAATAGGATGAATCCTACTAGGAAACAAAAGCAACGGCGGCTCCCTGGTGCCTGGGGCGCTCGCGCGGGCGCTGGCCTCTGGCGCCTGGCGCCTGGCCGGCTGGCTCGGTTGCTGGGCCTTTGGCCCAGCGCTCGGGATTTTTTTTTAAAACGGTTCCGCGCTCGGAAAAAAAACAGAACGAGATCTAAACGAACTCCAAATCTAATAAAGTAAATTTTCCCCAACTCCTAAAAATGAGTCGAACAAAATGAACTTTTCTCTGGGCCTAAAATGCAAATTTTGAAAATGCGCATTTTTCCCTATCCAAATAAAAGGCAAATGAAATCCGACAAAACCAATGATCCTCTTTTTTCAAAATTTGAGAAAACCTCAAATATGAAAATAACGAAATCTCCAACTCTCTCAGAGGGTCCTTGAGTTGTGTGAAATTTCTAGGATCAGCAAAATGCAAGAAAATATGATATGCATGATGATCTATGTGTATCACATTCCAAATTGAAAATTTGGGATGTTACAAACCTACCCCCCTTAAGATGAATCTCGCCCTCGAGATTCGGGTTGGCTAGAAAATAGGTGAGGGTGGTCCTTGAGAAAATCTTCTTCTCTCTCCCAGGTGGCTTCATCCTCTGAGTGGTGGTTCCACTGAACTTTGCAAAACTTGATAACCTTGCTACGAGTAACTCTGCTGGCAATATCGAGAATCTTGACTGGTTTCTCCTCATACGTCAAGTCGTCCTTCAACTGAATCGCTTCTAGCGGTACTGTATCTCTTAACGGTACCTCCGCCATCTCGGCGTGACACTTCTTCAGCTGAGAAACATGGAATACATCATGAACTTCTGACAGTCCCTTTGGCAATTCCAACTTATAAGCGACTTCTCCCATACGTTGCAAAATCTTATATGGTCCAATGAAACGCGGTGCTAACTTTCCCTTAACTCCAAAGCGCTTAACTCCTCGAAGTGGGGATACTCGGAGATACACTCTGTCTCCGGTTTCGTAAACTGTCTCCTTGTGTTTAGAATCTGCGTAGCTCTTCTGCCTGGACTGGGCTACCTTGAGCCTATCACGAATTAACTTAACTTTCTGTTCAGACTCCTTAATCAAATCTGGTGCAAAGAACTGACGGTCTCCAACTTCGTCCCATGACAACGGTGTCCTGCACCTCCTTCCGTATAAAGCTTCGAAAGGTGCCATCTTCAAACTGGTTTGGTAACTGTTGTTATAAGAAAACTTCGCATACGGCAAATTATCGTCCCAACTAGATCCATAATCTAGTGCACAAGCTCTCAGCATATCTTCCAAAATCTGATTGACTCTCTCGGTCTGTCCATCTGTCTGCGGATGAAAAGCGGTGCTGAAATCTAGCCTGGTTCCCAAAGTTTCATGCAACTGATTCCAAAACTTTGAGGTAAATTGGGTTCCTCTGTCTGATACAATACTCCGTGGAACTCCGTGCAAACAAATGATCCTAGTCATGTATATCTTTGCCAACTTAGCACTGGTGTAAGTGGTCTTAACTGGAATGAAATGTGCTACCTTCGTCAAACGATCAACTACTACCCATATCGAGTCATATCCTGCTTTTGTCCTGGGCAGTCCTGTGATAAAATCCATGCCTATCTTATCCCACTTCCATTCGGGTATCAGAAATGGCTGCAACAATCCGGCTGGCTTCTGATGCTCTGCCTTCACTCTATGACATACGTCACAAACTGCTACATAGGCTACAATATCCTTCTTCATTCCGGTCCACCAGAATGTCTCCTTCAAATCCAAATACATCTTGGTATTTCCTGGGTGAATCGAATATGGTGAATCGTGTGCCTCTTGCAAAATCAACTTCCTGATCTCTGGGTCATTTGGCACATAAACACGGTCCTCAAACCATAGGGTATCGTTCTCATCCTCACGAAATCCCTTTGCTTTTCCTTTGCTTAGTTTCTCCTTTATAGAAGCAATCTCCTTGTCAGATTTCTGAGCTTCTCTGATTTTATCCATCAAAGTTGACTGACTCTCCAATGCTGCTACATAGCCTTTCGGAACTATCTCTAAACTTAGTTCACGAAGGTTTTCTGCTAACTCCTTGGGTATACTTCCCGTCAGTAACATATTAACATGGCTCTTACAGCTCAATGCGTCTGCTACTACATTAGCTTTTCCGGGATGGTAATGCAATCTCATATCATAATCCTTGATGAGCTCCAACCATCTCCTTTGTCTGAGATTCAACTCCTTCTGCGTGAAAATGTACTTCAAACTCTTGTGATCCGTGTACACCTCGCAATGATTTCCAATGAGGAAATGTCTCCATGTCTTCAATGCATGCACTACGGCTGCTAACTCCAACTCATGTGTGGCGTAGTTCAACTCATGAGGTTTCAGTTGTCGTGAAGCATACGAAACAACTCTTCCTTCCTGCATAAGCACTGCTCCAAGTCCTCGACGTGAAGCGTCGCAATATACTTCATAATCCTTGGTCTGATCTGGTAAAATCAACACTGGTGAGGTAACCAAACGTTTCTTCAACTCCTGGAAACTAGCCTCACACTCCTCAGTCCAATTGAACTTGGTATCCTTTTTCAACAACTCCGTCATAGGCTTCGCAATCTTTGAAAAATTCTCAATGAATCTCCGGTAGTATCCTGCGAGTCCAAGAAAACTCCGAATCTCTCCAACTGTCGTTGGTGCTTCCCATTTGGTTACGGTCTCAACCTTTGCGAGGTCAACTGCTATCCCTTCTCCGGATATAACATGTCCAAGGAATCCTACTTCCTTCAACCAAAACTCACATTTGCTAAATTTGGCATATAACTGATGTTCCCTTAGCTTCTCCAAAACCAAACGCAAATGTTCCTTATGCTCTTCTTCATTCTTCGAATAAACCAGGATATCATCAATGAACACTACGACGAACTTATCCAAAAACTCCATAAACACCTTGTTCATCATGTTCATAAAATAGGCAGGCGCGTTAGTCAATCCAAATGACATAACGGTATACTCATACAGTCCATATCTTGTGGTGAATGCTGTCTTAGGAATATCCTGTTCCCGAATCTTCAACTGGTGGTACCCTGATCGCAAATCGATCTTGGAAAACACTTTAGCTCCTTGCAAACGATCAAACAGATCATTAATCATTGGCAGTGGGTACTTGTTCTTGATGGTTACTTCGTTCAATCCACGGTAATCAACAACCATCCGTAATGATCCATCCTTCTTCTCCACTAGAAGTACGGGTGATCCCCAAGGCAAAGAACTTGGGCGAATGTAACCTTTCTCCAATAACTCCTTAATCTGATTCTTAATTTCTACCAAATCCTTTGCTGGCATCCTGTACGGTCTCTTTGATATTGGGCCTATACCTGGCAATAACTCAATCAAAAACTCAATGTCTCTATCCGGTGGCATGCCTGGCAACTCCTCCGGAAATACATCAGGAAAATCCTTTACCACTGGTACTTCTTCCTGCACGACTCCTATCAGGCAATTTACTTGTGTCCTATTTGGCACATGCCGGGATACATACTTGATCCTTCTTCCTTCCGGCGTTGTAAGCAAAATTGACTTACTAGCACAGTCGATGTTTCCTCCATACATCGACAACCAATCCATACCGAGGATTACATCCAATCCTTGAGATTCCAATACTATCAGGTCTGAGGGAAAAACATAGTTACCAATCCTAAATGGTAAATCTGGGGTCACATCTCAGAGGCATCTGAGGGTTTAGAAAAGAAGAGAAATAAGAATAGAATGAGGTCTAAAGAGAAAATACTACCCCAATGCACATTAGCAAATTCACACAAAATCACTTCATTCAATCAAACAAGGGCATACAATCGATCTAGCTATCGCAAAAGTGCTCGAACTATAGTGTTTACATGGGGGAATACTACTAATAATTGGTGGTCATCTAGAAATTTGAACCGACGGAAGACTCCATGATGTCCGCTCCAGCTTCGTCGTCAAAGTCGGGTTCACTTGGATCCGAATCGGTGTCGTCGATGATGATGTAGTTATCTGGGCATGCGACGTACTCGTCTTCCTCCTTGGATGCTAACTTCCTCTTGAGTTCTTTAATCTCTTGCTTAAGATTGACGTTGTGTCTTGCTAGAGCTACGATCTCGTCCATGTAGTCCTTGCGTGTAGCCTTCAGTTCTCCTTCTAGCTCGATGATCCTTGTCTTCGCATTCTTCAACTCCATCATATCATTGCACATCTGGTTCTCGTGGCGTCGAATGTGCTGGTTTAACTCCTGGATGAATGCTGCAATGGATTTATCCTTCTTGGTGCTGACTAACTCCCATTGTTCATCCCGGCGTTCGCAAATCTGGTAGATGGTGTCCTTGAGGTCTTCTTGATAAACTTCTCCAATGCGTCCTATGGTGATATGGGCTGCCATGCTCCTTCCTAGACTCCAAGTTGGTGCATTGAAAACACTATCTATGGGCTTCGTGATTGGCGCGAATGTCCTTCCTGGAACGTGAGCTTGAATCTTCCAGCGCTCCTCTTCAGGCAAAGTGGCGTTGAAGGTTCCCGTGAAACTTGGTAATCCAATGTTTAGGTACTTGGTGACTTCCTTCAAGTGGAATCCAAAAGGTGTGCCTTCATCCGGTTGAGCGTACTTAATCTTCACGTCCTTCATCCTAAAAGAGTAGAAAAGATGAGGAGTTAGAAAATGAGGAGAGAATAGTGATCTATGGCTTTATCTTAGTGGTCGTGTCCTACAGTCAGCGTGTGGTCTGATACCATCTCTGTAGCAACCAGACCTCAAACAGTCTGATCTCTGTGCTCCGGTGTCATCCCTGGATCAGTAATGCTGACACCACACAGTACTTCGAAGGATTTATAGCAGAGTGGCAATCACACACTTATTACAACGATGTCTCAAAAGAGAACTTAATACAACAATATGGCTTAAGGCCATCTAATATCGATAACAGCGGAAGACTTGGAAGATAAATGGGTCCATCAACTCCAACGACATCACTGAGTATAGAACCACGACCTAAAAACACCTCAATCATCGTCTGAAAAGTCTGCAACATTAACGTTGCAGCCCGAAACGGGTCAGCACATGGAATATGCTGGCAAGGTAACACATAGAGAGTAATGGAATGAAACAACTATACTATATGCATATTTGGCTGGTGGAAAGCTCTATGGTTACAGTTTTGCGTAAAGCCAATTTTTCCCTACTGCAAAGGAATAAATTTATTTAACTATCATGGTGGTTGTTAAACATTGAGAATGGTTGACAGCATTCTCAATCCCAATTAAAAGTGAACAATTAAAACCCAACAAAATTAATTTAGAAGTAACATGATGAGATTCACATGATATTCAAATACTAGATACTCAAGATTGTCCATAACCGGGGACACGGCTAATCATGATTAGTTTGTTACACTCTGCAGAGGTTTGCGCACTTTTCCCCACAAGACTCGATCACCTCCGTTGGTTTTCTCGCACTACTGGTGTTTGAGAAACGGATGACCGAGACATAGTCTTTCAAAAGCGCTAGCACCTTACGACGGAGTAGACTGTACCACCTACATCCCCTACATCTGCTAGTCTACCCCTATAAGAGTTCGCACGACTTAGTCAACTATGCCAGAGCCCATAATGGCTTGTGGCTGCACACGTAAGTATTTAGCATGAAAGATCTTATGATCCCTTTGAGCCTGGGTGGCGGTCCGAAAAAAAACAGGCAAGTCCTTATAGGCATCAGGTGCCTCAATCCACCCAGATGTGTGTTTAAGTGCCACCTTAGATAAACCATTAAAAGTATCAATCTCACATCTGTCATGGATATCACTCACCCAATCCACGTCTACTAGCATAGCATGGCATAATAAGCAAACGTTGAAGTAACTCCCAAAGGTTTCATAATAAACAGGTAATAGGTACTACCTCATCTACTTCCCATCCCACAATTTAATTAGATCCTAATCATGCAGTGTGTGAGGATTGATCTAATGCAATAAAACTGGGTTGTAGAAAAGGTATGATCAAAGTGTTACTTGCCTTGCTGATGATCCGCGAGTCCTAGGGATTTGAAGTAACAAGCGGCGCAATCCGGGTAATCTATCGCAGACAAACAACAAGCATACAATAAGTACTCATCTAATGCACAGGTAAAACTCGAACAAGAGATCGAACCAGAAAGTTCAACTTAAGAACTCCGGTTGCAAAGAAAGAAAGAACCGAACAAAGAAACCAAAACAAAACGGCGAAAAACAACTCGGTTCTAGCAAGTTGGAACTAGGTCAAATTTTACCATAGCAAAAACTTAGTTAAAGTTGATTAGACGGAACGGCGGTTTCGAAACGAAACACCAGGCGCTTGAATCACCTGATTCCGATAAACGAGCGAGAAGATAGACTAGAAAGAAGATCGGATCTGAGATCGCGATCGCGGAATAAATCCGACGAAAAGAAAAAGAAGAACAGTTGAACAAACGGACGTTCGTCAACCTAGAAGAAATCCGGTGATCACGTTCGTTAGGACGAACGGTCCGGCGAACGATCTCGGGCAACTAAATCGGAAAAGTAAACGAAACCGATCTAGGGTTTCGGAGAAGAAAACCGATCTAGAAAACCGGAACGGTTTCGCGAAGAAAAACGAATCCTATCTAGAAAACGAATCGGAGAAGAAGAATCGGAACGAATAGAAGAAAACGATCCGATGAAAAGAATAGATGTAGCGCGGGCTACCTCCGGCGAGGTCTCCGGCGAGAAACTCCGGCGGCGTGGGCGTGGGGCGGCGGCGCGGGATGGGTGAGGGGCGCGGTGGTGTTAGGGCTTTGGGGCTTTGGATTTGATGTGTTTAGAGGGGTGGTGTGGGAGTATTTATATTGGGGAGGGGAGGGGAAAACTTGGGGTAGGGGTCAAGGAAATAGACTAGGACTAGGAAAGAAAAGAGGAAGGAGATCTAGAAAAAAACGAAATAGGATGAATCCTACTAGGAAACAAAAGCAATGGCGGCTCCCTGGCGCCTGGGGCGCTCGCGCGGGCACTGGCCTCTGGCGCCTGGCGCCTGGCCAGCTGGCTCGGTTGCTGGGCCTTCGGCCCAGCGCTCGGGATTTTTTTTTAAATAGTTCCGCGCTCGAAAAAAAAACAGAACGAGATCTAAACGAACTCCAAATCTAATAAAGTAAATTTTCCCCGACTCCTAAAAATGAGTCGAACAAAATGAACTTTTCTCTGGGCCTAAAATGCAAATTTTGAAAACGCGCATTTTCCCTATCCAAATAAAAGGCAAATGAAATCCGACAAAACCAATGATCCTCTTTTTAAAAATTTGAGAAAACCTCAAATATGAAAATAACGAAATCTCCAACTCTCTCCGAGGGTCCTTGAGTTGCGTGAAATTTATAGGATCGGTAAAATGCAAGAAAATATGATATGCATGATGATCTATGTGTATAACATTCCAAATTGAAAATTTGGGATGTTACAAAAGAGAAGAACGAATACCAAATGTACCTTGACCGAAGTTGAAAGTGGATCAATGATCACTCCAATGTGGACAAGTAAATAGCACAATTGGTACCAATTCTTGTCGGTTTCTCACACCTACACAAGTAAAAGCTTATGGTGGAGCTTGGTTAGGATGGTGGCGCAAAATTTAATGCAATGTAAGTGAGCTTCAATAATGTTGGAAAAGATTCGCAAGATTGCAATGTAACAAGTCGACCAAGAAATGTAGTGTACACGGAAACACACACACAAAGAGATAAGTGGGGTTGGGCAACGAAGGATGAGCCAAAATGTGGAATCTACAAAAATGCTCGTGTTGCACAACACTAGAGAGACGCTAGCATGATTGCACAATAGGCGGGTACAAGAGTTGTGCACAACCTACTAAGCAAAAATGCAACGACTTCTATCCCAAGTATGTTCTATGCAAGGTGTTTCTATGCAATGATCCAAGATGATCGAGTATGACAATCTTAATGTTGTATGATGCTATGGTTCTTGCTTAAAAGCTCTTTGCTTATCTTTCCCTTTTGCTTAAAAGCTTGTTTGGCTCCTTGTTGTTTGAGCTCTTTTCTCATGCAATGCTTGACGAACCAAGATAACAATTGTGTATGCGATGACAACCTTGTGACACAAGAGATGATACCAAGATATGCAACAATGATGTATGTATGCTATGGGAAGTATGATCACTAATGTGCACAAGTCTCATTGCCGGCAATACTCAGTAGCTAGTCTCGATGGGTAAGCAACACAAAGGAGTAAGGCTAGGATGGCTATCAACGTAATGGCAAGAATGATGTATCACGGTACCAAGACGAGGTTACCGTTCTTGCTTACGGTATGGTGTCAAAATGGTAGACCGAATACCAAGATGTCATCGAGGTGGTCGTTGTTGATGACGCGTCCGTGGCGAAGAAGAGCGGCGGTGATGTTGATGTTGAACCATACCTAGATAGCCGAAACACAAAAGGATACGGAACCGCAACTCAAATTCTCAAAGCTCGAAGTGGCAACATGTGTCGGAGTATGAAACGGGTAAGCAATGGTGGTGGTATGCAGAAGTGGTGATGGTGTATAGGTGGTAGGAGTGCGTATGCGGAAATGTGGGGCGCTGGTGGTGACTAACTGAAAAAAATCAGTTTTGTCAGTGTGGGTCGGACGTCCAGACTGGTCGGTCGTCGGACGTCCGGTAGGGGTCGGACATCCGGTGCCTGGGCGAAACTCAGGCACGAGATGAACTGCTAGGGTTTGTGGTGGAGATGTGGAAATTCGCCGAATCCGGAGGATTTTGTGGATGGAAATGGTGGAGACAAGCGGGAAAATCTAGATCCACTCAAAACAAAGCAAAACCACTGATCAAATCCAACAAAATTTCAACACACCAACAAATCACAAAAAAAATTGGGGCTATTTTTCTGGGGAATTTCGAATTTGGGACAAAAACAACAAAAAATAGGCTAGCAACACAACAGGGAGGCTCCGAAATCGTGATCAACGAGGCTCCTGATACCAAGATGATGTAGGGTAGAACCCTAATCAGTCGATCTTTCACGGAAGGAGAGGATCCCGCGATGAACACGAAGAATGCGAGGGGGGAAACGAGGGAAAAATCATAAGGGGAACACAAGATAACACTCAAACCAACAAGAATGATTACACAAGTGCTAGATCCTCGAAACACGATAGGAGATACAAGATCCAATGTCAACAACGGACGGTACACGGTAGCCGGTTCTTCTCCAAAGGAGGTCTTGAGTTCTTCCCTAAAAGGGATCTTGAATCCGCTTGGGGGATCTTCTCCGATGGAGGCTCGAATCTCCGAGGAGAAGGTAACCAAGTGGATGAGCAAAGCTCTCAGACCAAATATGAGCTAATCCTTTGCTAACACTAGCTAGAAGGAATAGGAGGTCTATATATAGTATTAGTGCAAAAGAGGGGGGCGAAGGGGTACATGGGCTGCGGCCCAACATGAAATAGCACACATGCGTCGGGCGTCCGGGAGTCACCGGTCGTCCGAAGGCTCGCGAGGGTCCGGACGTCTGGTGCCTGTCGAACGTCCGTAGATTCAGCTGGGTGGTCTTCAGTCGGACGTTCGGGCATCGGTCGTCCGTTGGATTCCGGAGATCCGTAGATTTGGCTCGGGTGCGGTGGCGTCGGTCATCCGGAGAGGGCCGGACGTCCGGAGCCTGGAGATCATTGGACGTCCGGTGGCGAGCGGACGTCCGGATCCTGTAGTTTCTTCTTCATCACTTCTTCTTCTCCGTCTTCACCTCCATCTTCCTCTTCTTCTTCTCCTTGCTCCTTAGCTTCTCCATGATACCTGAGTATGCACAAAGGGCTCAAGAGCTCTTGCACGTGCTCGTGTCATGGGTCCGCTAGGCACTTGGTGAGGCGATGGTAGGTCCATGGGGATGACCTTGGGATGCTCCGCATCAGATGGTCTTTTAGCCTCCTTCTTTGTTTCTTTTAGTGATAAGTAAGATTTTCTCACACATCTGTTCAATTGCTTGTTTGTATCAGCCAGCCATACTAGAACTGTTTTCTTTGATTACTTGTTGTTCTTGACCTAACACTCTAACAGAGCTTGTCAATGATTTAAACACTAAGGGATGCTCTAGTGGGGGCTTGTCTAACTCATAGGCAACATAAATGTTTGGCTGTACACTAAAGTAGGCTCTCCAAGAGTACCTGGAGATCCAGTTTGAAGGCATGCCTAGCTTTTACATAGTGCACACATAGTAAATGCTCATTTCATTGTGTGCAAGTGCAAGAGATGTGGCATGTTTCATTATGTGGTGTTGTTTTTTTTATAATCTCATCCTTTTGTGTTGTTCACAGACTGGAAAGTATGCATATTTATCTTCCAAGGAGACGAGTAACTAGTTTGTGTCACCTTGCAGAGGGGGTGCAATGAAGATAAGATTGAGGATTTCCAAGTACAAGATGTTAGGAAGGAGCCTTGCAAGAAAAGGAGGAGCATCACTGAGCCTGTTTAACCATTTAAGGTAAGTCACTGTATCCAACTCAACACTTCAATTGCTTGTTTGTTTCAGGCATAGTTAATTTGCTCTTTTCAATTGCTTTATTTGTCCTCAGTTAATGAGATGCCGAAACAATGATGCCTCATGATGGGTACTTGTATAACTATTAGTTGACATAATTAAAGGCCTTACCATTTAATTACTCTGGTGAAGTGTGCTTGAAGCTTTGAAGTCTATTAACCAACTATTACTGCATGAGGCCCACAATCTAGTTTATACTAGGCTAATGATTGCATAGCCTTGCTTGCTGTAGTAGGTTTGTATGAATCTCTCTGTTGTTCATTATGCTCCCTAAGACTTTAGTTGAGCTACAGAATGGCCAACTACTTTCTTACTTATACGCAATGTCCTGTCTAAATTTGTAACTTGTGTGTGTTTTGGATTTGGCCCCAACATCATGCTCCTCTAGTGAGCTAAGAGAGATTTCTGTATGTGGCTTGCACAGACTACCATTTTTGTAATTTTTAAAATATCACCTGCTTCATGACATGTAACATTATTGTAGTCCTGTTTTGCATTGTACAAATAGTCTGTCTTGCTCGCTTCACTGTTGTAACTACATTTTTGCCCTAGTCATGTGTACTTACAGAAACATTTCAGGATGAAGTGACATCAACACAAAGATCTGTGAGCAGTGCGACTTGGCCGTTACCAAATGATTATGGATTGGAATTGGAATGTGATGATGTTCTCGAGCATCAACTAGAGGTGGCAAGACAACGTGTACATGATTCTCAACGTACAATCAACAAGTTGAGACCGGACTTGTAGGTATTAGATGTAGGAGTCAAAAAAATGAAACGAGACACTGGGGTAACCACGAAGGAATTGGAGATTTTGCAGACTGAAATTTGTGCTATCTGAATCCGGCCAATCCTATTTTCTGAAGAGATTATAGTTCAAATGGTAAATTCTGTTGATGCGTGTCCATGATGTATGAGCTTTATTTTTCTAGTATGTAATTTGCTATTTGTGTACGCTTTATTATCACTGGTGCCGAACTATAATGCCCTGTGGGTATATTCGGCTGTAATTTCTTTGTTGCATAGTGTAGGACTATTCTACGTTTCTATGCCTTAGTTTTTTTATTGTATAGTGTATGTTTTTTAGAGGAGATAGTATAGAGTAGGATAATTCTTGAATATGCTATATCATTGAAACGGGGGCCAACACACCCAAACATTTCCTGGACGCCATACAAATGAACAAACATGTGTAGTCAAAGCGGGCCTTAATTGGGCTTGTCAAAATAATATTTAGTGGATCGCAAATGATGTGACCCACCATAACAATGGCTCTTAGCAGGTCGTTAACAGGCTAAAAGCTCAATAGGGTTGTATAAATGGAAATGGCCCGCGGGACTCTAGCAGGCCGAAACAAATGTCAATTTTGTCTCGCCCCTTTTACTTTACGGGCCAGTAAGAGGCCAAAAGTGTTATGGGCTAGAGGAGGCCCAATTTACAAACTAGGCTTTTAACAGGCTGAAAGTCGCGTCGGGCTGAAATTTTGCCCTACAGAACATGGGCCCCTAATGGACCCAAAGTCAAAGGCCCAACTGTTGTGTGAGCCGTTGACAGACCGAAAGACAAAATGGACTAGGAATTGGCCCATTTACCGAATGGGCCAAGCCTAAAGTCACAACAGGCTAGAATTGGCCTAACTGCAGAATGGGCCGAGAAAAGGCCGAAAGACATTCCGGGCCGTTAACAGGCTAGAACTGACGATGGGCTGCTAATAGGTCGAAAGAAGCTCGGGCCGTAATTGGGCCCAAAGACGTAGCGGGCCGTTAACGGGTTGAAACTGATGATGGGCTGGAAATTGTCAAATCTAGAATGGGCCTTTGATGGGCCGATTCTGTGTAACTTGTATGGGTCGTGCTTGTGAATGGGCCTGACCCAAGTAGGCCGCTAATGGGCCGACCCGCTTATTTGACTGGACCGACCTTTTAACCTGAATGGGCCACTGTTGGGCGGAGACACCCGTCGACGTATCATAGGCGTGTTCCGTCCATTCGCTGGATGACAACTGTCCGAACGCCAGGCCAACACGTGGATCTACCGGCGAATGAGAATTTTACACGTGGAAAATCCCCATTGGCCCGCGCTGTTAACGGGTTATCAGATCCAAACCGGAACCCGATAGCTTAAAGGCAACCTGTTACGGTGGATGTCACATGTCGGTTACCCTTGAGGAAAGAACTTCTATGACACGTGATTTATCATCATGGAAGTGGACACTTCTGTGATGATAATTTTTGTACTGTCATGGAACACTTCTACGATAGCACAAGTATGACTATCTTGATTCTGTCATAAAATCGCCATGGATGTACATGCATGACAGAAAATGTGACCTACTGTGACAAACACGTATCATCATGGAAGTGTACTTTTTTAGTGTATACTCTTTATTTATTTTTGTATCATTAGCAATGTAAGCACCAAAATTTGGCTTTCAGTTTGCTAATTTGCTGCAGTAGGAGTATCAAAATGTGTATCATGTTTAGTTCATCCACTTGCCGGTCGTAAGTCCAATTACATCAGTTTTTTTTCATGTTCTTCCTATAGTATGAGACGATTTGGAGATGCGCATCAGAGTTTGCAGACTGCCATGTTAAACAATTTCAACAGGTTTGACATTATCCCTCTTTTATGAATAGAGGTACCTCTTTTGTCAATTAACATAAGGTGCTTTAATATTAAAATTTTGGTGCAGAGGCAACAATTAGCAGGGGGAAAAGAAGAGCACCATTGACATCGGTAGTCAAAATGAGCTTTGGACACCAGGTAATTGCAAACATGTGTTTGGTTTTCCTTTGTGCTGGCGTGTTCCCCTTCTTGCCTGTTGATAATTATCTGCTTTGAAATGAATCATCATGCCTTGTTCAGTCCCTTAGCCTATATATATAGTTTCTCTAGTTGCGGTGCTTACCATGTGTTTGAGATAATGCATAGGACGTGTGCTACCTAACCACTTGAAAAAATATAGAGAAAAAAAGAATTGTAAGCTTGCTATAAGATTATTAACTTATTTTCTCTAGTTGTGGTGCTCGTAGTTCCCTCCGATGACGTGCACACCCCCACCGACGGGGCTCTGGCCGCCATCCCGGAACAACAAGGATGACTTGGTAGTTGCTGGGATTCCCTGCAGTGGCCAAATCCCGGTGCTGCTCTTGATCTCCGCCTCCATCATCTCCACCTCACTGGAGCAATCAGTCTAGAGGAGGAGGTGTAGACGGTCCACCTGATCTTCGACGTCTTATTCCACCTCCAATTTTTTTCCAAGTTCTATTCTTCGTCACAAGTTCACTGCTATTACCTCGGTGCAAAAAAGTGCCAAAAAGTTCAGTTCATACTATACTAAATGTCCATATTGTAGATAATATTTGTGTTGTCTTAAATTTCTGGAAACAAGATTCAGTACAAGAAAAATGGGCCAGTCAGTTCATCCATATGTAAACCCACATAACAAAATGTATCTCTAATCCAATTAGGTGAGGATTGCAACATATGTTTAAGTAAAACATTTTTACCATGTTACAAAAGTAACTTCCCTTGTTCCATAGAAGATTGAGTGAATTTTTTAAATATATTTTAGAAAATAAGCGTACACAAAGTAGCTTGGCATTTGATAATTGCTTGCAACTCGTACATTTGTTTGATGATTATGTAATTGTCGTAGGGCGTTACCATAGGTCTAATTGTCCAGTATGTATTTGATAATCAGTTCAAAGAGTGTCGCATAACAATTGCAGTAGTTTGGTTCTCTGGAAAAAATCATAATAGAACAAAACAACACCCTACTCTGGAACGTTCAGATGTTTTAGTTTGAGAAGTACATATCTCTCCATGAATACTACCATTTCCTAGCCTCTTCTTCCTGTTTGAAAAGGATTGATATTTGCTAATTGCTTCATATTTACGTAAAAACTTCGAAAAGGTTCAAATGGACCTCCCGAGAAATTTTGAACACCAAACCCCGGTAAGTCCAGGGGAAAACAATCTTGGACTGTTTATTTGAATTGTTCTTATAGGAGGTTCAAAGACCGTAAAGCGTGAGAGAAATCATTTTGTTTAATAACCGTTAATTTTTGAACATGGCCATGCCAATAAGTTCTATTTAACAAAAACAGTGGTTTAAACTAAAAAATAGCAAGGCAGTGTATTTTCTTGAGCATGTGTTGTAGCTTAACTCATGTTGTGTTGTCACCGAACTGTAGATAAACTTGTTTGGCTGTAGCTGTACCGATGTTGTAATACTACTAAACATGTGTTTTCGCTCATTTATGTTTTTGATGAATCCACACTAGTAGAAAACCGGGCAATAGCACCGGTTCGTAAGGGCCTTTAGTGCCGGTTATGGAACCGGCACTATTATTTCGGCACTAAAGCCCCCCCCCCCTTTAGTACCGGTTCAGCACGAACCGGCACTAAAGTGCCACCACGTGGCGTGAGCTCGCGCCCTGGTATATCCTCCCAAGGAACACTAGGTACAGGCAAAGGCATATATAAACCATGAGGGTTGAGTCGTGACTTAGCTTTTTGACATGTAGTGCAGCGAGCAACAAAACGCTCAACATCCCGTCTCATCTTTGGCCAAAAGAAATGTGTAGCAAGTATATCCTCTGTATTCTTCACGCCAAAGTGTCACATTAATCCTCCTCCATGCGCCTCCTGCAACAACAAAAGACGAATGGAGCTAGCTGGAATGCATAACTTGTTACCACTAAACACAAATCCATCGTTGACAACGAACTTGTTCCAAGTTCTCCCTTCCTTACAATTCTACAATACATCTTTAAATTCAGCATCATGCAAATATTGATCTTTGATGGTCTCCAAACCAAATATTTTAAAGTCAAGTTGTGAAAGCATAGTATAACGACGAGACAATGGATCAGCAATAACATTTTCTTTACCCTTCTTGTGTTTAATGACATAAGGGAAAGTCTCAATGAATTCAACCCATTTAGCATGTCTACGGTTTTGTTTTGCTTGACATTTAATGTGTTTCAAAGATTCATGATCAGAATGTATAGAAAATTCCTTGGGCCATAAATAATGTTGCCATGTTTCTAAGGTCCGAACAAGAGCATATAATTCTTCATCATAAGTAGAATAGTTCAGACTAGGCCCACTCAATTTTTCAGAGAAGTATGCAACAGGTTTGCCATCTTGTAATAACACACCTCCTAATCCAATTCCACTAGCATCACATTCAAGCTCAAAAGTCTTATTAAAATTAGGAAGATGGAGTAAAGGATCATGTGTCAACTTATCTTTCAATACCATGAAGGCTTCTTCCTGTGCGGTACGCCAAACAAAAGGCACATCCTTCTTTGTATGCTCGTTGAGAGGTGCAGCAATTGTGCTAAAATATCTCACAAAACGCGTGTAGGAACGAGCGAGGCCAAGGAAACTCCTCATTTGTGTGACCGTTTTGGGCTGGGGCCAACTCTCAATAGCTTCAATCTTGGCTTTATCAACTTCAATTCCCTGTGGAGTAACAACATAGCCAAGAAAAGATACTCGGTCGGTGCAAAAGATGCACTTTCCAAGGTTACCAAACAAACGTGCATCACGTAGAGCAATAAAAATAGCACGTAAATGTTCCAAATGTTCCTCCAAAGATTTACTATAAATCAGTATATCATCAAAATAGACTACCACAAATCGTCCAATGAAAGCACATAAAACTTCGTTCATTAATCTCATGAAAGTACTAGGTACATTAGTTAGCCAAAAAGGCATGACTAACCACTCATATAAACCAAACTTAGTTTTAAATGCAGTTTTACATTCATCTCCCAATTTCATACGAATTTGATGGTATCCACTACACAAACCAACTTTGCAGAATATTGTAGAGCCACTCAATTCATCAACCATATCATCTAGCCTAGGAATAGGATGACAATAACAAATAGTAATATTATTAATGCCTCTACAATCAACACACAAACGCGATGTACCATCCTTTTTCGGCACTAGAATAATAGGAACAACACAAGGACTAAGGGATTCGCGGATATAACCTTTGTCGAGCAGCTCCCGGACTTGACGCATAATCTCCTTCGTCTCCTCTGGATTAGTACGGTATGGTGCACGGTTGGGTAGCGAAGCATTGTGAATTAAGTCAATCTGATGCTCAATCCCTCGAATAGGTGGTAATCCCGTTGGCATGTCATGTGGAAAGATGTCAGCAAACTTCAGCAAAATCTTAGTAACAGCAGAAGGAAAAGAGGAAGGCATGTCCTCGAATGAAAATAATGCCTCTTTGCACACAAAAGCATAGCAAACAGATTTGCTGAAATCTATATCATCAATATCAGATTTGGTGGCAAGTAGGCATGCACTTTTCAATTTAATTTGAGAAGCAACACTAGATGGTTTATTATTAGGCTTCATTTGTTGCTCAAATTCTTTGCCACGATCTGATTTTCACTCTTGTTGTGCTCCTGTTTTGCTTTATTAGCTCTATTAATATCATCTTTCAAAATGGAATCAGGAGTCATAGGAAGCAAAGTAATATGTTTATCCTTATGAACAAGAGTATAGTGATTGTCTCTACCATGGTGTATAGAATTTTTATCAAATTGCCATGGTCTACCAAGTAATAAGGAACATGCTTGCATGGGTACCACATCACAATCAACATAATCAGCATATGTAGAGATACTAAAATGCACACGAACAGTACGTGTTACCTTAACTTTGCCATTGTTATTGAACCATTGGATATAGTAAGGATGTGGATGTGGTCTTGTGGTGAGAGATAGCTTCTCCACCATCTCCATGCTAGCCAAGTTGTTGCAGCTCCCTCCATCTATGATGACGCGAATAGAACGTTCCTTCAAAACTCCCTTTGTATGGAACAAATTATGCCTCTGATTTTGCTCTGCTTGTGTGACCTGCACAGTCAAAACACGTTGAGAAACTAAACGTTCATACCTGCCAGCGTCTTCAGGAGCCATCTATTGCGTCTCATTTTCAGAATCATCTCCATCGTGTTCTTCACATGTAATAAGAGCCAAAGTCTACTCATCATAGTCACTAGCGGACTCATAACCACCATCCTCAGTAGCAATCATCACACGCTGAGATTTGCATTCTCTTGCATAATGACCTCTTCCCTTACAACAACGACAAATAATATCACTTTTGTGCCCTATTGATGCCATGGAAGAAGAAGAGCTCTGTACAGGCCCGACAGGTGTGCTCTTGGTAGATAGTGGTGGTTGTGCCTGTTTTCTTGTATCACGAGTGGAGGTGGCAGCTGTTGGAGGTGTCGATGTAGTAGAATGTGTGGAAGTAGAGGATGCACACTGTGTCCATGAGGAAGGTCGGCCTGCAGAATAGTTAGTTCGTGCCAATGCCTGTCGATCCTGCACTTCACGTTCAGCTTTACAAGCAAGATACGAGTGATATTATTATACTCCTTACACTCTAGAATGGTCTGAATCTCTCTATTTAATCCACCCATAAAACGTGCAAGCATAGCTTCATTATCTTCAACAATACCACATCTAATCATGCCAGTTCGTAATTCTTGATAATATTCCTCTACAGAATTTTTTCCTTGTCTTAAATGCTGCAATTTTTGAAGTAATTCACGTTGATAATATGGTGGAACCCAATGAGTAGGCATAGTAGTTTTCAAAGCATCCCAAGTAGTTGGAATATTATTCGGATATTATCTACGATGTTCAGACCACCACACAGAAGCAAAACTAGTGAAAGCACAAAGTGCAGCAGCAACACGTCTCTCCTCGGGATATTCTAAACATGTAAAACATTGTTCAGTTTCTAACTCCCAAGTAAGATATATATCAGGAACGTATCTACCCTCAAATGGTGGAATATTCAATTTCAGTTTAGGGAGATGGTCATGATCTCATACCTGAGGGGGAGCCCTACCATTGCCATTATTTGCATGTGGACGACCTGGTGGTTGTGGTGCTGGTGGTTGCATGTAGTTCTGATTTTGGTCAACCTCGTTCTCGTAATCTCGCGCATAATCATCCTCCCCCTCATCAGCAGCAGGAGCCATAGAAGTATCAACAACAACACCAATAGTTTGGCCAGGCTCAAGAGGGATGTGGCTCGCTCGGCGGAGGGCTATTTCGCGATGTGGAGGTAGTCATTGTTGGTGTTGCAGAGGTGCGGCAGGTGCAGCCGGTGGTGGTTGTGGAAGATGCACAAGTAGTTCATTAAATTTGTTATCGAGCTTTCTTTCGAACATCTTCTCAAAGCCAGTTATCTTATCCATGGCCTCTTCAAAATTGTTCAGCACATCTTGCACCTGTTCAGTCATCATTTGCTGAAATTTATCATGCAACTCCTTATTTGTCATGTTCTCCTAGTCAGTCTCATCGACTTGTGATCCTGCCATGGTTAGCAGCAATAGAAACACACAAGAATATGATCCTACATACTACTAGAAAATGGTGGTGGTGGGGCGTCAGAAATTCGTCAAGCAAATCTCAAATTCTTACCAGTTCTTATCGAGCAGAAGGCGGTGATCGGTAACCGTCGTGGTCAAAACTCTCAAAGCTTGGATAGAGCGATTACTAGGGAGAGTCAAACGCACGACGTAGATGTATGTCGAGCTGGGACGGCTTATAATATGGTAGCAAAAAGGTTCAGCAATAATCAATTCAGAGATGCAAAGTTGAATAAACGCTCAACGATGGTACTGTGCTGGTCCTAGTCGAGACCGTGCTAGAGACGCGAGCCTAGAACACTAACAAAATCACGGCGCTGCACGTAAACAAGGGAGGAGCACACTCTGAAATTTTTTCTTTTTTCCCTCTTTTTTTGCTCTGCAACAAATTTTTTTTCGAGTCCATGTATGGAGGAAGAGGGGGGGGTTCGTGTCCCTTGGGTCCGAAACCAACCCTAACTCTTGTTTCCCCACACATACGGACTCTAAAAACAGCCTATACTCAAGTATTTAGAAATTACATGGGCGTGGCCCAATAATAAGGTGACGTAGCACCTCTAATAGCCTCTAGACGAAATTTATGAAGTGGCATCTTGTATATTTCGTCCAAGGCTTCACACACTCATTATGGTGGCTGCAAAGTCCTGAAATCATCACTTGTAACTCTGTTCTTCTTTGCCTTGCGCGTGCCAATATCTCCATGCTTGATCTTGCTCCAATGATCATCCTTCTTGTCCAAGCTAGGCCCTTCATTTGTAAGCAAGACAAATGTATACAATTTAGGCAGCATCATATTCTCACGAACATTAGAATCATTACCAAGAAACGAAAGTACCTGGTAATTTAATTGGTGTGCGCGAGCTCTAGTAATTGGTCCTATATATGTATCAGTAGGGGCTGTGGGTGTAACTTTGTTAGTGATGTCCTCATCAATAACTGCAGCAACCTTAGATGGATCAACTGTGTAACACCCACAATGAAGCTATATCTCCCACGTGTCGGGGCACGACTTAGAGGCATAGCCGCATGGTAGGTCTGTCGTAAGAGGGGTGATCTTTACACATCCCACGTACTGAATAAGAAAGGGATAAAGAGTCGGCTTACAATCGCCACTTCACACAATACATAAATAGTCATACATCATCCAAGGTACAATCAAAGGTCCGACTATGGAACCAAAATAAAGAAAGACAACCCCAAATGCTAGATCCCCGATCGCCCCAACTGGGCTCCTCTACTGATCATCCGGAAAAGAAACATAGTAACGGCCTGAATCCTCGTCGAACTCCCACTTGAGTTCGGTAGCATCCCCTGCACTGGCGTCATCGGCACCTACATCTGTTTGGAAGTATCTGTGAGTCACGAGGACTCGGCAATCTCACACCCTCTTGATCAAGACTATTTAAGCTTAAGGTAGGAAAGGGGGAGTGAGGTGGAGCTGCAGCAAAGCACTAAGCATATATGGTGGCTAACTTACGCAAAAGAGAGCGAGAAGAGAAGCAAAGCACGGTCGAGAAGCTAATAGTGATCAAGAAGTGACCCTAAAGCTACTCATGTTCAAGCATAACACGAGACCGTGTTCTCTTCCCGGACTCCACCGAAAACAGACCATCATGGCTACACACGCGGTTGATTCATTTTAATTAAGTTAAGTGTCAAGGTTCTCTACAACCGGATATTAACAAATTCCCATCTGCCCATAACCGCGGGCACGACTTTTGAAAGTTCAAAACCATGCAGGGGTGTCCCAACTTAGCCCATCACAAGCTATCACAGTCAACGAAGGATATTCCTTCTCCCAGGAAGACCCGATCAGTCACGGAATCCCGGTTACAAGACATTTCGACAATGGTAAAACAAGACCAGCAAAGCAGCCCGAATGTGCCAACAAATCCCATTAGGAGCTGCACATATGCACACCGGATTGTCCAAACTTCCGGTAGGCCAGCCTAGAGTTTCCCCTGGTGGCCACCGGCGGCTGACAGGTTGGACTAACACTCAGAGGAGCACTGGCCCGGGGGTTTAAAATAAAGATGACCCTTGAGTCTATGGAACCCAAGGGAAAATGCTTACGTGGCAAATGGTAAAACCAAGGTTGGGCCTTGCTGGAGGAGTTTTATTCAAGGAAAACTGTCAAGGGGTTCCCATAACACCCAACCGCGTAAGGAACGCAAAATCAAGGAACATAACACCGGTATGACGGAAACTAGGGCGGCAAGAGTGGAAGAAAACACCAGGCATAAGGCCGAGCCTTCCACCCTTTACCAAGTATGTAGATGCATTAAAGTAAATAAGAGATAATAATAATGATATCCCAACAATATCCATGTTCCAACATGGAACAAATTTCATCTTCACCTGCAACTAACAACGCTATAAGAGGGGCTGAGCAAAGCGGTAACATAGCCAAACAACGGTTTGCTAGGAAAGGTGGGTTAGAGGCTTGACATGGCAATATGGGAGGCATGATATAGCAAGTGGTAGGTAGTGCGGCATAGCAATAGAGCGTATAACTAGCAAGCAAAGATAGAAGTGATTTCGAGGGTACGGTCATCTTGCCTGCAAAGTTCTTAGAGTTGTCGAAAGCTTGATCCTCGTTAGCGTACTCAATAGGTTCCTAGATCACGTACTCGTCTCCCGGCTCTACCCAAAACAAGAACACAAACAAAGGAAACAACAATCAATCACGGTGCAATGCACAAG
Organism: Triticum monococcum; assembly: GCA_034509565.1. Taxonomy (NCBI): domain Eukaryota; kingdom Viridiplantae; phylum Streptophyta; class Magnoliopsida; order Poales; family Poaceae; genus Triticum; species Triticum monococcum. Next base: position 252,382,019 of record CM067845.1, read on the forward strand.
CAACATGATGCAAAACATGGCATGACATGCAAGACATGATATGCAATGCATATGCGTGCTCCGGAAGGAAAAGAAATATCAAGGCCTCAACTTGGCAAACCAAGTGTGCCACTGGAAAGATGAGATGATTTCGGTCGAAATCGATATAAAGATCACCGGAATCGGATGAACGGTTTGCAAATGGCAAGCAAAACAATAATGGCACAATTCTGCGATTAACAGCATGATGCCATGTAGAGTGCAACAAGAAACTAAGTAACTGCACTCCAACATAGCAACAAAGCATATGGAAGTGATGTACTCAAGATACTTGACAAAACATGAACACTGAGCTACGGCTAAATCACACAAGAGCAGGTTTAAACAAGCATGGCAAAAGTGCAAAAGATATCAGCTTCACAGACTTATTATCAGTTTCAGACTTAGCAGAAAATAGAGCATGGCAAAATCACATTATGAAGGCATCTTTGTGAGCTCAAATCACTCACCACAAGGCATTGCATGACAAGATAAGCATAGCATCAGAAAGATGACATGTTCATGAAGCTAACCATGGCAAGAGCAAGTTCATAGCATGCATGGATCACTAGCAAAAACCATGGCAAAATTGATTAACATGTAAACAATCTGCCAGGAACATTTTATAGCAAAAGTAGAGCAAGATTAAGACATGATATGTCACTCCATAATTGCAAAGAGGGACATTGATGTATAGAGAATAACCATATGTCCAAAACATCCTTACTGAAGATACTATAAACAAGCATGGATCTCACTATAGCATCATGTTTACATGGCATAAAAATAACAGCAGGACAAAGACTTATCAAAATCCTAAGTCCCTGAAATCAGCAATATCACGAAGGCTACTTTGCATGCTTGTGCTAGTCACCAAATTGATCACAAAAATACATGGCAAGCACCCCTGTAAAGATGGAATGGCATAGATCAAAACACATGTAGAGCTCATGCCCATATGAAGCACGCATCAAATGTGGACAAAATGACAAATCACCCTAAACTAATAAGCAGCAGCAGTAAACAATTTATTGCACTCTTGCATCAATGATTTGAGCACCCAGATGAACTTAAACAAGCATGTCACACTGGAATAAAATGAAGAGCATCTCCCAATGAACATTTTGATATATCATGCGCATGAAAGGGAGCAACGGTCACTGAGATATGATGCGGTGAACAAAGCATTAAAATATGAGGGGGAAAGGACTTAGTGGAAAATCAACCTCTCGAAAACTGGATCTAGGGTTTGAGCACGGAAGCCGAGGATCGCCGGAGATGACGGGGACGGCGGCCGGAGTGGGAGAAGGGGGTCACCAGAGCTCGCGCTCACCGGATCCGGACCTCCCGGGGCCAGATCTGGCCGGAGGTGAGGTACAGGGGAGGCGGCGCAGCTCAAGGCGGCGAGGAGCAGCGCGCGGCAGCGTCACCGGCGAGGGCACTGTGGCGGCTGGCGACGGCGAGGGGCGGCGAGGGGCAGCACCGGCGGGCGGGGACGCGAGCCGGGCGGCGCGGGCGCTCGGGCGCGCGGGCGGGCCAGGGGGGTGGGCCGGCGGCGGCTGGCGGCGGAGGATGCCACGTGGCGCCCTATGGTTGGCCACGGGCGGCAGCGGGTGATGTAGGGTAGAACCCTAGTGGCCCGATCTTTCACGAAAGGAGCGGATCCCGTGAAGAACACGAGGGACACGAGGGGGAAAACGAGGGAAATCACGGGGAGAAACACGAGAGAATCACTCAACCAACAAGAACAAGTTACACATGCGCTAGATCCTTGAGTACATAAAGTAAGATGCACGATCCACGGACAACTAGGGACGATACAAAGGGTAGCCAGTTCTTCTCCGTGAGGAGGTCTTGATGGTCTTCTCTGCAAGGAGGTCTTGAATCCACGAGGGGATCTTCTCCGTGAGGAGGTCTTGAATCCAAAGGGATCTTCTCCGAAGAGGCCACGGTCTCTCATGAGGAGTAGATCCGATGTGGATGAGCGTAGCTCTATCTCTAAATATGAGCTAAACCAATGCTAACCCTAAAACATAGGTGGAGGGGGAGTATATATAGTCTAAGGGGCAAAGGGGTACATGGGCCACGGCCCAGATGCGCTGCACGCAGGCAGGGGGCCGGATGTCCGGGCGTCGGGCCGGATGTCCGGGCGCTGGGGCCGGATGTCCGGGCTCGCAGGCTCCAACCTTGTTTCTCTCTGGAATCGCGGGGTCCGGATTTCTGGGCTGGAGGCCGGATGTCCGGGCTAGTCGCCGGATATCCGGGCCCTGTAGACTTGGCCGCTGGCTCCTTGCTGCTGGTGACACGTCCAAGGGCCGGATGTCCGGGCCAGGGCCGGATGTCCGGGTCCTGGAGCTGTCTCCGTCTTCTTCCGTCGTTGCTTCCATGCTTCCCTCGCGGATGGTGTAGTTGTTCCTTGGCGCTTGCACTCCTCCTCGTCGTCCGTAGTGTTCCGACAATACCTATGCATGCACACGAGAGGGGTGTCAAGTAGTATACCATCCTCGAAGGGGTCAAGCGAGCACGTGTAAAGGAGATGATTCAACTTTATGTATGTGAAGTAGATGTCGCACGTGTCACTTGCCAAACAGACTCTTGACATGGTGATGTCCATAGGATGCTCCGTTTCATCTCCCCTCCCTTGGGAAAGATCCGACCTCATATCGAAATCCAAATCACCATGGGAAAGAGATGGCGTCGCCGTGTAGGAGTGGTCGATCACCAAGTTCTCGTCATCTTGAAGCTCGAAATGGGCACTTTCCAATGTCGCACCATCTTGGAATTCCTTCAAAAGTAGCAAAGACAACAAACACTTGGAAAAACAAATGTGGTTAGCGTTAGTGCAAAACCAAGCATTCGATAGGTGAGTCACCAAACAAGTGTCGTCATCATTCAAAGCATATGGTTTGACAAAGGATTGTGACATGGCATATAAGCGTATAAATTGAGCACAATCAAAGATATCATAGGGACAAGCATGTAAATGTGAGGTAGTGATGCAAATATGTGTAACAAGAGAATAAGCATCTACCCCAAGATCATAGCAAGCATTCACAAATTGCTCAATGAAAGGTCTATGGTAGGCATAGTAATCATTCACAACACCAAATAAAATGAAGTGTCTAAACACATGGGTCAAGTGCAAGACAATCCAAGCATAATGTGCATTGGGTGTAGAGAATATAATGTGGCACTCAACACGACAGAAATAGAAATTGTTCATCATGTGTGAGGCAATCAAGGCAATCATGTAGCAATCAATGAGACATGGCATATGTGAAGTGATGACATTGTTGCAACCAAACATGTGATAGGAGCAAGTAATCCAAGAATTGGATGCAACACACAAGGTATACATATCATGATGCATGGAACCATGAAAATGACAAGTTGAAGCAAGATCTCTAACATGTGTGCAATCAAGTCTCATCGCGCAAGCAACACAAGTAGTATGATCCACAATATGCATCCTCATAGTTTGGGGGTTCAGAAAAGAGAAGGATATCACCTTGAAAACATGTCCTTGTGCGTCCTTCACAATGCCGAAGTACAAGCTAGTGCGATGTAGAATCGTCATGGTAGGAGGTGGTTCGCTCTCAAGAGCTCGGATTGTCAACTCACGTGACATGGAAGTCGACACGAAGTCCAAGTATCCTACACATGCACACAACAAAAAGAACGTATGCGCATGGTAGATAAACACATCATCCATCATGATGGTTCTCTTCTCTTGCACATAACCATTAGAAACATAAGTGCATGAATAATATGATGCAACAATGGCAATATTCATGGCACTAGGTATATGGTGCAAAGAGGTAAGACAAGCATGCTTCACAAGGAATATGTCAAAATCTCCAAATAGATGTGAGAATGCTATGGGGGAAATCTCATGAGCAAGGCGAAATGCATCGTTGCACTCAATACATGGCAAATCATCTAGCATGAGAGAGGCAACGTATGGAGATATATGACAAGAAGGGATAACAATCATGTGCAAAGCATGTAGATGGTTGTCATCAACCGCATGAAGCGAGCAAGTTTGAGTCATCGGAGATGCAACATAAGCAATCATAGTAATCAAGTTGTGCAAGCTAGTAGTGCGAAGATGCAACATACTAGAGTAAATCATGGCAATCATGTCATGTGAGCAAATAATAGGATAGACAATGCACATGACATATCGCAAGCACGAACACAAAGCAAGATGAAAGTATCATCATAGGCATGGGGCACAAAGCAAACATGGCAATAACAAGTGATATCTCCACCAAGCTTGCGTATGCACATACAAGTATGAGAATCAATCATCATGTGTAATGCAAAGCATGGGTCACGAATGCATGGCAAAGGCATAGTAATGAGCATATCATGCAAAGTGAACATGGCAAGATGGGCATATAATATGTAATGGACAATAACCCATAGCCAAGTGAGGGTCATGTAGAAGGAATGCGCGAAGTCTTTGCGCGAAGAGAGCGGTGGGAAAGACAATTCATGGGATCCCAAGTCATCATTGCTCTCTAGAGCTCGTTTTGTCAACTCGTGGGATTGCGAGGTTGACAAGTATTCATTGGTACCTACACAAAAGAGACACAAGCCAAAGAAATGGTGCATGTTGTAAATGTACACATCATCCATCATGATGTGTATGTGCACGTGTGAGTTAACACAAGATAAGCAATGCTCGAAGAAATTTGATGCATGGTATAAGAACATGTCATCCATCATGAAAGAATAGTTATTATGTATAACATGATGAGGACACAAATTGAGAATGCAAGTATATGGCACATCAATAGCATGTTTATTCATGGGAAGCATATGGTGCACACAAGTATTGGAATCATGCAATGAATGGGATGAATCAAAATCTCCTAAAATGTATGAGGAAACTATGGGGGTCTCCTCATGAGCAATATTGGAAACATCATACGGAGAAAATGGACAACATCCAAAACAATGCATATCCGAAGCTAGGTGATCATGGCATGGCATATGAGATAAATGATGCAAAGGGAGCATATCAATATCATCACAAGAAAAACAAATGCCAATAACCATAGGCTTGTCATCTATGCCATATGTGCAAATTGGGTTAAATTTAATGGCATATGCATAGTCACTATGAAGAGATTGCAAATATGACATATGATTGATCTCATGCATAGCATATGACAAGTCAAGCGGATTGGCAAACATGATGTGACCGAGGGAATTAGCACAAGAAATCCTATGTAACATGGCATCACAACTAATAGACTCCACATGGCAATCATCATACTCATCATAAATGGGTAAATCATTGCATGGGGATCACATTAGCATGAAGCATGGAAATAGGTTGATCAGCATCATGCAAGCAATCAATGTCATGATAGTCCACTAGTGGGACAAGAGCATCCCCTTCACCTATGTTACCTTTGTCATTCCACTCATGTGGTGTAGGTGAGGTGGATAAGACTGAATGGTGGTCAAGATCATCATTGTGATGGAACCATGTGGGGGTGCATCATATTCCACCATGGCCATCGTCTTGTCCAAAGGGAGGACGAAGTCATCATGAATCGGCGCATCATCATATAAGGGACCTAGCACCAAATGAGAAGACACAATAGAGGTAGAGGTCAAGTCGTTAGTGTTGAAAGTGGCCTCACATGACCTATCAACTATCTCACTCTCCCTATGTGGTGGTTTACTCACTCCCTCAAAATAGGTGCACTCAAACTCACATATGGTGGAGTCACTCATCTCACTCAAGTGGTGGGGGTTGTGGTTCTCCTCACATGGGAATTGTGGCAACACATATATGGGGCTAGTGGTGAAGTCACTCTCACTCTCAATATGGTGGCACAAGTCACTCAAGTCATCATATGTCGACGTGGTCGAAGGGAAAATCCCATGCTCAGCCATCTCATCGTCGTCGCCGTGGATGAAGGCCGAAGATGGCACATCATCACACTCGCCTCCAAAGATGGAAGCATCATCCTTGCTCGCCACCTTGTCGCTCGCCTCCAAAGCTTGGTCCTTGAGGGTCTCTGTAGTTGTACTTGTCGCCGCACCATATTGAAAAAGAGTCAAAGTAGACTCGGCATCATCAATGCCACAAAGAGGGATGGCGGTGAAGTCGAACTTGGGAGCATCGTCTTGGAGCTCGTCGGGCTTGGACATCTTGGTGGTACTAGCCTCATGCTCATTCTCATGGAGCTTGGTCGTCGCGAAGTGAGATTGGGGTGGAGAAGCTTTGGCCTTCATGAGTTCTTGTTCCGCCTTGAGAGCACCAATGTAGTTGTCATCGAGGGACTTGTAGTCCTCGCGGAAGATTGTCTTGGAGATGTCGTTGTGTAATCCCATCATGAAGTGGAACTTCATCAAAATGGGGTCATCCACGCCGGCTCGTCGCAAGGCAATCTTCATCTCCTTGAAGTACTCGTCGATGGACTTGGATCCTTGGATGGTGTTCTCCAATTGGCGTTGAAGTTGTTCCGTGTAGGTTGGAGGCACAAACTCTCGCCGCAAAGCTCTATTCGTCTTGGGCCAACTCATGTCGTAGGTCTCCGAAGGTGCGTGAAGCCACCATGTGGACATGTAGTCGTGGAAGTTCCTTGTGGTGCACTTCACTTGATCTTCCGGAGGAACTTGATGTAGCTTGAGGTAGTCGTCCATCAAACGCTCCCACTCGAGATACTCCTCGGGTTCTAGAGTCCCATAGAAAGGAATCTCGTGGTCGATGTCGAGGTCGTAGTAGCTCGTGGAAGTCACAGACTTGAGCTTGGGGAGCTTCTCTTGAGCGTAGTCTTTAGGTGCTTGTTGGCAAAGATGCCATATATCCGAAGGCGAAGATGCCTTGAAGTCGCTTGGCGAAGATGCCAAGGGCGACGGTGAAGGCGTTGAGCGGTTGTTGGTGTTGAGCTCTTGACCTTCACGTTCGTGGTGGTGATGGTGTCGATGCCGATGTGACCTTGCCGGAGATGGTAACTCGGAGGCATGTGCTCTTGAGCGTCTTCTCGAAGATGAGGAAGGCCGCTTGTAGGACTTGATGAGGGCTTTGATCTCCTCCATTTGAGCTTGCATCTTGGCATCGGTGGAGTTTTGCATGGCATCGAGCTCGTCGTTGTTGTTGTAGACCGAGGATGAAATGCCTTGCCTATCCATCACAAGACTCGAGCAAATATGAGTGGGAGAAAGAGAAGAACGAATACCAAATGTACCTTGACCGAAGTTGAAAGTGGATCAATGATCACTCCAATGTAGACAAGGAAATAGCACAATTGGTACCAATTCTTGTCGGTTTCTGACACCTACACAAATAAGGCTTATGGTGGAACTCGGTGAGGATAGTGGCACAAAAAAATTTGATGCAAAATGTTAGCAAGAGTCAATAATGTTGAAAGAGATTCACAAATTCGCAAGTGAAACAAGTAGACCAATAGCAATATGGGTGGCACACAGGAATGCACACGCGGATAGATAAATGGGGTCGTGCAACCAAGGATGAGCACAAAATGTGAAATCCATGGAAAACGCTCATGTTGCACAACTCAAGAGAGACGCTAGCACGATTGCTCAATAGGCGGATACGACACTTGTGCACAACCTACAAGATGCAAAATGTAACAACTTCTATCCCAAGTATGCTATGTGTATGATGTTCCAGTGGTATGATTCAAGATGATCGGATATAACAATCTTATATGCAATGGGGTATGATGCTATGGCACTTGCTTACAAGCTTCTTTGCTCTTTCTCTTTTGCTTAAAAGCTTTATTCTTCTTTTTTTGTATGGCCACTTTGTGAAATGCACAAACCAAGATAGCAATTGGGTATATACGGGAACAAACTTGCGGCACACGAGATGATATGATACCGATATGGTATGGTATGTATGCAATCTATGGTGTAGATCACTAATGTGCACAAGTAACGTTGCCGGCAATACTCAAATGGCTAGTCTTGATAGGCAAGGGACGCAAAATGGGCTAGGGGTTATCAATGCAATTGCAAGGGAATGTACAATGGAGGGATACCACGATACCAAGATGATATGGAGGTTACCGTCCGTGTTGATGATGAGTGGCGGTGATCTTGATGGAGATACCAAGATGATGGGGACTCATCCCTAAGTAGCCGAAACACCTTAGGAAACGGAAAAACCGCGAACTCAAAATCTCAAATGTCAAATGGTGGTAGCGGGAATGCGGTGGTGGTGTTGCGGAAGCTCAATGGGATTGCGGAAATGCAATGATGGGTTTTGCGAGTAGGCAATGCGGAAGTGGAGGGTAAGGTGGTGTACTATACACGGTGTCGGAGTTGAAAGCACAGTCCCTAAGTAGCCAAAACACCTTAGGAGACACAATTCACAACACTAACAAAATTGGGTTAAGTTGGGGTGGTGGAAGTGTATGGTGGGCAAGCCTATGTGGGAGTTATGGTGGTGGTGGTGGTTGATGAAGAAGCAATCGTCCCTAAGTAGCCTAGACACCTTAGGAGACTCAAATCACAACTCAAACAACCACAAATGCTATAAGGAACAAAATTGGTTAGGTTGCGGAAGTCGGTGGTGGTTATGCGGAGGTTGTGGTGGAAGCCCTAGGCAAAGATGTCAAAGTTCCAAAAATTTGATGGAGTCAAATGGTTATGGTAGTATTTTTGTTGGAAGTGGGATGTCAAGAGGTTCAACAATCTAAAGAACATCAAAAACGGACTCCGTATGAATTATTTATGGACAAAACGATGAAACGGGGAAGCTGAAATGTACAGGGGCCGGACATCCGAGCTCGGGGCCGGAAATCCGGGACCTGATGTCCAGAACCGAGCAGATTTGGTGCTCCAGGAGCTGGATGTCCGGCCCGATGGCCCGGATGTCTGGCCCGACGAATCTAGATCTCTTTTGGGGCGGAAATTTTCGAATTTGGGGCAGAAATTGATGATTCCAAGGGCAAAATTTGATGGATTTTTGTGGATGGAAAGTGGGGAAAATTAGGGATATGCTAGATCCACTTGAAACCAAGCAAATCCATGGACAAAATCAACAAAACTTCCTCAAACCAACAAATCACAAAAAAAATCGGGCTATTTTTGGTGGGGATTTTTGAAATTGGGGAAGAACACAACAAAATTAGGCTAGAAAACGAAGAGGGGCGGCTCCGAAACCGTGATCAACGTGGCTCTGATACCAAGATTATGTAGGGTAGAACCCTAGTGGCCCGATCTTTCACGAAAGGAGTGGATCCCGCGAAGAACATGAGGAACACGAGGGGGGAAACAAGGGAAATCACGAGGGGAAACACGAGAGAATCACTCAACCAACAAGAACAAGTTACACATGCGCTAGATCCTCGAGTACATAAAGTAAGATGCACGATCCACGGACAACTAGGGACGATCCAAAGGGTAGCCGGTTCTTCTCCGTGAGGAGGTCTTGATGGTCTTCTCTACAAGGAGGTCTTGAATCCATGAGGGGATCTTCTCCGCGAGGAGGTCTTGAATCCAAAGGGATCTTCTCCGAAGAGGCCGCGGTCTCTCACAAGGAGTAGATCCGATGTGGATGAGCGTAGCTCTATCTCTAAATATGAGCTAAACCAACGCTAACCCTAAAATGTAGGTGGAGGGGGAGTATATATAGTCTAAGGGGCGAAGGGGTACATGGGCCACGGCCCAGATGCGCTGCACGCAGGCAGGGTGCCGGATGTCCGGGCCTTCCCAAGACGCCGGATGTCCGGGCGCTGGGGCCAGATGTCCGGGCTGGCAGGCTCCAACCTTGTTGCTCTCTGGAATGGCGGGGTCCGGATTTCCGGGCTGGAGGCCGGATGTCCGGGGGGCTCGGGACGCGCGGGATGTCCGGGCCCTGTAGACTTGGCCGCTGGCTCCTTGCTGCTGGTGACACGTCCAGGGGCCGGATGTCCGGGCCAGGGCCGGATGTCCGGGTCCTGGATGCTGTCTCCGTCTTCTTCCGTCGTCGCTTCCATGCTTCCCTCGCGGATGGTGTAGTTGTTCCTTGGCGCTTGCACTCCTCCTCGTCGTCCGTAGTGTTCCGACAATACCTATGCATTCACACGAGAGGGGTGTCAAGTAGTATACCATCCTCGAAGGGGTCAAGTGAGCACGTGTAAAGGAGATGATTCACCTTTATGTATGTGAAGTAGATGTCGCACGTGTCACTTGCCAAATGGACTCTTGACATGGTGATGTCCATAGGATGCTCCGCATCAGCGGGTTTCGTCCGGCTCGGGCCGGACGTGTCCGGCGGCGGTGGAGGGTGGAGCTAGGGTTTCGGGACCTGAATTTTGAGGGAGGGGGTGCACATATTTATAGCTAGGAGGAGGTAGGAGTGTCCAAATGGAGTGTAGTTTTCGCCCACGTGATCGTGATCCGATGGCGGAGGACATGGAGATGGTTTAGATGGGTTATTGGGCCGTTTTGGAGGGGTGTTGGGATGCAACACACAAGAGGCCTTCCCGGTTACCCGATTAACTGTTGGAGTATCAAACGGACTCGAAATGACACAAAATTTGACAGGCGGTCTACCGGTGGTGTACCAAGGCCGCTTGGCAAATCTCGGTCCATTCCGAGAACGTTTAACACCCGCTCACGAAAAGAGACAAAAAGGGTATTCCAGTGCACGTAGGAGTGTCGGATTGCAAAACAGACAATGGGGAAAATGTTCGGATGCATGAGACGAACACGTATGCAAATGAGATGCACATGATGACATGATATGATATGCATGACATGAACAAAATGCAAAACAAAGACAAAACCCAACCACGAAGGGAATCTCATAACTTAAAGCCGGAAATGGCAAGAGTCGGAGTTACAAATATGGTAAGTTACATCCGGGGTGTTACAAACTGCAACTCCATTACCTGACACAACATGTCCAAGGAATGCTACCTCATCCAGCCAAAACTCGCATTTGCTAAACTTGGCATACAACTGATGTTCCCTCAATTTCTCCAATACCAAACGCAAATGTACCTCATGCTCTTACTTATTCTTGGAGAACACCAATATATCATCAATGAAAACAAGCACAAATTTATCCAAGAACTTCATAAACATCTTGTTCATCATATTCATGAAGTATGCAGGAGTGTTAGTCAATCCAAATGACATAATAGTGTATTCATACAACCCATACCTCGTAGTAAAAGCAGTCTTGGGAATATCTTGTTCATGAATCTTTAACTGATGATAACCAGAATGAAGATCAATCTTAGGAAACACAGTAGCTCTCTCCAACTGGTCAAACAGATCATTTATCATAGGCAAATGATACTAATTCTTAATGGTTACCTCATTCAGAGAACGATAATCAACACACATCCTCAAGGTCCCATCCTTCTTCTCCACAAACAAAACTGGAGCTCCCCAAGGTGATGAACTTGGTCGAATAAATCCTTGTGCCTACAATTGTCTTATCTGCTTCTTCAATTCATCCAACTCTTGAGGAGGCATTCTATACAGTCTCTTTGCAATAGGTCCAGTGCCTGGTATTAAATCAATAAGAAACTCAATATCTCTATCTGGTAGCATACCTGGCAACTCCTCTCGAAACACATCTGGATAATCCCTCACAACTAGCACCTCTTCTAGGCTAACCCCCATAAGAGAGTTCACCTGCACCTGATTACGCTTATACTTATATACATATTTGATCCTCTTCCCTTTTGGTGCACTAAGAGTAATAGATCGACTGGCACAATCAATAATACCTTGATATTTGATCATGCAGTCCATACCCAAAATAATATCCAGACCTTATGACTTCAATATAATCAAATCTGTAGGGAAAACATGCTTCCCAAGAGATAAAGGTATCTAAAAACAACCCAAGCTTGCTGCCATCTCAGCCCCCGGAGAACTTACCAGAATAGGTGACTTAAGTACTACGGTAGGAAGCTTGTGTTTATCCACAAATACCCTTGGTATGAATGAATGTGATGCACCTGAATCAAAAAGAACAATCGCAGGTATTGAATTGATCAAAAACTTACCAATCACTACATTAGGTTCATTGTAGACCTCCTCCACATTAACATGGTTGACATGACCCTTTTTGGTGGGGTTTGGCTTGTTGACTCCTGAATTCCCGTTACCATTCTTGCTCTCTAGACAAACATTGGAGTAGTGGCCCATCTGCCTGCACTTATAGCACTGAACCTGGCTAATATCCCTCTTCACAGGCATACTCTGGTGGGTCTGGTTATTATTCCCTCCATTACCATTACCATTACCTCTACCATTGCCATTGTTACTCTTGTGCCCATTGTGATGATGGTGGCCATTATGGTTGTGTCCATTCCCTCCATGGTGATTATGATGCCCATTGCCTCCATGATGATTATGTTCATTACCTCCATTATCATGATATGAAGTGCGCGGCTTCTGTTGTGGTCCTGAATTATACCTGTTATTGTTGTTGTACTTCTTCTTGCGATTCTCTATGGCATGTTGCTTTCCCTCCAGCACAATAGCCTTATCAATCAAATCCTAGCAATTCCTAAAAGTGGCCACTGTCAACTGAAGGCTCAACTCATCATTAAGGCCCTCCAAGAATTTCTCCTGCCTAGTTGCATTAGTGTTAACATCATTAGTAGCATAACATGCAAGATTATTAAATTCCTCCACTTACGCATTAACCGTGCGACCTCCCTAGCGCAAACTGCGAAACTCCTTCTTTTTCAGACTCATAGCACCAGCAGACACATGTGCAGCATGGAAAGCATCCTGAAACTGAGGACATGTGATAGTAGCAATGGGATAAGTGACCAAGTAATTGTCCCACCAAGCTGCGGCAGGACCCTCCAACAAATGTGAGGCAAACATCACCCTCTCTGCATATGTGCATCCAACCATCTCGAGGTTCCTATTGACTGCACAGAGACAGTCATCAGCCACAATAGGTTCAGGGGAACTGGAGAACCTCTAAGGATTCAACCTCAAGAACCTGGTAAGCATATCCACTGGTGGCGGTGGCGGCGGATTGTTGTTGCCGTTGTTGTTCTGGTTCTGTAAAAGCAATTAGATCAATTGAGCCTACCCCTGAAGCAACTGCTGGATTTATGGTGGTACGTCATTGCCATTGTTGTCTCCTCCTAAGCCAGTGCGTCTAGTGTCACGCCTCGGCGGCATCTGGTGGGAAAGCATAGATGAGTTATAGATATAATAGGGCCAAAGACTATGTATATATAAATATATTCTACCCATATGCATAATATGATCAAGCCAACAAAACACAACAATGAATAACACCAACAACAAACAACAAACAATAATATAATATTATATATATAGTCGAATAATTTCCACAAGATATAATTTAACAAACAAACTACCAATCAAGCAAACAATCTAGTATCTTCATACCATGAAAGTGGGCATAATCAGATACGCTAACACGATAATGTTGCAATATAAAACAAACAGTGGTCTCATCACTAGTTTCTACTTAACTATTCAAGATACTTGAGGGGGTTGACTAATAAACAGTAAGAAGTATAGCTAGTTTAGAAAATAATTTCACTCCTATGGCTTTTCTAATCCATTTTCTAGGGTCATGTAATACAGTCAACACACCGCTCTAATGTCATCTGTAACGACCAAACTTCGAAGGATTTGAGTCTCTGTGCTTACCGTGCTAGTCCCTGGATCGAACTCGCTAGCACACACAGTATAGATGAATATCAGAATAGCAAGTGCATCATTTATTACAACGTATGATCCAGAGTACATAAAATAAAACAATTTGCATAGCACATGGCTAGCTTTATTCAATCAAACAGTGGAAATGTAGCAAAAAATAACGACAAGTCCCATCATAGCCCACTAGCGATGTTGAGTGCAGACTCACGACCCTAACGGTACCTTACTCTTCGTCTGAATATCTTGCAACATGAGACGTTGCAGCCATATAGGTCAATACTTTAAATGTATTGGTAAGTTACACAGGAGTAATAATAAAGCGGACCTAGATGTCTATGCATAGTATAACAAAAGGAAGGCTTGAGGGTTTATTTTTGCAGAAAGTTGATTTTGTCCTCATAACTACCTAATAGTCAAATTTTTATTTAGTTCTTTTATTACTACAATTATATACACAAGGTTGAGTTGGCAAAATCAACTCCAACCTACCCTTTATTAAGTTTTCCCACAAATATTATTAAGTGTCACATCTGTCAAGATCATCCAACAACTGTAATGGCATTGTCGCTCAAATTTGTCCATAACCGGAACACGGCTAATCATGATTAGTTTTTAATACTCTGCAGAATTTTGCACACTTTACCCACTAGACTCAACCCGAAGATTGAGACGAAGTCTTTCAGAACTAGTCACCTCCACCCACCGGCAGCAAGTACACCTACTCATATCTACATCTGCTAGCTTACCTGGGCGAGGATCCCACAACCTACTCAACTAAGCTAGAGCCCATTTAGCTAGTGGTTGCGCATGGAAGCTACTAGTCACTAAGTCTGTCTGATCTTTTTGAGCCTGTGCGGCCGTCCACTTACATTCATAGGGTATAAACCATGATGTTCTTGAAACCACCCATCAATACCAATTCCGCCCAGAGGTGAATTAAGTCCTTAATTACTACTCAATTTGTTATATTTATAATCCTCACATAAGCTCAATGAATAGACGAACCACCCCGTCTACTAGCATAGCAAAGCTACCACTACCACGATCTGCAATGACGGGAGATAGCTCAACAATATAGCAAAAATAATATAGTAATCCTATACATGCATATATTCATAGTGTGATATAACTACATTCATAGAAAACAATAGGTAAAGGATGATCAACATGTAACTTGCCTTGGTTCTGATTCAAAAAGTCGCACTCCTGACAATAGCTCGCGTCGCACTCCGGACAATCTACACGTTTCACACAATCAACAAATCAATCACCAAAACTCAAATAAGGCCAAAAAACCAACAACAAGAAAATCATTTTGAAATTCAACAACAGTAGCAACATCATGCACAAAACATCTACAAAGCACTAAGATCACAACGCAAAAAGAAACGCTCGATTCCAACAAACGGGTTGAGAGTTATGGCCTCCGGAAAGTTAATTTTGAACTTGAACGAATTCGAATTTGAAAAGTGCAAACATGTGCAAAGTTGGTACTGTGATAAAGTGTTGGCTTTTCTGAGGTCATAGGAAAAAAGAATTACCTAAATTGGAACTATAGACTAAAAGATATAGCTAGTTCAAAATCCAAAAATAAAACAAAAAGAAAAGCAACAGAAAACATCTGGACTGTAGCGACTTTTGTAGCAACTCCTGTAGCGAACGCCACGTGGAAGCGCGGGCGTGTGCTCACCAGAACAGAGGAAACGGCAACAACGGATCGGGCATCAGCGGCGGCGGCTCTCCGGCGAGTCTCCGGCGAAGGTGATGTGACGGCGGAGGCGGCGTGGGACTGTGGTAGCGATGGTGGTGTTGAACGGCGATGAGGAACACCTTTGCGGTTGGTGGCGAAGACGCTAACTCCGGCGGCGTCCGGTGTGCTCTTGCGGTGGCTCATCGGCGGGTTTCCGGCGAATACGAAGGAGTGGGCGGATGCAACAGTGAGTAGCGGAGGTGGTGCTGGGGTCGAACATGGATGGGTCGGCCTCCTCTACGGCTGCGATGGCGGGGTGAACTGGAAGAGCTCCGGCGGCGTCGAACATGCTCATGAACTCCGGCGAGGTCGGGTCAGCGTCGGGGTCATTCTTGTGGCCTGCAGGTCACTCCAAGGTGTCAACGAGTGCGGCTTCGTGAGGGAAATCGAGTGGAGCAGGCGGTGTGGCTGGAGATGCTCTTACGGCGGCGCAAACGTCCGGCGAACGGTGGAAGTCAGCGGAGTTTCTCCCGAGATCCAAGACGAGCTCAGGCAAGGCGTGCAGCGGCAATAGGGGTCGGGAAGGGGTTGCGGGGTCACCCTAGGGCTTTGCCTCGCGTGCGGTGTCCCTGGTGGACACGGGATCGAGTAGGGCGCCGGGTCGAGTCAGGTTCGGCCCCGGCGTGCGTGCGGTAGGGCTACGCGGTGTCCGGCTAGGTGGAGGGGAAATACAGGGGCGCGGGACCTGCTGTCAGTGGCTGGAGGCGAGGGGTGGCCTGGCGGCAGCGTACCGTTTCGGGAGGAGTGGGCTGGGCAAGGAGAGCTGGCGGGGCCGCGGCTGGCTTGCTGGGCCGCTGTGCGGCGCTGCGATGTGCTGCGTGCTGCCTTTTTTTTAAAACAAAACAAAACTGCTACAGCAAAAACAATTAACCACAATAAAATAAAACACCAAAGTAAATATTAAAAATATATACACACTAATATAATCTACAGGAACACTAGTTCCGAAGCTAATGCTGTTTTTGAAAATAATTTTTATGCAAAAGGCCACACAAACTGCAATAAAACACACAAATAAAATAATTTGGGGATTATGAAAAACATCAAAACATATCAAATAACGGGAAAATAATATTTTGGACATTATGAACATTTTTAAAATAGGGGAGAAGTCATGTTATCTCCTCTCCAATAAATTGCCTTTAGTTGCATAATGAAAGAAATATTGCAGAAAAACAGATAAAGCAATAAAAAATGAGATGCATATGAATGATCGATTAACATCCTAATTGAGAAAATTGGGATGTTATAACTCGCGTCCATGTTGATGCGCTCTTGTAGTGGTAGGGGAAGAATGTCCAATGGGGACAACGGGTTGAAACCGTAGACGACCTCGAAGGGGGACTTGCCGATAGTCTTATGTCTTGCACGGTTGTAGGCGTACTCGGCGATGTGTAGACACTCCTCCCACTCCTTGATGTTCTTCTTGATCAACATGTGTAGTACAGTGGAGAGCGTTCGGTTCGTCACCTCTGTTTGGCTGTCGGGTTGGGGATGGTATGCTGAAGAGAACAAGAGCTTGAGTCTGAGCTTGGCGCATAAGTTCTTCCAAAAGTAGCTCAAGAACTTGACGTCGCGGTCTGAGACAATAATCTTTGGCACTCCATGTAAGCGCAAGATTTCCCTACAAAAGAGATTTGCAACATGTGAAGCATCGTTTATCTTGTTGCATGGGATGAAATGAGCCATCTTAGAGAATCGATCCACAACAACAAACACGAAATCTTTGCCATTTCTAGTTCCAGGCAAACCGAGCACAAAGTCCATACTAATATCTTCCCATGGGTGTTATGGAATAGGAAGTGGCATATAATGACCATGGATTGAGCTTTAGACTTAGCTTTGTGACATGTAGAGCATCGGTTGGTGAAGCGTGAGACGTCGCAGAACATCTTGGGCCAATATTAGTTCTTTGAGAGCGTGGTGAATGCCTTGTCGTGTCCGAAGTGTCCTATATATAGTCGTCCTCCATCAGATTCTTGCAAAAGTAACAAACGAAGAGAAGACTCGGGGATACAAAGTTTGTTTGCTCTCATAAGATAATCATCTTTGATGTAATAGCTTTCCCAAGACGTATGCGTCAAACATTTTGCATAAGGAATAGCAAAAGTAGGATCATGCGCATATAAGTCTTTGATGTGCTCAAACCAATGACATTCAATTCAAGTTTAGTAACAAGCATGCATTTGTGGGAAAGTGCATCCACCACAACATTTTCTTTGCCTTTGATTTACTTCATGACATAGGAAAAAGACTCAATGAATTCACTCCACTTAGCATGACGCTTGTTCAACTTAGTTTCATGGTCGGTATGAATGACAAATTCATGGGGGCGAAGATAATGTTCCCACTCACACAAAACTCGTACTAAAGCATGCACTCTTTGTCATAGATCGGATAATTGAGTTGCGCTTCGTAAAGTTTCTCACTAAAGTAAGCAATTGGGCGCTTCTATTGCATTAATACACCTCCTATGCCATTACCTCTAGCATCGCAATTAACTTCAAAAGTTTTGTCAAAATTGGGTAATGCAAGCATGGGAGCATGAGTAAGCAAATTATTAAGTTCATTAAATGTGGTATCTTGATATGGTACCCAAACAAAAGGTGCATTCTTCTTACTCAAGGCATGCAAAGGGGATGCAATGGTGCTAAAATCCTTAACAAATCAACGATAGAAACCAGCTAGACCAACGAAACTTTGCACTTGTTGCAAGTTGGTTTGTTGTGGCCAAGTTTTAATAGCATTGATCTTAGATTCATCTACATGAGCACCCTTAGAAGACACAACGAAACCCAAGAAAACAAGCTTATCAACACCAAAAAGGCATTTATCCATATTAGCATAGAGGCGCTCTTTTCTAAGAGTTTGCAACACCGTTCTAAGGTGGGTGACATCAGACTGTAAAAACAGCATATACTTAAGCATTTCAAAATTACATGGGCCTGGCCCAATAATAAGGCGACGCAGCACCTATAATAGCCTCTAGATGAAATTTAGGAAGTGGCATCTTCTATATTTTTTCCAAGCCTTCATGCACTCATTATGGTGGCTTCAAAGTCCTGAAATCATCACTTGAAACTTCATTCTTGTTCCCATTGTGCATGCCATCATCTCCATGCTTGAACTTGCTCCAAGGTTCACCTTTCTTGTCCAAGCTAGGCCCTTCATTTGTAAGCAAACCAAATGTATCCAATTTAGGCAGCATCATATTTCTCATGAACATTAGAATCTTTACCAAGAAACAAAAGTACCTGGTAATTCAATTGGCATGTGCGAGCTCTAGTAATTGGTCCGGTATGGATATCAGCAAGGGTTGTGGGTGTAACAATGGTATTGATGTCCTCATCGTCATAGGAACCACCGAACTATGAAGTGGGGTCCAGGAGAACAAAGTCAGAAGACTAACGTGATGCTCAACCAGAATCCTATGTCTTCGAGTGAAGACTATAAGAGAAAATCGTATCCAGAGTTGGATGAGTCAGCTTTGCTTGTAGCCCAATTCAAGCTGTCGCGTGTGTTCGAAATCCGACCATTGGACACGTGACGGTTCCTTAGTGACCAAGGGTCATTTCGGACATATCATGTCGGGTTTCCTCTTGGTTATCAATAGCCCACCCCCTACACCATAAATTGGTGGCTGCTCAGAGTTAGTGCACGGCTTTTTTCGTTTGAGAGCAACCCACCTTCGAAGTCTTTGAGAGAGAAACCTTGCAAGGACAAAGCCCAAAACAACCAGAGCCAAACAGTGTTAGGAATCACTAAAGTCTTTCTTTCCACATGATCTGAAGACTTATTACACTTGAGGACTATGTATCCTCCAGCCGGTTAGGCATCATGTTTTAAGGATCCAAGAGTCATTGTGGATCGCTGGTGAACGGAGTCTGTGAAGGTTTGGAAGTCTACCTTGAAGACTTACCTGAGTGATTGGGCGAGGACTAAGTGTCCTTAGCTCAAGGGGAATAAGGTGAAGATGTGGTCTTCTGAGTTCAATCTTAGCCTCCCTAACCAGACGTCCAGTTGTCACAGCAACTGGAACTGGTCTACCAAATCCATGTCTTCATCAAGCAACTGGTTGTATCACCTAACTCCTTTACATTTCAATTTGTCTTTGTGAAGTCATTGCTTGCTTTCCTAATATGTTTGACTTCACTCTGTGAAGACTGTCACATGTTTGGATTCATACTATCTTCCATTCCGATCTGCTCTACCTAGCTGCCATTAGTGTTCGTGCTTTCATTGTACTGTTCACTTGACTATGGTCTGTCTAGCGTAGCTTATCTTTCACTGCATATCGTATAGGTGTTTTTTGGTTGTCTGTCTTTGAAGATCTTGCATCTTTTGAAGACTTTCATAAAAATCACCTATTCACCCCCCTTCTAGTCGATAACTAGCACTTTTAGCAAGGTATTGGGTCTTGGTAGAATTGCTATCTCAAAGGATCAACACATGGATAATGTGATGCTTGTTGAATCCCTAGGATACAACTTAACGTCTGTCTCAATGCTTTGTGATCTTGACAAGATTGTGATATTTGGAAAATATCGATGCCTTATGCTTATGGCTTCCGACAAATCTCTAGTCTTAGAAGGTTATCGAAGAGGTGATCTGTATGTGGTAGAGTTCTCCGTAGGACCACATCTTGCCATATGTCTTCTAGCTAAAACCTCAAAGTGTTATCTTTGGCATCGAAGGCTAGGACATGCGGGCATGAGGAACTTGCACACTCTCGTAAAGAAGAAGCATATCATTGGCATCGAGGCTGTCAAGTTCAAAGACAATCATGACAACACCTATAAGGTGAAGTTGTCATATCTATGTGGTGCTTGCGAAGCCGGGAAGATGACGAGGGCAAAACATCCCTCGAAGACAATCATGAAAACTTCACGTCCCTTCGAACTGTTACACATGGAATTATTTGGCCCTACTCACTACTCTACCCTTACTACCACTTCACATATTCATGGCTTCGTGATTGTTGATGATTATTCTAGATATACTTGGGTGCACATAATTCTCTACAGGACTAAACTGCAGGATGTCTTCAGACGATTTGCCAATCACGCCATGACTAACTATGGCATCACGATCAAGCACATCAGGAGTCACAATGGCATGGAATTCAAGAACACAGGCCTCAACACTGAAGGAAATATGCCCTAGAGGCAATAATAAAGTTATTATTTATTTCCTTATATCATGATAAATTTTTATTATTCATGCTAGAATTGTATTAACCGGAAACATAATACATGTGTGAATACATAGACAAACTTAGTGTCACTAGTATGCCTCTACTTGACTAGCTCGTTAATCAAAGATGGTTATGTTTCCTAACCATGAACAAGGTGTTGTTATTTGATTAAGGAGGTCACATCATTAGTTGAATGATCTGATTGACATGACCCATTTCATTAGCTTAGCACCCGATCGTTTAGTATGTTGCTATTGCTTTCTTCATGACTTATACATGTTCCTATGACTATGAGATTATGCAACTCCCGTTTACCGGAGGAACACTTTGTGTGCTACCAAACGTCACAACGTAACTGGGTGATTATAAAGGAGCTCTACAGGTGTCTCCAAAGGTAGATGTTGGGTTGGCGTATTTCGAGATTAGGATTTGTCACTCCGATTGTCGGAGAGGTATCTCTGGGCCCTCTCATTAATGCACATCAAATAAGCCTTGCAAGCATTGCGACTAATGAGTTAGTTGCGAGATGATGTATTACGGAACGAGTAAAGAGACTTGCCGGTAACAAGATTGAACTAGGTATTGGATACCGACGATCGAATCTCGGGCAAGTAACATACCGATGACAAAGGGAACAACGTATGTTGTTATGCGGTCTGACCGATAAAGATCTTCGTAGAATATGTAGGAGCCAATATGGGCATCCAGGTCCCGCTATTGGTTATTGACCAGAGATGTGTCTCAGTCATGTCTACATTGTTCTTGAACCGTAGGGTCCGCATGCTTAACGTTACGATGACAGTTATTATGAGTTTATGCATTTTGATGTACCGAAGTTAGTTCGGAGTCCCGGATGTGATCACGGACATGACGAGGGGTCTCGAAATGGTGGAGACATAAAGATTGATATATTGGAAGCCTATATTTGGATATCGGAAGTGTTCCGGGTGAAATCGGGATTTTACCGGAGTACCGGGAGGTTACCGGAACCCCCCGGGAGCCATATGGGCCTTAATGGGCTTTAGTGGAAAGGAGAAAGGGGCAGCCCAAGGTGGCCGTGCGCCTCCCCCCTCCCCTAGTCCTATTAGGACTAGGAGAGGTGGCCGGCCCCCCTCTCTCTCTTTCCCCCTCGAGGAATCCTAGTCCAACTAGGATTGGGGGGGGGGAGTCCTACTCCCGGTAAGAGTAGGACTCCTCCTGCGCCCTCCTCCTGGCCGGCGGCCCCCTCCCCCTTGGCTCCTTTATATACGGAGGCAGGGGGCACCTCTAGACACACAAGTTGATCATTGAGATCGTTCCTTAGCCGTGTGCGGTGCCCCCTGCCACCATATTCCACCTCGATCATATCGTTGTAGTGCTTAGGCGAAGCCCTGCGTCGGTAGAACATCAAGATCGTCACCACACCGTCGTGCTGACGGAACTCCTCCCCGAAGCTTTGCTGGATCGGAGCCCGGGGATCGTCATCGAGCTGTACGTGTGCTAATAACTCGGAGGCGCTGGAGTAACGGTGCTTGGATCGGTCGGATCGGGAAGAAGACGTACGACTACTTCCTCTATGTTGTGTCAACGCTTCCGTTGCGATTTACAAGGGTACGTAGATCATACTCTCCTCTCGTTGCTGTGCATCACCATGATCTTGCGTGTGCGTAGGAAAATTTTGGAAATTACTACGTTCCCCAACAGTGGTATCAGAGCCTAGGTTTTATGGTTTGATGTTATTTGCACGAGTAGAACACAAGTGAGTTGTGGGCGATATAAGTCATACTGCCTACCAGCATGTCATACTTTGGTTCGGCGGTATTGTTGGACGAGACGACCCGGACCAACATTACGCGTACGCTTACGCGAGACTGATTTCCCCGACGTGCTTTGCACACAGGTGGCTTGCGGGCGACTGTATCTCCAACTTTAGTTGAACCGAGTGTGGCTATGCCTGGTCCTTGCGAAGGTTAAAACGGAGTCTATTTGACAAACTATCATCGTGGTTTTGATGCGTAGGTGAGATTGGTTCTTGCTTAAGCCCGTAGCAGCCACGTAAAACTTGCAACAACAAAGTAGAGGACGTCTAACTTGTTTTTGCAGGGCATGTTGTGATGTGATATGGTCAAGACATGATGCTAAATTTTATTGTATGAGATGATCATGTTTTGTAACCGAGTTATCGGCAACTGGCAGGAGCCATACGGTTGTCGCTTTATTGTATGCAATGCAATCGCGATGTAATGCTTTACTTTATCACTAAGCGGTAGCGATAGTCGTGGAAGCATAAGATTGGCGAGACGACAACGATGCTACGATGGAGATCAAGGTGTCGCGCCGGTGACGATGGTGATCATGACGGTGCTTCGGAGATGGAGATCACAGGCACAAGATGATGATGGCTATATCATATCACTTATATTGATTGCATGTGATGTTTATCTTTTATGCATCTATCTTGCTTTGATTGACGGTAGCATTATAAGATGATCTCTCACTAAATTATCAAGAAGTGTTCTCCCTGAGTATGCACCGTTGCGAAAGTTCTTCGTGCTGAGACACCACGTGATGATCGGGTGTGATAGGCTCTACGTTCAAATACAACGGGTGCAAAACAGTTGCACACGCGGAATACTCAGGTTATACTTGACGAGCCAAGCATATACAGATATGGCATCGGAACACGGAGACCGGAAGGTCGAGCGTGAATCATATAGTAGATATGATCAACATAATGATGTTCACCGATGAAACTACTCCATCTCACGTGATGATCGGACATGGTTTAGTTGATTTGGATCACGTAATCACTTAGAGGATTAGAGGGATGTCTATCTAAGTGGGAGTTCTTAAGTAATATGATTAATTGAACTTAAATTTATCATGAACTTAGTACCTGATAGTATCTTGCTTGTTTATGTTGATTGTAGATAGATGGCTCGTGATGTTGTTCCGTTGAATTTTAATGCGTTCCTTGAGAAAGCAAAGTTGAAAGATGATGGTAGCAATTACACGGACTGGGTCCATAACTTGAGGATTATCCTCATTGCTGCACAGAAGAATTACGTCCTGGAAGCACCGCTGGGTGCCAGGCCTGCTACTGGAGCAACACCAGATGTTATGAACGTCTGGCAGAGCAAAGCTGATGACTACTCGATAGTTCAGTGTCCATGCTTTAGGGCCTAGAATCGGGACTTCAACGACGTTTTGAACGTCATGGAGCATATGAGATGTTCCAGGAGTTGAAGTTAATATTTCAAGCAAATGCCCGGATTGAGAGATATGAAGTCTCCAATAAGTTCTATAGCTGCAAGATGGAAGAGAACAGTTCTGTCAGTGAGCATATACTCAAAATGTCTGGGTATAATAATCACTTGATTCAATTGGGAGTTAATCTCCAGATGATTGCGTCATTGACAGAATTCTCCAATCACTGCCACCAAGCTACAAGAGCTTCGTGATGAACTATAATATGCAAGGGATGAACAAGACAATTCCCGAGCTCTTCGCAATGCTGAAAGCTGCGGAGGTAGAAATCAAGAAGGAGCATCAAGTGTTGATGGTCAACAAGACCACTAGTTTCAAGAAAAAGGGCAAAGGGAAGAAGAAGGGGAACTTCAAGAAGAACGGCAAGCAAGTTGCTGATCAAGAGAAGAAACCCAAGTCTGGACCTAAGCCTGAAACTGAGTGCTTCTACTGCAAGCAGACTGGTCACTGGAAGCGGAACTGCCCCAAGTATTTGGCGGATAAGAAGGATGGCAAGGTGAACAAAGGTATATGTGATATACATGTTATTGATGTGTACCTTACTAATGCTCGCAGTAGCACCTGGGTATTTGATATTGGTTCTGTTGCTAATATTTGCAACTCGAAACAGGGACTACGGATTAAGCGAAGATTGGCTAAGGACGAGGTGACGATGCGCGTGGGAAACGGTTCCAAAGTCGATGTGATCGCGGTCGGCACGCTACCTCTACATCTACCTTCGGGATTAATATTAGACCTAAATAATTGTTATTTGGTGCCAGCGTTGAGCATGAACATTATATCTGGATCTTGTTTAATGCGAGACGGTTATTCATTTAAATCAGAGAATAATGGTTGTTCTATTTATATGAGTAATATCTTTTATGGTCACGCACCCTTGAAGAGTGGTCTATTCTTATTAAATCTCGAGAGTAGTGATACACATATTCATAATGTTGAAGCCAAAAGATGCAGAGTTGATAATGATGGTGTAACTTATTTGTGGCACTGCCGTTTAGGTCATATCGGTATAAAGAGCATGAAGAAACTCCATACTGATGGGCTTTTGGAACCACTTGATTACGCTTGGTACTTGCGAACCGTGCCTCATGGGCAAGATGACTAAAACACCGTTCTCCGGTACTATGGAGAGAGCAACAGATTTGTTGGAAATCATACATACAGATGTATGCGGTCCGATGAATATTGAGGCTCGTGGCGGATATCGTTATTTTCTCACCTTCACAGATGATTTAAGCAGATATGGGTATATCTACTTAATGAAACATAAGTCTGAAACATTTGAAAAGTTCAAAGAATTTCAGAGTGAAGTGGAAAATCATCGTAACAAGAAAATAAAGTTTCTACGATCTGATCGTGGAGGAGAATATTTGAGTTACGAGTTTGGTATACATTTGAAAAATTGTGGAATAGTTTCGCAACTCACGCCACCCGGAACACCATAGCGTAATGGTGTGTCCGAACGTCGTAATCGTACTTTACTAGATATGGTGTGATCTATGATGTCTCTTACTGATTTACCGCTATCGTTTTGGGGATACGCTCTAGAGACGGCCGCATTCACGTTAAATAGGGCACCATCAAAATCCGTTGAGACGACGCCTTATGAACTGTGGTTTGGCAAGAAACCAAAGTTGTCGTTTCTGAAAGTTTGGGGCTGCGATGCTTATGTGAAAAAGCTTCAACCTGATAAGCCCGAACCCAAATCGGAGAAATGTGTCTTCATAGGATATCCAAAGGAAACTATTGGATATGCCTTCTATCACAGATCCGAAGGCAAGACTTTTGTTGCTAAATTCGGAAACTTTCTGGAGAAGGAGTTTCTCTCGAAAGAAGTGAGTGGGAGGAAAGTAGAACTTGACGAGGTAATTGTTCCTACTCCCTTATTAGAAAGTAGTACATCACAGAAAACTATTTCTGCGACACCTACACCAATAAGTGAGGAAGCTAATGATGATGATCATGAAACTTTAGGTCAAGATACTACTGAACCTCGTAGATCAACTAGAGTGAGATCCGCACCAGAGTGGTACGGTAATCCTGTTCTGGAAGTCATGCTACTAGATCATGATGAACCTACGAACTATGAAGAAGCGATGGTGAGCCCAGATTCCGCAAAATGGCTTGAAGCCATGAAATCTGAGATGGGATCCATGTATGAGAACAAAGTATGGACTTTGGTTGACTTGCCCAATGATCGGCAAGCAATTGAGAATAAATGGATCTTCAAGAAAAAGACTGACGCTGACGGTAATGTTATTGTCTATAAAGCTCGACTTGTCGCAAAAGGTTTTCGACAAGTTCAAGGGGTTGACTACGATGAGACCTTCTCACCCGTAGCGATGCTTAAGTCTGTCCGAATCATGTTAGCAATTGCCACATTTTATGATTATGAAATTTGGCAGATGGATGTCAAAACTGCATTCCTGAATGGATTTCTGGAAGAAGAGTTGTATATGATGCAACCGGAAGGTTTTGTCGATCCAAAGGGAGCTAACAAAAGTGTGCAAGCTCCAGTGATCCATTTATGGACTGGTGCAAGCCTCTCGGAGTTGGAATAAATGCTTCGATAGTGTGATCAAAGCATTTGGTTTTATACAGACTTTCGGAGAAGCCTGTATTTACAAGAAAGTGAGTGGGAGCTCTGTAGCATTTCTGATATTATATGTGGATGACATATTGCTGATTGGAAATGATATAGAATTTCTGGATAGCATAAAGGGATACTTGACAGAGTTTTTCAATGAAAGACCTCGGTGAAGCTGCTTACATATTAGGCATAAAGATCTATAGAGATAGATCAAGACACTTAATTGGACTTTCACAAAGCACATACCTTGACAAGATTTTGAAGAAGTTCAAAATGGATCAAGCAAAGAAAGGGTTCTTGCCTGTGTTACAAGGTGTGAAGTTGAGTCAGACTCAATGCCCGACCACTTTAGAAGATTGAGAGAAAATGAAAGATGTTCCCTACGCTTCAGCCATAGGCTCTATCATGTATGCAATGCTGTGTACCAGACCTGATGTGTCCCTTGCTATAAGTTTAGCAGGGAGGTACCAAAGTAATCCAGGAGTGGATCACTGGACAGCGGTCAAGAACATCCTGAAATACCTGAAAAGGACTAAGGATATGTTTCTCGTATATGGAGGTGGCAAAGAGCTCACCGTAAAAGGTTACGTTGATGCAAGCTTTGACACTGATCCGGACGATTCTAAATCACAAACCGGATACATGTTTACATTAAACGGTGGAGTTGTCAGTTGGTGCAGTTCTAAACAAAGCGTCGTAGCGGGATCTACATGTGAAGCGGAATACATAGCTGCTTCAGAAGCAGCGAACGAAGGAGTCTGGATGAAGGAGTTCATATCCGATCTAGGTGTCATACCTAGTGCATCGGGTCCAATGAAAATCCTTTGTGACAATACTGGTGCAATTGCCTTGGCAAAGGAATCCAGATTTCACAAGAGGACCAAGCACATCAAGAGACGCTTCAATTCCATCCGGGATCTAGTCCAGGTGGGAGACATAGATATTTGCAAGATACATACGGATCTGAATGTTGCAGACCCGTTGACTAAGCCTCTTCCACGAGCAAAACATGATCAGCACCAAGGCTCCATGGGTGTTAGAATCATTACTGTATAATCTAGATTATTGACTCTAGTGCAAGTGGGAGACTGAAGGAAATATGTCCTAGAGGCAATAATAAAGTTATTATTTATTTCCTTATATCATGATAAATGTTTATTATTCATGCTAGAATTGTATTAACCGGAAACATAATACATGTGTGAATACATAGACAAACTTAGTGTCACTAGTATGCCTCTACTTGACTAGCTCGTTAATCAAAGATGGTTATGTTTCCTAACCATGAACAAGGTGTTGTTATTTGATTAACGAGGTCACATCATTAGTTGAATGATCTGATTGACATGACCCATTTCATTAGCTTAGCACCCGATCGTTTAGTATGTTGCTATTGCTTTCTTCATGACTTATACATGTTCCTATGACTATGAGATTATGCAACTCCCGTTTACCGGAGGAACACTTTGTGTGCTACCAAATGTCACAACGTAACTGGGTGATTATAAAGGAGCTCTACAGGTGTCTCCAAAGGTAGATGTTGGGTTGGCGTATTTCGAGATTAGGATTTGTCACTCCGATTGTCGGAGAGGTATCTCTGGGCCCTCTCGGTAATGCACATCAAATAAGCCTTGCAAGCATTGCGACTAATGAGTTAGTTGCGAGATGATGTATTACGGAACGAGTAAAGAGACTTGCCGGTAACGAGATTGAACTAGGTATTGGATACCAACGATCGAATCTCGGGCAAGTAACATACCGATGACAAAGGGAACAATGTTTGCTGTTATGCGGTCTGCCCGATAAAGATCTTCGTAGAATATGTAGGAGCCAATATGGGCATCCAGGTCCCGCTATTGGTTATTGACCAGAGATGTGTCTCAGTCATGTCTACATTGTTCTCGAACCGTAGGGTCCGCACGCTTAACGTTACGATGACAGTTATTATGAGTTTATGCATTTTGATGTACCGAAGTTAGTTCGGAGTCCCGGATGTGATCACGGACATGACGAGGAGTCTCGAAATGGTCGATACATAAAGATTGATATATTGGAAGCCTATATTTGGATATCGGAAGTGTTCCGGGTGAAATCGGGATTTTACCGGAGTACCGGGAGGTTACCGGAACCCCCCGGGAGCCATATGGGCCTTAATGGGCTTTAGTGGAAAGGAGAAAGGGGCAGCCCAAGGTGGTCGTGCGCCTCCCCCTCCCCTAGTCCTATTAGGACTAGGAGAGGTGGCCGGCCCCCCTCTCTCTCTTTCCCCCTCGGGGAATCCTAGTCCAACTAGGATTGGGGGGGGGAGTCCTACTCCCGGTAGGAGTAGGACTCCTCCTGCGCCCTCCTCCTGGCCGGCGGCCCCCTCCCCCTTGGCTCCTTTATATACGGAGGCAGGGGGCACCTCTAGACACACAAGTTGATCATTGAGATCGTTCCTTAGCCGTGTGCGGTGCCCCCTGCCACCATATTCCACCTCGATCATATTGTTGTAGTGCTTAGGCGAAGCCCTGCGTCGGTAGAACATCAAGATCATCACCACGCCGTCGTGCTGACGGAACTCCTCCCCGAAGCTTTGCTGGATCGAAGCCCGGGGATCGTCATCGAGCTGTACGTGTGCTAAGAACTCGGAGGCGCCGGAGTAACGGTGCTTGGATCGGTCGGATCGGGAAGAAGACGTACAACTACTTCCTCTACGTTGTGTCAACGCTTCCGTTGCAATTTACAAGGGTACGTAGATCATACTCTCCTCTCGTTGTTGTGCATCACCATGATCTTGCGCGTGCGTAGGAAAATTTTGGAAATTACTACGTTCCCCAACAAGCACTTATCTTGATACACCGAGCATCACTCATGAGCTCTCTTCTCCATACACACCTCAGCAAAATGGCATTGGGGAGCGCAAGAACAGGAGCCTTATTGAGATGGCACGTACGATGCTTGATGAGTACAAGACTCCAAGAGAGTTCTGGCCTGAAGCCATTGATAACGCATGCCATATCATCAACAGAGTTTATCTTCATAAATTCTTCAAGCAGACATCTTATGAACTACTCACTGGTAAGAAGCCAAACATAAGTTATTTCAAAGTCTTCAGTGCTAGGTGCAAGATCAAGGATCCACATCACACTTCCAAATTTGCACCGAAAGCACATGAAGGTTTTATGCTCGGTTACGGAAAGTATTCACACACCTACGGATTCTTCAACCTCTTTCACTATAAAGTGGTTGAAACTGTGGATGTGCGATTCGATGAGACTAACGGCTCACAAAGAGAGCACTTGCCAAATGTGCTAGATGAAGCTTGTCCTAATGAATCTACCAAGCTAATGGGAACTGGAGAAATCATACCCACCGAGGAACAGGCTGGAGAGGAAATTGTCATTCCAACTCCTACTCAACGTGAAGACAATGTTGGGCCTGAAGACAATACTGAAGATGAAGACAATGAATAGAAACAGCAAAATCTTCACCCTATTTATCCTCGTGTGGCCAATGAAGTTCAGATTGAGAAGATAATTGGTAGCATCAACGCACCTGGTCCGCTTACTCGATCAAGGACTATGCAACTAGCAAACTTCTATGGGCACTTTGCATTCATCTCTATATCTGAACCCAAGAAAGTTGATGAAACCTTTATCAAACCATAGTGGATTCAAGCTATGCATGAAGAGCTTCAACAATTTGAGCTCAACAATGTCTGCGAGCTTGTCAAACGTCCTGATCCTCGCAAGCACAATATTATTGGCACGAAAAGGATCTATCGCAACAAACAAGATGAACATGGTCAAGTTGTCAGAAATGAAGCTCGTCTTGTTGCTCAAGGTTACACACAAGTTGAGGGAATTGACTTTGATGAAACCTTTGCTCTTGTGGCTAGGCTTGAAGCCATTCGCATACTGCTAGCCTATGCTAACCACAACAACATCATCATGTATCAAATGGATGTGAAGAGCGCTTTCCTCAACGGAAAAATCAAAGAAGAAGTATATGTAGCTCAACCACTTGGTTTTGAAGATTCAAAGCATCCTGATATGGTCTACAAGCTCAATAAGGCACTGTACGACCTCAAACAAGCACCTCGAGCTTGGTATGACACACTCAAAGGCTTCCTGAGGAGCAAAGGCTTCAAACCTTGTTCTCTGGATCCCACTCTCTTCACGAAGACATATGATGGAGAACTTTTTGTATGCCAAATCTATGTGGATGACATTATGTTCGGCTGCACTAACAAAAGATATAGTGATGAACTCGGTCATATGATGCAAGAGCAATATCAGATGTCTATGATGGGAGAGATGAAATTATTCCTTGGTCTTCAAATCCATCAACAGAGAAATGGCATGTTCATATCACAAGAAAAATACCTCAAAGATTGCATGAAGAAGTTTGGAATGCAAGATTGCAAAGGATACACGACGCCAATGCCAACCAAAGGTCAACTGGGCTCCGACGACAAAGGTAAACAGTTCGATCAAAAGGTATATTGCTCCATGATTGGTTCTTTACTGTACTTATGTGCATCTAGGCCAGATATAGGCGTTTGCATGTGTTCTCGATTCCAAGTGGCACCAAAGGAATCATGATGTGGAGCATCCCAAGGTCATCTCCATGGACCTACCTACACCTCCCACGACACCACTTGGACCAATGACAAGAGCTCGAGCAAAGGCTATCAAGAATAAGGTGAACTCGCTCCTCTCCGAACTACCACTTTCTACACATGAGACATGGCTACTACCTCAAGCGGAGACCCTATGTGTGATTAGGTGTCTGGAGGGAAGCCACAGAACAACTACACCCAACGGACAAGACGACAAGGACACCAAGAGAAGGAGCTGCCAGGAAATCTCTAGCCACCGGACGACCGAGACTTGTCAGACGTTTGACCCTGGAGCATTAACCAGCCAAACAAGTCCCAGCCAGAGGGCGCTCTCGCAGCTAGACGACCGACGCCGACCGGACGTCCGACACGTTCTAGCCCCAGGATGACCGAGCCCCTCCAGACGACAGGCACCACCATCACAGAGCCAAAACATCAGAAGTATGGAGACCACTAGACGACCGATGCACTGGACGTCCGACGCCGGCCGGAAATCCAAGACCGACCATCCCGAGCCAAAATGTTGGACTTCTGACAAGTACCGGATGTCCGGACCCTTGCGAGCCACCGAACGACCAGTAACTGTTGGACGTCCGACGCATGTGTCTTGACAGTGTGTCGGGCCGAGGCCCATGTACCCATTCATCTAGTTAGACTATATATACTCCTCCTCCATCTTTCTAGGGCCAGACGTCCGACGCCTGTGTCTTGACAGTGTGTCGGGCCGAGGCCCATGTACCCATTCATCTAGTTAGACTATATATACTCCTCCTCCATCTTTTGAGGGCCAGCATAGTGATAGCTCATTTGAGAGATAGTGATGTAGGGTAGAACCCTAGTGGCCCGATCTTTCATGAAAGGAGCGGATCCCAACTAAGAACATGAAGAACACGGGGAAGAACAGAGAGAAAACACAAGGGGAAACACTCAAGAACAAGTCTAATCACACATCCACTAGACAAT
This sequence comes from Triticum monococcum, assembly GCA_034509565.1. Lineage (NCBI taxonomy): Eukaryota > Viridiplantae > Streptophyta > Magnoliopsida > Poales > Poaceae > Triticum > Triticum monococcum. Next base: position 252,414,024 of record CM067845.1, read on the forward strand.
CAAACACACAAGATCCACAAGGTACGTCCATGAGGAGGCCTTGAAGGGGGCCACCCAAGAGGGGGTCTTGAATCCAACGTGGATCTTCTCCGAAGAGGGGCCACGGTCTCTCTCGTGGAGTAGATCCGTATGGATGAGCGAAGCTCTATCTCTCAAATGAGCTATCACAACGCTAACCTTAGTAAGGAGGAGGGAGAGGTCTATTTATAGTCTTAGTACAAATGGGGGTGAAGTGAAGGGGTACATGGGCCTCAGCCCGCAACTGGACACAGCCATGGGTTGGGCGTATGGTTGGCGTCGGACGTCCGGAGACTCCCGGGCGGCCGTACGTCCGATAGACGTCGAACATCCGCTCGTTTTGGCTCGGACGCTGGAGTGTCGGATGTCCGGAGGTGGCCGGTCGTCCGGTCGTCGGTCGTCCGTTGGCGTCGGATGTCCGCAAATTTGGCTCGGGTGCGGGATCGCCGGTCATCCGGTCTGGGCCGGACATCCGGTGGATCTTCAGGCGCCGGTCGTCCGGACCCGACCGGTCATCCGGTGGCTGGAGCTTCTACGACAGCTCTTCTTCTTGCATCTTCGTTTCCAGGCTTCCCTCGTGGATGGTGTAGTTGTTCCTTGGCGCTTGCACTGCTCCTCGTCGTCCGTAGAGTTCCGACAATACCTATGCATTCACACGAGTGGGGGGTCAAGTAGTATACCATCCTCGAAGGGGTCAAGTGAGCACGTGTAAAGGAGATGATTCACCTTTATGTATGTGAAGTAGATGTCACACGTGTCACTTGCCAAACGGACTCTTGACATGGTGATGTCCATAGAATGCTCCGCATCAGATAGAGCTTTGCTCATCCATCCGGATCTACTCCACCAAGAGACACCGCGACCTCTACGGAGAAGATCCATTTTGGATTCAAGACCCCTAATGGGAAGACCCTCAAGACCTCCTCATGGAGATGAACTTGCTACTTGTATCGTCCCTTGTTGATCATGGATCGTGTATCTCTTTGTGTTTCGAGGATCTAGCACATGTGTAATCGAATCTCGTTGGTTTGAGTGATTTATCTCGTTTCCTCCTAGTGTTTCCCCTCGTGTTCTTCATAGGATCCGCTCCAATTGTGAAAGATCGGGCATCTAGGGTTCTTCCCTACATCATCTTGGTATCATGAGCCTTGGTTGATCACGAATTTGGAGCCCCTATCCTTGTTTTCTAGCCTTGTTTTGTTGTGTACTTTCCCCAGATTCGAAATTTTCCCACAAAAAATAGCCCCAATTTTTTTTGTGATTTTTGGTGTGATGAAGTTTTGTTGGATTTGATCCGTGGATTTTGTGTGTAGCAGGTAAATCTAGCTTTCCCCCATCTTTTTCCCCGTTTCCATCCACAAATTTGTCCAATTTTGCTCCTCCACCACGAACCATGGAAGTTCATCCCGTGCCCGAAATCGCCCAGGCACTGGACGTCCGACGATCACCGGTCGGCCGACCACCACCGCACGTCTGATGTTTCCTGACGAAACTGAAATTTTTCACCAGAAAATTTTTAACCACCACCACACTTCCACATTACCACTCCATTTCCACATTACCACTCCATTTCCACATTCCGCACCAACACTCCGATAACTACACTCCTCAAACCACCACCGCTTTCCGCAACCATCATTGCTTACCCACTAGCACTCCGACAATTTTGACACGTTTTGTTCTTTGAGAATTTGAGTTGCAGTTTATGTTTCCTAACGTGTCTCGGCATCTTAGGGATGGGTCGACATCAACGTCACTGGCGCTCATCTTCACCACGGACTCGTCAACGACTATGACCACTTCACCGTCATCCGTCCTTGCTTAGAAACGAGTAACCCTTGATGCTAACTTCAATGACATCTTTGTCTACTCCTTGCCATTACATTGATAACCCCATAGCCCATTTTGTGTACCTTTCCTATCGAGACTAGCCTTTGAGTATTGCCAGCAACGTCATTTGTGCACATTAGTGATCATAGTTCCCATTGCATACATACCATATCATCTTGGTACAAGTATCTTGATATCATCTCTTGTGTCACAAGGTTGTCATAGCATATACACAATTGCTATCTTGGTTCACGAAGTTTTGCATAAGTGGCCAAAGAAAGAGCTCAAAAGAGAAAGAGGCAAACAAGCTTTTAAGAAAAAGGAAAAGATAAGCAAAGAGCTTTTAATCAAGAACCATAGCATCATACAACATTAAGATTGTCATACTCGATCATCTTGGATCATATGATAGGAACAACATACATATAGCATACTTGGGATAGAAGTCGTTGCTTTTGCTTAGTAGGTTGTGCGCAAGTTTCGTATCCGCCTATGGTGCAATTGAGCTAGCATCTCCCTAGTGTTGTGCAACAAGAGCATTTTCGTGGATTCCATATTTTGGTTCATTCCTTGGTTGCATGACCCCATCTATCTATTCGTGTGTGTGTTTCCGTGTACCATATCTTGCTATTGGTCTGCTTGTTACATTTGCAAATTTTCGAATCTTTTCCAACATTATTGAGTCTCATTAACAATTGCATAAATTTTGTGCCACCATCCTAACCGAGCTCCACCTTAGGCTTCTACTTGTGTAGGTGTGAGAACCGACGAGAATTGGTACCAATTGTGATATTCCCTTGTTACACATTTGAGTGATCATTGATCCATCTTCAACATCGGTTAAGGTACATTTGGTATAAGTTCTTCTCTTTCTCCAACTCACAAATTTGCTTGGAATGATGGATAGGCCAAGTTCTTCTACCAACCCACTCTTCATCGAGCAAGATGACGACTCGATCTCCTACGTCACCAAGAGCCACCTCTTCGGTGCACAACGAGCTTTGCATCAAGAACAACAAGCATTGAGCAACCGCATCGACAACCTCGCCACCGACTTGCGTCTCTCCAAGCAATGTACAAGAGACTACTTCGACAACAAGCTTGACGAACAAAAACAAGAAAACAATGCAAGAGAATGGACGAGATTAGTGCCTTGTTGGTCAACCGCTCTTCTAGCTCGTCATCACATTCAAGACAGAGCCACTCAAGTCGACACTCCTCCGACAACTCAAGTACACTGACATCGAACACTCTTCGCCAAGCCGCGCGCCAAGACCGTCAAGCAAACCGCAATACACGACAATCGTACACAAGAAAAACTTGACGAGCAAGCACATCGGCGTCGCCAAAATCAAGCTACATTTGCGAAAGCACAAGAACGGCAACGTCTACGCCAACAAGAGGATGAATGAGCGCGCCTACACCAACGCAAACAAGATGCTGAGGCACAACATCAAGACCAACAATGGCGAGAAGCTCAAGCACTTGAGGCGCAACGTGCCCTCCACGACACAAGTCGCGCCATTGCTGCACGCAACCGCCATAGGCGCAAGCATGAAGAAGCACTTCGCGATGAAGTTAAGGAAATGATTTATCAAGCACGAGCAATGGCGGAGGCAGGAATGCATATAATTGGATGTTGGGGAGGGCTGCCTTGTAATGCCCTCGATGCGGCTATATCTCCCACGTGTCGAAGCACGACTTAGAGGCATAACCGCATTGAAAGCAATGTCGCAAGTGAGGTAATCTTCACACAACCCATGTAATACACAAGGGAAAGAGATACATAGTTGGCTTATAATCGCCACTTCACACAATACATGAATAAAGCATTACAACATCTACATACAATCAAGGTCCGACTATGGAACCAAAATAAAAGAAGACTACCTCAAAAGCTACACAGATCCCCGATCGACCCCAACTGGGCTCCACTACTGATCAACTAGAACGAAACAACACAAAGGACAAGTTCTTCAAAGAGCTCCTCCTTGAGCTTGGTTGCGTCATCTACACGGTTCAACGGTACCTGCAAGCTGGTTTTGGAAGTATCTGTGGGCCACAGGGACTCAGCAATCTCGCACCCTCGCGATCAAGACTATTTAAGCTTATGGGTAAGGTAAAGGTATGAGGTGGACCTGCAGCAAGCGACTAGCATATATGGTGGCTAACATACCCAAATGAGAGCGAGAAGAGAAGGCAAAGCACGGTCGAACAACTATGATCAAGAAGTGATCCTAGAACAACCTACGTCAAGCATTACTCCAACACCGTGTTCACTTCCCGGACTCCGCCGGAAATAGACCATCACGGTAACACACGCGGTTGATGTATTTTAATTAAGATCAACTTTAGGTTTTCTACAACCGGACGTTAACAAATTCCCATCTGCCCATAACCGCGGGCACGACTTTCGAAAGTTCAAATCCCTGTAGGGGTGTCCTAACTTAGCCCATCACAAGCTCTCACGGTCAACAAAGGATATTCCTTCTAGCGGGAAGACCCGATCAGACTCGGAATCCCGGTTACAAGACATTTCGACAAAGACAAAACAAGTCCAGCAACACCGCCCGAATGTGCCGACAAATCCCGATAGGAGCTGCACATATCTCGTTCTCAGGGCACACTCAGATGAGACATCCTACGAGTAAAACCAAACCTCAAGTTGCCCCGAGGTGGCCCCGCAGTCTGCTCGGTCGGACCAACACTCAGAGGAGCAGTGGCCCGGGGGGGTTAAAATAATGATGACCCTTGGGTGCGCGACCCCCAAAGGAAAAGAAATGGCTAGGTGGCGAATGGTAAAACCAATGTTGGGCATTGCTGGAAGAGTTTTATTCAAGGCGAACTGTCAAGGGGTTCCCATTATTACCCAACCGCGTAAGGAACGCAAAATCCGGGAAAATAACACCGATATGACGGAAACTAGGGCGGCAAGAGTGGAACAAAACACCAGGCATAAGACCGAGCCTTCCACCCTTTACCAAGTATATAGATGCATTAATTAAATAAGATATATTATGATATCCCAACAAGTAAAGCATGTTCCAACAAGGAACAACATCTCCATGTTCCAACAAGGAACAAACTTCAATCTTCACCTGCAACTAACAACGCTATAAGAGGGGCTGAGCAAAGCGGTAACATAGCCAAACAACGGTTTGCTAGGACAAGGTGGGTTAGAGGCTTGGTTCAACAATATGGGAGGCATGATAAGCAAGTGGTAGGTATCGTGGCATAGGCATAGCAAAAGAGCGAGCATCTAGCAAGCAAAGATAGAAGTGATTTCGAGGGTATGATCATCTTGCCTGAAATCTCGCAAGGAAGAAGAACGAGTCCATGAAGAAGACAAACGGACGTAGACGAACGGGTCCTCACAATCACGACGTTACCGGAATCAACCCAAAGAAGCCACACCGGAAAGAAGCACACAACATAGTAAACAACCACCACATAAGTATGGCATGATGCACAATCAAGTATGATGCATGTCCGGTTTAATGAAGCATGGCATGGCAAAGTGCGCCAAATAATACTACAAATTAAGTGGAGCTCAATATGCATCGGGATGCATATTGATGAAACACCACATCAATTATTTAGTTCGATCTCGTTTATGTACCCAACAAAATTAAATGTTGTCAATCATAGCAAGGGGTGAAGCATAAGTAAACTAACTATCTAGTCCAAGTTTAAATGAGGCCGGAAATAACAAACAACAATTCCGGAAACTCCTCATGTGCATATTTTAAGGTTTGGTACTGTTCTGCCCTAAACCATGTTTTAGAGTTGTTAAACATGCAAAGTAAGGCCACCATTTTAAACTAGGGAAAATTCTACCCCATTTACATATAAAGATTATTAAATTCCGAGTTACGGTTAAATAGTTATGAATTAAAGCATTTTAGCATGTCCATAGAGCAAATTTAAACAAACATCATTTTAAACATTTTAATCATGAATGAAAGTTGGAAATTATGAAACTAGATGAAATCCTAAGCATTTTAGATATATAGTTTGTTTAGTTTGGATGCATGCATATTTAGTTATTAACAATTCAAAATGATGGCATTCCTGTAATTATGCATGCAGTGGAAAATAACTAAAACCATAGGCAAGATAAAAACAAGCATGGGCCCGAAGCATTAGAGTGCTGCGGCCAGAAGTGGAATTAGGCCCAAGTGTGCGTGCGACAGAAAGGAAAAACAGAGCAAAAATTGGGGCGACTGGGACTCGAACCCCAGACCCTTCGGATGGATAGTGGCAGAGGAAAAGCCATATGCGCATCGCGACCAGGACCAAAACTAAAGCACGCGCACAGGGACTCGCCGGTGACGGGAGCTAGCAGCAACCTCTGCTGCGGTTGTAGAGGACCAGTGGGGGTGCGGAAACGTGCCAGGGTGCGCGTTTGAACAAAGGAGCTGCTGCAGGACGCAGCCTTTTGCATGTGTGCAGGCCGAGCTGCTGCTCATAGCCATGGCGGCCATGTGTGGCGAGGCAGGAGCTACAGCGGCAGGTGAAGCAGGGCAATGGGCATTACGAGCGCGATGGGAGTGTACTGCGAGCGTGAGTGCGCTGTCGTGGGTGAGAAGATGGACCCACGCGTGCGTGCGGGGGGCAAGGCTCGAGCTTTCGCTCGCTGCCATGGTCGTTCGCGATGCTCGCGGATCGACGACCTATGATGGTGCCGCCTTGGTACAAGAGAGAAGGGGGCGTGGATCATCACTGTGGGGCTGTACGCGTCGGTGATTGGGTCGGGGAAGCGACGGAGACGACGAAGAAAGGCGCGGACGTGGCACTGTCCGTGAAGTAGGCGTAGCCGAAGAGGATGTCGTGGTAGGAGCTCCCGGACCCGAGTGGATGCGGGCGAGGTAGAAGGGACGGCGGACGTCAAGGAGGTTACCCCCGCGTCGATGAACGGAGGCGGAAGGCTCTGGTCAGGCTGGGCTCAAGCTCGAGCTCGGCACGGCCATGGCGTCGGCAGGTGCGTGGGTGGACTTACCTTGGCGGCGGCAGGAGGAATTAGAGAGGGGTGGAATGGAGGGAGGAGGAGGTCTAGGGCACCGGGGCATATTTTATAGGGCGTAGGGAGCTACTACGGCCGTCAAATCAAGGGTTGGTCTACGTGGCTCTGGCGGATGCCCTGCCGTATGGGAGGAGGGAGATGAAGAGGGGCTGGAGCGCTGGTGGCCTGTTTGGATTGAAAGGTAAGTGGGCTTTGAAGCAGGTAAGTGTGGCTGGGCTGCTTTGGCCCTGAAGCTGCTGCTCCTACTCTCTTTTCTATTTCATTTTCCTCAGACAGAGAATAAATAGAAAAGCACAGGGATAAAAGATGGGTCTGTGAGAGATATAAGAATATCCCCAAGACGCTAGAATTATGCACTATTTGAAATAATTGGTTTGGGAATTTTTAGAGAAAGAAAATTATCGCAAGTGTGAATTAAGTTCAAACTTGAGGCAATTTTGGTTCCAACCAAATCAAGTACAAAGGAGCGGAAAAATTGGCGGAGAGGGTGTAGGAATGGTTTAAGATTAATTGGGAAAGAATGAACATTAATGGAGGAGGGAATAATGACACCTGCAAAAACATGAAGGAAGAAGGAAGGGAGAGATGATGAAACATGGGCATGGCTTGAGAGAGAGAGCAAGGGCTGAGAAAATAGAAGAGAGAGAGACCCGGCGACTGTTTTCGGAGACCGAAAACGTCCGACGTTTGGCCGACTATAATGTCGCTATAGTTATCTGTTGGGCTATCAAACGAACTCTGAATGCGATGAAACTTGGCAGGCGGCCTACCTACAACATAACAACACCGCACGCCAATTTTCAACCCATTCCGAGAACATTTTTCCAGCCACTGATAAAATAATATATCGGACATGTCGCGGGCGCGTGCGAGTGTGGTTGGGCTCAGAACGGACAACGGACAGAACTGGGGGAACCCGGACGGATGCAAGTTTTGAAAACATGATGATGCAATGCACATGATGACATGATGAAATGCAACACGAAGGCAAATGACATGGCAACAACAGCGAATAACTGGAAGACACCTGGCGCAGCGGTCTTGGGGCGTCACAACACTCCACCACTACGAGAGGATCCCGTCCCGAGATCTAGGATGGCACCGGAGGGGAAAACGGAAGAGGAAGATAAGCGGTAAAACTAAGTTGCTTCTTTAACAAACGAGTGAAACCAAAGAACCTTGAAAAGTTGAACAACTTGAAAGGAATAATACCACGGAGGTGATTGAAGTTGAAAAAAAAATAGTCCGATAGGGAACGAGGAACAAGGAAGAACAAATTCAGACAGCACTTCGGTTGAAAAGAGATGCAAGACTTGATAAGGCGGAAAGAACTTGAGCAACGGGGCACAACACCCGGTTAAATGGATAATCATGGAAAGAACAAGGTCCTAACAAGAACAAGAAGAAGGGTAGAAGAGAGCAACATCACGATGCCTCAGGAAGAAAAGAGAGAATGGAATGGAATGAACGAAGTAGAAAACAAGATCTTGGCAGCGCACGCTTACAGCAAAGGCTAGAACGGAGTTGTTGGATTACCAACAACGAAAAGGATAAACTTGATATGGTCTTATGGAATACATCTCAAAATATGAGGTGACAACCTGCCACTCACGGAAAAGATTTGATTGGATTGACATCAACAAGGAGACGAGAAACTATTTCACCGGGAGAGATAAATGAAGAACTTGGGTCATTTATACACACCATAGATAGCAACAAACCTTAGGGAAGGCTTTAGGTGAAAAGTTACCCCAGATAACTCCAATGACAAGATTGATAGATTTAAAATACCTCATTCTTAACAACATGTGAATCATGAGCCATGAACTCAAATTATCAAGAATGACATAATACCACCTCCAATGATATGGAAGAAAGGAATTGCACTCCGGATTGCAAGATGAAGAAAAACTTGAGCTTCTTAGCAACGAATGTCGATGAACACTTCGAGAAGGGATTAACTCCTTGATGAATCCATCATGTAGAACCTTCATGAATAACTCCGGTAATAAAAGAATGATCCAAAATAATTGAATGATGAAAAGAATAAGATTGAAGCCTCGCAATGATTTAGATGAAGCTTTGCGACGAGATAAAGTGAAAACTTGGAACTCCGGAAGGAAAGACAAAGCATCTCAAACCAAGAATGTGGTATGATGAACCACTCTGGAATAAAGAATTAATCCCTTGGATGAAACAATAATAAGGATTATGTTATGCGTATCCTTCACCAATTTAGATTGATGACAAGCAACGGATTTTGCACACTACTTATTCTCGTAGAAAATATTAAGATAGATATAGCACAAACTTGGGAAAATCTTCAACGAACCACCGGTAGAATTTGAAAGAACGAAAGAATTGATATGATAACCAAGGAAGAGGTCTTGAATGAACCACCGTAAGAATTGAAAACGAACGAAGTAAATAGGTGAATCACCGGTAAGAATTAGCAAATGAACGGAGATACAAGAGAGAGTTTATATACAAGAGAACGAAGAGATCATGAACTGATTAGAGAATATACTAGAATGATGCACCGGTTAGATTTGGAGAACGAGAGCTGAAAGCTGAATATGAATAATCCTGAAATGATGGCCTCCGGAGAATCAAACTGAAAAGACTCTTGAATAGCTCTGGATGGATGAAAAGAATTCTCATAATCAAATATAATTATGGGAGGATGGCAACAAGCTAGAATCACGAATCTCGAAGAGAATGGAGCAAGATTGAGAGAAAAAATCTTCTTCGGTCTTGAAATGTTGAGCGTGACGACGAGAAAACACCACCATGAATTATTGAGATACTCCGGGATGAAAATTAGAAAGGTTGAGCCAACTATGAAAAGAATTTGAAATATCTTGGAGAAGGGCATTTGACTGATGATAAATCATTCTTATGTCAAACTTTAGAAAAGAATTAGAGAATAACTCCGGAAATTAGAAGAGTCAGGTAAGATCCTGGAAGAAGACCTGTGGGTTAGGGCCCACTGAAAAGATACACCGTTGAAATGATTTACAAGATAGATTGCGCCTGTTGAATTAAATGGTTGGAATGAGATAACAACCTCGAAATAGGTTAAACAGATCTTGAATGACAAGACGAGCCTTTTGAGAAAGCTTGAGCACGCCGGAACAAATGAATAGTGAGAAGTGAATTATTATGAGGTGCACCGGTATGAGAAGGCATTGAAATGAGGAAAGAATATGATCAACACCGAAAGCTTGAATTGGATCCACCGGAAAAGGAAAGAATGGAGAATGATGAACTAGAAGCTCCGTTAGTATCTTCATGAGAATCACCGGATAAGAACATTGAAGGAAAAGAATGGAGAGGCTTCACATCAATTAGATGGATACTCGATTAAGAAATCTGAGTCCTTAAAGAAAAACAAGGGAGGGAGGGCGGGAAAAACAAAGGCAACTGGGAGATGGATGAAGCAAACAACATTGAGAAGAACTGATAATTGATCTTGCGGAAGTTGAAATGATCGGATCCACTTGAAGAGAAACATGCCGGTTGACAAGAAATTGAAATGACAAACTCGATGATCGAGAAGGATTAGTATTCACATCGAAGTATGAGAACACCATTTGGGGGAAGGTATGGAATCAACATTTGCCATTGAAGCAACTCGAATACCACAGCTCAAAACAAAACAAAGGATTGGCTTGCAGAATAAGCCGGAACAAACATATGATAGAGATTTCGTCCGAAGTTTTCATGGTGGGGCCTACACGGGCTCGATCGTACAACACCATCATGTACAAGGCAGTGCACATGACATACGAAGCGTCCCCGAGTCGGCATAGCCATGGACTCTTTAAGACACAACGAGACCACTGTAAAACCGACCGTGAATAGGCGGACCACTAGACGTCGAACCCCAATTTCATATCATACATCTATCGGAAAGATATTCTAAGAGCTACTTGAATTCCCACTTATAAACTCCCGAAATTTTCTGGTTATGCAATCAGGTGTTGGGGATACAGGGGAAGCATAATATCTCACCCAAAACTAGCAAATCCTACATCCAGCTGTATCCATCCTTCAACACATAACCGAGAAAACTTTGGAAATCGTCTACCTCAACCTTCGAAAAGGATCCGTTATACGAGTTATGGCAATACTCTCGAACTCCCGCCCTAGTACTGGGTGGCGTCGAGGTTATCTCACCAACAACTGCATAAAAGAGATTTTCGATGTCAGCGAAACTAAACTCAGGTATTCTAGAACTGCAACGATAAAATTGTGACGACAACACCTCGGAGCTCAACTCCCCGGGACACTGCCACAACCCTAAATGACAGGAGGCACCAAGAACAACGTTCTCGTCACAAATCGATCGGAACATTCCAAGATACCCGCGTGATCCTAAAAAAAATTTAGTGAAATTTGAGAATAGAAGAGTCAAAACTCTACGTCAGGATGCCTTATCAGAGCGATGAAGGGACTTGGGAGTAAAAATAATTCCTAAACTCTCCGATATATAATTCCTAAATGACTCAAAACATTTTTCTAGACTCAACAACGGCTGCTAAAAACGATCAAGCAGTGGGGGCTCCGAGGGTCGGGGAAGGCTCTGATTACCAACTTGTAACGCCCTCGATGCGGCTATATCTCCCACGTGTCGAAGCACGACTTAGAGGCATAACCGCATTGAAAGTAATGTCGCAAGTGAGGTAATCTTCACACAACCCATGTAATACACAAGGGAAAGAGATACATAGTTGGCTTACAATCGCCACGTCACACAATACATGAATAAAGCATTAAAACATCCAGATACAATCAAGGTCCGACTACGAAACCAAAATAAAAGAAGACTACCTCAAAAGCTACACAGATCCCCGATCGACCCCAACTGGGCTCCACTACTGATCAACTAGAACGAAACAACACAAAGGACAAGATCTTCAAAGAGCTCCTCCTTGAGCTTAGTTGCGTCATCTGCACGGTTCAACGGCACCTGCAAGCTGGTTTTGGAAGTATCTGTGAGCCACGGGGACTCAGCAATCTCGCACCCTCGCGATCAAGACTATTTAAGCTTATGGGTAAGGTAAAGGTATGAGGTGGAGCTGCAGCAAGCGACTAGCATATATGGTGGCTAACATACGCAAATGAGAGCGAGAAGAGAAGGCAAAGCACGGTTGAACAACTATGATCAAGAAGTGATCCTAGAACAACCTACGTCAAGCATTACTCCAACACCGTGTTCACTTCCCGGACTCCGCCGGAAAGAGACCATCACGGTAACACACGCGGTTGATGTATTTTAATTAAGATCAACTTCAGGTTTTCTATAATCGGACATTAACAAATTCCCATCTGCCCATAACCGCGGGCACGGCTTTTGAAAGTTCAAATCCCTGCAGGGGTGTCCCAACTTAGCCCATCACAAGCTCTCACGGTCAACGAAGGATATTCCTTCTAGCGGGAAGACCCGATCAGATTCGGAATCCCGGTTACAAGACATTTCGACAAAGACAAAACAAGTCCAGCAACACCGCCCGAATGTGCCGACAAATCCCGATAGGAGCCGCACATATCTCGTTCTCAGGGCACACTCAGATGAGACATCCTACGAGTAAAACCAAACCTCAAGTTGCCCCGAGGTGGCCCCGCAGTCTGCTCGGTCGGACCAACACTCAGAGGAGCACTGGCCCGGGGGGGGTTAAAATAATGATGACCCTTGGGCGCACGACCCCCAAGGAAAAAGAAATGGCTAGGTGGCGAATGGTAAAACCAATGTTGGGCATTGCTGGAAGAGTTTTATTCAAGGCGAACTGTCAAGGGGTTCCCATTATTACCCAACCGCGTAAGGAACGCAAAATCCGAGAACATAACACTGATATGACGGAAACTAGGGCGGCAAGAGTGGAACAAAACACCAGGCATAAGGCCGAGCCTTCCACCCTTTACCAAGTATATAGATGCATTAATTAAATAAGATATATTGTGATATCCCAACAAGTAAAACATGTTCCAACAAGGAACAACATCTCCATGTTCCAACAAGGAACAAACTTCAATCTTCACTTGCAACTAACAACGCTATAAAAGGGGCTGAGCAAAGCGGTAACATAGCCAAACAACGGTTTGCTAGGACAAGGTGGGTTAGAGGCTTGGTTCAACAATATGGGAGGCATGATAAGCAAGTGATAGGTATCATAGCATAGGCATAGCAAAAGAGCGAGCATCTAGCAAGCAAAGATAGAAGTGATTTCGAGGGTATGATCATCTTGCCTGAAATCTCGCAAGGAAGAAGAACGAGTCCATGAAGAAGACAAACGGACGTAGACGAACGGGTCCTCACAATCACGACGTTACCGGAATCAACCCGAAGAAGCCACACCGGAAAAAAGCACACAACATAGTAAATAACCACCACATAAGCATGGCATGATGCACAATCAAGTATGATGCATGTCCGGTTTAATGAAGCATGGCATGGCAAAGTGCGCCAAATAATACTACAAATTAAGTGGAGCTCAATATGCATCGGGATGCATATTGATGAAACACCACATCAATTATTTAGTTCGATCTTGTTTATGTACCCAACAAAATTAAATGTTGTCAACCATAGCAAGGGGTGAAGCATAAGTAAACTAACTATCTAGTCAAGTTTAAATGAGGCCGGAAATAACAAACAACAATTCCGGAAACTCCTCATGTGCATATTTTAAGGTTTGGTACTGTTCTGCCCTAAACCATGTTTTAGAGTTGTTAAACATGCAAAGTAAGGCCACCATGTTAAACTAGGGAAAATTCTACCCCATTTACATATAAAGATTATTAAATTCCGAGTTACGGTTAAATAGTTGTGAATTAAAGCATTTTAGCATGTCCATAGAGCAAATTTAAACAAACATCATTTTAAACATTTTAATTATGAATGAAAGTTGGAAATTATGAAACTAGATGAAATCCTAAGCATTTTAGATATATAGTTTGTTTAGTTTGAATGCATGCATATTTAGTTATTAACAATTCAAAATGATGGCATTCCTGTAATTATGCATGGAGTGGAAAATAACTAAGGTTTGGTACTGTAACTCCTCATGTGCATATTTTAAGGTTTGGTACTGTTCTGCCCTAAACCATGTTTTAGAGTTGTTAAACATGCAAAGTAAGGCCACCATGTTAAACTAGGGAAAATTCTACCCCATTTACATATAAAGATTATTAAATTCCGAGTTACGGTTAAATAGTTGTGAATTAAAGCATTTTAGCATGTCCATAGAGCAAATTTAAACAAACATCATTTTAAACATTTTAATTATGAATGAAAGTTGGAAATTATGAAACTAGATGAAATCCTAAGCATTTTAGATATATAGTTTGTTTAGTTTGAATGCATGCATATTTAGTTATTAACAATTCAAAATGATGGCATTCCTGTAATTATGCATGGAGTGGAAAATAACTAAGGTTTGGTACTGTAACTCCTCATGTGCATATTTTAAGGTTTGGTACTGTTCTGCCCTAAACCATGTTTTAGAGTTGTTAAACATGCAAAGTAAGGCCACCATGTTAAACTAGGGAAAATTCTACCCCATTTACATATAAAGATTATTAAATTCCGAGTTACGGTTAAATAGTTGTGAATTAAAGCATTTTAGCATGTCCATAGAGCAAATTTAAACAAACATCATTTTAAACATTTTAATTATGAATGAAAGTTGGAAATTATGAAACTAGATGAAATCCTAAGCATTTTAGATATATAGTTTGTTTAGTTTGAATGCATGCATATTTAGTTATTAACAATTCAAAATGATGGCATTCCTGTAATTATGCATGGAGTGGAAAATAACTAAAACCACAGGCAGGAAAAAAACAAGCATGGGTCCGAAGCATTAGAGTGTTGCGGCCAGAAGTGGAATTAGGCCCAAGTGTGCGTGCAACAGAGAGGAAAAACAGAGAAAAAATTGGGGCGACTGGGACTCGAACCCCAGACCCTTTGGATGGATAGCGGCTGCGCCAGCCACTAGGCTAGCTATGTGTTCGTGATGACAAGGGAGATCGGCAGAGGAAAAGCCATATGCGCATCGCGACCAGGACCAAAACTGAAGCGCGCGCACGGGGACTCGCCGGTGACGGGAGCTAGCAGCAACCTCTGCTGCGGTTGCAGAGGACCGGTGGGGGTGCGGAAACGTGCCAGGGTGCGCGTTTGAACAAAGGAGCCTTTTGCATGTGTGCAGGCCGAGCTGCTGCTCATAGCCATGGCGGCCATGTGTGGCGAGGCAGGAGCTACAACGGCAGGTGAAGCCGGGCAACGGGCATTGCGAGCGCGATGGGAGTGTGCTGCGAGCGTGAGTGCGCTGCCATGGGTGAGCAGATGGACCCACGCGTGCGTGCAGGGGGCAAGGCTCGAGCTTTCGCTCGGTGCCATGGTCGTTCGCGACGCTCGCGGATCGACGACCTACGATGGTGCCGCCTTGGTACAAGAGAGAAGGGGGCGTGGATCATCACCGTGGGGCTGTAGGCGTCGGTGATTGGGTTGGGGAAGCGACGGAGACGACGAAGAAAGGCGCGGACGCGGCACTGTCCGTGAAGTAGGCGTAGCCGAAGAGGACGTCGTGGTAGGAGCTCCCGGACCCGAGTGGATGCGGGCGAGGTAGAAGGGACGTAGGACGTCGAAGAGGTTACCCCCACGTCGACGAACGGAGGCGGAAGGCTCTGGTCAGGCTGGGCTCGAGCTCGAGCTCGGCACGGCGATGGCGTCGGCACGTGCGTGGGTGGACTTACCATGGCGGCGGCAGGAGGAAGAGAGGGGTGGAATGGAGGGAGGAGGAGGTCTAGGGCACGGGGGCATATTTTATAGGGCGTAGGGAGCTACTACGGCCATCAAATCAAGGGTTGGTCTACGTGGCTCCGGCGGATGCCCTGCCGTACGGGATGAGGGAGATGAACAGGGGCTGGAGCGCTGGTGGGCTGTTTGGATTGAAAGGTAAGTGGGCTTTGAAGCAGGTAAGTGTGGCTGGGCTGCTTTGGCCCTGAAGCTGCTGCTCCTACTCTGTTTTCTATTTCATTTTCCTCAGACAGAGAATAAATAGAAAAGCACAGGGATAAAAGAGGGGTCTATGAGAGATATAAGAATATCCCCAAGACGCTGGAATTATGCACTATTTGAAATAATTGGTTTGGGAATTTTTAGAGAAAGAAAATTATCGCAAGTGTGAATTAAGTTCAAACTTGAGGCAATTTTGGTTCCAACCAAATCAAGTACAAAGGAGCAGAAAAATTGGCGGAGAGGGTGTAGGAATGGTTTAAGATTAATTCGGAAAGAATGAACATTAATGGAGGAGGGAATAATGACACATGCAAAAACATGAAGGAAGAAGGAAGGGAGAGATGATGAAACATCGGCATGGCTTGAGAGAGAGAGCAAGGGCTGAGAAAATAGAAGAGAGAGAGACCCGGCGACTGTTTCCGGAGACCGAAAACGTCCGACGTTTAACCGACTATAATGTCGCTATAGTTATTCGTTGGGCTATCAAACGAACTCCGAATGCGATGAAACTTGGCAGGCGGCCTACCTACAACATAACAACACCACACGCCAACTTTCAACCCATTCTGAGAACATTTTTCCGGCCACTTATAAAATAATATATCGGACATGTCGCGGGCGCGTGCGAGTGTGGTTGGGCTCAGAACGGACAACGGACGGAACTGGGGGAACCCGGACGGATGCAAGTTTTGAAAACATGATGATGCAATGCACATGATGACATGATGAAATGCAGCACGCAGGAAAATGACATGGCAACAACAGCTAATAACTGGAAGACACCTGACGCAACGGTCTTGGGGCGTCACACGGCTGTAGGCAACTGTAAGAAAATGTCACTGTTCATATGCATAATACAAAGGAAATTAAGATGTTGGGGAGTGCCTGGACCCTGGCTGGCCACCCCTGCCTCCGCCACTGAGCATGAGTGCGTTGTCAAGTTCCTCAAGCTCATCCACAAGCTAGACAAGAATAAGAAGCTCCTCTAGAACCACAAGCTCGACAAGAAGCACAAGTTCGCCAAGAGCAAGAAGACAATGGAATTCCTCCACGCCAAGAGCAAGTTGAGGGAGACAATCCTCCTCGTCAAGGATGTCATCACCCTTGACCCCAACACAATGAAGAGCAACGCTACGGCAAACTCTAGTTCACCATGCCCATGTTTTACGAAAGCAATGATCCCAAAGAGTAACTTTCATGGGCATTGAAGCTTGACAAGATCTTACATTTGCACAAACTATGAGGAACATAAGAAGATCACCATGGCATCCCTTGATTTTCAAGACTATGTCCTCATTTGGTGGGAGCAAGTCCTTGAGCGCCGCGAGGCAAGAGGTGAACCACCCATGACAACTTGGTCACAAATGAAGGATGTCATGAGAGCACATTTTGTGCCAACCTACTACAATCGCGACCTCTTCAAGAAGTTACAACTCCTCAAGCAACGACCAAAGAGAGTTTAAGAGTAATACAAAGAAATGTAGATTGCCATGATACGAGCTAATGTCATGGAAGACGATGAGCAAACTATGGCACATTTCTTGAATGGACTCAATCATCCTATCAAGAAGATCCCTGACTTCCAACCATACTCAAACCTCATCGAGCTAGTGCATCAAGCTACCAAAGCGGAGCAACAAGTGCAAGATGTGATGAGGACATGGCTACCATAGTTACACCCACAACCCCTACTACTGTACCTATTGGACTAATTACTAGAGCTCATGCACACCAATTAAATTATCAGCGTGGACAAGAAGGATGAACATTGGAGCATGATCAAGCATGGAGATGAAGGCTCCTACGAAGTAAACAAGAACGGAGGTGCCAGTGGAGATTTCCGCACTTTGAAGCCACCATGATGACATCAGGAAGATGGACGAAATATACAAGATGGCCTTTCATAATTTTCGTCCATAACTTATTATTGGTGTTGCGTCATCTTATTTTGGGCCAGGCCCATGTAATCTATTTTTAGAGTCCATATTGTAGGGGCAACGACTTAGGAGATGTTTTAGTCCCACCTTGCCGAGGGTGGATGAAATCCCCTCTCTTTTCCCTTTAAATACAGCCCTTAAGGCATCATTTAGGCTTGGGTTTTATTTAGTTAAAAGTTAGCCATCGCTGTAACTTCGTGTACTTTATTTGTGTCCAACGACCAAACCAAGACCGCTTATGAAACCCCACTTTTCTTAATACTTCATCCATACTCGCAATATTCAGATTGCTTAATCATATTCTTGCTTGTTATTCGATTGCTTGCAGGAATAGACCTTCGTGGTTAGGTTGGTCCTGCTCCGGCGTGGTCAATAACCTCTCGAAGTTGGTTTAGCGATTGCTAAGGTGCAACGTCGTTGCACATTTGTAGTCGGATCGTCAAAGTCGTCTCCACCATAGTTATCATCTCATAGAAAGATCGGCCCCCTCGCCTCTATCAAGTGGTATCAGTTTTCAGGTTGCTCGGTGAGATTTTCTAGTATTTCATAGTCTAGATTTCTTCTGTTCTTCATACCTAGAGTCCAAGAAAAAGCCACAGAAAAGATAGATTAGTTCATCCGTGTCCCAGACAGTTTGAGCCTTTTCGCCATTATCACTTAGTTTTTGCATTGTTGAATTTTTGGTTGCATCATGTGTCGAGTTGCTGGGTTTGGTGTCTAGTCTTTTAGAATTTCGAGTTCTAGTCACGTTTTATTCATGCCGCATCCACATGCACCATCATCCACATCATTGTCATATTCCGCCGCCACTGCCGTCATCACCACCATCTATCCATTGTTGTCGTTCATCCCATCTTGTTTCATCTTGAAGAGAGAAAAAATATTATTGTGGTTGATTGCCGTAAGAGAAAAAGTACAGGAATTTCAACAAGAAAGATGAAATTAAAAAAGCGATCAGATCTGATCTAATCTTCTTTTTGTTTTGCTGTCCTTAATATCTGCGTGCACTGATCTTAAATTTGGGAAGTCTGATTGTCTTAAAAGAAGGAAAGAAATATAAAGAAGGCAGGTGCCAATCGGTTTGGTAAGTAGCCGATTTAATTGGGCAATTTGCTTTGGGAGAAAAAAATTAGAAGGAAGGACATGAGTTGTGCTACTTGGAAAGAAGGAAAGTTAATAAATGGGAAATCTTGGTAGCTGCCACGTTTGGTATTGGCAGAAGAAAAATAGGGCAACTTCGGATCAGCCAAATCTCTACTACTATTAAACAAGTAAATATATTCATCGCTAAATGCACTCAGTCTAATCTACACATAACAAGCACGATCAATTACAGCCTCACGATTAGAGATACTTAATTTCTTCTCACCATCCAGATTACACTTCGCGTAAGTAAAAAGTGCGTTTATCGATTTCACCTGGCGGACGATTACTCTGCCAAACCCCACCTCCTCCCACGCCAGCACATATCTAGGAGGAAAAAAGGCGGAATCATAACAGAAAACAACACGTCCTGGCTTCCTGTTGATAAACACAAAGGGCAGGTCGTCGCCCCAGCCGATCCACCTCTAACGGACACGAGAGCAGGCCGCCGTCCTTGCCGCTCCTCCGATGGAGGCGAGAGCAGGACGCTGCCCCCGCCGCTCCTCCTTTGCTGTCACATGTAGGCCGCGGGTCCTCTTCCGATTGTCATGGGTGCAGGCCGACGCCCCCGCCGCTCCTCCTCCAATGGATGCGAGAGCAGACCGCCGCCCCACCACTCTTCCTCCAACATATGCCAGAGCAGGCCGATGCACCGCCGCTCCTCCTTTGCTACCCCGGGTATGTCACCGCTGAACAGACAGCACGGCTGCCGCTCACCGCTCCTCATCGTTTGCAACCATGAAGATGCTACTAATTAAGGTGGCTTAGTCTCTACTACTATTAAACAAGCAAACATATTCATCGCTAAATGCACTCAGTCTAACCTACACATAACAACCACGATCAATAACAGCCTCACGATTAGAGATACTTAATTTCTTCTCGCCATCCAGATTACACTTCGCGTAAGCGAAGAGTGCGTTTATCGATTTCGCCTGGCGGACGATTACTCTGCCAAACCCCACCTCCTCCCACGCCAGCACATATCTAGGAGGAAAAAAGGCGGAATCATAACAAGAAACAACACGTCCTGGCTTCCTGTTGATAAACACAAAGGGCTGGCCGTCGCCCCAGCCGATCCACCTCTGACGGACGCGAGAGCAGGCCGCCGTCCTTACCGCTCCTCCGACGGAAGCGAGAGCAGGACGCTGCCCCCGCCGCTCCTCCTTTGCTGTCACATGTAGGCCGCGGGTCCTCTTCCGATTGTCATGGGTGCAGGCCGACGCCCCCGCCGCTCCTCCTCCAATGGATGCGAGAGCAGACCGCCACCCCACCACTCTTCCTCCAACATATGCCAAAGCAGGCCGATGCACCGCCGCTCCTCCTTTGCTACCCCGGGTATGTCACCGCTGAACAGACAACACGACTGCTGCTCACCGCTCCTCATCGTCTGCACCCATGAAGATGCTACTAATTAAGGTGGCTTAGCACTCTGCGGGTCGATTGATTTGTAGGATTTGAATTCATAGGATTTTTTAGTTGCTTTCTTAGCGCTCTATTTGGAGGAAATTTCTGTTAATTTCTGATTCAAATTCTCATGGTTCTCCAATCTTGGGAAGCGTCGTCGGAATAGGAGGAGCGCAGCGGAAGAAGCATCAGGCACGTGCTTGTGGCGACCGCGAAGACCAGAAAAGAGATGGATTGGTTCTCGCCAAGTTTCTCCGGCTCACGGTTTTCATCCAGCTCTCTAGAATAACTAGAAGATGAGTTACCACGACTTCTACATCAAAGGTTGGATCTTTCAACGGTTTGTTGTTGGTTGCGCCTACTTACTAATTTGATTTGACAAGTCAACCTGGGGAACTGCCGATTGGGTGTGAATGAAGTTGTTAATATGATTTTATCCGTGTGCGCTAATGATGGATCTTGCATTTCTCTACTATGTTTGTTTGTAAGAGCTACTGCGGTGGATAAGGCCAACGTGCACCAATGTAAACTTTAGATGAAGCTTACATCACGGCGAGGAATAACCTTGATTTCTGCATGAGTAATGTACCGGTACTGTCATGTTCCTCGACTACCAATATTTCAGAATGATAAGCATTATGCATTAGATTTTTCTCTGCATGACAATTGGCATGGTAGTTGCTTGACTAAATGATTTAAAGGCGTAAATTGATTAGAGAACATGTCTTGTGTTCTAATTTCTGAATCATATAGCTCACATCAATATTTTGAAGCTGTACAAGATTGCTTTTTGATTTTGCCACTAACTGCACCTGCACATGTACATGCTATATTTGTAGCATGTTGCCTTTCAATAAAAGGAATCAGATAAAAAGAAGAGATGTAACAAAATTAATTTTTCCTAACATGTTACCTCTCTATGTTATTGGCGATTCCAGTAGAATTGAATGTTGAGAATTGCTTTGCAGCCTGTGTGATGTACAACACTTACATTATTAGTAAAGAAGAATAAATTTAATCAAAGATGCTTCTATTTATTCTCCAATGATGTAATCATGTAACTTGTATGATTTCTCTTGCCAACAAGCAAGGTACTTCTTCCAGCAACTACGCCATTTCATGGTATGCTTTGCTTTTGAAAATTATCAAAGGAAACTGATGCAGAAAAAATTGTCCATGAACTAATGCTAGAAATGCAGGAAATCTGTCACCGTGATATTAACATGATGAGAGTCCAACATCCCAGTAAAAATTTGTAACTTTGGTTACTCAAAGGTGCTAATATATACCTATGTTATGTATCGTGGATTGCTAGAATTGATCTTTCCCTTTTATGCTCTTCAATACATATATTGTATTCGGCTATCTAGCTCTTGCTTTCCATACACTTCTTTAGCAGAACATCATCATATATTTTGCTTCTTAAAGAGACAACTTTAAATGGAAAATGAGTAAAGACATTGACTATTATCACAGCCAATAGCTTTATTTGTTGTGCTCTTTCGAACTGGAATACCCTTAATGCTAATAATGTACTAATTTTATTTAGATGACACCTCAACCCGTAAGTCATGTTTCTTGAAGTGTAATTTTTTTACACTTCCTTAAAATTAATCATATAGGTCTAGAATAGTTGCTTCTTGAAATTAAAGTAGCCTGCTTAATTATGAGCGATATATGAAAATCTAGTTCTCTGACCATGAATAATGTGGGAAATTTCAAATTATTTGATGGAAAATCCTACACACTTGAAAAGTAAAATAGGGTATTTTTGAAACGGAAGATTCTCTGGCATGCATTTTCTAAGTTGTCATACTCTGCCTTCACTTGCACAATAACACTGCTCATAGATGTACTATGCCTTGACATGCACAATAACATTGCCTTGATGTACTATTTGAAAGGAATATGCAAAATTATATTTTCTCAAAGAATCATTTTAGTTGTCTTCTTAACATCAGTCTTTTAGTGGCACGGTATGCCTCACTCTAGGAACAATGTACCATTGTGACCGCTTCTAATTGAATTTTATATTTAATCATTTTCCTCAAAGCGCATTGAACACCCATGTATCTTTCTTTAATTGATGGGTATCCTGGACTTTGGCAAATACATTTTTGATCTGGTAGTTGGGCTATTGTTCTTTGGTAATTTACATACTGTTACATGTATATATACCAGTTGTAAAGTGCTCCTAATTGTAGCATTGGCACTCTGCTTGCCTGTTTGGTCATGCCTGGATCAATATTGTGAGCATCCCACCATGGTGTGGCTCTACATGCCAAGGGCGGTGCATGGTTGGACAGAGTACAGGTTCATGCCAGTGACGAAAGGATGAAGGAGAGCGTAAAGGTGATGTTGTTGGTTGTCATGGTGATGGCGCATGATGTGGTTGAGTACAATTTGTAGCCAGTTAAGAGGAGAAATAAGAAGAGTTGGGTGTAGCTGAAGCCGAACAAGTATTACTGGAGTTATCTCCACATTGCCTAGAGCCTAAATTAGAGGACCTATTCATTCATTATCTTCTTGATTTTATGACTGTTCCACAAGTTTTCTAGATTATCTTTTTATGGTACATGTTTTTCGTTTTTGGTCCTTTAACACAAGTTGCATTGCATTGTGAAATGGGTATATCTATTATTATTTACTAGCACATATGCCCGTGCGTTGCAACAGGAGAAAAAATAGTGTGCACTTAATGTAGTGAGAATTATACATGCAAGAAAAACCCTGTGTGCATGTCAAGAAAGAACATTTTGGTTATGTGTTTTGCCGCGTGTGAAGTAATCAATCCGCTATTTTTCATTTATTGATCGAGTGGATTTAAGAGTTTTATTAAGTCATCGCACGCTAGAGAAGGTCCGTGAATTATTCAATCTAAGGCATGAAGTTTAATAATATGGAAATGAGGCAGGCTTCTCTTTTCCATGTACGAGCCACCGATGTGTACAACCGGAGTTAATTGTACTCCACTATTTTGCGTTCCTTGGTCGAGGGGATTTAAGGCTGAAGTTCCATAATGTGGGAGGTCGCGGGGTCTTTTCTTTTTCATGCATCTAGCTCACATAGTCAGGTCTTCTCTTCTCTTTGTCTCGAGTAGGAATCCTTGAGAAATCTAAGGCCCTTTTGTAGATAGTTCAGCTAGCAATTCATCCATCTAGCTCATGTACTGAGTTTAATTCCCATTTTTTAGAAAACTCATGTACGAATCCATCCATGCTTCATTTAGTTTAATTCATCTATCCTTCATTTAATTCACTACATATAGTTTCACACACGTATAAAAATTGTTACGACTATATGTAAATGAGCAATATGGGATTATTGAACATATTTTATTTTCCTTATTTTCTAGGTAGCTGGGCTAGCAAAATTGCGTGGGATGTGAAATTCTCAGACATCAAATTGACCTATGTTTGTAAGGTGTGAGTAGAAATCCAGAAAGAAAGATGAGTTGAAGAATCGTACTCATGATCTCAAACACCTGACATAGTGCTGCCATTGACTCGAATAAACATGTCCTGCTAACCAATGGCCAACGTAAATATTTAAGAACATACCGCAATGTCAGATTTAAAACATTCTATGATTACTTTTTTACTTCTTAAAAAATAATTATTATTATGAATTGCCGCATATTCTTGAAAACATGAACACATTTTGAAATCCCAAACAATTTTCAAAACTGCAATTTGTTTTTTGGAAGTTTCATACATTTTCAGAAACACAGAAATAAAATTTGAAATGGGAACATTTTCAAAAATTTACAAACATTTTTCAAAAACACGAACCTTTTATAAGAACACAAGCATTTTTGAATTTTTGAACAATTTTCAAAAATGGGAACATGTTTACCTTTCAGAATAATTTTAGAAAATGTGTAATTTTTGACGTGAACATTATTTGAATTTGTGAGCATTCCTCTAAAGCAAGAATATTTTTCAAATTTGGAGCATTTTTTAAATGTAATTTTTTTATGAATCTTGAACAATTTTGGAAAATACATTTTTTGTTGAAAAAATGGGAACAGTACTTTTCATTTAAAAATTTCAGTGTCCTTTTCCAACTAGCTCACGTGCTAATACATCCATCCTTCGTCCGGCATAATAGATCCATACTTCATACATCTTATTACTACATGTAGTTTCACACAAGTTTATAAATGGGTACGACCGTATGTAAAGAGCAACACATGGCTATTTAAAATATTTTTATGTTTAATTTGTGAACATTTCACTACAATAAGATTTTTTTTCAAATTTGGAACATTTTTTTAAAAAAAATTTGAAAATCTCAAACAATTTTGTAAAACAGAAACATTTTTTCCGTTTTCAACCAATTTCAGAATGACAATTTTTTTAATATCTGAACATTTTTAAAACGGGAATAAAATTTTGTAATTCTTAATATTCTTCAAAAGTTTGATCGAAATTGAATTCTAAACATTTCATAAAAAAAATTGATCAAAAAAGTGAAAATAAACAAAAACAAAATTAAAAATGAAAAGGAAAAAAATAAAAAGAAAAGAAAAAGAGAAAGGAACATAAAATGTTAAATATAAAATGAATAAAAAATATGAAAACGGGCTGGCCCAGTCTAGGGCTATCTGTGCGAACCTCTGACTATAAGTCGCCGCGTGCGGCAAATAGGAGTTTCCCAGTTGCGTGGGCAGGGAAAAAAGTGGCCTGGCTTTACTGGGCTTTAGCACGTGCCCCGTGTACGAAATTCTGGATAAACTGTATTTCTTTTTCTAGCACATGGATGCACAAAAAATTAGTACCACCTCGGATAGTAAAAAAATCTATTCGCTGGTGAACGGACGAAAATTTTGAAGAAACGTACCTTGCTTTATTAGTAGGTATAGATGTGATCAGTGGAATTTTCACAATACTATGTATTTGATCTAAACAATGGATGGAAATCAATTTTAGTTGACACAATATTTGAAGTTATGGCTAAATTGAACAACATCCAATATAGTTTATAAATTTGTGTGGCCATTATCATTTATATTAGTCAAGACGTGTGTTACACGTGCACGCTTACTAGTAAAATAAAAATGTAGATACGTGGAGAGAAGAAAAATCTAAAGAAAAATAGGAAGAGAGAAAGCAGATTTGTTTTGGGCAAGTTTGGTTCGGCCAAATAATAGGCAAAAAAATAACAACGTCCGTGGTGTCAACTTCCAAGAGAGGCTACATACTTTTGGATAGTTAGATTGGTTGTTGGTTTGGAACCCGATTCTTGAGGAAAGTTTGGAATGTATTACAAGGAAAGAAGATAAGAAAAGGAAGGTAAATATCAGTTTATGAGGAAAGTTTTGTGTGCAGATCTGAGCACGGGAAAAGAGAAAGAAGACAAGGAAAGTAAGAGCTGTACGTGGATAAGGTAGGCACAGTTGGTGGGATTCTTTTATTTGGAAATAAGGAAAAAACAAGGAAAGAGAATATTGGCAGGTTTGGATATAGTAGATTTGAGGAGGGAGAGAAAAAAGAAGAGAATCCAGATTGGTTGTGCATGCAAAGAAGGGAGGTTGTCTCGGTTTCCTAATTATACTAGTGGTTGGGGCGTGGCGCCGCTTAAGAGGAAGCTGGGCGGTGCCAGGTGGGAGGCGCCCCTTTGACTGCTTTTTTTCTGCCACACATGCATATACAACTGAAAACCTTGTTAATCAATGACCATAAAGCAGGCCAAATCCAGTAATCCAAATCATTAGAGATGAAAGCGGATTGGGAGCCAAATGAGTTCAAACTACTTGACGGACTAAACATCTAGCAAGAAGCATTTCATCCACATCTGAAACTTAAGAGAGATCTACTGACCAACGTCAATAGCTTCTTGTCTAACCAAAGAGAAAACATACAAGGGTAGCATATCATAGAAATTATATTGATGTTAACAGGCAGAAACCTTCTACATTCTTAAGAAAAAGAAAGCTAAAATCTTCAGGCAGGGCATACTTTCATTCTTTTAACAATATATCGACCGTTCCTGTTTCCTGTACTATCATCATTCAATTCAATTCAATGTTTTGGATCTGTACTATCATCATTCAATTCATGTTTCCTGGAAACAAATAACAAAGATCAAATAAGATTACTTTGAATGTAGGAGGTAATCCTTCCATTTTTTATGGAAAATGCAAAACAATACATGATACTGAAATAATATGTTCTGCAACTACCGATTTTCTCAAAAGAGAGTAAATTACTAAACCAATTCTCATTTCTGAAAACAATGCAAAATAACCAAGGTAATGTTGAAGATGCATGTGCAATTAGAACAAGCATGCATTCTTGACTAACAATGAGACTTACAGTTGGCACAACACTCGACCAGTTGAGGCTCAGATAGAACTGCAATCAAGATGCAGGAGGGGAGGGGGGGAGCGACCAGTTGGCACAACACATGCCTTGTTATATATTCATTTCCCATTTTTTTTCAAGAAGCCTATTATTAGTAAGAATTAATATGGTCAGAATATTCAGTGTGTAGTATTTTGGAAAATACTACAGCAAGAATCTCACATAAGAGAACTTGTGCGAAATAAATAATGTGTGTGCCTATCAAGGCGACACAAATACTATTCTTTTTCTTGTTTAACATTCAACCAAGAGAATAAAAGAAGCATAGTTTCTTTTTACCAATTAAAAGAAGCATATTTTATTTTCACCAATTAAAAGAAGCATAGTTATAGGCACCTGTGAGATCATATTCAAACGTGGAGGCACTCAAAGCTGAGTCACCATGAAGAGAAGCATAAATTCTGAGTGCAATGTTGTGTATGTAGCTGAAATTCAGCCATCAAAGACAAGCTTAATAATAAGCAATTGTTAAAACAAGCAATTGTTGAAGCTAAATGTAATTAGATAAGAAGTCACATTTGAGCTGAAAATGACACCGATAAAAGCTGAGTCACCATGAAGAGAAACAACTAATGTGAACCTCGGGTTGTAAAACAAATAGGATGAGTCATGTGTTGATTGCAAAAAATTGTACTTCTAACCAAATGACCTTGCTTCATGAATAGATGACAATATAGTAACAGGAAAGTGAAGTACGGTGAAATTTTGTAAGCTACTAAGGGCATAGGCAAAGCTCACACTCCAGCTTGCACTGCTTGAAGAAATCAACCAAAAGCACCCAGAAAGATAAAGGGCATTGTGGCCAGGGGCGGACCTAGAGAGTATCTTGACTGGGGGCAATCTATTTGAGTGGGGCGTATTATGTAAAAGCTCACAGAATATAAGCATATTTTTCAAAAATCAGAAGCAAATCTTACTGGGATTTCAAATTTTGAGTGGGGTCTTGGGCCCCCACTCACCTCAACGTAGGTCCGCCCCTGATTGTGGCATCCGACGAATGTTGGTAACTGTACCATCACACTAATTTAATCTACAAAATTCATGTCGACATCACTGATCATGATGTATCAGGTTAGCATAAAATCATGGGTTTTTCTCAAAATAAAATAAAACAAGCCCAGTTAGAAAGAAATCATAAGCCTATCAGACAATCAGGCAATTATGTTAGCATGTCAACAATCAGATAGAACAAAACCTATAGTCCTCAATTTTTTTCCTTCTAAAAAATGTGTAATGCTAGAAAAGAGAGTTAAATAAAATGTTATGCGAATCAGCTTCCAGAAAATTCATAGAAGCACTGAAGAAAATATGAACAAAATTTATGTCAACACACCTATACTTTCCCCGAGAGCAAAAATGTGTAATGTTAGAAAAGGGAGTTAAATAAAATGTTAGGAAAATCCGCATCCAGAAAATTCATAGAAACAATGAAGCAAAGATGAGCGACAAATTTAATCTACACACACATACACATTCAGGCAAACAAATTACTTCGATTGAATCCATTCCTTTGCATATATGGCATAAAGGCATCTATGGAAAAAAACTTGATGATGTTAGTTTACCTTGCCAAGATCATAAATCCATCTAACTGAATAAGAAGCTCCATCAGTGTCCGCTAGATCTCACGGTCATCACTAGTTCCCTCACTAAATCTGCTCTCACCAATTGCATCGATTTTATCCATGAAGATAATGCATGGCTAGAGATAACAACTTGATGAAAATGAAACAAAATTTGTGAGCACCGTAAATAAACTAAATGGTGATATAAGCTAAAAGATCTCAGAAGTGCACTTTTACATATATGGAGATCAGTTTGATTTCTTCTTCTCGGGAAAAACTGATACTGAAATCTAAAGCTTTAAATTTTTTCTAGTGTTGAACCAGAATACAATTAGATGACATGACATCTGAGTCAAGGGAACTATCAAAGTCACAGCTTGAATCTCAACACCAGTAGATGCATAACCATTTGCTAACATACGTTTCTAACAGATAATAAAGGAATTAGGTTTAAGACCAATTAGCTTTGCAAAAAAGAAAGGCGGAGCAAAACTTACTTGGTGATCGCATGCATAGCCGAACATTTCTCCGATTAAAAGCGCACTTTCTCCGATATATTTGTCAATTATAGCACTAGACACAATCTGGTTTTTAGACAACACATCAGTGTAATGTAATACTCACAGAATGAAAATACCAAGTACCATCAATCAAGTGAAAACCACAACTCCAAAAAGTCAGCATGAATGTTACTGGATATAGCCCTTGATAATAATGGCTTCCCCATAGAGTAGAACCCATTGGAAAAAGTTAAACAAACATACACTGGCTCGCATATATTGATCTTGTATCTGACAAGTGGGCATCAACATTGTGGCTGCTGGTGTACCAATTCAGATTGTAGCTGTTAGCTAATCCCCTGCTGAACGGTTATGCTGTTCTCACTTATGTGCTACGCCTATTCAAACTTGCTTAATTTAATTTGTTAGTACTATGTTAATATTGACATATTAACTGGCAGAACTCATGTACTAACAGTAAATCCCAGCATACTTGCTTAATTTGCTACTATCCGGACTTAATTCCTTTCGCGAGAGGTCAGGTATCACTTGGAACAACTGAGTTTCTTTCTAATCTTTGTGGACACTACACTTGAACGCCACAACCACCTAATGGTAATGGATATGTCAGGCGGGACGGGCAGCAGCGCACCATCAATAAATTTATTTAACAGAGTAAAATTCAGTCGCAATCAGTCAATCTCAGTAAGGTTCAGATTTGGACGCGACCTTGAAACGAAGCCCCAACTGGGAAGAACAAGGTTGCAAGAACAAGCAGATTGACCATGGGTTCATGGAAGCTTACCAGGCAAGCAGTCCGCCCGGCGGCTTGAGCAAGTTGCTGCTAGTACCCTACGCGCAGTCGCAGTCCGCACCGGCCGGGGCGCGGGGGCACTGACGTGCGCGCCGCCCGCCGCTTCACCACGCCCACGCTGTAGTCGCCACCGATTCACGGCAGGGTAGAGGGGCGTCGACCGCGTCCTCCTCCACATCATCATCGGCGACGCCTTTCCCCTCCTGACCCCAACACCATCATCCCCCCGCCAACTCGTCTCCGTACAGCGACGGCGACTCCGGAGGCTCCGAGACCTGGGACACCGACATGAGTGGCTTGTTGGCACTGGATCTCCACCACCCGACGGCCTTGTGGCGGCTCAGGCGTAGCAGCGGGCCCCGTGCTCCTTCTTCAGAGGGGGGGAGGCGACGGGAGGGAGGGACGGCGGAGGCTTGAGCTTGGGGAGGGGGGTGGGGCTCCAGGCAATCCTCACCTCCAAAGACAACTTGACCGGCGGCACGGGCGGGCTAGACGTCTTCTGTGGTGAGGCCAACGTCGGCGAGGGGACGTGGTGGCGCGGGACCTTGGAGATATCTCCCCGGCGCGTGGAGCTCGTCCGGCGACGCCGCTGAAGATGCCGCCGCCACGACCACCCCGATCTTCCTGCGGTGGACACCGATCTGGACGAGGACTGAGCTAGGCCGATCTGGACGAGGACTGAGCTAGGAGGAGGGAAGCGGGAGAGGAGGCGGCTGAGCCGGCAGCGCAGGACCAGGGAGAGAAGGAGGCGAGCGAAGAGGGGATTGACAGAGTGGCGAAGAAGCGTGCGGGGCTAGGTTTCCTTTTCTTTTTCTCCAGCGCTGCACAGTCGCTTGTCTCGTACCTTGCCGACGTGGCTATCGTGAGGGCTCACCCTTGATACGCACCTGAATGGTTTTAATAAGAAGGAAAGTGGCATCTGATTTTTTGCATGGACATTTATGATTGATTGGATGTCACTTAAGTCTTCGAGAAAAAAAGAGTTTGAAAGGAAAGAAATATACTAGTACAAGGACTGGTCCCACGTCCTAATAAAGTTATCTTGAGATATAATTAAAAGAAAAAAAGCCAAACTTTACTGCAGCATGAAGTCTGATCAAGTGAATCAAGAGAAAAAGGCAGATTCCTTACGGGAGGAGTGCAGGTCGTAGCAAAAAAAAGAAAAGTGTTCATCTGTTCTGATTTGGTTGGACAGTTGCCTTGAGGATGAAAAAGAGGGAGAGAAGAAATCTTTCTCTGTTCGAATTTGGAAAGTTGAGCAGGAATGTGTTGAGAGTTGGTTTTATTCCACTTTGTGAAACACGTGCCCACATCGATCAATTGTTTCATGAATTTTTATGTCTTAGGCTCGCGTCTCTAGTACAGTCTAGGCTAGGACCAACGTTCGACCATTTTGAACGAATTTTTAGCTTGCATTAATTAACATGGTTGTAGCATTTTTTCCACAAATATAAATCCAACCCAACTCACATCTTTCTACACCGTGCATACATACGTTCACCTAGCAATTGCTTTACCCAACTTTTGGAGTTATTTGACACCGTTGGTTGCTGGTCATCACCTGCTGCATGGTAAGCACTTGTAAGACTTTGATTTTTGCTTTACTGTGAGCGTTTTACCTCCAAATCCCAGTAGTTCATAGGAACATCATTCTTGGATTTCGTTTCTTGCTTCTACTAATCATGGCAGGTTCCAGAGTCAGTTGGGCTTCATCGATCGTGGGAGACGTACCATCGCCTCAGAACATACAACCACCATCACAAGAGGTACAAAGACATCCGGATGCACACAATCAGTTTCTTGTTTCCATGCCACATTTTAATGGTCGTTTTAAGCCTGATTTATATATTGACTGGGAGTTCGAACTAAATGGTATATTTGCTTCCCATAATTTTTCTGAGCATAAAAAAATTAAGGCCGTGGTTGGTACATTCACTAGTTTTGCTACTATTTGGTGGAGTGAACATTGTCGATTATACCCTGATTATGTACCTACTACCTGGGATGATTTAAAACTTGTCATGAAAGATAGATTTGTCGATTTTTATTATACTCGTGGCATGATTAAAAAACTACAATATTTAAAACAAGGTAGTGCCACTGTAACAAAATATTATGATGATTTACAAAGTACCTTGTTGCACTCCTTTTTAGAGGAAAGTGAAGATGATTTTATGGATAGATTTTGGGGAGGATTAAACCATGATATTCAGGAGATACTAATTCATGATGAGTGTTATCCTATAGACCATTTGTTTCGTCTTTCTTATAAAGCTGAACAGGAAATAAAACGGCGTGTTGTCCATAAGCAGAATAAGCGCAAGGTGCACATTTCAAGCGAGGATATGGTTGCTCCTTCAAATACTAGACATATTGTGACAACCACATCCGTTGTTGTGAGGACCACATCACCTCCACCATGTGACACATCACCTCTGAGAGTGCCTACATCATCTGAGTTGATCATAAGAGGTAATGACAAAGGTATTGATCTTCCACCTCCACATGAGTATGATGAATGCCTTATCAATTTAAATGAACCATGTGATGAGCTACCCACTATTTTGATTACACCAGCTATTTTAGAGGACTATGTTCATGATTTGACTTTGCCATGTGATCAAACAATTTTGAGTGAACCCATTGAATTAACTATTAATGCGAAAGAACCAAGTGAATATGGAATAAATCAGATTTGGATCAAATACGTTTGAAAATAGTTGTGCCAATGTTTAATCATTTTGATATGACCTCTAAACTTGGTGATGGTTCATCAAGATTGGGATGGTTTAATGATGAGCATTGCCAATATTTTATTACGATTAAGAGCTTCACTTATATGTGCAAACTGAGTTGCAATATTTTCATGCCTTTGACTTCTTGTGTTAATATATTGGCTTTATATTTCTCAACTTTTGAAGGGCGCTCTTGCATAACTATGTCACATGTGCCACAACTGAGATCAGCAAAAATGGATGACATATACATATACAACATGTACACCTTGTCTCTTTTGTTAGCCATATTTCAGATTAAGCAACACCGAGGACGGCTTTGTTTTCAAGAAGGGGAGGATGATGAGGACATGGGTAGCACAGTTACACCCACAACCCCTGCTACTATACCTATTGGACCAATTACTAGAGCTCGCGCACGTGAGTTAAATTATCACGTACTTCTGTTTCTTGGTAATGCTTCTAATGTTCATGAGAATGTGATGTTGCCTAACTTAGATATATTTGTGTTGGTTACATTTGAAGCACCTAGTATGGACAAGAAGAATGAACACTGGAGCATGATCAAGCACTATCATGAAGGCGCGCACGAAGGGAACAAGAACGGAGTTTCCGGAGGTGATTTCCGCAGTTTGAAGCCACCATGATGACATACAAGAAGATGGACACAATATACAACATGTCTTATTATTGGTGCTGTGTCACATCAGTTTTGGGCTAGGCCCATGTATTTTCGAAATACCTCTCATTTCGCTGTTTTTAGAGACCATATTGTAGGGGAAACGACTTAGGAGGTGTTTTAGTCCCACCTTGCCAAGGATGGACAAAATCCCCTCTCTTTTCTCCTATAAATACAGCCCTTAAGGCGCCGTTTAGACTTGGGTTTTATTTAGTTAAAAGTTAACCATCGTTGCTACTTCGTGTACTTCATTTGTGTCCAATGACCAGACCAAGACCGCTTATGAAACCCCACTTTTATCAATACTTCATCCATATTCACAATATTCAGATTGCCTAATCATATTCTTGCTTGTTCTTCGATTGCTTGCAGGAACAGACCATCGTGCTCTGACATGGTCAATAACATCTTGGAGTTGGTTTAGCGGTTGCTAAGGCGCAACGTCGTTCCACGTTTGTAGTCGGATCATCAAAGTCGTCTCCACCAAATCCATAGTTATCATCTCATCGAAAGATCGTGACCCCCGCCTCTATCAAGACGACTTCAAGTATGCCAAGTTCTCTTCCAAGTCCTATGGCTTCTCCAACACCCAAGCTTCAACGACTCCAACACCGTCTACCTGAACCAAGACTTCTACAAGCAACGGCGACAAGTCAAGTTACAAGAAAACTTTGACAACCTCAAGCCGTCCTACTACTTCAAGCAACTTCAACCTGAGAGCTTTATCATCTACAAGTCCATCGGATGAGACCATCAAGACAAGTGACATCAAATGCTTCACATGAGGCGGCCGAGGCCACAAGTCCTTCAAATGTACCATCAAGTGCACCATGATTCTCAATGACGATGGTACATACGACTCCATGAGTGAAGGAGAAATGGAAGCCCGTGAGAATGTGGCTATGCACCGACAAGTGAATGAGGATGAAGATGATCAAGTCTTTTGTGACGAAGTGCCCCGCTCTCGTTTCCTCCAAGGTCTTGACACTTCAACATCAACAAGACGAAGACCAAAGATGCCATATCTTCCACACTAAGGCCGACATCAATTGAAGGTCCGTGAAGGTCATCATCGACGGAGGAAGTTGCCATAACTTGGCAAGTGAAGAACTATGCTCCAAGCTCCAATTGGTCAAGATGAAGCACCCTCATCCCTACAAGGTCTAATGGTTAAGCCACTCCGACACGATTCAAGTGGAGCACATGGTGCAAGTCCCTTCAAAATCGGAGCATATGAGGACACTTTCGAGTGTGAAGTTATTCCTATGTCTGTTTGCCACCTCCTACTTGGACAACCATGGCAATTTGACCGAGGTGTCATCCACTACGGGTGTACCAATCGCTATAGCTTCAAGACGAAAGGGAAGGAGTGCGTGCTACGACCCATGTCTCCAAGCCAAGTGATCGCCGACAAGCAAGCTACCAACCATTATGGAGAAAATAGTGAGAGAGTGAACCACCACAAATAAAGTGAGTGCCACAATCCCAAATCGAGTGCCTCCACGATGAGCGACAAGAAGAACTTAGTGCTATTTGCCACCAAAAGTGAGATGAGAGAAGTGTGTGAGAACCCATCAAGTGTTATGCACTATGTCCTTTTGTGCAAGGACGAAGCACCCAAAACTAACACCTCTCACAATCTACCTTTAGTGTTATCTTCTCTATTGCAGGAATTCCAAGATGTATTCCCCGATGAGCTGCCTCCGGGTCTACCTCCCCTACGAGGTATCGAACACCGCATCGACCTCATCCCCGGAGCACCTCTTCCTAACAAGGCTCCCTACCACGTCAACCCCGAGGAAACCGAGGAGATCCAACGACAAGTACAACAACTCATCGACAATGGCCATGTACGAGAAAACTTGAGCCCATGTGTCGTCCAGTAATCCTTGTTCCCAAGAAAGATGGTACATTTCGCATGTGTTCTGATTGTCGTCCTATCAATGCTATCATGGTTAGGTGTCGCTATCCTATACCATGTTTAGGCGACATGCTAGATGAGCTTAGCGGAGCCACAAATTTCTCTAAAATTGATCTTAAAAGTGGCTACTACTCCCTCCGTCCCATAATATAAGAATGTTTTTTACACTAGTGTAGTGTCAAAAACGTTCTTATATTATGGGAGGGAGGGAGTATCAAATATGCATCCAAGAAGGCGATGAATGGAAAACCGCTTTTAAAACCAAGTTTGGCCTATATGAATGGCTTGTTATGCCAATGGGCTTATCCGAAGCACCCGGTACATTCGTGAGAGTCATGCATTTTGTTCTTAGGCTCTACATTGGTGTATTTGTTGTGGTCTATTTCGACGATATTCTTGTGTTTAGCAAATCTCTCAAAGATCATGTGTGGAGAAACAAGAGATAGGGTTGGTTTTGGACCCCTCCTCCAAGGGCCACAAAATTCTCCCCGTTTCCTCCATATATACAACCCATAGGGCACCATTTAGACTTTGGCTTTGTTTAGATTAAAAGTTCGCCATAGCTGGAACTTCACGTACTTCATTTGTGTTGAATAACCAGACCAAGACGTCACAGAACCCCACCTTGATCAATAAAGCTTTCATCTTATATTTGCAACATCCAGATTCCAATCTTAGTTTCTTGCTTGTTCTTGTTTGCTTGCAGGAAACAGACCTTTGTGGTTAGGTTGATTGTGCTCCGGCGTGGTCAATAACCTCTCAGAGTTGGTTTAGCGATTGCTAAGGTGCGACGTCCTCACACGTTCGTAGTCGGATCGTCAAAGTCTACTCCACCAAAAACAATAGCCACCATCTCATTGAAAGATGGGACACCTTTGCCTCTACCATATGACTCAAGAATGAAAAAATGAAACTACGAAAGAAACTATGTCTTCGCACTCGATAGTCTTCACGTGAATGTCTTGACACGTTATTATCTTCAACGTGAATGTGTTCACGAACCACCATTGTCTTCAATTTCTTCATACATTTTTAGGGGTCATCTCTGGTAGGTAAACCGAATCAATAAGGGACTTCTACCTGCATTATCCCGCAATTGTCACAAACACATTAGTCCCTCAACCATGTTTGTCGTCAATACTCCAAAAACAACTAGGGGTGGCACTAGATGCACTTACAATGTCCCCCCTTTTGGTGATTGACGACAAACTGGCTGATGTTTTCAATGGGGATAAAAATATGTGAAAGTTAAAGAACACGGTCATTGGCTTCATGAAGTTGACAGGGTTCCCCCTAAAGATGTGCATATAAGTATTTTGCCTTTGAATGCAAATGCACATGGCAGGTTCTGCTTGGTGGAGATCTCCTTCAATTCACGAAGACAATTCATTGTGCACACAAAAATGTAATGAATATAATGACATGCACAATGAAAAATGGGCGTCCGCTTGAATGACTTAATGTAGAATTTATCATCGCAATAAACGGTAGCAGCAAAAGTGGCAGACGACCATCAAGTTTTAAGTGCTACAACTCAAATACCAACAGTTCAAGAATGAGAGTTGCAAAACTTAACAAAAATAAGCACCCAACCCATATAGACCCGCTTGAAGACTATCAACTCATATCCTTCTCCCCCTTTTGTCAGGAATGACCAAAAAGGAGTGAGGACATAGAGTATCTAAGCATTCCCAAAAGGTCTTGGTGAAGATGTTGGGGCAGCCGGGTCGACGGTGGAGTTGAGCGGTGCAGAAGGGCCTGATGTAGAATCATGATGTAGTGAAGCCATGGCTGGTGAAGTGGTGTCCTCCTCCTCATCAATGACTGGTGCAACAATAGTTGGAGCCGAAGATGAGTAGTCAGAGTCTTCAATAGATGGTGTTGGACACCAAATTGTTGACTGTGGGGGCCTGGAGTCAAACTTGAATCGTTCAGTGAAGCCATCTGCTTGAAGTTCATCTTCAGAGCATAGCAGAGTGAGACTCTTCCAGGCACGCCGGCGGGCTTCATGAGCAACAAAAGAATTTTTGGTGGGGAGGTTGCATATGCGATTGACATCCACAAGAAGACTTTGCATCTGATGCTTCATCCAGTCATGATGCCTATCCTGCTTTTGATGAAGAGACACAAGAAGCTCTCGGTCATTTAGCACACAAGCACGCTTCTAAGGCCTATTGGCTATTGTGCTGGTTGTTGGATCAGTGGGAGCATGATGCAGCAGCAGAAGCTGGCCGGTGAGAGACCAGCAGCAGTAGGTGGATTCAGCACATGAACGGCTTCAAGTGGTCTTGAGAAGCTTTGGAAACTTGCAATGTCTTCACGCACGGGTTCCTTGGCAGGCTCTAGATAGATGGCTTCATGAGACATATCCACTTCAGGAAGAAAGACAACATGATTACGTGCTAAAGATTGATAGTTGATAGTCGAGTGAAGCTTGGTCAGCCGAATAACCCAGGGTGCATAGAACTTGAGGCCAAACAGATCAATTCCTGAAGCTGCCAACTGTGAGATAAAGAAATCTTGAGTATTGAAGCGGATGCCATTCAGAATGTAGAAGACCAATGCCTTCATAGTGCCTTCAATCTTGACGTGAGGAGAGTGCCCTTTGATTGGCCATAGAGTATGCCTCATAATGTGATAGATGGTGCAGGGAAAATACTCGAGGTCATTGACAAAGAATTCTTTGGGGTACTCAGCATTGACTGATAATGGCTTCATCATGCTCAACACTTGACTCATGTTGGGATGTGGCTTCTAGGAGATGCTTTCCATTTCTTGATCGTAGCGCTGACAACCTGGCTCATAAAGATCACCATGAGTGGGCAGGAAAGTAAGCTCGATGATGTCTTGAGCTTTGGCTTCATGATGTACATCACCTGACATCCACTCAAGGACCCATGTCTTCGGATCCCTGTTGTAGCCTAAGATATGAAGAGTGGCATAGAATTGCAGCAAGAGTTCCTCATTCCAGTGCTGCTTGTTGATGACAAACGGGAGCAGGCCAACTTCATGAAAACAGTCAAGAGCTTTTTCAAGGCAAGGGAGTCCAACAATGGCATCGCAACACAGACGCTTATGAGGGAAGATCATGTCCTAGTTGTACAAGATGCATGAGTAATAGCTTCTTTGCTGATGACTCCAGAACCTGTCAGAATAGATCTTGGGCTTCTTGTAGGGATTCTTGGCATTATCAAAGAATGT
Organism: Triticum monococcum; assembly: GCA_034509565.1. Taxonomy (NCBI): domain Eukaryota; kingdom Viridiplantae; phylum Streptophyta; class Magnoliopsida; order Poales; family Poaceae; genus Triticum; species Triticum monococcum. Next base: position 252,452,184 of record CM067845.1, read on the forward strand.
CTTGTGCTCTGTGAAGCTAAGGACACTTAATGAGCCCTGAGTGGTAGCAGCACTGGGAAGCCTTGGCATCCTGGGCTTTGGCTTCTGAGTCTGAGGCTTGTGCTCAATGTGGTAGTCATATTGGGGACCAGGAGCAATAGGTGGTGTCATGATGGGCCATCAGACATTGATCAGCTCACCTTCATGGTTGAAAGCCCTTGCCATAGTATGTGGTACAGGTGGAGCAGCAGAAACATCCGAGGTGGATGGTTGAATGTCTTTTGTGGCATCAAGGGCTTCAGTCTAAATAGTGGCTTCAGGCTGCGCATCGACTTCAGCCATGACAACATCATTGGCTTCAACAACAGCATCATTTGTAGTGGCTTATGGAACTAGTGGGTCAGGCACAATCACATCTTGATTCACTCTTCATTCAATGGCAGGGGGACTAACAACCTGTTCCTCTTCTCTTTCTTCGGCTGATGTAGCCGGAATATCTTCAGCCTCTTTGGCTTCAGACTCTTGAGCAATTTCTGTATGGATGGCTTCAGGGAACACTTGGCGTGCTACTGAGCTTGTGGCTTGCACATCCTCTTCAGTAATGCTCGACATGGAGACCATTGGCCTTGGGCCTCGGCGATGCCTTCGGAAAGAGGGTGACACTTGCAGTGAGGGTGTGGTCTTCTCCATGTCTTTGGGGGTATCTTGTGGAGTCTCAATCACTAGAGTAGTGACTTGAGCTGGTGGAGTGTGCGGAATTACTTCGTGGAGCAGAGTGTTGGGGTGTTGCTCTTCCCAGGAATCATCATGAGTGATTGGCGTCGTAGGACTGCCAGTACTTATCTGTTCACTGCTCCAGGGAGGAGGCGATGATACCGGCTTGGGCATGATCTGGGGGAACTGACGAAGGACTTCATCATCAACTACATTGTCTTCATGACCAATGTCTTCAGCTGCGATGGTGTCAGCAGCTGGAATCGCTTCAGATTCATGAGCCTCTGTGGTAGCAGGCTCATGGAAAACTATTTGGCGCTCGCGGCTGGAGGAGGGGGGTAAGGCAACAGAGATGGGTTCAACAAGCAGCGTCTCTCCAGGAGCAGACGAAGCAGTTGGTGCTTGAGTCCGTCTTGAAGCCTTAGAAGTCTTTGTCTTCAGCCTCTTTTGTGAAGGAGCAACATCAAAGGCTTCTTATGCTTTCGCTTCTTGACCTTAGCTTCAGCCTGCTTTGTCTTCTTCTTCTCATACGCAACTAATGGGACCTTTGGCTTTGAGCCAATCATGCTGGCAGGGAAGATAATGCTTCGTCTTTCTTGTCTTGGAGCTTCAGCTTCAGCTTGCATTGGCTTCTTCTTCTTAGCAGCAAACTTGGGGTCAATACCTGGATGCCCAAGTGCTTTCCTCTTCAAGGCTTCATTGTGAGCCTGAACACATTTCTCAGCATAATGATGCTTGAAAAATTCATCCTCGAGGTCAGCCATCATCTCTGAAATTTATGCACATCAGCGACGCTAAGCTTGGCCATGTGCTTCTTGAAGAGAGCCTTCTCATGATCAATCTTGTTTTTCTGCTCTATAACTTTTTGAGTGATGGCAAGCTCTTTGGCAATGAAGCTTTGAAACGTCACACTGATGTTAATGGGCAGCTACAGATCATCAATGGTGAGAGAGGTGTCTTCAAACCATTCATCAATGAAGTTGTTCAGAATATCAGCGTCAAATAGAGGCAGATCATTGAAGATTTCGGCCTCCTGTTTGCTCTTGATCAGCGGCTCAAGGGCATCATCAGCAAGATCTTCATCACTTGATAGATCAATGACACCCTCTTCATTGCGTGGGATGCTTGCAGGTGTTAGAGCTTGCCCCGAGATCCTCTTAGTCTTCTTAGACGTGCAAGATAAGTCTTCAGACTGCACACTAGATTCAGGAGGTGAAGATTTCAGTGGCTTCACTCTTCAAGCTTTTGAAGCGGCAGAAGACTTTGAAGCCTTTGACTTTTTCACTAGCTTCGGGGGCTCCGGAACTTCAGCTTGTTCCTCATCCTCAGAAGCATCTTCAACGCTGGCCCTCTGTATGACACAATGTGCCAAAAATGAGTTGAAGTCATCAAAGGGGCCAATAAGATTTGGCTTAGCTTCGCGGCTGCAATCGAGCCTTGGGGCCGCTGGACCTGAGTTGAAGTCAATCCCAAGGTCCTTCTTCTTCTGAACTGCTGAAGCTTTTACAAATTGAAGATTGGCTTCAAACGAATCATCCTCGCGCACCATCAAAGACTGGATGGGCTGGCATCTTCAGGCATTGGGCCTCTGGCCATGCAAGGAAAGTAGCCTTTCTCAATGGCTTCCGCCTTAGTCTTGGGATGAAGTTTCCTATATATTATATCTGCCCAGGGAGGCCTCACAACATTCTTGCCCGCGTACTCGGGAGTTTCAAAGTGGTACAGGAACCACTGCTCTGCCCAATATCTTCATATCCACTAAACTCTAGACTTGTGTTGTGTATAGGATTCATCTAGATCCGACTTGTACATTTCATAGAGATCGGGAGGCAGGTCTAATGCAGTGTTATCACAGCGCTGTCTGCCACCCTTCTTTGTAGATTTTCCACTTGCCATTGGCTTTAGACTGAAAGGCTTCACAACTATGTTTGGCTTCAGTCGTGATGCGACACCGTCTTCGGAGAAGAGGGTGTTCAAGGGGAGGTCCGATCTTCACGGCGTATGATCGATAAACAGATGGGGATAACTAGCTGCAAGTAGCCGGAACATGGAAAATAAGAGATTATGACCCGATGAGGAGGAGGCTCACCGAAGCTTGCAATCCGAACATTCGCCGATCCACAACCCACAATACTAGCCCACACAACAACACTCAAGTCGTGGATCACGGGATAGGTGCAATCCACAAGGGAAACCACAAACTCTAACCCACACAACACGATCTAGTCGTGGAGCACGAATTAGGAGCAATTTCTCAAGGAATCACGAGAATAAGGGTAACAAGAGCTCTCCAATCTCGGGAGGAGTCTATCTCTTTGGTCTTTGATAGAAATGGCAAAAGTCCCCAACGAAGGGAATTGCTAGCCTATTTATAGTCGGGACAACCCCCTGGATAGGTGTGAAAGAGATCTAGCTTCTGGAACCAGCTTAGGTGTGAAAGGGAACCAGCTTTGTTTCACTAAATGGCTTCAAGACTTAATGAGGTAGCTTCTGGAATACTCTCGTTGGAGGTGGTTGGCAGTTCCCGACCAAACATTGTTCACTGGAGTCGAACAATGTTTCCTTCAGCAGCAAACTCGAGTTCTGGGAACCTTTCGCAAGTTGGAATATGCAAACTCATACAAAACATTGTTTTGTCAGAATCATAACAATGTTTCTTCAGCAGACAACTCATTCTTCATGAATTCCTAACTTTGTTCCTTCGCCATAAAACATTGTTTTGCATGGACTGAAATGTGTTTGGCCTTCTGCGATATCGCACCTGAGTTCAACCAACAACAAAGGAGGTGAAGGCACAACCATGTTTTCAAGGTCAAATGATATACTTAAGTTAGCGTTCACCTGATCATGTATTTGCATTGCGCGGCTTCTTGTGATTGGGCCGTTGATGATTGGTGGTGTGTTACCCAGGGCAATGCTACACTTACATAAAGATTGTTACGTACCTTACATAATAGCCAACGTGGACAAGTAAGATTGGATGTAAGAGTATTGAGGGGCCCACCCCTTGAAAATTAGGGAGGAGAGAATTATGGTTAGGAAGGTTACGTTACTTTACGTAGCTTCCTTCGTAGATGGAGCATTATCGGTGTTGCCCATGGTTGGGATGTCCTCATCATCCTCCCCCTCTTGAGAAGGAGTCATCCTCGACTCTAAAGGCCCAAAGTATGGGGAAAGATCGGAAACATTGAAGGTTGGGCTAACACCATATTCTTCTGGAAGATCGATCTTGTAAGCATTGTCATTGATCCTTTCGAGCACCGCAAATGGTCCATCACCACGTGGCTGTAATTTGCACTTGCGCTGCTCAGGAAAATGGTCATTCCTAAGGTGTACCCATACCAAATCACCTTGCTCGAACACCAGCTTCTTCCTGGTCTTGTTTACCCTCTTCGTATATTGTTCAGTCATTTTCTCAATGTTCTCCTTTGCTTGGGCATGAAGTTTCTTGACGAAATCAGCATGCTTACTTGCATCAAGGCTGGTTCGTTCCTGCAGTGGCAAAGGCAAAAGATCGATGGGAGCAGGTTTGAATCCATAAACAAGTTCAAATGGGCAAAATTTAGTGGTCGAATGTACCGCCCTGTTATACGCGAACTCCACATGAGGTAGGCACTCTTCCCACATCTTCAAATTCTTCTTGAGGACTGCTCGTAGCATCATGGACAATGTTCGGTTGACAACTTCAGTCTGTCCATCAGTTTGTGGGTGGCATGTCATGGAAAATAGGAGCTTGGTGCCAAGTTTTCCCCATAAGATCTTCCAAAAGTAGCTCAGAAATTTGGTGTCATGGTCTGACACAATCGTGTGTGGTACTCCATGTAGTCGCACAACTTCCATGAAAAATAGATCAGCAATGTGTGAAGCATCATCGCTCTTATGACAAGGGATAACGTGTGCCATTTTGCTAAAACGATCAACTACCACAAACACCGAGTTTCTCCCCCTCTTAGTCCGTGGTAAACCAAGAACAAAATGCATAAAATATCTTCCCACGGAGTATTCGGAATAGATAGAGGAGTATATAAACCATGAGGATTCAAGCGAGACTTAGCTTTGTGACAAATCTCGCATCTCATCACGTAGCGTTCCACGTCACGTCTCATGCGCGGCCAAAAGAAGTGATAAACGAGCACATTTTCGGTTTTCTTGGCTCCAAAATGTCCCATGAGGCCACCAGCGTGAGCCTCCTGCAAGAGCAACAAACGAACATAACATTCTGGAATGCACAATTTGTTAGCTCGAAATAGAAATCCAGCATGCAAGTGAAACTTCTCCCATCCCTTCCCCTTGTTGCACTTTGAAAATGGCTCAGAAAAGTATGAGTCGTTAGCATACAATTCTTTGATGCTTTCTAAACCAAGGATTTTAACATCAAGTTGGGAAAGTAAAATGTGATGTCTAGTCAATGCGTCGGCAACAACGTTATCCTTCCCTTTCTTGTACTTGACAATATAAGGAAAAGACTCTATGAACTCACTCCACTTTGCATGTCTACGTTTCAGTTTTAGTTGACCCTTATATGTTTTAAAGATTCATGGTCAGAATGTATTACAAACTCTTTTGGCCACAAGTAATGCTGCCATGTTTCCAAAGATCGAACAAGTGCATACAATTCTTTATCATAGACAGAATAATTAAGAGTTGGACCGTTAAGCTTCTCACTAAAATAGGCGATGGGTTTACCTTCTTGCATTAGTCCTCCACCAATGCCAACACCACTTGCATCACATTCAATCTCAAATGTCTTACCAAAATTAGGAAGTGAAAGCAATGGGGCTGATGTCAATCTCATCTTCAATTCTTGGAAGGACTTGTCTTGGGCATCACCCCATTGGAATGGAGTGTCTTTCTTCGTTAACTCATTCATTGGTGCAGTAATGGTGCTGAAATAAACCTGCAAGTCTGAGGAAGCTACGTACTTGGCTCACATTTTGTGGAGGCATCCACTCACGAATAGCCTTGATCTTCTCTTCATCGACATCCACACCTTTTGCTGAAACAACAAAGCCAAGAAACACAACCTTGTTTGTGGAAAATGTGCACTTTTCCACGTTTGCATATGATACGTCTCCAACGTATCTATAATTTTTTATTGTTCCATGCTATTATATTATCAACCTTGGATGTTTTATATGCATTTATATGCTATTTTATATGATTTTTGTGACTAGCCTATTAACCTAGAGCCCAGTGCCAGTTTTTGTTTTTTTCCTTGTTTTTGGGTATCGCAGAAAAGGAAAACCAAACAGAGTCCAATTGACCTGAAACTTCACGGAACTTATTTTTAGACTAGAAGAAGGCCATGAAGTAAAAGAGTTGGGACAAAATATTATGTAGGCTAGGAACCCTAGGGGCCGATCTTTCACGAAAGGAGCGAATCCCGCGAAGAACACGAAGCACGGGGAAGAACAGAGAGAAAACACAAGGGGAAACACAAGAGGAGACACTAAACCAACACGAATAAGTCACACATGTGCTAGATCCTGGAATACATAAGAGAAGATACACGATCCACGAACAACTAAGGACGATACAAGGGTAGCCGGTCTTCTCCGTGAGGAGGTCTTGAGTTCTTCCCTAAAAGGGGTCTTGAATCCGCTTGGGCGATCTTCTCTGGTGGAGGCTCGAATCTCCGAGGAGAGGGTGTCCAAGTGGATGAGCAAAGCTCTCACACAAAATATGAGCTAATCCTTTGCTAACCCTAACTAGGAGGATGAGGGGGGGTATATATAGTCTAAGCCCACGAAGGGGTAAGTGAGAGGGGGGACACATGGGCCGTTGGCCCCTTCTCTGCGCACAGGCAGGGCGGTAGTACCGGACATCGGGCGGTAGTACCTCTTAAGAGGTAGTGCCGCTTGGATAGGCGGTAGTACCAGGCCCAAGTCGTGCGAACACAGGAATTTGTCGGGCTGAGCGGCAGTGGAGCGGGCGTTCGGCAGTAGTACCTCTTGCGGGCCTTCAGCGGTAGTACTGCTTGGTGTGGGCGGTAGTACCGCTCGGGATGTAGCAGCTGGCTCCCCTTCCCTCGCTCCCGCGCGCACTTGGCCTTGGCCCGTAGGCTCTCCATGATATCCTCGGATGGACCTGAGTATGCACAAGGTCCACGCTCGAGGTAGCATCCGTGTCTTACATGCGGAAAGGGAAGATTCGGAAAGGAGCGAGTTCACCTTGTGTCCAATGGTGTATGCTTGAGGTCTCAACATATGGGCACTAGGGGATTGGGGAGAAGTCATAGTGTACATGGGGATGATCATAGGATGCTCCGCATCATCTCCCCTCCCTTGGGAAAGATCCGACCTCGGATCGAAAACCTCATCACCATGGAAACGGTTCTCGTGGACGGACTTGTAGTTTGACGAAGTGGGAGACATGGCGCAATCCAAGTACTCCAAGGTGTTTCCGGAGTGGTACGCATGCAAAAAGAGCAAACACAAACGACACTTGGAAATACAATGGTTAGCGCACACAAGGTGTCCATCATGTATGAATGAGTCCCTGCAACAAGATTGATCATGACAAGGTGCATGAAGCTTATCCAAAAGATATGGAAAGGTATGCAAAGCATTCATGGGAGCAAAAACATTCATTGTACACACAATTGTGTTGTGAAAATGATCAATGCAACCACGGTGTAAAATGATGTCATAGAGAGATGGTTTATCAATAGCATGAATATGGCAATGGATGCTCAAGATGTGTATGTGATCATGAAATTGATGATGGGCAATATGATCATGATGTATGAATATGCCATCAAGAAAGATCACAACAATTTTGCTACGGAAATGCACAAGCTCATATATCATGGATGACATAGAAAGACAAGATGCAACAAGGCAATCATAATATGAGTCAATCCATGCATAAGATGCAAATTTGTCATGTGTATGATATGTCCATCGAGCATGACATGTGTGAGCACAATCAACAAATAAGGAGGTGTAGGTGTACCAATGTGGCTCGATGTCGTGGCATGAGTGGAGGTTCGAAGGTGCATCCAATAAGTCAGAGCGCTCCTCAATGCGAAGGTCCATAGAGCCAATCTTCAATGCCGGTCCTCCATCCAATAGGTGCAACATGTAGACAAGAAGAATGAAACAACAATGAAAGAATGACCCATCCAATATGTGTAATTTAGGAGGGCTCAAAGGGAAGGAGTTCACCTTTAGGAGATTCTTGCAAATGTTGGTGTTGCACATCGTGTATGCCTTCACATGACCAAATTGTCTCATGACGGTATCGCCTTGTGAATCCTTGAAAATGAAAGAACATGACAAACACTTGGAAAAACAAATGAGGTTAGCGGAAATGCAAAACCTAGCATTTGTGTGGTAAAATACCCAACAAGTGTATGCATCATGCTCATCATAAGAAAGGACAAGGGAGCATTTCATAGTATGGAGGCATATGATGTGAGAACAACCAAATGCAATAGGCTCAATCAAACAAGCATGCATCACAATTAAAGTGTCCAAGTCTCCAAGATCAATAATCATAGATGCAACAATTGGAGGCAAGCGACAATGAACAAGATGTATCATGTGAGAGGCATGAATATATATGTCATCAACCCAAGAAAGCAAGTAATAATGGAACATGGGTGATGCGACAAAGCAAGCAATCATATGAATCAAGGCAAGCAAGCTAGTAGTGCGAAGATGCAACGTACTAGAAGGAATCATGTCAAGTATGTCATGTGTGCAAATGGTAGTCATGAATAATGCACAAGACATATCACAAGAATGAAGGCAAGATATGAGCAAAATATTATCAATGTATTGGCGAGAGGCCATATGTAAGTAGCAATGGGACATCATGACTCTCCCAACACAACAAGCATCAATATCACGAGGCACATGATAAACATGGCAATAGCAACAAGGATCTCCACCAAGCATGCAAATACACATAGGAGTAGCATAATGGTGAATCATGGGTAGATGCAAGCAAGGGTCACAATTGCATGGAAAAGACATAGAAACAAGCATAGCATGCAATGTGAACACGGGAAAATGGACATAACGTAACAAGTGATATATAGCACAAAGCCGTGTGAGAGACAAGTAGAATAGATGCGCGTAGTCGTTGCGCGAAGAGAACGGTGTGAAGGGTAGTTCACGGGATCCCAAGTCATCTATCCTCTCAAGAGCTCGTTTCGTCAACTCTTGGGATTGAGAGGTTGGCGAGTATACATGAGTACCTACACAAAACAAAGACAAAGGGAAAGTTGTGTGTGCGTGGTAGATGTACACATCATCCATCATGATGGGCACATGCAAGTGTTGGTTAGCACAAGCCAATGCTCAAATAAATGAGATGCGTGATATAGAAACATGTCATCCATCATGATAGGTTTGTTGTGATGTATAGCATAATGGAGACTCAAATGGTGTAATGCGTCATGGGAAATATCTAGAGCATTGTTATGCGTGGAATGCATATGGTGCAAGCAATTATGGGAATCATGCCAAGTATGGAATGCATCCAAATCACCTAATATGTATGAGGAAACTATGGGGGTCTCCTCACGAGCATTAATGGAAACATCTCTTGGAGAATATTGACAACATCCAAAACAAAGCATATTTGGAACAATGTGATCATGACATGGTATAGTAGATGAATTGCGTAAATCATGTAAAGGAAGCATGGCAATATCATCACATGAAAAACAAAAGCCAATGACCATCATCTCGTCATCTATGCCATAAGTGCAAGTGGGGTTTATTTTAATGGGGCATGCATAGTTACTATGTTGAGATTGAAATGATGCAATATGGGAGATCTCACTCATAGCATATGACAAGTTCAATGGATTGTCAAACATGATGTGACCAATAAAATTTTCACATGATATCCTATGGAGCGTAACATCACAACTAGGCAACTTGACATGCTCGTCATCATATTCATCATAAATAGGTAAGTCATGACATGAGGAAGTCGCACTAGCATGAAGCATGGGAAAAGATATGTCAACATCATGCAAGCAATCATTCGTAAAATAGTCCACTAGTGGGACAAGATAAGCACCATCACCTATGTTACCTTTGGAGCATCGCTCATGTGTTGTAGGTGAGGTGTCGAAGACCAAGTTGTGGTCATCTTCATCTTGATGGAACCATGTGGGGAGTGCATCATTGTCCACCATGGCCATCGTCATCTCCATTGGAGGTATGGACTCATCGAGGATGGGTGTGTCGTCATGTAGAAGACCTAGCACCAAAGAAGAAAACACACTCGGAGTAGAGGTTAAGTCGTTAGAAATCATAGAGGCCTCACGTGCCATGTCAACTACCTCACTCACTAAGTGATGTAGCTCACTCACTCCCGGTATGATGCTCTCACTCATATGGTTGGTGGAGCCACGCAAATGGCTCTCAACCTCACATAGGATGTGTGGCATGCTCTCATGTGTGGGGCTAGTGGTGGTCACACTCATCCTCTCATAGGAAATTCACTCAATGTCACATATGGTGGAGTCACTCATATCACTCATGGTGGGGTGTCTCTCCTCACATGGGAATTGGGGCATCTCGTCATATGTGGGTGTCAGAGAGATGTAGGTGCAAATGTCTCCATGCTCAATCATGTCATAGTCGTAGCAGTGGATGAAGGCCAAAGATGGCACATCATCACTCTCCTCTAAGACTAAAGATAAGGTCTCATGTGCAGTCTCATAGCTTGACTCGTAGAATTGAGTCCTATATGGGCGCCATCTTCATGATGTTGAAGAGGTTCATGCTCGTCGCCGTAGTCGAAGGGGATGGCCCTAGCTCGACCGTCTTGTCACCGTCTTGTTGTTGGAGGCCCATATGATGTGGCACCTCGTAGCTCGTCTCCATGATCAAAGGGAATTTCTCATGCTTGGTCATCTTCCTTGAGGGGCTTCCGAAGATGGAAGTGTCGCCCTCGCTCATAGGTGATCGCCTCGTTGTTCAAGATGTCGATGTAGGCGAACTCACAGGAAGTAGGCGAAGATGTCGTACGTCCGAAGGTGAAGATGCCTTGATAGCACTTGGTGAAGATGCCGAAGTGGTGGTGGTAGTAGCCGTAGCGCCGTCTTGGTGGAGCTCGTCTCGCGGTCTTCTCTTTTGCTCTCGAAGCTTGGCCTTGGCATGAAGTAGGGCTTGTTGGGACTTGTAGTTTTGCGCTTGGTGAGCATCGTCATGATGATGTTGGCGTTGTCGCACTTGAGCTCGTAGTAGATGTCGTTCGTCGTCGTCGTGCACAAGATGCTTGGAGGTGACTTGCCCTTCATGACGACGTGTATCATGAAGATTATGGTGGTCGCCATGGAGATGTGGACGTGGACGACTTGCGCTTGTATCGCTTGGGCGCTCCGAAGAGGATCGATGTGCTTGTCGCCGCCTTGAAGATGACAAAGGGGAAGTAGACTTGATCAAGGCCCAAATCTCCTCCATCCTTGCATCGTGCTCCTTCTTTTGTGTGGAAAGCTTGTTGTCGATGTAGTCCCTTTTCCTCGCTTTGGAGTGGCGAATGTTGATGGAGAGGTTCTCGATGCTCTCTCGCAATCTTGATTGTGCGCCTTGCATTTGTCATTGTAGATCTAAGATGGACACTTTGGTGATGTAGTTGTTCACGTCGTCATTGTTGTGGAAGACCGGAGATGAAATGCCTTGCCTATCCATCATAAGACTCGAGCCATTATGAGTGGGAGAAAGAGAAGAACGAATACCAAATGTACCTTGACCGAAGTTGAAGGTGGATCAATGATCACTCCAATGTGGAACAAGGAAATAGCACAATTGGTACCAATTCTTGTCGGTTTCTCACACCTACACAAATAAGGCTTATGGTGGAGCTCAGTGAGGATAGTGGCACAAAAAATTGATGTAAAATGTTAGCAACAGTCAATAATATTGAAAAAGATTCACAAATTTGCAAGTGAAACAAGTAGACAAATAGCAATATGTGGCACACAGAAACACACACACGGATAGATAAATGGGGTCGTGCAACCAAGGATGAGCACAAAATGTGGAATCCACGGAAAACGGTCGCGTTGCACAACTCAAGAGAGATGCTAGCATGATTGCTCAAAAGGCGGATACGACACTTGTGCACAACCTATAAGATACAAAATGTATGGACTTTCTATCCCAAGTATGCTATGTATGTATGGCTCCCGGTGTTATGATCCAAGATGATCTTATATGACAATGTGGTATAATGTTATGGCACTTGCTTACAAGCTCTTTGTTCGCTCTTTTTCTTTGCTTAAAAGCTTTATTATCTTTTTTTGTATGGCCACGTTTTCACAATGCACAAACCAAGATAGCTATTGTGTATATGCGGGAACAAACTTGAGGCACACGAGATGATATGATAACAAGATGATACCTATGGTATGGTATGTATGCAATGGGAGGTGTAGCTCGATGATCACTAATGTGCACAAGTAACGTTGCCGGCAATATTCAAATGGCTAGTATCGATAGGCAAGTAACGCAAAGTAGGCTAGGGATTATCAAAGCAATGGCAAGGGAATATACAATGGAGGGATACCATGATACCAAGTTGATATGGAGGTTACCGTCCACGGTGATGATGAGTGGCAGTGATCTTGTTGGAGATACCAAGATGATGGAGACTCGTCCCTAAGTAGCCGAAACACCTTAGGAAACGGAAAAACCACGACCTCAAAATCTCAAATGTCAAATGGTGGTAGCGGGATGCGGTGGTGGTTGAGGAAGCTCAATGGGATTGCGGAAATGCAATGATGGGTTGTGGAGTAGCAATGCAGAAATGGAGGGTAAGGTGGTGGACTATACACGGTGTCGGAGTTGGAAGCACGGTCCCTAAGTAGCCGAAACACCTTAGGAGACAGAACTCACAACACAAACAAAAATTGGGATAAGTTGGGGTGGCAGAAATGTATGGTGGGCAAGCCTATGCGGAAGATGGTGGTGGTGTTTGATGAAGAAGCAACCATCCCTAAGTAGCCGAAACACCTTAGGAGACTCGAATAACTACTCAAGCAACCACATATGCAATGGGGAACAAAATTGGTTAGGTTGCGTAAGTCGGTGGTGGTGTAGCGGAGGATGTGGTGGAAGCCCTAGGCAAAGATGCCAAAGTTCCAAAATTTTGATGGAGTCAAATGGTGTTGAAACCTATGTAGATGGATGGGGGTGTCAATAGCTACTTAACGAGCTAAAGAACGCGAAAATCAGACTCCGGATGTGAAAGTTATGGTCGAAATGGTGAAACTCGGAACGCTGAAACTGGGAGGGCGGTAGTACCGCTTGTATAGGCGGTAGTACCGCTTGTGGTGCTCAGCGGTAGTACCGCTTGGTGGGGCGGTAGTACCGCCCGTGTCGGGAAAATTTGCAGAACTGGATCGGGGCGAATTTTGGGGCAGAAACGGATGATTTCGAGGTCAAAATTCGAGCGATTTCGTGGATGGAAAGTGGAGAAAATTGGGGAAATGCCAGATCCACTTGAAATGAAGGAAATCTATGGATCAGAACCAACAAAACTTCGTCAAACCAACAAATCACAACAAAAATTTGGGGCTATTTTTGGTGGGGATTTTCGAATTTGGGGAAGAACACAACAAAATTAGGCTAGAAAGCACAACGGGGAGGCTCCGAAATCGTGATCAACGTGGCTCTGATACCAAGATGATGTAGGGTAGGAACCCTAGGGGCTGATCTTTCACGAAAGGAGCGAATCCCGCGAAGAACACGAAGAACATGGGGAAGAACAGAGAGAAAACACAAGAGGAGTCACTAAACCAACACGAGTAAGTCACACATGTGCTAGATCCTCGAATACATAAGAGAAGATACACGATCCATGGGCAACTAAGGACGATACAAGGGTAGCCGGTCTTCTCCGTGAGGAGGTCTTGAGTTCTTCCCTAAAAGGGGTCTTGAATCCGCTTGGGGGATCTTCTTCGGTGGAGGCTCGAATCTCCGAGAAGGTGTCCAAGTGGATGAGCAAAGCTCTCACACAAAATATGAGCTAATCATTTGCTAACGCTAACTAGGAGGATGAGGGGGAGTATATATAGTCTAAGCCCACGAAGGGGTAAGTGAGAGGGGGGACACATGGGTCGTTGGCCCGTTCTCTGCGCACAGGCAGGGCGGTAGTACCGCTTAAGCGGTAGTGCCGCTTGGACAGGCGGTAGTACCGGGCCCGGGTCATGCGAACACAGGAATTTGTCGGGCTGAGTGGCAGTGGACCGGGCGTTCAGCGGTAGTACCGCTTGCGGGCCTTCAGCGGTATTACCGCTTGGTGTGGGCGGTAGTACCGCTCGGGCTGTAGCAGCTGGCTCTCCTTCCCTCGCTCCCGCGCGCACTTGGCGTTGGCCCGTAGGCTCTCCATGATCTCCTCGGATGGACCTGAGTATGCACAAGGTCGGCGCTTGAGGTAGCATCCGTGTCTTACATGCGGAAAGGGAAGATTCGTAAAGGAGCGAGTTCACCTTGTGTCCAATGGCGTATGCTTGAGGTCTCAACATATGGGCACTAGGGGCTTGGGGATAAGTCGTAGTGTACATGGGGATGATCATAGGATGCTCCGCATCAGAAGAGTCCCGGGCTGCCCACGAGGGTAGGGGCGCGCCCATCACCCCTAGGCGCACCTCCCTACCTCGTGGACAGCCCGGAGACCCCCCCTAACTTGTTCTCGACGCCAAAACCTCTTATATATACAGAAACCTCCAGAACATAACCTAGATCGGGAGTTCCGCCGCCGCAAGCCTCCGTAGCCACCGAAAACCAATCTAGACCCATTCCGGCACCCTACCGGAGGGGGGGTAATCCCTCTCCGGTGGCCATCTACATCATCCGTCGCTCTCCATGATGAGGAGGGAGTGGTTCACCCTCGGGGCTGAGGGTATGTACCAGTAGCTATGTGTTTGATCTCTCTCTCTCTCTCTCTCTCTCTCTCTCTCGTGTTCTTGATTTGGCATGATCTTGATGTAACGCGAGCTTTGCTATTATAGTTGGATCTTATGATGTTTCTCCCCCTCTACTCTCTTGTGATGGATTGAGTTTTCCCTTTGAAGTTATCTTATCGGATTGAGTCTTTAAGGATTTGAGAACACTTGATGTATGTCTTGCATGTGCTTATCCGTGGTGAAAATGGGATATCACGTGATCCACTTGATGTATGTTTTGGTGATCAACTTGCAAGTTCCGTGACCTCGTGAACTTATGCATAGGGGTTGGCACACGTTTTCGTCTCGACTCTCCGGTAGAACTTTGGGGCACTCTTTGAAGTTCTTTCTGTTGGTTGAATAGATGAATCTGAGATTGTGTGATGCATATCGTATAATCATACCCACGGATACTCGAGGTGAAATTGGAGTATGTAGGTGACATTAGGGTTTTGGTTGATTTGTGTCTTAAGGTGTTATTCTAGTACGAACTCTAGGATAGATTGAATGGAAAGAATAGCTTCGTGTTATTTTACTACGGACTCTTGAATAGATCGATCGGAAAGGATAACTTTGAGGTGGTTTCGTACCCTACGATAATCTCTTCGTTTGTTCTCCGCTATTAGTGACTTTGGAGTGACTCTTTGTTGCATGTCGAGGGATAGTTATATGATCCAATTATGTTATAATTGTTGAGAGAACTTACACTAGTGAAATTATGAACCCTAGGCCTTGTTTCCTAGCATTGCAATACCGTTTACGCTCACTTTTATCATTAGTTACCTTCCTATTTTTATATTTTTAGATTACAAAAACCTATATCCACCATCCATACTGCACTTGTATCACCATTTCTTCGCCGAACTAGTGCACCTATACAATTTACCATTGTATTGGGTGTGTTGGGGACACAAGATACTCTTTGTTATTTGGTTGCAAGGTTGTTTGAGACAGACCATCTTCATCCTACGCCTCCCACGGATTGATAAACCTTAGGTCATCCACGTGAGGGAAATTTGCTACTGTCCTACAAACCTCTGCACTTGGAGGCCCAACAACATCTACAAGAAGAAGGTTGTGTAGTAGACATACAGCTCTTTTCTGGCGCCGTTGCCGGGGAGGTTAGTGCTTGAAGGTATATCTTTAGATCTTGCTATCGAATCTTTTTGTTTCTTGTTTTATCACTAGTTTAGTCTATAGAAGAAAATTACAAAAAAAATGGAATTGAGGGTACCTCATATGCTTCATCTTTTTAATATCTTTCATGAAAATAAGGATTCCGATAATTGTGCCAAATTGCTAGAGGAAGAATGCATTAGAATGTTTGGCACTAAATCTTTGAATGATGAGCATGATTGCAATGTTGTTAGTATGAATTCCTTGAATATCCATGGTACTACTGATGATTGCACTGGTCATGATGAAAATGTCTCTTATAAGCATGCCAATTTTTGTGGAGTGCATAGAGTTTGCAAGTACACACCAAATAGGGAAGATAGATTTTGCAAGAGGTATAAGTATTTAGAAACTAAATGGTTGCAAGAAAGGCTAGATGCTTGTGCTGAAGATTTAAAATTTCTTTGCCATCCTTGTGAACTTTGCAATGAACGTGATCATTTAAATATCCAATGCAAATTGTTTCATGATCGAATCGTGTCCAAAAATTGTGATGACTTGATTACCCTTGCACATCATAATGAACTTAATTTGCTTCCGGGTTATGAAGAAATAAAGCGTATAACTAAGGATATTCCAGAATTTGCCCTTGATAGAGTTCTCGATTTTGATCTAAAGGAAGTTTATATGTATTGTGCGGTGAATTGCATTGAGAATCCTTATATTGCCAATTACATAAAGTCAAGAAAACAATTAGAAGATGAAGAGAATACTAATGAAAGGGAAGAGACTTCCCAATATCCTCCTGTTATTTCTTATGATGAATCAGGTAACGAGGAGGAGCCTCCTATTCACCCAATCTCATTAATAAGGAGCTCCAAAAAGAGGATTAAACCCACATATGACATGAAGAAGAAAAAGAAAAGACGGAGAAGCAAAGGTAAAAAGGTATCTCTCCCAAATGATGTTGCTCCTATTACTCGTTGTGATGATGATAATTGCTATACTATTGGTGCTATCCATACTATTAATGATGAGAGTGATTATGCTTATGATATGAAAAGGCCCAAGCTTGGGGATGCTATGCTTGATGAGAATGACATGTTTCAGAATGTATTTGCTGCAATTAATGTTTGTCCCAAGCTTGGGGATGCTACATTTGATGAAGATGATATTTTTAGTCTCCCAAGTTTTGATGAGCAAATTTATTATGATGATAGCATGCCTCCTATTTATGATGGTTATATTGATGAAAGTGGGTTTGGAAGAGTGTCAACTTTAGGAAGTAATCATCCCACTATTTTGGAGGATGTTGAATCTTATTTTGACAATTATGAAAGTGGATTTGCAGAGGTCATGACTTTATTTAGTAATGATTCCACTATCTTGGAAGGGGTTTCAATTGATTATGATAAGAACAAAGTTGCTACTTATGATGATTATTGTGATGACACTTATGCTATAAAAAGTAGTGATGATTACATTTATAAAACTTTTCATGATTATGATTACCCTCTTTCTGAACATTACCCTTTTAATGTGGAAATAATTCATGGTATTCGAATTTCTTATGATACTCCCACTATTCCGAATGAGAAGGATTTTGCTTATGTGGAGAATAGTAAATTTCCTATGCTTGTAGATCATGAAAAGAATGCTTTATGTGATAGTTATATTGTTGAATTCATTCATGATGCTACTGAAAATTATTATGAGGAAGGAATATATGCTTGTGGGAGTTGCAATAATATCAAGTTTCATCTCTATGTGCTGAAAATCCGGAAGTTATGCTTGTTTTATCTCCCTATCAAAGTTGATTCTTATTCCCATAAGTTGTTTGCTCACAAAATCCCTATGCATAGGAGGTGGGTTAGACTTAAATGTGCTAGTAATATTCTTCATGATGCTCTCTTTCGGTTTCAATTCTTATCTTTTATGTGAGCACCATTGAAATCATCATGCCTAGCTAGGGGCGTTAAACGATAGCGCTTGTTGGGAGGCAACCCAATTTTATTTTTGTTCCTGTTTAGTAATAAATAATTCATCTAGAATCTGTTTATATGTGGTTTTATGTTTTAATTAGTGTTTGTGCCAAGTAGAACCTTTGGGAAGACTTGGGTGAAGTCTTTGTGATCTTGCTGTAAAAAACAGAAACTTTAGCGCTCACGAGATTAGCTGCCATTTTTTACTGGAGAGTGCGATTAGGTTGATTCTTTTTGGAGATGATTAATAGACAAATTCCTCAATTCCAACAATTTATTTAAGAATTGTTTGAGTTCGAGAAGTATACATTTGATACAGATTACTATAGGCTGTTCTGTTTTCTATGTGTTGTTTGCTTATTTTGATGAATCTATGAGTAGTATCGGAGGGTATGAACTATAGAGAAGTTGGAATACAATAGATATTACACCAATATAAATAAATAATAAGTTCACAACAGTACCAAAAGTGGTGGTTTATTTGCTTATACTAACGGAGCTTACGAGTTTTCTGTTGAGTTTTGTGTTGTGAAGTTTTCAAGTTTTGGGTAAAGATTCGATGGACTATGGAATAAGGAGTGGCAAAAGCCTAAGCTTGGGGATGCCAAAGGCACCCCAAGGTAACATTCAAGTACAACCAAGAGCCTAAGCTTGGGGATGCCCCGGATTGCATCCCCTTTTTCGTCTTCGTCTATCGGTAACTTTACTTGGAGCTATATTTTTATTCACCACATGATATGTGTTTTGCTTGGAGCGTTATTTTATTTTACTTTGTTTTTCTTGCTGTTTGAATAAAATAACAAGATCTGACATTCTTAAATGTTAGAGAGTCGTCACATAGTTGCATAATTATTCGACTACTCATTGATCTTCACTTATATCTTTCGGAGTAGTTTGTCATTTGCTCTAGTGCTTCACTTATATCCTTTTAGAGCACGTCGGTCGTTTTATTTTGAAGAAATAGATGAACTCTCGTTCTTCACTTATATTATTTTGAGATTCTTTAGAACAGCATGGTAGTTTTTTTGGTTACGAAACTAGTCCTAATATGATGGGCATCCAAGATGGGTATAATAAAAACTTTCGTATAAAGTGCATTGAACACTACGAGAAGTTTGATTCCTTATGATTGTTTTGAGATATGAAGATGGTAATATTTAGAGTCGTGCTAGTTGAGTAGTTGTGATTTTGAGAAATACTTGTGTTGAAGTTTGGAATTCCCGTAGCATGCACATATGGTAACCGTTGTGTGACAAATTTGAAGCATGAGGTGTTCTTTGATTGCCTTCCTTATGAGTGGCGGTCGGGGACGAGCGATGGTCTTTTCCTACCAATCTATCCCCCTAGGAGCATGCGCGTAGTATTTGGTTTTTGTTGACTTGTAGATTTTTGCAATAAGTATGTGAGTTCTTTATGACTAATATTGAGTCCATGGATTATACACACTCTCACCCTTCCATCATTGCTAGCCTCTTCGGTACCGTGCATTGCCCTTTCTCACCTTGATAGTTGGTGCAAACTTCGCTGGTGCATCCAAACAGCATGATACGATACACTCTATCACACATAAACCTCCTTATATCTTCCTCAAAACAACCACCATACCTACCTATTATGGCATTTCCATAGCCATTCCGAGATATATGGCCATGCAACTTTCCACAGTTCCATTTATTATGACACACTTCATCACTGTCATGTTGACTTGCATGATCATGTAGTTGACATCGTATTTGTGGCAAAGCCACCATGCATAATTTCATACATGTCACTCTTGATTCATTGCCCATCCCGGTACACCGCCGGAGGCATTCATATAGAGTCATACTTTGTTCTAGTATCGAGTTGTAATCATTGAGTTGTAAATAAATAGAAGTGTGATGATCATCATTAATAGAGCATTGTCCCGAAAAAAAGAAAGAAAAAGAAAGGCCAAAAAAGGAAAGGCCAAATAAAAAAATAAAAAAAGAAAGGCCAAATAAAAAAGGAAAATGTCAAATAAAAAAGGAAAAAAGGGACAATGCTACTATCCTTTTTCCACACTTGTGCTTCAAAGTAGCACCATGATCTTTATGATAGAGAGTCTCTTGTTTTGTTATTTTCATGTACTAGTGGGAGTTTTTCATTATAGAACTTGGCTTGTATATTCCAACAATGGGCCTCCTCAAGTGCCCTAGGTCTTCGTGAGCAAGCAAGTTGGATGCACACCCACTTAGTTTCTTTTGTTGAGCTTCCATACATTTATAGCTCTAGTGCATCCGTTGCATGGCAATCCCTACTCCTCACTTTGACATCAATTGATGGGCATCTCCCTAGCCCGTTGATTAGCCGCGTCAATGTGAGACTTTCTCCTTTTTTGTATTCTCCACACAACCCCCATCATTATATTCTATTCCACCCATAGTGCTATGTCCATGGCTCACGCTCATGTATTGCGTGAAAGTTGAAAACAGTTTGAGATTACTAAAGTATGAAACAATTGCTTGGCATGTCAGCGGGGTTGTGCATGATGACAACATCTTTGTGTGACGAAAATGGAGCATGACCAAACTATATGCTTTTGTAGGGATGAACTTTCTTTGGCCATGTTATTTTGAGAAGACATAATTGCTTAGTTAGTATGCTTGAAGTATTATTATTTTTATGTCAGTATTAAACTTTTGTCTTGAATCTTATGGATCTGAATATTCTTGCCACAATAAAGAAAATTACAGTGATAAATATGTTAGGTAGCATTCCACATCAAAAATTCTGTTTTTATCATTTACCTACTCGAGGATGAGCATGAATTAAGCTTGGGGATGCTTGATACGTCTCCAACATATCTATAATTTTTGATTGTTCCATGCTATTATATTATCAACCTTGGATGTTTTATATGAATTTATATACTATTTTATATGATATTTGGGACTAACCTATTAACCTAGAGCCCAGTGCCAGTTTCTGTTATTCCTTGTTTTTGAGTATCGCAGAAAAGGAAAACCAAACGGAGTCCAATTGACCTTAAACTTCACGGAACTTATTTTTGGACCAGAAGAAGGCCATGGAGTAAAAGAGTTGGGCCAGAAGAGTTCCGGGCTGCCCACGAGGGTAGAGGCGCCCCCACCCCCTAGGCGCGCCTCCCTACCTCGTGGACAACTCGGAGACCCCCCCCTGACTTGTTCTCGATGCCAAAAGCTCTTATATCTACAGAAACCTCCAGAACATAACCTAGATCAGGAGTTCCGCCGCCGCAAGCCTCCATAGCCACCGAAAACCAATCTAGACCCGTTCCAGCACCCTACCGGAGGGGGGTAATCTCTCTCCGGTGGCCATCTTCATCATCCCGACGCTCTCCATGATGAGGAGGGAGTGGTTCACCCTTGGGGCTGAGGGTATGTACCAGTAGCTATGTGTTTGATCTCTCTCTCTCTCTCTCTCTCTCGTGTTCTTGATTTGGCATATCTTGATGTATCGCGAGCTTTGCTATTATAGTTGGATCTTATGATGTTTCTCCCCCTCTACTCTCTTGTGATGGATTGAGTTTTCCCTTTGAAGTTATCTTATCGGATTGAGTCTTTAAGGATTTGAGAACACTTGATGTATGTCTTGCATGTGCTTATCTGTGGTGACAATGGGATATCACGTGATCCACTTGATGTATGTTTTCGTGATCAACTTGCGAGTTCCGTGACCTCGTGAACTTATGCATAGGGGTCAGCACACGTTTTCATCTTGACTCTCCGGTAGAAACTTTTGGGCACTCTTCCAAGTTCTTTGTGCTGGTTGAATAGATGAATCTAAAATTGTGTGATGCATATCGTATAATCATACCCACGGATACTCGAGGTGACATTGGAGTATCTAGGTGACATTAGGGTTTTGGTTGATTTGTGTCTTATGGTGTTATTCTAGTACAAACTCTAGGATAGATTGAACGGAAAGAATAGCTTCGTGTTATTTTACTACGGACTCTTGAATAGATCGATCAGAAAGGATAACTTTGAGGTGGTTTCGTACCCTACCATAATCTCTTTGTTTGTTCTACGCTATTAGTGACTTTGGAGTGACTTTTTGTTGCATCTTGAGGGATAGTTATATGATCCAATTATGTTATTATTGTTGAGAGAACTTGCACCAGTGAAAGTATGAACCCTAGGCCTTGTTTCCTAGCATTGCAATACTGTTTATGCTCACTTTTATCATTAGTTACCTTGCTGTTTTTATATTTTCTGATTACAAAAACCTATATCTACCATCCATATTGCACTTGTATCACCATCTCTTCGCTGAACTAGTGCATCTATACAATTTACTATTGTATTGGGTGTGTTGGGGACACACGAGACTCTTTGTTATTTGGTTGCAGGGTTGTTTGAGAGAGACCATCTTCATCCTACGCCACCCACGGATTGGTAAACCTTAGGTCATCCACTTGAGGGAAATTTGCTACTTTCCTACAAACCTCTGCACTTGGAAGCCCAACAACGTCTACAAGAAGAAGGTTGTGTAGTAGACATCAGCATACAACTTTTCCTCCCGTAGGACAGCAAGCACACATTTTATATGTACAACATGATCCTCCGAAGTTTTGCTATAAATCAATATGTCATCAAAGTAAACCACGACAAACTTGCCAATGAAGGATCTAAGCACATGATTCATCAATCTCATGAAAGTACTAGGTGCATTTGTTAATCCAAAAGGCATAACCAACCATTCATACAAGCCAAATTTTGTCTTAAATGCAATTTTCCATTCGTCACCCTCTTTCATTCTTATTTGGTGGTAACCACTTCGCAAATCAATTTTGGAAAATATGGTGGAGCCACAAAGTTCATCAAGCATGTCATCGAGCCTAGGAATAGGGTGCCGATATCTCACAGTGACATTGTTAACGGATCTACAATCAATGCACATGCGCATGGTACCATCTTTCTTTGGAACTAGAAGTATGGGAACAACACAAGGAGAAAGACTTTCCCTTACATACCCTCTGTTAAGAAGATCTTCTACTTGCCTCTGAATTTCCTTCGTCTCCTCTGGGTTTGCTCGATATGGTGGCCGGTTTGGTAGTGGGGCTCCCGGAACCAAGTCGATTTGGTGCTCAATGCCCCGCTTCGGTGGCAAACCAGGTGGTACCTCCTTGGGAAACACATCCTCATACTCCTGCAAAAGATCAAGAACAACACTATGAAGAGTTGAGGGTAAGTCGTTAGTAGCCAATAATGTTTCCTTGTATAGGAGTACAAAGAATGGAGTATTAGGTTCTCTCAATTCCCGCATATCCCTTTTCCTAGCTATCATAACTAATCCCTCTTTTTCCCAGGGCTTGGTCATATTTGGCTGTGGAGCTTTTGGCTGTGGAAACACTCCCTCACTATGTTGGTGGCTCACTCGCTGTGTATGATCACTCTCTCCCTTTTTCTTTCCTTTTCTTTTCATCTCATCAAGATAAACTTCCTCGGGTGTCATGGGCAGCCAAGTGAACTTTTCTCCTCTATGGACAAAACATAAGCGATTCGCACGCCCACTGATTTGCACATCATGGTCATGAACCACGGTCGTCCAAGAAGCAAGTGACAAGCGTGCATCGGCACCACATCACACTCAACATCATCTTTATATGTCCCTACTGAAAATGGTATTCGCACACTGCTAATCACCTTAATTGCGCCACAATCATTCAGCCATTGCATGCGGTATGGATGTGGGTGACGTTTTGTTTGCAATTGAAGCTTCTCGACCATCTCCGTGATTGCAATATTGTTGTAGCTGCCACTATCAAAAATCACTCGACATATCTTTTAGTTGATAAGGCAACGGGTGTGGAAAAGATTATGTCGCTGCCCCTTTTCCTCCTCCACAACTTGGGCGTTAAGTGAACGGCATACAACCAAAGCTTCTCCATCAAGTCCCTCATGAGATAAAATAGTTCCTCCTACTTCCCAACCTTGCTCCTCTTCCACTTCATCATTGCCACCTTCATGCTCACTGTCAGACTCCCATTCGCCTCGTTCATTGAGGATCATAGTTCTTTTGCTGGGACATTCCGAAGAAATATGACCTCTTCCTTTGCATTTGTGGCATTGAATGTCGCTGCTGCGTGTAGAACTCTTTTCTGGAGGTGAAGAAGAGGATACTCCTGCTGTAGATGATGGCCTCTTATCTTGATTGCGAATGGCAGGTGAGGAAGCCGTCAAGGCATGTGGGTGCCTAGGTGGTGCACCCTCAAACTGAGAACCATATGGCTGTTGTGTTCGCTGCCATGACCGTGTGGTGGTGCGGCCTTGGAAAGCATGAGTACGACCATTACGCATATTCTTCTTCTCAACTCTTATAGCTTGATGTACCACATCTTGTATTGTATCATAAGAAAACATCTCCACAAAATCTGATATTTCGTCATTCAGCCCATGTAAAAATCTTGCCATTTTCGCCTCATCATTTTCATGAGTTCTTGTCTGAATCAGCAGCACCTCCATCTCTTTATAGTACTCCTCAATAGTGCGGGAACCTTGAGTGAGCCCCTGCAACCGCTTGTACAATTGCCTCTCATAGTAAGATGGAACAAAACGACACCTCATTACTTCCTTCATCAAGGTCCAGCTGCGGATATGATTATTGCCTGACATCAACCGATCGTCTTGCAGCTGATTCCACCATGTAAGAGCATAACCAGAGAACTCCATAACAGCAAGATCAACTCTCTTGGCTTCAGAAAAACCATGGATGCGAAAGATTTGGTCACACTTCTCTTCCCACTCAATATATGCATCCGGGTCCTCTTTTCCCGTGAATGATGGCACATGTAGATTCACTCTCGCTTGGTTGTCACGGTCATCCTGATCACGACGGTCATAATGATGACCATTGCGACCAAAAATAGCACCACGACAAGGCGGGGAGTAGGGTCCATAGTCCTCCATGCCTTCATCTTCATCACCATGCTCAGAAAGATCTTCAAGGAAGATGGCATCATCATCATGTGCCGCTTGTGGCCAGTGATCAGCAGCAAACCCGCAGGGGTCATGGCCTCGCCAGCGAGCTTCTCCTCCATGCAGCCCACCCTCACAGGGGGCAGCAAAGTCGCCACGCCTCCGTTTAGCACCAACAGCAGGGGCGTCGTGTGCAACACCTCCTACCGCTCTTCTATGACCAACATGATAATTGTTGTTTCCTTGCCGTTGCCGGTTGTCGGCGGCCAGCGAGGCAGCAGGGCTGTGTTGATGTTGATCCCCATTACCCGCGATAGGAAGACGACCACCAAACATCCTTCACATAACTGCAACTATACTCTCCTCAATCATATCACCAAGTGATGCTCGAGTTTTTGGGAGATCATCTTCCACATGTTGATGTCCATGTACACTCGAGTTGGATCCTGTCATGTTAACTCTTTGGAAACAAGTGGAAAAAGAAAAATATGTGGAAGACACTCAGCTCACCTTCTTGCTTACCCAAATTCTAATGATTCCTTGGCGGCTGTGAGGAAGTAGCAAATCAGGAGTGGATGGGCAAATGAAAGGAAGGAAGCTGACGGTTTCTAGGTGGATCTGGGTGGGGTAAAAAGGGAGGGCTAGTGCTGAGATCCAATCGATGCAAACCAAATAAACAAGAAAATGTTTGTAGATCCTTGCACCATGTTTGAGCTGCAACACTTGCTACTTCAACTTCTGAAATTTCTCACCAAACTAAATATGATTGCACAGTTGCTCAACACTTTCTCTTCTCTTTTTTCTTGCTCTTTCTTTTTTTCTCTTTTTTTGCAATACAATAGATCCAACAACAAGACTCAAAGAAAAACTGCAGCAACTCTGGATAGAACTTGGTGCAAACACAAAGAGTAAAGCAAACAACTAGATCTCAACAAACAAAGGCTTGGATTTTTTGTGGCTTTTTGGCTTTGGACTCTAGGATGGGGAAAACCAAACTAAAAAGGATAGATCTAGCAACAAAGATACAGATCCTACCGTGTAAACCTTCTTCTTAATACCAGATGATGCGACACCGTCTTCGGAGAAGAGGGTGTTCAAGGGGAGGTCTGATCTCCACGGCGTAGGATCAATAAATGGATGGGGATAACTAGCTGCAAGCAGCCAGAAAATGGAAAATAAGAGATTATGAACCGATGAGGAGGAGGCTCACCGAAGCTTGCAATCCGAACATTCGCCAATCCACAACCCGCAATACTGCCCCACACAACCACTCTCTAGTCATGGAGCACGGGATAGGTGCAATCCACAAGGGAAACCACGAACTCTAACCCACACAACACGATCTAGTCGTGGAGCACGAATTAGGTGAAATTTCTCAAGGAATCACGAGAATAAGGGTAACAAGAGCTCTCCAATCTCAGGAGGACTCTATGTCTTTGGTCTTTGATAGAAATGGCAAAAGCCCCCAACGAAGGGAAGAGCTAGCCTATTTATAATCGGTACAACCCCCCTGGATAGGTGTGAAAGAGAACTAGCTTCTGGAACCAGCTTAGGTGTGAAAGGGAACCAGCTTTGTTTCACTAAATGGCTTCAAGACTTAATGAGGTAGCTTCTAGAATACTCTCGTTGGAGGTGGTTGGCAGTTCCCGACCAAACATTGTTCACTGGAGTCGAACAATGTTTCCTTCAGCAGCAAACTCGAGTTCTGGGAACCTTTCGCAAGTTGGAATATTCAAACTCATACAAAACATTGTTTCGTCAGAATCGGAACAATGTTTCTTCAGCAGACAACTCATTCTTCATGAATTCCTAACTTTGTTCCTTCACCATAAAACATTGTTTTGCACGGACTGAAATGTGTTTGGCCTTCTTCTATATCGCACCTGAGTTCAACCAACAACAAAGGAGGTGAAGGCACAACCATGTTTTCAAGGTCAAATGATATACTTAAGTTAGCGTTCACCTGATCATGTATTTGCATTGCGCGGCTTCTTGTGATTGGACCATTGATGATTGGTGGTGTGTTGCCCATGGTTGGGATGCCCTCATCAAGTCGGCTGGTCAGACAAGAACTAGCTTTAGGCGATCCAATATGATGCTGTAAGAACTCTGCAAATGAATGCATACTATGAGAACCAAGGGACTCTCCCATGGACATGTACCTGTGACTGCATTAGAGATGCGAGGGAAGGGGAAGAGGTCATATGCATTCTCATAGGATTTTGAAGATAAATCAGTTTGAAGACATTGACCTCATAGCGCGAAGACATTCACTTATCGATGTGAGTTGATTCCAGATTTGTACCTCATAGCGCAGGGTGTTTAAGTATTTATAAGGAAGGTGACGGGTGAATGAATTTACTCAGCTGCCCCTGGTGGTTCACATCTGAGCACCACGTGGCATGCATGCAGCAGCTTAAATGTTGTGCCACGACCACATGCGTGCCTGGTTTGTCGGGTGGTCGTTCCGACCACTCTGGATTGAGGCAAAAAGGATAAGTATAATAAAAGCCTTTTAAATGTTTGTCTCTTGATCTTCGACTGACAAGGATACACTGAAGATAATCGACACGTGTCAACAGAATGCATATGAAGATTTAGAGAGAGTAGGAGAGATGAGCACAAGTGGGGTTAGGGTCCGATCACATTCACTTAGTGTAGAAAATGGCAACTTGAAGACATAAATATAAGTGAATGTTGTAGAGAACATAACACACACACACACACACACACACACACACACACACACACACACACACACACACACACACATATATAGAGGGTGGGCATATTCTAATAACACCCCTTAAGACCTTATTCTGACAACACTTTTCTTATTCTGCTAACACTAACGGTACTATCCCATGCCCACGAACTGAACCACCCAGCCTGACAAACCAAAACACAACAAAAGCCCACCCCACCCCCACCTCCCGCACAACTCCCCCACTACCTCCTCCCTCGATCAAAATCCCCCACCTCCTACCCTCCAACTTCTGCCGCGCCACCGCGGCCTCGCCCCTGTCCACCTTCTGCCGTGCCACCGCCGCCCCGCCCCATCCACCTTCTGCCGCGCCGCTGCCGCCTCGCCCTGCCCCGGTCCACCTTCTACCACGCCGCCGCCGCCTCACCCCACCCCCATCCACCTTCTGTCGCGCGGCCGCCCAAAATCCCGGCCATCCCGCGCCGCGCACCAAGGCCCCCGCCGCCGCCGGTCATCGCCGACACCTTCCTTCCTCGTTATCCATGCCTTTGGTCCGGCGACAGGCCGCTCCCCCCGCCCCCGATGACGGATCCGACCCGTCAAGCTGCTCCAGGGGTCATCTTCTCCGCCCCCGGTGAGTTCCACGGCCGCCGTTCGCGTGGCTGGCTTCCCTCTGGCTATCCTCGGGCTTCTCCTTTGTCTGTGGGTGGGCGGCAAAAAATACTATGGGCGTGCGGGCTTCATTTAACGGCTGGAGGAGAATGGAGCATGCCCCGCCTCCCCTGCTGGACCTCCGGTGTCCTCCACCACTGGTCCCCCGTTGGCGAGATGCCTTCACTGGCAGAAACGACGGCAGTTGGATCTTCGGTGACCTAAAGCTCATGGAGTAGATCTTCCCCGACAATGCATCTAGCTCCACTCCTCGCCTCCCGCACAATAGCGCCGCCCCAACCTTCCACGCTGGTGGGTGATGGTGACCTATGCGGTTTCAGTGGTGTAGTTCGGTGCAGAATTGCTTGTGCTCCTTTTTATTTTGCAGCGAGGTTCTCCGGTGCGTTGATTGCATCTCGATGGGAGATGTGTTCAAAAAATGGATTGAAGTTAATTATGACAAAATGGATCTCAGAAGGTCGCTGGGACGGGGCGGTGTAGATCATTAGTTGCAAAACACCTGGGCTTATTCTGGATTGGGTGCTCACCCAATGCGATTCAGTTTTTTGGTGTGTTTAGTTTTACAGTGTGTTGCGGCTCACTCCTTTGTTTTGCAGCTCACTCCTTTGTTTTGCAGCTCACTCTTTTTTGTTTTTAGCTCACTCTTTTTTATTCTGGAAATCATTTGCAGTTCACTCGGTAAGAAAAGAGAAGAGAACATCGATGTTCATTTGAAGTTTATTTTGTTGTTTATGGGAAACGCAGGGAGAAAAAGGGTAGTAAGAATGCATGGTCATATTTAATAAGCATGTCTTTGCCTAGTGCAGTTCTGTTGGGTACTGCTATTGCATCATTGATTCTGCTATGTACTAGATGGTCGTGTCACTGTTTTGAAATAATGAATGGATATGTATGTTTTTAAGCTCACTTTGTTCTCTCACGCAGCTCACCATAAAACTCCTTTGTGGTTCACTTGGTAATCCAAAAACAAAAAAAACACCTTGGGAAGCAGCTCACTTCTCATTACATGTGGTTCACTTGCTCAGTCCATGTGGTCCACTCGCTCGGTCTACTCACGTAAAAAATATCGAGTTTGGAAAAAAAACTCACGTGGTTCACTTTCGGTAGTGTCGCGACCCATTTACGGTAGTCGCGAGGTTCACTTCTCATAGTATTGTGGTTCACCAACGCTCGACATGAAGTGCACTTAACCCCGTTTGGGAAAATTTAAGTCCCACAAAAAAAAATCATGCAGTGCACTTGTTCGTCTGATGAAGTGCGGTTTTCTGTCTGATGCAGTACATACGACGATTTTGGTGTCGCGAAAAAGCAGTTTATGCATTTCATTAAAATCAAAATTGCTCTTAAACCGTAAGGAAGCAGAGAAAGTGTTCTACATGAAAAAGTTGTGCCTCATTGATATCTTTCCAACGGTTTGTAAAAAATTCACGAAAAACAGCCTATGCCACTCATCGTCAGCCGCATGATTTTAAAAATTAACTTAAAACTATAAGGAATATCAAAAATATTTTAACATATGAAAGTTGTGCCTCGTCCAAAGCTTTTCAACAAAATATTACACGTCTCGTTTCGACACACGGTTAAAAAACTGGAGCGAAAACAGTACCGAAAATTTGATTTTTTTGAAAAACAAAATTCCGCGATTTAGTAAATTTGAAACCGCTCTTAAATCGTAGCGAATTAGAGAAAATAATATATATGAACAAGATGCACCTAGACAATATCTTCCAGCGGTGTATAATTTGCTACAATCCAACGAGCGATTTAGAAAAAACGCGAAAAAATGCTTGCTACGACTCATCATGTGCCGCACTGATTTTGAAACTGCTCTTAATCCATGATGAAACTTGAAAAAATTTCAACATGACGAAGTTGCGGTTAATCCTTAGATTTTCAACGGCATATTACACGTCTCGTTCCGACAAACAGTTTAAAAACTGGAGCGAAAATAGTACTAAGAAAACACCACGTGCAGTTTTTTGTAACGGGAAGTTCACTAGTCTCTATATTGAAGTACCCTTATTACTAAAAGTGCAGTACCCTCATGTTGTGTATGTAGTATGGAAGTGTTATAAGAATAACTATTCTACTAATATTAGCAGAATAGACTGGCCGGCGCGATCGGTCGTTCCCAAACTCGTCGAAACGGGTAGCGACAAAAAAAAAAAGCACCCTCCCCGATCCCACCACCAGCAACGCGCGACCTTCCCGGCCCCCCGCCGCCGCCATGGCCGGCCACCTTCTCCCGCCGCTCCGGCCACAGGACACCTAATCCCACAACAGGGCCCACCGGCCGGCTTCTCCCGCAGGCGCAACAACCACGGCGCACTGCTTCCCCTCCCGTGCTTGCCAGATCGCGCCGCCCCTCCCCGTAGGATCGTGCCGCCCCTCCCTGCCGACCACGTGCAGCCCCTCCTCGTCGACCTCGCACCACCTGGACGGTGTCGCCACCGGACGCCCACGCCGCCGTCCTCAGCCACGGCCGTGCTCCCAGACCAGTTCCTCCGCAGCCTCTCCATCGCTGCCCTACGCCCTAACCACATCCATTCCACACGCCCCCAACCTCCCCTCCGGCGTGATCTTCTGTCCTCTCCGGCGCGATCTTCCTTTCGCTCCCACGCGGCCTGGCCTCTGCTCCAGCATGCCCTCCTCTAGCGCGCATGAGATCTGCTCCGTAAGCGTAGCGGCTGAGCATCACCTCCCTCTCTCTCTCTCTACTACGGTGGGAACGCGGGTAGCGAGCGCTTGTCACGACCCTTTTCTCCTCCTCAGCTTATGGCCAGAGATTTGTTTTGGTTGCTACTAATTGTTCGATTTCTTGCGATTCACCAGATCCTAGCCAAGTATTCTTTGTCCCCAAAAATCATTTTGAGATCTGTTATTCGTATCACCGATTCTTGTTGTCGGCCGCTACTAGCTTCTGCTGTCAACCATTGCTAGCTATCTGTGTCCTCTGGCCGCTGTTGCCGCACTGTTGCTGCAGTTCAAATTGAGAGTGAGAGACATGTTTTGAAGAGTGAAATACTCCGTTTTTGACTCGGCGTATAGAATGTGCGCCTGTTTAATCAAGACCATTGAGCAAATTAATTGGGAGACAGTGACGCTTTATGTAATGGTTATACTACACGATTATGGTCGTGAATTGATTCATCAACTACTTCGCTTGTCATTACTAGTACTGTACTAAACTATCAGTACAACTAGTTTATCTGCACTATCACCAAGCTTAATTACATCCTACCTTTCGGCTAATTTTCTTCTTCTACTCTTGTGTGATTTCAAGGCTGTTAATTTAGCGGTGGCTACTTATACTCATTGTTGAGGAAATCGTTAACTGGTAGCTGCTCGGTCGGCTGGTGAGTAGGGGATTAATAGGCTAATTGGCAAGTTAATCAACCATTTAATCTATTAATTGAATGATTTATCGGGTAATTAGCTATTCGGGGACCCTATGAGTAGGGATTAATCGGCAAGTTAACTGGTTAATCGGATAAATTCTTGAACAGGGCTTATACTAGTTCACTAGCTAGATGTACAAGATTGAAAAACTTAGCTTGATTTGTAGTAGAACTTTCCGAGCTTGTTCCAAGTTGTCGACATTCAGGAGATGACAAGTAGTACTACCTGAGTATCAATGTGATGAGGCCAGTATGGTTACAATCCATTGTGTTGATTTTTAGTAGTCCGATTGTGTCCACCACTCCACCTGCAGCATGTGTATGCAACCGTTGGCCAACTCTGACTCCTCCAACTTCCTGCTCCTCTCTTCTAATTCATCTTTTCTCATATCCAAGTATGTGCATAACTGAAGTTCAATAACTGGGCAAAGAGCTAAAGACAGCGAGCGTCAGCATCACAGAGGACTATGGGCCGACTCTGATGCTGCACATAGGCTTGAGGCAGTGTCATCAAACCCCATCGGATTGCACGTCCACGGTCCACCCGAGCTCCATGTCCAGCTGGGTCTGATGCAAGGACGCAAAGTCCTACCTGACCTCTTTTCTTTATCTGAAACAAGCACGGAGAAGCGTCAGTTATTTGATGCTCTTTAGTTATACGAAATGCTGGCTATACCGTACATGTACAGTGGTGTCTGATACAGTAGTCTGTTGATTTTCTGATCGAGTCTAGGAGAGAAATTTAAGACCAATTCATACCATGCTGTAAATTTGTTGCACGAACAAACTGATGAACCAAAAACGAAATTATAACTGGGGCATATGAAACAACCAAGGGCTCCAACCAAGTATCATCACAGTCCATCCAACATTTTTGCATACTTCCACCAACATGGTTGTAGACACAAGTCACCTAGCGATGGTAGCTTTAACTCTGGATGTTTTACCTGCTCTAGCATGGTTGATGGTAATTTCACAAAACTAACAAAAAACTCCCAACAATTTGGTCTGCACCGGATAGGGGTTTTGTGTTGGTTTGCCAATTGCCGCCAAAAACCTACAAGGCCAAATTAAAATAAGGGAGTGGTTCAATGTTTTTCATTTCTTACAAAACTTGGATTTTTCCCGTTAATGGAAAATAAAACAAGAAGCCAAATTAAAAGATAGAGCAATTTAATGTTTATAAGAAACGCAGATGTTTCCTTGTTACTAAAGAATAAAACCAAGAAGTGCAAAAGGGATTTTCTTCAATACTATAGGATAAAACCATGAAGTTCAAAATTTAAAATGAAGTAGTTCATTTTATATAAAAAAACTCAGATTTTCCTCATTAATAAAGGATAAAACCAAGAAGTTCATTTTAAAAAGCGGAGCAGTTCTAAAATTATTACAAAACTCGGCTTTTCCCCATACATAAGAATAAAACAAAGAATAAACCCAAAGCGCCCCGACCCCCTTATCCCCGTTGCCCACCCTTCCCCACTGCGACCTCCGGCCGCCGCCCACCCTGCTACGGCGCACCTCCACGCTGCCGCCTCCTTCCAGGCGCGCCGTCGGCCCCGCCACCTCCGGGCGCGCCGCCATCCCCGCCACCCTGAAGACTATTATGTTGTATCGTGTCGCATCGCACCAAGTCTGATTACAAACCCAAAGACGGTCATTAAAAAAAGCATATCAAACAATTATATATAAAAAAATTCTCTATTAAAATAAAACTATAAGTTCAAATTTAAAAATGGAGCGGCTCGATGTCTATCAAAAAGTAGGATTTTTTCCGTTACTAAAACAAATAAAACCAGGAAGTCCATATTAAAAACATGGAGAAGTTCGATGATTATAGAAAACTCAGATTTTCCTCATTATTAAAGAATGGAAACAAGAAGTTTAGAAATTAAATAACAAGAAGTTCAACTTTTTAAAATAGAGCACTTCAAAATTTCATAAAAAATATTAAGAAATAAAACCAGGAAGTCCATATTAAAAAGATGGAGAAGTTCCATGATTATAGAAAACTCGGATTTTCCTCGTTATTAAAGAATGGAAACAAGAAGTTCAAAAATTAAATAACAAGAAGTTCAACTTCTAAAAATAGAGCGCTTAAAAATTTCAAAAAAAGGATTAAGAAATAAAACCAAGAAGTCCATATTAAAAAGACGGAGAAGTTCGATGATTATAGAAAACTCAGATTTTTCTCGTAATTAAATATTGGAAACAAGAAATTCAAAACTAAAAAACAGGAAGTTCAACTTTTAAAAATAGAGCGTTTCAAAATTTCATAAAAAGGATTAAGAAATAAAACCAGGAAGTCCATATTAAAAAGATGGAGAAGTTCGATGATTATAGAAAACTCAGATTTTCCTCGTTATTAAAGAATGGAAACAAGAAATTAAAAATGAAATAACAAGAAGTTCAACTTTAAAAAATAGAGCGATTCAAAATTTCAGAAAAAAGGATTAAGAAAGTCAGATTAAAAATTAATAAAAAATACTCATATATTTTCACATAACCAAGAGAAGTTCAGATTGATAACTGCCAGAAGTTCACGTACTACACGGTGTGCATTTTGTATTAAAAAGAATAAAAAAGCAAAGGCAAATTTTCTTTTGTTATAAGTTCAAGTCCTCCATCGGGGAAAGTTAAAAAAATTATTGTGAGAGAGGTTTGTACAAAAGGAATATCATTTATGTAACACTGATGAATGGATGAGAAAATTACAAATGAAAATACATCACAGAAGTTCAACGTGAAAACAACAGGAAGTTCAACTACTACAGTGAATAAATTTCAGATGGAACTTTTTAAAATCGTCCCGGGTATGAAAAAACGATCAACAGAGGAAAGTTGTGTGTTTATAACAGCTTTCCACCGGTATATCACTTGCTCAATTCCGATGAGTGTTCCAGTGAGTGGATGGAGAGCTACGGGCAAAAAAAAGCACGTGAAAAACAGAGTGAAGTTCAAGTAGACATGCCAAGAAGTTCAAATTCTTCACGTGGTGCATTTTTGAAGAATCTATTTCGCGATAAAGGCAGAACGAAAGATCTCGCCATTTTCTAAATTACTTGAAAATAGCTAGGAATCAAAAAAACATCAACATGAAAAAGTTTTGCATTTTCTGTAGCTTTTCAACGGTATATTATTTGCGCCATTCCGATAAAGTTTGTAGAAATTACTGCGAAAATACGTTTTTAGCCATTTTCAAAATTGACTTAAAACAGTAAAGAATTTGGAGAAACAATATATACCAAAACGTTTTGCATTTCCTCAAGCTTTGCAACGCCATATCATTTGCCGCATACGGACGTACTGTTAAAAAATTAGCTTGAAAATACGAACTTGGTGGAACTTGTACCGTTTTCTAAATTACTTTTCAACCGTTTAAAATTATAAAAAACTTTCAACATGAGAAAGTAGCGCATTTACATAAGCTTTCCAACGCCATATCATTTGCCTCGATTGGATTAGCCGTTTAGAAATGACATAAAAAATACGAACTCGGCTGTTCGATTTGCAAAATTTTACGATTTACCAAATTACTCTTTAACCATAGGGAAATAGAGAAAAATTCCAACATGTGGAATGAGCGGTTTTACAGTAGCTTTCCAACGCCATATTATTTGCCTCATTCCGATAAACGATTTAGAAATGTGATCAAAAATACGATTCACGTTTTTTTGTATGAAGAAAAAACGGTTTTCAAAACTGCTCTTAAACCGCTCACATTTTGCCAAAAATTTAACTTGGGTCATGATACTCGCGTCCATAGCTTTCCAACGGTATATCGCAAGCCCCATTTGGGAAATGTTGGCCGAAGTTCAACCTAGCATTAGGGGAAGTTCAACATACTACAGCCGGGGCAGGTCAGGCTGTGATCAGAATATTATTCTCATTCTGCGATCAGAATAGTGTTTATTCTCTCGCTCTATATATATATAGAGCGAGAGAGAGAGAGAGAGAGAAGAGTAGCACTATTCTGATCCCAGGATCAAAATAGTTATTCGGATCATGATTGGCCCTATATAGGGCCCGAAGACACGTTCCCGAACTCCCAAAACCCACGAAGAAGAAAAAAAGCCCACTCCACACTCCCTCATCCACCACCTCGCCCGATCCCCAACCTCCCTATCTCCCTAGTCCCAGCGATTCCTAGCTCCCCTTGACCCCGCCCCCACCCAGCGTCGCCGCCCGCGCCTCCTTTTGGCTAGTCGCCGCCCCACCCCTCCCACTCCCGCCCCGTCGGCTAGCCGGGCACCGACATGCCTGCCCTTCCCTTTGATCGATCTCCTCCTTCCTCCCCGTCGGCGCCGTGGGAGCACCCATCCTACCGCCCAGACCCCATCCGGTGACGCCGCCATCGCCATGCAGCCGCAGCCACGCCCCTGCCGGCGCCGCCGCCGCAGCCCCACCCCCGCTGGCGATGCCACCGCACCCTCGACCCCAACCGATGACGCGCCGCACCACCTGCCAGAGCACCTCGGGGTCACCGGATCTAGCAAGGATCCCTCACCACCCTCCATTCTCTGGCGACCACCTGCGCGCATGTGGATGGGGTGCTATCCTGCAGATCGAGGAGGCTTCGAACTTCAGATGGAGGAGGCCACAACCTGCAGCTGGCTGTGCGCCATGGTCGCGCATCGCCGGCATCCTCCGTCATGCTCGGCACCTCCTGAGCGTTTGAGTGAAGCTCGACTCATATGCACTCTACAGTTCAATTTCTACTGATCCTGTAGCTCCTAAATCCGTCGCGCACTTATATCCAAAGTTTCTTGCGTGTGTGTTTTGTCCTGCAGAGCATTTTCTTCAGGGCAGTGGAGAGCATCCTCACCCTGATCTGATCTGCAACAGCGCCCCGAGTGCTCCCAAAGCAGCCCTGATCCGTTCAAGTATGCATCCCCAGGCCGTTCAACAACGAAGCTGCCGACCGTTCGTGAACACAACACCCCGGATCCTACTGCCCACCAATAAGTTCAACTTCTGTTGATTCCTGTGAAGGGAGACTTTTTGTGAGAGCAACCCATGAGGTAGTTGTCTTGATTTCAAATAGCAGTCCATGGATTGAGCTATGAAGCTGAACTTGTTGTTATGCCTATGAACATCTACCTCTTTCCTGTAGGTGTTGATCTTGGTTGGAGTTGATTGACGCGAGATGCCAAAAGATTTTGAAATTATCTCTATGAGAACAACTGTATTGGACAACCAGTATGTTAACCTACACCAACAATAGATTGTTAATGGGGGAAGCTTTATTCTTGTGCCGCATCTCAAACACTGAATTCGAAATTGAGATTAAGTGTAGTCATATCTTACCTTGAAGCTTCATTACTACAGGATTTCACAACGAGAACAAGATCAGAAATAGTTTTTTTTGCTGTTGAAGCTCTCCTATTCGGGGACCAAAACTTGGATGCATGAGTGTACAACCTAGAAGGACGCTGAGCTGGGCTATGCAACTTCTTTGGCCGGCCAGATCCGAGCGCCTTCTCTTCCCACGCCTCTCCGGCGAGAGCCTCCTTGTCTACCTACTCCGAGTGACTCCGGATAGATCCATGGAGCTCTAGAAGTTCATTGGCTGCGGAGGTGGTTGCTGTCGACTCCAGGTGAGCACCTGCTCCTGGCTCCTCCTGGCTTCTGCTCATGCCCAACCCACCTCCTCCCCTTGTCTGCACGTGGAGAAGGCCGATTCCGGATGTGCTTACACATATTGAACTGCAAGGCTGCATGACTCGGTTTGAGATAGTGGCTTTGCCGCTGTAGGGCTTCGCCTCACTCGGACGACCCATGATAACCCACAAGTATAGGTTATCGCAACAGTTTTCGATAAGATAGAGTGTTGAACCCAACGAGGAGCTAAAGGCAGAACAAATATTCCCTCAAGTTCTATCGACCACCGATACAAATCTACGCATGCTTGATGTTCGCTTTACCTAGAACAAGTATGAAACTAGAAGTACTTTGTAGGTGTTGTTGGATAGGTTTGCAAGATAATAAAGAGCATGTAAATAAAAATTAGGGGCTATTTAGATAAAGACACAACTAAGTTAGTTTTAGTAAAGAGCTTTTTGTTACGAGAAAGTTATTTGTCCCTAGGCAATCGATAACTAGATCGGTAATCATTATTGCAATTTTATTTGAGGGAGAGGCATAAGCTAACAAACTTTCTCTACTTGGATCATATGCACTTATGATTGGAGCTCTAGCAAGCATCTGCAACTACTAAAGATCATTAAGGTAAAACCCAACTGAGGGAGTCCTAGATTAGGGGGTCTCCAGACAGCCGGACTATCTCTATTGGCCGGACTGTTAGACTATGATGATACAAGATTGAAGACTTCGTCTCGTGTCCGGATGGGACTCTACTTGGCATGGAAGGCAAGCTAGGAAATACGGATATGGATATCTCCTCCTTTGTAATCGACCTTGTGTAACCCTAACCCTCTCTGGTGTCTATATAAACCAGAGGGTTTTAGTCCATAGGACAACGACAACTACAACATACAATCATACCATAGGCTAGCTTCTAGGGTTTAGCCTCTCTGATCTTGTGGTAGATCTACTCTTGTACTACCCATATCATCAATATTAATCAAGCAAGACGTAGGGTTTTACCTCCATCAAGAGGGCCCGAACCTGGGTAAAACATCGTGTCCCCTGCCTCCAGTTACCATCCGGCCTAGACGCATAGTTCGGGACCCCCTACCCGAGATCCGCCGGTTTTGACACCGACATTGGTGCTTTCATTGAGAGTTCCTCTGTGTCGTCACCTTTAGGCCCGAAGGCTCCTCCGATCATCAACAACGATGCGGTCCAGGGTGAGACCTTTATCCCCGGACAGATCTTCCTGTTCGGCGGCTTTGCACTGCGGGCTAATTCGCTTGGCCATCTGGAGCAGATTGAAAGCTACGCCCCTGGCCATCAGGTCAGATTTGGAAGTTTGAACTACATGGCTGACATCCGCGGAGACTTGATCTTCGACGAATTTGAGCCACAGCCGAGCGCGCCGCACTGTCATGATGGGTATGACCTAGCTCTGCCACCGAACAATGCCCTGGAGGCCGCGCTCGCATCAGCTCTGACCCTTAGCTCGGAGCCAACCGCGCCGATCGAAGACGGGTGGATAGACACTACCTCGGGGGCTGCGGTCTCAACGGCGATCGAGCCAAACACCAGCCTCATCCTCTGCGAAGCCCGTGACTCCAAGGTGTCGGACTCCTTTCCGGACTCCGAACCTTCTGCGCCCCTGCCAATCGAATCCGATTGGGCGCCGATCATGGAATTCACCGCCGCGGATATCTTTCAGCACTCGCCCTTTGGTGACATTCTAAATTCAATAAGGTCTCTCTCTTTGTCAGGAGAGCCCTGGCCGGACTATGGCCAATAGGATTGGGATGCGGATGATGAAGAAATTCGATGCCCACCCACCACCCACTTCATAGCCACTATCGATGATTTAACCGACATGCTCGACTTCGACTCCAAAGACATCGACGGTATGGACGACGATGTAGGAGACGAACATGAACCAGCGCCTGTAGGGCACTGGAAAGCCACCTCATCATACGATATATACATGGTGGATACACCCAAAGAAAGCAATGGCGACGAGATAGCGGAGGATGACCCCTACAAGAAGCAACCCAAGCGTCGACGTCAGCGGCGCCGCTCTAAGTCCCGCCAAAGAAAAAGTGGTGATACCGGCACAGGAGATAATAACACTCCGGATAGTGCCGAAGACAACAACAATCCCCTCCAGCAAGATTTAGAGCAGGAGGATGGAGGAGCCAGCCCTCCTAAGAGAGCGGCAGACAGAGAGGAGGAGGATGATAATTACATGCCCCCTTCGAAGACGAGGCAAGCCTCGACGACGACGAATTTGCCGTGCCAGAGGATCCCGTCAAACAAGAGTGCTTCAAGTGATGGGGAACGTAGTAATTTCAAAATTTTCCTACGCACACGCAAGATCATGGTGATGCATAGCAACGAGAGGGGAGAGTGTTGTCTACGTACCAACGCAGACCGACTGCGGAAGCGATCACACAACATAGAGGAAGTAGTCGTACGTCTTCCCGATCCGACCGATCCAAGCACCGTTACTCCGGCACCTCCGAGTTCTTAGCACACGTTCAGCTCGATGACGATCCTCGGGCTCTGATCCAGCAAAGCGTCGAGGAAGAGTTCCGTCAGCACGACGGCGTGGTGATGATCTTGATGTACTACCGACGCAGGGCTTCGCCTAAGCACTACAACGGTATGATCGATGTGGAATTTGGTGGCAGGGGGCACCGCACACGGCTAAGGAACGATCTCAAGGATCAACTTGTGTGTCTTGGGGTGTCCCCTGCCCCCGTATATAAAGGATGAAGGGGGGGGGGAGGCTGGCCGGCCAAAGGAGGGAGGCGCAGGAGGAGTCCTACTCCTACCGGGAGTAGGACTCCCCCCCCCAATCCTATTCCTAATAGGATTCCTAAAGGGGGAGAGGGAGAGAGAGGTGGCCGGCCCCTCTCCTAGTCCTAATAGGACTAGGGAGAGGGGGGAGGCGCAGCCCTATGTGGGCAGCCCTCTCACCTTTCCACTAAGGCCCATGTTGGCCCATTTGGCTCCCGGGGGGTTCCGGTAACCCTCCCGGTAATCCGGTAAAATCCCGATTTCACCCGGAACACTTCCATGTCCAAACATAGGCTTCCAATATATCAATCTTTACGTCTCGACCATTTCGAGACTCCTCGTCATGTCCGTGATCACATCCGGGACTCCGAACAACCTTCGGTATATCAAAATGCATAAACTCATAATAACTGTCATCGTAACGTTAAGCGTGCGGACCCTACGGTTCGAGAACAATGTAGACATGACCGAGATACGTCTCCGGTCAATAACCAATAGCGGGACCTGGATACCCATATTGGCCCCTACATATTCTATGAAGATCTTTATCGGTCAGACGGCATAACAACATACGTTGTTCCCTTTGTCATCGGTATGTTACTTGTCCGAGATTCGATCGTCGGTATCCAATACCTAGTTCAATCTCGTTACCGTCAAGTCTCTTTACTCGTTCCGTAATACATCATCCCGCAACTAACTCATTAGTTGCAATGCTTGCAAGGCTTAAGTGATGTGCATTACCGAGAGGTCCCAGAGATACCTCTCCGACAATCGGAGTGACAAATCCTAATCTCGAAATACGCCAACCCAACATCTACCTTTGGAGACACCTGTAATGCTCCTTTATAATCACCCAGTTACGTTGTGACATTTGGTAGCACCCAAAGTGTTCCTCCGGCAAACGGGAGTTGCATAATCTCATAGTCATAGGAACATGTATAAGTCATGAAGAAAGCAATAGCAACATACTAAACGATCGTGTGCTAAGCTAATGGAATGGGTCATGTCAATTAGATCATTCAACTAATGATGTGACCTCGTTAATCAAATAACAACTCTTTTGTCCATGGTTAGGAAACATAACCATCTTTGATTAACGAGCTAGTCAAGTAGAGGCATACTAGTGACACTCTGT
Source organism: Triticum monococcum (assembly GCA_034509565.1). Taxonomy (NCBI): domain Eukaryota; kingdom Viridiplantae; phylum Streptophyta; class Magnoliopsida; order Poales; family Poaceae; genus Triticum; species Triticum monococcum. Next base: position 252,493,098 of record CM067845.1, read on the forward strand.
TTGTCTATGTATTCACACATGTATTATGTTTTCGGTTAATACAATTCTAGCATGAATAATAAACATTTATCATGATATAAGGAAATAAATAATAACTTTATTATTGCCTCTAGGGCATATTTCCTTCAGTCTCCCACTTGCACTAGAGTCAATAATCTAGTTCACATCGCCATGTGATTTAGCAGCAATAGTTCACATCACCATGTGATTAACACCCATAGTTCACATCGTCATGTGACCAACACTCAAAGGGTTTACTAGAGTCAGTAATCTAGTTCACATCTCTATGTGATTAACACCCAAAGAGTACTAAGGTGTGGTCATGTTTTGCTTGTGAGATAATTTTAGTCAACGGGTCTGTCACATTCAGATCCGTAAGTATTTTGCAAAATTCTATGTCTATAATGCTCTGCATGGAGCTACTCTAGCTAATTGCTCCCACTTTCAATATGTATCCAGATTGAGACTTTAGATTCATCTGGATCAGTGTCAAAAACTTGCATCGACGTAACCCTTTACGATGAACTTTTTTGTCACGTCCATAATCGAGAAACATATCCTTATTTCACTAAGGATAATTCTGACCGCTGTCCAGTGATCTACTCCTAGATCACTATTGTACTCCCTTGCCAAATCAGTGCAGGGTATACAATAGATCTGGTACACAGCATGGCATACTTTATAGAACCTATGAATGAGGCATAGGGAATGACTTTCATTCTCTTTCTATCTTCTGCCGTGGTCGGGCTTTGAGTCTTTACTCAACTTCACACCTTGTAACACAGGCAAGAAACTTTTTCTTTGACTGTTCCATTTTGAACTACTTCAAAATCTTGTCAAGGTATGTACTTATTGAAAAACTTATCAAGCGTCTTGATCTATCTCTATAGATCTTGAAGCTCAATATGTAAGCAGCTTTACCGAAGTCTTTCTTTGAAAAACTCCTTTCAAACACTCCTTTTATGCTTTACAGAATAATTCTACATTATTTCCGATCAACAATATGTCATTCACATATACTTATCAGAAATGCTGTAGTGCTCCCACTCACTTTCTCGTAAATACAGGCTTCACCGCAAGTCTGTATAAAAGTATATGCTTTGATCAACTCATCAAAGCGTATATTCCAACTCCGAGATGTTTGCACCAGTCCACAGATAGATCGCTGGAGCTTGCATATTTAGTTGACACCTTTAGGATCGACAAAACCTTCTAGTTGCATCGTATACAACTCTTCTTTAGCAAATCCATTAAGGAATGCAGTTTTGTTTATCCATTTGCCAGATTTCATAAAATGCGGCAATTGCTAACATGATTCGGACAGACTTAAGCATAGATACGAGTGAGAAAATCTCATCGTAGTCAACACCTTGAACTTGTCGAAAACCTTTTGCGACAATTCTAGCTTTGTAGATAGTAACACTACTATCAGCGTCCGTCTTCTTCTTGAAGATCCATTTATTTTCTATGGCTTGCCGATCATCGGGCAAGTCAACCAAAGTCCATACTTTGTTCTCATACATGGATCATATCTCAGATTTCATGGCTTCAAGCCACTTTGCGGAATCTGGGCTCACCATCGCTTCTTCATAGTTCGTAGGATCATCATGATCTAGTAGCATGACTTCCAGAACAGGATTACCGTACCACTCTGGCGCGGATCTTACTCTGGTTGATCTACGAGGTTTAGTAGTGTCTTGTTCTGAAGTTTCATGATCATCATCATTAGCTTCCTCACTAACTAGTGTAGGTGTCACAGAAACATTTTTCTGTGATGTACTACTTTCCAATAAGGGAGCAGGTACAGTTACCTCGTCAAGTTCTACTTTCCTCCCACTCACTTCTTTCGAGAGAAACTCCTCCTCTAGAAAGTTTCCGAATTCAGGAACAAAAGTCTTGCCTTCGGATCTGTGATAGAAGGTGTATCCAATAGTTTCCTTTGGATATCCTATGAAGATGCACTTCTCCGATTTGAGTTTTGAGCTTATCAGGATGAAACTTTTTCATATAAGCATCGCAACCCCAAACTTTAAGAAACGACAACTTTGGTTTCTTGCCAAACCATAGTTCATAAGGCGTCGTCTCGACGGATATAGATGGTGCCCCTTTTTTAACGTGAATGCAGCTGTCTCTAATGCATGACCCCAAAAACAATAGTGGTAAATCGGTAAGAGACATCATAGATTGCACTATATCCAATAAAGTATGGTTATGACGTTCGGACACACCATTATGGTGTGGTGTTCCAGGTGGCGTGAGTAGTGAAACTATTTCACATTGTTTTAACTGAAGACCAAACTCGTAACTCAAATATTTGTCTCCGTGATCAGATCGTAGAAACTTTATTTTCTTGTCACAATGTTTTTCACTTCACTCTGAAATTCTTTGAACTTTTCAAATGTTTCAGACTTATGTTTCATCAAGTAGATATACTCATATCTGCTCAAATCATTTGTGAAGATCAGAAAATAATGATACCTGTCGCGAGCCTCAATATTCATCGGACCACATACATCAGTATGTATGATTTCCAACAAATCTTTTCTCGCTCCATTGTTCCGGAGAACGGCGTTTTAGTCATCTTGCCCAAAAGGCATGGTTCGCAAGCATCAAGTGATTCATAATCAAGTGATTCTGAAAGCCCATCAGCATGGAGTTTCTTCATGCGCTTTATACCAATATGACCTAAACAGCAGTGCCACAAATAAGTTGCACTATCATTATTAACTTTGCATCTTTTGGTTTCAATATTATGAATATGTGTATTATTAAGATCGAGATCCAATGAACTATTTTCATTGGGTGTGTAACCATATAAGGTTTTATTCATGTAAACAGAACAACAATTTATTCTTTTACTTAAATGAATAACCGTATTACAATAAACATGATCAAATCATATTCATGCTCAACACAAACACCAAATAACACTTATTTAGGTTCAACACTAATCCCGAAAGTATAGGGGAGTGTGCGATGATGATCATATCAATCTTGGAACTACTTCCAACACACATCGTCACTTCACCCTTAACTAGTCTCTGTTTATTCTGCAACTCCCGTTTCGAGTTACTACTCTTAGCAACTGAACTAGCATCAAATACTAAGGGGTTGCTATAAACACTAGTAAAGTACACATCAATAACATGTATATCAAATATACTTATGTTTACTTTGCCATCCTTCTTATCCGCCAATCGTTTGGGGTAGTTCCGCTTCCAGTGATCAGTCCCTTTGCAGTATAAGCACTTAGTCTCAGGCTTAGGATCAGACTTGGGCTTCTTCACTTGAGCAGCAACTTGCTTGCCGTTCTTCTTGAAGTTCCCCTTCTTCCCTTTGCCCTTTTCTTGAAACTAGTGGTCTTGTCAACCATCAACACTTGATGTTTTTCTTGATTTCTACCTTCGTTGATTTCAGCATCACGAAGAGCTTAGGAATTACTTTTGTCATCCCTTGCATATTATAGTTCATCACAAAGTTCTACTAACTTGGTGATGGTGACTAGAGAATTCTGTCAATCACTATCTTATCTGGAAGATTAACTCCCACTTGATTCAAGCGATTGTAGTACTCAGACAATCTGGGCACATGCTCACTAGTTGAGCGATTCTCCTCCATCTTTGAGCTATAGAACTTGTTGGAGACTTCATATCTCTCAACTCGGGTATTTGCTTGAAATATTAACTTCAACTCCTGGAACATCTCATATGTTCCATGACGTTCAAAACGTCTTTGAAGTCCCGATTCTAAGCTATTAAGCATGGTGCACTAAACTATCAAGTAGTCATCATATTGAGCTAGCCAATCGTTCATAACGTCTGCATCTGCTCCTGCAATAGGTCTGTCACCTAGCGGTGCATCAAGGACATAATTCTTCTGTGCAGCAATGAGGATAAACCTCAGATCACGGATCCAATCCGCATCATTTCTACTAACATCTTTCAGCACAATTTTCTCTAGGAACATATCAAAATAAACACAGGGAAGCAACAACGCGAGCTATTGATCTACAACATAATTTGCAAAATACTACCAGGACTAAGTTCATGATAAATTTAAGTTCAATTAATCATATTACTTAAGAACTCCCACTTAGATAGATATCCCTCTAATCCTCTAAGTGATCACGTGATCCAAATCAACTAAACCATAACCGATCATCACATGAGATGGAGTAGTTTTCAATGGTGAACATCATTACGTTGATCATATCTACTATATGATTCACGCTTGACCTTTCGGTCTCCGTGTTCCGAGGCCATATCTGTATATGCTTGGCTCATCAAGTATAACCTGAGTATTCCGCGTGTGCAACTGTTTTGCACCCGTTGTATTTGAACGTAGAACCTATCACACCCGATCATCACGTGGTGTCTCAGCACGAAGAACTTTCGCAACGGTGCATACTCAGGGAGAACACTTCTTGATAATTTAGTGAGAGATCATCTTATAATGCTACCGTCAATCAAAGCAAGATAAGATGCATAAAAGATAAACATCATATGCAATCAATATAAGTGATATGATATGGCCATCATCATCTTGCGCTTGTGATCTCCATCTCCGAAGCACCGTCATGATCACCATCGTCACCGGCGCGATACCTTGATCTCCATCGTAGCATCGTTGTCGTCTCGCCAATCTTATGCTTCCACGACTATCACTACTGCTTAGCAATAAAGTAAAGCATTACATCGCGATTGCATTGCATACAATAAAGCGACAACCATATGGCTCCTGCCAGTTGCCGATAACTTGGTTACTAAACATGATCATCTCATACAATAAAATCAGCATCATGCCTTGACCATACCACATCACAACATGCCCTGCAAAAACAAGTTAGGCGTCCTCTACTTTGTTGTTGCAAGTTTTACGTGGCTGCTACGGGCTTAAGCAAGAACTCATCTCACCTACGCATCAAAACCACAACGATAGTTTGTCAAATAGACTCCGTTTTAACCTTCTCAAGGACCGGGCGTAGCCACACTCGGTTCAACTAAAGTTGGAGAGACAGTCGCCCGCAAGCCATCTATGTGCAAAGCACGTCGAGGGAACCGGTCTCGCGTAAGCGTACGCGTAAGGTTGGTCCGGGTCGTCTCGTCCAACAATACCGCTGAACCAAAGTATGACATGCTGGTAGGCAGTATGACTTGTATCGCCCACAACTCACTTGTGTTCTACTCGTGCAAATAACATCAAACCATAAAACCTAGGCTCTGATACCACTGTTGGGGAACGTAGTAATTTCAAAATTTTCCTACGCACACGCAAGATCATGGTGATGCATAGCAACGAGAGGGGAGAGTGTTGTCTACATACCAACTCAGACCGACTGCGGAAGCAATCACACAACGTAGAGGAAGTAGTTGTACGTCTTCCCGATCCGACCGATCCAAGCACCGTTACTCCGGCACCTCTGAGTTCTTAGCACACGTTCAGCTCGATGACGATCCTCGGGCTCCGATCCAGCAAAGCGTCGAGGAAGAGTTCCGTCAGCATGACGGCGTGGTGACGATCTTGATGTACTACCGACGCAGGGCTTCGCCTAAGCACTACAACGGTATGATCGAGGTGGAATTTGGTGGCAGGGGGCACCGCACACGGCTAAGGAACGATCTCAAGGATCAACTTGTGTGTCTTGGGGTGTCCCCTGCTCCCGTATATAAAGGATGAGGGGGGGGGGGGGGGGAGGCTGGCCGGCCAAAGGAGGGAGGCGCAGGAGGAGTCCTACTCCTACCGGGAGTAGGACTCCCCCCAATCCTATTCCTAATAGGATTCCTAAAGGGGGAGAGGGAGAGAGAGGTGGCCGGCCCCTCTCCTAGTCCTAATAGGACTAGGGAGAGGGGGGGGGAGGCGCAGCCCTATGTGGGCAGCCCTCTCACCTTTCCACTAAGGCCCATGTTGGCCCATTTGGCTCCCGGGGGGTTCCGGTAACCCTCCCGGTAATCCGGTAAAATCCCGATTTCACCCGGAACACTTCCGATGTCCAAACATAGGCTTCCAATATATCAATCTTTACGTCTCGACCATTTCGAGACTCCTCGTCATGTCCGTGATCACATCCGGGACTCCGAACAACCTTCGGTACATCAAAATGCATAAACTCATAATAACTGTCATCGTAACGTTAAGCGTGCGGACCCTACGGTTCGAGAACAATGTAGACATGACCGAGATACGTCTCCGGTCAATAACCAATAGCGGGACCTGGATGCCCATATTGGCTCCTACATATTCTACGAAGATCTTTATCGGTCAGACCGCATAACAACATACGTTGTTCCCTTTGTCATCGGTATGTTACTTGTCCGAGATTCGATCGTCGGTATCCAATACCTAGTTCAATCTCATTACCGGCAAGTCTCTTTACTCGTTCCATAATAGATCATCCCGCAACTAACTCATTAGTTGCAATGCTTGCAAGGCTTAAGTGATGTGCATTACCGAGAGGGCCCAGAGATACCTCTCCGACAATCGGAGTAACAAATCCTAATCTCGAAATACGCCAACCCAACATCTACCTTTGGAGACACCTGTAATGCTCCTTTATAATCACCCAGTTACGTTGTGACGTTTGGTAGCACCCAAAGTGTTCCTCCGGCAAACGGGAGTTGCATAATCTCATAGTCATAGGAACATGTATAAGTCATGAAGAAAGCAATAGCAACATACTAAACGATCGTGTGCTAAGCTAATGGAATGGGTCATGTCAATCAGATCATTCAACTAATGATGTGACCTCGTTAATCAAATAACAACTCTTTTGTCCATGGTTAGGAAACATAACCATCTTTGATTAACGAGCTAGTCAAGTAGAGGCATACTAGTGACACTCTGTTTGTCTATGTATTCACACATGTATTATGTTTCCGGTTAATACAATTCTAGCATGAATAATAAACATTTATCATGATATAAGGAAATAAATAATAACTTTATTATTGCCTCTAGGGCATATTTCCTTCATCAAGCGCCGGCTAATGGCCACGGCAAATAGCCTGAAGAAAAAGCAGCAGCAGCTTCAAGCTGATCAAGATCTGCTAGCTGACAGTTGGAATGAAGTCCTTGCTGCCCAGGAATATAAACTCGAGTGCCCATCCAAGAGTTACCCAAAGTGCAGGTTACTACCCCGACTGGAGGAAGAAGCGATGATGCGGCTGATCGGCCACCTCATGGCCGTGATAGAGAGGCATTCCATCCAAAAGCTCAGCCCGCACCCCGACGCCATTCAAATAAAAAAGCATGGGGAAACACGCCTAAAAGTGCAACTATCCCTAGGTGGTTTTGGTAATTCATAACAACATATAGCTCATTGAGCTAATGCTATTCCAAGATGATTATTTCAGGAAAGCTCAATGATTGGCATGGCATGGATGTGAAAGTGGAACCCTCAAAATGCTAAGGACAAAGAATTGGCTCAAGCTCAAAAGTTCAAGACTCTTCATTTTATATTTTAGTGATCCAAGATCACATTGAGTCTTTAGGAAAAGCCAATACTATCAAGGAGGGATGAGGTGTTGCTTAATGAGCCTCTTGCTTTATGTGCTTAGTGATATGCTCCAAAATCCTCAACCACCTTTCCATATCCACAAATGACCTAAACCCTAAGCCAAACTCGGTCATACCGATTCTATCAATCCGACGCCACCGAGTTTCACTTGTCATTTGCCACTGCCAAACCCTAGCAATTTGGTCCTACCGATAAGGATCTCGGTCTCACCGAGATGGGCTTGCAAACTCTCTGTTTCCTTTTCGTAACTTTTCGGTCTCACCGAAAGAGCGAATCGGTCCCACCGAGAATGCAAGGTAAACTCCATGTTTCCTTCTTGTAACTTTTCGGTCTCACCGAAAGAGCAAGTCGGTCCCACCGAGTTTGCCTGACCAACTCTCTGGTTAGCTAATTGCCGAACTCGGTCTCACCAAGTTTGTGTGATCGGTCTCACCGAGATTACGTTATGCCCAAACCCTAACTGAATCGGTCCTACCGAGTTGCATCTCAGTCCCACCGAAATTCCTAACGGTCACTAGGTTTACTATTTTGGTCAGACCGAGTTTTCTGATTCGGCCCCACCGAGATTGGTAGATTGTGTGTAATGGTTGGATTTTGTGTGGAGGCTATAAATACCCCTCCACCACCTCTTCATTCGTGGAGAGAGCCATCAGAACACATACATCATTCCTACTCATATGTTCTGAGAAAGAACCACCTACTCATGTGTTGAGACCAAGATATTCCATTCCTACCATATGAATCTTGATCTCTAGCCTTCCCCAAGTTGCTTTCCACTCAAATCTTCTTTCCATCAGATCCAAATCCTATGAGAGAGAGTTGAGTGTTGGGGAGACTATCATTTGAAGCACAAGATCAAGGAGTTCATCATCAACACACCATTTGTTACTTCTTGGAGAGTGGTGTCTCCTAGATTGGCTAGGTGTCACTTGGGAGCCTCCGACAAGATTGTGGAGTTGAACCAAGGAGTTTGTAAGGGCAAGGAGATCACCTACTTCGTGAAGATCTACCGCTAGTGAGGCAAGTCCTTCGTGGGCGATGGCCATGGTGGAATAGACAAGGTTGCTTCTTCGTGGACCCTTCGTGGGTGGAGCCCTTCGTGGACTCGCGCAACCGTTACCCTCCATGGGTTGAAGTCTCCATCAACGTGGATGTAGGATAGCACCACCTACCCGAACCACGGGAAAACATCCGTGTCTCCAATTGCGTTTGAATCCTCCAAACCCTTCCCTTTACATTCTTGCAAGTTGCATGCTTTACTTTCCGCTGCCAATAAACTCTTTGCATGCTTGCTTGAATTGTGTGATGATTGCTTGACTTGCTCTAAGATAGCTAAAATCTGCCAAGAACTAAAATTGGGAAAAGGCTAAGTTTTTAATTGGTCAAGTAGTCTAATCACCCCCCCCTCTAGACATACTTTCGATCCTACAAGTGGTATCAGAGCTTTGGTCTCCATTTGCCTTGATCTCCATAGCTTTTGGTGGTCATAGCCTTGGTTTCACAACCTAGGAGAGTATGGCGTCTAGCGAGGGAAATTATCACCGTAGAGGTCCTTACTTTGATGGTACTAATTTTTCTAGTTGGAAGCATAAAATGAAAATGCATATTCTTGGACATAACCCGCCATATGGGCTATTGTTTGTGTTGGTTTGCAAGGTGAATTCTTTGATGGGAGAGAACCAAACTGTGAAGCTACCGCGGATGAGTTGAAGATGTTGCAGTACAATGCTCAAGCTTGTGATATTCTCTTCAACGGATTGTGCCCGAAGAATTCAACAAAATCAGCCGCCTTGAGAATGCAAAGGAAATTTGGGATACTTTGATTGATATGCACGAAGGTACCGACTCCGTCAAGGAATCCAAGATGGATGTGCTCCAAAGTCAACTTGACAAGTTCAAGATGAAGGATGGTGAAGGTGTCGTTGAAATGTACTCTAGGCTTGCTCTCATCACAAATGAGATTGCCGGCTTAGGAAGTGAAGAGATGACCGATAGATTCATCATCAAGAAGATCCTAAGAGCCTTGGATGGGAAATATGATACCGTGTGCACATTAATCCAAATGATGCCCAACTACAAAGATCTCAAGCCAACAGAAGTAATTGGAAGGATTGTTGCTCATGAGATGTCACTCAAGGATAAAGAGGAACTTCACAATAAATCAAGTGGTGCCTACAAAGCGTCATGTGAAGTCCCCACATCATCAAGTGAGAAACAAAACTTCAATGAAGAATTGAGCTTAATGGTGAATAACTTCAACAAGTTCTACAAGAGTAGAAACAAAGATAGAAGCTTCAAGTCAAGGTCCTACAATGACAAAAGATCTTCTAGTCGAGAGCGAAACTGCTATAATTGTGGAAGACCCGGCCACTATTCCAATGAGTGTACGGCTCCCTACAAGAGAAGAGAAGATTCTCCAAAAAGAAGAAGCAAAGAATCTCCACCAAGAGAGAGAAGGAGTAGAGATGATCGTTATGAACGAAGATACTCATGGAGAAGCAAGGATTCGGAAAGGAAGGAAAAATCATCAAGGAGCTATACAAAACGAAGACATCAAGCTCATGTTGGTGAATGGGTATCCGGCTCCGACTCCGACAGCCACTCCGAGAGAAGTTATCACTCCGACTCCGAAGATACTCAAGATGAAGGTGTTGCCGGTCTAGCACTTGTGTCAACCAACTCCTATGACATATTTGACTCACCAAATGAAGGAATTGGAAGATGCTTCATGGCCAAAGGTCCTAAGGTAACACACCCCGAGTATGTTGACTTTAATAGTGATGAAGATGACTTGTTAGGTGATGATGATTTGCTTGTTGACAACTCTAGTGAAGAATATTATGGTGAAATATCAATTAATCATGCTCAAACGAATGACAATGATAAGGAGAAGATTGAGGCTCTAACTAAAGAACTAAACACTCTTAAGTTAGCTCATGAAACTATCTTCGAAGATCATCGAGAACTTTTAAGAGCTCATGAGAAATTACGCTTTGAAAAGCTCAATCTTGAGCAAGAGCATGAGTTCTTAAAGGCAATCAATGATGATCTCCGCAAGAAAAGTTCTTCTTACATTGCCAAGCATTTACTTTTATCCACCTACATGCCTCAAGTCAAGACTAGTAACAAGAATAAGAAAGACTCTTCCTCTAGTAGTAACAATGATCATGCTAAATCCAATATTGTTGCTTCTAGTAGTTCTCTTGATTCCACTAATGATTCTCTTAGCCAAGTTACACTTGAGCAATAAAATAGCTTATTGAAGGTAATTATAGAGAAAGGTGTTTACAAGAGCCTTGTCGGAAGTAAGCAATTCGAGGAAATTGTGCGCAAGCAAGGAATGCACCGGAAGAATCAAGGTGTTGGTTTTGAACAAAAGTTCAATGCCAATGGAGTTGAATGGGAAGAAGATCAATACCCCAAGACAAAGTTTGTTCCTCAACAAGAGAAGTATGACACTTCTTTCAAGGGGACACAAGCTCAAGATGATCTTCCACCACAAGACTACAAGCAAAAAGGCAAGGACAAGCTTCAAGAGGAGATTGATGCATTTGAAGAAGCTCCTAAGACCTTAGTCAAGTGGATTCCCAAGACTACTTCAAGTTCCACTACATCAAGTACGACTACAACTCCAAGGATTCCCATCAAGATGGTGTGGATCCAAAAGAAGAAGAACTAGAGAGTTCTTGAGGGTGACTCCGCCAACATACTTCACTCTTATCATTTTGGCAAGAACAAGTGCAATCAACTTCCACATCTTGCACTAGTTCAAGGAGTCACAAACCCTCTTGTTGGTAAGACAAGGGACAAGGTAACCTAAAGTTTTCATGGACATCATCTTGTGTGTGCATCACTCTATGTCTATGGATATCCTTGTTTGTTCCTTGTGGGACTAACCCATGTAGGTATTGAAAGTGCAATTCACTCAAATGGATAGCTCCAAGTGATCTACATCAACATTGAGCATCCACATCTTCAACATCTACATGAAGTCATCATCGACAAAACCCAAGGTTAGTTCATCCCTCTTAGGGGGGATATCACATCTAGGGGGAGCTTTACTCTAAGACTTGAGCTAAAGCAACTCAAAGATGTGAATACAACAATGCTTTATGTAAAAGTGGTAACCCCACTTGAGCTTAAACGATGAGTATGACCTATGATCAAGTGTTCTCACTTGACTCCTAAGTCAATATACTCATATATAGATGACCTAGTCATTGCAAATTGCTTGATAGATGCTAGAATTGGTTGTGCATGCTTTGCCACATATTTCATTTGCCATCTTATTGTGTGAGCATGTTGGTTGCATAGTTTACTCATTTGAGGACATCCACTTGTTGTTTTGATTGTTTGGCTTTCTTCTTTTGCCAAGTTGATGGACAAGAATGCCTAAGAACCTCCTCTAGCTATCTATGCTTTTCTCGTCTCAAACTCTATTCATGCTGCATCACAAAACTTGATCAAGTCAGATTCGAACCACTCTGTGTGAGGAGCGCTCGGAGTCCCCGATTCGTCATAGACTTAAACTTCCAAAACCTCTTTATGAATCTCGGTCTGACCGATACTCCATTTTCGGTCCTACCGAGTTCATTAAGTTGATCTAGGTTTTCGATCTCGGTGCAACCGATTTGAACTTTTCGGTCACACCGAGTTGCAATAACTGCACACAGTTTTGCATCTCGGTGCCACCGAGTTGTTCCACTTGGTCACACCGACAGGGTCGGGCTATATATAGTGACGGGCAAAATTTTGGAAATTTCTCCGAAACCTCTTCGCCTGCGCGATAGCCTGCTCTGCCTTCATGGTCTCCGGATCGTCTTCTCGCCGCCAGCAGCCTCCAGTCGCTGGTCTCCGCCGCCGTCAACGGAATTCTGCCCCGCCGTTGCCGCCGTAGCGAGTCTCCGCCGAACTAGGGTATGGACTCGATCTTTGTGCTATTCTCCACTCCGATTCCTAGCACATTGTGATCATCATGATTCTTGCCACGATTGAAACACTCCTATCCAGTCAATGAACTCGTAGATTAGGTTTAATTCGAAAATTTTAGGGTTAGGTTTCTGCCGAAACCATCTCGGACCCACCGAGTTGAAAAACGTAGTCCCACCGATTTGGCTTTTGCCATTGCACAAGTGAAACTCGGTCTGACCGAGAATAACTTATCGGTGCGACCGATTTTGGAATTCTGTGAAACCCTAGCAGTCTCGGTGCCACCGAACTGTGACTCGGTCTGACCGAGTTCACTAGTTCTGGTGCCAAAACTGCTTCGGTGCCAACGAGTTTGAAAATCGGTAGATCCGAGATGCTTTCTGTGGAAAACTAAAACTAAGTTTTTGAATTAATCTTTTGCAAAAATCTCTGCTTTTTGTGATGCTCATCCACTCTATCTTATCCATAATCTATTCACAGGGTCAGCAGTCAGTTTGCAACATGTCTGATCAAAGTGACAGCCAAAATGTGTCTGAGCAGCAAGTTGTGATGAGTGAGGGCACTAGCCCCTCAAGCTCTTCTGATGATGGCAGCAGGAGCACCCCCAGCAATCTGCCTAAGGCTGCCACACGTCAAAGGAAGAAGAGAACGTCTGATTCTGAGGATGAAGACTATGTGGCAGAGGAAGAGGCCACGTCAAAGAGAGCTGAACCAGCTCAAGGCACAAAGCCAGGGCTGAAAATCAAAAGGCCAGCAGGCAGGCAGCCCATGTCTAAGGTTAGAGCTTCAACTGTGAAGCCTGCTCCCATTGAGCCCGTTGTTGCTGAGGGCGAGAAAAGGAAAGAAAGAGTAAAGAAGACTGTAGCCAGAGTGCTTGGGAAGGCCTCCATCATGGTAGCTGAGGAGGAAGAAGAAGAAGAGGTTGCTGCACCAGCAACCAAGGCAGCCAAACTCATGGGAGATGCTATAAGGTCAGGAACAGCTGCATCCAAGCCCAAGGAAGCACCTAAGGCTGCATCTAAGCCTAAGAGTGCACCAAAGAGAAACACACGAAGCATCCCAGCTGTGGAAAAGAACAAGGCCCCAGTGCCTGAAGCTATCAAAGAAGAGGAAGAGAGTGTCCTTAGGAAGCTCAAGCCCAAGATCCCAGACCACAACGATGCTCATCCCGTGGCTGAGGATATGAAGCTCAGGAGAGATTCAGGGCTGAGGAAATGGAGAGAAGCAGATCCGCATGCTTCTAGGAGAAGGACTGCCGTGGATTACAGATTTCATACCAAGGAGCAGCAAGATTTCTATGAGACTGTTTTGCTTGACAAGAAGCCAATCGTTTGTGACATGAGATGGGTCGACTGGACCTACATCAAAGACAATGAAGAGTACTACCCCGGTGTATTTGACAGCTTTAGTGCGTGTGGAGTTGCAGACTTTGTTGGGCAGAAGCTCACAAAGTGGAACGAGGAGCTGATCATGCAATTCTACTCCACAGCACACTTTTATCCGGATGGCAGAATCACATGGATGTCAGAGGGTACAAGGTACCAATCCACTGTTGAATAATGGGCGAAGTTGATCAATGCCCCAGAGGAGCAAGCTGATGACTTGGACATTTATGCCAAGAAAAAGATGGATCACAACTCCATGTCCAACATGTACAAGGAGATCCCGAATGAAGCGCTCGACACGTTCAAGTTTGGCTCAGTGCACTATCTGCTCTCAGGATTGCCTACGATCAACTGGATCCTTAGGCACACCCTTCTGCCAAAATCTAGAGATCACAAGATGATCAGAGGTCACGCGATCAACTTGCTTCATGTCTTTGACGTGCCTCAGAAATTCAAAGTCATGAGTCTCATTGTGGAAACAATCAAGAGGACAGCTGCAGACCAGAAGAGGAGTTGTGGGTATGCCCCACAGATTCAGGAGCTCATCAACTCCAAGATGGGCACCGGCGTGTATTTATTGGATAAGGAACACCTGCCCATCCGTCCAGATTTTGAGGATAACCAAGTGGTTATGACTGAGAATGAACCCTCATCTGCCCATGCACAAGCTCAGAAGGAGAAGGCGAAGAAGGAGAAAGCTGCCAGGATGCCTACTCAAGCGGAGGCATCTGATTACGTCTTGAAGACCAAACAAGAGCAGCTCAGTTACCTGATAGCGTCCACCCTGCGGATTGAGCAGAGTATAGCTACCCTGACTCAGAACCAGGCAAGCCTAGAGAGGATCATGGAACAGAGGTTCTATGACATGGACATCAAGGTGACAGAGATACAGACCGCCGTGGAGCAGCTTCAGGAGGACATGGATGAGAGGAGAGGCAGGACCGCGACTGATGCTTTTGCCAGGGTGCCACGAGGTCCGAGGTCGTCTGCACTGCCAGTTGCTGACACTAGAGCTACAACGTCTACACCAGCTACAACCTCCGTTCCACCAGCTCCAGCATCCACCACAGCCTCGACTTCGACCACTTCTACTGAAGGCTTCGTCCTTGGCGTGCTCCGGACTCCACCACCACCTGAAGATCAAGCCTGAGCGTCGACTTAGCACTATGCATTTTCTAGGAACTTTTTGGTAACTTGTTGCCAAAGGGGGAGAAAATGTATAGATCATAGGCTTCGAGAGAGAGTGTTGCTTTTTATTCTCTCTTGTTTTTATTTGGTGGTTTTTCGAACTTTGTTTGCTTGTGTGTGAGATACTACGTCCTAATGCTTGTGAGACATCGATGATCAAGTGTTTGATCATAAGCTACACTTAATGGTTGCTTAATGCTTGCTTAAATATTATCATTCTATCTACGTTTGTGATCATTCACTATTCTTGGTGATGAGTGCATGTATTTCAATCTTATCATTTCTGAGCGCTCCACCAAGATGTATGTGACATGGAAGAGTAACCCATGATTCTAACTCCTTGTGCATTTGCAGTCCAAAGCAAATTTTAAAATATGCACAAATTTAGGGGGAGCTCTTACTTATCACATACTTCTCAAAGCGACGATGTATTTCATGATTATTATTATTTGTCGAAGCTTTGATCTATATGTTGTCATCAATTACCAAATAGGGGGAGACTGAAAGTGCAACTATCCCTAGGTGGTTTTGGTAATTCATAACAACATATAGCTCATTGAGCTAATGCTATTCCAAGATGATTATTTCAGGAAAGCTCAATGATTGGCATGACATGGATGTGAAAGTGGAACCCTCAAAATGCTAAGGACAAAGAATTGGCTCAAGCTCAAAAGTTCAAGACTCTTCATTTTATATTTTAGTGATCCAAGATCACATTGAGTCTTTAGGAAAAGCCAATACTATCAAGGAGGGATGAGGTGTTGCTTAATGAGCCTCTTGCTTTATGTGCTTAGTGATATGCTCCAAAATCCTCAACCACCTTTCCATATCCACAAATGACCTAAACCCTAAGCCAAACTCGGTCATACCGATTCTGTCAATCCGGCGCCACCGAGTTTCACTTGTCATTTGCCACTGCCAAACCCTAGCAATTCGGTCCTACCGATAAGGATCTCGGTCTCACTGAGATGGGCTTGCAAACTCTCTGTTTCCTTTTCGTAACTTTTCGGTCTCACCGAAAGAGCGAATCGGTCCCACCGAGAATGCAAGGTAAACTCCATGTTTCCTTCTTGTAACTTTTTGGTCTCACCGAAAGAGCAAGTCGGTCCCACCGAGTTTGCCTGACCAACTCTCTGGTTAGCTAATTGCCGAAGTCGGTCTCACCGAGTTTGTGTGATCGGTCTCACCGAGATTACGTTATGCCCAAACCCTAACCGAATCGGTCCTACCAAGTTGCATCTCAGTCCCACCGAAATTCCTAACGGTCACTAGGTTTACTATTTCGGTCAGACCGAGTTTTCTGATTCGGTCCCACCGAGATTGGTAGATTGTGTGTAACGGTTGGATTTTGTGTGGAGGCTATAAATACCCCTCCACCACCTCTTCATTCGTGGAGAGAGCCATCAGAACACATACATCATTCCTACTCATATGTTCTGAGAAAGAACCACCTACTCATGTGTTGAGACCAAGATATTCCATTCCTACCATATGAATCTTGATCTCTAGCCTTCCCCAAGTTGCTTTCCACTCAAATCTTCTTTCCATCAGATCCAAATCCTATGAGAGAGAGAGAGTTGAGTGTTGGGGAGACTATCATTTGAAGCACAAGAGCAAGGAGTTCATCATCAACACACCATTTGTTACTTCTTGGAGAGTGGTGTCTCCTAGATTGGCTAGGTGTCACTTGGGAGCCTCCGACAAGATTGTGGAGTTGAACCAAGGAGTTTGTAAGGGCAAGGAGATCACCTACTTCGTGAAGATCTACCGCTAGTGAGGCAAGTCCTTCGTGGGCGATGGCCATGGTGGAATAGACAAGGTTGCTTCTTCGTGGACCCTTCATGGGCGGAGCCCTCCGTGGACTCGCGCAACCGTTACCCTCCGTGGGTTAAAGTCTCCATCAACGTGGATGTAGGATAGCACCACCTATCCGAACCACGGGAAAACATCCGTGTCTCCAATTGCGTTTGAATCCTCCAAACCCTTCCCTTTACATTCTTGCAAGTTGCATGCTTTACTTTCCGCTGCCAATAAACTCTTTGCATGCTTGCTTGAATTGTGTGATGATTGCTTGACTTGCTCTAAGATAGCTAAAATCTGCCAAGAACTAAAATTGGGAAAAGGCTAAGTTTTTAATTGGTCAAGTAGTCTAATCACCCCCCCCTCTAGACATACGTTCGATCCTACAACGCCAGACCTGCGAGACGTATTGGAGGACAAAGCAAAGCATGCAAGATCGATCTACGGATCATGAGGGCGAATCACTATGCGAGACGATAAACGTCACGCCGGATACAGTAAAAGTAAATCCGGCCGGGCCGAACATAGCGGGCAAGACCCATTCGAGCTGCGTCACGATGTAGCCCAATACAGAGGCGCCACACACCCTCTATGCTTCACAGACGAAGTAATGGATCATCAAATCCCAGAAGGTTTCAAACCTTTAAATATTGAATCATACAACGACACTACAGACCCTGCGGTATGGATCGAAGATTTCCTCCTCCACATCCACATGGCCCACGGTGATGACTTACACGCCATCAAATACCTCCCACTAAAGCTTAAAGGACCAGCGTGACATTGGCTTAACAGCTTGCCAGCAGATTCCATTAGTTGTTGGGAAGATCTGGAAGCCGCATTCCTGGACAACTTTCAGGGCACTTATGTGCGACCGCCAGATGCCGATGACTTGAGCCACATAATTCAGCAGCCAGAAGAGTCGGCTAGACAATTCTGGACTCGGTTCCTTACAAAGAAAAATCAAATCGTCGACTGTCCGGATGCAGAGGCCTTAGCGGCTTTCAAACACAACATCCGTGACGAGTGGCTAGCCCGGCACCTTGGTCAGGAAAAGCCGAAATCTATGGCAGCCCTCACGACACTCATGACCCGCTTTTCTGCGGGAGAGGACAGCTGGCTGGCTCGCAGCAATAACATGTCAAAGAACCATGGTACTTCAGATACCAAGGACGGCAATAGCAGGTCGAGTCGCAACAAACATAAGCGCCGCATTAACAGCGATAATACTGAAGATACGGTAGTCAATGCCGGATTCAAAGGCTCTAAACCCGGTCAGTGGAAAAAGCCATTCAAACAAAGTACGCCGGGCCCGTCCAGTTTGGACCGCATACTCGATCGCTCGTGTCAAATACACGGCACCCCCGACAAGCCAGCCAACCACACCAATAGGGATTGTTGGGTATTCAAGCAGGTCAGCAAGTTAATTGCCCAAAACAAAGATAAGGGGCCACATAGCGATGACGAGGAGGAGACCCGGCAGCCGAATACCGGAGGACAGAAGAGGTTCCCCCCCCACAAGTGCGGACGGTGAACATGATATATGCAACGCACATCCCCAAACGGGAACGGAAGCGTGCGCTCAGGGACGTATATGCGTTGGAGCCAGTCGCCCCAAAGTTCAACCCATGGTCCTCCTGTTCGATCACCTTCGATCGCAGGGACCACCCCACTAGTATCTGTCATGGTGGATTCGCCGCACTGGTCCTAGACCTAATCATTGATGGATTTCACCTCACTCGAGTCCTTATGGATGGCGGCAGTAGCCCGAACCTGCTTTATCAGGACACAGTGCGTAAAATGGGTATAGACCCCTCGAGGATCAAGCCCACAAAAACGACCTTTAAAGGCGTCATTCTAGGTGTAGAGGCCCATTGCACAGGCTCAATTACACTAGAAGTGGTCTTCGGATCCCCGGATAACTTCCGAAGCGAAGAGTTAATCTTCAATATAGTCCCGTTCCGCAGTGGTTATCATGCACTGCTCGGGCGAACCGCATTTGCTAGATTCAATGCGGTACCGCATTATGCATACCTCAAGCTCAAGATGCCAGGACCTCGCGGAGTTATTACTGTAAATGGAAACACAGAGCGCTCTCTCCGAACAGAGGAGCACACCGTGGCCCTCACAGCAGAAGTGCAAAGCAGCCTCTCAAGGCAACCAACCAGTTCGGCGTTTCAAAACCTGGACACCGTCAAGCGCGCTCGGAGCAATCGGTAAACAAACCATGTGGCGTGATCTGAGCTCGCGTAGCAATGTGGCCCCCACCCCAGTCCTAGCCATACGGCGAAACTCGTGCCACGCGTACATAATTACGCATTAAAAAATACCATGGGCACAGGTGGGGAGGGGGGCACAACTGTGGCATGCCCCAAGACGCGGTTTAAACCACACTAGGGGCTCCCTGTTTGGTTATTCTTCTCTCTTTTTTTCAGGACCTTAATCTCTGGAAAGACTGTCCGGCAGCACTATTGCCAAACACATGATGCAGCAACCAAAGAGGCAGACAGATGTGTCACACCATGGAATTACCAGGTGGATTACGGTAACGAGCGAAATATTCGATTTAATATCATTCGTCAGCTTGCCCTTGGAAGGGACATAGTCCTACTCTTTGCTTATCGCACTCTCTGTATCATTCCGCTTTAAAGCAATTTTTTGAATAAAACAATGCATGGCATTACGACTATTATTGCATTCTTGTTATATATATATGTTCATCAACGCTGCCTTGCAACTGTACACATTGGTACTGCCAATACACCAGGGGCTTACGTACCCCACAATATGGTGTGAAAAGTCCGAACACTTTCACAAGTGCGGCACCCCAAACTTATAGCATTATATGCATCAGCTCTGAATCATGTCTTTGGTCAAATGTTGGGTTTGCCCAGCTCCTATGTTTTGGTACCTTATGTTCCGCTCCATCGGCTAAGGTAGTGCTAGGAGAACTACTGCGATTGTGCCCCGGTTCTGCCGGGCTTAGCACCTCAGTAGTGAAAGCTAAAACTGACTGTCATGATAAGGCGAGAGACTGGTCGCTGTTCGGCGAGGTTTTCGAGTCCCTAAAGACTTATGCCGCTTAGGGCGAGGGGCCGGCCCTGTCCGGCTTAAAGGCGTGTATCGCGCCCCGAATTCGGCCTTCCGAATACTAGGGGCTTCGCTGAAATTTAAAATTATAGAATTCTACGGCTAAGTGAGAGTGATAAAGCATTATTAGTCCGGTTGCCTTGTTCGCTATGCTGAGCACCTCCCACGAAGGACCCAAACATGGGAACAAGAGTGCTCAGGTTTATCCTGAACACCCTAGCACTCGTGGCATGGGGGCAGAAGCCAAGGACTAGCCATCTCTCAGATTGGATAAACGGCCAAACAGAAGGCAATATTTTAAATTCAAACAAGCGTTGCATAGCGCATATGAAACAAGTTTTCATAAATACTGGATAAAACGAGCAAGTCTCACTCAAATATTACATCTTTTGAACACTCATCCGCTATAAGACGGGCACCCAGCAGAACACCCTCGTAGTACATCTCGCGGTGGCGGTGCTCCTTGCCCTCCGGTGGCCCTTTCTTGATCAGCTTCACGGCGTCTAGCTTGACCCACTGCAATTTCACACGAGCGAAAGCCCGGCGTGCACCTTCAATGTAGACGGATCGCTTGACGACCTCCAGCCGCAGGCAGGCATCCACAAGCCGCCTCACCAAGCTGAAGAAGCTGCTCGGAAGGGCGTCGCCAGGCCACAGCCGGACTATAAAGCCCTTCATGGCCTGTTCGGCCGCCTTATGTAGCTCGACCATCTGCTTCATCTGGTCGCTCATTGGCACCGGGTGTTCGGCCTCAGTATACTGAGACCAAAACAGCTTCTCCGTTGAGCTTCCATCCTCGGCCTGGTAAAATTGTGCGGCATCGGACACGCTGCAGGGTAAATCTGCGAATGCTCCTGGAGAGCTCCAGATTCGGGTAAGTAATCGGTAATTTACTTTTACATGCTTGCTTTGCATATAGAAAGCCTTACCCACCGCTATCTTCTTCATTGCGTCGATCTCCTGGAGGTCCTTTTGGGCTTCGGCCTTTGCACTTTTTGCGCTCTTGAGGGCCGCGGCAAGCTCAGACTCTCGCGTCTTCGAGTCAAGCTCCAACGCCTCATGCTTCACCACAAGAGCCTGGAGCTCTTGCTGCACCTCGCCCACCCGAGCCTCGTGCTTCTCTTGCTCGGTGCACTCCTTGGCCGCTTTATCTTCGGCCTCGAACAGCGCTTGCTTTAGGGTCGCCACTTCGGTCGCGGCCCCTGGCAAATTCATGATAATCCTGTCATTTTGCAATCGCATTATTTTTATACATATACATAGACTAGCTACTACTTACCTTTATCCTCCTCGAGCTGCCTCTTGGTAAGGCCGAGCTCGTCTTGGGACCCTTTAAGGTCCTGCTTCAGTACGGCGAACTCCGCAGTCAGTGCGGCGGACGCTAGGAGCGAAGCCTGCATATGCATATTGACATCTATTAGACTCCTGCGATATTGTTTGATCCTCTATTCGGCTTTTCTTTGTGAACACCGAACAGAGCATCATGGGCTACTGTCTATGCGGTAATATTTTTCCTATACTTTAAACACTTACCTCAAAGCCTGTTAGAAGGCTGGCACAGGCTTCAGTCAATCCGCTCTTAGCGGACTGAACCTTCTGGATCACCGCACTCACAATAGCGCGGTGCTCCTCGTTGATGGAAGCAGTGCGAAGCGCTTCCAGCAGATTGTCCGACGCCTCTGGATGGACAGAGGTCACCGGTGCAGGCGTCTCGCCCCTCTTAGAAGGAGGCCGCCTACCCGATCCCGGAACCACTGGAGGTTCCGGCGCGGTGTTCGGCTGAGGGCCGAACTCAGAGCTCTCAGGGGCCCCGTCCCCTCGGCTCCCGGAGCCGGGAGGTCGCCTTGAGGCGCCTCTGGGACTGTCTCCCCTTGACCCGGTGCCTCTTGAGACAGCACCTCGGCGTCGTCAGCAGGATGAGGGGAGGTGGCGGTCGGGACTGGATCGCTATCCATGTCCGACGAGCCCAGGGAGCCGTCCTATGATACATCGATACTGGCTCGTGGCGGCCTGCATAATCATGTTTCGGCGTTAGGGAAAGCAGTGTAGCAAAGGAATACTATGACTTACTCTGGTATCCGAATACTTACGACTTCCCCAGGGGCTTGGCCCTGGGCAGCCACTCGTCTTCGTCATCGGCGGCGGTGGTAGAGTAGTCCGGAAGGAGAGTTCTCCCCTTCTTGGACCCTTCGGCCTCCCCAGTTGGGGCGGCCTTCCTTTGCTTGTCTCCCCCGTCTGGAGGGGGAGCATCCGCTTCTACCTCCTCGTCTTCGGGGGAGGATTGTGCCGTAGAGTCCTTGGACGGTGAGTCCGATGACACTTGGTGTCGGGAACTCTTTCGGGTTCCCTTGGCCTTCTTGGTCTTCTCCGGCACCGTATAAGGAGCCGGAGTCAGCATCTTCACCAGAAGAGCGTTTGCTGGGCCTTCGGGCAAGGGAGCCGGACAGTCGATCTGTCCGGCCATTTTCTGCCAGTCCTGTCAAAGGAACGGGAGTTTAGATCCCGCATGGAGTCAATCTATATGATAAAAACAAGTATCCTATAAGAGGTAAAGCAGCCTACCGCACTGGCTTGGCGCTTCGCGCTGAATCCGCGATCCTCAGTAGTGGGAGGGGGGGGGGACCTCAGCGCTCTTGAACAGTACCCTCCAGGCATCTTCGTGAGTTGTGTCGAAGAGCCTATTCAAAGTTCGGTGCTGCGCCGAGTCGAACTCCCACAGGTTGAAGGCCCGTTGTTGGCACGGGAGGATCCGGCGAATGAGCATGACCTGGACTACGTTGACGAGTTTGAGCTTCTTGTTGACCATATTTTGAATACATGTTTGGAGTCCGTTCAGCTCTCCCGAACTACCCCAGGACAGACCCTTCTCTTGCCAGGAGGTAAGCCGTGTGGGGAAGCCAGGTCGGAACTCGGGGGGCCGCTACCCATGTAGGGTCATGCGGCTCGGTGATGTAGTACCACCCCGACTGCCACCCCTTTATTGTCTCCACGAAGGAGCCCTCGAGCCAAGTGACGTTGGGCATCCTGCCCACCATGGCGCCTCCGCACTCTACCTGGCGGCCGCTCACTACCATCGGCTTGACATTAAAAGTCTTCATCCATAAGCCAAAGTGGGGCTTGATGCGGAGGAAGGGCTCGCACACGACGATAAACGCCGAGATATTGAGGATGAAGTTCGAGGCCAGATCATGGAAATCTAGGCCATAGTAGAATATGAGCCCCTGGACAAATGGGTGGAGAGGAAATCCGAGTCCGCGGAGGAAATGGGTGAGGAACACCACCCTCTCATGGGGCCTGGGGGTGGGGATGAGCTGCCCCTCATCTGCGAGCCGGTGCGCGATGTCGTCGGGCAGGTGTCCGGCTCTCCTCAGCTTCTTGATGTCTCCCTCCGTGACGGAGGAGACCATCCACCTGCCTCCCGCTCCGGACATGGTTGGGAAAGGTTGAGGTCTAAAGTGCGGACTTGGGCGCTAGAGCTCGAGTGCGCGAAAACGGATAAGCAAAGGAGGAAGAAGGCGTGGATGAAAAGGTGAATCCTTATCCCTTTATATGGGTGGCCGAAACTAAGCGTCCCCACTAGCATGGTAAAACTCGCTTATCCCCCAAGCGCCGTAATCGATGGCGCGGTTGGGTTACCCACACCCGTATTGATGAGAATCCCGTAATCAGGGGACACCATCTCTGCTTTGACATGACGTGTCAAAAAACCGCCTCGCGTTATGTGCAGGGCTAGTTAAAGGAAACGGTTCGAATAATCACCGGGCCGTGACGTAATGTCATGTTGCCAAAATACATCAGCAAATTGAATTTGTGAAATATTATTCTCTCTACGATGGTATGTGGAACTTATTTTGCAGGGTCGGACACTATCCTTATATTCAAAATTCTTCCGTGGAGTATTCGGCGGAGGAACCCGCCTTGCAATGCCGAAGACAACACTGCGCGCCGGACTCATCATCATTGAAAGCCTGGTTCAGGGGCTACTGAGGGAGTCCTGGATTAGGGGGTCTCCTGACAGCCGGATACAAGATTGAAGACTTCGTCTCGTGTCTGGATGGGACTCTACTTGGCGTGGAAGGCAAGCTAGGCGATATGGATATCTCCTCCTTTGTAACCGACCTTGTGTAACCCTAACCCTCTCCGGTGTCTATATAAACTGGAGGGTTTTAGTCCGTAGGACAACGACAACTATAACATACAATCATACCATAGGCTAGCTTCTAGGGTTTAGCCTCTCTGATCTCGTGGTAGATCTACTCTTGTACTACCCATATCATCAATATTAATCAAGCAGGACGTAGGGTTTTACCTCCATCAAGAGGGCCCGAACCTGGGTAAAACATCGTGTCCCCTGCCTCCTGTTACCATCTGGCCTAGACGCACAGTTCGGGACCCCCTACCCGAGATCCGCCGGTTTTGACACCGACACCAACCATAGCATTAAAGTATCAAGTCCTCTTTATCCCATACACAACAACCCCCTTACTCGGGTTTGTGTTTCAGTCACTCACGCAACCCACTATAAGCGAATCATAGACGTATTGCAACACCCTACAACGGGAATCCCTCACGCTTGCGCGACACTGAGAGCACCATAGGACAACACCAATAATAAAACATGCAACTCAAACCAATCAAAATCATCAAATAACCCGTAGGACAAAACAGATCTACTCAAACATCATAGGATAGCCATACATCATTGGGAAATAATATATAGCGTTGAGCACCATGTTTAAGTAGATATTACAGCGGGTAAAAGAGGGGTTACACTGCTGCATAGAGGGGGGGGGGAAGAGTTGGTGATGATGGCGGTGAAGTTGTTGGTGAAGATTGCGGTGATGATGATGTCCCCCGGTGGCACTCCAGTGCCACCGGAAGCGAGGGGGAGAGAGCCCCCCTCCTCCTTCTTCTTCCTTGACCTCCTCCCTAGATGGGAGAAGGGTTTCCCCTCTGGTCCATGGCCTCCATGGCATGGGAGGGGCGAGAGCCCCTCCGAGATTGGATCTATCTCTCTGTCTCTCTCTGTTTCTGCGTTCTCAGATTCTACCCTTTCACCGTTTCTTATATTCCCGGAGATCCGTAACTCCGATTGGGCTGAAATTTTAACACGATCTCTATCCGGATATTAGCTTTCTTGCGACGAAAGAAGGGTGTCAACCGCCTTACGAGGTGGCCACGAGGGTTAGGCGCGCGCCCCCTGCCTCGTGGGCCCCTCGAGCATCGTCTCGCGTTGATTTTTCTTCCCAAAAATCACATATATTCCAAAAAAAAATCTCCATCAGTTTTCATCCCGTTTGGACTCCGTTTGATATGGATATTCTGTGAAACAAAAAACATGCAACAAACAGGAACTGGCATTGGGCACTGGATCAATATTATAGTCCCAAAAATAGTATAAAAAGTTGCCAAAAGTATATGAAAGTTGTAGAATATTGGCATGGAACAATAAAAAATTATAGATACGACGGAGACGTATCAGCATCCCCAAGCTTAATTCTTGCTCGTCCTCGAGTAGGTAAATGATAAAAAAGATAATTTTTGATGTGGAATGCCACCTAGCATAATCTTGATCACATATCTAATCATGGCATGAATATTAAGACACAAGTGATTCAAAGTAATAGTCTATCATTTGACATAAAAACTATAATACTTCAAGCGTACTAATAAATCAATCATGTCTTTTCAAAATAACATGGCCAAAGAAATTTATCCCTACAAAATCGTATAGTCTGGCTATGCACCATCTTCACGACACAAAATATTCACATCATGCACAACCTCGATGACAAGCCAAGCAATTGTTTCATACTTTGGACGTTCTCGAACCTTTTCAACTTTCGCGCAATACATGAGCATGAGCCATGGACATAGCACTATAGGTGGAATAGAATGGTGGTTGTGGAGAAGACAAAAAGGAGAAGGTAGTCTCACATCAACTAGGCGTATCAACGGGCTATGGAGATTCCCATCAACAGATATCAATGTGAGTGAGTAGGGATTGCCATGCAACGGATGCACTAAGAGCTATAAGTGTATGAAAGCTCAGACTGAAAAC
The DNA here is from genome assembly GCA_034509565.1 of Triticum monococcum. NCBI lineage: Eukaryota > Viridiplantae > Streptophyta > Magnoliopsida > Poales > Poaceae > Triticum > Triticum monococcum. Next base: position 252,519,064 of record CM067845.1, read on the forward strand.
TAAGTGGGTGTGCATCCAACTTGCTTGCTCATGAAGACCTCAGGCTTTTGAGGAAGCCCATCATCGGAATATACAAGCCAAGTTCTATAATGAAAATCCCCACTAGTATATGAGAGTGATAACTCAAGAGACTCTCTATATGAAGAACATGGTGCTACTCTGAAGCACAAGTGTGGTAAAAGGATAGTAACATTGCCCCTTCTCTCTTTTTCTCTAAATTTTTTGGGCCTTCTCTTTTGTTTGGCCTTTCTCTTTTTTATTTTTTATCTTTTTTTTTTTATTTTTTTCGTCCGATATCTCATCCCGACTTGTGGGGGAATCATAGTCTCCATCATCCTTTCCTCACTGAGGCAATGCTCTAATAATGATGATCATCACACTTTTATTTACTTACAACTCAATATTACAACTCGATACTAGAACAAAGATATGAATCTATATGAATGCCTCCGGCGGTGTACCGGGATGTGCAATGATCTAGCGTAGCAATGACATCAAAAAACGGACAAGCCATGAAAACATCATGCTAGCTATGTTACGATCATGCAAAGCAATATGACAATGAATGCTCAAGTCATGTATATGATGATAATGGAAGTTGCATGGCAATATATATCAGAATGGCTATGGAAATGCCATGATAGGTAGGTATGGTGGCTGTTTTGAGGAAGGTATATGGTGCGTTTATGGTACCGGCGAAAGTTGCGCGGTACTAGAGAGGCTAGCAATGGTGGAAGGGTGAGAGTGCGTATAATCCATGGACTCACATTAGTCATAAAGAACTCATGTACTTATTGCAAAAGTTTATTAGCCCTCGAAGCAAAGGACTACTACGCATGCCCCTAGGGGGATAGATTGGTAGGAAAAGACCATCGCTCGTCCCCGACCGCCACTCATAAGGAAGACAATCAATAAATAAATCATGCTCCGACTTCGTTACATAACGGTTCACCATACGTGCATGCTACGGGAATCACAAACCTCAACACAAGTATTTCTACTAATCCACAACTAACCACTAGCATGACTCTAATATCACCATCTTTATATAGCAAAACTATTGCAAGGAATCAAACATATCATATTCAGTGATCTACAAGTTTTATGTAGGATTTTATGACTAACCATGTGAATGACCAGTTCCTGTCATCTCTCTAAATAGATATAAGTGAAGCAAGAGAGTTTAATTATTTCTACAAAAGATATGCCCACGCTCTAACAAATATAAGTGAAGCAAAAGAGCATTCTACAAATGGCGGTTTTCTATGTAAGGAGAAACAGGCAATCCAAGCTTCAAATGATATAAGCGAAGCACATGAAGCATTCTATAAAGCCATACTCAATAGATATAAGTGAAGTGCATAGAGCATTCTATAAATCAACCAAGGACTATCTCATACTAGTGTCAAAACCAAGGACTATCTCAACTCTTGTAACACATATACTCATTGAATACAATCAAGGAGGACGCAGGGTTTTACCTCCTTTAAGAGGTCCCAAACCTGGGTAAACATTGTGTCCCCTTCGCCCCTTATTACCATTGATCCTCAGACGCACAGTTCGGGGCCCCCTACCCGAGATCTGCCGGTTTTCACACCGACAATGGGATCCAGAGAATCAGGTTTGAAGCCTTTGCTCTTTAGGAAGTCTTTGAGTGTGTCATACCAAGCTCGTGGTGCTTGTTTGAGGCCGTACAGTGCCTTGTTGAGCTTATATACCATATTCGGATGCTTTGGATCTTCAAAACCAGGTGGTTGAGCTACATATACTTCTTCTTCGATTTTATCTTTGAGAAAAGCGCTTTTCACATCCATTTGATACAGGAGGATGTTATTGTGGTTAGCATAGGCTAGCAGTATGCGAATGGCTTCAAGCCCAGCCACAGGAGCAAAGGTTTCATCGAAGTCAATTCCCTCAACTTGTGTGTAACCTTGAGTAAGAAGACAAGCTTCGTTTCTGACAACTTGACCATGTTCATCTTGATAGAGGCGAGGGTCCTGATCTTTCGATGAGATGATAACTATCAATTTGGTGGAGTCGACTTTGACGATCTGACTACAAACATGCATGACGTTGCACCTTAGCAATCGCTAAACTAATCTCCCGAGGTTATTGACGATGTTGGAAGCACGATCAGCCTGACCACGAAGCTCTATTCCTGCACACAATCGAAGAACAAACAAGAATATCATATTTCAACCTGAATATTGCGAATATAGATGAAGTATTGATAAAGGTGGGGATCCGAAAGCGGTCTTGGTCTGGTCATTGGACACGAACGAAGTACATGAAGTTGCGTTGGCTAACTTTTAACTAATTGAATCCCAAAGAAAAAGCTACTAGATGGATCTACTTGTATAGGAGCAAGGGTGATGCGGAGCATCCCAAGACCATCCCTATGGACCCAACTACATCTCCTACGACACCTCTTGGACCCATGACACGAGCACGTGCAAGAGCTCTCGAAACCGAGGTGACATCACTCCTCTCACATTTCCACTTTGATACAAATGAGACATGGCTACTACGTCATACAGATACTTTGTGCATGCTCAGGTACCATGGAGAAGCTAAGGAGCAAGGAGAAGAAGAAGAGGAAGATGGATGTGAAGATGGAGAAGAAGAAGTGATGAAGAGGAAGCTACAGGCTCCGGACGACCGGCCTGGACCGGACGTCCGACGACCTCCAGGCTCCGGACGTCCGGCCCTCTCCGGACGACCGACGCCCCCGCACCCGAGCCAAATCTACAGATTTCCGGAGTCCCTCGGACGATCGACAACACCCGGACATCTGACCCCGACCAGACGTCCAACCGAAGCACACCCGAGCTGAAATTATGGACGTCCGACAGGCACCGGACGTCCGGACCCTCGTGAGCCTCCTAACGACCGATGACCCCCGGACGTCCGACGCCTGTGTGCTGATTCGTGTTGGGCCGCAACCCATGTACCCCTTTGCCCCCCTACTTTTCACTAAGACTATAAATACTCCACCTATTCCTTCTAGCTAAGGTTAGCGTTGTGATAGCTCATTTGAGAGATAGAGCTACGCTCATCCATATCGGATCTCCACCTTGCGAGAGACCGCGGCCTCTTCGGAGAAGATCCCTTTGGATTCAAGCCCCCTTTTCTAAGGGAAGATCCCCCTGTGGATTCAAGACCTCCTCACGGAGAAGAACAGTTACTGTGTATCGTCCCTAATTGACCGTGAACCGTGTATCGTTCCATGTATCCGAGGATCTAGCACATGTGTGACTTATTCATGTTGGTTTGAGTGTTCCTCTTTGTTTCCCCTTGTGTTTCTCTCATTTTCCCCTTTGTGTTCTTCGTGTTCTTCACGGGATTCCGCTCCTTTCGTGAAAGATCGGCCGATTAGGGTTCTACCCTACATCATCTTGGTATCATGAGCCACATTGATCATGATTTCGGAGCCTCCCCGTCCGACCCAGCCCAGACGTCTGACCGACCCTGACGAAACTGATTTTTTTTCAGTGTAGTCACCACCACCGCCCAACATTTCCGCATACGCACTCCTACCACCATTACACCATCACCACTTCCTCATACCACCACCATTTGGACCGTTTCGCACTTCGACACGTGCTACCACTTCGAGCTTTGAGAATTTGAGTTGCGGCACTTCATCCTTTTGTGTTTCAGCTATGTTGGTATGGTTGGACATCGACATCACCGCCGCTCATCTTCGCCACGGACGCGTCATCAACAACGACCACCTCGACTACACCTTGGTATTCGTGCCACTATTTTGTCACCATGCCGGAAGCAAGACTAGTAACCTCATCTTGGTATTGGACATATCACTCTTAACATTACATTGATAGCCATCATAGCCTTACTCCTTTGCGTTGCTTACCCATCGAGACTAGCCATTGAGTATTGCCGGCATGGAGACTTTTGCACATTAGTGATCATACTTCCCATAGCATACATACATCATTGTTGCATATATTGGTATCATCTCTTGTGTCACAATGTTGTCATCGCATACACAATTTCTATCTTGGTTCGTCAAGCATCGCATAAGAAAAGAGATCCAACATCAAAGAGCCAAACAAGCTTTTAAGCAAAGAGGAAAGATAAGCAAAGAGCTTTTAAGCAAGAACCATAGCATCATACAACATTAAGATTGTCATACTCGATCATCTTAGATCGTATCATAGAAACACATTGCATAAAGCATACATGGGATAGAAGTCATTGCATTTTTGCTAAGTAGGTTGTGCACAAGTTCTTGTATCCGCCTATTGTGCAATCGTGCTAGTGTCTCTCTAGTGTTGTGCAACAAGAGCATTTTTGTGGATTCCACATTTTGGCTCATCCTTGGTTGCCCAACCCCACTTATCTTTTGCGTGTGTGTTTCCGTGTACCTTATATTCTTGGTCTACTTGTTACATTGCATCTTGCGAATCTTTTCCAACATTATTGAAGCTCACTTACAATTGCATCAAATTTTGTGCCACCATCCTAACCAAGCTCCACCATAAGCTTTTACTTGTGTAGGTGTGAGAAACCGACAAGAGCTGGTACCAATTGTTCTTTTTCCTTGTCCTCCATTGGAGTGATCCTTGATCCACTTTCAACTTCGGTCAAGGTACATTTGGTATTCGTTCTTCTCTTTCTACCACTCACATTTGTCTTGGAATGATGGATAGGCCTAGTACTTCTACCAACCCACTCTTCATGGAGCAAGACGATGACATGAACTCCTTCGTCACCAAGAGTCACCTCTTTGGTGCACAACGTGCTTTGCATCAAGAGCAACAAGGCATGACTGACCGCATCGACAACCTCGCCACTGACTTGCAACTCTCTGAGGAACGTACAAGGGACTACTTCGACCACAAGCTCGATGATCACAAGCAAGAGAATGATGCAAGGATGGACGAGATTCGCGCTTTGTTGCTCAACTGCTCTTCTTCCACTTCAAGAAGGAGCCGTTCAAGTCGCAACTCCGACTTCACCCTCTCCGGCTACACCGACATCGAACACTCTTTGCCGTGCCGCGCGCAATGAGCATCAAGCAAGCCTCAATCCTCTAAGAAACACTGACTCGCAAGAGCACCGGCGACGTCAAACTAAAGAGGCCTTTGCGCTAGCACGAGAACGGAAACGACAACACCAACGTGAAGAGGAAGAGCGAACGTGTTTTCAACAAAATGCACAAGATGCCGAGGCACAATGCCAAGAACAACAACTCTGTGACGCTCAAGCACTTGAGGCGCAACAAGCCCTACGAGATTCAAGTCGAGCCGTAGCCGACAAGCATGTGAACAAGAGGAAGCACTTCGCGAAGAAATTCATGAACGACGACATCAAGCTCACGTGCAACGTCAAGCTCGACAAGCTCCTCACAAGCTCACCAAGAACAACAAGTTCATCAAGAGCATGAAGACAATGGAGATCATCCACGACAAGAGCAACATGAGGATGACTACCCTCCGCGCCAAGAGCACCACGAGTTGAACAATCTCAACAACATGGACGTCATCATCCATGACCCCAACACAATGAAGAACAACTCTACCGAAAGCTCAAGTTCACCATGCCCAAGTTCAATGGAAGCAACGATCCTGAAGAATATCTTTCATGGGCATTGAAGGTCAACAAAATCTTCCTCTTGCACAACTATGAAGAAGAGAAGAAGATCGCAATGGCATTCCTTGAGTTCCAAGACTATGTCCTCATTTGGTGGGAACAAGCCATAGAGCACCAAGAGACAAGAGGTGAACCACCCATCACCACTTGGGCACAAATGAAGGATGTCATGAGAGCATGCTTCGTGCCTACCCACTACAACCGCGACATCTTCAAGAAACTCCAACAACTCAAGAAAGGAACCAAGAGCGTTGAAGAGTACTACAAGGAGATGGAGATTGCCATGATACGAGCCAATGTCACGGAAGATGATGAGCAAACAATGGCATGTTTCTTGAATGGACTCAACTATCCTATCAAGAAGATCGCCGACCTCCAACCATACTCGAACCTCATCGAGCTAGTGCACCAAGCTACCAAAGTGGAACGCCAAGTGCAAGATGATTTCAAGTATGCCAAGTTCTCATCCAAGTCATACGGCTTCTCGAACAACCAAGCTTCAACGACTCCAACACCGACTACCAAGCCTTCTACTAGCACCATTGACAAGTTGAATTCAAAGAAAGCTTCGTCAACTCCAAGTCATCCTCCTACTACAAGCAACTTCAAGCCGAGAGCTTCATCATCATCAACTCCAACCGATGAGACCGTCAAGACGAGTTCCTTCAAGTGTTTCACTTGCGGAGGCCGAGGCCACAAGTCCTACGGGTGCACCAACAAGAGGACCATGATCCTCGACGGAGACGTCACTTATGACTCAATGAGTGAAGAAGAAATGGACGCCATCGAGCAAGTCGCCATGCACCGACAATTGAACGATGAAGAGGAACAAGTTTTTCGCGATGAAGATTCAAGTCCCGCCCTTGTTGTCTCCAAGGTCTTGACTCTCCAACATCACCAGGAAGAAGACCAACGATGCCACATCTTCCACACCAAGGCCGGCATCAATGAACGTTCCGTCAAGGTCATCATAGATGGAGGAAGTTGTCATAATCTCACAAGTGAAGAACTTTGCTCCAAGATCCAATTGCCTAAGACGAAGCATCCACATCCATACAAAGTGCAATGGCTTAGCGACTCCGGCACTATCCAAGTCGAGCACCGAGTACAAGTCTCCTTCAAAATTGGCGCCTACGAAGACACCTTAGAGTGCGACGTCATTCCAATGAATGTTTGCCATCTTCTCCTTGGACGCCCATGGCAATTCAATAGAGGAGTCATCCATAGCGGCCGAACGAACCACTACATCTTCAAGATGAAGGGCAAGGAGTATGTACTTCGTCCCATGTCTCCAAGTCAAGTGATCGCCAACAAGCAAGCTACCCATCGTGGAGATCATAGTGAGAGGGCGAGCTACCAAAAAGAGAGTGAGCACCACAAGCCCAAATCGAACACCTCCACGATGAGCGAAAAGAAGAACTTAGTCCTATTTGCCACCAAAAGTGAGATACGAGGAGTGTGTGAGAACCCATCTAGTGTCCTACACTACGTCCTCGTGTGCAAGGACAATGCACCACAAACTAACACTTCTCACACACTTCCTCTAGTGTTGTCTTCTCTTTTGCAGGAATTTCACGATGTTTTCCCCGATGAGCTACCTCCGGGACTACCTCCACTACGAGGCATTGAGCACCGCATCGACCTCATCCCCGGAGCACCGCTTCCGAAGAAAGCTCCCTACCGCGTCAACCCCGAAGAAACCAAAGAAATACAAAGGCAAGTAAAGCATCTTATAGACCATGGACATGTGCGTGAAAGTTTGAGCCCTTGTGCCGTCCCGTTCATTCTTGTGCCAAAACGTGACGGTAGCTTTCGCATGTGCTCCGATTGTAGACCTATCAATGCTATCACCGTTCGCTATAGGTATACCATTCCACGCCTTGATGATATGCTTGATGAACTTAGTGGTGCCACTATCTTTTAAAAAATTGATCTCAAGAGTGGTTACTTTCAAATCCGCATACAAGAGGGTGATGAATGGAAAACCGCTTTGAAAACCAAGTTTGGTTTGTATGAGTGGTTAGTCATGCCTATGGGTCTATCGGAAGCACCGGGCACTTTTATGCGCCTCGTGAATCATGTCTTTTGCCCTTACATTGGTATATTTGTTGTGGTCTACTTTGATGACATTCTTGTGTTTAGCAAATCTATCAAAGAGCATGTCACCCATGTCCGCACCGTTTTGCAAACTCTTATAAAAGAGCGCCTCTATGCTAATATGGAGAAATGCCTTTTTGGTGTTGATAAGCTCGTTTTCTTAGGTTTTGTTGTTTCTTCTAAGGGTGTTCATGTTGATGAGTCCAAGATCAATGCTATTAAGACTTGGCCGCAACCAACCAACTTGCATCAAGTGCGTAGTTTTCTTGGCCTTGCGGGTTTCTATCGTCGCTTTGTGAAGGATTTTAGCACCATTGCTTCGCCTTTGCATGCTTTGAGCAAGAAGAATGCGCCTTTTGTTTCGGGACCATCCCAAGATAGTGCATTCAATGAGCTTAAGAATTTGCTTACTCATGCTCCCGTGCTTGCTTTACCCAACTTCGACAAGCCTTTTGAAATTCATTGTGATGCTAGTGGTAGTGGCATAGGAGGTGTGTTAATGCAAGAGAAGCGCCCCATAGCTTACTTTAGTGAGAAACTTTCCGGAGCGCAACTCAATTATCCCATCTATGACAAAGAGCTATATGCTTTAGTCCGCGTTTTGCATGAATGGGAACATTACCTTCGTCCCCATGAGTTTATCATTCATACCGATCATGAGACTCTCAAGTATCTTAAGGAACAAACAAAGTTGAACAAGCATCATGGTAAATGGAGTGAATTTATTGAGTATTTTCCCTATGTAATCAAGTACATCAAGGGTAAAGAAAACATCATAGTGGTAACCTCTTCCGAACAAAGCTCCCTACCGCGTCAACCCCGAAGAAACCAAAGAAATACAAAGGCAAGTAAAGCATCTTATAGACCATGGACATGCGCGTGAAAGTTTGAGCCCTTGTTCTGTCCCATTCATTCTTGTGCCAAAACGTGAAGGTAGCTTTCGTATGTGCTCCGATTGTAGACCTATCAATGCTATCGCCGTTTGCTATAGGTATCCCATTCCACGCCTTGATGATATGCTTGATGAACTTAGTGGTGCCACTATCTTTTCAAAAATTGATCTCAAGAGTGGTTACTATTAAATCCGCATACAAGAGGGTGATGAATGGAAAACCGCTTTCAAAACCAAGTTTGGTTTGTATGAGTGGTTAGTCATGCCTATGGGTCTATCGAAAGCATCGGGTACTTCTATGCGTCTTATGAATCATGTATTTTGCCCTTACATTGGTATATTTGTTGTGGTCTACTTTGATGATATTCTTGTTTATAGCAAATCTCTTAGAGATCATGTCACCCATGTTCGAACCGTTTTGCAAACTCTTCGAACAGAGCAACTCTATGCTAATATGGAGAAATGCCTTTTTGGCATTGACAAGCTTGTTTTCTTGGGTTTTGTTGTTTCCTCTAAGGGTGTTCATGTTGATGAGTCCAAGATAAATGCTATTAAGACTTTGCCACAACCAACCAATTTGCAACAAGTGTGTAGCTTTCTAGGCCTGTCGGATTTCGGGTTCCGGCAGACCCTTAAGGTTCGAACACTGGGGTGCGCGCGGAGATTACGCCTTCTACCTCCCTGCCTCGCAAAGATCTAGACTACAAAAAGAACTGCACAAGGGACACAAGATTTATACTGGTTCGGGCCACCGTTGTGGTGTAATACCCTACTCTAGTGTGTGGTTGGTGGATTGCCTCTTGGGGCTGATGATGATGAACAATACAAGGAAGAACAGCCTCGCGAGGGTCTGTTCTTGGCTGGGGTGATGAACTGCTAGGAGGAGTTCAGCCACCTTTCTCTCTTCTCTCTCTCTCTCTCTGCTTGCAAACCGAATGAACCAACCGCCCCCCGACCAAACCGAACCGAACCGAACCCCCCTGCTATGTGGGTGGCTGGTTCTATTTATAGAGGCCCTGGTCCTCTTCCCAAATATTGAGCGAGAAGGGAGCCAACAATGGCGGGCTATTTTGAAGGGGGACAGCAAGTATCAACTATCCTGACAAAAGCAGTCTTCGCCTGCGCAAAGCTCTGGTGATGACGCCGTCCTGGGCTCCACGGTGACCTCCGTCTCGTAGTCGTCCTGGTCTTGGTCTCATTGCACCGAAATGGCAACCTTTGCCTGATGCCTCGGTACTCTGCGGCTGCGCTTGCCCCCTTTGCACCAAAGAGGAAAGAAGGACACTGCGCGCGTTGGCACCCGCCTGGCGCCCTAAGTTGTCATGGCTTGCGTCACGGGCACCTCGCGAGGTACCCCGCCTTGATCTCTCCGCCTCCTCGCGAGCCAGCGTGACAAGGCCGTGCCTGAGGAAGCTCCGTGTTGTCCGCCTCACGAGGCTTGGCCCCTCGCGAGGGTCTTGAGTCTTGTCTTGATGAAGATGGGCCGTGCTGGGCCTCCTTTGAGCCACGCCGCAGGCCGCAGGCAGGCAAGTCTGGGGACCCCCGTTCCCAGAACGCCGACAGTAGCCCCCGGGCCCAAGGCGCGCCCGGACTTGGCCGTGCCGAGAGGCGAAAGGGCAAGGGCGAAGCACCGTGGGCCCTAACAACCTGCGGCCTTGGGCGCCGCGTGGCGGTTGATGGGACGTGGGTGTCTCCACTTCCCCATGACGCCTCGGTGATCGCGCGAGTTGGACAAGTCCCTGCATGCAAATCGTGTCATGATTACCTGTGACCGTGGAGGCCGGCGGTTGGCCTTCGCCGGCTATAAGTACGGGGCTGCACGTGCCCTTCCAGTCCATTCCTTCTTTTTCATGGCCCCGTAGAAGAGATTCTCGGCCGCCGAGAAGGGGAAGGCTTGCCGGGTTGAGCCCGCCTCTCCCCCACCCAAGCGCGGCAGAGGGCGCCCTCGCAAGCATCCTGTGGCCACCACGGCGGCTCCCCGCGGCCGTGGAGGTGTTCTTCAGCACGGCGACGGGCGGGTTGCTGCAGCCGGGGGGCGCGCTTCGGCTGCGCGTCCCCCCAGGCCGCGCGTTCGTGCTGCTGAAGTGTTGCCGGAGTTCGTCGTGTGGTCGGCGGAGCCGGCTAGCACCCGGCTTCCGCTTCCTCGCTTTCCTCCTAGGCGAGCTCCCGGCCGGCGCCCCGGGCGGCCTCTGGCTCCAGGGCGACGGCTGCTGCAGCCGGGCCTCATGGGTCTCCCTAGAGGTCTCCGCAGCCGGGAGCCTGTCCTTGGCCCGCGGTTGGCAGACGTTTGCCCGTGCGCGTGGCCTGGGCCGCCGGTGCACCCTACACTTCAAGTTTGACGGCGATGCCACCCTCTACGTGAGGGTGTTTGGGGAAGATGGCCGCCGCGCGGGGTGCTGCCCTGAGGGTGACGACCGCGGCTGGGAACCCAGCTCCAGTGACGATGGAGGGAGCAGCGCTCGCGCGGCTGGCGGCGCTCGGAGTTCCTCAAGCTTCTCTGGTTCTTCTTCAGGCGGCGACTCCTCCAGCGGCGGCCGTGATCAGCCTCCACGCCGCTGCGCCCTGGTGAGGCGCGAGAGGGAGTCCGCCCGAGCTCCGGAGGCAGCTCAGGCCTTCCCTGCGACCGGTGTGAGGCGAGCCGCGCCAGATTTGTTCTTCCTTTTTCTCTGTTTCCTGCGCAACAAAGACAATAGTGCGGAGCCCCGCGGGGGCGTGTTTGGGTTATTGTTGTTAATCATCGTTTCGCTTTTGTTACCGTTCCTTCCGGCTATGTACCAAGCGTGGATAGCTCCCGACCCTGGCCGTGGGGGGGGGGGGGACCGACCCAGGCCCTTTGTTTGTGTCGCGATGCCCGTGGGGCACGGACTAGAGGGGTGCTCCTATAAGGGGCCCAGGTCTCGAACTCCTTGAATGACTAGGATAGGAACGCTCGCGAGGGCGCTCAGCTGCCCCCCTCGCGAGGCCTTGCGCAAGAGAAAATGAGATAGGAGAGTGAAAATCCGAAGAACCGCAAGCCAAAGACGGCAACAACTTCAATAAAACTTCAAATGAGAAGGAACAAGCCAACTGCGGAAAGCAAATGAAAAGCCGCGTCCGGCACCTAATCTAGTCTTCGACGTCTTCTCACCAGCGCGGAGCTAAGTGCTGTCACTGGGCGTGGGAGGGAGCCCCAGGGCCTGAGGCCGGCGCTCCTGAGACTCCGGGGCGTGTACAGCCCCAACTCATTATTACGTGAGAGTGTCACGGGCGGCGAGCTTCACAGGCATTGGCCTTCTTCACAGGCTTCGGGCCTTTTTCAAAATGCGATAGCTTCACAGGCACTCGCCTTGCTTCATAGGCTCTGGGCCTTTCCCAAAACGCGATAGCTTCATAGGCACTCGCCTTGCTTCACAGGCTGTGGGCCTTTCCCAAAACGCGATAGCTTCACAGGCACTCGCCTTGCTTCACAGGCTCTGGGCCTTTCCCAAAACGTGATAGCTTCACAGGCACTCGCCTTGCTTCACAGGCTCTGGGCCTTTCCCAAAACGCGATAGCTTCACAGACGTTCGCCTTGCTTCACAGGCTCTGGGCCTTTCCCAAAACGCGATAGCTTCACAGGCACTCGCCTTGCTTCACAGGCTCTGGGCCTTTTCAGGGGTAGAACCTCCGGAGGTGCTGGATGTTCCATGCATTCTGGACCGGCACTCCCTCCTGAGTCTCCAAGCGCGCGGAGCCGGGCCTGGAAACATGAACAACCTTGAACGGGCCCTCCCACATGGGAGAGAGCTTGTGCAGTCCCTCCCTGGAGAGGACCCGCCTGAGCACGAGGTCTCCTACCTCAAGAGTCCTGGGGCGGATGTTGCGGCAGTGATATCGCCGCAGCGCTTGCTGATACCTCGCCGCTCGCAGCGCGGCTTCCCGGCTACGTTCCTCCCCCAACACGAGGTCCATCCCCCGCATGGCGTCCTGCTGCGCCTCGTCGAACGCCAGGACCCGCGCGGAGCGACGTCTGACCTCGTGAGGGAGGACCGCTTCCGCTCCGTAGACCAGGAAGAATGGGGTCTCTCCAGTCGGTTTGGTCGCGGTGGTGCGGATGGACCACAGCATGAACTGAAGCTCATCGTACCAATCTCTGCCACAGGCCTCCAGCTTCTTCTTGAACGTCCTGGTCTTGAGGCCCCTCAGGACCTCCGCGTTGGCTCGCTCGGCCCGGCCGTTGCTTCGGGGGTGCGCCACTGAGGCGTAGCATATCTGCGTTCCAAGGTTAGCACAGTATGTTTTGAAGAGGTTACTGGTGAACTGCGAACCGTTGTCTGTGATGATGCGATTCGGCACCCCGAACCGGCTTATGATGCCCTTGATGAACTTGACCGTGGAGCCCGCAGGGATGGCGCGGACAGCCTCTACTTCAGCCCACTTGGTGAATTTGTCCACGGCAGCGTAGAGGTAGCGATAGCCCCCTGGCGCCCGAGGAAACGGGCCCAAGATGTCCAGCCACCAGACTGCGAATGGCCATGAAAGGGGAATAGTCTGCAAGCCTCCTGCTGGCTGATGGATCTGCTTGGCGTGGAACTGGCAGGCTTCACAAGCTTTCACTAGTTCCACGACGTCATTGAGCGCGGTGGGCCAATAAAACCCACTGCGGAACGCCTTGCCGACGAGGGTCCGCGATGACGAATGATGTCCGCAGTCTCCTCCGTGTATATATTCCAGCAGCTCCTTCCCTTGCTCCCTGGAGATGCAGCGCAGGGATACGTCGTTTGGTCGCTTCCGGTAGAGCTCTCCATCTCCGATGCAGTATGCCGTGGCCTAGCGTGCCACTCGCTCCGCCTCCTCCTCCTTCTCCGGCAAGGTCCCTTGCGTCAAGTAGCTCCGGAGCTCCGTGATCCAACATCCCTCCCGAGGTTCCATCGTCAGGAGCAGGCGCGCTCCTGAGGCCGGGCCACAGGTCGGAGCTCCTGAGGCAGGTGGCTGGGGGAGCTCCTCCAAGGGCTGAGCCGTGTTTGACAATGACGGCAGAGCTAAGGGCTTGAAGAGCCGCTCCTTGAAAACGCTAGGCTCCTAGGATAACCGTCTGGACGCGCGTTTGGCGATATCGTCGGCCTCCTGATTGGTGCCACGGGGCACATGCTGCAACTCCAACCCCCAGAATTGCTTCTCCATCCTGCGGACTTCCGCAAGGTAGGCTTCCATGTGCTCATCCTTCGGCTCGTACACCTTGTTGGAGAAGTTGACAAGGAGTTGCAAATCGCCCTTGATGGTGAGGCGTTTCACTCCTAGGGCGGCCGCGGCCTTCAAGCCTGCTATTAAACCTTCATACTCCGCTATGTTGTTGGAGACCTTTTCGCCTTGCTGGAAACAGAGTTGCACGGCGTAGTAGAGCTTGTCCTATGTGGGTGATATAAGCACCGCCCCAGCTCCAGCGCCATGCCTGGAGAACGCCCCATCGAAGTACATGACCCAGCCTTCTGGCGCCTCGCTTCCCGGGGATAGGGACCGATCCTCATCGGCCTTGAGTCCTGGCGCCTCCGTCCACTCTGCCACAAAATCTGCCAACGCTGCTCCCTTGATGACCCTGGTCGTGCTGAATTCGAGCTGAAACGCTTGCAGTTCTATGTTCCACTCAGCGACCCTTCCAGCTGAATTAGGGCTCCTAAGCACTCTCTCCAGGGGGTACGACGAGACGACCTTGATGGGGTGACCCTGAAAATAGTGCCGCAGCTTGCGCGAAGCCACCAGTAGTGCGAGGAGGAGTTTCTGAGGCATGGGGTACCATGCTCTTGCATCCCGCAACACTATGCTGACGAAGTACACTGGGTGCTCAACGAGGCAGAGTGCGTCAGTGCTGGTGGCTCCTTCCGGAGACCGTGGCGCCTCTTGAGGCAATGAGGCCTCCTCAGACTGGCCATCTGGAAGAGGGGCCTCTTCCGCCTCTGGTGCACCCCTCTGCGGCGGCTGATCCTCCTCAGCCGCAGTGGTGGTTTCTGTAGGCCTTCCTTGTCCTTGTTCTGCCTTGTCCTGGGCTGCTGCCGTGGTTTTGATTCGGCGCTCCTCTCTGACTGCCACCAAGGCTGCGCTGGCGGAGTAAGGAGTGGCGGCGAGGTAAAGCACCAGGGGCTCCTGAGGGCGCGACGCCACCATGACCGGTGGGCTGGTCAGGTATCTCTTGAGATCCTGGAATGCCTTGTCGGCCTCTTCAGTCCACTCGAAGGGCCCCTTTTTCTTCATTAGCTGGAAGAAGGGCAGGGCTCGTTCTCCTAACTTGGAGATGAAGCGCCCTAGCACGGTCACGCGCCCCGTGAGCTTCTGCATTTCTCTGAGGGTCTTTGGCGGGCTCATGTCGTCCACCGCCTTGACCTTCTCTGGGTTAGCCTCGATGCCTCGGTGGGACACGAGGAAACCCAAGAGCTTGCCCGAGGGGACTCCGAACACACACTTCTCTGGGTTGAGCCGTAGGTTCACTGCGTTGAGGCTCGCGAAGGTTTCCTCCAAATCCTGTATCAAGGTCCCGGCCTCCCGAGATTTTACCACAATGTCATCGACGTAAGCTTCAACATTCTTCCCGAGCTGCGGGCCCAAGGTTATGTGCATCAGCCGTTGAAAGGTCGCCCCTGCGTTATGCAGCCCGAATGGCATGCACGTGTAGCAGTATACCCCACACGGGGTTAGGAAGGCTGTCTTCTTGACGTCTTCTACCGCCATCTTGATCTGGTGATACCCAGAGAAGGCATCCAGGAAGCATAACAGGTCGCATTCCGCAGTGGAATCGATGATCTGATCGATGCGGGGGAGCGGGAACGGATCTTGCGGGCATGCTTTGTTGAGGTTGGTGAAGTCGACACACATACGCTCCTTCCCTCCCTTCTTTGGCACAACGACAGGGTTGGCCAACTAATCTGGGTATCGGACCTCGCAGATGACCCCAGCGGCCTCTAATTTGCGGGTCTCCTGGATGATGAAGGCCTACTTCTCTGTGGATTGCCGCCTGGCCTTTTGCTTCACAGGCCGCACGTTGGGGCAGACGTTGAGGTGATGCTCGATTACACTCCTGGGGATCCCTGCCAACTGGTCCGGTTCCCAAGCGAATACCTTCTTGTTCGTGCGCAGGAACCTGACCAGGGCCTCCTCCTGCTCGGGTTTGAGGTGGGCGCCTATGGTGAAAGTGGCGTTGGTGGTCCCGTCCTCATCGACGGGTATCTGCTTGGTTTCTGCCTTGTCTTGGGTGAACAACTGCTTCTTCTTGGCGGGTGCAGCCCCCTTGGCCTCGGAGGGCTCCGAGTCGGCGGGCTGTGCCGACGCCGCTGTCTTGAAGGCGAGCTTGAGCGCCCGCAGCGCGTCCCCGATGTCCCCGTGCACAGTGAGGACACCGTTGCTCCCAAGCATCTTCATGAGGTTGTACGCCGGGTGTGTCGCGGCCATAAATTGGGCCAGCGCTGGGTAGCCGAGGATGGCGTTGTAGGGGAGGCCGATGGGGGCGATGTCGAAGTTGACCAGCCCCGTGCGGAAGTTGTTGTAGGTGCCGAAGGTCATTGGGAGCCGGATCTGCCCCCAAGGAACTGGACGGCTTGCTCCCGACGCCTGAGAAGGGCCGGCTGGGTTGTAGCCATTCCAGGGGTATGCGGAGGAGGTTGAAGGCCTCGACCGAGAGCACGCTGAGGCCCGCTCCGCCATCAACGAGGGTTTTGGTGACGACCACCTGGCAGATGGTGGGGGTGAACAACATGGGGAGCGCGCCCGAGCAGGCCAAGTTGGAGGGGTGGTCCTCTGAACTGAAGGTCAGGCCGGTCTCGGGCGCCGTCCGATCCGGGGGAGCCCCCTGCCGTGTGGAAGCGGCGCTGACCCGGCGGATGAACGGCTTGACGTGGTGACTTGTGGGCGGCGCCTGCGAGCCGCCCAGGAGGGCCGCGACGAGCGGGGGTGTCGGTGTAACGCGATGGGACGGCGCAGGAGAGCCCCCTGTGGCGCGGACGAGCTCGGCGACGCGATCGAGCCATTCCCCATAGACGTCGTCGGCAGGGCGGCAGCGCAGGAGCTCGTTCGCCGCGAGGAGCACAGCTCGAGCCTTGAAGGGGGTGCAGAGTGCGCGGGACGAAGAACCAGCTGGTGCGAGCGATGGAGTAGCGGTGCGGCCGTCTTGCTGCACGGATGGATGCTGGGACGACGCTTGCTGCTGGCCCCCCGCCAGGACGGTGGCGGCGTTGATGGCGGGCGACGGGGAACAACGATGGCGTCCGCCGACGGGCGCCGTCTGGGCGACGCGAGAAGCGATGGCGGCCCGGCGCTCGGTGCGGGCCCGACGAGCGTCGGACATGGATGCGACGGTCGGAGGAGAACGGAGCAGTGAACGACGAATTCCGGCGCACCCCTACCTGGCGCGCCAAATGTCAGATTTCGGGTTCCGGCAGACCCTTAAGGTTCGAACACCGGGGTGCGTGCGGAGATTACGCCTTCTACCTCCCCGTCTCGCAAAGATCTAGACTACAAAAAGAACTGCACAAGGGACACATGATTTATACTGGTTCGGGCCACCGTTGTGGTGTAATACCCTACTCCAGTGTGTGGTTGGTGGATTGCCTCTTGGGGCTGATGATGATGAACAATACAAGGAAGAACAGCCTCGCGAGGGTCTGTTCTTGGCTGGGGTGATGAACTGTTAGGAGGAGTTCATCCACCTTTCTCTCTTCTCTCTCTCTCTCTCTCTCTCTCTCTCTCTCTCTCTCTCTGCTTGCAAACCGAATGAACCAACCGCCCCTCTCTCTCTCTGCTATGTGGGTGGCTGGTTCTATTTATAGAGGCCCTGGTCCTCTCCCCAAATATTGAGCGGGAAGGGAGCCAACAATGGCGGGCTAATTTGAAGGGGGACAGCAAGTATCAACTATCCTGACAAAAGCAGTCTTCGCTTGCGCAAAGCTTTGGTGATGACGCCGTCCTGGGCTCCACGGTGACCTCCATCTCGTAGTCCTCCTGGTCTTGGTCTCGTTGCACCGAAATGGCAACCTTTGCTTGATGCCTCGGTACTCCGCGGCTGCGCTTTCCCCTTTGCACCAAAGAGGAAAGAAGGACGCTGCGCGCGCTGGCACCCGCCTGGCGCCCTGAGTCGTCATGGCTTGCGTCACGGGCACCTCGCGAGGTACCCCGCCTTGATCTCTCCGCCTCCTCGCGAGCCAACCTGACGAGGCCGTGCCTGAGGAAGCTCTGTGTCGTCCGCCTCGCGAGGCTTGGCCCCTCACGAGGGTCTTGAGTCTTGTGTTGATGAAGATGGGCCGTGCTGGGCCTCCTTTGAGCCACGCCGCAGGTCGCAGGCAGGCAAGTCTAGGGACCCCCGTTCCCAGAACGCCGACAAGGCCTTGCGGGTTTCTATCGTCACTTTGTGAAGGATTTTGGCACCATTGCTTCGCCTTTGCATGCTTTGAGCAAGAAGAATGCGCCTTTTTTGGGGGACCATCCCAAGATACCGCATTCAATGAGCTTAAGAATTTGCTTACTCATGCTCCCATGCTTGCTTTACCCAACTTCGACAAGCCTTTTGAGATTCATTGCGATGCTAGTGGTAATGGCATAGGAGGTGTGTTAACACAGGAGAAGCGCCCCATAGACTACTTTAGTGAGAAACTTTCCGGAGTGCAACTCAATTACCCCATCTATGACAAAGAGCTATATGCTTTAGTGCGTGTTTTCCATGAATAGGAACACTATCTTCGCCCACATGAGTTTACCATTCATACCGATCATGAGACACTCAAGTATCTTGAGGGTCAAACCAAGTTGAACAAACGTCATGCTAAATGGAGTGAATTTATTGAGTCTTTTCCTTATGTCATTAAGTACATCAACGGAAAGGAAAACATTGTAGCGGATGTAGTTTCTCGCATATGCATGCTCGTTACTTAACTTGAATTGGATGTCATTGGTTTTGAGCATATCAAAGACTTGTATGAGCATGATGCAACTTTTTCTACTCCTTATTCCAAGTGTTTGTCGCACACCTCTTGGTAACGCTATTACATCAAAGATGGATATATTACGAGACCTAACAAACTTTGCATCCCCGAGTCTTCTCTTCGTTTGTTGCTTTTGCAGGAATCTCTTGGAGGAGGCTTAATGGGACATTTCGGACGCGACAAGATGTTCGCTACGCTCTCGAAGAACTACTTTTGGCCCAAGATGTTTTGGGACGTCAATCGCTTCACCAACCGACGCTCTACATGTTGCAAAGCTAAGTCCAAAGCTCAATCGCATGGCCTTTATATGCCTCTACCAATTCCATACCAACCATGGGAAGACATTAGCATGGACTTTGTACTTGGGTTGCCTAGGACTCGAAATGGGAAAGATTCGATATTTGTCATTGTGGACCGTTTCTCAAAAATGGCACATTTTATTCCTTGCAACAAGATAGACGATGCTTCACATGTTGCTAATCTCTTTTGTAGGGTAATATTGCGTCTACATGGAGTGCCAAAGACTATCGTCTCGGAGCGCGGCGTCAAGTTCCTTAGCTACTTTTGGAAGACCCTATGTGCCAAGCTAGGAATCAAGCTACTCTTCTCTATGGCATATCATCCACAAACCGACGGCCAAACGGAAGTTACGAACCGCACACTCTCCGCTCTACTTTGGGTACTCATCAAGAAGAACATCAAGGAGTGGGAGGAGTGCCTACCTATCACCGAGTTCGCCTACAACCGAGCAAGACACTAAACTACCGGGAAGTCCCCCTTCGAGGTCATCTTCGGATTCAACCCATTGTCACCATTGGACATTCTTCCTCTACCACTCCAAGACCGCATCAATTTGGACGCAACTGCACGCGAGACACATCTCAAGAAGGTGCATGAAGATACAAGAAACACCATCGAGTGCCAAGTACAACGCCTTGCGACCAAGCTCAACATCAACAAGCACCCTGTGGTATTCAACATTGGAGATCTCGTGTGGCTACACCGTCGCAAGGACCGCTTTCCCCAAGAACGCATGATGTAGGGTAGGACCCTAGGGGCCGATCTTTCACGAAAGGAGCAGATCCCGCGAAGAACACGAGGAACACGAGGGGGAAAAGAGGGAAAACACAAAGGGAAACACAAGAGGAAACACTAAACAAACATGAATAAGTCACACATGTGCTAGATCCTCGTGTACATAAGAGAAGATACACGATCCACGATCAACTAGGGATGATACATGGTAACCGGTCTTCTCCGTGAGGAGGTCTTGATGTTCTTCCCTAAAGAGGGGTCTTGAATCCGCTTGGGGAATCTTCTCCGAGGAGGTGCGATCTTCGAGGAGAAGGTAACCAAGTGGATGAGCAAAGCTCTCACACAATCATGAGCTATCTCTTTTGCTAACCCTAAAACGTAGGTAGGAGAAGAGTATTTATAGTCTAGGTGACGAAAGGGTACACGGGCCTCGGCCCAAGTGGCTGCGCGTAGGCAGGGCCGGAAGTTTCGGGCGAGGCCGGAAGTTCCGGGCGCCGGAGGTTCCGAGGAAGGTCTGGCCTAACCCGAGAGTTGGCGTGGGTGGCTCTGGGTTGGCATCCGGGGGCCGGAAGGTCAGGGCTGGCCGGAAGTTCCGAGCGCCGGAAGGTCCGAGTCGGGTTCTGGGCTAACCCGAGAGTTGGCATGCCTGGGCTGGGCGAAGTCGTCAGAGGCTGGAAGGTCTGGGGGCCGGAAGTTCCGGGCTCTGGCTGGAGGTTCCGGGCTGTCCAGAGTGTTGACGCCTGTCTCTTCTTCTACAGCCCTCGGCTCCGAGTCTTGAGCGTTGTACCTGATCACACATAGCATCTCGGACTTAGGCAGTAGCCATGTCTCACTGGAAGAGGGGGAAAACTCAAGTAGGAGTGATGTCACCTTGGATTGAATAGAACGTGCCCAAGCCCTTGTCATGGGCCCACTTGGAGCTTGGATAGTTGAGGTGGCGTCCATGGGGATGGTCGTGGGATGCTCCGCATAATCTCCCCTCCCTTGGGGAAGATCCATCCTCGGATCGAATTCTTCATCACCATGGAAGGGAGAGAGATCTTTGATGTTGAAGATGTCGCTCACGTTGTATTTGTCGCGCGGGAGGTCGATCTTGTAAGCGTTGTCGTTGTAGCGTGCGAGCACCTTGAAGGGTCCATCTGCTCATGGTCAAAGCTTAGACTTGCGTTCTTGTGGAAAGCGGTCCTTGCGAAGGTGTAGCCACATGAGATCACCAATGTTGAAGACCATAGGTTGCTTGCTGACGTTGAGCTTGGTCGCAAGGCGTTGTACTTGGCGCTCGATGGTGTTTCTTGTATCTTCATGCACCTTCTTGAGATGGGTCGCTCGTGCACTTGCGTCGAAATTGATTCTCTCTTGGAGTGGTAGAGGTAGAATATCCAATGGTGACAAAGGGTTGAATCCGTAGACGACCTCGAAAGGGGACTTACCGGTTGTTGAGTGTCGTGCTCGGTTGTAGGCGAACTCGACGATGGGTAGACACTCCTCCCACTCCTTGATTTCTTCTTGATGAGTACTCGAAGTAGAGTGGAGAGTGTGCGATTTGTCACCTGCGTTTGGCCGTCGGTTTGAGGATGGTACGCCGTGGAGAAGAGTAGCTGATTCCGAGCTTGGCGCATAGGGTCTTCCAAAAGTTGCTAAGGAACTTGACGTCACGGTCCGAGACAATGGTCTTTGGCACACCATGGAGACACAAAATTTCCCTACAAAAGAGATTAGCAACATGTGAAGCATCGTCTATCTTGTGGCAAGGAATAAAATGTGCCATTTTGGAGAAACGGTCCACAACGACAAATATGGAATCTTTCCCATTTCGAGTTCTAGGCAAACCAAGTACAAAGTCCATGCTAATGTCTTCCCGTGGTTGGTATGGAATTGGTAAAGGCATATAGAGACCATGAGATTGAGCTTTGGACTTAGCTTTGCGACATGTAGAACACTGGTTGGTGAAACGATTGACGTCCCGAAACATCTTTGGCAAAAAGTAGCTCTTCAAGAGCGTGGCGAACGTCTTGTCACGTCCAAAGTGTCCCATTAAGCCTCCTCCAAGAGATTCCTGCAAAAGCAACAAGCAAAGAGAGGACTCGGGAATGCAAAGTTTGTTAGCTCTCATAAGATAGATGTCTTTAATGTAATAGAGTTCCCAAGATGTATTCGACAAACACTTGGCATAAGGAGTAGCAAAAGTTGCATCATGCTCATACAAGTCTTTGATATGCTTGAAGCCAATGACATCTAACTCAAGTTGCGTGACAAGCATGCATATGCGGGAAAGAGCATCCGCTATGATGTTTTCTTTACCCTTGATGTACTTGATTACATAGGGAAAATACTCAATAAATTCACTCCATTTAGCATGACGCTTGTTCAACTTTGTGTGTCCCTTAAGATACTTGAGAGTCTCATGATCGGTATGAATGATAAACTCATGGGGACGAAGGTAATGTTCCCATTCATGCAAAACGCAGACTAAAGCATATAGCTCTTTGTCATAGATGGGATAATTGAGTTGCGCTGCGGAAAGTTTCTCACTAAAGTAAGCTATGGGGCGCTTCTCTTGCATTAACACACCTCCTATGCCACTACCACTAGCATCATAATGAATTTCAAAAGGCTTGTCGAAGTTGGGTAAAGCAAGCACAGGAGCATGAGTAAGCAAATTCTTAAGCTCATTTAATGCGGTATCTTGGGATGGTCCCCAAACAAAAGGCGCATTCTTCTTGCTTAAAGCATGCAAAGGCGAAGCAATGGTGCTAAAATCCTTCACAAAGCGACGATAGAAACCCGCAAGGCCAAGAAAACTACGCACTTGATGCAAGTTGGTTGGTTGCGGCCAAGTCTTAATAGCATTGATCTTGGACTCATCAACATGAACACCCTTAGGAGAAACAACAAAACCCAAGAAAACGAGCTTATCAACACCAAAAAGGCATTTCTCCATATTAGCATAGAGGTGCTCTTTTCTAAGAGTGTGCAAAATGGTGCAGACATGGGTGACATGCTCTTTGATAGATTTGCTAAACACAAGAATGTCATCAAAGTAGACCACAACAAATATACCAATGTAAGGGCGAAAGACATGATTCACGAGGCGCATAAAAGTTCTCGGTGCTTCCGAAAGACCCATAGGCATGACTAACCACTCATACAAACCAAACTTGGTTTTGAAGGCGGTTTTCCATTCATCACCCTCTTGTATGCGGATTTGATAGTAACCACTCTTAAGATCAATTTTGGAAAATATAGTGGCATCGATAAGCTCATCAAGCATATCATCGAGGCATGGAATGGGATACCTATAGCGAACGGTGATAGCATTGATAGGTCTACAATCGGAGCACATGCGAAAACTACCATCACGTTTTGGCACAAGAATGACCGGAACGGCACAAGGGCTCAAACTTTCACGCACATGTCCATGGTCTATGAGATGCTTTACTTGCCTTTGTATTTCTTTTGTTTCGTCGGGGTTGACACGGTATGGAGCTTTGTTCGGAAGAGGTGCTCCGGGGATGAGGTCGATTCGGTGTTCAATGTCTCATAGAGGAGGTAGACCCGGAGGTAGCTTATCGGGGAAAACATCTTGAAATTCCTGCAAAAGAGAAGATAACACTAGAGGAAGAGTGTGAGAAGTGTTAGTTTGTGGTGCATTGTTCTTGTACACGAGGATGTAGTGTAGGACACTAGATGGGTTCTCACACACTTCTCTTATCTCACATTTGGTGGCAAATAGAACTAGGTTCTTGTTTTCGCTCATCGTGGAGGCACTCAATTTTGGCTTGTGGTGCTCACTCTCTTTTTGGTGGCTCGCTCTCTCACTATGATCTCCACGATGGGTGGCTTGCTTGTCGGCAATCACTTGACTTGGGGACATGGGACGAAGTACATACTCGTTGCCCTTCATCTTGAAGATGTAGTGGTTCGTTCGGCCGTTGTGGACGACTCCTCTATCAAATTGCCATGGCCGTCCAAGGAGAAGATGACAAACGGACATTGGAATGACGTCGCACTCCAAGGTGTCTTCGTAGGCGCCGATTTTGAAGGAGACTTGTACTCAGTGCTCGACTTGGATGGTGCCGGAGTCACTAAGCCATTGCACTTTGTATGGATGTGGATGCTTCGTCTTGGGCAATTGGAGCTTGGAGCAAAGCTCTTCGCTTGCGTGATTATGACAACTTCCTCCATCGATGATGACCTTGACGGATCGTCCATTGATGCCGGCCTTGGTGTGGAATATGTTGCATCTTTGGTCTTCTTCTTAGTGATGTTGGAAGGTCAAGACTTTGGAGACAATGAGTGCGGGACTTGAGTCTTCATTGCAAAAGACTTGTTCTTCTTCATTGTTCACTTGGCAGTGCATGGCGACTTGCTCAAGGGCTTCCATTCGCCTTCACTCATGGAGTCATAGGTGCCATCATCGTTGAAGACCATGGTTCACTTGTTGGTGCACTCGTAGGACTTGTGGCCTCGGCCTCCGCAAGTGAAGCACTTGAAGGAACTTGTCTTGATGGTCTCATCGGTTGGGGTTGATGATGATGAAGCTCTTGGCTTGACATTGCTCGTAGTAGGATGGCTTGTAGTTAACGAAGCTTTTTTGAAAGTCGACTTGTCGATGTTGGTAGAAGAAGGCTTTGTAGTCGGTGTTGCATTCGTTGAAGCTTTGTTTTGGAGAAGCCGTAGGACTTGGATGAGAACTTGGAATACTTGAAGTCATCTTGCACTTGGCGTTCCGCTTTGGTAGCTTGGTACACTAGCTCGATGAGATTTGAGTATGGTTGGAAGTCGGTGATCTTCTTGATGGGATGATTGAGTCCATTCAAGAAATGTGCCTTTGTTTGCTCATCATCTTCCGTGGCATTGGCTCTTATCATTGCAATCTCCATCTCCTTGTAGTATTCTTCAACGCTCTTTGTTCCTTGCTTGAGTTGTTGGAGTTTCTTGAAGAGGTCGCGGTTGTAGTAGGTAGGTACGAAGCGTGCTCTCATGGCATCCTTCATTTGCGCCCAAGTAGTGATGGGTAGTTCACCTCTTGCCTCTCGGCCCTCTATGATTTGTTCCCATCAAATGAGGACATAATCTTGGAACTCAAGGGATGCCATCGCGATCTTCTTCTCTTCTTCAAAATTGTGCAAACGGAAGCTCTTGTCAACCTTCAATGCCCACGAAAGGTACTCTTCGGGATCGTTGCTTCTGTTGAACTTGGTCATGGTGAACTTGAGTTTGCCATAACGTTTCTCTTCATTATGTTGGGGTTGGGGATGATGACCCCATGTTGTTGATGATTGTGCAACTCGTGGTGCTCTTGGCGCGGGGGGTAGTTATCGTCATGTTGTTCTTGTCGTGGAGGATCTCCATTGTCCTAATGCTCTTGATTGACTTGTTGTTCTTGGCGAGCTTGTGGAGGAGCTTGTCGAGATCGAGGAGGAACTTGACGATGCACGCGAGCTTGAAATCTTCGTTCTTGAATTTCTTCGCGAAGTGCTTCCTCTTGTTCACGGGCTTGTCGGCTTCGATCGGCAATGGCTCGACTCTAATCGCGTAGAGCTTTTTGTGCCGCAAGTGCTTGAGCGTCACGGAGTTGTTGTTCTTGACGTTGTGCCTCGGCATCTTGAGCATTTTGGTGTAGACGCTCTCGCTCTTCCTCTTCATGTTGGCGTTGTCGTTGCTGTTCTCGGGCTAGCGCAAAGGCCTCTGGAGTTTGACATTGTCGGCGCTCTTGAGAGTCGATGTCGCGTAGAGGATTGAGGCTTGCTTGACGATCAGTGCGCGTGGCCTGACGAAGAGTGTTCGATGTCGGTGTACTTGAGCCGGAGAGGGTGAAGTCGGAGGGGCGGCTTGAACGGCTCCTTCTGGAAGTGGAAGACAAGCGGTCGAGTAACAAAGCACGAATTTTGTCCATCCTTGCGTCATTCTCTTGCTTGTGATCGTCGAGCTTGTGGTCGAAGTAGTCCCTTGTACGCTCCTCGGAAAGTCGCAAGTTGGTGGCAAGGTTGTCGATGCGTTCACTCATAGCTTGTTGCTCTTGATGCAAAGCACGTTGTGCACCAAAGAGATGACTCTTGGTGACGAAGGAGTTCATGTCGTTGTCTTGCTCCATGAAGAGTGGGTTGGTAGAAGTACTTGGCCTATCCATCATTCCAAGACAAAAGTGAGTGGTAGAAAGAGAAGAACGAGTACCAAATGTACCTTGACCGAAGTTGAAAGTGGATCAAGGATCACTCCAATGTAGGACAAGGAAATAGCACAATTGGTACTAGCTCTTATCGGTTTCTCACACCTACAGAAGTAAAAGCTTTTGGTGGAGCTTGGTTAGGATGGTGGCACAAAAATTTGATGCAATTATAAGTGAGCTTCAATAATGTTGGAAAGGATTTGCAAGATGCAATGTAACAAGTAGACCAAGCATATAAGGTACACGGAAACATACACGCAAAAAGATAAGTGGGGTTGGGCAACCAAGGATGAGCCAAAATGTGGAATCCACAAAAATGCTCGTGTTGCACAACACTAGAGAGACGCTAGCACGATTGCACAATAGGCGGATACAAGAACTTGTGCACAACCTACTTAGCAAAAATGCAATGACTTCTATCCCAAGTATGTTCTATGCAAGGTGTTCCGATGATATGATCCACGATGATCTAGTATGACAATCTTAATGTTGTATGATGCTATGGTTCTTACTTAAAAGCTCTTTGCTTATCTTTCCTTTTTGCTTAAAAGATTGTTTGGCTCTTTGATGTTTGAGCTCTTTTCTCATACAATGCTTGACGAACCAAGATAGCGCTTGTGTATGCGGAAACAACTTTGTGACACAAGGGATGATACCAATATATGCAACAAAGATGCATGTATGTGATGGGAGGTATGATCACTAATGTGCACAAGTCTTGTTGCCGTCAATACTCAAAGGCTAGTCTCGTTGGGTAAGCAACACAAAGGAGTGAGGCTATGAAGGCTATCAATGTAATGGCAAGAGTGATATGTCCAATACCAAGATGAGGTTACCGCTCTTGCTTACTATTGAAGGTTTCAAAAGAATGAGATTGTAGTCGTTGTCGTAGTGCACGATCTGCAGTACGTTGGCGAAGATGCCGCTGCACTGTGGGCGGAGTTTTCGAAGTAGCGGAAATCGTCAAAGATGTGCGAACTTTCTGTCTAAGCCAGAAGGTCCGGGCAAGACGAAAGGTTCGGGGTCTTGAGGTTCCGGTGCGGCCGGAAGGTCCAGTGGCCGGAAGGTCCGGGCATGACCGGAAGGTCCGGGGGTCGCGAAACTGGCAAGAACAGACAAGTGGGGATCATGGACTTGGGCGGAAAAACTTGAGGAAAAATCCAAATCCACAGGGGAAAAGCAAGGAAATTGGTGGAAAAGAAGGGTGGGGAGGCTAGATCTATGAGCCACACACAAAATTCACGGATCAAATCCAACAAAACTTCAACACACCAACAAATCACAAAAAAAATTGGGGCTATTTTTGGTGGGGATTTTCGGATTAGGACGAAAAACAACAAAACTAGGCTAGAAACACAACGGGGAGGCTCCGAAATTGTGATCAACCTGGCTCATGATACCAAGATGATGTAGGGTAGGAACCCTAGGGGTCGATCTTTCACGAAAGGAGCGGATCCCGCGAAAAACACGAGGAACATGAGGGGGAAAAGAGGGGAAACACAAAGGGAAACACAAGAGGAAACACTAAACCAACATGAATAAGTCACACATGTGCTAGATCCTCGAGTACGTAAGAGAAGATACACGATCCACGATCAACAAGGGATAATACACGGTAACCGGTCTTCTCCATGAGGAGGTCTTGATGTTCTTCCCTAAAGAGGGGTCTTGAATCCGCTTGGGGAATCTTCTCCGAGGAGGTGCGATCTCCGAGGAGAAGGTAACCAAGTGGATGAGCAAAGCTCTCACACAATCATGAGCTATCTCTTTTGCTAACCCTAAAACGTAGGTAGGATAAGAGTATTTATAGTCTAGGTGACGAAAGGGTACACGGGCCTCGGCCCAAGTGGCTGCGCATAGGCAGGACCGGAAGTTCCGGGCGCCGGAGGTTCCGGGGAAGGTCCGACCTAACCCGAGAGTTGGCGCGGGTGGAGCTGGGTTTGCATCCGAGGGACGGAAGGTCCGGGCGCCGGAAGGTCCGGGGCGGTTTCCGGGCTAACCTGAGAGTTGGCATGCCTGGGCTGGGCGAAGTCGTCGGAGGCCGGAAGCTTCGGGTCGGCCGGAAGGTCCGGGGGCCGGAAGTTCCGGGCTATGGCCGGAGGTTCTGGGCTGTCCAGAGTGTTGACGCCTGTCTCTTCTTCTACAGCCCTCTGCTCCGAGTCTTGAGCGTTGTACCTGATCACACATAGCATCTCGGACTTAGGCAGTAGCCATGTCTCACTTGAAGAAGGGGAAAACTCAAGTGGGAGTGATGTCACCTCGGATTGAATAGCACGTGCCCTAGCCCTTGTCATGGGCCCACTTGGAGCTTGGATAGTTGAGGTGGCGTCCATGGGGATGGTCGTGGGATGCTCCGCATCAACGCAAGTCCAAACTTCGACCATGCACGGATGGACCCTTCAAGGTGCTTGCATGCTACAACAACAACACATACAAGATCGACATTCCTCGCGACAAGTACTTCGTGAGCGACACCTTCAACGTCAAAGATCTTTCTCCCTACCATTGTGATGAAGCATTTGATCCGAGGACGGATCTTCCCCAAGGGAGGGGAGATGATGCAGAGCATCCCAAGACCATCCCCATGGACCCAACTACATCTCCTATGACACCTCTTGGATCCATGACACGAGCACGTGCAAGAGCTCTCGAAACCGAGGTGACATCACTCCTCTCACATTTCCAATTTGATACACATGAGACATGGCTACTACCTCATACGGATACTTTGTGCATGCTCAGGTACCATTGAGAAGCTAAGGAGCAAGGAGAAGAGGAAGAGGAAGATGAACGTGAAGACGGAGAAGAAGAAGTGATGAAGAGGAAGCTACAGGCTCCGGACGACCGGCCTGGACCGGACGTCCGACGACCTCCAGGCTCCGGATGTTCGGGCCTCTCCGGACGACCGACGCCCCCGCACCCGAGCCAAATCTATGGATTTCCGGAGACCCTCGGACAACCGACGATGCCCGGACGTCCGACCCTGACCGGACATCCGACCAAAGCACACCCGAGCCGAAATTACGGACGTCCGACAGGCACCGGATGTCCGGACCCTCGCGAGCCTCCGGACGACCGGTGACCCCCGGACGTCCGACGCTTGTGTGCTGATTTGTGTTGGGCCGCAGCCCATGTACCCCTTTGCCCCCCTCTTTTGCACTAAGACTATAAATACTCCACCTATTCCTTCTAGCTAGGGTTAGCATTGTGATAGCTCATTTGAGCGATAGAGCTACGCTCATCCATATCGGATCTCCTCCTTGCAGGAGACCGCGGCCTCTTCGGAGAAGACCCCTTTGGATTCAAGCCCCCTTTTCTAAGGGAAGATCCCCCTGTGGATTCAAGACCTCCTCACGGAGAAGACCGGTTACCGTGTATCGTCCCTAGTTGATCGTGAACTATGTATCGTTCCATTTATCCAAGGATCTAGCACATGTGTGACTTATTCATGTTGGTTTGAGTCTTCCTCTTCGTTTCCCATTGTGTTTCTCTCGTTTTCCCCTTTGTGTTCTTCATGTTCTTCGCGGGATTCCGCTCCTTTCGGGAAAGATCAGCCGATTAGGGTTCTACCCTACATCAAAGGGGTGGCGGACAAGGAGGTGGAAGGACGTCCCAAGGCACCCTAAAAATAACCCTAGGCCGTACAAGGCTCATGGGCCCAAGTGGAGGTGATGCAACACCTTTGTACTTGTAGTTTGACTCAGTTTCTGCTGCAGCATCAGATTGTTTTATCGATAACTCAACACCCCAGATGAATTTGAAGGTGAATCCAATTGATTTGGAAAGAGCACGAAATGTACTTTCCAACAAAAAAACGAATCACCCAATTTGTAGTTTGTATGAAAGAGTTCTTTGCGTTTTGAGTCAGGTATATCTGTGCAGTCCAAATCTGAATTCAGAATAAGAGAGACTTGAACTCTATCTTCTCTTGGCCCAAAAGTGATGTGTGAGGACTTTTTGAACAAGACCTAAACTTCTCCTTTTACCTTATCTTCATATGTGGATTGTACAAATGTCCCATACACCTGCAATTAGACATGGCACAAAAGTCTGTGAAGTATTTTTTGTCCTGGATGACATAAATAAATTATTGCATAGTTTGCATTAGAAATCACCTCACAAGTATACATGTATGCAATATTTTTGGTCTTATCCAAGGTAGTCATGTCCTCATCCTCCTCCCCTTCTTGAAAACAAAGCCGTCCTCGGCGTTGCTTAATCTGAAATGTGGCTAGCAAAAGAGACAAGGTGTACATGTTGTATATGCATATGTCATCCATTTTTTACTTCCCTTGGTTTTTGCACGTATGACACATGTATACATGAGTAACTTTCATAGTTCATGAAATCTAAAGCCAAAATATTATCACAAGAAGTAGAAGGCATGAAAATATTGCAACTCAGTTTGCACATATTAGTGAAGCTCTTACTTATTTCAGAATATTGACAATGTTCATCATTAAATCATCCCAACATTGGTGAATAAACCTTACTTGCATCAAATTTACATGCTACAACATGCTTAAATAAGAAAACATGCAATAAGTCATTTGACAAAGAATCATCACCAAGATTAGAGGCCATCTCAAAATGATTAAACATTGGTTCTTTTGCATCAACAGTTAATTCAATGGGTGCACTCAAAATTGTTGGTATTTTAGTTGTTTGATCACAGGACGCATTCATGACAGTAACATGATTCTCTAAAATAGGTGGTGTGCTCAAATCAACAGGTAACTCAACACATGATGCATTCAAGTTAACTAGGCATGCATCATTCTCATGTGAAGTTATATCATCAATACCTTTATTGTTACCTTGTCGCAAAGACGTAGCTGATGTAGGTACGGACGATGACAATGTACCATACTCTTGAGATGATGTCGCACTCTCAATCCAAGGTGTGGCTGCTCTAGTAGGTGCAACGGTGTAGGAACCAACCGATGGTGGTGAGCATGAACTAGAATAGTAATTGTTGTAGTCACCCAATGCATCCTCCTGTATCTATCTGTCTCTCAAAGGTACAAGCGTGAACATACATACCAGTAATGCAACGAGGAATATACTGAAATCTTGCACGAATATCATGGTTCAAACAACCAAAAAATCTACGCATCATACTATCCTCAGATTCTTCTATGTCACAATGATGCATATAAGATTTGAACAGTGTCACTGCCTTGTTTTAATAGTTCCAATTTGCAAAGCAATTCACGATGATAGTAAGGAGGAAAAAATGTTGTCTCATTGGAGCTTTCAAATGTTTCCAAGTTGTGGGTTGGTTATCAATGTTTTTCTTACAATGTACACTCCACCAAACAGAAGAAAACCAAATGCTCCAGTAGCAGCTCGTACTCTCTCAAGTTCAGAAAAATCATGGTTACTAAAAACTTGTTCTACTTCAAGCTCCCAATCTAGATAAATAGCAAGATTAAATCTACCCTCAAATGACGGCAAAGAGATAACCTGACCATGTGCTTATGTGTGTTGTCCCACCTCTTGTGATGGTGAAGATGTATCCGTCGTCCAAGAACTTCTACCTCTGGAACCTATCATGATTAGTAGAAATAAGATAAAAAACCCAAGAATAATGTTTCTATGAACTACTAGGATGTGGTGGTAAAGCGCTCACAATAAAGCAAATATCAATATCTCACAAGTTCTTACCAAGCAGCAGGTGGTGACAGGTAACCAACGGTGTCAAATAACTCCAAAGATTGAGTAAAACAATTGCCAGGGGAATGCACATATACACGGTGTAGAAATATGTGGAGCTTGGAAGGCTTAAATATATGGTAGCAAAAGATTAGCAATAATCAATTCATCAATGTTGAATAAACGCTCAATGACGGTACTGTGCTGGTCCTAGGCTAGACCGGACTAGAGACGCAAGCCTAGAACACTAATGAGGTCACGGCGTAGCACAACTAGCACAATAAAGGGTATGAAGTAGCTCTGGATAGCAAGATATAAGTGAAGATCACAATGGCAGTAAAGATAATGATGAGAAACAAGTGCCAAGCAGGATATACCAACAAATTTATCTTCAACTTTCCTCTTGGAAAGTTTGTTCCAATTTTCTAATAATTTTTCTCAAGAATGGCTCTGACTCAAGCTTTCACACGCAAAAAGAATCACTCAATTCCGAGTTGATATGAGGAGTTAAAAAAAAATTCTAAAACGGGCCTAAAAAACTGGAACAAGCTGTGTTCACGAACTTTAGAGGGCAAAAAGACCTATTTAGAAGCTGATTTTGAGGTGTAAAATATTGAACTAGTATCTTCAACTATTTAGATGCGGCTTGTCGCTGGCTTTAATTTGAGTACACACGGAGCCAAAACGGAGTTCTTATGAGGAATACATGCCTCTTTTACTGAACAGTGCACAAAACAGATTCCAATCTGAATTCAGCTACAAGATTGACTCTAGATAGATATGAATTTTGTTTTTATTTTCTTCTCTCTTTTTTTACTCCCACTTTTTCTCTCTATATTTTTTCTATGTCTTTTTTTCTCTCTCCCTCTTTCCAAAACAAACTAGATAAGATGCAGATTGGATCAAGCGAAGATGTGAATGGCCTTAGTATGATTATGACAATGAACGGTGGGTAGCACATGGTGAAAATTGATGGATGGGATGGTGGACAGAGGAAAGGAATAACGATGCAGTGGCGGCGTGACTAATGTGACCATAACTCAAAACTCTAAACAAACTAGACACTAAGACCAGCAACTTAACACGAGATGCAACCGATAATTCAATAATGCAAGCCTAACTGATAATAGCGAAAGGCTCAGAAAGTCTGGGACACGGATGAACTAATCTAAGTTTTTTTTGGGTTTTTCGTGGACTATAGGTATGAAGGACAGATGCAATCTAAACTATGAAAAACTATAAAATCTTACCGAGCAACCTGAAAACTGATACCACTTAATGGAGGCGAGGGTCCCAATCTTTCGATGAGATGACAACTACCAATTTGGTGGAGTCGACTTTGATGATCCGACTACAAGCACGCACAATGTTGCGCCTTAGCAATCGCTAAACCAATCTCACAAGGTTACTGATGATGCTGGAAGTACGATCAGCCTGACCGCGAAGGTCTATTCCTGCACGTAATTGAACAAGCAAAAATATGATAATGCAACCTGAATATTGCGAATATAAATGAAGTATTGATAAAGGTGGGGATCCGAAAGCAGTTTTGGTCTGGTCGTTGGACACGAACGAAGTACACGAAGTTGCATTGGCTAACTTTTAACTAATCAAATCCCAAGGAAAAAGCTACTCGATGAATATACTTATATAGGAGCAAGGGGTGGCGGCCAAGGAGGTGGAAGGACGTCCCAAGGCAGCCTAAAACTAACCCTAGGTCGTACAAAGCTCATGGGCCCAGGTGGAGGTGATGCAACACCTTTGGACTTGTAGTTTGCCTCAGATTCTGCTGCAGTATCAGATTGTTTCGTTGATAACTCAACACTCCGTATGAATTTGAAGGTTAATACAATTGGGTTGGAAAGATCACGAAATCTACTTTCTAAAAAAATCACCCAATTTGGAGTCTGTATGAAAGAGTTCTTGGCATTTTGAGTCAGGTATGTCTGTGCAGTCCGAATTTGAATCCAAAACGTGAGAGACTTTGACTCTATCTTCTCTTGGCACAAAAGTGACGTGAGAGGCTTTTTGAACATCACCAAAACTTTTCTTTTTCCCTTATCTTTATATGTGGATTGTAAAAATGTCCCATACACCTGCAATTAGACATGGCACAAAAGTCTGTGAAGTACTTTTATCCTGGATGACATAAATAAATTATTGCATAGTTTGCATTAGAAATTTCGTCAGAAGTATACATGTATGCAATATTTTTGGTCGTATCCAAGATAGTAATATCATCAACACATCTTGTTTGTTGCGATAGATCCTTTTCGTGCCAATAACATTGTGCTTGCGAGGATCAGGATGTTTGACAAGCTCGCAGACATTGTTGAACTCAAATTGTTGAAGCTCTTCATGCATAGCTTGAATCCACTCTGATTCCGTAAAGGCTTCATCAACTATTTTGGGTTCGGCTATGGAGACAAATGCAAAGTGCCCACATAAGTTTGCTAGTTGCGTAGCTCTTGATCGAGTAAGCAGACCAGGTGCGTTGATGCTATCAATTATCTTCTCAATCTGAACTTCATTGGCCACACGAGGATGAACAGGGCGAAGATTTTGTTGTTGCCGATCATTGTCTTCATCTTCAGCATTGTCTTCAGGCTCAGCATTCTCTTCATGTTTTGATAGAAAGACTGTAAGGGAACCCCCTACAGTATAATTGGTGCAACAAACCCAAATTGCGAGTACCATGCCTTGAACCTGGGTGGATGGGAAGGCATCAGCCCCTTCTCACCACTAGGCTATGCCTTAGTCTGCTTCTCTTCACATTGAGTAGGTGCTCGAATGAAAATTTCCTCTTCATCCTGCTCCTCGGATGGTATGATTTCTCCAGTTCCCATTAGCTTGATAAATTCACTAGGAGAAGCTTCGTCTAGCACGTATGGCAGGTGTAACATCCCAATTTTCAATTTGGATGTTAATCATTAGGTCATCATATGCATCCATAATTTGGGCATTTGGAATTTGTTTTATTTGGACTTTTGATCCTAGAAACCTTAAGCAACTCAAGGACCAATTGAGAGAGTTGGAGGTTTCCACAAAAATCCATTTTTGAATTTTCAAAATTGGCAAATTGGATCAAAGTGATTTTTATTCGAAAATTATTTTTTCACTTATTTCAAATAAATAAAATAATGAGAGAAAATAATATTGGAAATTGAATTTTGAATAAAAATATATTTATTTGAATTTTATTTGCAATTTTATTTGGTTGCATTTTATTAAATTAGGAAAAAATGCATTTTTTAAAAATTGCATTTAGCCGAGAAAAATGTTCACATTGTCCCAAATATTAGGAGGGCATGGTGAAAATTGTTTCTAGAATTTTAGGAATTTTATTTTATTTTACTTGGATTTTTCTTCGCGGCGTTTTAAAAAAAAAACTTCTTCGAACCTACTGGGCCGAAGCCCAGCCGGCCCAGCGCCCCGCCATCCCCGAGCCGCGGCGGTAGTTCGGCTCCTGCACGAGCACGCCGCCGCCGAGTCTGGCCAGGACTCCGTCCCCGCCGCCACCTTGCCCCCTCCTCCACGCCAGCACCCCCCGGCCCCTTTAAAAGCCGAGGCCCAGCCGCCCCTCCTCCACAAATCGCCGCCGCCGCAACCGCCGCCTTTTGCCGCCGACGTCGCCTCACCGCAAGCCGCCGATGCCGCCCCGCGCTGCAGTCCCGCCGCCGACACCGCCACCTCGCCGTACCACCCCGTCGCCGAACCGCCCGAACCGGTATTAACCGCCGACCCCGACCCGGTGTTTTTTCGTTTTCGGTTTTTCCTATAAACCCGGTTTATTATTTTTAGGGTAGTTTATTTAGCGAACGTTCGTCCATTAGTCTTCGGTAGTGAACAGTTTTCGTCTGTTAGGTTTCCGTAGCGAACGTTCGTTCGTTAGATTTTTCTTTTTCTGTTTATTTTCGGCTAGGGACCTATCCGTAGTTATTTTCTTCACAGATTAGTCCCTGGCCTTTAAAGGATCACAACTTTTTGCTCGTTTGTCCAAATCCAATGAAACCAACGCCAAATTATTCATTACGATCCCCCCTGTTCAGATAATCAACTTAAACATGTTTTTGAAAGTTTAAAATTTAGTTTCAAATAGATTTGAATTTGAACTTCTTTTGATCGTAACCTGAGTTTCGAATCTCCGATTTGATTGATTCTTTTTGTAAATCAAAGCTCTTCACTTGAACTTTCTGTTTAGATATTTTTATTTGGTTTTATCTTTGCATCTTATGCTTAAGTGCTTATTTATTGCTATCGTTTGTCTATGATATATTTCCGGAGTGCGAAGCTTGCTACTACAAATCTCTAGGGTTTTCCGAACATCAGCAAGGCAAGTTACACTTTGATCATACCCCTTTACTACCCAGTTTTTATGCATTAGTTTCAACCCTCAAACATTGCATGAGTAGGATTGGGAACATGTGGTTATTGTTAAGTAGTTGATGAGGTAGGAACCTATTATCCTTTTTATCAACCCCGGGAATATACGTTATGCTCTTGTTGCTTAGCCATGCTCGTAGATTGGGATTGGTATGTGAGAATCATGAAAGTTGTGAGAGTAATGTAAACTAAGGCAAATTTAAGGTGGCTACTTTAATACAGATCTGGGTGGATTTTTTGCAGGCACCTGGAGAATCCAATGTTGTCCTAGGATATCCCATGGTACCCATGTGATCATCCTATGGAATGCCACCCAGGCTTAAAGGGATCATAATATTATTCATGCTAGAAACTTCCATGTTCAACCACAAGCCCTTATGGGCTCTGGCATAGTTGAGTAAGTTGTGTGACCTCTTTCAGTGGTAGGCTAGCAGATGTAGGGGAAAGTAGGTGGTACTTTCTACCCAGAGTAAAGAGTTAATCCTTCAGAAAGACTGTGTCTTGATCAGACATTTCTCAAACATCATGTAGTGCGAGAAATTCAAAGGCGGAGATCGAGTCTTGTGGGGAAAAGTGCGCAAACCTCTGCAGAGTGTATAAACTAATCATGGTTAGCCGTGTCCCGGTTATGGACATCTTAAGTATCTGGTATTTGAATTATTGATTGATCTCATCACTTTACTTAATGAATTTGTTGGGTTATTAATTTATTTACATGGTGATTTGGGATTGAGTTGGGGAATCCTTCTCAATAATGGCATAAACTTGGTAGTTAAATAAAATCTATTCCTTTTGTTGTAGGGAAAAATTAGCTTTATGCAAATGATAAACTTAGAGCCTCCACCAGCCAAATATGCATGTGGTGGTATCTATTATTCCATCATTTTTATCTATAGTGTGATCTTGCCAGCATATTCCATCTGCTGACCTACATGGCTGCAACGTATCACGTTGCAGAATTTTCAGACGAAGTGCAAGGTGCGATAGGTCGTTGTCATGCACTCAGTTTTGTCGTGGAGTTGGATGGACTCATTTACCTTCGAAGCTTCCGCAGTTATTTAGATGGCCTTCAGCCATATCATTGTAATAAGTACTCATTATGAGACACTCGATGTAATAAGTGTGTGATTGAACTCTGTTATAAATCGTCAAGTACTGTGTGTGTCAGAAATACCGATCCAGGGATGACACTTAAGCACAGAGACTACGGTCCATTGGGATCGGCTCGCTACAATAGGTGCTCTCTTTGCAAGCCGTTAGTCTCGTCGAATCACACATACATAGTTTCAACCACTTTATAGTGAAAGAGGTTGAAGACTCTATAGATGTGCGAATACTTTGCGTAACCGAGCATAAAACCTTCATGTGCTTTCGGTGCAAATTTGCAAGTGTGATGTGGATCCTTAATCCAGCATCTAGCACCGAAGACTTCGAAATAACTAATGTTTGGCTTCTTACCAGTGAGTAGTTCATAAGATGTTTGGCTTCTTTGATGTTGAAGATGTCGCTTACGTTGTACTTGTCGCGTGGGATGTCGATCTTGTAGGCGTTGTCATTGTAGCGTGTTAGCACCTTGAATGGGACGTCGGCTCGTGGTAGAAGCTTTGACTTGCGCTCGTTGGGGAAACAGTCCTTGCGAAGATGAAGCCATACAAGATCTCCCGGTTGGAACCCTATTGGTGTCTTGTTGATGTTGAGCTTTGTGGTGGTGCGATGTACTTGACGCTCGATCGTTGCCCTTCTATCCTCATTCATCTTCTTTAGAAAGCTTGCCCTTGCACTTGCATCCATGTTTGCGCGTTCTTGGAACGGAAGAGGTAGAATGTCCAATGGGGACAACGGGTTGAAGCCGTAGACAACCTCAAAGGGGGACTTGTCGGTAGTAGTGTGTTGTAAGTGCATCTAGTGCCCCTTAGTGATTTTGGTGTGTTGAAGACTTATAGGTTAAGGGACTAATGCATTTGTGAGTGTACACAGGTCTATAAGTCTATGGGGAGTTTGATATTTATGATGAAAGTTGACCCCTAAAAATGAATGTCCTTAGCTGAAGACTTTGGTTTTCTTGAAGACTTTGAAAGTGAAGAAATTGGTGTGACCTTGAAGGATTATGAAGCGAGAAGACTTTTGTTTTCGTAGTTTCATTTTCTCTTTCTTGAGTTATAGGAAACACCGTACTATTAAAGGGGGTCCAGGGAAAACTAAGGAAAAGTTTCCAAGTGATGCTCATCTCAAAATCCTACACCTACCCAATCCTTTTGAGTGAAGCCATTGGAAATCTCATACAGTTCAGTCAATTTATTCAGTGATAGAGACGAAGTTCTTCTAGTCTTTGAGGAATTTATTCTGACTGAGGAGTTAGGAATTCGCCAATGCGAATTGCCTACAAGTAAGGAACATGATAGCCCTGAGGAATTTGAAAGTCAAATATCCTACCGTTTCTATGCTATGCGCCAGCTGTCCCAAAATATCTACCCACCTAACGGTCATATCATTGAAGGGCATTTATGTCTTATCATGTCGGGCTGCACCGTAGGCTATAAATAGCCGCCCCCTACAACCACTAGTTGGTTGGCTGTTTCGAGAGAAACTGACACTTGTCATTGAGAGCATCCCATCCTCCGAGGACTTTGAGCGAAAATCATCAAGTGAGGAAAACCCCAAACCCAAACACCTACAAACAAAAGCGATTGAGCATCACTGAAGAAATTGTTCCTGTGTGGAACTGACGCTTGTTACCTTTGAGGACTGTGCATCCATCAAACAGTTAGGCATCATGGTCTAGAGCATCCAAGAGGAAATTGTGGATCGCCGAGTGACCGAGTCTGTGAAGGTTTGGAAGTCACCTGAAGACTTACCACGAGTGATTGGGAGAGGTCTGTGTGACCTTAGCTCAAGGAGAAATACGGTGAGGACTGTGTGTCTAGGACTATGTGTCCTCAGGTTTAAATACCTAGCCACTCCAACCAGACGTATGACTGTCAAAACAGTTGGAGCTGGTTTACTAAATCATCGTCTTCACCAAGCTATTGGTTCTATTTCCTCAACCCTTCTGTTTCCTCATTCATGTGTTGATGGACTTGATCGTTACAGTTTGAAGACTTTGACTGAAGACATTCTCAATTTACTCAGCCGCTTTGTCTTCAGCTTGCTTATCTTGTTTATACGCTTCTTGTACTCAGTGCTTGTTTTCATTTCATCATGATGACTCTGCTCCTACTCTGTTACGCTTGCATCTGAGTACTTATTCCGCTACTAGTTGTTCGTGACTTAGGAATTTCCTCATATAGAAATTTCTAAGTGACAAATTTGTAAAAATCACCTATTCACCCCCCTCTAGTTGATATAACGCACTTTCAATTGGTATTAGAGCAAGGTACTCCCTTGTTCTATTTTATTTTAGTTTAACCACCTAGAGTTTTAGTTATGTCGACTGTAGGCATGATCAAGGTCTTGGCTGGGTGTCCTACCTTCGATGGGACGGACTACCCCTACTCGAAGAATAAGATGCGCATGCATCTTGAGGCAATTGACAACGATCCCTAGTACGTTGTGGAAAATGGCATTCCCTCCATCACTCCTTTCGTGAACGCTGTTGATGCGAAGAGATTCAAGCAACTCGACTCCCAAGTGAAGAATATCATATGTGGCCATCTGAGCAAAGGACAGTATGGCAGAGTGAGTGCTTTGGAGATAGCTAAGCTTATCCGGGATAGGTTGTCCAAGGTCAATGAAGGAGTCTCAACACAATGTGACTCTTGTTTTGACGTTCTTCGCAATCTCTTCAACCGCTTCAAAAGACTCGACAACGAAAATGTTCAGCAAACCTTCGATCGCCTCACTGACATCTCAAATGAGCTTGAAGCACTTGGTGCCACTGACATCACTGACCATGAGGTGGTGAAGAAATTTTTGAGATTGCTTGATTCCTCATTTGACACTCTTGCACTGATGATTCAAGAACGTGGAGACAACAAGTCACTTGATCCTGCTGATATCCTCGAGAGGCCAAATACTCATGAGTTCCAACTTGCTGAGAAGAGAGATCTCTATGGACTGAGGTATAGTAGATCACGCGCACTGAAGGCCAAGGCAGTCTTTGAATCTAAAGAAGAAGATTTCGGTAGCAGTCTTGGTGATCCTGAAGAACTGAGCCAGGAGCTAGCTGTAATAGCCTGGCTTTTGGCCCTTTTCTTTTTCTTTTTGAGTTATTGGTTTTTGCTCTGATTTTCCTTTTGGAGTGGTTCTGTGGACTTGAGACCTGGGAGATCATCATCATTTCCTCTCCCAAGTGACTCATCATTCTCAAAAATATTTCCCAAGATCATGCCATTTCCATTCTAGCCAAACCCTAAAATTCTTTTCTAAGGAATATTCCTTTTTCTATTAAAGGAATAATCCTATTTGCCCTAGGTTGTGAAGCAACCTATATTTCTACCACTCCCAAAATTCCCAAATAATTCTCATAATTTCTTTGGGTAATATGTTGCTCAAATATGCCCAAACTTTCCTGTCTTAGCCCAAGAATAATTCCCCCAATAATTATTCTTCATTTGTGTCCAGTGTGGCTTTCTATGAAGGAAGTGCCACCTATCCTTTCTGGATTGCTCCCAAACTTTTTGGGCATGCTATTTCATCCAAATCATTGACCCATGCCAAAATTAAACTTTATTTGCCTAGCTAATCTTCCTCAACAATTTTTTAAAGTTTTTTTCACGCAGAAGGGATTGTGAAGGAAGTACTAGCTAGGGTTATTCAAATAATTTGAAATTTTTCACACTCCTTCATGTGCTCATATATTTATAGTCCTCCAAATTTCAGCTCCATCCCTTGATCTATGTGAGCACAGGACCAAATATTTGTTTCTATCAATATTTCCAGGTTGTGAAGCAAGTATATTTTATATTGCCTCATTTTGGCTGAAAATTTAAGATAGTATTCTATTGACCATAAAACCTCTCTCCACCAAATTTGGGATCAAATCATCAAGCCAATAATTCTCTAGAATTTTCCCAAGTTTCTGGTCAGTGAGGATGTTTGTGAAACAAGTACCACTTTGGCTTGACCATTTCGTACAATTTTTTTTACAGCATCTTCTTATGACCAAATCACTACGCCTTGCCAAATTTCAGCTCAAGTGGGTTCTCCATGTGAGGGCACCTTCCTGATCAAGTTTCTGGACCCAAATGTGTGTTGCACAGCAACTATATTAGTCTATGGTCCGAATCCCCTCATAAACCACAGGATTATAGTCCTTCTTAACCTAAACCTCCCAGAAAACTCCATTGCTCCCAATCCATTCCCTGTTGATCAGTAGTGCACGTCCAAGTTTGATACAGCAAACTTCAGAGTTTAGTTACCATTTAACCATACCACCCTAGATCAAGCCATGGCCTCAAATGCTCCATCTTGCAAGGACATAACGCTAGACACCGTTTACTTGCCTCTCGTGACCTTCCTGTTCATTGTCTCGTGGTGACCGCGCGGCTAGCATGCCAACTGACGTGCTCTGTGCGCTGCGGCGCGTCCATGACGTTGTTTGCGCTTTGTCCTCTCTTCCTCTCGTTGCCTTCGCGCGCGTGACCGTGTCCAGCGTCTTCGTCTCATTGTCGACGTTCCCCTAGACCCCTCTCCCCCTCCGCCCGCTTCCTCACCGACGCTCGCCGCCGCGTGCCCACGGGCGAACAGTGGCAGTTTGGCTCGGAGCTCGCCGTCTTCTTCCTCCCCGTGTTCCCTTGGCTCCCTCTGCCTCACGAGTGTTCCCTGTGCCCCCTCTCGTCGCCTACCCCCGATCTCAAGCACGCGCACACGCATCCGCGGCGACGACAGCACGGCACACCCCTCCCCTCGGCTATATAAGCCACCCCGCCCCCGTTTATCTTCACCACTCGCCTCACCCACCTCCCAGAACCCCACCTCACCTCTTCCCCGAGCTCGAGAAGCTTTCCTGCCTTTCGCATGTCTGAATCGTCGCTGCTGGCCACTGCTCAAATTCGAGCAAGCCAAGCGCTTTCCCCTCGCCTAAACACCATCACGGCCCTCCCCAAGTCCCCTGGAGTCTCCCCGTTGTCTCCCACTTCCTCTGGTGGCTTGTGGCCGTGTACTCGATGGTGCCCGAAGCCACTCTCCGCCACGGTCGACGCCCTGCCCGACTCGGTACTCCTCGGAGGCCGCGTCATGCCCGGATGGATGCGGCACTCCTCCTCGACTCTAGCGGTGGTCCGGGCGCCTCAAACTATGTCCGGTGACCCCGGGACGGCCGCCGGTACCGGTGACCTCGCCCTTGTTCTGTGTCGCGTCGGGGAAGAAGAAGGAGGAGCAAGAGAGAGAGATGTCAGCAGTGGGGCACACTTGTCAGCGAGTCAGCGCCCGACCCCGCCTCTACTGACTAGGATATGTGGAAGCGTATTCCACTAGAATACGTCTTCCCTTTCCGAAAGCGTACTTTGGCTCTACTTCGATATAGTTTACGTTTTCTTAGTTGGAAAACGTATTCTGCCAAAGGCGCGTTCTGTTTTTCCAGCCAAGGGCTTGTTTGTGATGATTTTATTTACAAATGGGTCCCTGGCAGAAAAACAACTATATCTTTCTGCTCACAACTCCAAATGAGGTGATTCCAAAGCCCATTTCTTCGTCTCGTCGAGCCCGTTCTGTTGATATCATTTTCACCATGTGGTAACATTCTGAAAATGACAATTTTGCCCTTGCGCTTAATCAGCCCCCTCCGAGAGAGAACATTTTTTGGCGATTCATTCCGCGAGTTTCTCACACTTCTTCCCGCTGATTTCATCTTCCCCAGGCAAGCCACATCCTCCATTTGCATGATTGCAATGCAGTGACATGGTTTAGTTATTTAAACTTATTTAAAATATTGCTTTAGTTACATGTGATCTTGTTCATGGCAATTCTCGGAGTATTATTTTGATCTTGCTATTGCCATGATATTGCTTGGAGTTCTAGGACTTATATTTTGATGATGATGTGGATGGCATGTTAGCTTGCGATTATTAGTGGCTTTTATGATTATCTTCATGGTGGTTGTGGATATGATATTTTGGAGTATTTGCTTTGGATGGCATGCTGCCTTTGGGTTATTAGTGGCTAGTTTTATTTTCATCATGATGCTAGTTGAAGTTATGTTTTAGAGTATGATGTTGGAGATGATGCTTGCATGTGGATCATAGTTGGATAGCTAGTTCTTGATATTTGAGTAGTAGTATTATCGTTCTTGGATTCATCATGATAGAAGTGTTATGCTATCCTCAGAGTACTTTGATATGTCGATAGTACGCTTTGGATTATTTGTTAGATATTGCTATGACTTGGATTACAGGTTGGTAGATGATAGCGGAGTATCAGTTATCATTGTTATATGTTGCGGATAAATTCCATCATTAAGTTGGTCAGGTGCCATCGCACCGGGCTTTTTCCGGTGCAACCACATTTGCCTTTTATGGGAAGGCCCTAATCCGGTCTATTGTCATGCATCTCGCCGGTGCCCCCAACAAGGGAAGGTTATGGGCGTGCGCTACCCTGATCAGGTAGGCGGACATAAACCTTGTGTGCCCATAGTTGGTATTGAGATCTCTTGTCCCCGTTTGGGACCATGTGTGTTTTGCCATGACGGTGGCCGTTGATGCCTTTGGTAGGCACGGGGCCACCTAGGACTGAACCCAAAAGGGGTGTTGGTCGGAGTGGCCAGGAGAGTGTCATGGCAGTAGATTGGTTTTGTCGGAACACCGTTGATTCACCCGAATGGGAGCACGAGGCCATGGGTTCTGTGGTATGGGTAAAGTGCGCTACCTCTGTAGAGTATGTGTGTTGAATCTATTGATAGCCCTGTCCTTGGTCATGGGCACAAGTTCGTACTAGGTCACATCGTTCGATCAACACTCACATGACGGAATGACTTATAGGTGATTTATATGT
Organism: Triticum monococcum; assembly: GCA_034509565.1. Taxonomy (NCBI): domain Eukaryota; kingdom Viridiplantae; phylum Streptophyta; class Magnoliopsida; order Poales; family Poaceae; genus Triticum; species Triticum monococcum. The sequence continues at coordinate 252,562,760 of CM067845.1, forward strand.
TGATGTACTTTGAGAAGTAACAATTTGGCAGGATGATGATGATGATGTTGAGATGATCTCAAGGATGATCATTCAGATTGTGATATTTTCACGAGGTGATCATGTGGATGTTTTGATCAGGAGGTGATCATGTGCATGTTTTGATCACGAGGTGGTCAGGTAGATCATGAGGTGATCGAGATGGTATATTGCTTGGCCGGATACCCAAGAATGAGATGACTATTGAAATTGAGAGATTGGTTTATCAGTATTGTAGTAGTTTCATACCATGCTTAGTAGTTGCTTCATCATGGTTGTTAATTTAATTAACCTATTTAATGCTATGTTATTGTCTTGCCTTGATGTTTATGGTTGTTGTGAGCTTACAAGTACATTCAATGTACTGACCTGGCGTGTCATGCAAGATTGCAGGTGATGCCATTATTGGTTGATTGCTCGTCGGGGTTACTGTGCGTGCGAGCTAAATCATGTCCCAGCAAGAGTCCCTGCGGAGTGGAGTTCACCACCTTCGTCGTTGTTCCGCTGCTAGCATAGAGCAAGTGTAGTATCGCATGCGTAGTGCCGCCATGCTGATGTGCTTCTTTGTAACATCAGACCCTTGTATTATTATTCTTGTAATAAGAGCTGATTTGTTCTATGTCAAGTAGTGTCGTATTCCAGAGACTTCTCCTCGATCTCTGGGTTGGAATACGGAGCGTTCCAGTTTCTCTGAGCCGGGTGCCACACTAGCAATGCTCGTGAGGAAATTCTAGAAGTTCTCAAGACGTGGTTGCTTTGGTAGATACTTAAGAGGTGATGACATGAGATCAGATTCCTCATCCCGTGACTACAAGAAGAGAACTTGTCACAAATGCAAGAAACCTGGTCACTACATTACTGATTGTCCTTAGTGGGAGAAGGAATCAAAGAAGAAGAAATACAAGGAGGATAGTTCTGATGACTCGAAGAAGAAGAAATCTTAAAAATCCTCATCATCAAAGTCTTCAAAATCCTCATCTCACAAAAAGAGCAGCTCTAAAAAGGATCGGGTATTCATTTGCAAGGAAATGGACTTTGAAGCTGAATTTGAGGAAAATGAGGAAGAGGAGGCATCTGAGGAGTCAGACTCTGGTGTGGCGAGCCTACTCTCTCTACTTCTTTTGTCAGCAAGTCCATCTTCAACTTTGAGGAAAATGTCTTCCCCATCAATGCCGACGACGGCGATGATGACTACGGTCCCACCTATTGCTTCATGGCAAAAGGTGCCAAGGTACTCAAATATCCCTTCTCTGAATCAAGTGAGGATGAATCTGATGAAAAAAGCCTAGCTATTCTAAACTTGCTAAGATTACTGTAAAGAAACAAAAGGCTTTTGAAAAGGTTCAAAATATGCTAGACAAAAGTGATGACCTGTTGGGTGAAGAAATGGATTGAACTAAAACTCCGAATGATAATCTTAAGAGACTTTAGACTAGTTTGATAACCTTCAGAGTCATCATAACACACTCTTAGCTGATCATGAGAAATTTCTTATGAATTTCTTCAAAGAAAGCAAGATCTTGAGAAGCTGAGGGTAAGTTATGAAGATCTACAGAAGGAACGTGATTCATTGCTTGCTCAGTTCCGCTCAGGTTTAATTCATTCCTCCATGTTTGAAATGCATTGAACGTGAATCTGCTAATTCTTCACCTGAAAGTTCAAATTCTTCTATTGCTGCAAATTCTTCAACTATCTCTGTGGTCACAAATTCCTCATCTAAGGATACCACAAGTATCACTAACAATGCAGGGTTAAAGGAATTGTATGTGACAAGCATGTAAAAAAGCCTCAAAGGGCATCAGGCTCTTTGTGATGTGCTTAAGAAGGAGCTCCTCAACAGAAACTCTAGGGAAGAGGGTATTCCTTTGAGAGGAAACTCAATGCTGATGGGACCTACTAGAAACCTGAGCAGTATCCCAAAACCTCATGGGTTGCTGTGAAAGGACCTCCCGTAGATCCATCCACTTTATCTGGCTTTACATGTGAATCTTCATATTCTTCTGTTGAGTCTTTTGAATCCAACTATAAACTGTTCAAAAATCAGAATGGTGAAGTATTTGCTAGATATGTTGGAACTAACTTCAGGAATGGTTTCCCTATGAAGAAAATCTGGGTTCCCAAAATGTGCCTTGAAAGTCTTCAGGTGAATGTCATCATAACACCACCTATGAAGAATAGGAACCCCAGATGAAATTCTTTATATGGACCAAAGTCTTCATATGGATCAAGTCCTCATATGGATCAAATTCCTCACATGGATCAAAGTCCTCATATGGATCCAATCCCTCATATGAACATCATCATGCTAACACTTCTGTTTCGCAGAGAAAGCATAAGGGATATGAATATGTGCATTATTCTTCAAATCATTATGTTCATAAGTCCTCAAAGAATTTCTCTGCTTATTCATATGCTTACTCTAACCCCTCTTCTCTGAAACAAAGTGGACTGGCTTCTATGCTACCTTTCTCATATGGAGCTCCCAGAATGATGAACTCTTTGTCATCCCTCCAGATGTGGGTGGTGAAGAAAAAGAACTAATCTATTATTCAAGGTCAGGTCTCCAAACGAACTTGAAAGGAGGAAAGCTAATCATGAAGAAATGAATATTCATTTCTCACGTCCTCATATTGCTATATTTGTTGTATTGCTTGATGAAAATGATCTTATGAATTTGATGTCATATTCTTCACCGATGAAGTATATGAGTTCGTAAGATGCACTAATTCATCTGCAGGATGATCAACCCAAAGCCACTGAGTGGGTCCCCAATAGTGGATGTACAAATCACATGACCGGTGACAAGAACTTATTGATGGGCACTGCTTTATCTCCATCGCATCTAAAGCATATCTCCTATGGAGACAAAGGCAACAACAAGGTATTGGGTCTAGGTAGGGTTGCGATCTCAAAGGATCGACACATGGACAAAGTCATGCTTGTCGAGTCCTTAGGATTCAATCTCATGTCTGTCTCAGTGCTTTGTGATCTTGATAGGGTTGTTGTCTTTGGCAAGTATCGTTGTGTTGTGATCATGGAATCTGACAATTCCAAAGTCTTCGAAGGCTTTAGGAGAGGAGACTTGTATATTGTTGATTTCACTACAGGACCATAGCCTGACAAGCTTCAGAAGGCTGGTTATGGCATCGATGACTAGGTCATGCTGGCATGAGGAACTTGCACACACTCGCGAAGAAGAAGCATGCCATTGGCATAAAGGGTGTCAAATTCCTCAAGGACCATCCGTGTGGAGCTTGTGAAGCTGGAAAGATGACCAAGTCCAAGCATCCCCCAAAGATTATCATGACTACCACTCATCCATTTGAATTGCTTCACATGGATCTCTTCGGCCCTAGTCATTATGCCACATTCACAAATGCTGCATCTTTATATGGGTTTGTTATTGTTGATGACTATTCTCATTATACATGGGTGCATATCATCACTTACAAAACTGAGGTGCAGGAAGTCTTCAAACGATTTTCCTCGAGGGCTTCAACAAACTTTGATGTCATACCTACAGAAGAATCTGCTGAAGAAGTCATTCTAGAATGTGAAGAACATCATGCTAGTGCACCTCAGGAAAATGGCTTTGAAGAAAACACTGAGCCCACTCAACGTGCTCAACCTGCTCATCCTCGCGCCGCAAATGAAGTGCAGATCGAGAAAATCATCAATGACGTTAATGCACCAGGTCCTCTCATACACTCAAGGGCTTCATGTTTGTCTAACTTTTGTGGGCACTTTGCTTTTGTCTCTATCACAGATCCCGCCAAAGTTGATGAGGCATTTCTGGAGCCTGAGTGGATCCAAGTGATGCAAGAGGAATTACATCAATTTGAGATCAACAATGTCTGGGAACTTGTCAAGCGTCCATACCCACACATGGACAATATCATCAGTACCAAATGGATCTACCTCAACAAGCAAGATGAAAATGGACTTGTGGTGAGGAATAAGGGTCGTCTTGTAGCTCAAGGCTATACACAGGTTGAAGGAATTGATTTCGATGAAACTTTTGCACCTGTTGCTAGACTTGAGGCTATTCGCATATTAATTACTTATGCTAATCATCATAATATCATATTATATCAAATGGATGTGAAAAGTGCATTCCTCAATGGTAAGCTTGAGGAAGAAGTATATGTTGCTCAACCCCCTGGGTTTGAAGATCCAAAGCATCCTGACAAAGTCTTCAGACTCAATAAGGCCCTCTATGGCCTCAAGCAGGCCCCTCGGGCATGGTATGATACTTTGAAGGAATTACTCATGAAGAAAGGCTTCAAACCTGGTTCACTTGACCCAACTCTTTTCACCAAAACCTATGATAATGAATTATTCGTGTGCCAAATATATGTTGATGATATTATCTTTGGTTGTACTAACCAATGTTATAGTGAAGAATTTTCCTATATGACGAGTGAGGAATATCAAATGTCTATGATGGGAGAATTGAAATTCTTCTTAGGTCTTGAAATTCGTCAACAGCGAAATGACATCTTCATATATCAAGAGAAATACCTCAAGGATGTGTTGAGGAAATTCCGCATGCAAGATTGCAAAGGCGTCAAAATCCCTATGCCCACAAATTTCCATCTACGCACTGATGAAAATGGCATAGGCTTCGATCAAAAGGTATACCACTCCATGATTGGCTCTTTATTGTATCTATGTGCATCTAGGCCAGATATTATGGTTAGTGTTTGCATGTGTGCCCGTTTTCAAGCTACACCGAAGGAATCACACCATAAGACTGTGAAGCATATTCTTCGATATCTAGCTCACACTCCAACACTTGGATTATGGTATCCCAAGGGCTCGACTTCTGATCTCATTGGATATTCTGACTCTGACTATGCTGGTGATCATGTGGACTGCAAGTCAACATCAGGCACATGCCATTTCCTCAGATGATCCTTAGTATGTCGGTCCTCGAACAAGCAGAAATGTGTATCACTATCTACTGCTAAAGCTGAGTACATTGCTGTTGGTTCGTGCTATGCTCAATTGCTATGGATGAAGCAAACCCTCAAGGACTACGACACCAATGTGAAGAATGTGCCACTCTTCTGTGACAATGAGAGTGCCATCAAGATTGCTCATAACCCAGTTCAGCACTTGAAGAAAAAGGACATCCAGATTCATCATCATTTTCTTCGAGATCATGTGTTGAAGGGCGACATCTCTATCAAGCACGTGAAGACTGAAGAATAGCTAGCCGATATCTTCAAAATGCCCTTGGATGAGAAGAGATTTAGCAAGTTGCGGTGTGAGCTAAATATCTTAGAATCTTCGAATGTTCTTTGGAAAGGACACACATTCTAACATTTATGCAAAACTGATGATTTAGATGTGAACACACGAAGTAACGGTTTTCTTCAATCAATGAAGACTAACCCTCTAAGTGTGAAGAAATTAACAAATAATTTGATTCTCAGATCCCTACGACAATTGTACGTGGCGTCTGAAATCATCATTCTTATACGGTGGGTCACGCCACCAACAAAAGTTGAAAATCTTCAATTTGAGTTTTTCTTCAGTTTTGAAATTTCTCAGTTGTTCAAATTCTTCAACTTTGCAAAGTCTTCATTCTTTCTGTCTGTGTTCTTCATTGAATATATATATATATATGAGTTTTCAGTTCTCTACACCATTGACTTATTGCTAATTCCTGAAGTTGACTTTTTGCCTAAGTGAATGTGATCGGACCTATCCCCCTCTATGCTAAACTCAACCCAGTCTATGCACAAATTCTTCATGTGCGTTCTATTTGAAACATGTTCAAAATCTTCACTGTGTCCTTGTCAGCTGAGGAATTTGCGAAGGAAACATTAAAATTTTCATTTCTCAATTTTTGGCTTTTGCCGCTCAAACCGTTCCGCATCCCATGATATGATTTATCTTCTCACCCACGATCTAACATGATCTCCACTTCTCAGTACATGGGTGACACATGTCGCTAGGATGAGAAGGGTCAGGGGCACGTTCGTCCATTTTCCTTGGACGAGCAGTTTTTCACCTCAGCTATAAATACCCCTCGCCCTCCTCAGACCTCATTTACTCTGCTCGATCTCACTCCTCGCTGGAGCTCTCTGACCTAGCCCCGCCGCTACCTTTCATCGTCGCCGGTGAGGAAGAGATTCGCTGCCTCGACCTCGTTGCTGTCGTACTCGCGCCGGCCGCGGAAATCTTCACTCCACCGCCACCGTAGCTGTTTTCCGCCACCAAGTTAGGGCGTGAAAGATTTGAACGGAGGAGCTTCTAAACTCCAACTCCCAGTTTGTCGTGTTCTTCGTCAAGGGTAAATAAAATATGTTTTACTACCCTTGTTGATTCTGATGATTTCCACAAAATCTTCAAAAGGTGTTTATTCTTCAACTTCAATTCCCTTAAACACCATAGTTGCATCTCTTCTTGATTGGTTTCTCTAAGCAATGTTTTCCTGAAGATTCCTCAATTGTGTGGATTTTCAATCTATACATCTCTGGAACCTAAGTCAAGTACGGTTAGTGAAATTTCTCAAGACACACATGGTCAAATTCCTCAAACTTGTCTTTTGAAAAACTTCTGAGAACGCATATGACCTCTCCAAATTTTTCACACCAATACTCTGTTCACATGTACACATGTCCGCTATTGAATCTCTAGGTTCTCATCAACTTAACTCATTTGCAGCGTTCCTCGAAGACAAATTGCATAACTCATCAGAAAATTCGATTGCTCAAAATCCTCAACTGAAGAATATGGTTGATCGCAAAAGACCTCAGAAGGGAGGAAACAGACTGGAGGCGAATACTGCTTTTTGAAATCCCTGATGACATATATGATGAATATTGCACTCTTGACGAAGCCACTCATGGCAAGGAAAAAAATCAGCGCAAAGTGCGCATTCAGAGGATAGAGAGGAGATGGGCCAGAGAATGGAGGGAGTATCGCTATGTGACTTCGAAGTACATGAAGAAATTCGCCGTACACCCTCCATGCCCAAGACCTCCATTGGGACCAGGCCAAGAGGCTGATCCCTCAAGAATCAGAAGAGGTGAAGAATTTCCAAAAGAATGGGCCAAGCGACAAGCTAAGTTGGCCAAAATGGCCAAAGAAGCAGTGAGGAAATTCAATGAAGATTCTGCTATTGCCGCAGCTGAGGCCTCTGCTAGCAAGCCTAAGAAGGCAATGCCAAAGAAATCAGTTGTCAAGCCAAGTTCCTCAGCTGCAACATCTTCAAAAGCAGCTCCAGCCCTCTCTGTTGCAAAATCCTCAGCAACTTCTGCAAAGTCCTCATCACTTGCGCATCTTGCCTCTTGCCAAAGGACCACATGAATCTCTATTGCTTCAGGAGCATCTGCAAGTTCTTCAGCTCCTCCACAGTCTTCAACAGGCCCAACCTTGCTAAAGAAAAAGGCCGCTACTGGACGAGGCACAAGGCCATGTCCTCACAAGAAGCAGGTTGCCTTTCAAGTACTGTCAAGCGATGACAAAGCTGATGATGAAGAATTAACTAAAATCATCAGAGATAGACAACAAAGGGCCGCTAGAGCCAAAGGTAGCACAGTTCCACTCATGCTGGATTGCCTGTTGATCCTTGACTTCATCGACCTATGGCACAAGGACCCCAATACTCCTTTGCCTGAGCTGAACCTCCCTCCTAGACAAAGTCATGTGTTGACAGCCTTCATTAATGAAGAAAAATGGAAATTTAAACAGGGGAGGAATGTCAAGAAAGCTCAGTACAAGAAAGAGCACTTTCTGAAGAATAATGTTCTAAAGCTATCTCCTGATGAACTTGTAGCTCTGCAAATAGAAATCAAGGGACTCAATGGTGACTTTGACAAATACTATGCTGATCGGCTAGGCGCCAAAGTCAGATTTGTCAAGATGACCAAGACATTTGCTCCAAATGTTGCAGCTTCATCGCAACATGAAATTCCTCAGGCTGAGACAACTACTCACCCTACTGAAGAACATGCAAGCACAACTGATGAAAAGCAGGCTGTTGAAGAAAATGAAAGCACCAGGGCTACTGAAGAAATTCCAGCCTCTGAAGAAACTGCCAGGGCAACCTCCAATGTTGCGCTTGAAGAACAAACCATGCCAGTTGAAGCATATGCTACTGTGCCTAAGGAATTTGAACATGCCATGGCAACTGCATCAGTTGTGAAGAAATTGAACCTATTTCCTCTGCTCCTCCTACAAAGTCATCAAGGATGACAAGTATCAACATTCCTTCTGCATCAGAAGCAAAGAAGACCAAAGCTATGGAGAAGGCAACAGTGAAAAAGAGGAAATCATCTACAACCTCATAGTCTTCAGCTCCTAAGAAAGTGAAGACTTTGACCAGCTCTTGTGCAAAATATCGCTTCAACTCCACTAGTATCATCGCCCATGCCTCAGTTCACAGATGAAGAGGCAGGCATTGAAGAAGTTGATGAAGAAGAAAAGGAGGTGGATATTGGGTCAACTACTCCTATTTTGAATGATGACTATTGGGAAAGTCATCACCCCAATTCACCTCTGACAACACCTCTTCACCAACTTCCTCAGTCCTCGGTCCAAACCGATGAAATTCATACGGGCTCTGAAGGACATCAAGCTTCACTTATTTCTATTCCTAAAGAAGTTACAGCCGCTAGTGCTGAAGAAATGGAAGCCAAGGCTACAGCTGATGAAACTGCTACTGAAAATCCTCAACATGTGGCACCAGAGGTTGTGCGTCAAGAGGTTGTGAAGACTTCAACTATTAATCTTCAGCCCAAGCCACAGAATCCTCACAACAAGAAGCAGAAATTCAAAGCTGATGATTTCTTCGCAGGGCATCATTTCTTCACTAACTACAATCCCTATGACCCAGGTAGACTTCGTCGCAAGCATTTCTGGACGGCCAGCCAAATGAATTTCTATTCCTCACAACTGTTTGATAAGGAAAAGATCTTTGACCATGAGCAAATTCCTCATGTGGATATGGAGTCTCTTTCATGCTTCACCCCAGTCCTCAGTGTTCTTCATGACGCTGGGCTACTCAACTTCTGCACTGACATCTGCGACTGGAATGAAGAACTAATTCTTCAATTCAATGCAACGCTGCACATCATTGGAAATGTTGAAGACGTGAATTCATGGGTGCTTGACTGGATGACCTAAAACACTCATTACAAAAGCGTCGGCCTTTGAATTGCTTCATGCCATTCCAGTCAGTCCTCCCACTGAAGGTGCAAGGCGCACCTATGATGAAACAGAACTTTCAAATCATCTGATGCAAGTGCTAATGAAGCCTTTGAAACCTGGCCAAGCTCCACGGACCACATTCCTCGTCAAGGAATTGCTTTATGTGCTAAGGACTATATATCGCATATTGACCAAAACCCTTAGTCCAATCAAGGGCCACAACTTTGATGATGAAGAAGTTGTTGGCATAATGAAGAATCTACTATTCAATATCATACATGACATTCCTATCAACTATCATGATTTCTTCATGAGGACTTTGGCCAATGTAGCTGTGTCATCTTTTGAGTTGAAGCCTTACGCTCCCTGGATTATGAGATTCATTAGATCAAGGTCTTCAATTCATTACAAGGCTGATTGTCAAAATCATCTCAGCTACTTAACGCCAATTGAAGTCCTCAGACTGACTATTTCCTTAGCTGATGAGAAGGGCAAGGCTGCTGTCATTGATGAAGGCACTCATCCATTGGATGGACAGTTTTGCAAACCTGCAGCATATTCCACCAATGACGATTCTGCAACGCATGATACTGCCGCAAATGCTTCAAAGCAATATCCTCAGCCACTGCTTTGCGTGTGATGACTGACCGTGAGCCTCTCCTCAGCCTACATCAGAAAGTTGATAGAAATCACAAGTAGGTCAAGTGTCAGTTTGGTTCCATTCTTGAGAACATGACAGTCACTCAAAATACAGTGAAGAAGAACGACTACTACTTGCATGATGTCTTTGACCACACTTGGGCTACCCTTTCAAACCTTTAAAGTGCCGAAGAGCTCAAGGAGATGGAATTTCAACAGGACTTTGACTGGGTGCATCCACCTTTGAAGAAATTCAAGAAGGTCAAAGTTCCTCGGCTCGTAGCCAGCTCATATTCCTCATTGCGCGAGAAGGATGAAGCCGAAGATTTGAACGACATCGCGGCAGGACCTACTCCAACCGACAACCCCAACAACGCTCGCGCTCCTCCATCGACATCATGATGCTATTCTTTAGGGGCGTTAGTCCTCATTTTCATCCCTTTTGGTCATTCCATGACAAAGGGGGAGAAATTTGAGTTAGTCTTCAAGCGGGTCTATATATGGGCGTTCTTTTCACTTAAGTTACAACTCTCGCTCTTCTAAAGTGTTTGTTGATCGAGTTGTAAACTTAAGTCCTATGGTGGTCTGATACTTCTGCTTTGCTTTCTGCATGCTATTTCCTCGGTACATTAATGCATGCATGCTGAATTTCATCAGACACCATATTTCATCATGCATTTCAAATTCTTCATATCATATGTGAAATGTGTGTATGAATTACAAGATATAGGGGGAGATCTCCATGATTCTACTCTACTATGTTCATTTTCTATTTAGAGCAAATTCCTCACATATGCACATCTTCACGGGGAGTTCTTTGATGTGTACTACACAACTTCTTATTGTAGACGTTGTTGGGCCTCCAAGTGTAGAGGTTTGTAGGACAGTAGCAAATTTCCCTCAAGTGGATGACCTAAGGTTTATTAATCCGTGGGAGGCATAGGATGAAGATGGTCTCTCTCAAACAACCCTGCAACCACATAACAAATAGTCTCTTGTGTCCCCAACACACCCAATACAATCGTAAATTGTATAGGTGCATTAGTTCGGCGAAGAGATGGTGATACAACTGCAATATGGATGGTAGATAAAGGTTTTTTTAGTATGAAAATATAAAAACAGCAAGGTAGCAAGTGGTAAAAGTGAGCGTAAACGGTATTGCAATGCATTGAAACAAGGCCTAGGGTTCATACTTTCACTAGTGCAAGTTCTCTCAACAATAATAACATAATTGGATCATATAACTATCCCTCAACATGCAACAAAGAGTCACTCCAAAGTCACTAATAGTGGAGAACAAACGAAGAGATTATTGTAGGGTATGAAACCACCTTAAAGTTATTCTTTCTGATTGATCTATTCAAGAGTCCCTAGTCAAATAACACGAAGCTATTCTTTCCATCGATCTATCCTAGAGTTCATACTAGAATAACATCTTAAGACACAAATCAACGAAAACCCTAATGTCACCTAGATACTCCAATGTCACCTCAAGTATGCGTGGGTATGATCATACGATATGCATCACACAATCTCAGATTCATCTATTCAACCAGCACAAAGAACTTCAAAGAGTTCCCCAAAGTTTCTAACAAAGAGTCAAGACGAAAATGTGTGCCAACCCCTATGCATAAGTTCACGAGGTCACGAAACTCGCAAGTTGATCACCAGAACATACATCAAGTGGATCACGTGATATCCCATTGTCACAACAGATAAGCACATGCAAGACATACATCAAGTGTTCTCGAATCCTTAAAGAGTCAATCTGATAAAATAACTTCAAAGGGAAAACTCAATTCACCACAAGAGAGTAGAGGGGGAGAAACATCATAAGATCCAAATATAATAGCAAAGCTCGTGATACATCAAGATCGTGCCGACTCAAGAACACGAGAGAGAGAGAGAGAGAGAGAGAGAGAGAAAGAAAGAGAGAGTGAGAGAGAGATCAAACCCATAGCTACTGGTACATACCCTCAGCCCTGAGGGTGAACTACTACCTCCTCTTCATGGAGAGCACCAGGATGATGAAGATGGCCACCGGATAGGGATTCCCCCCTCCGGCAGCGTGCCAGAACGAGTCTAGATTGGTTTTCGATGGCTACGGAGGCTTCTGGCGGCGGAACTCCCGATCTAGGTTTATTTCTGGAAGTTTTGGGTTATACAAGAGGTGTTGGAGTCAGGAACAGGGCAGGGGGGGTCTCCGGGCTATCCACGAGGCAGGGGGGCGCGCCCCCCACCTTCGTGGGTAGCCCGGGACTCTTCTGGCCCAACTCTTTTACTCCATATCCTTCTTCTGGTCCAAAAATAAGCTCCGTGAAGTTTCAGGTCAATTGGACTCCGTTTGGCTTTCCTTTTCTGCGATACTCAAAAACAAGGAAAAAACAGAAACTGGCACTGGGCTCTAGGTTAATAGGTTAGTCCCAAAAATCATATAAAATAGCATATAAATGCATATAAAAGATCCAAGGTTGATAATATAATAGCATGGAACAATCAAAAATTATAGATACGTTGGAGACGTATCAAGCATCCCCAAGCTTAATTCCTGCTCGCCCTCGAGTAGGTAAATGATAAATACATAATTTTTGATGTGGAATTCTACCTAACATATTTATCAATGTAATCTTCTTTATTGTGGCAAGAATATTCAGATCCATAAGATTCAAGACAAAAGTTTAGTATTGACATAAAAATAATAATACTTCAATCATGCTAACCAAGCAATTATGTCTTATTAAAATAACATAGCCAAAGAAAGCTTATCCCTACAAAATCATATAGTTTGGCCCTGCTTCATTTTCGTCACACAAAATGCTCCCATCATGCACAACCCCGATGACAAGCCGAGCAATTGGTTCATACTTTTTAACGCGCTTCAGCCTTCTCAACCCTTACGCAATACAAGAGCGCAGGCCATGGAGATAGCACTATGGGTGGAATAGAGAATGATGATATGGGGTATGTGAGAAGACAAAAAAAGATGAAGGTCTCACATTGACGTGGCTAATCAACGGGCTATGGAGATGCCCATAAATTGATGTCAATGCGAGGAGTAGGGATTGCCATGCAACGGATGCACTAGAGCTATAAATATATGAAAGCTCCTCAAAAGAAACTAAGTGGGTGTGCATCCAACTTGCTTGCTCACGAAGACCTAGGGCATTTTGAGGAAGCCCATCATTGGAATATACAAGCCAAGTTCTATAATGAAAAATTCCCACTAGTATATGAAAGTGACAACATAAGAGACTCTCTATCATGAAGATCATGGTGCTACTTTGAAGCACAAGTGTGGAAAAAGGATAGTAACATTGTCCCTTCTCTCTTTTTCTCTCATTTTTTATTTGGGCCTTCTCTTTTTTTCTTTTTTGCCTCTTTTTCTTCTTTTTTTTCTTTCATCCGAAGTCTCATCCCGACTTGTGGGGGAACCATAGTCTCCATCATCCTTTCCTCGCATGGGACAATGCTCTAATAATGATGATCATCACACTTCTATTTACTTACAACTCAAGAATTACAACTCGATACTTAGAACAAAATATGACCCTATGTGAATGCCTCCGGTGGTGTACCGGGATATGCAATCAATCAAGAGTGACATGTATGAAAAATTAGCATGGTGGCTTTGCCACAAATACGATGTCAACTACATGATCATGCAAGGCAATATGACAATGATGATGCATGTCATAATAAATGGAACGGTGGAAAGTTGCATGGCAATATATCTCGGAATGGCTATGGAAATGCCATAATAGGCAGGTATGGTGGCTGTTTTGAGGAAGATATAAGGAGGTTTATGTGTGATAGAGCATATCGTATCACATGGTTTGGATGCACCCACAAAGTTTGCACCAACTCTCAAGGCGAGAGTGGGCAATGCACGGTACCGAAGAGGCTAGCAATGATGGAAGGGTGAGAGTGCGTAATATCCATGGACTCACATTAGTCATAAAGAACTCATATACTTATTGCAAAAGTTTATTAGCCCTCGAAGCAAAGTACTACTACACGGGCCCCTAGGGCAATAGATTGGTAGGAAAAGACCATCGCTCATCCCCGACCACCACTCATAAGGAAAGCAATCAAAGAACACCCCATGCTTCAAATTTCTCACACAGCGTTTACCATACATGCATGCTACGGGACTTACCAACCTCAACACAAGTATTTCTCAATTTCACAATTACTCAACTAGCACAACTCTAATATTACCACCTTTATATCTCAAAACAATTATCATGTATCAAACTTCTCATAGTATTCAATTCACTTTATATGAAAGTTTTTATTATATCCCTCTTTGATGCCCATCATATTAGGACTAAATTCATAACCAAAGCAAATTACCATGATATTTATGACTCTCAAAATAATATAAGTGAAGCATGGGAATTCATCTATTTCTTCAAAATAAAACTACCATCATGCTCTAAAAAGATATAAGTGAAGCACTAGAGCAAATGACAAACTACTCCAAAAGATATAAGTGAAGATCAATGAGTAGTCGAATAATTATGCAACTATGTGAAGACTCTCTAACATTTAGTAATTTCAGCTCTTGGTATTTTATTCAAACAGCAAGAAAAAAAGAAAATAAAATGACGCTCCAAGCAAAACACATATCATGTGGTGAATAAAAATATAGCTCCAAGTAAAGTTACCGATGAACGAAGACGAAAGGTGGGATGCCATCCGGGGCATCCCCAAGCTATGGCTCTTGGTTGTCATTGAATATTACCTTGGGGTGCCTTGGGCATCCCCAAGCTTAGGCTCTTTCCACTCCTTATTCCATTGTCCATCAAATCTTTACCGAAAACTTGAAAACTTCACAACACAAAACTTAACAGAAAACTCGTAAGCTCCGTTAGTATAAGAAAATAAATCACCACTTATATACTATTGTGAACTCATTCTAAATTCCTATTGGTGTAATATCTACTGTATTCCAACTCATCTATGGTTCATACCCTCCGATACTACTCATAGATTCATCAAAATAAGCAGACAACACATAGAAAATAGAATCTGTCAAAAACAGAACAGTCTGTAGTAATCTGGATCAAACGTATACTTATGGAACCCCAAAAATTCTAAAGTACATTTCTGGATGTGAGGAATTTATCTATTAATCATCTGCAAAAAGAATCAACTAAGTAGCACTCTCCAGTAAAACATAGCAGCAAATCTCGTGAGCGCTAAAGTTTCTACTTTTTACAGCAAGATCGCAAAGACTTTCCCCAAGTCTTCCCAAAGGTTCTACTTGGCACAAACACTAATTAAAACATCAAAACTCAATCATAACAGAGGCTAGATAAATTATTTTTAATAAACAGGAACAAAAGGCAAGGAACAAAAATAAAATTGGGTTGCCTCCCAACAAACGCTATCATTTAACGCCCCTAGCTAGGCATGATGATTTCAATGATGCTCACATAAAAGATAAGAATTGAACTATAAAGAGAGCATCATGAAGAATATGACTAGCACATTTAAGTCTAACCCTCTTCCTATGCATAGGGATTTTGTGAGTAAACAATTTATGGGAACAAGAATCAACTAGCAAAGGAAAGCAAAACAAGCATAACTTCAAGATTTTAAGCACATAGAGAGGAAACTTGGTATTATTGCAATTCCTGCAAGCATATATTCCTCCCTCATAATAATTTTCAGTAGCATCATGAATGAATTCAACAATATAAGCATCACATAAAGCATTCTTTTCATGATCTACATGTATGCAAAGTTGACACTCTTCCAAAATAGTGGGATTAACATTAACTAAAGTCATGACCTCCCCAAACCCACTTTCATAATTATCACAATAAGATTCAACACCCTCCGAAATAGTGGGATCATTACTTCCTAAAGTTGACACTCTTACAAACCCACTTTCATCAATATAATCATCATAAATAGGAGGCATGCTATCATCAAAATAAATTTGCTCATCAAAACATGGGAAAATATCATCTTCATCAAACATAGCATCCCCAAGCTTGTGGCCTTGCATATCATTAGCATCATGGATATTCAAGGAATTCGTACTAACAACATTGCAATCATGCTCATCATTCAAATATATAGTGCCAAATATTCTAATGCATTCTTCTTCTAACACTTTGGCACAATTATCGGAATCCTTATTTTCATGAAAGATATTAGAAAGATGAAGCATATGAGGTACCCTCAATTCCATTTTTTTGTAGTTTTCTTTTATAAACTAAACTAGTGATAAAACAAGAAACAAAAAGATTCGATTGCAAGATCTAAAGATATACCTTCAAGCGCTAACCTCCCCGGCAACGGCGCCAGAAAAGAGCTTGATGTCTACTTCACAAGCTTCTTCTTGTAGACATTGTTGGGCCTCCAAGTGCATAGGTTTGTAGGACAATAGCAAATTTCCCTCAAGTGGATGACCTAAGGTTTATCAATCTGTGGGAGACATAGGATGAAGATGGTCTCTCTCAAACAACCCTACAACCAAATAACAAAGAGTCTCTTGTGTACCCAACACACACAATACAATGGTAAATTGTATAGGTGCACTAGTTCGGCGAAGAGATGGTGATACAAGTGCAATATGGATGATAGATAGAGGTTTTTGTAATCTGAAAATATAAAAACAGGAAGGTAGCAAGTGGTAAAAGTGAGCGTAAACGGTATTGCAATGCGTTGAAACAAGGCCTAGGGTTCATACTTTCACCAGTGCAAGTTCTCTTAACAATAATAACATAATTGGATCATATAACTATCCCTCAAGACGCAACAAAGAGTCACTCCAAAGTCACTAATAGCGAAGAACAAACGAAGAGATTATTGTAGGGTACGAAACCACCTCAAAGTTATTCTTTCTGGTCGATCTATTCAAGAGTCCCTAGTAAAATAACAGGAAGCTATTCTTTCCGTTCGATCTATCCTAGAGTTCGTACTAGAATAACACATTAAGACACAAATCAACCAAAACCCTAATGTCACCTAGATACTCCATTGTCACCTCAAGTATGCGTGGGTATGATTATACGATATGGATCACACAATCTCAGATTCATCTATTCAACCAACACAAAGAACTTCAAAGAGTGCCCCAAAGTTTCTACCGGAGAGTCAAGACAAAATGTGTGCCAACCCCTATGCATAAGTTCACGAGGTCACGAAACTCGCAAGTTGATCACCAAAACATACATCAAGTGGATCACGTGATATCCCATTGTCACCACAGATAAGCACATGCAAGACATACATCAAGTGTTCTCAAATCCTTAAAGACTCAATCCGATAAAATAACTTCAAAGGGAAAACTCAATTTATCACAAGAGAGTAGAGGGGGAGAAACATCATAAGATCCAAATATAATAGCAAAGCTCGCGATGCATCAAGATCGTCCCGACTCAAGAACACGAGAGAGAGAGAGAGAGAGAGAGAGAGAGAGATCAAACACATAGCTACTAGTACATACCCTCAGCCCCAAGGGTGAACTACTCCCTCCTCGTCATGGAGAGCGCCGGGATGATGAAGATGGCCATCGAAGAGGGATTCCCCCTCCAGCAGGGTGCCTGAACGAGTCTAGATTGGTTTTCGGTGGCTACGGAGGCTTCTGGTGGCGGAAGTCCCAATCTAGGTTTCTTTCTGGAAGTTTTGGGTAATATAAGAGGTGTTGGAGTCGGGAACAAGGCAGGGGGTCTCCGCGCTGTCCACAAAGCAGGGGGCCCGCCCAGAGGGTGGGCACGGCCCCCGCCCTCGTGGGCATCCCGGGACTCTTCTGGCCCAACTCTTTTACTCCATATCTTTTTTCTAGTCGAAAAATAAGCTCCGTGAAGTTTCAGGTCAATTCGACTCCGTTTGGTTTTCCTTTTCTGCGATACTCAAAAACAAGGAAAAACAGAAACTGGCACTAGGCTCTAGGTTAATAGGTTAGTCCCAAAAATCATATAAAATAGCATATAAATGCATATAAAACATCCAAGGTTGATAATATAATAGCATGGAACAATCAAAATTTATAGATACGTTGGAGACGTATCATTCTTCTATATCTTGCAATCAAATTCCTCAATATCACTGTTTACACCTCATATGTTTATCCCCATTGAAACCTTAACCTATATTGTCATCAATCACCAAAAAGGGGGAGATTTTAAGTGCATATAGTGCCCCTTAGTAATTTTCGTGTATTGAAGACTTATAGGATAAGGGACTAATGCGTTTGTGCGTGTACACTAGGTTGGCGAACGCAGTAATTTCAAGATTTTCCTACGCACACGCAATATCCATCTAGGTGATTCATAGCAACGAGAGGGGATAGAGTTGTCCACGTACCCTCGTAGACCGTAAGCGGAAGCATTATGACAACATGGTTGATGTACTCATACGTCTTCATGATCCGACCGGTCCTAGCACCGGAGGTACGGCACCTCCGCGATCTGCACACGTTCAGCTCGGTGACGTCCCACAAACTCTAGATCCAGCTGAGGTCGAGGGAGAGTTTCGTCAGCACGATGGTGTGATGACATTGATGATGAAGTTACTGACGCAGGGCTTCGCGTAAGCACTACAACGATATGACCGAGGTGGAATTCTGTGGAGGGGGCCACCGCACATGGCTAAACAATCAACTTGTGTGTCTATGGGATGCCCCCTTCCCCCGTATATAAAGGAGGGGAGGAGGAGGCCGGTCGGCCCTAGAGGGCGCGCCAAGGGGGGAGGAATCCTCCTCCTAGTAGGAGTAGGATTCCTCCTTTCCTAGTCCTACTAGGAGGGGTAAGGAAGGAGAGGGGAGGGAGAAGGGAAGAGGGGCCGCGCCCCCCTCCCATAGTCCAATTCGGACTCCCTTGGGGGGGGGGGGGGGCGCCACCTCGTGGCTTCTGCCCTCTCTCTCCCCTAAAGCCCACTAAGGGCCCAATAACTTCCTGGCGGGGTCCAGTAACCCTCCGGCACTCAAGTTTTATCCGAAACCTCCCGAAACACTTCCGGTGTCCGAACATAGCCGTCAAATATATCAATCTTTATGTCTCAACCATTTCGAGACTCCTCATCATGTCCGTGATCACATCCGGGACTCCGAACTACCTTCGGTACATCAAAGCACATAAACTCATAATACCAATCGTCACCGAACGTTAAGCGTGCGGACCCTACGGGTTCGAGAACTATGTATACATGACCGAGACTCATCTTCGGCCAAAAACAAATAGCAGAACCTCAGTGCTCATATTGGTTCCTACATATTCTACGAAGATCTTTATCGGTCAAACCGCATAACAACATACGTTGTTCCCTTTGTCATCGGTATGTTACTTGTCCGAGATTCGATCGTTGGTATCTCAATACCTAGTTCAATCTCATTACCGGCAAGTCTCTTTACTCGTTCCGTAATGCATCATCATGCAACTAACTCATTAGTCACATTTCTTGCAAGGCTTATAGTCATGTGCATTACTGAGAGGGACCAGAGATACCTCTCCGACAATTGGAGTGACAAACCCTAATCTCGATCTATGCCAACTCAACAAACACCATCGTAGATACCTGTAGAGCATCTTTATAATCACCTAGTTATGTTGTGACGTTTGATAGCACACTAAGTGTTCCTCCTGCATTCGGGAGTTGCATAATCTCATAGTCATAGGTACATGTATAAGTTATGAAGAAAGTAATAGAAATAAACTAAATGACCATAGTGCTAAGCTAATGGATGGGTCTACTCCATCACATCATTCTCTAATGATGTGATCCCGTTCATCAAATGACAACACAAGTCCATGGCTAGGAAACTTAACCATCTTTGATTAACGAGCTAGTCAAGTAGAGGCATACTAGGGACACTCTGTTTGTCTATGTATTCACACATGTACTAAGTTTCCAGTTAATACTATTCTAGCATGAATAATAAACATTTATCATGATATAAGGAAATATAAATAACAACTTTATTATTGCATCTAGGGCATATTGCCTTCAGTCCCCACTTGCACTAGAGTCAATAATCTAGTCCACATCGTCATGTGATTTCACACCAATAGTTCACATCTTTATGTGATTAGTTCACATCTTCATGTGACTAATACCCAAAGGGTTTACTTGAGTCAATAACCTAGTTCACATCACTATGTGATTAACACCCAAAGAGTGATCATGTTTTGCTTGTGAGAAAAGTTTAGTCTACAGGTCTGCAACATTCAGACCCGCATGTATTTTGCAAATTTCTATGTCTACAATACTCTGCACGGAGCTACTCTAGATAATTGCTCCCACTTTCAATATGTATCTAGATTGAGACTTAGAGTCATCTAGATCGGTGTCAAAAGCTTGCATCGACGTAACACTTTACGACGAACTCTTTAATCACCTCCATAACCGAGAAATATTTCCTTAGTCCTCTAAGGATAATTTTGACCGGCGTCCAGTGATCTACTCCTAGATCACTATTGTACTCCCTTGCCAAAATCATGCTAAGGTATACAATAGGTCTGGTACACAGCATAGCATACTTTATAGAACCTATGACTGAGGCATAGGGAGTGACTTTTCATTCTCTTTCTATTTTCTGCCGTGGTCAGGTTGTGTGTCTTCACTCAACTTCACACCTTGCAACACAGACAAGAACTCCCTCTTTGACTGATCCATTTTGAGCTCCTTCGAAATCTTGTCAAGGTATGTACTCATTGAAAAAACTTATCAAGCGTCTTGATCTATATCTATAGATTTTGATGCTCAATATGTAAGAAGCTTTATCGAGGTATTTCTTTGAAAAACTCCTTTCAAACACTCCTTTATGCTTTCCAGAAAATTATCCATCATTTCTGAACAACAATATGTTATCCACATATAATATTAGAAATGCTACAGAGCTCCCACTTACTTTCTTGTAAATATAGGCTTCTCCAAAAGTCTGTATAAAACCATATGCTTTGATCACACTATCAAAGCGTATATTCCAACTCCTAGAGGCTGGCACCAGTCCATAAATGGATTGCGAGAGCTTGCACACTTTGTTAGTACCTCTTGGATCGACAAAACCTTCTGGTTGCATCATATACAACTCTTCTTTAAGATATCCATTAAGGAATGCAGTTTTGACATCCATTTACCAAATTTCATAATCATAAAATGCGGAAATTGCTAACATGATTCAGACAGACTTAAGCATCACTACAGGTGAGAAGGTCTCATCGTAGTCAACTCCTTGAACTTGTCAAAAACCTTTCGCAACAAGTCGAGCTTTGTAGACAGTAACTTTACCATCAGCAGCAGTCTTCTTCTTGAAGATCCATTTATTCTCTATGGCTCACTGATCATCGGGCAAGTCAATCAAAGTCCATACTTTGTTTTCATACATGTATCCTATCTCAGATTTCATGGCGTCAAGCCATTTCGCGGAATCTGGGCTCATCATCGCTTCCTCATAGTTCATAGGTTCATCATGGTCTAGTAACATGACTTCCAGAACAGGATTACCGTACCACTCTAGTGCGGACCGTACTCTGGTTGACCTGCGAGGTTCAGTAGTAACTTGATTTGAAGTTTCATGATCATCGTCATTAGCTTCCTCACTAATTGGTGTAGGAATCACTGGAACTGATTTCTGTAATGAACTACTTTCCAATTCGGGAGAAGGTATAATTACCTCATCAAGTTCTACTTTCCTCCCACTCACTTATTTCGAGAGAACTCCTTCTTTAGAAAGGATCCATCCTTAGCAACGAATATCTTGCCTTCAGATCTGTGATAGAAGGTGTACCCAACAGTCTCCTTTGGGTATCCTATGAAGATACATTTCTCCGATTTGGGTTCGTGCTTATCAGGTTGAAGCTTTTTCACATAAGCATCGCAGCCCCAAACTTTAGGAAACGACAACTTGGGTTTCTTGCCAAACCACATTTCATAAGGTGTCGTCTCAACGGATTTCGATGGTGCCCTATTTAACGTGAATGCAGTCGTCTCTAAAGCATAACCCCAAAACGATAGTGGTAAATCAGTAAGAGACATCATAGATCGCACCATATGTAATAAAGTGCGATTACGACGTTCGGACACAACATTACGCTGTGGTGTTCCAGGTGGCATGAGTTGCGAAACTATTCGACATTGTTTCAACTGAAGGCCAAACTCGTAACTCAAATATTTCATCTCCGCGATCAGATCGTAGAAACTTTATTTTCTTGTTACGATGATTCTCCACTTCACTTTGAAATTCTTTGAACTTTTCAAACGTTTCAGACTTGTGTTTCATTAAGTAGATATACC
Source organism: Triticum monococcum (assembly GCA_034509565.1). Taxonomy (NCBI): domain Eukaryota; kingdom Viridiplantae; phylum Streptophyta; class Magnoliopsida; order Poales; family Poaceae; genus Triticum; species Triticum monococcum. Next base: position 252,584,828 of record CM067845.1, read on the forward strand.
CATATCTGCTCAAATCATCTGTGAAGGTCAAAAAATAATGATACCGGCCAAGAGCCTCAACACTCATTGGACCGCACACATCAGTATGTATTATTTCCAACAAGTCTGTTGCTCTCTCCATTGTTCCGAAGAATGGAGTCTTAGTCATCTTGCCCATGAGGCATGGTTCGCAAGCATCAAGTGATCATAATCAAGTGATTCCAAAAGTCCATCGGCATGGAGTTTCTTCATGCGCTTTACACCAATATGACCTAAACGGTAGTGCCACATATAAGTTGCACTATCATTATTAACTTTGCATCTTTTGGCTTCAATATTATGAATATGTGTATCACTATGATCAAGATTCAATAAATCATTTATATTGAGTGTATGACCATAGAAGGTTTTATTCATGTAAATAGAACAACAATTATTCTTTACTTAAATGAATAACTGTATTGCAATAAACATGATCCAATCATACTTATGCACAACGCAAACACCAAATAACATTTATTTTAGGTTCAACACTAATCCCGAAGGTAAAGGGAGTGTGCGATGGTGATCTTATCAACCTTGAAATCACTTCCAACACACATCATCACCTCGCCCTCAACTAGTTTCTGTTCATTTTTTAACTCTTGTTTCAAGTTACTAATCATAGAAACTGAACCAGTATCAAATACCCTGGGGTTACTATGAACACCAGTAAAGTATACATCAATAACATGTATGTCAAATATACTTTTGTTCACTTTGCCATCCTTCTTATCCACCAAGTATTTGGGGTAGTTCTGCTTCCAGTTACCATTCCCTTTGTAGTAGAAGCACTCAGTTTCAGGCTTAGGTCTAGCTTTGGGCTTCTTCACGGGAGTGATAACTTGCTTGCCATTCTTCTTGAAGTTCCCTTTCTTTCCCTTGCCCTTTTACTTGAAACTAGTGGTCTTGTCAACCCTCAACACTTGATGCTTTTTCTTGATTTCTACCTTCGCCAATTTCAACATCGCAAAGAGCTTGGGAATCATTTCCGTTATCCCTTGCATATTATAGGTCATCACGAAGTTCTAGTAACTTGGTGATAGTGACTAGAAAACTCTGTCAATCACTATCTTATCTGGAAGATTAACTCCCACTTGATTCAAGTGATTGTAGTACTCAGACATTCTGTGCACATGCTCACTAGCTGAGCTATTCTCCTCCATCTTGTAGGCAAAGTACTTATCGGAGGTCTCATACCTCTCGATTCGGGCATGAGTCTGAAATACCAATTTTAGCTCTTGGAACATCTTATATGCTCCGTGGCATTCAAAACGTTTTTGAATTCCTGGTTCTAAGCCATAAATTATGGTGCACTAAACTATCAAGTAGTCATCATACCGAGCTTGCCAAAAGTTCATAACGTTTGCATCTGCTCCTGCAATAGGCCTGTCACCTAGCGGTGCATCAAGGACATATTTCTTCTGTGCAGCAATGAGGATAATCCTCATATCACGGATCTAGTCCGCATCATTGCTACTAACATCTTTCAACATAGTTTTCTCTAGGAACATATCATAAATAAAACGGGGAAGCTATACGCGAGCAATTGATCTACAACATAGATATGCAAATACTATCAGGACTAAGTTCTTGATAAATTTAAGTTTAGTTAATCATATTACTTAAGAACTCCCACTTAGATAGTCATCCCTCTAGTCATCTAAATGATCACATGATCCATATCAACTAAACCATGTCTGATCATCACGTGAGATGGAGTAGTTTTCAATGGTGAACATCACCATGTTGATCATATCTACTATATGATTCACGCTCGACCTTTCGGTCTTAGTGTTCCGAGGCCATATCTACATATGCTAGGCTCGTCAAGTTTAACCCGAGTATTTTGTGTGTGCAAAAGTGGCTTGCACCCGTTGTATGTGAACGTAGAGCTTATCACACCCGATCATCACGTGGTCTCTCGGCACGAAGAACTATAGAAATGGTCCATACTCAGGGAGAACACTTATACCTTGAAATTTAGTGATAGATTATCTTATAATGCTACCGCCGAACTAAGCAAAATAAGATGCATAAAGGATAAACATCACATGCAATCAATATAAGTGATATGATATGGCCATCATCATCTTGTGCCTTTGATCTCCATCTCCAAAGCACCGTCATGATCATCATCATCACCGGCTTGACACCTTGATCTACATCGATGCCTCATTGTCGTCTCGCCAACTATTGCTTCTACGACCATCGCTATCGCTTAGTGATAAAGTAAAGCAATTACATGGCGATTGCATTTCATACAATAAAGCGACAACCATATGGCTACTGCCAGTTGCCGATAACTCTATTACAAAACATGATCATCTCATACAATAAAATTTAGCATCATTTCTTGACCATATCACATCACAACCTTCCCTGCAAAAACAAGTTAGACGTCCTCTACTTTGTTGTTGCAAGTTTTACGTGTCTGCTACGGGCTTCTAGCAAGAACCGTTCTTACCTACGCATCAAAACCACAATGTTGTATAGTGATTGCTTTTTGATCTTCAGAAAGAACCCTATTCATTGAATCCGATTCAACTAAAGTTGGAGAAACTGACACCCGCCAGCCACCTGTGTGCAAAGCACGTCGGTAGAACCAGTCTCATGAACGCGGTCATGTAATGTCGGTCTGGGCCGCTTCATCCAACAATACCGCCGAATCAAGAAACGACTAGTGACGGCAAGCAATATGTATATACCCACGCCCACAACTCCTTTGTGTTCTACTCATGCATATAACATCTACGCATAGACCTGTCTCGGATGCCACTGTTGGGGAACACAGTAATTTCAAAAATTTGCTACGCACACGCAAGATCCATCTAGGTGATGCATAGCAACGAGAGGGGATAGAGTTGTCCATGTACCCTCATAGACCGTAAGCGAAAGCGTTATGACAACGCGGTTGATGTAGTCATACGTCTTCATGGTCCGACCGATCCTAGCACCAAAGGTACGACACCTCCGGGATCTGCACACGTTCAGCTCAGTGATGTCCCACGAACTCTAGATCCATCTCAGGTTGAGGGAGAGTTTGATCAGCATGACGGCGTGATGACAGTGATGATGAAGTTACCGACGCAGGGCTTCGCCTAAGCACTACAAGGATATGACCGAGGTGGAATTCTATGGAGGGGGGCACCGCACATGGCTAAACAATCAAATTGTGTTCCTATGGAGTGCCCCCTTCCCTCGTATATAAAGGAGGGGAGGAGGAGGCCGGCCGGCCCTAGAGGGCGCGCCAAGGGGGGAGGAATCCTCCTCCTAGTAGGAGTAGGATTCCTCCTTTCCTAGTCCTACTAGGAGGGGGAAGGAAGGAGAGGGGGAGAGGGAAAAAGGGGCCGCGCCCCCCTCTCCTAGTCCAATTCAGACTCCCTTGGGAGGGGCACCTCCTGCCTGCTGCCCTCACTCTCTCCTAAAGCCCACTAAGGGCCCAATAACTACCCCCGGGGGGGGGGGGGTCCGGTAACCCTCCAACACTCCGGTTTTATCCGAAACCTCCCGGAACACTTCCGGTGTCCGAACTTCGCCGTCCAATATATCAATCTTTATGTCTCGACCATTTCTAGACTCCTCGTCATGTACGTGATCACATCCGAGACTCCGAACTACCTTCTGTACATCAAAACACATAAACTCATAATACCGATCGTCATTGAACGTTAAGCGTGCGGACCCTACGGGTTCAAGAACTATGTAGACATGACCGAGACTCATGTTCGGTCAATAACCGATAGCAGAACCTGGATGCTCATATTGGTTCCTACATATTCTACGAAGATCTTTATCGGTCAAACCGCATAACAACATACATTGTTCTCTTTGTCATCGGTATGTTACTTGTCTGAGATTCGATAGTCGGTATCTCAATACCTAGTTCAATGTTTTTACCGGAAAGTATCTTTACTCATTCCGTATTGCATCATCCTGCAACTAACTCATTAGTCACATTGCTTGCTAGGCTTATAGTGATGTGCATTATCGAGAGGGCCCAGAGATACCTCTCTGACAATCGGAGTGACAAATCCTAATCTCGATCTATGCCAACTCAACAAACACCATCGGAGACACCTGTAGAGCATCTTTATAATCACCAAGTTACATTGTGACGTTTGATAGCACACTAAGTGTTCCTACAGTATTTGGGAGTTGCATAATCTCATAGTCATAGGAACATGTATTAGTTATGAAGAAAGCAATAGCAATAAACTAAACAATCATAGTGCTAAGCTAATGGATGGGCCTAGTCCATCACATCATTCTCTAATGATGTGATCCCGTTCATCAAAAGACAACACATGTCCATGGCTAGGAAACCTAACCATCTTTGATTAACGAGCTAGTGAAGTAGAGGCATACTAGGGACACTCTGTTTGTCTATGTATTCACACATGTACTAAGTTTTCGGTTAATACAATTCTAGCATGAATAAAAAACATTTATCATGATATAAGGAAATATAAATAACAACTTTATTATTTCCTCTAGGGCATATTTCCTTCACACAGGTCTATAAGTCTATGAGGAGTTTGATATTTACGATGAAAGTCGACCCCTAAAAATGAATGTCTTCAGCTGAAGATGTTGGTTTTCTTGAAGAGTTTGAAAGTGAAGAAATTGGTGTGACCATGAAGGATTATGAAGCGTGAAGACTTTTGTTTTCGTAGTTTCATTTTCTCTTTCTTGAGTCATAGGCAACACCGTACTGTTAAAGGGGGTCGAGGTAAAACTGAGGAAGAGTTTCCAAGTGATGCTCATCTCAAAATACTACACATACCCATTCCTTTCGAGTGAAGCCATTGGAAATCTCATATAGTTCAGTCAATTTCTTTAGTGACAAAGAAGAAGTTCTTTTGGTCTCTAAGGAATTTGTTCTGACTAAGGAGTTAGGAATTCGCTAGTGCGAATTGCCTAAAAGTAAGGAGCATGATAGACTTAAGGAATTTGATACTCAAATATCTGACCATTGCTGTGCTATGCGCCAGCTGTCCCAAAATATCTACCCACCTAGTGGTCATATCATTGAAGGGCATTTATGTCTTATCATGTCGGGCTACTCCCTAGGCTATAAATAGCCGCCCCTACAACTACTAGTTGGTTGGCTGCTCCGAGAGAAACTAACACTTGTCATTGAGAGCATCCCATCCTCTGAGGACTTTGAGCGAAAATCATCAAGTGAGGAAAAACCCAAACCCAAACACCTACAAACCAAAGTGATTGAGCATCACTGAAGAGATTGTTCCTGTATGGACCCGACGGTTGTTACCTTTGAGGACTATGCATCCTCCAGACGGTTAGGCATCATGGTCTGGAGCATCTAAGAGGAAATTGTGGATCGCCGTGTGACCGAGTCTGTGAATGTTTGGAAGTCACCTAAAGACTTACCACGAGTGGTTGGGCGACATCTGTGTGACCATAGCTCAAGGACAGATACGGTGAGGACTGCGTGTCCTTAGGTTTAAATACCTAGCCGCTCCAAGTAGATGTACGACTGTCACAGCAGTTGGAACTGGTCTACCAAATCATAGTCTTCACCAGCTACTGGTTCTATTTCCTCAACCCTTCCATTTCCTCATTCATGTGTTGATGAACTTGATCGTTACTGTTTGAAGACTTTGACTGAAGACTTTCTCAATTTCCTCAGTCCTAATTCTTAATTCACTTTATCTTCAGCCTGCTTATCCTATTTATACGCTTCTTGTACTCAGTGCTTCTTTTCATTTCATCACGATGACTGTGCTACTACTATGTTACACTTGCATCTGAGTACTTATTCTGCTGCTAGTTGTTCGTGACTTAGGTATTTCCTCACATAGAAATTCCTCGGTGACAAATTTGTAAAAAATCACCTACTCACCCCCTCTAGTTAATATAATGCACTTTCATGTGTCGAGCATGATTGTAGGTGATGAGGACATCAATACCATTGTTACACTCACAATCCCTATTGATATACATACTGGACCAATTACTAGAGCTCGCGCACACCAATTAAATTACCAGGTACTTTCGTTTCTTGGTAACAATTCTAATGTTCATGAGAATATGATGATGCCTAAACTGGATACATTTGTTTTGCTTACAAATGAAGGGCCTAGCTTGGACAAGAAAGATGAACCTTGGAGCAAGTTCAAACATGGAGATGATGGCGTGCGCAAGGGGAACAAGAACGGAGTTAAAATTGATGATTCCAGGACTTTGAAGCCACCATAATGAGTGCATGAAGCCTGGGACAAAATATAAAAAAGATGCCACGTCATAAATTTCGTCCAGAGGCTATTCTAGGTGCCGCGTCACCTTATTTTTGGGCCAGGCCTATGTAATTTCGAAATACTTGATTATAGTCTATTTTTAGAGTCCGTATGTGTGGGGAAAGAAGAGTTAGGGTTGGTTTCAAACCCCTCCTCCAAGGGCCACGAAATCCCCCCCTCTCTCCTCCATATATAGCCCTTAGGGCATCGTTTAGACTTCGGGTTTTGTTTAGATTAAAAGTTCTCCATAGCTACAACTTCTCATACTTCGTTTGTGTTCAACGACCAGTCAAAGGCGTCACAGAATCCCACCTTCATTAATAAATCTTTCCTCTTATATTCGCAATACCCAGATTGCAATCTCAGTTTCTTGCTTGTTCTTCGTTTCCTCGCCGGAAACAGACCCTCGTGGTCAAGTTGATCGTGCTCTGGCGTGGTCAATAAACCCTCGGAAGTTGGTTAAGCGATTGCTAAGGCACGACGTCTCGCACGTTCATAGTCGGATCGTCAAGGTCGACTCCCATAGAAAACGATAGCGACCATCTCACCGAAACATCGGGACACCTTCACCTCTATCAAGTGGTATCAGATTTTCAAGTTGCTCAGTGAGATTTTACAATTTTTTGTAGTTTAGATCGAGTCTGTTCTTCATACCTACAATCCACAAAAAAGCCACAAAAAAATAGGGTTAGTTCATCATATACGAACCAATCTGAGCCTCTGCATAATATTTTTAGGGGTTTTGCTTTGTTGAATTTGCGGTTGCATCGTCGTGTCTAGTTGCTGGTCTTAGCGTCTAGTCTTTTACAGAAAAAAGTGTCTGGAGACCCCCGGGCAGTTTTTAGGTCAAAAGTTTCTCAGGCAAAAATATTTTTCCTTGTCCTATTTTTAGGCTTTTCTGAGTCTTTTGAGCCACGTGCCATCATAGTGATTTTTTGTCACACTTTTTTGTCGTCGCTGCCCTGATTTCTGAAAAAATAGTCAAAAACTTTTCGTGCCCATCCTGTCAGTTTGACCTGGGAAGAGTTTTGAGAAACTCGCCATTATAGTGATTTTCCCCCCCAAAAAGGAGCCCCAAAAAAAGAGGAGCGCCAAAAAAATAGAGCGGTTTTTTTTCAGAGTGTGCTTTTCCCTTGTTTACGTGCCGCGCCATGATTTTGTTCGTCTTCTAGGCTCGCGTCTCTAGTACGGTCTAGCCTAGGACCAGCACAATACCATCATTGAGCGTTTATTCGACTTTGCATCTCTGAATTGATTATTGCTGACCCTTTTTAGCTACCATATTATAAGCCTTCCTAGCTCCACATACATCTATGTCGTGCGTTTGACTCTCCCTAGTAATCGCTCTATCCAAGCTTTGAGAGTTTTGACTACAATGGTTGTCGATCACCGCCTGCTGCTAGGTAAGAACTGGTAAGAATTTGAGATTTGCTTGACGGATTTGCGATACCCACCACCACCTCTTGTTAGTAGTCTGTAGGATCATATTCTTGTGTGTTTCTATTACTATTAACCATGGCAGGATCACAAGCCAATGAGATTGACTGGGAGAACTTGACGAACAAGGAGCTTCATGATAAGTTTCAGCAAATGATGAGTGGACAGGTGCAAGATGTGCTAAACAGATTTGAAGAGGCCATGGAGAAGATAGATGGCATGGAGAAGACATTCGAAAAAAAGCTCGATAACAAGTTTAATGAATTGCTCACGCATCTTCCACCACCACCACTGGCTGCACCTAACGCACCTCTACAACAACAACAACAACAACAACAACAACAACAACTTCGGCCTCCAAATCAATTGGGATGGGCACTGCGCGTTCCCCTTGAGCCCGGTTAAAATTCTGGTGCCGTTGTTGATGCTTCTGTAGCTCCTGCTAGTATTGCGGAGGTGGATGACCATTTCGAGGATGAGGTTGATCAAAATCAGAACTACGTGCAACCACCAGCATCACCACCACCAGGTCATCCTCATGCATATGATCACAATGGTAGGGCTGCACCACCACCCGAGGTACGAGATCATGACCATCTTCCTAAACTAAAATTGAATATTCCACCATTTGAGGGTAGATATGTTCCATATATATATCTTACTTGGGAGTTAGACACTGAACAATGTTTAACATGTTTACAATATCCTGAGGAGAGATGTGTTCCTGCTACTGTTTGTGCTTTCACTAGTTTTGCATGTGTTTGGTTGTCCGAACATTGTAGATTATATCCTATTCCAACTACTTGGGCTGCTTTGAAAACTGCTATGCGTACTCGTTGGGTTCCACCATATTATCACCTGGGCCTGCACAACATCTCCATTGGGTGCCACCTCTAGCCGTGATACAAAAAGCAGGCACGACCACCACTATCTGCCAAGAGAACACATGCCGGGCCTCCGCAGAGCTCTTCTTCTTCCATGGCATCAACAGGGAACACAGGTGATATTATTTGTCGTCGTTGTAAGGGAAGATGACATTTTACGAGAGAATGCAAATCTCAACGTGTGATGATTGCTACTAAGGATGGTGGGTATGAGTCCGCTAGTGACTATGATGATGATACTTTGGCTCTTATTTGTCAGGACCCCGATTCCAAGTCACATCGATCTAGCCGGTAACACCTCATATCACTTTGCGGCCTCATGCACGGTATTCCACGGGTGTCGCCTTACCATGGCCCGGGACCGTTTGCGCCTTTTGGCTCACGTATATGATAGTGTCGCTAGCATCCATATGACAGAGAACCCGGGCCGACATGGGTAGTCGTGAACCCAAAGCGGCACAGACCTATGGAGACAGGCATACATGAATCACATCGAGCATGTCAGTCATCAGCGAGTGATTCCGGGCTGTAGCACTGGGCTAACAGGACTCCGGGGAACCCGGGCTGTAGCAGGCTAGGCAGGACTCCGGATGACACCGCGTGACATTTCCCCGAAGGGACAGACATAGGAACGACGTGAAACACATGCCGGCCAGTCAAGTGTCCTGAGCAGTAGTGCTGGGCTAGCAGGACTCCGGTGAACCGGGCTGTAGCGGACAACTATGGCTCGAGGAACACTAGACTACATTTCCCCATAAGAAAGGCTGCCAAGGATAAACAACTAGATTGTCGGATCCCACTCATACCAAGCATTTCAATCATACATACAATATGCCCGATATGAGTACATACAACATGGCATCACAACAAAACTCTACAACTCAAGTACTTTATTTAAAGGCTCCAGAGAGCCATACATAACATGTTCATATAGATAGGGGTCACATGACTCGACACTCAAGTCATAGAATCATACAAGCACATGCAGAAGCAACTAGTCTGAGTACAGACACTAGAAAGAAAGAAGGCTTCTCGAAGCCTGTCTATCTACATAGGGCCCTCCATGGCCAGGATCACCACCTGGGTGGCTAGTCACTCGTCAACGTCAAGGTCTACGTAGAACCACCGGAGGGGGCGGTGTTGTCGTCTGAAAACAGTAATTAAGCAAACATGAGTACAAAGGTACTCAACAAGTCTTACAACAGAACTACTATACATGCTCATTCTCAGGAAGGTGGTGGGGTTATTGCAGCAAGCCAGCTTTGACTCTTGGCTAAGCTATCCTACGGAACTCCACTAGTAAAATAGTTTTCGCACACGAGTCCACTACTCACCAACACAATACTCCACCGGGGATCCTCTCTCGTCATCCTACGAGAGGGCCATCCTCGGTACTCACACTTATCTTGAGTCTTTTAGTAGTATCCATTAACTTGTCTATGAATTGTATAGGCAACCAAGTAGTCCTTTACCGCGGACGCGGCTATTCGAATAGATGATGTTAACCCTACAGGGGTATACTTCTTCATACACGCTTTCACCACTTACCGGCATTTACACGACATGTACTCGGCAACCTTCAAGCGGAAGCCCAGCGAGGGTGTCGGCCACGGCCTACCTAAACACTTAAGTCTCTAGTCCAGGTTTATCTCCTATCCAGGTTCCATCCGCAGGGAGTCCGGCCGAGGTTTCCACATACGGCCCCGAACGATGTGAACAGGGTTCCCGAGTCACCAAACGGGTGACTCGGTACACCGTGCCATGGTGTATCTACCGCAACATAGCCCACCCCTAGGGTTAGCGCTACGCACGGCCGCCAACACATAACGTACAAACACCAGAAACTATTTGCAACTCTTGGACAGAGTACTAGGGTATTTAAGAAGCCGAGAGGGTCCATTGGTTTCGGGCCCAATGTACGGTAGTAACTGCATCTTAAATCACACATACAGATCTCAGTTCTTATGGACGGTCTCAATGAAATAACCCACCATGTACTCCTACATTGCCTCTCATCGATACCTTTACCAAAACATGTTCAACACATTCCTCACATTACCGACATAAACATTTCACTCTAGCCCATCACCCAGATGAACCACACCTGACATAACTCTAAGTGTAGCAGGCATAGCAAGGTAGGAATCACATACATGGCTCAATCAACTCCTGCACATGCTAGTGGGTTTCATCTAGTTACTGTGGCAATGACAGGTCATGCAGAGGATAAGGGTTCAACTACCGTAGCACACAACAGTTTGAATCGCGTTGTCTTAATGCAGTAAACAAGAGTAGAAGCGAGAACATGGGTTTGTATCGGAATGATCAATGGGTTGCTTGCCTGTTGTAGTGGTAGTAGGGTACTGCCCTTCAGACGGATACTCGGGGTTATCCTCGGAGGCAGAACCTACCACGAAAATCACACCGAACATAATCAACACATGGCAATATGCAACAATATGATGCATGCTATGACATGGCAAGATGAAAGTGTCTTGGCCTAATGCAAGCTAAAACAGAAGGGGATGAACTCATTTGAATCAAAGATTCAAATGTTAGCTCATTAAACATGGCCTTATTAGTGCATTACCTTATTCTGCTTAAACAGCAAGGTTAACTTGTTTTGTCATGCATGAAACCATTGCAGATGGATAGATTGAATTTTTCTGATCAATTTTCATATATAAATCTTTGCATTTGGAGCTATGGTTGATTTTCTATGGTTTTAGAAGTTTTGGATATTTTCTGGAATTTCCTATATAAGAATAATTCCAGTAATTGAATTAATGCGTCAGCATGACATAGGCGTGACGTCAGCGGGCAACTGGGTCGGCCAGGTCAAACCTGACTGGTGGGCCCTGTCTGTCAGTGTCACAACTAATTAACAGAATTATGTTAGTGCTAATTGACTGTCAGTGGGGCCTGGGCGCACATGTCAGTGACTAAACTAATTAGAATTAGTTAAAACTAATCTTAAACTGATTAGCAGACCGGCCCCACCTGTCATAGACTTAGGGGGGGGGGGGTCTACCTGGGCCCACACGGGGTTCAAGGAGGGTCAACTCGCCGGCGGCTTGACGCCGGCGACGACAGACGCGGCAGAGGGGCTCGGGTTTGCGTCTCCGGCGACCAAATTGACGGCGGAGAGCAGCTACGTGACGCGGGGAGCGAGCCGCGTCGTTTGGTGGAGAAAGTGGAGCTCGGGGAGGCCGGGAACGACACCGGCGACGACCTTGGCGGTCGCCGGAGTTCGGGCGAGGATGAACCCGAAGCTACAGGGCACGACGTGGCGCGGGGAGTGGTGCGTTAGGCTCCTGGCAACGTGGTGAGTGTGGTGACGCGCTCGGAATCGAGCTTACGCGCCTGTGGCCACGGCGGCGACATGGCCGGCAGAGCCGAGCTCTTGGCCGTGATGGCCAATGGGGTTAGAGGGTAGCTCAAGCGACGTGGCTAGGGGGAGAAGAGAGAGAAGCTCACGGTGAGTGGAGCGGGCATCGAAGCGGGCTCGGGGAAGCTTGGGAGGCGGCAAAACATTGAAGACGATCTCCGGTGACCGACGAGGGGAACGACAGCGGTGGCGGCGTTGCAGCGCGTCCGAGGCCTCGTGGCTCGTCGAGGAGGTCGAGGGGGATGTTGCGGAGCTCGTGGGCACGGTGGGGTGACACAAGGACGACGGTGGCTGCGGCTACGGCGGCAAGACGACGGCGGCTGCGTCGGCAAGAAGATGGGGAGAGAGCCAGAGAGGGGGAGAGGCCACGGGGAGAGTGGGAAGAAAGAGAGGGAGACGTGGGGGTCGGCGTGGCACTCGTAGATGCCTCCAGGGCGTCGGCGGAAGCAGGAGGTGGCCGGCGTGTGGCCGCAGGCGCCGGCCACGCGCCTGGTAAGTTCTCTCTCTCTCCTTTTTTTTCTATTTTTCTTATTTATTTATTATTTCTGTAACTTCAGGGCTTTATTAAAAATACCAAGGCATTACCATAAATCATAAAATTAATCATGACCACTGCTTAGAATATATCCAATAGCAAACATTTTAGTTTATGATTATTTGAGCATTTAAAATATTTTATAGCATTTAAATGCCCAAATGCAAATACCATAAGGATTAATCCAATGACCTTTGATGTCCTTGAAAAATGTGCACCATTTTTGTCAAAGGTTTTAACCCAAAACAAAAATGGTGGGCTTTTTAGAAGGGCATTTCAGGTTCATTGGAAAAGTTTTTAGTAAACCCTAGTTGTTCCAGGGGGGGCTGGGGGTTCTGTCATCCCCATTTCAAATTTAAAAGGAATTTAAACATGATGCACACTCTAATGCTTGAACTAACTAGGGTGTGACAACTCACCCCCACTCAAAAGAATCTCGTCCCGAGATTTAGGATCCTCCGGAAAGAAGGTGGGGTACTCGAGTCGAAGACGGTCCTCCCTTTCCCAAGTGGCTTCTTTCTCGGAATGGTGTGACCACTGAACCTTGAGAAACGTGATATTATGACGTCGAGTGGTACGCTCGGCTTGATCAAGGATATGAACGGGATATTCCCGATATGAGAGGTTATCTTGTAGATCAAGCGTTTCATGGTCCACTTCACGGATAGGATCCGCGAAGCAACACATGAGTTGAGAAACGTGGAAGACATCGTGAACTCTAGAAAGATGCGAAGGTAGTTCCAATTGGTAGGCAACTTCTCCTTGTTTGGCAAGAATGCGAAAGGGTCCGATGTAACAAGGAGCCAATTTGCCTTTGATACCGAAAAGATGGGTTCCCTTTAACAGAGTAACCCGAAGGTAAGCCTTCTCGCCGACTTCATAAGTCATAGGCTTATGTTTACGATCATATTGACTCTTTTGACGAGATTGGGCTGTTTTCAATCCCTCACGAATAACGCGAACCTGTTCTTCTGCTTCCTGAATCATATCCGGGCCAAAGAGTTGTCTTTCCCCGGTTTCTGACCAGTTAAGAGGCGTTCGACATTTTCGTCCATAGAGAACTTCGAAAGGAGCCTTGCCCAAGCTAGCTTCATAACTATTGTTGTAAGCAAACTCCGCGAATGGAAGGCATTTCTCCCAACCCATTCCGAATGAGATGACAGAGGCTCGGAGCATATCTTCCAGAATTTGATTGACTCGTTCTACTTGACCACTTGATTGAGGATGGAAGGCGGTGCTAAAAGAGAGACGAGTTCCCATAGCATTTTGGAAACTTTCCCAAAATCGAGAGGTGAAAAGACTCCCACGGTCTGAGTTAATTTCCAAGGGACACCATGAAGAGACACTATTTGGAAGATGTATAAATCGGCTAGCTGGCTAGCGGTGATACTCTCACGAACAGGTAGAAAGTGGGCTACTTTGGAAAGACGGTCGATCACGACGAAGATGGCATTATTCCCTCTCTTGGTCCTGGGAAACCCAATGATTAAATCCATACTGATTTTATCCCATTTCCACTAGGGAATAGCCAAACGTTGAAGGGTGCCAGCAGGCCGTTGATGCTCTGCTTTAACACGACGACAAACGTTGCAATTAGCAATGTATTGAGCGATTTCTCTCTTCATCCTAGTCCACCAAAACCTCTGGCGTAGGTCTTGGTACATTTTAGTACTACTGGGATGAATGGTGAGAGGGGATTCATGAGCTTCCTTAAGGATCAGCCGCCTCAGGTTTCGTGCCTTGGGAACCACCAAGCGGTTTCCAAAGTATACGACACCTTGATCATCAACGGAGAAACAATTCGCAACTCCTTTCTTAATGTTTCTCTTAATACGGGAGATTCCCGGATCTACCTTCTGTGCCTTGATGATCTGATCCGTAAGGGTAGGTTTCGCCACCAGGGTGGATAGGAATCCTCGAGGAACAATGTGAAGATTAAGCTTACGAAAGTCCTCATGGAGATGTGGTTGACTTTGTTGTAACATCAGGTTGTTACAATAGGATTTATGACTTAGTGCATCAGCCATGACATTGGCTTTGCCCGGGGTGTAAGTTATTCCTAAGTCGTAATCCGAGATCAACTCGACCTAACGTCTTTGCCTGAGATTCAAATCTGGTTGGGTGAAGATATATTTCAAACTTTGGTGATCGGTGAAGATCTCGCAACGATTACCGAGAAGGTAATGTCACCAAGTTTTGAGTGCATGGACTACAGCTGCAAGCTCTAGATCATGTGTGGGATAATTTTCCTCATGTGGGTGTAATTGCCGTGAAGCATAGGCAATTACCTGACGATCTTGCATGAGTATGCAACCTAGTCCTTGTCACGAGGCGTCGCAATAGATAATAAAGTCCTTGGAGAAATCTGGTGATACCAGTATGGGAGCAGATGTTAGGCGTCTTTTCAGTTCTTGAAAGCTGAACTCGCACTATGGAGTCCACTTGAACTTTTTATCTTTCTTGAGGAGTTCAGTTAGAGGTTTAGCAACCTTGGAGAAATTCTTGACGAAGCGGCGGCAATAGCTCGCTAAGCCAAGGAAGCTCCAAACTTGCTTGACCGTCTCAAGTGGAGTCCAATCAAGAACAGCTTGAACTCGCTCGGGATTGACAGCAATACCCTTACCAGAGATTACATGGCCTAGATAGGTCACTTCTGGCAACCAAAATTCACACTTGGAGAATTTGGCATAAAAGCGATGCTCTCGAAGTTTCATAATTACCAGCCTTAGATGTTCGGCATGTTCCTCTTCATTCTTGGAATAGATGAGTATGTCATCAAGGTATACTACAACGAATTTATCCAAATACTCCATGAAGACCGAGTTCATTAACAAAGAGAAGGTAGCGGGGGCATTGGTTAAACCGAAGGACATAACGGTGTACTCTTATTGTCCATAATGAGTAACAAAGGCCGTTTTGGGAATGTCCCCGTTTCTGATTTTGATTTGATGGTAGCCCAACCTCAAATCCATCTTGGAAAAGACTGAGGATCTAGCGAGCTGATCATACAGATCGTTGATCCTAGGAAGCGGATATTTGTTCTTGATGGTGACCAAGTTGACAGGTCGGTAATCTACAACCATTCGATCCGTTCCATCCTTCTTCTTGACGAAGAGGACGGGGCAAGCCCAAGGAGAGGAACTAGGATGGATGAAATGCTTTTTCAAGGACTCATCGAGTTGATTCTTAAGCTCGGCTAGTTCTAAGGGTGCCATCTTGTAGGGTCTTCTAGAAATTGGAACGGTTCCTGGAACAAGGTCTATCACAAACTCGACATCCCTGTCAGATGGAACACCTGGTAGTTCTTCTGGAAAGACATCTGGAAAGTCTCGGACTACCGGAACATCCTCAACGTCTGGAAGGGGGTTGGCATTTTGGGAGTAAAGCTGGCGCTTGGCCACTCGAGTTAAGACATTGACTGTCTTGCCCGATGGGTGAGTAAGTTGAATGGTTCTAGTGGCACAATCAATCTTAGCATAATGTGCTGACATCCAGTCCATACCCAAAATGATGTTTATGTCCGAGGACTTGAGAGCTATTAAAGATGCAAGGAAGACAAGTCTATCGACAAGAATTTCGTTCCCATGGCTTACTCTAGAAGTTTGCCATTTGGAGCCCGGAGTTTGAATTACCATGGAAGTGGGCATGTCACAGAATGTCGTGTTATGCAATCGAGCATAGTTCTCGTATATGAATGAACGAGATGCTCCAGTATCAAAAAGAACAGATGCCGGATGGCAATTAACAAGGAGCGTACCAAGGACGACGTTAGGATCCTCATGAGCCTCCTCGGCTGAAACATAGTTGACATGGCCACGTATAGTAGTGACCGGCTTGGCGTAGAATGTCTTTCCCGCGGGCTTACCACGGCCAACGGACTTTCCAGTTTGATTGGGGTTGTTGTTCTGGGGACACTCTCGGCTATAGTGACCCGGCTCTCCACACTTGAAGCATGTCACCACATTGGGGCGTGGAGCAACATTAGCAGCGGGGCCACCATAGGGCTTGGGCGGTGCAAACTGCTGGTTGGGACGAGGCGCCTCAAAGGATGGCCTCAGCAACCTGGGTGGTAGTGCCGTGCTTGGGATCCACACCGGGCGCTTCTGAGCTCCAGAACCGGATGAAGAGCCAAAACCACGTGAGTGCTTCCGTGAAGCGTCGTAATCAGTCTGGCCTGTCTCAGCACTGATGGCTTCATTGACCAACTTCTGAAAGGATGTGCACTCGTGCAGAAAAAGATCGCGGCGAAGCTCAGGGCTGAGTCCCTTGCGGAACCTTGCCTGCTTCTTAGCGTTGGTATATACCTCTTCAGGAGCATAACATGCCAGATTCCCATATTCACGACTATATGCATCCACAGTCAGTCTTCCTTGGGTGAAATTGCAGAACTCCTCCCTCTCGCGATCCATGAGACCTTCCGGAATGTGATGCTCACGGAAAGCTTCAGTGAATTCAGCCCAAGTAGTGATTTGGCCGACCGGGCGCATAGCTTCAAAGTTTTCCCACTAGAGGCTAGCAGGGCCTTCGAGGTGATAGGCAGCATAAGTAACCTTGTCGGCTTCGGCTACGTTGGCAGAACGTAGCTTGTGGGTGATACTGCGAAGCCGGTCATCCGTGTCGAGGGGCTCGACGGAATGGTTAAACTTTGGTGGGTACAGCTTGATAAAGTCATTGATTGACACCAAGTCATTTCGCTGATGGCGTGCAGTGTTCTGCTCAATCCGCTCTAGCAGCCGGTTAGTCTCACGCTTGTTTCTTTCCGCCTCCAGCATCACTTCGGCCAGAGAGGGCGGGTGAGGCAGATTTTCACCCCTAGCTGCACTGGCTTCCCCCTGCTCCGGGGCAGCAGGGTTGCTGCGGGTGTTGACCATCCTAGGAGAAAACAAGACAACGGTTTAGATAAGGATGGCTCAAACTTAGCAATGAAGTGCAGAATGTAATGGATAACACGGAATGCAGAGATGTTCATCCGTATGTCATGGTAATATAAAACTGCCATATATATACCAACGGTCATACACATCATACATAGTTTAGTACAAGCCCAGGCTATAGTACAACTATGATGAAAGACGTTACATCTCATCGGAGGCATTCCAAGATCCTATACATTATTTGTCTACACCTCCGAAATTGCTTACACACAAAGTCATATTCCACAAGTCACGCAGGACAGTGGACATACAACTATTACAATACTAGTGATACTACTACTAACTCAGGCAGCTCCGTAGTAGTCCTCATAGAAGTCACCTCCATAGCCTGGAACTTCAACGTGATCATCCGGGAATAGACGGTCCTGAGGAGCTTGTGGACCAAAGGGGCTAGGATGAGGTATTGGACCAACAAACGGTGGCCTGCGGGGACCACGGGGTGGGGTGATGCCTCCCACATCACGCCAATCCACCATGTCTGGCAGAGCAGATCTCACAGGATACAGATCCCTTGTATCCATACATCCAGCTTGCACCGCATGTGCAAACCGAGTCAATGTGGCCCAATGATCAGCACGGGTATTGAAAAGCTCCAGCCTCAAGGCCCGATTCTCTCGGTCCTTATCTTCGAGCATCTCGGCAGTGGTATGAGTTAATGAGTCCTCCTGAGTGGAGTCAGCATAGATAGCTTGAAGATACCCCTGCGCTCCCGGAAGTGAAGCTGGCATGTAACGGAAGTCGGTGTTCCGAAGCAGGCCAGTCTGGACTCGCATGATGGTCATCATGGAATAGGCAGCATCCTGCACAGCCATCTCAACAGTAACCCCGAGTCCATAGGAACAGTGAAGGGGCTCGGTAGATCCAGGATAAGAAGGAAATATCCTGACGGTGCAGAAATATTGGCTTTGATTAAAGTCTCGAAATTGCTCTTCGACGGTGTATTCGGGATACCAACGGTAACCCGTCTTGATCATTACCCGGACTAACATAGCAGTATGACCGGGCACGTTGAGGCACCGGGTCAGGCGAACCACTTGGTTTTGAACACGGTTGGCCATCTGAAAGCACAACCACAATGCAAAGACATTAGAATTTCTAGGGAAAATTGGACAGCATAACAGCTGTAAATGCTTAGAAAAAGATTTGAGACATCCACAACAGTTTATAATACCACTCAACAACATCATATCAAGGTTCTGATTCAATTAGCAACATACTAAAAATAGTAGAAACTGAACTGGGACTTGTAACAACAATCCTATAAGCTACTACGGATTAGTAACACGTGAACCTGATAAAAGAAGAGAACCTAGTCCTTAACCCACGTTGAATGAGAAGAGAATGACTCAGATCAGAGGGCATAAGGTAAAGGATTAAAAGAGCCTTACGTTCCCTCCCACAATCAATTCCCCTACATATAACTAAAGCATTTCTAGACTCAACATCGACCAGTTTGGCTCAACGAACCTACAGGCAGTCCAGCTCTGATGCCAACGCTGTCAGGACCCTGATTCCAAGTCACATTGATCTAGCCGGTAACACCTCATATCACTTTGCGGCCTCACGCACGGTATCCCACGGGTGTCGCCTTACCATGGCCCGGGACCGTTTGCGCCTTTTGGCTCCCGTATATGATAGTGTCGCTAGCATCCATATGACAGAGAACCCGGGCCGACATGGCTAGTCGTGAACCTAAAGCGGCACAGACCTATGGAGACAGGCATACATGAATCACATCGAGCATGTTGGTCATCAGCGAGTGATTCCGGGTTGTAGCACTGGGCTAACAGGACTCCGGGGAACCCGGGCTGTAGCAGGCTAGGCAGGACTCCGGATGACACCGCGTGACATTTCCCTGAAGGGGCAGACATAGGAACGACGTGAAACACATGCCGGCCAGTCAAGTGTCCTGAGCAGTAGTGCTGGGCTAGCAAGACTCCGATGAACCGGGCTGTAGCGGACTACTATGGCTCGAGGAACACTAGACTACATTTCCCCATAAGAAAGGCTGCCAAGGATAAACAACTAGATTGTCGGATCCCACTCATACCAAGCATTTCAATCATACATACAATATGCCCGATATGAGTACATACAACATGGCATCACAACAAAACTCTACAACTCAAGTACTTTATTTAAAGGCTCTAGAGAGCCAAACATAACATGTTCATATAGATAGGAGTCACATGACCCGACACTCAAGTCATAGAATCATACAAGCACATGCGGAAGCAACTAGTCTGAGTACATACACTAGAAAGAAAGAAGGCTTCTCGAAGGCTGTCTATCTACATAGGGCCCTCCATGGCCAGGATCACCACCTGGGTGGCTAGTCACTCATCGACGTCAAGGTCTACGTAAAACCCATCGGAGGGGGCAGTGTTATCGTCTGAAAACAGTAGTTAAGCAAACATGAGTACAAAGGTACTCAGCAAGTCTTACAACAGAACTACTATACATGCTCATTCTCAAGAAGGTGGTGGGGTTATTGCAGCAAGCCAGCTTTGAATCTTGGCTAAGCTATCCTATGGAACTCCACTAGTAAAATAGTTTTCGCACACGAGTCCACTACTCACCAACACAATACTCCACCGGGGATCCTCTCTCTTCATCCTACGAGGGGGCCATCCTCGGTACTCACACTTATCTTGAGTCTTTTAGTACTATCCATTAACTTGTCTATGAACTGTATAGGCAACCAAGTAGCCCTTTACCGCAGACGCGGCTATTCGAATAGATGATGTTAACCCTGCAGGGGTATACTTCTTCATACACACTTTCACCACTTACCGCCGTTTACACGACATGTACTCAGCAACCTTCAAGCGGAAGCCCATCGAGGGTGTCGGCCACGGCCTACCTAAACACTTAAGTCTCTAGTCCAGGTTTATCACCTATCAGGTTCTATCCGCGGGGAGTCCGGCCGAGGTTTCCACATACGGCCCCGAACGATGTGAACAGGGTTCCCGAGACACCAAACGGGTGACTCGGTACACCGTGCCATGGTGTATCTACCGCAACATAGCCCACCCCTAGGGTCAGCGCTACGCACGGCCGCCAACACATAACCTACAAACACCAGAAACTATTTGCAACTCCTGTACAGAGTACTAGGGTATTTAAGAAGCCGAGAGGGTCCATTGGTTTCGGGCCCAATGTATGGTAGTAACTGCATGTTAAATCACACATACAGATCTCAGTTCTTATGGACGGTCTCAATGAAACAACCCACAATGTACTCCTACATGGCCTCTCATCGATACCTTTACCAAAACATGTTCAACACATTCCTCACATTACCGACATAAACATTTCACTCTAGCCCATCACCCAGATGAACCAGACCTAACACAACTCTAAGCATAGCAGGTATAGCAAGGTAGGAATCACATACATGGCTCAATCAACTCCTACACATGCTAGTGGGTTTCATCTAGTTACTGTGGCAATGACAGGTCATGCAGAGGATAAGGGTTCAACTACCGTAGCACACAACAGTTTGAATCACGTTGTCTTAATGCAGTAAACAAGAGAAGAAGCGAGAACATGGGTTTGTATCGGAATGATCAATGGGTTGCTTGCCTGTTGTAGTGGTAGTAGGGTACTGCCCTTCAGACGGATACTCGGGGTTATCCTCGGAGGCAGAACCTACCACGAAAATCACACCGAACATAATCAACACATGGCAATATGCAACAGTATGATGCATGCTATGACATGGAAAGATGAAAGTGTCTTGGCCTAATGCAAGCTAAAACAGAAGGGGATGAACTCATTTGAATCAAAGATTCAAATGTTAGCTCATTAAACACGGCCTTATTAGTGCATTACCTTATTCTGCTTAAACAACAAGGTTAACTTGTTTTGTCATGCATGAAACCATTACAAATGGATAGATTGAATTTTTCTGATCATTTTTCATATATAAATCTTTGCATTTGGAGCTATGGTTGATTTTCTATGGTTTTTAGAAGTTTTGGATATTTTCTGGAATTTCCTAAATAAGAATAATTCCAGTAATTGAATTAATGCGTCAGCATGACATAGGTGTGACGTCAGCGGTCAACTGGGTCGGCCAGGTCAAACCTGACTGGTGGGCCCTGTCTGTCAGTGTCACAACTAATTAACAGAATTATGTTAGTGCTAATTGACTGTCAGTGGGGCCTGGGCACACATGTGAGTGACTAAACTAATTAGAATTAGTTAAAACTAATCTTAAACTGATTAGCAGACCGGCCCACCTGTCATAGACTCAAGGGGTCTACCTGGGCCCACACGGGGGTCAAACAGGGTCAACTCGCCGGCGGCTTGACGCCGGCGATGACAGACGCGGCGGAGGGGCTTGGGTTTGCGTCTCTGGCGACCAAATCGACGGCGGAGTGCAACTACGTGACGCGGGGAGTGAGCCGCGTCGTTTGGTGGAGAAAGTGGAGCTCGGGGAGGCCGGGAACGACGCCGGCGACGACCTTGGCGGTCGCCGGAGTTCGGGCGCGGATGAATCCGAAGCTACGGGGCACGGCGAGCCGCGGGGAGTGGTGCGTTAGGCTCTTGGGAACGTGGTGAGTGTGGTGACGCGCTCGGAATCGAGCTTACGCGCCTGTGGCCACGACGGCGACATGGCCGGCGGAGCCGAGCTCTCAGCCGTGATGGCCAACGGGGTTAGAGGGCAGCTCGAGCGACGTGGCTAGGGGGAGAAGAGAGGGAAGCTCACGGTGAGTGCATCGGGCGTCGAAGCGGGCTCGGGGAAGCTTGGGAGGCGGTAAAATGTGAAAGACGATCTCCGGTGACCGACGAGGGGAACGGCAGCGGTGGCGGCATTGCAGCGCGTCCGAGGCCTCGTGGCTCGTCGAGGAGGTCGAGGGGGATGTTGCGGAGCTCGTGGGCATGGTGGGGTGACACAGGGACGACGGTGGCTGCGGCTACGGCGGCAAGACGACGGCGGCTGCGTCGGCAGGAAGATGGGGAGAGAGCCAGAGAGGGGGAGAGGCCACAGGGAGAGTGGGAAGAAAGAGAGGGAGACGTGGGGGTCGGCGTGGCACTCGTAGATGCCTCCAGGGCGTCGACGGAAGCAGGAGGTGGGCGGCGTGTGGCCGCAGGCGCCGGCCACGCGCTCCTCGTCCTCCTGGCGAGAGGAGGAGGATGACTGACAAGAGCCAGTCGACTGGGCCGAGCCAGGTGGGCTGGTGGGCTGCGCCTGGTAAGTTCTCTCTCTCTCTCTCTCTCCTTTTTTTTTCTGTTTTTCTTATTTATTTATTATTTCTGTAACTTCAGGGCTTTATTAAAAATACCAGGGCATTACCATAAAGCATAAAATTAATCATGGCCACTGCTTAGAATATATCCAACAGCAAACATTTTAGTTATGAATATTTGAGCATTTAAAATATTTTATAGCATTTAAATGCCCAAATGAAAATACCATAAGGATTAATCCAATGACCTTTGATGTCCTAGAAAAATGTGCACCATTTTTGTCAAAGGTTTTAACCCAAAACAAAAATGGTGGGCTTTTTAGAAGGGCATTTCAGGTTCATTGGAAAAGTTTTTAGTAAACCCTAGTTGTTCCAGGGGGGCTGGGGGTTCTGTCATCCCCATTTCAAATTTAAAAGGAATTTAAACATGATGCACACTCTAATGCTTGAACTAACTAGGGTGTGACATTATTACACATGAAGAACACGGTGGAGATGATTCTGATCATGAGACGCAATACATGGCTACTGAAGATGCTGACAGGTATGAATGTTTAGTTGCTCAACGTGTTTTGAGTGTGCAGGTTACACAAGCTGAGCAAAACTGTAACGTCCTCGATGCGGCTATATCTCCCACATGTCGAAGCACGACTTAGAGGCATAACCGCATTGAAAGCAATCTCGCAAGTGAGGTAATCTTCACACAACCCATGTAATACATAAGGGAAAGAGATACATAGTTGGCTTACAATCGCCACTTCACACAATTACATGAATAAAGCATTACATCATCCAGATACAATCAAGGTCCGACTACGGAACCAAAATAAAAGAAGAACCCCAAATGCGACAAAGGTCCCCGATCGACCCCAACTGGGCTCCACTACCGATCAACTAGAACAAAACAACACAAAGGACAAGATCTTCATCGAGCTCCTCCTGAGCTCTGTTGCGTCATCTGCATGGACTCATCGGCACCTGCAAACTGGTTTTGGAAGTATCTATGAGCCACAGGGACTCAGCAATCTCGCACCCTCATGATCAAGACTATTTAAGCTTATGGGTAAGGTAAAAGGTATGAGGTGGAGCTGCAGCAAGCGACTAGCATATATGGTGGCTAACATACGCAAATGAGAGCGAGAAGAGAAGGCAAAGCACAATCGAGAACTATGATCAAGAAGTGATCCTGGACTACTTACGTCAAGCATTACTCCAACACCGTGTTCACTTCCCGGACCCCGCCGAGAAGAGACCATCACGGTAACACACGCGGTTGATGTATTTTAATTAAGGTCAACTTTAGGTTTTCTACAACCAGACGTTAATAAATTCCCATCTGCCCATAACCGCGGGCACGGCTTTCGAAAGTTCATAACCCTGCAGGGGTGTCCCAACTTAGCCCATCACAAGCTCTCACGGTCAACAAAGGAATAGACCTCCTCCCGAGACATTCCGATCAGACTCGGTATCCCGGTTCTACAAGACATTTCGACAGGATAAAACTGAACCAGCAACACCGCCCGAATGTGCCGACAAATCCCAATAGGAGCTGCACATATCTCTTTCTCAGGGCACACTCAGATTGTCTTAGGTACGGGTAGGCCAGCCCAGAGTTGCCCCTGGTGGCCACCGGTAGCTGACAGGTGGACCAACACTCAGAGGAGCACTGGCCCGGGGGGTTAAAATAATGATGACCCTTGAGTCTGCAGAACCCAAGGGAAAGAAAAGGCTAGGTGGCGAATGGTAAAACCAATGTTGTGCATTGCTGGAGAAGTTTTACTCAAGGAGAACTGTCAAGGGGTTCCCATAATAGCCCAACCGCGTAAGGAACGCAAAATCTGGGAACATAACACCGATATGACGGAAACTAGGGCGGCAAGAGTGGAACAAAACACCAGGCATAAGGCCGAGCCTTCCACCCTTTACCAAGTATATAGATGCATTAATTAAATAAGATATATTGTGATATCCCTACAAGTAACATGTTCCAACAAGGAACAACATCTCCATGTTCCAACAGGAACAAACTTCAATCTTCACCTGCAACTAACAACGCTATAAGAGGGGCTGAGCAAAGCGGTAACATAGCCAAACAACGGTTTGCTAGGACAAGGTGTGTTAGAGGCTTGGTTCACAATATGGGAGGCATGATAAGCAAGTGGTAGGTATCGCAGCATAGGCATAGCAAAAGAGCGAGCAACTAGCAAGCAAAGATAGAAGTGATTTCGAGGGTATGATCATCTTGCCTGAAATCCCGCAAGGAAGAAGAACGAGTCCATGAAGAAGACAAACGGACATAGACGAACGGGTCCTCACAAACGCGACGTCACCGGAACCAACCCGAAGAAGCAAACACCGGAAAGAAGCACACAACATAGTAAACAAACCAAACATGAGCATGGTATGATGTGCGGGATGCGGTATGCGATGCATATGCATGTTTTGACAAGGAATGCATGAAACTGGCCTCAACTTGGAAAACCAAGTGTGCCACTGGAAAGATGAGATGAAATCGCTTGAAAACGATATAAAGATCACCGGAATCGGAGTTACGGTTTGGAAATGGCAAGCGATTCAAATATGACCACGATCTGCGATTTACAGCAAGTAGCCATCTAAATGCAACAAGATGAACATGCTACAACACCCAAACATGGCAACAAAATACATGGCAGGGATGCATTCAAGATGCTTAACAAAAGTCTAGCACTGAGCTACGGCCAATTCATCCATTAGCAGGTTCAAACAAGCATGGCAAAAATGCATATGGTAAACGGATCTCAGACTTAGTGAAATTAACACTTGTCTGGAATTTCAGATCAGGTAGCCCTCTTCGGAGCAACAAAACTATATGCTAAAGGACCTGAACATGACAAAGTAAAACATGGCATGGAGCTACTCAAAGATCTTAACAAAAGTCCCTTAGTGACCTTGAGCCAAAAGGGATCAGAAAATACATTTGCAAGCATGTGAACATGGCAAAAACATAATCAGTTTTCAGACTTAGTGAAAACTGGAACATGCTAAAAACAGATATCAAGTAGGCATGTTTACAGGCTCGATGCACTCACTACGGAGCAAGTCATGATAAGGTAAGCATACATCCATCAAGAATACACAAAATTCAAGCTAGAGATGGCAAGAACAATAACATAGCATGCACGGATCAACTATAACATCATCGGTAAAATTGCAAACAAGTTGACAATCTGCCCAGATTCACAAAGTAGCAAAAGTAGAGCTCGATTGACTCAAGCTAGGGTGCTCCATATATGAAAAAAAAGACATGGATGGATAGAGCACTACAAGATTAACAAAACATCCTTACTGATCATCCTCAAAAGAGGCACAGATCACTAGAAAACAACATGAACATATGGCATCATGAACTAAACAGCTCAAGGACTTGGTGGAAATGCCAAGTCCCTGAAAACAGAAATACTAAGTGCCTCACTTGGCAAGCTTGTGCTATTCACCACACACATAACAAAAATACATGGGTTGCACCTCTGGAAAGATGACAAAACCCTTAACAAAACATATGTAGAGCTCATGGGCATAGCATGCACACAATAATCATGGCAAAAATGACAAATCTCTAAATGGAGTAGCAGATCTGACAAATATCTCAAGTAGCCCTCTTCTAACAGCATTTCGGGCATCAAGATGAACTCAAATGAAAATGATGCAATGGAATGAAATGATGTACTCTCTGAGATGAACATTTTGATATGCTATATGCATGAATCGGAGCTATGGATGCAAATTTACGATGCGATGAACATGAGCATATGAATCAGGGAATCTCCGGGACTTAGTGAAATTTATACCTCCGCGAAAGTCAACGCGGGACGGAGATATCTGGGACATAGGGAAGGAGCCGTTTGGTTGAAGGGATGGGTGGATCTGATCCACCTTCTTCTCCTGCGAGGCACGAAACTCCAGCGAGGACGAGGAGGTCCGGCGAAGACGGCGATGAACGGAATTGATGGATCCGGGCCGGATCTGTCCGGACCGAGTCAGATCCCGACGAGGGTGGCGCGGTGAGGTAGCAGCCGGCTGCGGGCCAGGAGGCCGGTGGCGGACCTCGGGATGCGAGGCGGCGGCGCCATGGCTTCAGGCGGCGGGGCGCAGGCTTCGGCGGCGCTCGGGAGTGGCCTGGCGGCGGAGCGGCAAGCTCCCGCGGCGGAAAGGCAGAGGCGGGAGGCGGCGAAGATCGGAGATGGGGAGGCGCGGCTCCGGCACCCTCTGGCGCGGGCGGCGGAGGAAGGAAGAGCGGCGGCGGCAAGGCGCGCCGGCGAACAGCGGCCGGCGGGCGGTGGCGCGCGGGAGCACAGGCGGCGGGGATGAGCCTGTGCGGGGAGGCGGCCGGATGGGCCGGGCGGGCCCGCGATGGGCTCCGCCGGGCCGCGCGGTGGGAGAGCGCCGGCTGGACAGGTGGCGCTGTCCGGTTGGGTGTGGGAGCGGCCGCACTGAGGTGGCCCTCCCTCATTGGACGGGGTGAGGTGGCCGGCTGGGTGGACGCATCCGACCACCGGGTGGGCATGTCCGGCGGCGCGAAGAGAGGTGAGATCTAGGGTTTCGTCCGAAATTTCGGGGAGATGCACATATTTATAGGTAGAGGGAGCTAGGAGAGTCCAAATGAGGTGCGGTTTTCGGCCACGCGATCGTGATCGAATGACCGAGATGATGGAGAGGGTTTAGGTGGGCTTTGGGCCAAATTGGAAGGGTGTTGGGCTGCAACACACACGAGGCCTTTTCGGTCCCTCGGTTAACCGTTGGAGCATCAAACAAAGTCCAAATGGTACAAAACTTGACAGGCGGTCTACCAGTAGTAAAACAAGGACACATGGTAAGTCTCGGTCCAATCTGGAAATGTTTAATCCCCACACACGAGAAGAAGGTAGAAATGACCACCGGAGGAGATAGGAGCGCCGGAATGCAAAACGGACAACGGGGAAATGCTCGGATGCAAGAGACGAACACGTATGCAAATGAAATGCACATGATGACATGATATGCAATGCATGACACACAAGAAATGACAAGGCAACAACAGCGAATAACTAGAGGACACCTGGCACATCGGTCACGGGGCGTTACAAAAACCAGAGGCATAATTTGTTCCATACAAAGGGAGTTGTGAAGGAACGTTCTGTTCGCATCATCATAGATGGAGGGAGCTGCAATAACTTGGCTAGCATGGAGATGGTGGAGAAGCTATCTCCCACCACAAGACCACATCCACATCCTTACTACATCCAATGGTTCAACAACAGCGGCAAGGTTAAGGTAACAGGTACTGTTCATGTGCATTTTAGTATCTCTACATATGCTGATTATGTGGATTGTGATGTGGTACCTATGCAAGCATGTTCCTTATTACTTGGTAGACCATGGCAATTTGATAAAAATTCTGTACACCATGGTAGAAACAATCAGTATACTCTTGTTCATAAGGATAAAAATATTACTTTGCTTCCTATGACTCCCGATTCCATTTTGAAAGATGATATTAATAGAGCTAATAAAGCAAAACAACAGAAAAATAAGAGTGAAAATAAGATTGTGGCAAAATAATTTGAGCAACAAATGAAGCCTAATAATAAACCATCTAGTGTTGCTTCTGAAATTAAATTGAAAAGTGCATGTTTACTTGCCACCAAATCTGATATTGAAGATCTAGATTTTCACAAATCTGTTTGCTATGCTTTTGTGTGCAAAGAGGCATTATTTTCATTCGAGGTCGTGCCTTCCTCTTTGCCTCCTGCTGTCACTAACATATTGCAGGAGTTCGCTGACGTCTTTCCATAAGACGTGCCACCGGGATTACCACCTATTCGAGGGATTGAGCATCAAATTGACTTAATTCCCGGTGCATCATTACCCAACCGTGCACCATACCGTACCAATCCAGAGGAGACGAATGAGATTATGCGTCAAGTACAAGAACTTCTCGACAAAGGTTATGATGCGAAGCATCCCAAGGTCATCCCCATGGATCTACCTACATCTCCCACGACACCCCTTGGACCAATGATAAGAGCCCGTGCGAGAGCCATTGAGAACAAGGTTAACTCTCTCCTTGTTGAACTTCCGTTTGACCCACTTGAGACATGGCTACTACCTCAAGCGGAGATGCTTTGTGTGCTTAGGTACCAAGTAAGAAACCAAGGAGGAGTCACGATGCAAGAAGGACATCAAGAGCATGAAGAACATCATCCCAGCTCAGAAGTCCCGGAACAACCGCCCATGCACCGCCCAACTACCGCCCGGGCGGTACAACCGCTCGACCACCGGTCAACTACCGGTCAAGCTTCTGACATCAAGCGATGCAAGGCCGGTACAGCATCGGTTTATCACTGCAACAGCCAGCTGACTGGTGCAACCGCCCCAAGCACCGGTACAACCACTGAGCACATCCGGAAACCCCCTCCAGGAACTAGTACCTGAGCTCCCAGCGGTACAACCGCCCCCATGATTGGAACAACCACCCTGCCTGGGCGTAGCGACAGGGGTTTCACCCCATGTATCCCCCAACTTACCACTTGGACTATATATACTTGTCCCTTAGCTCTGTACTAGGGTTAGCATTGGTTTAGCTCATTTTGAGAGATAGAGCTTCGCTCATCCACATCGATCTACTCCTAGTGAGAGACCGCGGCCTCTTCAGAGAAGATCCCTTTGGATTCAAGACCCCTCTTTTGGGAAGAACATCAAGACCTCCTCACGGAGAAGACCGGCTACCCTTGTATCGTCCTTGGTTGATTGTGTACCGTGTGAACCCTATGTATTCGAGGATCTAGCACATGTGTGACTTCCTCATGTTGGTTTAGTGTTTCTCTTGTGTTTCCCTTGTGTTTTCCCTCTCTTTCCACCTCGTGTTCTTTGTGTTCACCGCGGGATCTGCTCCTATCGTGAAAGATCAGGCTATAGGGTTTCTACCCTACGTCATCTTGGTATCATGAGCCAGGTTGATCACGATTTTGGAGCCTCCCCGTTGTGTTTCTAGCCTAGTTTTTGTTGTTTCTCGTCCTAATTCGGAAATTCCCCACAAAAATAACCCCAATTTTTTTTGTGATTTGTTGGTGTGTTGAGATTTTGTTGGATTTGATCCGGGGATTTGCCTTGTTACTTGTGGCCCTAGCATCTCCCCAATTTTCTCCACCTTCCATCCTTGGAATCGCTCGAATTTTGGCCGCGAAATCACCCTTGCCCGCCCCAAAACATGCACCAATCCAGATCTTGTGATCTTTTTCTGACCCCATCGGTACTACCCCCCCCCCTCCCCGAGCGGCACTACCGCTTAAATACCACAAGCGGTACTACCGCCTATACAAGCGGTACTACCGCCCCGCCCAGTTTCAGTCAAAATCGATTGGCATCTTTGCCTCAACCACAATACACCATCACCACTTCCGCATACCACCACCATTTTGGACCGCTTAGCTCTCCGACACATTTGCCACGTCGAGCTTTGAGAATTTGAGTTGCGGTACCGTATCCTTTTGTGTTTCGGCTATCTAGGTACGGTTCGACATCGACATCACTGCTGCTCATCTTCGCCACAGACGCGTCAACAACAACGACCACCTTGACTACAGCTTGGTATTCGTGCCACCCATTTGATCACCGTCCTCCATTCTTGCTTACGGACGAGGAACCGAAGAACGGTAACCTCGTCTTAGTATTGGACATATCACTCTTGCCATTACATTGATAGCCACCATAGCCTTACTCCTTTGCGTTGCTTACCCATCGAGACTATACTTTGAGTATTGCCGGCAACGAGACTTGTGCACATTAGTGATCATACTTCCCATAGCATACATACATCATTGTTGCATATATTGGTATCATCTCTTGTGTCACAAAGTTGTCATCGCATACACAATTCCTATCTTGGTTTGTCAAGCATGGCATGAGAAAAGAGCTCAAACATCAAAGAGCCAAACAAGCTTTTAAGCAAAGAGGAAAGATAAGCAAGAACCATAGCGTCATAAAACATTACAATTGTCATACTCAATCATCTTGGATCATATCATAGAAACACCTTGCATAGAGCATACTTGGGATACAAGTCGTTGCATTTTTGTTAAGTAGGTTGTGCACAAGTTCTTGTATCCGCCTATTGTGCAATCGTGCTAGCGTCTCTCTAGCGGTGTGCAACAAGAGCATTTTTTGTGTATACCACATTTTAGCTCACCCTTGGTTGCACGACCCCACTTATCTTTTTGCGTGTGTGTTTCCGTGTACCTTATTGCTTGGTGTACTTGTTACATTGCATCTTGCGAATATTTTCCAACATTATTGAAGCTCAATTACAATTGCATCAAATATTGTGCCACCATCCTAACCAAGCTCCACCATAAGCTTTTACTTGTGTAGGTGTGAGAAACCAACAAGAGCTAGTACCAATTGTGCTATTTCCTTGTCCTACATTGGAGTGATCATCGATCCACTTTCACCTTTGGTGAAGGTACATTTGGTATTTGTTCTTCTCTTTCTACCACTCACATTTATCTTGGAATGATGGATAGGCCAAGTACTTCAACCAAGCCACTCTTCATGGACCAAGACGACGACATGAACTCCTTCGTCACCAAGAGTCGCCTCTTTGGTGCACAACGTGCTTTGCATCAAGAGCAACAAGCTATGAGTGAACGCATCGACAACCTCGCCGCCGACTTGTGACTCTCCAAGCAATGTACAAGGGACTAGTTAGACCACAAGCTCGACGATCACAAGCAAGAGAATGACGCAAGAATGGACGAGATTCGTGCTTTTTTGCTCAACCGCTCTTCTTCCACTTCAAGAAGGAGCCATTCAAGTCAACACTCCGACTTCACCCTCTCCGTCTCAAGTACACTGACTTCGAACAATCCACGTCGTGCAGTGCGCAATGATTGTCAAGCAAGCCTCAATCCTCTACGCGACACCGACTCTCAAGAGCGACGACAACATCAAACCCAAGAGGCTTTCGCGCTAGCACGAGAACGGCAAAGACAAGGCCAACATGAAGAGGAAGAGCGCGCACGTCTACATCAAGATGCCCAAGATGCTGAGGCACAATGTCAAGAACAACAACTCCGTGACGCTCAAGCATTTGCGGCACAACAAGCTCTATGAGATTCAAGTCGAGCCGTAGCCGACCGAGGCCAACAAGCCCGTGAATAAGAGGAAGCACTTCGCGAAGAAATTCACGAACGACGACATCAAGCTCGCGTGCACCGTCACGTTCCTCAAGTTCCTCCTCGAGCTCGACAAGCTTCTCCACAAGCTCGCCAAGAACATCAAGTACATCAAGAACATGAAGACATTGGAGATCCTCCATGACAAGAGCATCATGAGGTTGACAACCCTCCGCGCCAAGAGCACCCCGAGTTGAACAATCATCTACAACACGGGCGTCATCATCCATGACCCCAACACAATGAAGAGCAACGCTACGGAAAACTCAAGTTCACCATGCCCAAGTTCAGCGGAAGCAACGACCCCGAAGAGTACCTTTCATGGGCATTGAAGGTTGACAAGATTTTCTGTTTGCATAACTATGAAGAATAGCATAAGATCGCGATGGCATCCCTTGAGTGTCAAGACTATGTCCTCATTTGGTGGGAACAAGTAATCGAGCGACGTGAGGCAAGAGGTGAACCACCCATCACTACTTGGGCGCAAATGAAGGATGTCATGAGAGCACGATTCGTGCCTACCTACTACAACCGCAACCTCTTCAAGAAACTCCAACTCCTCAAGCATGCAACCAAGTGCGTTGAAGAGTACTACAAGGAAATGGAGATTGCCATGATAAGAGCCAACGTCACGGAAGATGATGAGCAAACAATGGGATGTTTCTTGAATGGCCTCAATAATCCCATCAAGAAGATCGCCGATTTCCAACCATACTCGAACCTCATCGAGCTAGTGCATCAAGCCACCAAAGCAGAACGCCAAGTGCAAGATGATTTCAAGTATGCCAAGTTCTCATCCAAGTCATACGACTTCTCCAACAACCAAGTTTCAATGACTCCATCACCGACTACCAAGGCTTCTACTACCAACATCGACAAGTCAAGCTCAAAGAAAGCCTCGTCAACTCCAAGTCATCCTACTACGAGCAACTTCAAGCCGAGAGCTTCATCATCATCAACCCCAACCGATGAGACCGTCAAGACGAGTTCCTTCAAGTGTTTCACTTGCGGAGGCCGAGGCCACAAGTCCTATGAATGTACCAACAAGAGGACCATGATCCTCAACGACAACGACACTTATGACTCGATGAGTGAAGGAGAAATGGATGCTCTTGAGCAAGTCGCCATGCACCAGCAAGTGAACGATGAAGAAGAACAAGTCTTTTGTGATGAACATTCAAGTCCCGCTCTTGTTGTCTCCAAAGTCTTGACTCTCCAACATCACCAAGAAGAAGACCAAAGATGCCACATCTTTCATACCAAGGCCGGCATCAATGGACGATCCGTCAAGGTCATCATCGATGGAGGGAGTTGTCATAACCTCGCAAGTGAAGAACTTTGCTCCAAGCTCCAATTGCCCAAGACGAAGCACCCTCATCCATACAAAGTGCAATGGCTTAGCAACTCCGGCACTATCCAAGTCGAGCATCGAGTACAAGTCTCCTTCAAAATTTGCGCCTATGAAGACACCTTGGAGTGCGACATTGTTCCAATGACCGTTTGCCACATTCTCCTTGGACGCCCATGGCAATTTGATAGAGGAGTCCTCCACGACGGTCGTACGAACCACTACATCTTCAAGATGAAGGGCAAGGAGTACGTCCTCCGTCCATTGTCGCCAAGCCAAGTGATCACCGACAAGCAAGCCACCCATCGTGGAGATCATAGTGAGAGAGCGAGCCACCAAAAAGAGAGTGAGCGCCACAAGCCCAAATCGAACACCTCCATGATGAGCGAAAAAAAGAACTTAGTCCTATTTGCAACCAAAAGTGAGATAAGAGGAGTGTGTGAGAACCCATCTAGTTTCCTACACTATGTCCTCAAGTGCAAGGATAATGCACCACAAACTAACACTTCTCACACTCTTCCTCTAGTGTTGTCTTCTCATTTGCAGGAATTTCACGATGTTTTCCCCGACGAGCTACCTCCGGGACTACCTCCTCTAAGAGGCATTGAGCATTGCATCGACCTCATCCCCGGAGCGCCACTTCCAAACAAAGCTCGCTACCGCATCAACCCCGAAGAAACCAAAGAAATACAGAGGCAAGTAAAGCATCTCATAGACCATGGACATGTGCGTGAAAGTTTGACCCCTTGTGCCGTCCCGGTCATTCTTGTGCCAAAACGAGACGGTAGCTTTCTCATGTGCTCCGATTGTAGACCAATCAATGCTATCGTCGTTCGTTATAGGTATCCCATTCCACATCTTGAAGACATGCTTGATGAACTTAGTGGTGCCACTATCTTTTTCGAAAATTGATCTTAAGAGTGGTTACTATCAAATACGCATACAAGAGGGTGATGAATGGAAAACCACTTTCAAAACCAAGTTTGGCTTGTATGAGTGGTTAGTCATGCCTATGGGTCTATCGGAAGCACCGGGTACTTTTATGCGTCTTATGAATCATGTCTTTCACCCTTACATTGGTGTGTTTGCTGTGGTCTACTTCGATGATATCCTTATTTTTAGCAGGTCTCTCAAAGAGCATGTCACCCATGTCCGAACCATTTTACAAACTCTTCAGAAAGAGCATCTCTATGCTAATATGGAGAAATGCCTTTTTGGTGTTGATGAGCTCGTTTTCTTGGGTTTTGTTGTCTCTTCCAAGGGTGTTCACATTGATGAGTCCAAGATCAATGCTATTAAGACTTGGCCACAACCAACCAATTTGCAACAAGTGCGTAGCTTTCTTGGCCTTGCGGGTTTCTATCGTCGCTTTGTGAAAGATTTTAGCACCATTGCTTCTCCTTTGCATGCTTTGAGCAAGAAGAATGCGCCTTTTGTTTGGGGACCATCCCAAGATACCGCTTTCAATGAGCTCAAGAATTTGCTTACTCATGCTCCTGTGCTTGCTTTACCCAACTTTGAAAAACCCTTTGAGATTCATTGCGATGCTAGTGGTAATGGCATAGGAGGTGTGTTAACGCAAGAGAAGCGCCCCATAGCTTACTTTAGTGAGAAAGTTTCCAGAGCGCGACTCAATTACCCCATCTATGACAAAGAGCGATATGCCTTAGTCCGCATTTTGCATGAATGGGAACACTATCTTCACCCTCATGAATTTATCATTCATACCGATTATGAAACGCTCAAGTATCTTAAGGGCCAAACCAAGTTGAACAAGCGTCGTGCTAAATGGAGTGAATTTATTGAGTCTTTTCCTTATGTCATCAAGTACATTAAAGGTAAGGAAAACATTGTGGCGGATGCCCTATCCCGCATATGCATACTTGTTAATCAACTTGTGTGGAATGTCATTGGCTTTGAGCACATAAAAGACTTGTATGAGCATGACCCTACTTTTGCTACTCCTTATGCCAAGTGTTTGATGCATACTTCTTGGGAACACTATTACATCAATGATGGATATCTTATGAGAGCTAACAAACTTTGCATCCCCGAGTCTTCTCTTCGTTTGTTGGTTTTGGAAGAATCTCATGGAGGAGGCTTAATGGGACATTTTGGACGAGACAAGACATTCGCTACGCTTTCAAAGAACTACTATTGGCCCAAGATGTTTCGCGACGTCAACCGCTTCACCAATTGATGCTCTACATGTCGCAAAGCTAAGTCCAAAGCTCCATCCCATGGCCTTTATATGCCTCTACCCATTCCATATCAACCATGGGAATACATTAGCATGGACTTTGTACTTGGTTTTCCTTGGACTCGAAATGGGAAGGATTCGGTATTTGTCGTTGTGGACCGTTTCTCAAAAATGGCACATTTCATTCCTTGCAATGAGATAGACGATGCTTCACATGTTGCTAATCTCTTTTGTAGGGATATATTGCGTCTACACGGAGTGCCAAAGACTATCGTCTCGGACCAAGACGTCAAGTTCCTAAGCTTCTTTTGGAAGACCCTATGCGCCAAGCTCGGAATCAAGCTACTCTTCTCCACGGCTTACCATCCTCAAACCGACGGCCAAACGGAGGTGACCAACTGCATACTCTGTGCTCTACTTCGAGTACTCATCAAGAGAAACATCAAGGAGTGGGAGGAGTGCCTACCTATCGCCAAGTTCGCCTACAACCGAGCAAGACACTCAACAACCGGCAAGTCCCCATTCGAGGTAGTCTACGGATTCAACCCGTTGTCACCATTGGACATTCTCCCCTACCACTCCAAGAGCGTATCAATTTGGACGCAAGTGCACGAGTGACCCATCTCAAGAAGGTGCATGACGATACAAGGCAAACCGTCGAGCGCCAAGTACAACGACTTGCGACCAAGTGCAACATCAACAAGCACCCCATGGTCTTCAATATTGGTGATCTCGTGTGGCTACACCTTCGCAAGGACCGCTTTCCACAAGAACGCAAGTCCAAAATTCGACCACGAGCGGACGGACCCTTCAAAGTGCTTCCATGCTACAACGACAATGCTTACAAGATCGACCTCCCCCGCGGAAAGTACAACGTGAGCGATATCTGTGATGTCAAGGACCTCTCGCCCTTCCATGGTGATGAGGAATTTGATCCGACGACAAATCTTCCCCAAGGGAGGGGAGATGAGGCGGAGCATCCCAAGGTCATTCCCATGGATCGACCTACATCTCTCACAACACCACTTGGACCAATGACAAGAGCCCGTGCGAGAGCCATTGAGAACGAGGTTAACTATCTCCTTGTTGAAATTCCCTTTGACCCACTTGAGACATGGCTACTACCTCAAGCGGAGATGCTTTGTGTGCTTAGGTACCAAGTAAGCAACCAAGGAGGAGTCACGATGCAAGAAGGACATCAAGAGCATGAAGAACATCATCCCAGCTCAGAAGTCCCGGAACAACCGCCCATGCACCGCCCAACTACCACCCGGGCGGTACAACCGTTCAACCACCGGTCAACTACCGGTCAAGCTTCTGACATCAAGCAGTGCAAGGCCGGTACATCATCGATTTATCCTTGCAACAGCCACCTGACCGGCACAACCGCCCCAAGCACCGGTACAACTGTAGAGCACATTCGGAAACGCCTCCCGGAACCAGTACCTGAGCTCCCAGCGGTACAACCGCCCCCATGACCGGTACAACCGCCCTACCTGCGTGCAGTGACAGGGGTTTCACCCCATGTATCCCCCAACTTACCACTTGGACTATATATACTTGTCCCTTAGCTCCGTACTAGGGTTAGCATTGGTTTAGCTCATTTTGAGAGATAGAGCTTCGCTCATCCACATCGGATCTACTCCTAGTGAGAGACTGCGGCCTCTTTGGAGAAGATCCCTTTGGATTCAAGACCCCTCTTTAGGGAAGAACATCAAGACCTCCTCACGGAGAAGACCGGCTACCCTTGTATCGTCCTTGGTTGATTGTGTACCATGTGAACCCTATGTATTCGAGGATCTAGCACATGTGTGGCTTCCTTGTGTTGGTTTAGTGTCTCTCTTGTGTTTCCCTTGTGTTTTCCCTCTCTTTCCACCTCGTGTTCTTCGTGTTCACCGCGGGATCCGCTCCTATCGTGAAAGATGGGGCTATAGGATTTCTACCCTACATCGGGTTATATAAGCGAATCCCTTAGTCCTTGTGCTGTTCCTATCATTTTAGTGCCGAAAAAGGATGGTACGTCGCGTATGTGCGTTGATTGTAGAGGCATTAATAATATTACTATTCGTTATCTTCATCCTATTCCTAGACTAGATGATATGCTTGATGAATTGAGTGGCTCTACAATATTCTCCAAAGTTGATTTGCATAGTGGATACCATCAAATTCGTATGAAATTGGGAGATGAATGGAAAACAACATTTAAAACTAAGTTTGGATTATATGAGTGGTTAGTCATGCCTTTTGGGTTAACTAATGCACCTAGTACTTTCATGAGGTTAATGAACGAAGTTTTACGTGCTTTCGTTGGATGATTTGTGGTAGTTTACTTTGATGACATATTGATTTATAGCAAATCTTTGGAGGAACATTTGGAACATTTGCGTGCTATTTTTATTGCTCTACACGATGCACGTTTGTTTGGTAACCTTGAAAGTGCACCTTTTGTACCGACCGAGTACCTTTCCATGGCTATGTTGTTACTCCACAGGGAATTGAAGTTGATAAAGCCAAGATTGAAGCTATTGAGAGTTGGCCGCAGCCCAAAACGGTCACACAAGTGAGGAGTTTCCTTGGCCTCGCTGGTTTCTATAGGCGTTTTGTGAGAGATTTCAGCACCATTGCTGCACCTCTCAACGAGTTTACAAAGAAGGATGTGCCTTTTGTTTGGGGTACCGCGCATGAAGAAGCCTTCACGGTATTGAAAGATAAGTTAACACATGCTCCTTTACTCCAACTTCCTGATTTTAATAAGACTTTTAGCTTGAATGTGATGCTAGTGGAATTGGATTAGGAGGTGTGTTATTACAATATGGCAAACTTGTTGCATACTTTTCTGAAAAATTAAGTGGGCCTAGTTTGAACTATTCTACTTATGATAAAGAATTATATGCTCTTGTTCGGACCTTAGAAACATGGCAACATTATATGTGGCCCAAGGAATTTGTTATACATTCTGATCATGAATCTTTGAAACACATTAAAAGTCAAGCGAAACTGAACCGTAGACATGCTAAATGGTTTGAATTCATTGAGACTTTCCCTTATGTCATTAAGCACGAGAAGGGTAAAGAAAATTTTATTGCTGATGCATTGTCTCGTCGTTATACTATGCTTTCACAACTTGACTTTAAAATATTTGGTTTGGAGACCATCAAAGATCGATATGTGCATGATGCTGAATTTAAAGATGTATTGCAGAATTGTAAGGAAGGGAGAACTTGTAACAAGTTCGTTCCTAACGATGGATTTGTGTTTCGTGCTAACAAGCTATGCATTCCAGCTGGCTCCGTTCTTCTTTTGTTGCTGCATGAGGCGCATGGAGGAGGATTAATGGGACACTTTGGCGTCAAGAAGGAGGATATACTTGCTACACATTTCTTTTGGCCAAAGATGAGACGGGATGTTGAGCGTTTTGTTGCTCGTTGCACTACATGTCAAAAAGCTAAGTCACGACTCAATCCTCATGGTTTATATATGCCTTTGCCTGTACCCAATGTTCCTTGGGAGGATATATCTATGTCTTTGTTTTAGGTTTACCTCGAACAAAGAAGGGTCGGGATAGCATATTTGTTGTCGTGGATAGATTTTCAAAAATGGCACACTTTATACCATGTCATAAAAAGCGACGATATTGTTAATGTTGCTGATTTGTTCTTTCGTGAAATTATTCGCTTGCATGGTGTGCCAAATACTATTGTTTCAGATCGTGGTACTAAATTTCTTAGCCACTTTTGGAGATGTTTATGGGCTAAGTTGGGGACTAAACTGCTTTTTAGTACTACTTGTCACCCCCAAACTGATGGACAAACTGAAGTAGTCAATAGAACATTGTCTATTATGCTTAGGGCTGTTTTGAAGAATAATAAGAAAATGTGGGAAGAATGCTTGCCTCATATTGAATTTGCTTATAATCGTTCATTGCATTCTACTACTAAGATGTGCCCTTTTGAAATTGTGTATGGTTTCCTACCTCTTGCACCTATTTATTTGTTGCCTCTTCCATCTTCGGAGAAGGTTAATTTTGATGTCAAAGAACGTGCTGAATTGATTTTAAAAATGCATGAGTTAACTAAGAAAAACATTGAGCGTATGAATGCTAAATATAAAATTGCTGGAGATAAGGGTAGAAAACATGTTGTGTTTGCACTTGGAGATCTTGTTTGGTTACATTTGCGTAAGGATAGATTTCCTAATTTGCGCAAATTAAAGGTAATGCCACGTGCTGATGGTCCTTTTAAGGTGTTAGAGAAAATAAATGATAATGCATATAAACTTGAGCTGCCTACAGATTTTGGGGTTAGTCCCACTTTTAACATTGCAGATTTGAAGCCTTATTTGGGTGAGGAAGATGAGCTTCCGTCGAGGATGACTTCATTTAAAGAAGGGGAGGATGATGAGGACATCAATACCATTGTTACACCCACAACCTCTATTGCTATACATACTGGACCAATTACTAGAGCTCACGCACGCCAATTGAATTGCCAGGTACTTTGATTTCTTAGTAATGATTCTAATGTTCATGAGAATATGATGCTGCCTAAACTGGATACATTTGTTTTGCTTACAAATGAGGGGCCTAGCATGGATAAGAGGGATGAACACTGGAGCAAGACCAAGCATGGAGATGATGGCATGCGCAAGGGGATCAAGAACGGAGTTACAAATGATGATTTCAGGACTTTGAAGCCACCATAAGGAGTGCATGAAGCCTTGGAGAAATATACAAGATGGAACTTCATAAATTTCGTCCAGAGGATATTCTAGGTGTCGTGTCACCTTATTATTGGGCCAGGCCCATGTATTTTCGAAATACTTAAGTATAGGCTGTTTTTAGAGTCCGTATGTGTGGGGAAACAAGAGTTAGGGTTGGTTTCAGACCCCTCCTCCAAGGGCCACAAAATTCCCCCCCCTCTTCCTCCATATATACAGCCCTTAGGGCGTCATTTAGACTTTGGGTTTTGTTTAGATTAAAGTTCGCAATAGCTGCAACTTCGCGTACTTCGTTTGTGTTCAACGACCAGACAAATGCTTCACAGAACCCCACCTTTGATCAATAAAGCTTTCCTCTTATATTCGCAATATCCAGATTGCAATCTTAGTTTCTTGCTTGTTCTTCGTTTGCCTGTAGGAAATAGACCTTCGTGGTCAGGTTGATCGTGCTCCGGCGTGGTCTATAACCTCTCGGAGTTGGTTTAACGATTGCTAAGGCGCGACGTCCTCGCACGTTCGTAGTCGGATCGTCAAAGTCGACTTCCTCCAAAAGGATAGCCACCATCTCATTGAAAGACGGGACACCTTTGCTTCTATCAACCATCATCCACTTCATTGTCATCATCCGCTGCCACTTATTTTGTTCACCATCGTCACCACCATCCATCCGCTTTCGTCATTCATTGTCAACATCTTCTCGGTTCATCTTGTTGCTTGATTCATCTCAGAGAGAGAGAGAGAAAGAAATCTGAAAAAAAGAAAAAAAGGAGAGGATGCGGGATAGAGTTTGTTTGGAAACTACATAAGTTTGGATCAATCATAGAAGAAACAGAAGAAGCAGCGATCATTGGAGTTGATCGAAGGAAGGAAGTAGGTCACGTGATTCTGCTGGTCCCTCGCCCGTAGCCCCGTACATATCCCAGTTGATTTTTTAAGAGAGAAAAATGTTTGAAGAGAGAAAGAGATAGAAGGACAGAAAGGATTGTACGCAACAAAAAAGGAAAGCGCTGATCTACTATAAATCCCTCATTTTTCGTGGTATAAAAATAAGAGATCAGGCCGAATCCTCCTGATTTGGTAAGTTCGGATCAGCAAAATAATAGGGCAAGTTTTGGTGCGGCCTAAAACATAGAGGGAGTAGTTGGCGAGCTCAAGGTTGGAAAGAAAGAAAAGGTCCACATTTGGAAAGATATTGATGTAGGGTAGAACCCTAATCGCCCGGTCTTTCACGAAAGGAGCGGATCCCGTGAAGAACACGAGGAACACAAAGAGGGAAACGAGGGAAAACGGGGGAAAACACAAGCGGAAACACAAGAGGAACACTCAAACTAACAAGAACAAGTCACACATGTGCTAGATCCTTGGATACATAGAACGATACATGAATCCACGGACAACTAAGGACGATACAAGGGTAGCCGGTCTTCTCCGTGAGGAGGTCTTGAAGTTCTTCTCCGCAAGGAGGTCTTGAATCCAAAGGGACCTTCTCCGAAGAGGCCGCGGTCTCTCACAAGGAGTAGACCCGATGTGGATGAGCGAAGCTCTATCTCTAAGTATGAGCTAAACCAACGCTAACCCTAGAAAGTTGTACGGGATAGAGTATATATAGTCTAGGGGGAGAAGGGGATACACGGGCCTCGGCCCTTTACTGTGCGAAGATAGGGAGGCCGGACGTCCGGGCGTCGGGCCGGATGTCCGTGCTGTGGGGGGCGGATGTCCGGGCTGGTGAAGCTGGCCATGTTGCTCTCGGATTCGGGGGGGGGGGGATCCGGATTTCCGGGCAGGGGGCCGGATATCCGGGGCCTCGGGAAGGGCCGGATGTCCGGGTTTGCCGGCCGGATGTCCGGGGCGTGTAGGCACTTGGAGGCTGAGCAGCTGAAGAGGAAGGCGCTCCAGGGGCCGGATGTCCGGGGCTTGGGAGATGCTCTTGGCTCCTTCCGTTGGTTCTCCTCATCCGTGGACTTGGGGACTTGTCCGTCTTCATGCGCATCTTCGGGAGGACCCTCTTGGTACCTAATCATGCACAACATCTCGGACTTAGGTAGTAGCCATGTCTCATGCATAGAAAGTGGAAGTTCGGAGAGGAGTGAGTTCACCTTATCTTCGATAGCCTTGGCTCGGACTCGTGTCATTGGTCCAAGTGGTGTCGTTGGAGGTGTAGGTGCGTCCATGGGGATGATCTTGGGATGCTCCGCATCATCTCCCCTCCTTTGGGGAAGATCCGTCCTCGGATCGAAATCCTCATCACCATGGTAGGGCGAGAGATCTTTGATGTTGAAGACGTCGCTCACGGAGTACTTGTCACGAGGAATGTCGATCTTGTAAGCGTTGTTGTTGTAGCATGCAAGCACCTTGAATGGTCCATCTGCGCGTGGTCGAAGTTTGGACTTGCGTTCTTGGGGAAAACGGTCCTTGCGAAGGTGTATCCACACGAGGTCTCCAATGTTGAATATCATAGGGTGCTTGTTGACATTGCGCTTGG
Source organism: Triticum monococcum (assembly GCA_034509565.1). NCBI lineage: Eukaryota > Viridiplantae > Streptophyta > Magnoliopsida > Poales > Poaceae > Triticum > Triticum monococcum. The sequence continues at coordinate 252,627,416 of CM067845.1, forward strand.
TCGCAAGGCGTTGTACTTAGCGCTCGATGGTATTCCTAGTATCTTCATGCACCTTCTTGATATGGGTCGCTCTTGCACTTGCGTCCAAAATGATTCGCTCTTGGGGTGGTAGAGGTAGAATATCCAATGGTGACAAAGGATTGAATCCGTAGACGACCTCGAAAGGGGACTTGCCGGTTGTTGAGTGTCTTGCTCGGTTGTAGGCGAACTCGGCGATGGGTAGACACTCCTCCCACTCCCTGATGTTCTTCTTGATGAGTACTCGAAGTAGAGAGGATAGTGTGCAGTTTGTCAAATCCGTTTGGCCGTCGGTTTGAGGATGGTACGCCGTGGAGAAGAGTAGCTTGATTATGAGCTTGGCGCATAGGGTCTTCCAAAAGTAGCTAAGGAACTTGACGTCGCAGTCCGAGACGATGGTTTTTGGCACACCATGGAGACGCAAAATTTCCCAACAAAAGAGATTAGCAACATGTGAAGGACCGTCTATCTTGTGGCAAGGAATAAAATGTGCCATTTTGAGAAACGGTCCACAACGACAAATATTGAATCTTTCCCATTTCGAGTTCTAGGCAAACCAAGTACAAAGTCCATGCTAATGTCTTCCCATGGTTGGTATGGAATTGGTAAAGGCATTTAGAGACCATGAGATTGAGCTTTGGACTTAGCTTTGCGACATGTAGAACACCGGTTGGCGAAGCGATTGACGTCCCGAAACATCTTTGGCCAAAAGTAGCTCTTCGAGAGCGTGGCGAACGTCTTGTCGCATCCGAAGTGTCCCATTAAGCCTCCTCCATGCGATTCCTGCAAAAGCAACAAACAAAGAGACGACTCGGGGATGCAAAGTTTGTTAGCTCTCATAAGATAGCCGTCTTTGATGTAATAGTGTTCCCAAGATGTATTCGACAAACACTTGGCATAAGGAGTAGCAAAAGTTGCATCATGCTTATACAAGTCTTTGATATGCTCGAAGCCAATGACATCTAACTCAAGTTGCGTGACAAGCATGCATATGCGGGAAAGAGCATCCGCTACTATGTTTTCTTTACCCTTGATGTACTTGATGACATAGGGAAAAGACTCAATAAATTCACTCTATTTAGCATGACGCGTGTTCAACTTAGGCTGTGTTTGATAGCAAAGTATTATATAAACCAAAGTATCAAAAACTACAGTAATTTTGCTTGTAGGTGTGAGATACCATAGTTTTATCAAAACAGAGTATTTTGCAGTATTCACAATACATAGAACCTGTTTGGTTGTTGCCGCATAACGCTGTAAATTTTGCTGTTTAGCCGTTGTGTTTAAGCACTCAGCAGCTCTGTTTTTAAAAAAGAGGTTTGGGGTTCTTTTTTTTATGCAGAGAAAAAACTGTAGTTTGCCCAATACTACAATATTAAAAGCACAGTTGTTAGGGACAACCAAACAGCTCATTGTAAATAAAACCGTGGTAATCTCAAAAACTGTAGTATTCTCAAAATACTTAGAAAATACTTTGCTATCAAACAGGGCCTTAGTTTGTCCCTTAAGATACTTGAGAGTCTCATGATCGGTATCAATGATAAACTCATGGGGACGAAGGTAATGTTCCCATTCATCCAAAACGCAGACTAAAGCATATAGCTCTTTGTCATAGATGGGGTAATTGAGTTGTGCTCCAGAAAGTTTCTCACTAAAGTAAGCTATGGGGCACTTCTCTTGCACTAACACACCTCCTATGCCATTACCACTAGCATCGCAATGAATTTCATAAGGCTTGTCGAAGTTGGGTAAAGCAAGCACGAGAGCATGAGTAAGCAAATTCTTAAGCTCATTGAATGCGGTATCTTGGGATGATCCCCAAACAAAAGGCGCATTCTTCTTGCTCAAAGCATGCAAAGGCGAAGCAATGGTGCTAAAATCCTTCACAAAGCGACGACAGAAACCCGCAAGGCCAAGAAAAATACGCACTTGATGCAAGTTGGTTGGTTGTGGCCAAGTCTTAATAGCATTAATCTTGGACTCATCAACATGAACACCCTTAGAAGAAACAAGAAAACCCAAGAAAACCCAAGAAAACGAGCTTATCAACACCAAAAAGGCATTTCTCCATATTAGCATAGAGGCGCTCTTTTCTAAGAGTTTGCAAAATGGTGCGGACATGGGTGACATGCTCTTTGATAGATTTGCTAAACACAAGAGTATCATCAAAGTAGACCACAACAAATATACCAATGTAAGGGCGAAAGACATGATTCATGAGGCGCATAAAAGTGCTCGGTGCTTCCGAAAGACTCATAGGCATGACTAACCACTCATACAGACCAAACTTGGTTTTGAAGGCGGTTTTCCATTCATCACCCTCTTGTATGAGGATTTGATAGTAACCACTCTTAAGATCAATTTTGGAAAATATAGTGGCACCGCTAAGCTCATCAAGCATATCATCTAGGCGTGGAATGGGATACCTATAACGAATGGTGATAGCATTGATATGTCTACAATCGGAGCACATGCGAAAACTAGCATCACGTTTTGGCACAAGAATGACCGGAACGGCACAAGGGATCAAACTTTCACGCACATGTCCATGGTCTATGAGATGCTTTACTTGCCTTTGAATTTCTTTTGTTTCGTCGGGGTTGACACGGTATGGAGCTTTGTTCGGAAGAGGTGCTCCGGGGATGAGGTCGATTCGGTGCTCAATGCCTCGTAGAGGAGGTAGACCCGGAGGTAGCTCATCGGGAAAAACATCTTGAAATTCCTGCAAAAGAGAAGACAATGCTAGAGGAAGAGTGTGAGAAGTGTTAGTTTGTGGTGCATTGTCCTTGCACATGAGGACGTAGTGTAGGACACTAGATGGGTTCTCACACACTTCTCTCATCTCACGTTTGGTGGCAAATAGAACTAGGTTCATGTTTACGCTCATCGTGGAGGCACTCAATTTTGGCTTGTGGTGCTCACTCTCGTTTTGGTGGCTCGCTCTCTCACTATGATCTCCATGATGGGTGGCTTGCTTGTCGGCGATCACTTGACTTGGCGACATTGGACGGAGGACGTACTCCTTGCCCTTCATCTTGAAGATGTAGTGGTTAGTTCGGCCGTTGTGTATGACTCCTCTATCGAATTGCCATGGCCGTCCAAGGACAAGATGACAAATGGTCATTGGAACGACGTCGCACTCCAAGGTGTCTTCGTAGGCACCGATCTTGAAGGAGACTTGTGCTCGGTGCTCGACTTGGATAATGCCGGAGTCACTAAGCCATTGCACTTTGTATGGATGTGGATGCTTCGTGTTGGGAAATTTGAGCTTGGAGCAAAGTTCTTCACTTGCGAGATTATGAAAACTCCCTCCATCGATGATGACCTTGACGGATCGTCCATTGACGCTGGCCTTAGTGTGGAATATGTGGCATCGTTGGTCTTCTTCTTGGTGATGTTGGAGAGTCAAGACTTTGGAGACAACAAGTGCGGGACTTGAATCTTCATCACAAAAGACTTGTTCTTCTTCATTGTTCACTTGGCGATGCATGGTGACTTGCTCGAGGGCATCCATTTCGCCTTCGTTCATGGAGTCATAAGTGGCATCGTCGTTGAAGACCATGGTTCGCTTGTTGGTGCACTCGTAGGACTTGTGGCCTCGGCCTCCGCAAGTGAAACACTTGAAGGAACTCGTCTTGACGGTCTCATCGGTTGGGGTTGATGATGATGAAGCTCTTGGCTTAAAGTTGCTCGTAGGAGGATGGCTTGTAGTTGACGAAGCTTTCTTGGAAGTCGACTTGTCGATGTTGGAAGTAGAAGGTCTTGTAGTCGTTGTGGGAGTCATTGAAGCTTGGTTATTGGAGAAGCCGTAGACTTGGATGAGAACTTGGCATACTTGAAATCATCTTGCACTTGGCGTTCCGCTTTGGTAGCTTGGTGCACTAGCTCGATGAGATTTGAGTATGGTTGGAAGTCGGTGATCTTCTTGATGGGATGATTGAGTCCGTTCAAGAAATGTGCCATTGTTTGCTCATCATCTTCCGTGACATTGGCTCTTACCATTGCAATCTCCATCTCCTTGTAGTATTCTTCAACGCTCTTTGTTCCTTGCTTGAGTTGTTGGAGTTTCTTGAAGAGGTTGCGGTGGTAGTAGGTAGGTACGAAGCGTGCTCTCATGACATCCTTCATTTGCGCCAAAGTAGTGATGGGTGGTTCACCTCTTGCCTCTCGGCGCTCTATGATTTCTTACCACCAAATGAGGACCTAATCTTGGAACTCAAGGGATGCCATCGCGATCTTCTTCTCTTCTTCAAAATTGTGCAAACGGAAGATCTTGTCAACCTTCAATGCCCATGAAAGGTACTCTTCGGGATCGTTGATTCTGTTGGACTTGGGCATGGTGAACTTGAGCTGGCCGTAGCATTGCTCTTCATTGTGTTGGGGTCAGGGATGATGACGCCCTTGTTGTAGATGATTGTTCAACTCATGGTGCTCTTGGCGCGGAGGGTTGTTATCCTCATGTTGCTGTTGTCGTGGAGGATTTCCATTATCTTCATGCTCTCGATGAACTTGATGGTGTTGGCGAGCTTGTGGAGGATCTTCGTGAGCTCGAAGAGGAACTTGACGATGCACGTGAGCGTGAAATCTTTGTTCTTGAATTTCTTCGTGATGTGCTTCCTCTAGTTCAAGGGCTTGTCGGCTTCGGTCGGCAGTGGCTCGACTCGAATCTCGTAGAGCTTGTTGCGCCGCAAGTGCTTGAGTGTCATGGAGTTGTTGTTCTTGGTGTTGTGCCTCGGCATCTTGAGCATTTTGGTGTAGACACTCTCACTCTTCCTCTTCATGTTGGCGTTGTCGTTGCCGTTCTTGTGCTAGCGCAAAGGCCTCTTGAGTTTGACGTTGTTGGCGCACTTGAGAGTTGGTGTCTCGTAGGGGATTGAGGCTTGCTTGATGGTCGGTGCATGCGGCTCGACGAAGAGTGTTCGATGTCGGTGTACTTGAGCCGAAGAGGGTAAAGTCGAAGTGGCGGTTTGAACGGCTCCTTCTTGAAGTGGAAGACGAGCGGTTGAGCAACAAAGCATGAATTTTGTCCATCCTTGCGTCATTCTCTTGCTTGTGATCGTCGAGCTTGTGGTCGAAGTAGTCCCTTGTACGTTGCTCGGAAAGTCGCAAGTCGGCGGCAAGGTTGTCGATGCGTTCACTCATAGCTTGTTGCTCTTGATGCAAAGCACGTTGTGCACCAAAGAGGTTACTCTTGGTGACGAAGGAGTTCATGTCGTCGTCTGGCTCAATGAAGAGTGGGTTGGTAGAAGTACTTGGCCTATCCATCATTCCAAGACAAATGTGAGTGGTAGAAAGAGAAGAACGAGTACCAAATATACCTTGAACGAAGTTGAAAGTGGATCGAGGATCACTCCAATGCAGGGCAAGGGAATAGCACAATTGGTATGAGTTCTTGTCGGTTTCTCACACCTACACAAGTAAAAGCTTTTGGTGGAGCTTGGTTAGGATGGTGGCACAAAATTTGATGCAATGGTAAGTGAGCTTCAATAATGTTGGAAAAGATTCGCAAGATGCAATGTAACAAGTAGACCAAGCTTATAAGGTACACGGAAACGCACACGCAAAAAGATAAATGGGGTTGTGCAACCAAGGGTGAGCCAAAATGTGGAATCCACAAAAATGCTCGTGTTGCACAACACTAGAGAGACGCTAGCACGATTGCACAATAGGCGGATACAAGAACTTGTGCACAACCTACTTAGCAAAAATGCAACGACTTCTATCCCAAATATGTTCTATGCAAGGTGTTGCTATGATATGATCCAAGATGATCGAGTATGACAATCTTAATGTTGTAAGATGCTATGGTTCTTGCTTAAAAGCTCTTTGCTTCAAAGCTTGTTTGGCTCTTTGATGTTTGAGCTCTTTTCGCATGCAATGCTTGACGAACCAAGATAGCAAATGAGTATGCGATGACAACTTTGTGACACAAGAGATGATACCAAGATATGCAATAATGATGTATGTATGCTATGGGAAGTATGATCACTAATGTGCACAAATCTCGTTGCCGACAATACTCAATGGCTTGTCTCGATGGGAAAGCAACGCAAAGGAGTAAGGCTATGATGGCTATCAATGTAATGGCAAGAATGATATGTCCAATACCAAGATGAGGTTACCGGTCTTGCTTCCGGTATGGTGTCAAAATTGTGGCACAAATACCAAGTCATAGTCGAGGTGGTCGTTGTTGATGACGTGTTCATGGCGAAGATGAGCGGCGGTGAAGTCGATGTCGAAGCGTACCTAGATAGCCGAAACACAAAAGGATACGGTACCGCAACTCAAATTCTCAAACCTCGAAGTAGCAATTGTGTCGGAGAGCGAAACGGTCTAAAAATGGTCGGGTTATGCAGAAGTGGTGGATGTATGCGGAAGTATATGGTATATGGTGAACACCGGAACAAAATTTGGTGGAAATTGGGGCGAAAAACGGGGCGGTGGATGGAGAAGTTGCTGCCAGGGGCCGGATGTCCGGGTGGAAGGCCGGATGTCCGGGTGGGGCCGGATGTCCGAGCGCTGCGGTCCAGATGCCCGGGTGGGGCCGGATGTCCGGGCTCTGCGGGCCGGATGTCCAGGCTCTGGATCCGAGGATGAACGGGATGAACACCATGTGGGGAGGTTTAATCCGGGCGAAATTCGGAGGAATTTGTGGATGGAAATTGGAGGGAAAAGGATTGGAAGCTAGATCCACTCAAAACAAAGCAAATCCACGGATCCAAACCAACAAAATCTCAACACACCAACAAATCACAAAAAAAATTGGGGCTATTTTTGGTGGGGAATTTTCGAATTAGGACGAAAAACAACAAAACAAGGCTAGAAACACAACGGGGAGGCTCCGAAATCGTGATCAACGCGGCTCTAGATACCAAGATGATGTAGGGTAGAACCCAAATCGCCCGATCTTTCATGAAAGGAGCGGATCCCGCGAAGAACACGAGGAACACAAAGAGGGAAACGAGGGAAAACGGGGGAAAACACAAGGGGAAACACAAGAGGAACACTCAAACTAACAAGAACAAGTCACACATGTGCTAGATCCTCGGATACATAGAACGATACACGAATCCACGGACAACTAAGGACGATACAAGGGTATCCGGTCTCCGTGAGGAGGTCTTGAAGTTCTTCTCCGCAAGGAGGTCTTGAATCCAAAGGGATCTTCTCCGAAGAGGCTGCGGTCTCTCACAAGGAGTAGATCTGATGTGGATGAGCGAAGCTCTATCTCTAAGTATGAGCTAAACCAACGCTAACCCGAGAAAGTTGTACGAGATAGAATATATATAGTCTAGGGGGAGAAGGGGATACACGGGCCTCGGCCCTTTACTAGGCGAAGACAGGGAGGCCGGACGTCCGGTTGTTCACGGAGGGCCGGATGTCCGGTCTGTGGGGGCCGGATGTCCGGGCTGGTGAAGCTGGCCATGTTGCTCTCGGATTCGAGGGGGTCCGGATTTTCGGGTAGGGGGGCCGGATATCCGGGGCTTCAGGAAGGGCCGAATGTCTGGGCTTGCGTGCCGGATGTCCGGGCCTGTAGGCACTTGGAGGCTGAGCAGCTAAAGAGGCAGGCGCTCCAGGGGCCGGATGTCCGGTGCCTGGGTGATGCTCTTGGCTCCTTCCGTTGGTTCTCCTCATCCATGGACTTGGGGACTTGTCCGTCTTCATGCGCATCTTCGGGAGGACCCTCTTGGTACCTAATCATGCACAACATCTCGAACTTAGGTAGTAGCCATGTCTCATGCATAGAAAGTGGAAGTTCGGAGAGGAGTGAGTTCACCTTATCTTCAATAGCCTTGGCTCGGGCTCGTGTCATTGGTCCAAGTGGTGTCGTTGGAGGTGTAGGTGCGTCCATGGGGATGATCTTGGGATGCTCCGCATCAGATATGAGTCCTTCAATTGGCACGATCTTCTGGGTATCGAAAAACCGCCTATCTTTGGAAGGTTGGGATCGGTAAAAAAAGAGAAATTATAGCAGATTGATTGGCTTTTTGGGACGTTGCCAACAAGAAAAAAACTGTACGACCAATCTGTTGATACTTTGGAAAGGTTGCGATCTGCGATAAAAGAAAAAAAAACAGATTCGGTTGGAGTTTAGGAAGCGATCCACATTGGCTGTTTAACTTTGGAAAGGAAATCAAAGAGATTGAAAAAAGGCGATTCTCACCGGCCAGAAAAAAACAGAATTTGGAAAGTAAAGATTGGATCGGCCTCCAATGCTCTTTTTTGGTTAGTAACGTGGTGGTACAGGTTTTGGAATCGGCATTTATTATGAGGAATTATTTTTGGACATTGCCAAAGGAGATAATGAAATAAGTAAAGAAAAAGGAAAGTGCCAGTTGGTTTGGTTTGTGGCTGATTTGGTGTCCTTGTGTGGCATGCTTGTTGTTTAATAAAAAAGAGCAGATTGCATTACGGGAGAGTGGAGATCGCAACAAGGAAAAAAAGAAAAAAAGGACGAATTGTTTCTAGATCTGTTTCCTTTGAGACTACTAATTCGTTTGGGACGTGGAGATAAAAGAAGATTTGGTTCCCACGAAGTAGTACTCCTTGGTTTGGATACAATTTTTCTAAGAGAATCACGTGACCCTCATTTTTTTGGGGCGAAGTTGAGATCTTGTTTGATTTTTTTCCTATTTTTGCCATGTTGGAATCTTGAGAGAGAGTAAAAAAGGATAAAATGTTTGGAAATAAACAAAAAGTTGTTCTTTTGGGTTCGGTTGCAGAGTTGACTTGGATAAGGGAAAAAAGACACCTGACTAGTCCTAGTCCTAGTTTGTTTGGAGAGCTGAGATTCTTTCTCAAATAGAACATTCACACGCAGTATATTTTGGTATTGGACATATTAGATTTGACGGAAGAAAGACAATTGGAGTGTCAGTTGATTTGTTCAGCGAGTGTTACATTTCATCTGTCTGTTGGTCATTGCTCAAGAGGACAACTTGCTGATTCTTGTTGATTCCACATGAAATGTATTTGTGTCTTAGGCTCGCGTCTCTAATACGGTCTAGCCTAGAACCAGCACTCGACCACTTTGAACGGATTTTCAGCTTGCATTAATTAATGTGGTTTTGGCATTTTTTGTACATATATAAAGCCAACCCAACTTCACATATTTCTGCATCATGTATCTATACATTCAGCTAGCAATCGCTTTACCCAACTTTTAGAGTTACTTGACACCACTGGTTGCCGATTACTGCCTGCTGCATGGTAAGAACTTGTAATACATTGATATTTGCTTTACTGTTAGTGTTTTACCACCACATCCTAGTAGTTATAGGAACATTATTTTTGGATTTTGTTTCTTATTTCTACTAATCATGACATAATCTAGAGTCAATTCATGGGCTTTATCGATCGCGAGAGACGTGCCACCACCTATGCAAATTCCACAACGATCACGAGAGGTGCATAAACATCCAAATGCACATGCTCAGGTTAATGTTTCTATACCATCATTTAATGGTCGTTTTAGACCTGCTTTATATATTGAATGGGAGTTCGACATAAATAATATATTTGCTTCCCATAATTTTGGTGAACGTAAAAAAGTTAATGTTGCGGTTGGTTCTTTCACTGGTTATGCTTTAGATTAGTGGAGTGAATATTGTTGGTTACACCCTGATTATATACCTATTACTTGGGATGATTTGAAACTTGCCATGCGACATACATTCGTCCCCGCTTATTATACTGGTGACATGATTAAAAAGTTGCGACATTTAAAACAAGGTAGTTTTACAATTTCATCCCTGCTTATTACTTGTTGCATTCCTCTTTAGAAGAAACTGGAGATGATTTTATGGATAGATTTTGGGGACGATTAAATCGTGACATTGAGGAGATACTAATTCATGAACAGTGTTATCCTATGGACCGTTTGTTTCGTCTTGCTTGCAAAGTTGAACAGGAGATAACAAGACGTGTTGCCCAGAAGACAAACAAGCGGAAGGTGCAAATCCCAAGAGTTGCGACAGTTGTTCCTTCCACCACTGCGCCTACTATGACAACAACATCCATTGTTGTGAGCACTACATCACCTCCACCACATGATCTGTCGCCACCTAGAGTGCCTACATCATCTGAGTTAACCATAATAGGTAATGATAAAGATATTAATCTTCCACCTCCACATGAGTATGATGAATGCCTTGTTAATTTAAATGCACCATGCGATGAGCTACCTACTACTTTGATCACACCAGCTAGTTTAGAGGACTCTGTTGATGATTCGACTTTGCCATGTGATCAAACAATTTTGAGTGAACCCATTGGATTAAGTATTGATGCGAAAGAACCATGTGAATCAGGAAATAACTCAAATTTGGATCAAATACGTTTGAAAATAATTGTGGCAATGTTTAATAATTTTGATATGACCTCTAGTCTTGGTGATGGTTCATCAATGTTGGGATGGTTTAATGATAAGCATTTTCAATCTTTTGATATGAATAATAGCTTCACTTATATGTGCAAACTGAGTTGCAATATTTTCATGCCTTTGACTTCTTGTGATAATATATTGGCTTTATATTTCACGACTTTTGAAGGGTGCTCTTGTATAACCATGTCACATGTGCCCCAACTGAGATCAGTAAAAATGGATGACATATACATATACAACATGTACACCTTGTCTCTTTTGTTAGCCACATTTTAGACTAAGCAACGTTGAGGACGACTTTGATTTCAAGAAGGGGAGGATGATGAGGACATGGCTACCGCGGTTCCACCCATATCCCATGCTATTTTACCACTTGGAACAATTGCTAGAGCTCGCATATGCCAATTAAATTATTAGGTACTTTCGTTTCTTGGTAATGTTCCTAGTGTTCATGAGAATATGATGCCGCCTAACTTAGATACATTTGTGTTGCTTGCAATCGAAGGGCCTAGCACGGACAAGAAGGATGAACATTGGAGCATCGTCAAGCACGGAGATGAAGGTGCGTGCCAAGAGAACAAGAACAGAGGTTCAAGTGGAGATTTCCGAACTTTGAAGCCACCATGATGACATACAAGAAGATGGACAAAATATACAAGATGGCCTTTCATAAATTTCGTCCATAGCTTGTTATTGGTGTTGCGCCACCTTATTTTGGGCCAGGCCCATGTAATCTAGACCAGACCAAGACCGCTTATGAAACCCCACGTTTATCAATACTTCATCCATATTCACAATATTCAGATTGCTTAATCATATTCTTGCTTGTTCTTTGATTGCTTGCAGGAATAGACCTTCGTGGTCAGGTTGATCGTGCTCCAGTGTGGTCAATAACCTCTCGGAGTTGGTTTAGCGATTGCTAAGGCGTAACGTCGTCACTCGTTTGTAGTCGGATCGTCAAAGTCTTCTCCACCAAATCGATAGTTATCATCTCATCGAAAGATCAGGACCCTCGCCTTTATCACTTGGCATATTTGAAGTCTTCTTGTACTTGTCGTTCCGCCTTGGTTGCTTGATGAACTAGTCGAGAAGGTTGGAGTAGGGTTGGAAATCAGCAATCTTCCGTATTGGGTGGTTGAGGCCATTCAAGAAGCATGCCATTGTTTGCTCATAATCTTCTTTGACATTGGCCCGCATCATGGCAATCTCCATTTCTTGATAGTATTCTTCCACCATCTTCATGCCTTGCTTGAGGAGCTGCAGCTTCTTGAATAGATATCATGTGTAGTATGTAGGCACGAAGCGAGCTTGCATGACGTCCTTCATTTGTGTCCAAGTAGTGATGGGTGGCTCGTCCTTCTCGCGACGTCGCTCGATCACTTGTTCCCACCAAATGAGCACGTAGTCTTGGAACTCGAGGGATGCCATGGCGATCTTCTTTTCCTCGTCGTAGTTGCGACGACGGAATATCTTGTCGACTTTCAATGCCCATGAGAGGTACTCCTCAGGGTCATTGCTTCCGGAGAACTTGGGCATGGTGAACTTGAACTTTCCGTAGCAGAGTTCTTCATCATAGTGATGATGTTGATGTCGCTCTTGTCGAGCAGGAGGATCTTCAAGCACTCGATCTGCTTGGTGTTGCTCATGGCGTGGATGGGGGGTCTTGGATCACTCGATCCGGTTGCCGAGGAGGAGGTCGGGGCATATGTTCACAGTTTCACCTTTCTTGTTTTTCTTCACGTTGAGTGGCTTTTTCTTGTCGTGCTTGACGAAGGGCTTCTTCTTGCTCACGTACTTGATGACTGCATTGGGCAACTGCTCGATTGGAATCTCGGAGTGCGTCTTGAGCCACTTGAGCTTGAGCTTCACGACTTTGGTGCTCTTGCCGGATTGCATCGCTGTCTTAAGATTCTATACGTGGACGATGTGGCGACAGTTGCTCTTGATCCATGTCTTCTTGCTCTTGGCGTCGTGCTTGCTCATGCGCTCGAACTCGGTCCCGGAGCCATTTCCATGGAATGGATTTTCTTGCACTTGGCGATCTTGAGTGTCGTTCGTCGAGGAGGACTTGCGTCGGAAGAAGAATACAACGACGAGTGGTGACTCGAGTGGCGCCGTGAAGAGAAGGAAGACGCGCGGCTCACTAGCATGTTGCGAAATTCATCCATTTGTTTGGATAGCTTGGCGTCCAAATAGTCCCATTGTCATTCTTCCGATTGTCATAGGTTGGTGGCGAGTTGCTCGATGTGATCACCCAAAGCTTCACTCTCTTAATGTAGAGCTTGTTGTGCGATGAAGAAGTGATTCTTTGTGACGTAGTCGCATTCTCCATCTTGCTCCTCGAAGAGAGGGTTCGCCGAAGAAGAAGGCCTATCCATCATGTGGAAGTGGTGGCGAGTAGGAAAATGAGAGAACAAAACCAAAGTTACCTTTTCCGAAGATTGTGGATGTAACAAGTACGATCCCACGTGATGCTATAATAGTAGAATTGGTACCGTGTATTGTTTCTCACACCTACAAGTGAACGGCTTATGGAAGAGCTTGGTTAGGAAGTGGCACAAATAATTCAAGCAAATGTTAGTCAAGATGTTGAAAAGGTTGAAAAGATTCACAAATGACAAGTAAGACAAATAGATCAAACCCAAGGATATCACTAGGAACACACACATGAAAGATAAATGGGATCCGCACAACCAAGGAGTGAGCTTTAGAAGTGGAACCATGGAAAAAGCTCTTGTTGTACGAATGCTAGAGAGATGCTAGCTCGATTGCTCTAATGGGCTAGATACGCTAGTGCACCAACCTAATAGAGAAACGGGTTCTCACTATCCCAAGTATGCTTATGTATGTATGAACCAAGATGATGAACTAGGCAAAGTGGAGCAATGCTATTTTCTTACAAGCTCTTGCTTCTCTTCTCTTTTGCTTAAAAGCTTTTCTTCTTCTTTTTTTGACTATGCCACAATGCTTGATTTGTGAGACACAATGCGAGGTAACAAATAGTATATGCACGGGAGAGATGTAACACTAATGGTGCACCAATGGCGTGGCCCGGCAATACTCAACAAGCTAGTCTCGATGGGTGAGCTACGCAAAAGAGGCTCGAGGCTATCAAGGTAATGGCAAGGGTAAGACAATGGTGTCATCGAGGTTACCGTCCTTTCTTATGGTTGGTATGAAGATGGAGTGGTCGAAGCCGATGTGGAGGCCGAGTCGATGATCGAGTGGCGGTGATGATGACATCGAATCGCGCCTAAGTAGCCAAAACACCTTAGGACATGAGAGAAACCGCAACCCAAAACTCAAACAAACACGAGAAATATTGTGGAAGAACACAAGTGGTGGTGGGGTATCAAAATGGTGCAAAACAAAAAATGGCCGAAGTGCTCTCGATGGTCCGTGCGCATGGTGTAAGTGAGTCCTGTGTGCATGGGGTCCCGTGTGCACGGGGTCCCGATGCCCCGTGTGCACGGGGTCCTCTGGAAGCATACGAAAAGCTTTGGATCCATGGTGGTTTTCAACTTTGAGGAAAAATTCGATGGGTGGAAAGGTGGGGAAGATGGTACGGGTGTAGATCCACTTGCTAAAGACCAAATTCGTGGATTAAATCAACCAAATCTCACAAGATCCAACAAATTGTAAGAAAAATTTTGGGGCTATTTTGGTAGGTATTTTTGAAATAGGACGAAAAACAACAAAATCAAGCTAGAAAGTGGAGGGTAGGGACTCTAAGATGTGAATCAACCTTGCTCATGATACCAAGATGTTGTAGGGTGAAACCCTAAGATGGATCTTTTCTCACTTGGAGGGGGAAAGGGATGAACACCAAGAAACACAAAGAGGAATTCACTCCAACAATACCCAGTTACACATCCACTAGAATAGGAACACAAGATCCACAAGTTCACAAACTCAATCAAAGGAAAGATACAACGGTAGAGTTCTTCCCACTCCTAGGAGATGAGGCCTTGATGATGGTAGTCTTCTCCAAGATGGAGGTCTTGAAATCCACAAGTGGATCCTCTGCAAAGAGGCCTTGATCTCCAATGGAGGTGGTAGAAGGAGCAAAGCTCTGAAATTCTCATCTATGTCTCTGCTAAACCTAAACATATCCCTAGGTACGAATTATATGGGCTGGGATAGGTAGGAGGTGAAGTGAATGCAAAGTGGAGGCCCAACAACCCGCATCAACCGGCCATCCCGTAGGGCCCGTGCACACGGGGTAAGTTGGGCGCGTGCGCATGGTACACGCCCATGCGTACGGGGTGCTACAGTCGTAGCTCCTTGTGTAGTCTGTGGGCACTGGGTCTCGGGGGCCCGTGCACACGGGGTCTCCTGGGACTTCCTGTCCAGCTGTTGTTGGGCTCGTTCTTCATCCTTTGTGACTGCTTGGGTCGCTTCTCCTTGGACTTGGTGGTGCTCCTTAGCTGCTTGGAAGGGTTCCTCCTTGTACCTAATGAGGCATAGCGTATTTTGGTGAGGTAGCAACCAAGTTCCACTTGTATCCATATGCATGGCAACTAGGAAGGAGTTCACCTCGGTTTCCATTGCACTTGCTCTTGCTCTTGTCATGGGTCCACGTAGGGGTTGATGTGATGGTGTAGAGTCCATTGGGATGATGGAAGGATGCTCCACATCACATTTCCTTCCCAATGAAAGCACGTGCCTTGCCATATGAGCTCTTCTTGTAAGATTAAGACTTTGAAGACGACTTTGAGGATTTCTTCTTCTTCTTGTCGTCAGAGTCATATTCCTTGCTCTTCTTCTTTTTCTTTGCTTCCTTATCCCATTGAGGACATTTAGATATGTAGTGGCCTGGCTTCTTGCATTTGTGGCATGTTCTCTTTTTGTAGTCACGAGTGGAAGTCTCAATATTCTTGGAGTTGGATCTTGAAGACTTTCTGAAGCGATTCTTCTTGGAGAACTTTTGGAACTTTCTCACAAGCATTGCTAGCTCTTTGCCAATGTCTTCAGGATCGTCAGAACTGCAGTCAGATTCTTCAGATGAGGATACAACCTTTGCGAACTACTTCCCTTTGGTGCTCAAGCCAAACATGAGGTCTTGACTGATGCATCTGCCAGAGAACTCCATCTCGACCTAGGCTGACCTGTGCCATGAGTTCGTTGGCGCCTTCACGGGCGGCCACCAAGAACCAGGACGGCCCAGCGATTTGCAGCTTCTCCCACAGAAGGAAGGAGAGACTCCACGGAAGTACATGCACCGGTTTAGCGAGGTCCACATGAATATTCCAGATATTCACCCGGCAGGTGTGATAGCTGCATTCCAGTCCAACGTACGCAACCGTCGGATATGTTCCAAGATGAACGTCTGGTTGCCCAAGACTATGAAGGAACTTTACACCTTGGTGGACAAGTGTGCTTGAGTGGAGGAGGGGAGGAAACTCCCTGGAGAAGAAGATGGCATCAACATCGACTTAGAACATAACGACGAGGCCACCAGTCAGAAGAAGAAGAACAAGAAGCGCAACAAGAAGCGCAAGGATAAGGCTGTGCTGACCGTTGAGGGTTCAGGCACGCCTAGTACCGGAAAGAAGGCCAAGGCCGAAGCCCCCGTCAAGGAAGTTGTCGCATGCACTAACTGCCGGGAGGCTGCGGTAGCCGAGAAGGCTAGGAAAGGTGATGGACCGTATTGCAAGATTCATCAGGTTGAGCAGCTCATCAAGATGCAGAGGCTGGATATGAGAAGCGGGATAAGGAAAAAGGCAAGAATGGCGCTGGCGGGAAGGGCCGAGGCAGTGAAGAAAATCGCACGGACAAGGCTCTTCGGAACCAAGGAAAACCCGCCAGGGGCCGAGAGAAGGAGGATTGCAATGATGAAAGTGATGGAGGGGATGAAGAGGAAACCAGTGAACAGGAATTCCAGAAGGCAACTGACACCCTGTGCATTGATGGTGCACTCCTCTCACCACCAACTTAAATGGTGGGCACATGAGGTCAATGCCATGGAGCCAGCGGCAGAATCTCGAAAGCCACTCAAGTGGTCACGCACGCCCATCATCTTTGACAAAGAAGACCATCCTGACCGCACCACTGTGGTACGGTGCTTGCCGTTGTTGGTTTCACCAACGATCGGCAACCTCAAAGTCACAAAGATGTTGGTTGACGGTGGGGCCGGGTTGAATCTGATTTCCCCAAAGGTCAGCAGCAAACTTCAGATAGCAAAGGAAGAACTCAAAGTCACGTGCATGTTTCAAGGAATCAACCCCGGTAGGACTCATCCTAAGGGAAAGATCACGTTGCTAGTGACATTCGGAGGAGAGTTGACCTACCGGACTAAGAATGTTGTGTTTGATGTGGTTGACCTCCCACTGCCGAACAACGGGATCCTTCGATGCCCAGCTCTGACAAAATTCATGGCAGCATCCCACTATGCCTACAACACCTTGAAGATGTCTGGGCCGGTAGGTGTGATTTCCGTTCCATTAGACGAGAAGGACACAATCATTTGCATAGATAAGATGTACCGGGACGCAGTCGCGGCAGAGGCCGCAGAAGCCGCAATTCCCACCAAGGAAACCAGAGGAAAGAAGAAGGCTAGTAGGGACACCAGCAAGGAATCTGAGACGTGTACCTCTTTGGAGTATGCAACGCCTGTTGATGACTCGCCGGAGAGTTCCAACAGCAAGAAATCCAAGGCCGTTACACCTCATGTGAAAAAGGTCCCGACAGGGCTTGCTGGCACTGATGGTATCTTTACTATCAATGCCACCCTTCATGACAAATAGGAAAGCACACTTGTTGCCTTCCGACGGGTGAATATTGATGTGTTCGCTTGGCAACAATCTGATATCCCAGATGTTCCCAGGGAGGTAATCGAGCACCACCTTACTGCCTGCCCACATGCCCGACCTGTCAAGAAGAAGGTATGAAAGAAAGCCTGGGAGCGGTAGCAATTCATTGTAGAGGAAATCAAGAAACTTGAGGCAGCTGGTTTGGTCAGAGGAGTACTACATCCAACATGCTTAGCAAACCCAGTGGTCGTACGCAAGGCTAACAGAAATGGAGGCTTTGCATAGATTTCATAGATCTTAACAAGGCCTGCCCGAAGGACCCATTTCCCTTGTCGCACATCGACCAGATTGTGGACTCCACTTCAGGATGTGATTGCTCTCCTTTGTGGATGCGTACTCTGGATATCATTAGATTTTTTATGTCCAAGGAAGACGAAGAGAAGACCTCATTCATCACCCCATGTGGCACATACTGCTTTGTGCGCATGCCTTTCGGGTGCAAGAGTGTCGGGTCCACTTTTGCAAGAGCAGTCCAGATTGATTTTGAATCACAGTTGCACAGGAACATTGAAGCTTATATGGATGATATTGTGGTCAAGACCTAGGACAGATCAACCCTCATCCTGGATTTAGAAGAGACGTTCGCTAATCTGCGCAAGATCAACTTGAAGCTGAACCCGAAGAAGTTGTGTTTGGCATTCCCTCTGGCTAGCTACTTGGTTTCTTCATGTCCCATCGCGGGATAGAGGCCAACCCCGATAAGATCAAGGCTATCGAGCAGATTCAAGAACCTAAGACAGTTAAGGACGTGAGGCGTTTGACTGGGTGCATTGTTGTGCTTAGTAGATTCATCTCCATGTCTACCGAGCGCGCCTTGCCGTTCTTCAAGATCTTGAATAAGGCAGGACCCATGAAGTGCACTCCGGAAGCAGATACAACACTATAAGATTTGAAGACCTACTTGTCCTCTCTGCCCACTTTGATTGCTCCCAAACCACAAGAGACGTTGCTACTATACCTGACGGCAACTAATCAAGTGGTTAGTGCAGCACTAGTGGCGCAGCGGGAAGTGGAGGAAGCAGCAGCCTCAGCTAGTGTCCCTTCCAGGGAGGAGAGTGAGAACAGGCTGACAAGGCTAGATA
Organism: Triticum monococcum; assembly: GCA_034509565.1. Taxonomy (NCBI): domain Eukaryota; kingdom Viridiplantae; phylum Streptophyta; class Magnoliopsida; order Poales; family Poaceae; genus Triticum; species Triticum monococcum. The sequence continues at coordinate 252,645,712 of CM067845.1, forward strand.
TGGATCAGGGTAAAGAAGAGCGTGATAGCAGAGACAACCCTAAGGATAGCAAGAAAGAAAGTGGTGCATCACCCAGTGTACTTCGTTGGCTCCCAATTGTAGGGGGCTAGATCCAGGTACTTTGATGTGCAAAATTTGATTTTTGGCCTTGTCATGGCCTCAAGGAAACCGCGCCACTACTTCCAAGCCCATGAGATCACGGTTTTCACCCGCTTTCATTTGCAAAGGATACTCCAAAACCGTGAGCCTACTGGATGAATAGTTATCCAGCTTTGGCCTAAAATTTGAAAGCACATAAAGAATTCAGAGCAGGGCATTGGCAGAGTTTATTGCAGAATGGACGCCAACGCCTGATTAAGAAGTGCTGGAAATAGTTATTCCCGGCAAGAAAGCATCCCAAGAATGGATCGTGTATTTCGATGGTGCCTTCTCCCTACAAGGTGCAAGGGCTGACATGCTTCTCACTGTTCCCATGAGAGAGCACCTGAAGTACGTCGTCCAAATGCATTTTCCCCGGGAGGAGGCGACCAACAATACAACAGAGTATGAAGGGCTCCTTGCCAGGCTCAGGATTGCCATCGAATTGGGAATCAAGAAGCTGATCATTCGAGGAGATTCACAACTTGTGGTGAAACAAGTCAACAAGGATTACCAAAGTCCATTAATGGAGGCATACGTTGAGGAAGTGAGAAGACTGGAGGAGCACTTTGACAGATTGCAAACATAGCACATACCCCGTGCGAAAAGTATCATTGCTGATCATCTGTTAAAGTGCGCTGCGCAAAAGCTTCCTATGGAACCAGGAACTTTTGTTCTCCATCTTACTCAGCCCTTCGTATCCCCGACAAAAATGGCCCGAAAAAGGAGGACATTGGACTCTGGTAAGCCTCTCCCGGTAGAGCCTCCCGAGGCTCCTGGCAGGGACCCTGTCAGAAACAACTCCCCTTTGATTGCCGGGCTGCACCCTCCTGTCGGGCCATTGGTCCCTGCGGTCGACGAACGCGCTCCAGCGAATGAGGAGGTGTCGCTAGTCCTCGTTGCCGAGCCCCAGGCTGCAACTTGGGCAAGGCACACAGTCCACTTCCAACAAACCGGAGAACTTCCCGAAGAGCAAGAAGCTGAAAGAGTAGCCCGGAGGGCCAGTATGTATCAGTTTGTCGATGACACACTATACAAAAGGAGGCCCAATGGTGTGAAATTGAAGTGCATTTGCCGGGAAGAAGGAAAGGAAGTGTTGGCATAAATACACAAAGGTATGTGCGGCTCCCACATTGGATCAAGGGCGTTGGTTGGGAAAGCATTCCGGCAAGGATTCTATTGGCCCATAGCCGTCCAAGATGCGGTCGAGCTAGTCACCAAATGTGAAGCCTGCCAGTTCCATTGCAAAAACATCCATATGCTTGCTCAAGCTCTTCAAGCAATCCCTTTGTCATGGCCGTTTTCGGTCTGGGGGCTCAATATACTCGACCCTTTCCACCGAGCTGCCGGGGGCTTTGAATTCTTGTTCGTTGCAATCGACAAGTTTACAAAGTGGCCGGAAGTAGAAGCCATGAGAAAGGTGACTAGTTAGTCAGCTATTAAGTTCTTGAAAGGATTGGTGTGCCGCTTCGGGGTCCCTGGCCAGATCATCACCGACAACGGCGCCCAGTTCATGAGCCACGCCTTCATGCAATATGTTCATGCCCTTGGAAGCAAGATCTCATTTGCGTCTAATGCACATCCCAGAAGCAATGGACAAGCTGAGAGGGCGAACACTGAAGTGTTGCGTGGACTCAAGACGAGAACATTTGATAACCTGCAGAAGTGCGATAGGCGATGGATCGATGAGCTGTCGGTGGTTCTTTGGTCCCTCAGAATGAGAAAAATCGAGCTACCTGACAGACTCCCTTCTCCCTAGTCTATGGGCTAGAAGCAGTTATCCCCACGGAACTCATTTACGGGTCACCTCGAGTGCTTGCCTATGATGTAGTAGTGCAGGATCAGCACCAGTGTGACGACGCTATGCTTCTCAAGGAGAACTGTCTCTGGGCTGCTACGCGTGCTACATGCTACCAGCAATCCCAACGTCACTATCATAGCCACAAGGTTCACACCCGGTGTTTTCAGGAAGGTGACCTTGTCCTTAGGCACGTTTAGTCCGCCAAGGGTGCAAACAAGTTGATGCTAAAGTGGGAAGTCCCTTATCGGGTAGTATGAGTCACTAGACCTGGCGCAGTCCGTCTAGAGACCGGAGATGGCATTGAATTGCAAAACTCATGGAATATTGAGCATCTCCGCAAGTTCTACCCGTAAGGGGCGGCTGTCGGGCCCTGCCCAGCAGCCACCCTTTTGTACAGGCCTTGCCTTAGTTGCATGTAACCCCTTGTACAAAGCCAGGCACAGACCCTGAGCAACAGATAAATAAATGAAGCGTTGCGTGGCCCCAACAAGTTGCATGCATGCATAAGCATTTCATGAGCATCGCATGTTCATGTAGATAAGATCGCATCTGGCATCATTTTCATCTACATAAACTGCAAGCTCCTGCCAAGGACTTAGTCCCCAAGAGGAGATGGAAAGATAAGCCTACACAACGATCTCCGGCAAGACAAACAGATAAGTTCTTTCTCTTATCCATACATGTTCTGTAAGCGAGGACTTGTGCATAAGAAAACTTTGTATCTTTTTGAAACTTAGGTGCTCCCATTCCTTGACTCGAACGTTGCTTCAGTCAGGATGGTTGCAGTGGTCTTTGGTGAAAAAAGATCGGCGAGCGCTGGTCCCTCTTCATGATTTGTGGCCGGTAGGCCTAACTCCATGGCAACAAAACTGAGGGTACCGGCAGGGTAGCCTGCCGGGGGAAACTTGTTTACTTAAAAGTATAGAGGCGTTCCACCTCTGCATGGACATATTAATTGCACGAGTCCACGGCAAGGTTTATATTTTTCATTAATATGTTGATCGAACAAGTACTGACCATACATGACACAAACATGGATTCAAGAGATTACATAATTTGAACTAAAATTTGGCAAATGCCTACAGGTTTAAGATTGAGAAAAGATAAGTGCCCCGTAATCTCCTCTTTTCGTTTTCCCTTCGCCAGGTATTGTGGTGGGAAGAGGAGAGGGCTCAAGGAGCACCCAAGCAAGAGCCCACCCCAATCCCGTGATGGCCTACCAGACGTAGCTTGACAAGATCAGGAGTGGCGAGGCTGCGAAGGAGGGGCACGGGGATCAGCTCGGCGGTGCCCTGGTCACCACCTCCAGGACCATCAAGAAGCCCCAGCTTGAGCGCTGGTGGGATCAACCACCAATGCTCAGCTGGAAGACTACTGGAGGGGGACGAAGGCACCAAGGGAACATCGCTCCCTGGCTCTCACCCGAAGAGACCGGCGATGATGGTGCGGGAGGGACGGGATGAGCGGAAAGCCGAGGCAGCAGGTCGCCAGAAGGAGATGAAGGGGTCGGTGCCATCGTACTCCGACATGACGCCCCGCCACCTGCCTTCTCCGTCTTCCCTTGTTTTGTCTCCATCACCACTGCTCCAGGGAGATGCCGGGCCCCTGGTCTGACATCTTCCCCGAAGAAGTGGCCGACGTCCAAGACGTCCAGGGGGCTTGGGGTGCGCCACTCTCCACCTTGGCGGGCAGGAAGGCGCCCCTTTCTTCAGCATCGGCCTTGGCTCCAGTCAGTTCTCCCACTGAAGGTGCAAGGCGCATCTATGTTGAAACAGAACTTTCAAATCATCTCATGCAAGTCCTGATGAAGCCTTTGAAGCCTGGCCAAGCTCCAAGGACCACATTCCTCATCAAGGAATTTCTTTATGTGCCAAGGACTATATATCGCATATTTACCAAAAGCCTTAGTCCAATCTAGGGCCACAATTCTGATGATGAAGAAGTTGTTGGCATAATGAAGAATCTACTATTCAATATCATACAAGACATTCCTATCAACTACCATGATTTCTTCATGAGGACTTTGGACAATGTAGCTCTGTCATCTTTTGAGTTGAAGCCTTACGCTCCCTGGATTATGAGATTCATCAGATCAAGGTCTTCAATTCATTACAAGGCTGATTGTCAAAATAATCTCAACTACTTAACACCAATTGAAGTCCTCAAACGGACTATTTCCTCAGCTGATGAGAAGGGCAAGGCTATTATCATTGATGAAGGCACTTGTCCATTGGATGGATAGTTTCGCAAAGCTGCATCATATTCCACCAATGACGATTCTGCAACGCATGATACTGCCGCAAATGCTTCAAAGTAATATCCTCAGCCACTGCTCCACGTGTGATGACTGACCGTGAGCTTCTCCTCAGCCTACATCAGAAAGTTGATAGAAATATTAAGTGTGTCAAGCATCTGTTTGGTGTTATTCTTCAGAACATGACAGTCACTCAAAATTCAGTGAAGAAGAACCACTATTACTTGCATGAAGTCTTTGACCGCACTTGGGCTATTCTTTCAAACCTTTACAGTGCTGAAGAGCTCAAGGAGATGGAATTTCAACATGACTTTGACTGGGCGCAGCCACCTTCAAAGAATTTCAAGAATGTCAAAGTTCCTCAGCTCGTTGCCAGCTAATATTCCTCATCGCGTGAGACGGATGAAGCCGAAGATTTGAATGACACCACGGCAGGCCCTACAACAACGGACGGCCCCAACAATGCTGACGCTCCTCCATCGACATCATGATGATATTCTTCAGGGGCGTTAGTCCTCATTTTTAGTCCCTTTTGGTCATTCCATGACACAGGGGGAGAAATTTGAGTTAGTCTTCAAGAGGGTCTATATATGGGCATTTTTTCTGTTAAGTTACAACTCTCGCTCTTCTAAAGTGTTTGTTGATCGAGTTGTAAACTTAAGTCCTACGGTGGTCTGATACTTCTGCTCTACTTTCTGCATGCTATTTCCTCAGAACCTTAATGCATGCATGGGGAATTTCATCAGACACCATATTTCATCATGCATTTCAAATTCTTCATATCGTATGTTAAATGCGTGTATGAATTACACGATATAGGGGGAGATCTCCATGATTCTACTCTACAATGTGCATTTTCTATTCAAAGAAAATTACCCACATATGCACATCTGTAGGGGGAGTTCTTCTATATCTTGCAATCACATTCCTCAATATCATTATTTACACCTCATATGTTTATCCCCGTTGAAAACTTAACCTATATTGTCACCAATCACCAAAAAGGGGGAGATTGTAAGTGCATCTAGTGCCCCTTAGTAATTTTGGTGTATTGAAGACTTATAGGTTAAGGCCCTAATGCGTTTGTGGGTGTACACAATTCTATAAGTCTATGCGGAGTTTGATATTTACGATGAAAGTAGACCCCTAAAAATGAATGTCCTTAGCTGAAGACTTTGGTTTTCTTGAAGACTTTGAAAGTGAAGAAATTGGTGTGACCTTGAAGGATTATGAAGCGTGAAGACTTTTGTTTTCGTAGTTTCATTTTCTCTTTCTTGATTCATAGGAAACACCATACTGTTAAAGGGCGTCGAGGTAAAACTAAGGAAAAGTTTCCAAGTGATGCTCATCTCAAAATCCAACACCTACCCAATCCTTTTGAGTGAAGCCATTGGAAATCTTATACAGTTCAGTCAATTTCTTCAATGACAAAGACAAAGTTCTTCTGGTCTCTGAGGAATTTGTTCTGACTAAGGAGTTAGGAATTCCCCAATGTGAATTTCCTACAAGTAAGGAACATGATAGCCCTAAGGAATTTGATACTCAAATATCCGACCGTTGCTGTGATATGTGCCAGCTGTCCCAAAATATCTACCCACCTAACGATCATATCATTGAAGGGCATTTATGTCTTATCATGTCGGGCTGCTCCCTAGGCTATAAATAGCCGCCCCCCTACAACCACTAGTTGGTTGGCTGCTCCGGGAGAAACTAACACTTGTCATTGAGAGCATCCCATCCTCCAGGACTTTGAGCGAAAATCATCAAGTGAGGAAAAACCCAAACCCAAACACCTACAAACCAAAGTGATTGAGCATCACTAAAGAGATTGTTCCTGTATGGACCCGACGCTTGTTACCTTTGAGGACTATGCATTCACCAGACGGTTAGGCGTCATGGTCTGGAGCATCTAAGAGGAAATTGTGGATCGCCGAGTGACTGAGTCTGTGAAGGTTTGGAAGTCACCTGAAGACTTACCACGAGTGATTGGGCGACATCTGTGTGACCTTAGCTCAAGGAGAAACACGGTGAGGATGGTGTGTCCGAGACTGTGTGTCCTTAGGTTTAAATACCTAGCCGCTCCAACCAGACGTACGACTGTCACAACAGTTGGAACTGGTCTACCAAATCGTCATGTTCACCAAGCTACTGGTTCTATTTCCTCAACCCTTCCATATCCTCATTCATGTGTTGATGAACTTGATCGTTACTGTTTGAAGACTTTGACTGAAGACTTTCTTAATTTCCTGAGTCCTAATTCTTCAGTCACTTTGTCTTTAGCCTACTTATCCTGTTTATACGCTTCTTGTACCGAATGCTTGTTTTCATTTCATCATGATGACTGTGCTGGTACTCTGTTACGCTTGTATCTGTGTACTTATTCCGCTGCTAGTTGTTCGTGACTTAGGAATTTCCTCACATAGAAATTCCTCAGTGACGAATTTGTAAAATTCTCCTATTCACCCCCTCTAGTCAATATAACACACTATCATGTGTCGAGCTTGATTGCAGGCGTACTCGGCAATGGGAAAGCACTCCTCCCACTCCTTGATGTTCTTCTTTATCAACACGTGGAGGAGAGTAGAGAGCATCTAGTTGGTGACTTCCATTTGGCTATCGGTTTGGGGACAATAGGACATGGATAAAAGTAGCTTGACGCCCAGCTTGGCGCAAATGGTCTTCCAAAAGTAGCTTAAGAACTTGATGTCCAGGTCTGACACAATGGTCCTTGGTTCTCCATGAAACCTCAAGATTTCCCTACAAAAAATATTAGCAACGTGTGAAGCATCGTCTATCTTGTAGCATGGTATGAAATGTGCCATTTTTGAGAATCGTTCCACAACAACAAAGACGGAATCCTTTCCATTGCGAGTTCTAGATGGGAGGAGAGTTCACTCTCTGGTCCATGGCCTCCATGGCGTCGGAGGGGTGGGAGCCCCTTCGACATTGGACCCCCCTCTCTGTTCTCTTCTCTTCCGCGTTCCCCACAACTGGCCCTTCACGGTTTCTTAAATTCCCGGAGATACCTAACTCCGATTGTGCTGAATTTTTTTTACAGGGGGTGCCCGGTGCGCCCTAGAGTTGTGGTCACTGTGGGCCCCCATTTGTGTTGATTCCACCTCCCAAAAATCATAAATGTTCCAAAATAAATCTCCGTAAATTTTTATCACATTTGGACTTCATTTGATATGGATTTTCTACGAAACAAAAACATGCAACAAATAGGAACTGGGACTGGGCACTAGATCAATAGATTAGTCCAATAAATCATATAAAAAGTTGCCAAAAATATGTGACAGTCGTATAATATTGGCATGAAATAATCAAAAATTATAGATACGACAGAGTCGTATCAGCATCCCCAAGCTTAGTCCCCGCCCGTCCTCGAGTAGGTAAATGATAAGAAAGATAATTTTTGATGTGGAATGCTATCTAGCATAAACTTGATCATATATCTAATCATGGCATGAATATTAATACATAAGTGATTCAAGGCTATAGTCTATAATTTGACATAAAGACATTAATACTCAGGCATCCCAACAAACAATCATGTCTTTCAAAATATCAACGCTAAAGAAAGCTATCCCTACAAAATCATATAGTCTTGTCATGCTCTGTCTTCTTATCAAAAAGTATTTATCATGCACAACCCTGATGGAAAGCCGAGCAATTGGTTCATACTTTTTAACGCGCTTCAGCTTTTTCAACCCTCACGCAATACATGAGCGCAAGCCATGGATATAGCACTATAGGTGGAATAGAGTATGATGATAGGGGTAAATATAGAGAAGACAAAAAACTAAGAAAGTCTCACATCAACGCAGCTAACCAACGGGCTATGGTGATGCCCATCAATTAATATCAACATGAGGTGTAGGGATTGCCATGCAGCGAAGTGTATGAAAGCTCAATATGAAAACTAAGTGGGTGTGCATCTAATCCTAAAATGAAAAATTCCCACTAGTATATGGAAGTGACAACATAGGAGACTCTCCATATGAAAAACATGGTGCTACTTTGAAGCACAAGTGTGGAACTAGCATGCCCCTGCTCTCTTTATTTCCTTCTTTTTCTTTTTCTTTTCTTTCTTTTTTTCCTTTTTTTCCTTTTTTATTTTTTTCTCTCTCATTGTCCGGAGTCTCATCCCGATTTGTGGGGGAAGCATAGTTTCCATCATCCTTTCCTCATCGGGGCAATGCTCTAATAATGAAAATTGATGATCATCACACTTCTATTTACTTACAACTCAATATTACAACTCGATACCTATAACAAAATATGACTCTATATGAATGCCTTTGGCAGTGTACCAGGATGTGCAATGATCTAGCGTAACATGTATAAAAATGATCAATGGTGGCTGGTCCACAACTACTATGTTAGCTATATGATCATGCAAAGCAATATGACAATGAATGCTCAAGTCATCAAAACGGAGGCGGTGGAAGTTGCATGGCAATATATCTCGGAATGGCTATGGAAAGGCCATAATAGGTAGGTATGGTGGCTGTTTTGAGGAAGATATAATAGGCTTATGTGTGATAGAGCATATCATATCACGGGGTTTGGATGCACCGGCGAAGTTTGCACCACATCTCGAGGTGAGAAAGGGAAATCCACGGTACCGCAGAGGCCAGCAAATTGTGAAAAAGTAAGTGTGTATAATCCATGGACTCACATTAGTCATAAAGAACTCATATACTTATTGCAAAATTTTATTAGCCCTCGAAGCAAAGTACTACTACGCATTCCCCTAGAGGGATAGATTGGTAGGAAAAGACCATCGCTCGTCCCCGACTGCCACTCATAAGGAAGACAATCAATAATAAATCATGCTCCAACTTCATAGCATAACGAGAGACTATACGTGCATGCTTCAGGAATCACAAACCTTAACACCAATATTGTTACCAACCACAACTGTTTACTAGTACCTCCCACATATTCCATCTCTATATCGCAAAACCATTGCAAGGAATCAAATATATCATATTTAGTGATCCACAAGTTTTATATAGGATTTTATGACTAACCATGCAATTGACCAATTCCTGTTGACTCTCTAAATAGATATAAGTGAAGCAAGAGAGTATAACTCTTTCTACAAAAGATCATTCTCTAATAAGTATAAGTGAAGCAAAAGATCATTCTACAAATAATGATTTTCTATATGAAGAGAAACAGGCAATCCAAATTTCAAATGATATAAGTGAAGCACATGAAGCATTCTATAAAGCCATACTCACAATATATAAGTGAAGTGCAATGAGCATTCTATAAATCGACCATGGACTATCTCATACCAGCATGGTGCATAAAAGAAAAATGAAAAATAAACACAAAAGACACTCCAAGATTCACACATATCACATGAATGAAACAAGAACGAAAACATACCGTTACTTGTTGAAGAAAGATGGGATGCCTTCCAAGGCATCCCCAAGATTAGATGCTTGAGTCTCTTTAAATATTTACTTGGGGTGCCTGGGTATTCCCAAGCTTGAGCTCTTGCCTCTCTTCCTTCTCCTCATATCAAGACCTCCTCGATATTTGATCACTTCATCCACATAAAACTCAACAGAAAGCTCGGTAAGATCCGTCAGTATAATAAAGCAAATCACTACTCCAAGTACTATTTCAAACCAATTCATATTTTGTTTTTGCATTGTAGATACAACATTATAACTTTTCCATAGCTTATACCACCGATAAAAGTCGATAGTTTCATCATAACAAGCAAAACAATGCATCAAAAACAGAATCTGTCTTAAACAGGACAGTCTGTAGTAATCTGAACATCTACCATACTTTTGTTACTCCAAAAATTCTGAAAATGTAGGATAAAATAAGAAATTTTTATAGAAATACTTTTCAAAAAGTTTCAGAAACTTTCGATGTACCATTAAAAATGTAAAATCACACACTACAGCCAACGTTTTTGTTTTTGCACCGCACATACCAACAAGCAATCTACTCATCCCAAAGGCAAATATTGGCACAATAATTTTACAATACAATGGATTTGTACAAGGGGATAATTATTTTTGTTGAAAAGTTTCTGTAGTTAAGATTCACAAAGTTTCCATGGGCATGAACAAAGTTCAAGGCTAGCTCCCACTTTCACAATGATTGTCCCTCTCACTTTCACTTTTATTTTTATGAAGTTTTAAGTTCCCCTCTATATTTTTGTTCCGAAACTTTACAAAAGCACTGAACGGAAATAAATGACTCTCTAAAACTTTTGGGTTGTCTCCCTGGCAGCGCTTTGTTTAAAGCCATTAAGCTAGGCATAAAGTGCTCAAGTAATGAATCCACCTACATCCGAGGGTATATCAAAGCCAATTTTAATTAACAATGATTTGGCATTTAGTAGTGAGCACAAAGCAACATATATTATGCAATGAAGAAGTCTAACTCTCTTCTGTGCATCGGCATGTTATACGAGAACAATTCATGCACATCAAGTAAAGGCTAATACATAGCGTAAGCAGTTTCTTGCAATTTTATCGTGTTGGAAGCATAGAGAGGCGGAGATGTAGTTCCTCTCTCATAATAATTGCAAGTAGGAGCAGCAATCACATGCATATTGTATTCATCAAAATCATCTTGCGCAACGGTAAAAGGCAACCCATCAATGTAATCCTTAATAAGTGCCAACTTCTTCGATATAGTGTAGTTTGGAGAATTCAAAAAGATAATAGGACTATCATGTGTGGGTGCAATAGCAACAATGTCATTCTTAACATAAGGAACTATAGCAAGTTCATGTCCATAGGCATAATTCATATAGGCATCTTGGCCACAAGGATAGCAAGCATCAAGTTCATTAAAAAGGGATATTTCAAACGAATCAATGGGATCATAGCAATTATCTTGGCAATCATCCTTCGGTAAGCATGAAGGGAAATTAAATAATGTATGAGTTGAGGAGTTACTCTCATTAGAAGGTGGGCACGGGTAGCTAATCCGCTCTTCCTCCTTTTGGTCTTCGCTCTCCTCATCATCTTTTTCATCCAATGAGCTCACAGTTTCATCAATTCCTTCTTCCACAGACTCCTGCAAAATATTAGTCTCTTCTCGGATAGCGGAGATTTTCTCAATAAATTCATCAATATCAGAATTATATTCATAATTATCATAGCAATATTTAAGGATGGCAAAATTTTCAGGTCTATAAACATCATCAGCAAAAGCTTCATACTTTAAAAGCAAAGATTCAATTTCATAAGCACCCTTAAAAGCAACAAATAGAACAATTTGTTGCTTTTAAGAAGAATTTGTTCTACCATTGGAATAAGAAGCCAAGGTTTCATTATCATTAAATTTGCATGAAAAGAGAAGGTGTGGAGCATTCATCCTAGAGCAACAAGTATAATCATATCTCTGGCATAAATTCCAAGCATACCATTGCAAAATTTCAATTTGATCCCATAAAAGTTTTCCTTTTTGAGTCAAGCGATAATCCCTAAAGTATTCACGTTGATCCAACGTTACTCCCATTATGAAGTTGAACGGGGTTTTCTCAGGATTACCAAAGTAGTGCATAATATTTTTCACATAACAAGCATTGAGGGTTTTAGGAGGTTCCCCATCTCCATGAGTGGCAAGTACTACTAATTGTTTTTGGTGTTTCATGTTCCATATCCATAATAAAGATAGAGAACAACTTAGAACAAAAAATAAAAACTACTTAGTGATAAAGCAAACAAGCACACACGGGAATATTCACCCCACGCTATTGCTCCCCGGCAACAGCGCCAAAAAATGTCTTGATAACCCACAAGTATAGGGGATCGTTTGTAGCCTTCTTCGATAAATAAGAGTGTAGAACCCAAAGAGGAGATAAAGGTAGAACAAATATTCCCTCAAGTTCTATTCACCACCAATGCAACTCTATGCACACTTTTTTTGAGGGGTTAATGACAGTGGGAGAGGCTCCCACTGACTTTATATTAACTCAGACTATAAAGTTACATAGTTACAAGGGTGGGATTAAGGCCCCCAGGCCAAAGCTATAGCTATGCAGAAGAGGAAAACAGACAGGTATACACAGCAGAAGCAAGCTAAACAAGAACTAGGTCACAACCCTGGAGGAACATGGAGATGAAGGGGTGCAGATCCTGTTTGCAATTCTGCACAAGCAGTCCCATCAAGTCCTTGAAATGTGCCAGCCATGAGTCAAAGGAGTGTGGCACCCTTCTAAAGTACTCACACTTGACGTTTGCTTTACCTAAAACAAGTATCAACCTATTTTACAGGAATAAAAGTACGAGTACTTTGTGAGAATAAACCTACATATAAATTGCAAGGTAATAAAAGTGGATAGCTTTTGTCAATAAGAAAGTCATTTGTCCTTAGGCAAATGATAACAAGTACCGGTAATCATTCTTGGAATTTTACATGAGAGAGAGGCATGAGCTAACATACTTGTCTACTTGGATCATATGCACTTATGATTGGACCCCTAGCAAGCATCCGCGACTACTAAAGATCATTAAGGTCGTGAAACCCAACCATAGCATTAAGCATCAAGTCCTCTTTATCCCATATGCAACAACCCATCTACTCGGGTTTAAGCTTCTGTCACTCTCGCAACCCACCATAAGCGAATCAGGAACGTATTGCAACACCCTACAATGAGACCCCTCACTTTTGCACGAGACAGAGGGCACCATAGGACCGCACCATAAATAAAATATACAATCATACCAACCAAGACCGCGATTAACCCACAGGACAAAATGGATCTACTCAAACATCATAGGATAGCCAAATATCATTGGGAAATAATATATGGAGTTGAGCACCATGTTTAAGTAGCGATTACAGTGGGGAGAAGGGGTGTTACACCACTGCATAGAGGGGGAGAAAGTTGGTGTTGACGGTAGCAAGATTGTTGATGTATATCGCCGTCATGATCCTTGCCCCGGCGGCACTCCGGAACCACCGGGAGAGAGGGGGGGGGCCCTCCTCCTTCTTCCTTGGCCTCCCCCTGGGAGGAGAGTTCCCCTCTGGTTCATGGCCTCCATGGAGGCAGAGGGGCGAGAACCCCTACAAGATCGGATCTCCATCTCTGTTCTCTTCTGTTTCGCGTTCCCCAGATCTGGCCCTTCACGGTTTCTTAAATTCCCGGAGATCCGTAACTCCGATCGCGCTGAAATGTTTACACAATTTTCTTTTCATAAATTATCTTTCTTGCACTAGAAGAAGGGTCCCAACCGACGTTCTAGGAGGGGACAAGATACCTGGGCGCGTCAGGGAGTACCTAGCACGCCCTAGTGGGTTATGGTCACTATGGGCCCGCATCTGCGTTAATTCCACCTCCCCAAAATCATAAATATTCCAAAACAATTCTCCGTACATTTTTATTGCGTTTCGACTTCGTTTGATATGGATTTTCTGTGAAACAAAAAACACGCAACAAACATGAAGTGGCATTGGCACTGGATCAATAGGTTAGTCCAATAAATCATATAAAAAGTTGCCAAAAATATGTGAAAATTGTATAATATTCGCATGAAAGAATGAAAAATTATAGATACAACAGAGTCGTATCAAGGATATAACCTAGTGACTGAATGTTCTTTCAAGAACTTGAGCATGTCCATATTCATCAGGTTTTACCAATATCTATGCCAAGATCCTGGACACCTCGTGCTACCATGATGAATAATGATGGAGGATGCAGACGCAAAGGAGGACATCACTTTCTCAGATTTGTCCTTATCAATGCCAAGGAACAAAACTTGGATGATCGACCAAGAGACATTTAGCACCCCGCTTCTAATGTTCTCCTTGATGTACTACTTACCACGATCATGCTTAAAAGCATCATCGATATGGTCATCAAGTAAAGGTCGGACTCTGAGAACACAAAGGATCCATAAGGAATAACTTCTAGAGTAAGTCGCATGGAATGTTCATGGAGAAGACATTCAAATTGCTCAATCAAGATACTACAATAATAGATCTTTTGGCTAGGTGCGTCCACTTTACCAGAACGTACATCATAGATCTTGGAAAAAGTTCCTGCCATCATATCTACCTGAGATCATATCTGGTTGGTGTTAGGATATTCCAGACTCAACATGCGTGAAAAAAAGGAAGGCCAGCAACACAATTTGAGGAGATGACGTTGCGACATTCTCGAGAGATGGACTATGGCGGCAACTTCAAAACAGGAGTTGGGTTGCAAGACACTTGTTAGACAAGCTTGACCACATAGAAGTCTTACAACAAAGCACTACCAAGTTCTGGTTGGGAATCATCATCGAGGATATCAAAGCCCTTAGATAAGTCTTGCTCTTAAGATGGAACTTCCTTTCTAGAACGAATCAATCAGTGGCTTGGTGTGCGGGGGAATACATATGGAATGAAGGTTGCAAATCTCCAAACCACAGAATACATCACACATGCATGACTGACTTTGGATGATTCTAGAGGAAGCAAAAACAAACTTTCTTGAATTCACGACATCAACTTGCATCAGATTCACACGAATTAGAGGAAGTCACTTCTTCCATCAAACATATGCTTCATGAGCTAGCATGAATGAATGCTTTCAAAAGTTTCCAACACTAGCTTGAATGCTCATGATGAATCATGGAGAAGATAAAAAGTTGTCGATGGGCTCAACAACAGCTAGTCAAAATTTCCACGAAGATGGAATTCCATAACTATGTGAACAAGGTGATAGTATTGGTCAAACCACAAGATATAACGATGTATGCTCGAGGAGATATCCACGAGTAAGACAACATTCTGAAAATCATTGGTTCTGCTTTTGATCTCACGATAGCCCAAACTCAAATCAAAGTTTGGATGACATAGTAGATCCAACAACTGATCACAATGATCATCCATCATCTTTCTTCAACACACATAACACAAAGATATCCCTTTGGTATGAACCAGTCAGATAAAGCTTTTATCTTCCAACTCTCCAAGTTATTGATTAGCGTATCCAACTAGTTCAGGGGTATCCAACATAGATCCTTGGATAAGGGGTGGTTTATGGAAAACCAACTTGATCGCGAACTCAACATAACAGTCAGGGACAACCTAGAAATACTTCCGAGAAGATATTTGGAAAATCACGAGCCTACGATATGTTATTAAGCTTGAGAACAATCTAACTATTTAGGGCAAGATGATATTATCAAAAGAGCGAGGAATGAGATAGTCCTAACTCATTGATTGAAGAGTGCAGCAGGAAAAATGAACTAGGTAGCATGATCAATCTTAAAATGGTGATCCAATAACGAACACGCTAAGAATGAAATTATTGTCCATTAACTACCAAGGAAGGGGGTTGCTAGGAGTGTTGAAGTCACACATAACGGTTCACTTGTTGGCATTCCGGTTACAATAACACAAAAATCGAGGAATGAATAATGATGGCGAGAAGTATCACTGTATCAAGAGTTCATAGGAAGTTGTGCAATTCCCATGACATCTTTACATAGGATGGTAATACTCCAGGGTAGAACAAATTAGAAGCTGGATTGTCATTCTTCGTCTGCGGAATACAACTACTTTGACCCAATCCTAGAAATGGACGAGTTACTGGAGTTTGTTCGTCCTAGTCATTCTGGAATAGAGTGGCTTGACACACCACAAGAATAATAGGCATCGATAAAATGAATGCACAACTACTCCTGACTATCGATTAATAGATGAAGGTCAGAATACAACTAAAGAGGGTCAAGTTGAAGGAAAACATGATTTTCTGGGTTGTGGATGCATAGATTAGCATGTCAAACTAGGCTCAACATATTTCTTCTGAATAATCCATGCAGAAAGGTAGGATTGGCAGAGTCACAAATATAGAATGAAGAACTCATCAAGAGCACTCTTGTTGCCATCTTTTAGTTCAAAAGAATGGTATACCACGTACCCCGAGGACTATCACAAAGGTTACTAATATCCTAAAGGAACGACCAAACACTATCAACACAAAGTAAGTAGAGTGAATCTTGGGTTCAAGAACCCAGAAATGGAATACCTACTAACTAAATAACATCACGAGATGCTTTCGGGAATGGTGGCCGGAATCATCACACTAAGAACACAACACATGGATAGATTACTAGGTGGTTCTCTAAGATACCCTAGTGTCCTAATAACTTCAACTTATACATCGAGCCAACAAAGTACCTCAACACGCCGACTAGTGCGGTTAATTTGGCCTAAAAGGATATCCGGAGCAGGGAGAAAAGATTTGCAAATGCATCAGATTATTTAGAGACCTTGGATAACTCGGACAACATAACAGTTGTAAATGCTCAAAAACGATTTTGATACATCCTACAAAATGGTAGCATAACCACTCAACATCATAATGTCAAGGTTCCGAGACCAACTATGAACACACGAAAGTGCTAGAAACCGAACTGTGACTTGAATCCATCATTCCTATAAGTCTCTAACATAGTAACTCGTCATCCTGATAGATAGATGAGAAATCCTAGTTTCTTAACCCCGTAGAAAAGAAGAGGGTGACTCAGAATCAGAACAACACAAGGATAAGGAGTAAAAAGAGCCATACCTTCCCTTCCATAATCAATTCCCCTATATAACTAAAACATTTCTAGACTCGACTAGTTTGGCTTGGTAATCCTACAGGGAGTCAAGCTCAGATACCAAAGCTGTCGGGGCCCTGATCCTAAGTGATGTAGGGTGGAACCCTAGGGGCCGATCTTTTACTATTTGGTGGGAGATTCCTGAAGAACACGATGAACACACGAGGGGAAACGAGAGGAAACACTCAAATCAATGAGAAATGATCACACATGTGTTAGATCCATGAACACAAAGAGAGATAGATGATTCAAATCCAACAAAGGGGGTTACAATGGTAACTAGTTCATCTCGTAGAAGGAGGTCTCGAACCCACTAGGGGATCTTCCCACAAGAGGGGGTCTTGAATCCACTTGGGGGATCTTCTCCTAGGAGGCCTTGGTCTCCAATGGAGTAGGGGCACAAGTGGATGAGCAATGCTCTACCTCCAAAATGAGCTAAACCAATGCTAACCCTAGAAAGAGGGAGCAGGAGTATATATAGTCCAGGGGGTGAATGGGTACATAGGCCTTGGCCCAACTCACTATACACAGACACACGTCGATCGTCCAGACGTTAGCGGACGTCCAGTGGTTCGCGGGGGCCTGATTGTCCGGTAGGGGTTGGACATCCGGCGTTTTGGCTCTGGATGGGCGATGTCGGATTTCTGGGCGGGGTCGGACATCCGGTGTGCTGGTCATCCAATGGATCTCAGACTTTCGGGAGATGGTCAGACGTTCAGTCGCTGGAGATGGTTAGCCCTCCGGTACTTGTCCGTCGTCCGGCCGTTGTAGCTTCCGTCGGCTGGCCCTTCTGGTTGGCTTAGTGTCCAGGCGTCGAACGTCCAGCGTTCTCCAGTCGTCCGGTGGCTGAAGCTTCCTGGCAGCTCTTCCTCCTTGTCTTCACGCTCGGTGTCCTTGCCATCTTCTCCATTGGGTGTGGTTGCTTTGTGGCTTTCCTCCAAGTACTTGATCACACACAAGGTCTCTGTTTGAGGTAGTAGCCATGTCTGACATGTGGAGTGTGGTAGTCAGAGAGGAGCGAGTTCACCTTATCTTCGATAGCCCTTGCTCGAGCTCTAGTTATTGGTCCATGTGGTGTCGTAGGAGATGTAGGTAGGTCCTTGGGGATGACCGTAGGATGCTTCGCATCATCTCCCCCCTTTGGAAAGATCCGACCTCAGATCGAAAGCCTCATCACCATGGTAGGGAGAGAGATCTTTGATGTTGAAGATGTCACTCATGGAGTACTTGTCTCGTGGGATGTCGATCTTGTAAGCGTTGTTGCTATAGAGTTCGAGCACCGTGAAGGGTCCTTCGGCTCGCGGTAGTAGCTTGAACTCACGTTCGTTGGGGAAGTGGTCCTTGCGAAGGTGTAGCTACACGAGATCTCCAATGTTGAATATCATGGGTTGCTTGTTGAAGTTGATCTTGGTCGTGAGTCGGTGTACTTGGTGCTCGATTGCTTGCCTTATATCTTCGTGCACCTTCTTGAGATAACTTGCTCGTGCAGTCGCGTCCATGTTGATGCGCTCTTGTAGTGGTAGCGGTAGAATGTCCAATGGGGACAACGGATTGAAACCGCAGACGACCTCGAAGGGGGACTTGCAGGTAGTCGAATGTCTTGCTCGATTATAGGTGTACTCGGCGATGGGTAAGAACTCCACCCACTCCTTGATGTTCTTGATAAACATGCGTGGGAGAGTGGATAGCGTCCGGTTCGTCACCTCCATTTGGCCGTCGGTTTGTGGGTGGTAGGCTAAAGAGAATGAGAGCTTGATTCCGATCTTGGTGCATAGGGTCTTCCGAAAGTAACTTAGGAACTTGACATCGAGGTTTGAGACAATTGTCTTTGGCACTCCATGTAGACGCAAGATCTCCCTACGAAAGAGATTGGCAACATGTGAAGCATCGTCTAAGCACAAAGTCCATACTACTATCTTCCCATGGGTGATACGAAATAGGAAGTGGCATATAGAGACCATGTCATTGAGCCTTAGACTTAGCTTTGCGACATGTAGAGCATCGGTTGGTGTACCGGGAGACATCGCGGAACATCTTGGGCCAAAAGTAGTTCCTGGAGATAGTAGTGAATGTCTTGTCGCGTCCAAAGCATCCCATAAGTCCTCCATGAGATTCTTGCAAAAGTAACAAATGAAGAGAAGACTTGGGGATACATAGTTAGTTAGCTCTCATAAGATAATCATCTTTTATGTAATAGCATTCCCAAGATGTATGCGTCAAGCATTTCGCATAAGGAATAGCAAAATTAGGATCATGCACATTGTCGGTGTCAAAACCGGCGGATCTCGGGTAGGAGGTCCCGAACTATGCGTCTAAGGCGGATGGTAACAGGAGACAGGGGACACAATGTTTTACCCAGGTTCGGGCCCTCTTGATGGAGGTAAAACCCTACGTCCTGCTTGATTAATATTGATGATATGGGTAGTACAAGAGTAGATCTACCACGAGATCAGAGAGGCTAAACCCTAGAAGCTAGCCTATGGTATGATTGTATGTTGTCCTACGGACTAAAACCCTCCGGTTTCTATAGACACCGGAGAGGTTAGGGTTACAGAAGGTCGGTTACAAAGGAGGGGATACACATATCCGTATTGCCTAGCTTGCCTACCACGCCAAGTAGAGTCGCATCCGGATATGAGACGAAGTCTTCAATCTTGTATCTTCATAGTCTAACAGTCCGACCAATGGAGATAGTCCAGCTGTCCGAAGACCCCGTAATCCAGGACTCCCACAGTAGCCCCTGAACCAGGCTTTCAATGACGATGAGTCCGGCGTGCAGTATTGTCTTCGGCATTGCAAGGCGGGTTCCTCCTCCGAATACACCACGGAAGAATTTTGAACATAAGGATAGTGTCCGACCCTGCAAAATAAGTTCCACATACCACCGTAGAGAGAATAATATTTCCACAGATCCAATTTGCTGACTTGTTTTGGCAACACGACATTATGTCACGGCCCGGTGATTATTCGTACCGCTTCCTTTAACTAGCCCTGCTCATAATGCGAGGCAGTTTTTTGACACGTCTTGTCAAAGTAGAGATCGTGTCCCCTTATCACAGGATTCTCATCAATACGGGTGTGGGTAACCCAACCACGCCATCGATTGTGGCACTTGGGGGACAAGCGAGTTTTACCAGGCTAGTGGGGACGCATAGTTTCGTCCGCCCATATAAAAGGATAAGGATTTACCTTTTCATCCACGCCTTCTTCCTCCTTTGCTCATCCACCTTCGCACACTCGAGCCCCAGCGCCCAAGTTTGCATTCCCCACCTCGACCTTCTCCAACCATGTCTGGAGCGGGAGGCAGGTGGATGGTCTCCTCCATCACGGAGGGACACGTCAAGAAGCTGAGGAGAGCCGGATACTTGGCCGACGACATCGCGCACCAGCTCCCAGAGGAGGGGCAGCTCATCCCCACCCCCAGGCCCCATGAGAGGGTGGTGTTCGTTACCCATTTCCTCCGTGGACTGGGATTTCCTCTCCACCCATTTGTCCGGGGGCTCATGTTCTACTACGGCCTGGTTTTCCACGATCTGGCCCCGAACTTCATCCTCAACATCTCGGCGTTTATCGTCGTTTGCGAGGCCTTCCTCCGCATCATGCCCCACTTTGGCTTATGGCTGAACACTTTCAATGTCAAGCTGAATGTAGTGAGCGGCCGCCAGGCGGAGTGCGGAGGCGCCATGGTGGGCAAGATGCCCAACGTCACATGGCTCGAGGGCTCCTTTGTGGAGACAATAAAGGGGTGGCAATCGGGGTGGTTCTACATCACCGAGCTCCGTGACCCTACATGGGTAGCGGCCCTCGAGTTCCGATCTGGCTTCCCCACATGGCTCACCTCCTGGCAAGAGAAGGGCATGTCCTGGGGTAGTTCGGGAGAGCTGACCGGACTCCAAACATGTATTCAAAACATGGTGAACAAGAAGCTCAAACTCGTCAACGTAGTCCAGGTCATGCTCCACCGCCTGTTCCTCCCGTGCCAACAACGGGCCTTCAACTTGTGGGAGTTCGACCCGGCGCACCACCGAACTCTGAACAGGCTCTTTGACACAACTCCCGAAGATGCCTGGAGGGTGTTGTTCAAGAGCGCCGAGGTCCCCCCTCCCACTACTGAGGATCGCGGATTCAGCGTGAAGCGCCAAGCCAGTTTGGTAAGCTGCTTTACCTCTGACAGGATACTTGTTTTTCATAGCTTGACTCCATGCGGGATCTAAACTTCCGTACCTTTGACAGGACTGGCAGGAGACGGCCGGACAGATCGACTGTCCGGCTCCTTTGCCCGAAGGCCCAGCAAACGCTCTTCTAATGAAGATGCTGACCCCGGCTCCTTATACGGTGCCGGAGAAGACCAAGAAGGCCAAGGGAACCCAAAAGAGTTCTCGGCGCCAGGCGTCATCGGACGCACCATCCGAGGACTCCACGGCGCAATCCGCCCCCGAAGACAAGGAGGCAGAAGAAGATGCTCCCCCTCCAGACAGGGGAGACAAGAAAAGGAAGGCCGCCCCAACTGGGGAGGCCGAAGTGTCCTAGAAGGGAAGGACTCTCCTTCCGGACAGCTCTACCACCGCCGCTGACGGCGAAGACAAGTGGCTGCCAAGGGTTAAGCCCCTAGGAAGTCGTAAGTATTCGGATAACAGAGTCACTCATAGCACCCCTTTTTCGCACTAGTTTACCTAATGCCGAATGTGATAATGCAGGCCGCCCCGAGCCCATATCGATGTATCAACGGACGGCTCCCTGGGCTTGTCGGATATGGATAGCGATCCAGTTCCGACTGCCACCTCCCCCCATCCTGCGGACGATGCCGAGGTGCTGTCTCAAGAGGCACCGGGTCGAGGGGAGACAGTCCCGGAGACTCCTCAAGGCGGCCTCCCGGACTCCGAGAGCAGAGGGGACAAGGCCCCTGAGGGCTCCGAGTTAGGCCCTCAGCCGAACACCACGCCGGAACTTGCAGTGGTTCCGGACTCGGGCAGGCGGCCTCCTAATAAGAGGGGCAAGACGCCTGCACCGGTGACCTCTGTCCATCCAGAGGCGCCAAACAATCTGCTGGAAGCTCTTCGCAGCGCTTCCATCGACTAGGAGCACCGCACTATTATGAGTGCGGTGATCCAGAAGGTTCAGTCTGCTAAGAGCGGATTGACTAAAGCCTGTGCCAGCCTTCTAACTGGCTTTGAGGTAAGTGTTTAAAATATAGGAAAAATATTACCGCATAGACAGTAGCCCCTGATGCTCTGTTCGGTGTTCACAAAGAAAAGCCGAACAGAGGATCAAACAATATCGCAGGAGTCTAATATGTGTATGTCAATATGCATATGCAGGCTTCGCTGCTGGCGTCCGCCGCACTGATTGCGGAGGTCACCGTACTGAAGCAGGACCTTAAAGGGTCCCAGGACGAGCTCGGCCTTACCAAGAGGCAGCTCGAGGAGAACAAAGGTAAGTAGTACCTAGTCTGTGGATATGTATGAAAAGAATGAGATTGCAAAATGACAGGATCATCATGAATTTGCCAGGGGCCGCGACCGAAGTGGTGACCATAAAGCAAGCGTTGTCCGAGGCCAAAGATAAGGTGGCCAAGGAGCGCACCAAGCGAGAAAAGCAAGAGGCTCGGGTGGGCGAGGTGCAGCAAGAGCTCCAGGCTCTCGTGACGAAGCACGAGGCGTTGGAGCTTGACTCAAATACGCGAGAATCTGAGCTTGCCGTGGCCCTCGAGAGCACAAAAAGTGCCAAGGACGAAGCCCAAAAGGCCCTCCAGGAGATTGACGCAATGAAGAAGATAGCGGCGGGTAAGGCATTCTATATGCAAAGAAAGCATGTAAAAGTAAATTACCGATTACTTACCCGAATCCGGAGCTCTCCAGGAGCATTCGCAGATTTGCCCCGCAGCGTGTCTGATGCCGTACAATTTTACTAGGCCGAGGATGGAAGCTCAACATAGAAGTTGTTCTGGTCTCAGTATACTGGGGCCGAACACCCAGTGCCAATGAGTGACCAGCTGAAGCAGCTGGTCGAGCTACATAAGGTGGCCGAATAGGCCATGAAGGGCTTTATAGTCCGGCTGTGGCCTGGCGACGCCCTTCCAAACAGCTTCTTCGGCCTGGTGAGGCGGCTTGTGGATGCCTGCCCGCAGCTGGAGGTCGTCAAGCGATCCGTCTGCATTGAAGGTGCACGCCGGGCTTTCGCCCGTGTGAAATTGCAATGGGTCAAGCTAGACACCGTGAAGCTGATCAAGGAAGGGCCACCGGAGGGCAAGGAGCATTGCCACCCCAAGATGTACCACGAGGG
Organism: Triticum monococcum; assembly: GCA_034509565.1. Lineage (NCBI taxonomy): Eukaryota > Viridiplantae > Streptophyta > Magnoliopsida > Poales > Poaceae > Triticum > Triticum monococcum. The sequence goes on from CM067845.1 coordinate 252,668,771, forward strand.
TGTTCTACCGGGTGCCCGTCTCATAGCGGACGAGTGCACAAAAGATGTAATATTTGAGTAAAACTTGTTTCATATGCGCTATGCAACGCTTGTTTGAATTTAAAATATTACCTTCTGTTTGGCTGTTTATCCAATCTGAGAGATGGCTAGTCCTCGGCTTCTGCCCCCATGCCGTGAGTGCTGGGGTGTTCGGGATAAACCTGAGCACTCTTGTTCCCATTTTTGGGTCCTTCGAGGGAGGTGCTCAGCACAACGAACAAGGCAAACCGGACTAATAATGCTTTATCACTCCCACTTAGCCATAGAATTCTATAATTTTAAATTTCGGCGAAGCCCCTGCTATTCGAAAGGCCAAATTCGGGGCGCGATACACGCCTTTAAGCCAGACAGGGCCGGCCCTTCGCTCTAAGCTGCATAAGTCTTTAGGGACTCGAAACCTCGCCGAATAACGACCAGTCTCTCACCTTATCATGACAGTTAGTTTTAGCTTTCTCTACTGAGGTGCTTCACCTAGCAGAACCAGGGCACAATCGCAGTAGTTCTCCTAGCGCTACCTTAGCCGATAGAGCGGAATGTAAGGTACCAAAACATAGGAGCCGGGCAAATCCAACATTTGACCAAAGACATGATTCGGAGTTGATGCATATAATGCTATAAGTTCGGGGTGCCGCACTTGTGAAAGTGTTCGGACTTTTCACACCATATTGTGGGGTACGTAAGCCCCTGGTGTATTGGCCATACCAAATTGTACGGTTGCAAGGCATCATTAATGAACACACACACATATATATATATATAACATGAATGCAATAATAGTCGTAATGTTATGCATTGTTTCTTCAAAAAGGTGTGTTAAAGCAGAATGATACAGATAGTGCGATAAGCAAAGAGTAGGACTATGTCCCTTCCAAGGGCAAGCTGAGGAATAGTATTAAATCAAATATTCGCTCGTTACTGTAATCCACCTGGGAATTCTGTGGTGTGACATAGCTTTCTGCCTCCTTGGTTGCTGCATCATGTCTTCGGCAATAGTGCTGCCGGACAGGGTTTCCAGAGATTAATGTCCTGAAAAAGAGAAAAATAACCAAGCGGGAAGCCCCTAGTGCTGTTTAAGCCGCATCTTGAGGCGTGCCGCAGTTGTGCCCCCTCCTCGCATGTGCCCATGGTATTTTTAATGCATAATTATGTACGTGTGGCATGAGTTTTGCCGCTTGGCTGGGACTAGGGTGGGGCCGCATTGCTACGCGAGCTCAGATCGCGCCAGGCGGTCTAGTTGCCGATTGCTCCGAGCGCGCTTGAAGGTGCCCGGGTCTTGAAACGCCGAACTGGTGGATTGCCTTGAGAGGCTGCTTTGCGCTTCTCCTGCGAGGGCCGCAGTGTGCTCCTCCATTCGGAGAGAGTGCTTTGTGTTTCCATTGACTATAATAACCCCACGAGGTCCTGGCATCTTGAGCTTGAGGTATGCATAATGCGGTACCGCATTGAATCTCGCAAATGCGGTTCACCCGAGCAGTGCATGATAACCACTGCGGAACGGGACTATATCGAAGATTAACTCTTCGCTTCGGAAGTTATCCGGGGATCCGAAGACCACTTCCAGTGTAATTGAGCCTGTGCAATGGGCCTCTACGCCTGTAATAACGCCTTTAAAGGTCGTTTTTGTAGGTTTGATCCTTGAGGGGTCGATACCCATTTTGCGCACTGTGTCCTGATAAAGCAGGTTCAGGCTGCTGCCGCCATCCATAAGGACTCGAGTCAGGTGAAATCCGTCAATGATTGGGTCTAGAACCAGTGCAGGGAATCCTCCATGACGGATACTAGTGGGTAGGTCCCTGCGATCGAAAGTGATCGGATAGGAGGACCATGGGTTGAACTTTGGGGCGACTGGCTCCAACGCATATATGTCACTGAGCGCACGCTTCCGCTCCCTCTTGGGATGTGGGTTGCGTATATCATGTTCACCATCCGCACTTGTGGGGGAAACCTCTTCTGTCCTTCGGTGTGTGGCTGCCGGGGCTCCTCCTCGTCATCGCTATGTGACCCCTTATCCTTGTTTTTGGCAATTAACTTGCCGGCCTGCTTGAACACCCAACAATCCCTGTTGGTGTGATTGGCTGGCTTGTCTGGGGTGCCGTGTATTTGACACGAGCAATCGAGTATGCGGTCCAAACTGGACGGGCCCGGCGTACTTTGTTTAAATGGCTTTTTCTGCTGACCGGGTTTAGAGCCTTTAATCCGGCATTGACTACTGTATCCTCAGTATTATCGCTGTTAATGCGACGCTTATGTTTGTTGCGACGGGACCTGCTATTGCCGTCCTTGGTATCCGAGGTAGCATGGTTCTTTGACATGTTGTTACTGCGAGCCAGCCAGCTGTCTTCTCCCGCACAAAAGTGGGTCATGAGTGTTGTGAGGGCTGCCATAGATTACGGCTTTTCCTGACCAAGGTGCCGGGCTAGCCACTCATCGCGGATGTTGTGTTTGAAAGCCGCTAGGGCCTCTGCATCCGAACAGTCGACGATTTGATTTTTCTTTGTTAGGAACCGAGTCCAGAATTGCCTGGCCGATTCTTCTGCTGCTAAATTATGTGGCTCAAGTCATCGGCATCTGGTGGTCGCGCATAAGTGCCCTGAAAGTTGTCGAGGAATGCGGCCTCCAGATCTTCCCAACAGCTGATGGACTCTGCTGGCAAGCTATTAAGCCAATGCCGTGCTGGTCCTTTGAGCTTTAGTGGGAGGTATTTGATGGTGTGTAAGTCATCACCGCGGGCCATGTGGATGTGGAGGAGGAAATCCTCGATCCATACCGCAGGATCTGTTGTGCCGTTGTATGATTCAATATTTATAGGTTTGAAACCTTCTGGGATTTGATGATCCATTACTTCGTCTCTGAAGCATAAGGGGTGTGCGGCGCCTCTGTATTGGGCTATATCGCGACGCAACTCAAATCGGTCTTGCCCGCTGTGTTCGGCCCTGCCGGATTTACTTTTACTGTATCCGGCATGACGTTTATCGTCTCGCTTAGTGGCGCGCCCTCGTGATCCGTAGATCGATCTTGCATGTTTTGCTTTGTCCTCCAATACGTCTCACAGGTCTGGCGTGTTTCCCCATGCTTTTTTATTTGAATGGCGTCGGGGTGCGGGCTGAGCTTTTGGCTGGGATGCCTCTCTATCACGGCCACGAGGTGGCCGATCAGCCGCATCATACGCTTCTTCCTCCAGTCGAGGTAGCAGCCTGCATTTTGGGTAACTCTTGGAGGGGCGCTGGAGTTTATATTCCTCGGCCACGAGGACTTCAGTCCATCTGTCAGCTAGCAGATCTTGATCAGCTTGATGCTGCTGCTGCTTTTTCTTAAGGCTATTTGCCGTGGCCATAAGCCGGCGCTTGAAGCGCTCTTGTTCAACGGGATCCTCTGGCACGGCAAATTCGTCATCGCCGAGGCTAGCCTCATCTTCGGAGGGGGGCATGTAATTATCATCCTCCGCCTCTCCATCTGCCGCTCTCTCAGGAGGGCTATCTCCTCCATCCTCCTGCTCTAAATCTTGCTGGAGGGGGTTGTTGTTGTCTTCGGCACTATCCGGAGTGTTATTACCTCTTGTGCTGGTATCACCACTTTTGCTTTGGCGGGACTTAGAGCGGCGCCGCTGAATTCGGCGCTTGGGTTGCTTCTTGGAGGGGCCATCCTCTGCTGTCTTGTTGCCATTGCCTTCTTTGGGTGTATCCACCATGTATATATCGTATGATGAGGTTGCTGTCCAGTGCCCTGTGTGCAGTGGTTCCTCTTCGTCTCCTGCATCGTCGTCCATACCGTTGATATCTTCAGAGTCGAAGTCGAGCATGTCGGATAAGTCATCGACAGTGGCTACTAAGTTGGTGGTGGGTGGGCCGCGAATTTCTTCGTCGTCTGCATCCCAGTCCTGCCAGACGTAGTTTGGCCAGGACTCTCCTGACAAGGAGAGAAACCTTAATGAGTTCAGTATGTCGCCGAAGGGCGAGTGCTGAAAGATATCCGTGGAGGTAAACTCCATGATCGGCGCCCAATCAGATTCGATAGGAACGGGCGCAGGCGGTTCGGAGTCCGTGGCCGAAGAAGAATTCGGCAGTTTAACAACATGGCTCTCAGGCAAGGTAAGGTCGATGTTTGGCTCGATAGACGCTGAGGGTAACGCCTCCATGGCGGGGTCCATCCCCCCGTCCATGGTCGGCGCAACTGGCTCCAAATTGAGGGTCGGAGTGGCTGCCGGTGCGATCTCCAGAACGCTGTCTGATGGTAGAGCTAAATCGTACTCATCATGACCGCGTGACGCACAAGGCAGAGGCTCGTATCCGTCGAAGATCAAGTCTCCGCGGATATCGGTCGTGTAGTTTAGGCTTCCAAACCTGACCTGATGGCCAGGGGCGTAACTTTCAATCTGCTCCAGATGGCCAAGCGAATTGGCCCGCAGTGCCAAGCCGCCAAACACGGAGATCTCTCCAGGGAGAAAAGTCTCACCCTGGACTGCATCGCCATCAATGATAGTAGGAGCCATCAAGCCTAACGGTGACAACACAGAGGAACTCTCAATGAAAGCACCAATGTCAGTGTCAAAACCGGTGGATCTCGGGTAGGGGGTCCCAAACTGTGCGTCTAAGGCGGATGGTAACAGGAGGCAGGGGACACAATGTTTTACCCATGTTCGGGCCCTTTTGATGGAGGTAAAACCCTATGTCCTGCTTGATTAATATTGATGATATGGGTAGTACAAGAGTAGATCTACCACAAGATCAGAGAGGCTAAACCCTAGAAGCTAGCCTATGGTATGATTGTATGTTGTCCTACGGACTAAAACCCTCCGGTTTATATAGACACCGGAGAGGTTAGGGTTACACAAGGTCGGTTACAAAGGAGGGGATACACATATCCGTATTGCCTAGCTTGCCTACCACGCCAAGTAGAGTCCCATCCGGACACGAGACGAAGTCTTCAATCTTGTATCTTCATAGTCTAACAGTCCGGCCAATGGAGATAGTCCGGCTGTGCGGAGACCCCCTAATCCAGGACTCCCACAGACATACATGTCTTTTATGTGCTCAAAGCCAATGACATTTAATTCAAGTTGAGTAAGAAGCATGCATTTGCGGGGAAGAGCATCCACCACTATGTTTTCTTTACCCTTAATGTATTTCATGACATAAGGACAAGACTCTATAAATTCACTCCATTTGGCATGCCTTCTATTCAATTTTGTTTGACCCTTAAGATATTTGAGAGTCTCATGGTCGGTATGGATGAAAAATTCATGAGGACGGAGATAATGCTCCCACACATGCAATACTCAAACCAAAGCATACAACTCTTTGTCATAGATGGGATAGTTTAGTTGCGTGTCGGAAAGTTTCTCACTAAAGTAAGCTAGAGGGCGCTTCTCTTGCATTAACACACCTCCTATGCCATTACCACTAGTGTTGCAATGTACCTCAAAAGTTTTTGTCAAAGTTGGGTAATGCAAGCAAAGGAGCATGTGTAAGCAAATTCTTAAGCTCATGAAATGCGGTATCTTGGGATGGTCCCCAAACAAATGGTGCATTCTTCTTACTCAAGGCGTGTAAAGGGGATGCAATAGTGCTAAAGTCCTTAGTGAATCTACGATATAAACCAGCTAAGACAAGGAAACTATGCACTTGTTGCAAGTTAGTTGGTTGTGGCAAAGTTTTAGTTGCATCAATTTTAGCTTCATCTACATGAACACCCTTAGATGACACAACAAAACCCAAGAAAACTAGCTTGTCAACACCAAATGTGCATTTCTCCATATTAGCATAAAGGCACTCATTTCTAAGAGTTTGTAAGACGGTTCTAAGATGGGTGTCATGATCGTCTAGAGACTCGCTAAATACAAGGATATCATCAAAGTAGACCAAAACAAATATGCCAATGTAGGGGCGAAGAACATAATGCATCACACGCATAAAAGTCCCAGGTGCTTCGGATACGCCCATAGGCATGACCAACCATTCATACAAGCCAAACTTGGTTTTGAAAGTGGTCTTCTAATCATCACCTTCTTGAATGTATATTTGGTAATAACCACTTTTAAGATCAATTTTAGATAAAATTGTGGCTCCGCTAAGCTCATCTAGCATATCGTCAAGGCGCTGAATGGGGTAGCGATAACGAACAGTGATAGCATTAATGGGACGATAATTGGAACACATGCGAAACTACCATATTTCTTAGGTACAAGAATTACCGGCACGTCACAAGGACTTAAAATTTCACATACATTCCCATTGTCAATGAGTTGTTGTACTTGCCTTTGTATTTCCTTGGTTTCTTCGTGGTTGATGAAGTAGGGTGCCTTGGTCAATAATAGTGCACCGGGGATGAGTTCGATTCGGTGTTCGATGCCTCATAGTGCAGGTAGTCTTGGAGGTAGCTCATTAGGGAAAACATCTGTGAATTCCTGCAATAGATTTGACAACACTAAAGGTAGATGGTGAGAGGTGTCAGTCTTTGCTACTTCATCTTTGCACAATAGGACATAGCGGGTGACACTTGATGGGTTCTCACACACTTCTCTCATCTCTCTTTTGGTAGCAAAAAGCACTAAGTTTTTCTTGTCGCACATGTGGAGGCACTCTATTTTGGCTTGTGGCACTCACTCGCTTTTTGGTGGGTCATTCTCTCACTATTCTCTCCATGATGGGTGGTTGCTTGCTTGTTGGCAATTACTTGGCTTGGTGACATACGTTGTAGCACGTACTCCTTTCCCTTCATCTTCAAGCTATAGTGATTAGTTCGCCCATTGTGGATGACGCCGCGCTCGAATTGCCAAGGTCGTCCAAGAAGGAGATGGCAAGCGAACATAGGAACCACATCACACTCTAAGGTGTCTTCGTATGCTCCAATCTCGAAGGAGACTTGAATGGTGTGCTCCACTTGAATAGTGTCGGAGTCACTAAGCCATTGGACCTTGTAGGGATGAGGATTCCTCATCTTGACCAATTGTAGCTTGGAACATAGCTCTTCACTTGCCAAATTGTGGCAACTTCCGCCGTCGATGATGACCTTCACGGAACGTCTTTTGATGCCCGCTTTAGTTCGGAAGATGTGGCAACGTTGGTCTTCCTCTTGTTGGTGTTGAAGTGTCAAGACCTTGGAGACAATGAGAGCAGGGCTCGAATCATTGTCACAAAAAGACTTGGTCATCTTCATCTTCATTCACATGCTGGTGCATGGCCACATGCTCAAGGGCTTCCATTTCTTCTTCACTCATCGAGTCATAGGTGTCGTCGTCGTTGGCGAGCATGGTGCGCTGAGTGGGACATTGCTATATCTTGTGGCCTCGGCCTTGGCAAGTAAAACACTTGATGGAACTTGTCTTGTTGGTCTCATTAACTGGAGTTATAGATGATGAAGCTCTCGGCTTGAAGTAGCTTGTGTTAGGAGGATGACTTGAAGATGTCAAAGTTTTCTTGAAACTTGACTTGTCACCATTGTTTGTAGAAGCCTTGGTTGAGGTAGAAGGTGGTTTAGTCGTCGAAGCTTGATTGTATGATCCATATGTCTTGGAAGAGTACTTGGCATACTTGTAATCATCTTGCACTTGTGGCTCCGCCTTGGTAGCTCGGTGCACTAGCACGAGAAGGTTCGTGTAAGGTTGGAAATCCGCAATCTTCTTGATAGGATGGTTGAGTCCATTCAAGAATCGTGCCATGGTTTGTTCCTCATCTTCTGTGGCATTTGCTCAAATCATGGCAATCTCCATTTCCTTGTAATACTCTTCAATCGAGTTGGTGCCTTGCTTGAGGGGTTGCCATTTCTTGAAGAGGTCATGGCTATAGTATGTGGGTACAAAGCGCGCTCGCATGACATCCTTCATTTGATTCCATGTTGTGATGGGTGGGTCGCCTCGTGCTTCTCGAATCTCAATGACTTGCTCCCACCAAATGAGGACATAGTTTTGGAACTCAAGTGATGCCATATTAATCTTTTTCTCTTCTTCATAGTTGTGTAAGCGAAAGATCTTGTCAACCTTCAATGCTCATGAAAGGTAGTCTTCAGGGTCGATGCCACCGGAGAACTTAGGCATGTTGAACTTGAGCTTGCTGTAGAGTTGCTCTTCATTACATTGTTGTCGAATGGGATGATGCTCTTGCCGTGGTGGAGGGTCTTGAGCTGCTGGCTCCTCATGCTCCACTTGATAGTTTTGTTGTTGAGGTTGTGGAATTATTACACGGTTCCTCATTTCTTGGTGCTCCTCAAGGCATGCAGCTTCTTATTGTTGCTCTCATCGGAGTGCCTCTTCTCGAAGACATACTTGGCGGTTGCACTTATTGATGGCTTGTGTTGATTCATGTAGAGCACGTTGGGCTTCATGGGCTATTCTTCACGATGGTGTTACTCTTGTCGAAGGGTATTGTCATCTCGATGTTCTTATTGATATTGGCATATTGGAGCTTGCTCTCGGACCGGAGGTTCATTAGCTTATCACCATAGTCGTGCATGTTCACAGAAGCAGGCTCGTAAACCATTGCCATGGAATGGGTTTTTTGGAGCTTGATGAACTTCATGGTCTTGACGACATTGTGGACGAGCTCGTGGAGGACTTGCTTCCGAGGATGTGTACGACGAATGTCGGCTTGAATGGGGGCGATTCAATGATGTTGAGGATGTAGAAGAACGGTTAACTAACAAGGCACGAACCTCTTCCATTTGGTTGGAAAGCATGTGGTCAAGGTATTCTCTTGTACTTTGCTCAGATTGTCACAAGTAGGTGGCGATTAGGTCGATGCGCTCATTCAGTGCTTCGTGCGAAGCTCTTTGCGCACTGAAGAGGTGGTTCTCGGTGACGTAGTTGTTCGGGTCCTCATCTTGCTCGATGAAGAGTGGGTTGGTAGAAGTAGTTGGCCTATCCATCATCGCAATAAAAAATGTGAGTGGTATAAAGGAAAGAACTATACCAAATGTACCTTATCCGATGTTGAAAATGGATCAACGATCACTCAATAGTGTAGCAAGGAAATAACACAATTGGTACCGGATATTGTCGACTTCTCAAACCTACACAAATAAAGCTTTTGGTGGAGCTTGGTTAGAATGGTGGCCAAAATTTATGCAATTGTTAGCGAGAGTCAAGTAATGTTGGAAAAGATTCACAAATTTGCAAATGCAACAAGTAGACCAATAGCAAGATGTGGTACACGGAAACACACACACACACACACACACACACGATAGATAAATGGGGTCGTGCAACCAAGGAGTGAGCTCAAAATGTGGAATCCACGGAAAATGCTCTTGTGGACAACACACGAGAGACACTAGCACGATTGCTCAATAGGCGGATATGAGAATTTTGCAGAACCTACAAAGCAAAAATGCAATGACTTCTATCCCAAATATGCTATACGTGTATGGTGTTCCTGTGATATGGTCCAAGATATCGAATATGACAATCTAAATATATAGTATGATGCTATGGTTCTTGTTTAAAATCTCTTTGCTTATCTTCCTCTTTTGCTTAAAAGCTCGTTGGCTCTTTATCTTTTGAGCTCTTTCTTTGGCCTCTTATGCAAAACTTCACGAACCAAGATAGCAATTGTGTATATGTGATGATAACCTTGTGACACAAGATATGATATCAAGGTGCTTGTGCCAAGATGATATTGTATGTATGCAATGGGAACTATGATCACTAATGTGCACAAGTAACATTGCCGGCAATACTCAATGGCTAGTCTCGATAGGAAAGTGATGCAAAACGTGCTATGGGGTTATCAATGCAATGGCAAGGGAATACACAAAGGTGGCGTTGAGGTTATCGTCCTTGCTTACGGTTGATGGTGTCAAAATTGTCGAGTGGTCATTGTCGATGACGATTTCGTGGTGAAGGTGAGCGGCGGTGATGTTGGTGTCGAACCGTCCCCAAGTATCCGAAACACGTTAGGAAATAGAAACCGCAACTCAAATTCTCAGTGACAAAAATGTGTCAAAAGTTCCGAAGAGGGTAGCGCCTAAGTGATGGTGGTTGCGGAAAGTGACAGTGGTTTCCTGACACACAGTGCGAGGTTATTGGAGTCCTGGTGCGGAAGATTTAGTGGGTGGCTGAAAATTTTTGGAGGAATTTTTTTCCAGTTTCATCAGGAAATGTTGGATGTCCGGTATGGGTCGGACGACCAGTGGTTGTCGGATGTCCGGTGCCTGTGCGAAATCGGGCTGCAGGATGAACTAGGGTTCATGGACAGGAAGAAGAATTTGGTCAAAAATTGGACGAACTTGGCGGATGGAATTGAGGAAAAAGATGGGGGAAAGCTAGATCCACTCGTGGAAAAGCAAATCCATGGATCAAATCCAACAAAACTTCATCACGTCAACAAATCACAAAAAAATTTGGGGCTATTTTTGTGGGGATTTTGGAGTTTGGGATGAAATAAAGAGAAACAAGGCTACAAAACTATGGGGGAGACTCCAAAATCGTGATCAACGTGGCTCATGATACCAAGATGATCATGAGCAAACTAGCTCTGATCCAAGATGAGGTAGGGTAGAACCCTAGGGGCCGATCTTTCTCGATTTGGAGGGGGATTCCTGAAGAACACGACGAACACACGACGGAAAACACGAGGGGAAAATGAGAGGAAACACTCAAAACAACGAGAAATGATCACACATGTGCTATATCCATGAAAACAAAGAGAGATACATGATTCAAATCCAAGAAAGGGGGATCCAATGTTAACTAGTTCATCTCCTAGAAGGAGGTCTTGAATCCACTAGGGGATCTTCCCTCAAGAGGGGGTCTTGACTCCACTTGGGGGATCTTCTCCTAGGAGGCCTTGCAATAGGGGTACAAGTGGATGAGCAATGCTCTGTCTCCAAAGTTAGCTAAACCAATGCTAACCCTAGAAAGAGGGAGGAGAAGCAGGAGTATATATAGTCTAGGGGGGCAAATGGGTACATGGGCCTCGGCCCAACACACTGTGCACACACAGGTGTTGGTCGTCCGAACATTACCTGACGTCCAGTGGTTCATGGTGCCCGGTTATCCGGAAGGGATCAAGCGTCCGGTGTTTTGGCTCTGGATGGGCGATGTCGGATTTTTGGTCATGGTCGGACGTCCGGTGTGCCGGTCATCCGGTGGATCTCGGAGTTCCACCTTTTCCGCTCTAGACTGGTGGTACCAGATTTCCGGAGATGGTCGGACGTCCGGTTGCTGGAGATGGTCGGGTGTCTGGTACTTGTTGGTCTCCCATTCGTTGTAGATTCTGTCGGCTGGTCCTCCTGGCTGACTGAATATCCAGGCGTCGGACGTCCGGTGTTGTCCGGTCATCCGGTGTCTAAAGCTTCTTGCCCGCTCTTCCTCTTGGTCTTCGCCCTTGTCACACCCTAGCTAGGTTATGCATTAGAGTGTGCATCATGTTTACATTCATCAGAAATTGAAATGGGGAAAGCAGAACCCCCAGCACCCCCCCTGAAATCAACTAGGGTTTACTAAAAATAAATTCAATGAACCTGAAATGCCCTTCAGATATGTTCACCCTCTTTGCCTTGGGTTAGAACCCTTGGGAAAAATGGTGCATATAATTTTAGGTCAACAAAAGGGGCATTGCCTTAATTCATAAATATTTGAATTTGGGCATTTAAATACTATTAAATAATTCAAATGCTCAAATAATGTTGGAATTATTTTTGGGCCACTGAAATATTTCAGAAAGTGTCCATAAATATTTTCAGGATTTTATAAAATGATTTAGTATTTAAACTAAATCAGAACAGAATAGGAAAAATAGAAAATAAAATGAATTAGAGAGAAAGAACAGAGGCTCACCTGGACTTACCTGCCGGCCCAGCACTGTAGCTGGACGGCCCAGCCCACCAGGCCGACGCCAGTCGTCCCCTAGCTGCTGCCAGGAGGACGCCGGGCGTGTGCCCGCGGTGCGCCGGCACGCGCGCGGCCACCGACGGCCACCTCCTGCTTGCCGCGCCCCCCCCCCCCTCGACGCCTGGAAGTCGCTGTGGATGCCACGCACCCCCTGGCCCCCTCATATCCCTCTCCCTCGCTCTCCCTCCTCCCCTGTTTCTCTCCCGCGCGACCACCCGAACGCGCCGTCACCGCCGGTCGCTGCCACCGCGCTCCCCGACCCCCTCTCGCCTCCCCGTGTTGCGTGGAAGCTCCGCCACTGTCGCCTACGCCCTCTGCACCGAGCCAAGCGAGCCGGGAAGCCTTGCTTCGTCCTCGGCGTCGTCTTCTTCAACCTCGGGACCGCCGGCCATCTCCGTCAAATTCGCCGTTGCAGAAGCGTCCCCGAGCCCGCTGAGTCCTCCCTCGAGATCGCTGTGAGCTCCCGAGCATTTTCCCCTTCTCCCCGCAGTGATTCTCTTCCCCTAACTAGCCTAGCCACTGGAGCCGTGAGCTCCTCGCCGCCGGCCATGGCGCCGTCGTGGCTACGGCCGTGAAGCACGCGTCCGAGCGCACCACCGCCTTCAACGCGTCCCCAGGAGCCCGTAGCCATCACCAGCTCCTCCTCCCGTGCACCGCAGCATCGATTCCGCGAACACCCGAACTCCGGCGGCCGCCAAAGAGCTCGCCGCCGTCGACTTAGGACGTCTCCGGTGAAACGGAGGGCACTAGTGGATGCGTGCGAGCACCAGCTCCTCGGAGATGGTCTCCGCGGCCCATTTGGTCACCGGAGACGCATTTCCGACGCCCTCCGCCGCGTTTGGCTCGCCGGCGACAAGCCGCCGGTGGTTTTGACCCCGCTGACCAGGGTTGACCCTCCCCCTTGTGTCACTGACGTGTGGGCCAGGCCCCCTTTTAATTAGTGTTAGTTTTAGTTAGTCCTAATTAACTTAATTATGTTAAACAGACACTGACATGCGGGCCCAGGCTCTAATTAATTTTAATTAGTTAATTAGTCACTGACCAGTGGGACCCACTGGTCAGGTTTGACCTGGAGGCAGCTCAGTTGACTTGCTGATGTCATGCTGACGCAAGGCTGACGCAGTAAATCATTTTCTAGTTTAAAAATAATTCAGGAAATTCCAGAAAATACCCAAAACTTTGAAAAATCATAGAAATTCAACCATAACTCCAAATGAGACAAATTATATATGAAAAATTATCAGAAAAATTCAAGGAATCCATCTGTACCATTTTCATGCATGTTTGAACAATGCTTGTCCTCTGTTTTGGACAAAACAAATAAAGGGCATTTAAATAATCATATATGGGGTTGGAATTTGAATCTTGTACTCAAACCAACTTCATTTAAATCATAGCTAGTTGTATTAGCTCAAGACACATCCATATTGCCATGTCATAGCATGCATCATATTGTTGCATATCGTCATGTGTTGATTGTGCTCGGTTGTGTTCTTCGTGGTAGGTTCTGCTTCCGAGGATATTCACGAGTATCCAACTGAAGGGCAGTATCCCGTTACCACTCCATCAGGCAAGCAACCATTGATCATTCCGATACAACCCATGTTCTCGCTCCTGCTCTTGTTTACTGCATTAAGACAACACGATTCAAACTGTTGTGTGCTACGGTAGTTGAACCCTTATCCTCTGCATGACCTGTCATTGCCACATTAACTAGATGAAACCCACTAGCATGTGTAGGAGTTGATTGAGCCATGTTTTGTGATTCCTACCTTGCTATGCCTGCTATGCTTAGAGTTGTGTCAGGTCTGGTTCATCTGGGTGATGGGCTAGAGTGAAATGCTTGTGCCAGTAATATGAGGGATGTGTTGAACATGTTTTGGTAAAGGTATCGATGAGAGGCCATGTAGGAGTACATGGTGGGTTGTTTCATTGAGGCCGTCCATAAGAACTGAGATCTGTATGTGTGATTTAAGATGCAGTTACTACCGTACATTGGGCCCGAAGCAAATGGACCCTCTCGGCTTCTTAGCCACCCTAGTACTCTGTCCAGGAGTTGCAAATAGTTTCTGGTGTTTGTAGGATATGTGTTGGCGGCCGTGCGTAGCGCTGACCCTAGGGGTGGGCTATGTTGCGGTAGATACACTGTGGCACGGTGTACCGAGTCACCCGTTTGGTGTCTCGGGAACCCTGTTCACATCGTTCGGGGCCGCATGTGGAAACCTCAGCCGGACTCCCTGCGGATGGAACCTGGATAGGCGATAACCTGGACTAGGGGCTTAGGTGTTTAGGTAGGCCGTGGCCGACACCCTCGCTGGGCTTCCGCTTGAAGGTTGCCGAGTACATGTCGTGTAGACGGCGGTAAGCGGTGAAAGCGTGTATGACGAAGTACACCCCTGCAGGGTATAAAACTATTCGAATAGCCGCGTCCGCGGTAAAGGACTACTTGGTTGCCTATACAGTTCATAGACAAGTTAATGGATACTACTAAAAGACTCAAGATAAGTGTGAGTACCGAGGATGGCCCCCTCGCAGGATACGAGGGAGGATCCATGGTGGAGTATTGTGATGGTGAGTAGTGGACTCGTGTGCGAAAACTATTTTGCTAAAAGATTCCGTAGGATAGCTTAGCCAAGAGTCAAAGCTGGCTTGCTGCATAAACCCCACCACCTTCTTGAGAATGAGCATGTACAGTAGGTTCTGATGTAAGACTTGCTGAGTACCTTTGTACTCATGTTTGCTTATTTATTGTTTTCAGACGACAACACTGCCCCCTCCGATGGGTTTTACGTAGACCTTGACGTCGACGAGTGACTAGCCACCCAGGTGGTGATCCAGGCCATGGAGGGCCCTATGTAGATAGACAGGCTTCGAGAAGCCTTCTTTCTTTCTAGAGTCTGTACTCAGACTAGTTGCTTCCACATGTGCTTGTATGACTGTATGACTTGAGTGTCGGGTCATGTGACCCCTACCTGTATGGATATATTATGTATGGCTCCCTGGAGCCTTTAAATAAGTACTTGAGTTGTAGAGTTTTGTTGTGATGCCATGTTGTATGTACTCATATCGAGCATATTGTATGTATGATTGAAATGCTTGGTATGAGTGGGATCCGACAATCTAGTTGTTTGTCCTTCGCAGCCTTTCTTATGGGGAAATGTAGTCTAGTGCTCCTCGAGCCATAGTAGTCCGCTACAGCCCGGTTCACCGGAGTCCTGCTAGCCCAGCACTACTGTTCAGGACACTTGACTGGCCGGCATGTGTTTCACTTCGTCCCTATGTCTGTCCCTTCGGGGAAATGTCACGCGGTGATCTCCGGAGTCCTGTCTAGCCTGCTACAGCCCGGGATCCCCGGAGTCCTGTTAGCCCAGTGCTACAGCCCGGAATCACTCGTTGATGACCGACATGTTCGTTGTGAATCATGTATGCCTGTCTCCATAGGTCTGTGCCGCTTTGGGTTCACGACTAGCCATGTCGGCCCGGGTTCTCGGTCATATGGATGCTAGCGACATTGTCATATACGCGAGCCAAAAGGCGCAAACGGTCCCGGGCCATGGTAAGGCGACACCCGTGGGATACCGTGCGTGAGGCCGCAAAGTGATATGAGGTGTTACCGGCTAGATCGATGTGGCTTAGAATCGGGGTCCTGACAGCGTTGGTATCAGAGCCGGACTGCCTGTAGGTTCGTTCAGCCAACTGGTCGATGTCGAGTCTAGAAATGCTTTAGTTATATGTAAGGGAATTGATTGTGGGAGGGAACGTAAGGTTCTTTTACTCCTTTACCCTATGCTTCTGATCTGAGTCATTCTCTTCTCATTCAACGTGGGTTAAGGACTAGGCTCTCTTCTTCTATCAGGTTCACGTGTTACTAATCCGTAGTAGCTCATAGGATTATTGTTACGAGTTCCAGTCCAGTTCTACTATTTTAGTACGTTGCTATTTGAATCAGAACCTTGATATGATGCTGTTGAGCGGTATTGTGAACTGTTGTGGATGTCTCAAATCTTTTTCTGAGCATTTACAGCCGTTATGCTGCCCAATTTTCCCTAGGAATTCTGATGTCTTTGTCTTGTGGTTGTGCTTTCAGATGGCCAATCAGTCTCAAAATCAAGTGGTTCGCCTGACCAGGTGCCTCGACGTGCCCGGTCATACTGCTATGTTGGTCCGGGTCATGATCGAGACAGGATACCGTTGGTATCCCGAATACACTGTTGAAGAGCAGTTCCGCGACTTTAATCAAAGCCAGTATTTATGCACCGTCAGGATATTTCCTTCCTATCCTGGATCTACCGAGCCCCTTCACTGTTCCTATGGACTCGGAGTTACCATTGAGATGGCTGTGCAGGATGCTGCCTATTCCATGATGACCATCTTGCGAGTCCGGACTGGCCTGCTTCGGAACACTGACTTCCGTTACATGCCAGCTTCACTTCCGGGAGCGCAGGGGTATCTTCAGGCTATCTATGCTGACTCCACTCAGGAGGACTCATTAACTCGTACCACCGCTGAGATGCTCGAAGATAAGGACCGAGAGAATCGGGCCTTGAGGCTGGAGCTCTTTAATACCCGTGCTGATCATTGGGCCACATTGACTCGGTTTGCACCCGCGGTGCAAGCTGGATGTATGGATACCAGGGATCTGTATCCTGTGAGAGCAGCTCTGCCAGACATGGTGGATTGGCGTGATGTGGGAGGCATCACCCCACCCCTTGGTCCCCGCAGGCCACCGTTTGTTGGTCCAAGACCTTATCCTAGCCCCTATGGTCCACAGGCTCCTCAGGACCGTCTGTTTCCGGATGATCACGTTGAACTTCCAGGCTATGGAGGTGACTTCTATGAGGACTACTACGGAGCTATCTGAGTTAGTAGTAGTACCACTAGTATGGTAGTAGTTGTATCTCCACTGTCCTGTGTGACTTGTGGAATACGACTTGGTGTGTAATCGATTCCGGAGGTGTAGACAAATAATGTATAGGGACTCGGAATGCCTCCGATGAGATGTAACGTCTACCTCCATAGTTGTACTGTAGCATGGGCTTGTACTAAACTATGTATGACGAGTATGACCGTTGGTGTATATATGGCAGTTTTATATTACCATGGCATACGAATGAGCATCTCTGCATTCCGCGTTATCCTTTACATTCTGCACTTCCCTGTTAAGTTTGAGCCATCCTTATCTAAACCATTGTCTTGTTTCCTTCTAGGATGGTCAACACCCGCGGAAACCCTGCTGCCCCGGAGCAGGGGGAAGCCAATGCAGCTAGAGGTGAAAATTTGCCTCACCCGCCTTCCCTGGCCGAAGTGATGCTAGAGGCGGAAAGGAACAAGCGTGAGACCAACCGCCTGCTGGAGCGGATTGAGCAGAACACTGCACGCCACCCACGAAATGACTTGGTGTCAATCAACGACTTTATCAAGCTGTACCCACCAAAGTTTAACCATTCCATCGAGCCCCTCGATGCGGATGATTGGCTTCGCAGCATCACCCACAAGCTACGTTCTGCCAACGTAGCTGAAGCCGACAAGGTTACCTATGCTACTTATCATCTTGAGGGCCCCGCTAGCCGTTGGTGGGAAAACTACGAAGCTATGCGCCCGGTCGGCCAAATCACTACCTGGGCTGAGTTCAGCGAGGCTTTCCGTGAGCATCACATTCCGGAAGGTCTCATGGATCGCAAGAGGGAGGAGTTCTGCAACTTCACCCAAGGAAGGCTGACTGTGGATGCATATAGCCGAGAATTTGGGAACCTGGCACGCTATGCTCCTGAAGAGGTTTCTACTGACGCCAAGAAGCAGGCAAGGTTCCGCAAGGGACTTAGCCCTGAGCTTCGCCGCGATCTCCGTCTGCACGAGTGCACATCCATCCAGAAGCTGGTCAATAAAGCTATCAGTGCTGAGACAGGCCAGACTGATTATGACGCTTCACGCAAGCACTCTCGTGATTTTGGGTCTTCATCCGGCTCTGGAGCTCAGAAGCGCCGGGTGTGGATTCCAAGCACCGCACTGCCACCCAGATTCACCCCGAGGCAATCCTTTGAGGCGCCTCGTCCCAACCAGCAAATTGCACCGTCCAAACCCTATGGTGGCCCCGCTGCTAATGTTGCTCCACGCCCCACTGTGGTAACATGCTTCAAGTGTGGAGAACCGGGTCACTATAGTCGAGAGTGTCCCCAGAACAACCCCAATCAAGCTGGAAAGTCCGTTGGCCGTGGTAAGCCCGTGGGAAAGACTTTCTACGCCAAGCCGGCCACTACTGCACGTGGCCATGTCAACTACGTCTCAGCCGAAGAGGCTCATGAGGATCCCAACGTCGTCCTTGGTACGCTCCTCGTTAACTGCCATCCGGCATCTGTTCTTTTCGATACTGGAGCATCTCATTCATTCATATCCGAGAATTATGCTCGGTTGCATAACACGACATTCTGTGACATGCCCACTTCGATGGTAATTCAAACTCCGGGTTCCAAATGGCAAACTTCTAGGGTAAGCCATGGGAACGAAATTCTTGTCGATAGGCTTGTTTTCCTTGCATCTTTAATAGCTCTCAAGTCCTCCGACATAAACATCATCTTGGGTATGGACTGGATGTCGGCTCATTATGCCAAGATCGATTGTGCCACTAGAACCGTTCAACTTACTCATCCCTCGGGCAAGACAGTTAATGTCGTAACTCGAGTGGCCAAGCGCCAACTTTACTCTCTCAATGCCAACCCTCTTCCAGACCTTGAGGACGTTCCGGTAGTCCGAGACTTCCCGGATGTGTTTCCGGAAGAACTGCCAGGTGTTCCACCTGACCGGGATGTCGAGTTTGTGATAGACCTTGTTCCAGGAACCGTTCCAATTGCTAGAAGACCCTACAAGATGGCACCCTTAGAACTAGCCGAGCTTAAGAACCAACTCGATGAGTCCTTGAACAAAGGGTTCATCCGTCCTAGCTCCTCTCCTTGGGCTTGCCCCGTCCTCTTCGTCAAGAAGAAGGATGGAACGGATCGAATGGTTGTGGATTACCGACCTGTCAATCTGGTCACCATCAAGAACAAATACCCGCTTCCCAGGATCAACGACCTGTATGATCAGCTCGCTGGATCCTCAGTCTTCTCCAAGATGGATTTGAGGTTAGGCTACCATCAAATCAAAATCAGAAACGGGGACATTCCCAAAACGGCCTTTGTTACTCGTTATGGCCAATACGAGTACACCGTCATGTCCTTCGGTTTAACCAATGCCCCGGCCACTTTCTCCCGGTTAATGAACTCGGTTTTCATGGAGTACTTGGACAAATTCGTCGTAGTATACCTTGATGACATACTCATCTACTCCAAGAATGAAGAGGAACATGCTGAACATCTAAGGCTGGTATTGATGAAACTTCGAGAGCATCGCCTTTATGCCAAATTCTCCAAGTGTGAATTTTGGTTGTCAGAAGTGACCTATCTAGGCCATGTAATCTCTGGTATGGGTATTGCTGTCAATCCCGAGCGAGTTCAAGCCGTCCTTGATTGGACTCCACCTGTTTCGGTCAAGCAAGTTCGGAGTTTCCTTGGCCTAGCGAGCTATTGCCGCCGCTTCGTCGAGAATTTCTCCAAGGTTGCTAAACCTCTAACTGAACTCCTCAAGAAAGATAAAAAGTTCGAGTGGACTCCACAGTGCGAGTTCAGTTTTCAGGAACTGAAAAGACGCCTGACATCTGCTCCCGTACTGGTACCACCAGATTTCTCCAAGGACTTTATTATCTATTGCGACGCCTTGCGACAAGGACTAGGTTGCATACTCATGCAGGATCGTCAGGTAATTGCCTATGCTTCACGGCAATTACACCCACATGAGGAAATTATCCCACACATGATCTAGAGCTTGCAGCTGTAGTCCATGCACTCAAAACCTGGCGACATTACCTCCTCGGTAATCGTTGCGAGATCTTCACCGATCACCAAAGCTTGAAATATATCTTCACCCAACCAGATTTGAATCTCAGGCAAAGACGTTGGGTCGAGTTGATCTCGGATTACGACTTAGGAATAACTTACACCCCTGGCAAGGCCAATGTCATGGCCGATGCATTAAGTCGTAAGTCCTACTGTAACAACCTGATGTTACAACAAAGTCAACCACTTCTCCATGAGGAATTTCGCAAGCTTAATCTTCACCATGTTCCTCAAGGATTCCTATCCACCCTGGTAGCAGAACCTACCCTTACGGATCAGGTCATCAAGGCGCAGAAGATAGATCCGGGAATTTCCCGTATCAAGAGAAACGTTAGAAAAGGAGTCGTGAATTGTTTCTCCATTGATGACCAAGGTGTTGTATACTTTGGGAATCGCCTAGTGGTTCCGAAGGCGCAAAACCTGAGGCGACTGATCCTTAAGGAAGCTCATGAATCCCCTCTCACCATTCATCCCGGTAGTACCAAAATGTATCAAGACCTACGCCAGAGGTTTTGGTGGACTAGGATGAAGAGAGAAATCGCTCAATACGTTGCTAATTGCGACGTTTGTCGTCGTGTTAAAGCAGAGCATCAACGGCCTGCTGGCACCCTTCAACCTTTGGCTATTCCTGAATGGAAATGGGACAAAATCAGTATGGATTTCATCACTGGGTTTCCCAGGACCAAGAGGGGGAATAATGCCATCTTCGTCGTGATCGACCGTCTTTCCAAAGTAGCCCATTTTCTACCTGTTCGTGAGAGTATCACCGCTAGCCAGCTAGCTGACCTATACATCTCCTGAATAGTGTCTCTTCATGGTGTCCCGTTGGAAATTAACTCAGACCGTGGAAGTCTCTTCACCTCTGGATTTTGGGAAAGTTTCCAAAATGCTATGGGAACTCATCTCTCCTTTAGCACCGCCTTCCATCCTCAATCAAGTGGTCAAGTAGAGCGAGTAAATCAAATTCTGGAAGATATGCTCCGAGCTTCTGTTATCTCGTTCGGAATGAGTTGGGAGAAATGCCTTCCATTCGCGGAGTTTGCCTATAACAATAGCTATCAAGCTAGTTTGGG
The DNA here is from genome assembly GCA_034509565.1 of Triticum monococcum. NCBI lineage: Eukaryota > Viridiplantae > Streptophyta > Magnoliopsida > Poales > Poaceae > Triticum > Triticum monococcum. Next base: position 252,689,635 of record CM067845.1, read on the forward strand.
CAAGGCTCCCTTCGAAGTTCTCTATGGACGAAAATGTCGAACGCCTCTTAACTGGTCAGAAACCGGGGAAAGACAACTCTTTGGCCCGGATATGATTCAGGAAGCAGAAGAGCAGGTTCGCGTTATTCGTGAGAAATTGAAAACAGCCCAATCTCGCCAAAAGAGTCAATATGATCGTAAGCATAAGCCTATGACATTTGAAATTGACGAGAAAGCTTACCTTCGGGTTACCCCGTTAAAGGGAACCCATCGCTTCGGTATCAAAGGCAAATTGGCTCCTCGTTACATTGGACCCTTTCGCATTCTTGCCAAACGAGGAGAAGTTGCCTACCAATTGGAACTACCTACGCATCTTTCCAGAGTTCACAATGTCTTCCACGTTTCGCAACTCAGGCGTTGCTTCACGGATCCTATCCGCGGAGTGGACCACGAAACGCTTGATTTACAAGATAACCTCTCTTATCGGGAATACCCCGTTCGTATCCTTGATCAAGCTGAGCGTACCACTCGACGTCATAATATCAAGTTTCTCAAGGTTCAATGGTCACACCATTCCGAGGAAGAAGCCACTTGGGAAAGGGAGGATCGTCTTCGACTCGAGTACCCCGCCTTCTTCCCAGATGATCCTAAATCTCGGGACGAGATTCTATTGAGTGGGGGTGAGTTGTCACACCCTAGCTAGGTTATGCATTAGAGTGTGCATCATCTTTACATTCATCAGAAATTGAAATGGGGAAAGCAGAACCCCCAGCACCCCCCCCCCTGAAATCAACTAGGGTTTACTAAAAATAAATTCAATGAACCTGAAATGCCCTTCAGATATGTTCACCCTCTTTGCCTTGGGTTAGAACCCTTGGGAAAAATGGTGCATATAATTTTAGGTCAACAAAAGGGGCATTGACTTAATTCATAAATATTTGAATTTGGGCATTTAAATACTATTAAATAATTCAAATGCTCAAATAATGTTGGAATTATTTTTGGGCCACTGAAATATTTCAGAAAGTGTCCATAAATATTTTCAGGATTTTATAAAATGATTTAGTATTTAAACTAAATCAGAACAGAATAGGAAAAATAGAAAATAAAATGAATTAGAGAGAAAGAACAGAGGCTCACCTGGACTTACCTGCCGGCCCAGCACTGTAGCTGGACGGTCCAGCCCACCAGGCCGATGCCAGTCGTCCCCTAGCTGCTGCCAGGAGGACGCCGGGCGTGTGCCCGCGGTGCGCCGGCACGCGCGCGGCCACCGACGGCCACCTCCTGCTTGCCGCGCCCCCCCCCCCCCTCGACGCCTGGACGTCGCTGTGGACGCCACGCACCCCCTGGCCCCCTCATATCCCTCTCCCTCGCTCTCCCTCCTCCCCTGTTTCTCTCCCGCGCGACCACCCGAACGCGCCGTCGCCGCCGTTCGCTGCCACCGCGCTCCCCGACCCCCTCTCGCCTTCCCGTGTTGCGTGGAAGCTCCGCCACTGTCGCCTACGCCCTCTGCACCGAGCCAAGAGAGCCGGGAAGCCTTGCTTCGTCCTCGGCGTCGTCTTCTTCAACCTCGGGACCGCCGGCCATCTCCGTCAAATTCGCCGTTGCAGAAGCGTCCCCGAGCCCGCTGAGTCCTCCCTCGAGATCGCTGTGAGCTCCCGAGCATTTTCCCCTTCTCCCCGCAGTGATTCTCTTCCCCTAACTAGCCTAGCCACTGGAGCCGTGAGCTCCTCGCCGCCGGCCATGGCGCCGTCGTGGCTACGGCCGTGCAAGCACGCGTCCGAGCGCACCACCGCCTTCAACGCGTCCCCAGGAGCCCGTAGCCATCACCAGCTCCTCCTCCCGTGCACCGCAGCATCGATTCCGCGAACACCCGAACTCCGACGGCCGCCAAAGAGCTCGCCGCCGTCGACTTAGGCCGTCTCCGGTGAAACGGAGGGCACTAGTGGATGCGCGCGAGCACCAGCTCCTCGGAGATGGTCTCCGCGGCCCATTTGGTCATCGGAGACGCATTTCCGATGCCCTCCGCCGCGTCTGGCTCGCATGTTTGAACAATGCCTGTCCTCTGTTTTGGACAAAACAAATAAAGGGCATTTAAATAATCATATATGGGGTTGGAATTTGAATCTTGAACTCAAACCAACTTCATTTAAATCATAGCTAGTTGCATTAGCTCAAGACACATCCATATTGCCATGTCATAGCATGCATCATATTGTTGCATATCGTCATGTGTTGATTGTGCTCGGTTGTGTTCTTCGTGGTAGGTTCTGCTTCCGAGGATATTCACGAGTATCCAACTGAAGGGCAGTATCCCGTTACCACTCCATCAGGCAAGCAACCATTGATCATTCCGATACAACCCATGTTCTCGCTCCTGCTCTTGTTTACTGCATTAAGACAACACGATTCAAACTGCTGTGTGCTACGGTAGTTGAACCCTTATCCTCTGCATGACCTGTCATTGCCACAGTAACTAGATGAAACCCACTAGCATGTGTAGGAGTTGATTGAGCCATGTTTTGTGATTCCTACCTTGCTATGCCTGCTATGCTTAGAGTTGTGTCAGGTCTGGTTCATCTGGGTGATGGGCTAGAGTGAAATGCTTGTGCCAGTAATATGAGGGATGTGTTGAACATGTTTTGGTAAAGGTATCGATGAGAGGCCATGTAGGAGTACATGGTGGGTTGTTTCATTGAGGCCGTCCATAAGAACTGAGATCTGTATGTGTGATTTAAGATGCAGTTACTACCGTACATTGGGCCCGAAGCAAATGGACCCTCTCGGCTTCTTAGCCACCCTAGTACTCTGTCCAGGAGTTGCAAATAGTTTCTGGTGTTTGTAGGATATGTGTTGGCGTCCGTGCGTAGCGCTGACCCTAGGGGTGGGCTATGTTGCGGTAGATACACTGTGGCACGGTGTACCGACTCACCCGTTTGGTGTCTCGGGAACCCTGTTCAGATCGTTCGGGGCCGCATGTGGAAACCTCGGCCGGACTCCCTGCGGATGGAACCTGGATAGGCGATAACCTGGACTAGGGGCTTAGGTGTTTAGGTAGGCCGTGGCCGACACCCTCGCTGGGCTTCCGCTTGAAGGTTGCCGAGTACATGTCGTGTAGACGGCGGTAAGCGGTGAAAGCGTGTATGACGAAGTACACCCCTGCAGGGTATAAAACTATTCGAATAGCCGCGTCCGCGGTAAAGGACTACTTGGTTGCCTATACAGTTCATAGACAAGTTAATGGATACTACTAAAAGACTCAAGATAAGTGTGAGTACCGAGGATGGCCCCCTCGCAGGATACGAGGGAGGATCCACGATGGAGTATTGTGATGGTGAGTAGTGGACTCGTGTGCGAAAACTATTTTGCTAAAAGATTCCGTAGGATAGCTTAGCCAAGAGTCAAAGCTGGCTTGCTGCATAAACCCCACCACCTTCTTGAGAATGAGCATGTACAGTAGGTTCTGATGTAAGACTTGCTGAGTACCTTTGTACTCATGTTTGCTTATTTATTGTTTTCAGACGACAACACTGCCCCCTCCGATGGGTTTTACGTAGACCTTGACGTCGACGAGTGACTAGCCACCCAGGTGGTGATCCAGGCCATGGAGGGCCCTATGTAGATAGACAGGCTTCGAGAAGCCTTCTTTCTTTCTAGAGTCTGTACTCAGACTAGTTGCTTCCGCATGTGCTTGTATGACTGTATGACTTGAGTGTCGGGTCATGTGACCCCTACCTGTATGGATATATTATGTATGGCTCCCTGGAGCCTTTAAATAAGTACTTGAGTTGTAGAGTTTTGTTGTGATGCCATGTTGTATGTACTCATATCGAGCATATTGTATGTATGATTGAAATGCTTGGTATGAGTGGGATCCGACAATCTAGTTGTTTGTCCTTCGCAGCCTTTCTTATGGGGAAATGTAGTCTAGTGCTCCTCGAGCCATAGTAGTCCGCTACAGCCCGGTTCACCGGAGTCTTGCTAGCCCAGCACTACTGTTCAGGACACTTGACTGGCCGGCATGTGTTTCACTTCGTCCCTATGTCTGTCCCTTTGGGGAAATGTCATGCGGTGATCTCCGGAGTCCTGTCTAGCCTGCTACAGCCCGGGATCCCCGGAGTCCTGTTAGCCCAGTGCTACAGCCCGGAATCACTCATTGATGACCGACATGTTCGTTGTGAATCATGTATGCCTGTCTCCATAGGTCTGTGCCGCTTTGGGTTCACGACTAGCCATGTCGGCCTGGGTTCTCGGTCATATGGATGCTAGCGACATTGTCATATACGCGAGCCAAAAGGCGCAAACGGTCCCGGGCCATGGTAAGGCGACACCCGTGGGATACCGTGCGTGAGGCCGCAAAGTGATATGAGGTGTTACCGGCTAGATCGATGTGGCTTAGAATCGGGGTCCTGACAGCCCTCAGTATCCTCGCCATCTTGTCCACTGGGTGTGGTTGCTCCGTGCCTTCCCTCCAACTACCTAATCACAGACAAGGTCTCCGTTTGATGTAGTAGCCATGTCTCAACATGTGGATGGTGGTAGTTCAGAGAGTAACGAGTTCACCTTATCTTCAATAGCCCTTGCTCGAGCTCTAGTCATTGGTCCATGTGGTGTCGGAGGAGATGATGTTAGGTCCACGAGGATGATCGGAGGATGCTCTACATCACTAAGTCACACTGATCTAGCATGTAACACATCATATCACTTTGCGGCCTCACACACGGTATTCCCACGGCTGCAACCTTACCTTCGCTGGTACTGTTTGCGCCTTTTGGCTCACGTATATGATTGTGTGACTTAGTGAACCAAGGTGGCACAAACTTACAGGGACATGCCTACGTGAGCCAGCAATGCATGTGTCGGTCAGCAGCGAGTGTAACCGAGTCGTAGCGAGGCTACAAAGGACTCCGGTAAACACCGCGTGACATTTTCCCATAGGGACAAACATAGAAGCAAAGAAGGACACATGCCAGTAAGTACATGTGTTCCGGAGCAGTAGCGAACTACCATGCCTCAGTGGAAGCACTAGGAGGCATTTCACCATAAGGAAGGCTACCAAGAATAAACAACTTGGTGTCGGATCCCACACATACCAAGCATTTCAATAGCATACACATAATATGCTCGATATGTCTCCATACAACATGGTATCACAACATAACTCTATGACTCAAGTATTTATTTAAAAGGCTCTGAGGAGCCATACATAGCATGATATTACAAACATGGGTCTCATGACCCAACATACAAAGTCCTAAAAGCAACAAGCACATGCGGAAGCTTATCCTGTCTGAGTATGGATAGCTGAAAAGAAAGAATGCTCGAAAGCATGTCTATCTACAAGACCGTCCATAGGAGACAGACCTATGTCTGGGATTCCCAAGCTAATTGGTCAACGTCGAACTCATCGCAGGAATCTAAAGTGAGACTAGAGTCTCCTCTGCAAAAACATAAATTAAGCAAATGTGAGTAACAAGAATTACATTAGAACTAGCTACATATGCATCAGTATCAACAAAGGGGTTGTGGGGTTTAACTGCAGCAAGCCAGCTTTGACTCAGTGGCTATCATATACTATGTCTACCAGCATTTTCTTTGGGGTGAGAGATCACACATGGGTCCACATATTCACCATGTCAATACACCACAATGGATCTGCTCTTGTTTCCCTACCAGAAGGCCCTCCATTGCACTCATGCTTATCTTGCGCATTATAGCGTATCCACTTCCAGTTATCTATGAACCATATAAGCTTTCCAAGTAGTCCATATCTACAAACGCGGCTATTTGAATAGTTTGATAACCCTGCAGGGGTGTATTTCTTCACACATGTAGATGTCATGTATCTGGACAACCTTCAAGGGGAAGCCCGGCGAGGGTGTCGGCCACGACCTGACTAACCACACAAGTCTCTAGTCCAGGTTTATCGCCCATTTGAGTTCCATCCGCAAGGAAGTCCGACCAAGGTTTCCACTACGACCCCAAATGATGTGTGCAGGGTTCCCAAGCCCACCAAATGGGTGCCTTGGCACATCGTGCCACGGTGTCTATACCGCATCATATCCCACCTCTAGGGTCAGCACAATGCACAACCTCCAACACATATCCTACAAACACCAGAAACTAGTTGCAACTCCTCGATAGAGGTCAAGTCGATTAATAAGTCGAGAGAATCAATTAAGGATCCCAATGTGTGGTAGTAACTGTGTTGGATCACAAACACATAACTCGGTTCCTAAGGACGGTCCCAATGAGACAACACACCATGTACTCCTACATGGCCTCTCATCGCCACCTTTACCAAATCATGTTCACACACTTAACTCTTAGCAGTAGGACATGTTCACCACCATTCCAATGCATTCCAAATGAATCAGACCTGAAACAACTCTAAGCATAGAAGGCATAACAAACAAGCATGAATGAGTAGGAAAATCATGGCTCAAACAACTCCTACTCATGCTAGTGGGTTTAAACTATTTACTGTAGCAAAGATAGGTCATGCAGAGGAATGGGTTCAACTACTACAACATGTAACAGTTGAATCGTTGTTGTCCTAATGTATTAAAGGAGAGAAAGAGCGAGAGAGTGGGATTATATCGGAATGCTCAAAGGTTGTTTTCTTTCCTGGCACTTCTGATGATAATATGACTCTTCATCGGTGTCAACTATCACAACGTCGTAATCGCCTTCTTGATGCGGACATGGCTACCATAGTTACACCCACAAACTCTGCTGTTATACCTATTGATTCAACAACTAGAGCTCACGCACGCTAGTTAAATTATTAGGTATTTTTGTTTCTTGGTAATGTTTCTAATGTTCATCAGAATATGATGCTTCCTAACTTTGATACATTTGGGTTGCTTACAATTGATGGGCCTAGCATGGACAAGAAATATGAACATTGGAGCATGATCAAGCATGGAGACAAAGGCGCATGGGAAGAGAACAAGAACAGAGGTGCTGGTGGAGATTTCCGCACTTTGAAGCCACTGTGATGACATACAAGAAGATGGATGAAATATACAAGATGACATTTCATAAATTCTATCCATACCTTATTATTGGTGTCGCGCCACCTTATATTTGGGCCAGACCCATTTATTTTTGAAATACACTTAATAGGCAGTTTTTAGAGTCGGTATTCATAGGGAAAATGAATTAGGCCAGAATTTAGTCCCACCTTGCCAATGGTGGACGAAATTCCCATCTATCTCCCTATAAATACAACCCTTAAGGCACCGTTTAGACTTGAGATTTGTTTAGTTGAAGTTAGCCATTGCAACTTTGTGTACTTTATTTGTGTCCAACGACCAAGCCAAGACCGCTTTCGGATCCCCACATTTATCAATACTTTATCTATACTCACAATATTCTTGCTTGGCCTTATCATATTCGGAACCAAACTACACATTGTTACCAAACCCAAAATATTGAAACATGAGCCATACAATCAGAGCCTTACGGTCCGTATTGTCAAAATTTTCTCAACAGCAAAACCTTAGGAGAAACAAATCCAAATAACTTCAAAGAAATTTTTTCAAAAAAATCCCAAACAATTGCTTGGCCGGTTTACCAAAACATGACCAAACAAGTTGGTTCACATGCCATGTGCCTTTAAGGCCGCACAGGCGATGTTACAGTGAGCTTATCCTGTGCGGCCTGTGCGGCCTTAAAGGCACATGGCCTATGAGCCAACTTGTTTGGTCATGTTTTGGTAAACCGGCCAAGCAATTATTTGGGATTTTTTTGAAATTTTTTCTTCAAAGTTCTTTGGATTTGTTTCTCAAAAAGTCCAAAGAACTTCAAAGAAAAAAATTCAAAAAAATCCTTGATATCCTTTGCGTCCAAGAAACCAAATGGAGAGGAGAGAAGGCGAAGGAGGTGGAGGATATCGACTTCAAGCTGTGGTACATGGGGACGGGTGCAAACAGAAATGGCGTAGGCATCTTGATCAACAAGAGCCTCAAGTATGGAGTGGTAGATGTCAAGAGACATGGGGACCGGATTATCCTGGTCAAGCTGGTAGTTGAGGACTTGGTTCCCAATGTTATCAGCGCGTATGCCCCGCAAGTAGGCCACAATGAGAACACCAAGAGGGAGTTCTGGGAAGGCCTAGAAGACATGGTTAGGAGTGTACCGATTGGTGAGAAGCTCTTCATAGGAGGAGACCTCAATGGCCACGTGGGTACATCTAATACAGGGTTTGAAGGGGCGCATCGGGGATTTGGCTATGGCATCAGGAATCAAGAAGGAGAAGATGTCTTAAGCCTTGCTCTAGCCTACAACATGATTGTAGCTAACACCCTCTTTAGAAAGAGAGAATCACATCTGGTGACTTTTAGTAGTGGCCAACACTCTATCTAGATTGATTTCATCCTCTCAAGAAGAGAGGATAGGCGTGTGTGCCAAGACTGTAAGGTGATACCTGGAGAGAGTGTTGTACCCCAGCATAAGCTGGTGGTTGCTGACTTCCGCTTTCGGATTCGTGTCTAGCGGGATAAGCATGCCAAAGTCGCTAGAACGAAGTGGTGGAAGCTCAAGGGGGAGGTAGCTCAGGCGTTCAAGGAGAGGGTCATTAAGGAGGGCCCTTGGGAGGAAGGAGGGTATGTGGACAATGTGTGGATGAAGATGGCGACTTGCATTCGTAAGATGGCCTCGGAGGAGTTTGGAGTGTCCAGGGGGAGGAGAAGTGAAGATAAGGAATAAGGATACCTCGTGGTGGAATGATGATGTCCAGAAGGCGATTAAAGAGAAGAAAGATTGCTTTAGATGCCTATACCTGGATAGGAGTGCAGACAACATAGAGAAGTACATGATGGCGAAGAAGGTTGCAAAGCGACCTATTGGTGAAGCAAGGGGTCGGGCATATGAGGACCTCTACCAACGGTTAGGCACGAAGGAAGGCAAAGGGACATCTATAAGATGGCCAAGATCTGAGAGAGGAAGACGAGGGATATTGGCCAAGTCAAATGCATCAAGGACGGAGCAGGCCAACTCTTGGTGAAGGACGAGGAGATTAAGCATAGATGGTGGGAGTACTTCGACAAGCTGTTCAATGGGGAGAATGAGAGTTCTACCATTGAACTGGACGACTCCTTTAATGAGACCAGCATGCGTTGTGTGCGACAAATCCAGGAGTCTGAGGTCAAGGAGGCTTTAACAAGGATGAAAGGAGGCAAGGCAATGGGCCATTATTGTATCCCCATTGAGGTGTGGAAAGGTCTCGGGGACATAGCGATAGTATGGCTAACCAAGCATTTCAACCTCATTTTTCGGGTAAACAAGATGCCAGAAGAATGGAGACGGAGTATATTAGTACCAATATTCAAGAACAAGGGAGATGTTCAGAGTTGTACTAATTACCGTGGAATTAAGCTGATGAGCCATACAGTGAAGCTATGGGAGAGAGTCATTGAGCACCGCTTAAGAAGAATGACAAGCATGACCAAAAATCAGTTTGGTTTCATGCCTGGGAGGTCGACCATGGAAGACATTTTCTTGGTATGACAACTTATGGAGAGATATAGGGAGCAAAAGAAGGACTTGCATATGGTGTTCATTGACTTGGAGAAGGCCTATGATAAGATACCGCGAAATGTCATGTGGTGGGCCTTGGAGAAACACAAAGTCCCAGCAAAATACATTACCCTCATCAAGGACATGTATGATAATGTTGTGACAAGTGTTCGAACAAGTGATGTCGATGCTGATTACTTCTTGATTAAGATAGGATTGCATCAGGGGTCAGCTTTGAGCCCTTATCTTTTTGCATTGGTGATGGATGAGGTCACAAGGGATGTACAAAGAGATATCCCGTGGTGTATGCTCTTTGTGGACGATGTGGTGCTAGTTGACGATAGTCGGACGGGGGTAAATAGGAAGCTAGAGTTATGGAGACAAACCTTGGAATCGAAAGGGTTTAGGCTTAGTAGAACTAAAACCGGGTACATGATGTGCGGTTTCAGTACTACTAGGTGGGAGGAGGAGGATGAGGTTAGCCTTGATGGCCAGGTGGTACCCCAGAAGGTCACCTTTCGGTATTTGGGGTCAATGTTGTGGGAGGATAGGGGTATTGACGAAGATGTGAACCATCGAATGAAAGATGGATGGATGAAGTGGCGCCAAGCTTCTGGCATTCTCTGTGACAAGAGAGTGCCACAAAAGCTAAAAGGAAAGTTCTATAGGACGGCGGTTTGACCTGCAATGTTGTATGTCGCTGAGTGTTGGCCGACTAAAAGGCGACATGTTCAACAGTTAGGTGTGGCGGAGATGCATATGTTGAGATGGATGTGTGGCCACACGAGGAAGGATCGAGTCCGGAATGATGATATATGTGATAGAGTTGGGGTAGCACCAATTGAAGAGAAGCTTGTCCAACATCGTCTGAGATGGTTTGGGCATATTCAGTGAAGGCCTCCGGAAGCTCCAGTGCATCGCGGGCGGCTAAAGCGTGTGGCGAATGTGAAGAGAGGGCGGGGTAGACCGAATTTGACATGGGAGGAGTCCGTTAAGAGAGACCTGAAGGATTGGACTATCACCAAAGATCTAGCTATGGACAGGGGTGCGTGGAAGCTTGCAATCGACATGCCAGAGCCATGAGTTGGTTGCGAGATCTTATGGGTTTCATCTCTAGCCTACCACAACTTGTTTGGGCCTAAAGGCTTTGTTGTTGTTGTTATGCCTGGTTAAGAGGGTATGAAAGCTAAACCCGGTCGGTTGTAAGCCCCTGAGGGAGTCCTGGACTAAGGGGTCCTCGGGCGTCCGACCTATTAGACATGGGCCGGACTGATGGGTTGTGAACATACAAAGACCGATGACTCTAACCGTGTCCGTATGGGACTCTCCTTGACGTGGAAGGCAAGCTTGGCGTCCGAATATAAAGATTCCTTTCTATGTAACTCACCTTATGTAACCTTAGATCCCTCCGGTGTCTATATAAACCGGAGGGCTAGGTCCGTAGAGATATATCCTCATAATCATAGTCAGACAGGCTAGACTTTTAGGGTTTAGCCATTACGATCTCGTGGTAGATCAACTCTTGTAATACTCATATTCATCAAGATCAATCAAGAAGGAAGTAGGGTATTACCTCCATAGAGAGGGCCCGAACCTGGGTAAACATTGTGTCCCTTGTCTCCTGTTACCATCGACCTTAGACGCACAGTTCGGGACCCCCTACCCGAGATCCGCCGGTTTTGACACCGACATTGGTGATTTCATAGAGAGTTCCACTGTGCCGTTGTCAAAAGGTTCGATGGATCCTTCGACCATCTACAACGACGCTGTCCAAGAGAAAGTCTTCCTCCCTGGCAGATCTTCGTGTTCGGCGGCTTCGCACTGCAGGCCAACTCACTTGGCCATCTAGAGCAGATCAAAAGCTATGCCCCTGGCCATCAGGTCATATTTGGAAGCTTGAACTACGTCGCGGATATCCGCGGAGACTTGATCTTCGACGGATTCGAGACCATGGCAGCTTCTTGCTGCCACCACGATGAACACGATGTAAATCCGTCATCGGACCATACCCAGGAGATAGTACATGTAGCTGCTCTGGCCTCAGATCCGGAGCAGATCGCGCCATCCGAGGACGGGAAGCTCAACCCCACCGCAGAAGCCGCTGACTCAGCGGGGTTGGAGCCGCACACAGACCTAACTTTAAGTGACATCTGTGTCACCGGAACCATGGACTCGTCTCTGGCTACAGGTTCCGAACCTTGTGCGTTCGCGTACGTCGAGCTTGATCGGTCATCGATCGTTGAATTCATCTCCACGGATATTTTCCGGCACTCACCTTTTGGCGACGTGTTAAACTCGTTAAGAGCACTATCCTTAGCGGGGGGCTCACAGCCGAATTATATCCGGTTCAAACTGGAGGCTGATGACGGAGAATTTCGCTTCCCACCCACCGCCCACTTCGTAGCCACTATCAAAGACTTAACCGACACGCTTGATTATGGCTCCGAAGACATCGACGGTATGGACGACGATGCCGATGAGGAGCAGGGCCAAGACCCGCCGTTTACTAGACGCTAGAAGGCCACCTCTTCTTACGATGTGTACATGGTGGATACACCTAAAAGAACGAACGACGATGACAAAGAAAATCCAGTTGAGGACGAACCTCCTGTGATACAACCAAAACGCCGGCGTCAACGGTGCCGCTCTAAGTCGCATCGTGGAAAACATAGTAACACCGGCACGGGAGACGATAACACTCTGGACGATACCGAAGACAGAGAAGATCCCGACAAACGAACTGTCGAATAGGACGATCGGGAAGATGGGCAAGTTAGCCCTAATGAACAGGCCATAAAGGAAGACTCGAAAGACAGTAGTTATCTCCCGCTCTCTGAGGATTCTATCATACCTAAGGAACCTCTCAAATAGGAGCGCTTTAAGCGCTAGCTAATAGCCACTACAATGAGCCTAAAAAAGAAGCAGCAGCAGCTTCAAGCTGACCACCATCTGCTCAATGATAGATGGACCGATGTCCTAGCAGCCAAAGAATACAGCCTCAAGCGCCCAGCCAAAAGCTACTCGAAGCGCAAATTGCTACCTCAGTTCGATGACGAGGCACCAGAGCCCGCACCATCATCGCGCAATGCGGCTGACCGACCGCCACTTGGTCAGGATAAAACGACAACTCAAGTCGAACACCAGCCCACCCCGCCTCATCGTAAAGGCAGAGATAAAACAGGTCGTGGTTATATATATGACCTTCGGCAGCACCTGGACAATAGAGCAGGACATACCAGATCGATCTACATATCGCGAGGACGTGCCCCGACTGTTGGGGAACCTAGTAATTTCAAAAAAATTCCTACGCACACACAGGATCATGTGATGCATAGAAACAATAGGGGAGAGTTTGTCCACGTACCCTCGTAGACCGAAAGCGGAAGCGTTAGCACAACACGGTTGATGTAGTCGTATGTCTTCATGATCCGACCGATCCAAGTACCGAACGCATGACACCTCCGATTTCAGCACACGTTCAACTCGGTGACGTCCCACGAACTCCGATCCAGCAGAGCTTCACGGGATACCTTCGTCAGCACGACGGCGTGATGACGGTGATGATGATGCTACCGATGCAGGGCTTCGCCTAAGCACTGCTACGATATGATCGATGTGGATTATGATGCAGGGAGGCACCGCACACGGTTGGGAGAGATCAACAGATCAACTTGTGTGCCTAGAGGTGCCCCCTGCCCCCGTATATAAAGGAGCAAGGGGGAGGCCGGCTGGCCCCTATAGGCGCGCCAGCAGGAGTCCTCCTCCTAGTAGGAGTAGGACTCCCCTCTTTCCTACTCCTACTAGGAGGGGGAAATGAAGGGGGGAGGGAGAAGGAAAGGGGGCTCCGGCCCCCCTCTCCTAGTCCAATCCAGACCAGAGGGGGATGGGTGCGCGGCCTGCCCTAGGCCAGCCCTCCCTCTCTCTCCACTAAGGCCCATAAGGCCCACTATTTCTTCCGGGGGGGTTCTGGTAACCCTCCGACACTCCAATTTTCTCCGAAACCACCGGGAACACTTCCGGTGTCTGTATATAGTCGTGCAATATATCGATCTTTACGTATCGACCATTTCGAGACTCCTCGTCATGTCTGTGATCATATCTGAGACTCCGAACTACCTTCGGTACATCAAAACACAAAAACTCATAATATCGATCGTCACCGAACTTTAGGCATGCCACCCTACGAGTTCGAGAACTATGTAGACATGACCGACACACGTCTCCGGTCAATAACTAGTAGCGGAACCTAGGTGGTCATATTGGCTCCCACATATTCTACGAAGATCTTTATCGGTCAAACCGCATAACAACATACGTTGTTCCTTTTGTCATCGGTATGTTACTTGCCCGAGATTCGATCGTCGGTATCTCAATACCTATTTCAATCTCGTTACCAGCAAGTCTCTTTACTCATTCTGTAATACATCATCTCGAAACTAACTCATTAGTTACAATGCTTGCAAGGCTTATAGTGATGTGCATTACCGAGTGGGCCCAGAGATACCTCTCCGACAATCGGAGTGACAAATCCTAATCTTGATCTATGCCAACTCAACAAGTACCATCGGAGACACCTGTAGAGCATCCTTATGATCACCCAGTTACGTTGTGATGTTTGGTAGCACACAAAGTGTTCATCCGGTAATCGGGAGTTGGATAACCTCATAGTCCTAGGAACATGTATGAGTCATGAAGAAAGCAATAGTAGTAAACTAAACGATCAAGTGCTAAGCTAAAGGAATGGGTCAAGTCAATCTATCATTCTCCTAACGATGTGATCCCGTTAATCAAATGACAACTCATGTCTATGGTTAGGAAACTTAACCATATTTGATTAATGAGCTAGTCAAGTAGAGGCATACTTGTGAGACTCTGTTTGTCTATGTATTCACACATGTACTAAGTTTATGGTTAATACAATTCTAGCATGAATAATAAACATTTATCATGATATGAGGAAATAAATAATAAATTTATTATTGACTATAGGGCATTTTCCTTCAGTCTCCCACTTGCACTAGAGTCAATGATCTAGATTACACAGTAATGATTCTAACACCCATGGAGCCTTGGTGCTGATCATGTTTTGCTCGTAAGAGAGGCTTAGTCAATGGGTCTGCAACATTCAGATCCGTATGTATCTTGCAAATCTCTATGTCTCCCACCTGGACTTGATCGCGGATGGAATTGAAGCTTCTCTTGATGTGCTTGGTTCTCTTGTGAAATCTGGATTCCTTTGCCAACGCAATTGCACCAGTATTGTCACAAAAGATTTTCATTGGACCTGATGCACTAGGTATGACACCTAGATCAGATATGAACTCCTTCATCCAGACTCCTTCATTCGCTGCTCGAAGCAGCAATGTACTCCACTTCACACGTAGATCCCGCCACGACTCTTTGTTTAGAACTGCTCCAACCAACAGCTCCGCCGTTCAATATAAACATGTATCCGGTTTGCGATTTAGAATCGTCCGGATCAGTGTCAAAGCTCGCATCAACGTGACCATTTACAATGAGCTCTTTTTCACCTCCGTAAACGAGAAACATATCCTTAGTACTTTTCGGGTATTTGAAGATGTTCTTGACCGCTGTCCAGTGATCCACTCCTGGATTACTTTGGTACCTCCCTGCTAAACTAATAGCAAGGCACACATCAGGTCTGGTACACAGCATTGCATAGATGATAGAACCTATGGCTGAAGCATAGGGAACATCTTTCATTTTCTCTCTATCTTATGCAGTGGTCGGGCATTGAGTATTACTCAACTTCACAGCTTGTAACAGAGGCAAGAACCCTTTCTTTGCCTGATCCATTTTGAACTTTTTCAAAACTTTGTCAAGGTATGTGCTTTGTGAAAGTCCAATTAAGCGTCTTGATCTATCTCTATAGATCTTGATGCCCAATATGTAAGCAGCTTCATCGAGGTCTTTCATTGAAAAACTCTTATTCAAATATCCTTTTATGCTATCCAGAAATTCTATATCATTTCCAATCAACAATATGCCATCCACATATAATATTAGAAATGCTACAGAGCTCCCACTCACTTTCTTGTAAATACGTGCTTCTCGAAAAGTCTGTATAAAACCATATGCTTTGATCACACTATAAAAACGTTTATTCCAACTCCGAGAGGCTTGCACCAGTCCATAAATGGATCACTGGAGCTTACACATTTTGTTAGCACCCTTTGGATCAATAAAACCTTCAGGTTGCATCATATACAACTCTTCTTCGAAAAATCCATTCAGGAATGCAGTCTTCACATCCATTTGCCAAATTTCATAATCATAAAATGCGGCAATAGCTAACATTATTCGGACGGACTTAAGCATCGCTACGGGTGAGAAGGTCACATCGTAGTCAACTCCTTGAACTTGTCGAAAACCTTTCACAACAAGTCGAGCTTTGTAGACAGTAACATTACCATCATCGTCTATCTTCTTCTTGAAGATCCATTTATTCTCGATGGCTTGCCGATCATCAGGCAAGTCAACCAAAGTCCACACTTTGTTCTCATACATGGATCCCATCTCAGATTTCATGGCTTCTAGCCATTTTGCGGAATCTGGGCTCATCATCGCTTCCTCATAGTTCATAGGTTCGTCATGGTCTAGTAACATGACCGCCAGAACAGGATTACCATACCACTCTGGTGCGGATCTTACTCTGCTTGACCTACGAGGTTCGATAGTAATTTGATCTGAAGTTTCATGATCATCATCATTAGCTTCCTCACTAATTGGTATAGGTGTCACGGGAACCGGTTTCTGTGATGAACTACTTTCCAATAATGGAGCAGGTACAGTTACCTCATGAAGTTCTACTTTCCTCCCACTCACTTCTTTCGAGAGAAAATCCTTCTCTAGAAAGGATCCATTCTTAGCAACAAAAGTCTTGCCTTCGGATCTGTGATAGAAGGTGTACTCAACTGTTTCTTTTGGGTATCCTATGAAAACACATTTCTCCGATTTGGGTTCAAGCTTATCGGGTTGAAGCTTTCTCACATAAGCGTCGCAGCCCCAAACTTTAAGAAACGAAAACTTTGGTTTCTTGCCAAACCACATTTCATAAGGAGTCGTCTCAACGAATTTAGATGGTGCCCTATTTAACGTGAATGCATCCATCTCTAAAGCATAACCTCAAAATGATAGTGGTAAATCAGTAAGAGACATCATTGATTGCACCATATCTAGTAAAGTAAAATTACAACGTTCGGACACACCATTACGTTGTGGTGTTCCGAGTGGCGTGAGTTGCGAAACTATTCCGCATTGTTTCAAATGAAGACTAAACTCATAACTCAAATATTCTCCTCCACGATCAGATCGTAGAAATTTTATTTTCTTGTTACGATGATTTTCCACTTCACTCTGAAATTCTTTGAACTTTTCAAATGTTTCAGACTTATGTTTCATCGAGTAGATATACCCATATCTGCTCAAATCATCTGTGAAGGTGAGAAAATAACGATATCCGCCACGAGCCTCAACATTAATTGGACCACATACATCAGTATGTATGATTTCCAATAAATCTGTTGCTCGCTCCATTCTTCTGAAGAATGGTGTTTTAGTCATCTTGCCCATGAGGCATGGTTCGCAAGTACCAAGTGATTCCAAAAGTCCATCAGAATGGAGTTTCTTCATGCGCTTTACACCAATATGACACAAACGGCAGTGCCACAAATAAGTTGCACTATCATTATCAATTCTGCATCTTTTAGCTTCAATACCATGAATATGTGTATCTTCACTATCAAGATTTAAAAATAATAGACCACTCTTTAAGGGTGCATGACCATAAAAGATATTACTCATATAAATAGAACAACAATTATTCTCTGATTTAAATGAATAACCGTCTCACATTAAACAAGATCTAGATATAATGTTTGATGCAAAGCATCCTATGGACATTACCATGTTAAGAGTTCATTCGGCAAGTGACAAGTGCGACATCTACTTCACATACATAAAGGTGAATCCTCTCCTTTACACATGCTCACTTGACCCCTTCGAGGATGGTATACTACTTGACCCTCCATCGTGCATGCATAGGTATTGTCGGAGCTTCACGAATGTCGACAAGGAGTGCAAGCGCCAAGGAACAACTACACCATCCGCGAGGGAAGCATGGAAGAGAAGGAAGAAGAAGCCTGGACAAGTTTTTGGAAAGCCCGGAACTTCCGGCCGCTGCCCGGAACTTCTGGCCCCCGGAACTTCCGGCCCCCGAAACTTCCCATGTGAGGAGAGCCACAACCCCCACCACTTGAGTGAGATGAGTGACTCCACCATATGTGAGTTTAAGTGCACCTACTTTGAGGGAGTGAGTGAACCACCACATAGAGAGAGTGAGATAGTTAATAGGTCATGTGAGGCCACTTTCAACACTAACGACTTGACCTCTACCTCTATTGTGTCTTCTCATTTAGGGCTAGGTCCCATCTATGATGACGCGCCGATTCGCAATGACTTCGTCCTCCCTTTGGAAAAGACGATGGCTATGGTGGAATATGATGGAACCCCCACATGGTTGCATCAAGATGAAGATGACCACCATTTGGTCTTTCCCACCTCACCTACACCACATGAGTTGAATGAACAAGGTAACATAGGTGAAGGTGATGCTCTAGTACCACTAGTGGACATTCATGACATTGATTGCTTGCATGATGTTGATCCCCCTATTGACATGCTTCATGCTAGTATGATTTCCCCATGCGATGATTTACCCATTTATGATGAGTATGATGATTGCCATGTGGAGTCTTTTAGTTGTGATGCCATGTTACATAGGATTTCTTGTGCTAATTCTCTCGGTCACATCATGTTTGCCAAGCCACTTGACTTGTCATATGCTATGCATGAGATCAATCATGTCATATTTGCAATCTCTTCATAGTGACTATGCATATGCTATTAAAATGAACCCAATTTGCACATATGGCATAGATGACAAGCCTATGGTTATTGGCATTTGTTTCTCTTGTGATGATATTGACATGCTACCTTTGCATCATTTATCTCATATGCCATGCCATAACCACCTAGCTTCGGATATGCATTGTTTTGGATATTGTCCATTTTCTCCATATGATGTTCCCATTATTGCTCATGAGGAGACCCCCATAGTTTCCTCATACATGTTTGGAGATTTTGATCACTCCCATCCATTGCATGATCCCAATACTTATGTGCACAATATGCTTCCCATGAATAAACATGCTATTGATGTGCCATATACTTGTATGCTCAATTTTGCATCCCCATCATGTTATACACAATAACTATTCTTTCATGATGGATGACATGTTCTTATACCATGCATCAAGTTTATTTGACCGATGCTTATCTTGTGCTAACTCACACGTGCACATACACATCATGATGGATGCTGTGTACATTTACCACGCGCACAATTTCTTTGGTTTGTGTCTCTTTTGTGTAGGTACCCATGAATTCTTGTCAACCTCGCAATCCCACGAGTTGACAAAACGAGCTCTAGAGAGCAATGATGACTTGGGATCCCATGGATTGCATTTCCCGCCACTCTCTTCACGCGAAGTCTTCGTGCATTTATTCTACATGTCCCTCACATGGTTATGGATTATTGTCCATTACATTTTCTATGCCCATCTTGCCATGTTCACTTTGCATGATATGCTCATTCCCATGCCTTTGCCATGCATTTGTGACCCATGCTTTGCATTACACATGATGATTGATTCTACTACTTGTATGTGTATTTGCAAGCTTGGTGGAGATATAACTTGTTATTGCCCTATTTTCTTTGTGCCCCATGCCTATGATTATACTATGATCTTGATTTGTTTTCATGCTTGCGATATGTCATGTGCATTGCCTATGCCTATTATTTGCTCACATGACATGATTGCCATGATTTCCTCTAGTATGTTGCATCTTCGCAATACTAGCTTGCACGACTTGATTACTATGCTTGCTTATGTTGCATCCCCAATGATTCATACTTGCTCACTTAACGTGGTTGATGACAACCATCTACATGCTTATCACATGATTATTATTGCTTCTTGTCATATATCTCCATATGTTGCCTCTCTCATGCTAGATGATTTGCCATGTATTGAGTGCAACTATGCCTTTAGTCTTGCTAATGAGATTGCCCCCATAGCATTCTCGCATATATTGGGAGATTTGGACATATTTTTTGTGAAGCATGCTTGTCTTACCTCTTTGCACCATATACCTAGTGCCATGAATATTGCCATTGTTGCATCATATTATTCACGCACTTGTGCTTCTAATGGTTATGTGCAAGAGAAGAGAACCATCATGATGGATGATGTGTTTATCTACCATGCGCATACGTTCTTTGCTTTGTTGTTTGCATGTGTAGGATACTTGGACCTTGTGTCAACTTCCACGTCACGTGAGTTGACAATCCGAGCTCTTGAGAGTTAACCACCTCCTACAACGACGATTCTACATCGCACTTGCTTGTACTTCGGCATTGTGAAGGATGCACAAGGACATGCTTTCAAGGTGTTATCCTTCTATTTTGAGAATCCCAAAACCATGAGCATGAATATTGTGGATCATACTACTTGTGTTGCTTGCACCATGAGACTTGGACCACTTGATTGCACACATGTTAGAGACCTTGCTTCGACTTGTCATTTTCACCGCTCCATGCATCATGATATATATGCCTTGTGTGTTGCATCCAATTCTTGGATTACTTGCTCCTCTCATATGTTTGGTTGCACCAATGTCATCACTTCACATATGCCATGTCCCATTGATTGCTACACGCTTGCCTTGATTGCCTCACACATGATGACCAATTGCTCTTTCTATTGTGTTGAGTGCCACACTATCTTCACTACACCCTATGCACATTATGCTTGGATTGTCTTGCACTTGACCCATGTGTTTAGACACTTCATTTTACTTGGTGTTGTGAATGATTCCCATGCCTACCATCGACCATTTGTCGAGTGCTTTATGCATGATCGCTATGACCGTGAGGTTGATTCTTCTTCTCTTGTTACACATATTTGCATCACTACCTCACATTTACATGCTTGTTTTCATGATGTCCTTATTTGTGCTCAATTTATGTGCTTACATGCCATGCTACAATCCTTTGTCACACCATATGCTATGCTTGATGACAACACTTGTTGGGTGAATCACCTCTTGAATGCTTGGTTTTGCACTAACGCCAACCGAATTTGTTTTTCCAAGTGTTTGTTCTCCTTGCTCCTTTTGAAGGAATCATGAGACGGTGCAACACTGGAGAGTGCCCATTTCAAGCTTCAAGGTGACAAGAACTTGGTGATCGACCACTACTACACGGCGACGCCATCTCTTTCCCATGGTGATTTGGATTTCGATCTGAGGTCGGATGTTTCCCAAGGGGGAGGGGATGATGCAGAGCATCCTATGGACATCACCATGTCAAGAGTTCATTCGGCAAGTGACATGTGTGACATCTACTTCACATACATAAAGGTGAATCCTCTCCTTTACACATGCTCACTTGACCCCTTCGAGGATGGTATACTACTTGACCCTCCATCGTGCATGCATAGGTATTGTCGGAGCTTCACGAATGTCGAGGAGGAGTGCAAGCACCAAGGAACAACTACACCATCCGCGAGGGAAGCATGGAACAGAAGGAAGAAGAAGTCTGGACAAGTTTCTTGAAAGCCCGGAACTTCAGGCCGCTGCCCGTAACTTCCGGCCCCAACGCATCGAAGCCGTCCGAGAGTGTTCGAACTCTCCGGATAGCCCGGACCTTGGCTGGACCTTCGCTCGGAACCTCCGGCGCCCGGACCTTCCGGTCGTCCCCGGAACTTGCGGCCCTGCCTGCGCGCAGACACTCAGGCTGAAGCCCATGTACCCTTTCGCCCCTCACTTACCCCTTCGTGGACCTAGACTATATATACTCCTCCACCTCCTCCTTTCTAGGGTTAGCGTTGGTTTAGCTCATTTGAGAGATAGAGGTACGCTCATCCATATCGGATCTCCTCTGTGCGAGAGACCGTGGCCTCTTCGGAGAAGATCCCTTTGGATTCAAGCCCCCTTTCTAAGGGAAGATCCCCCCCCCCCCGTGGATTCAAGACCTCCTCACAGAGAAGACCGGCTACCTATGTATCGTCCCTAGTTGATTGTGGATCGTGTATCTTCTCTTATGTATTCGAGGATCTAGCACATGTGTGACTTATTCTTGTTGGTCTAGTGTTTATCTTGTGTTCCCCTTGTGTTTTCCCTCCTTTTCCACCTCGTGTTCTTCGTGTTCTTCGCGGGATTCCACTCCTATCGTGAAAGATCGGGCCACTAGGGTTCTACCCTACATCAATGTTCATGCTCAACGCTGGCACCAAATAACAATTATTTAGGTCTAAAACTAATCCCGAAGGTAGATGTAGAGGTAGCGTGCCGACCGCGATCACATCGACTTTGGAACCATTTCCCACACGCATCGTCACCTCGTCCTTTTCTAGTCTTCGCTTAATCTGTAGTCCCTGTTTTGAGTTGAAAATATTAGCAACAGAACCAGTATCAAATACCCAGGCACTACTGCGAGAATTAGTAAGGTACACATCAATAACATGTATATGACATATACCTTTGTTCACCTTGTCATCCTTCTTATCCGCCAAATACTTGGGGCAGTTCCGCTTCTAGTGACTAGTCTGTTTGCAGTAGAAGCACTCAGTCTCAGGCTTAGGTCCAAACTTGGGTTTCTTATCCTGAACAACAACTTGTTTTCCGTTCTTCTTGAAGTTCCCCTTCTTCTTCCCTTTGCCCTTTTTCTTGAAACTGGTGGTCTTGTTGACCATCAACACTTGATGCTCCTTCTTGATTTCCACCTCTGCAGCCTTTAGCATTGCGAAGAGCTCAGGAATCGTCTTATCCATCCCTTACATGTTATAGTTCATCACGAAGCTCTTGTAGCTTGGTGGCAGTGATTGAAAATTTTTGTCAATAACACTGTCATCCGGAAGATTAACTCCTAGTTGAATCAAGTGATTGTTATACCCAGACATTCTGAGTATATTCTCACTGACAAAACTATTCTCCTCCATCTTGCAGCTGTAGAACTTATTGGAGACTTCATATCTCTCAATTCGGGCATTTTCTTGAAATATTAACTTCAACTCCTGGAACATCTCATATGCTCCATGACATTTTTTTGACCAAAGAACAGTAGGGTAAATCCCCTACTGTGAGTCATTTTCATTTATAAAGAAATTGTCCATGACGTTCCATGACATCTCCTGGAACATCTCATGTGCTCCATGACGTTCAAAAGATCATTGAAGTCCCGGTTCTAAGACGTAAAGCATGGCACACTAAACTATCGAGTAGTCATCAGCTTTGCTTTGCCAGACGTTCATAACATGTGGTGTTGCTCCGGCAGCCGGTTTGGCACCTAGCGGTGATTCCAGGATGTAATTCTTCTGTGCAGCAATGAGGATAATCCTCAAGTTACGGACCCAGTCCGTGTAATTGCTACCATCATCTTTCAACTTTGCTTTCTCAAGGAACGCATTAAAATTCAACGGAACAACAACACGGGCCATCTATCTATAACAACATAGATATGCAAAATACTATCAGGTACTGTGTTCATGATAAATTAAAGTTCAGTTAATCAAATTATTAAAGAACTCCCACTTAGATAGACATCCCTCTAATCATCTAAGTGATCACGTGATCCATATCAACTAAACCATGTCCGATCATCACGTGAGATGGAGTAGTTTTCAATGGTGAACATCACTATGTTGATCATATCTTCTATATGATTCACGCTCGACCTTTCGGTCTCTAATGTTCTGAGGCCATATCTGCATATGCCAAGCTCGTCAAGTTTAACCTGAGTATTCTGCATGTGCAAAACTGGCTTGCACCCGTTGTATGTGAACGTAGAGCTTACCACACCTGATCATCACGTGGTGTCTCGGCACGATGAACTTTCGCAACGATGCATACTCAGGGAGAACACTTGTACCTTGAAATTTAGTGAGAGATCATCTTATAATGCTACCGTCGATCTAAGCAAAATAAGGTGCACAAAAGATAAACAACACATGCAATCAATATAAGTGATATGATATGGCCATCATCATCTTGTGCTTGTGATCTCCATCTCCGAAGCACCGTCATGATCACCATCGTCACTGGTGCGACACCATGATCTCCATCGTAGCATTGTTGTCGTCTCGCCAAATATTGCTTCTACGACTATCGCTACCGCTTAGTGATAAAGTGAAGCTATTAAAGGGCGATTGCATTGCATACAATAAAGCGACAACCATATGGCTCCTGCCAGTTGCTGACAACTCGGTTACAAAACATGATCATCTCATACAATAAAATATAGCATCATGTCTTGACCATATCACATCACAACATGCCCTGCAAAAACAAGTTAGACGTCCTCTACTTTGTTGTTGCAAGTTTTACGTGGCTGCTATGGGCTGAGCAAGAACCGTTCTTACCTACTAATCAAAATCACAACAATAGTTTGTCAAGTTGGTGTTGTTTCAACCTTCTCAAGGACCGGGCGTAGCCACACTCGATTCAACTAAAGTTGGAGAAACTGACACCCACTAGCCACCTGTGTGCAAAGCACGTCGGTAGAACCAGTCTCGCGTAAGCGTACACATAATGTCGGTCTAGGCCGCTTCATCCAACAATACCGCCGAACCAAAGTGTGACATGCTGGTAAGTAGTATAACGTGTATCGTCCACAACTCACTTGTGTTCTACTCGTGCATATAACATCTACGCATAAACCAGGCTCGGATGCCACTGTTGGGGAACATAGTAATTTCAAAAGAAATCCCTACGCACACACAGGATCATGGTGATGCATAGCAACGAGAGGGGAGAGTGTGTCCACGTACCCTCGTAGAA
The DNA here is from genome assembly GCA_034509565.1 of Triticum monococcum. NCBI lineage: Eukaryota > Viridiplantae > Streptophyta > Magnoliopsida > Poales > Poaceae > Triticum > Triticum monococcum. Next base: position 252,714,055 of record CM067845.1, read on the forward strand.
CGAAAGCGGAAGCGTTAGCACAACGCGGTTGATGTAGTCGTACATCTTCACGATCCGACTGATCCAAGTACCAAACGCACGGCACCTCCGAGTGCAGCACACGTTTAGCTCGATGATGTCCCACAAACTCCGATCCAGCAGAGCTTGACGGGAGAGTTTCGTCAGCACGAGTGATGACGGTGATGATGATGCTACCGACGCAGGGCTTCGCCTAAGCACCGCTACGATATGATCGAGGTGGATTATGGTGGAGGGGGCACCGCACACGGTTGGGAGAGATCAACAGATCAACTTCTGTGTCTAGAGATGCCCCCTGCCCCGTATATAAAGGAGCAAGGGGGAGGGCGGCCGGCCCCTGTAGGCGCGCCAGGAGGAGGAGTCATCATCCTAGTAGGAGTAGGACTCCCCTCTTTCCTACTCCAACTAGGAGGGGGAAAGGAAGGGGCAGAGGGAGAAGGAAAGTGGGGCACCCCCCCTCTCCTAGTACAATTCGGACCAGAGGGGGAGGGGCGCGCAGCCTACCCTAGGCCAGCCCTCTCTCTCTCCACTAAGGCCCATAAGGCCCACTATTTCTCCCGGAGAAGGGTTCCCGTAACCCTCAGGCACTCTGGTTTTCTCCGAAACCACCCAGAACACTTCCGATGTCCAAATATAGTCGTTCAATATATCGATCTTTACATATCGAACATTTCGAGACTCCTCGTCATGTGCGTGATCATATCCGAGACTCCGAACTACCTTTGGTACATCAAAACACAAAAACTCATAATACCGATCGTCACCAAACTTTAAGCGTGCGAACCGTACGGTTCCGCGAACTATGTAGACATGACCGAGACACGGCTCCGGTCAATAACCAATAGCGGAGCCTGGATGCTCATATTAGCTCCCACATATTCTACAAAGATCTTTATCGGTCAAACCGCATAACAACATACGTTGTTCCTTTTGTCATCAGTATGTTACTTGCCCGAGATTCGATCATCGGTATCTCAATACCTAGTTCAATCTTGTTACTGGCAAGTCTCTTTACTCGTTCTGTAATACATCATCTCGCAACTAACTCATTATTTACAATGCTTGCAAGGCTTAGAGTGATGTGCACCCCAGACAAACCACCCAATTATACCAACAGAGATTGTTGGGTTTTCAAACAGGCCGGCAAGTTAAATGCCGAAAGCAAAAAGAAGGGATCGCAAAGCAAGGACGATGACGAGGAGCCCCAGCCACTGAACACAGGGGGACAGAAGAAGTTTCCCCATCAGGTCAAAACAGTGAACATGATATATGCTACCCACATCCCCAAGAGGGAGCGCAAGCACGCGCTCAGGGACGTCTACGCGATAGAGCCAGTCGCCCCAAAATTTAATCCATGGTCATCATGCCCGATCACTTTCGATCGTCGGGATCATCCGACCAGTATCCGTCATGGCGGTTTAGCCACACAGGTCCTGGACCCAATAAGCGATGGGTTCCACCTGACGCGAGTCCTGATGACGGTGGCAGCAACCTCAACCTGCTCTATTAGGATACAATGTGCAAAATGGGCATTAATCCATCACGGATCAAGCCCACAAAGACTACCTTTAAAGGAGTCATACTAGGTGTAGAGGCCCGCTGCACGGGCTCAATCACACTAGAGGTTGTCTTTGGATCTCCGGACAACTTCCGAAGCGAGGAGTTAATCTTTGATATCATCCCCTTTCGCAGTGGCTATCACGCACTGCTTGGACGAACCACATTTGGTAGATTCAACAAGGTGCCACATTATGCTTACCTCAAGCTGAAGATGCCCAGACCACCCGGTATCATAACCCTTAATGGAAACACGGAACATTCCCTCCGCACTGATGATGAGGAGCATCCTATGGACATCACCATGTCAAGAGTCCATTTGCCGCGTGACACGTGCGACTGTTGGAAATATGCCCTAGAGGCAATAATAAAAGCATTATTATTATATTTCCTTGTTCATGATAATTGTCTTTATTCATGCTATAATTGTGTTATCCAGAAATCGTAATACATGTGTGAATAACATACACCAACATGTCCCTAGTAAGCCTCTAGTTGACTAGCTCGTTGATCAACAGATAGTCATGGTTTCCTGACTATGGACATTGGATGTCATTGATAACGAGATCACATCATTAGGAGAATGATGTGATGGACAAGACCCAATCCTAAACATAGCATAAAGATCGTGTAGTTCGTTTGCTAGAGTTTTTCCAATGCCAAGTATCTTTTCCTTAGACCATGAGATCGTGTAACTCCCGGATACCGTAAGAGTGCTTTGGGTGTACCAAACGTCACAACGTAACTGGGTGACTATAAAGGTATACTACGGGTATCTCCGAAAGTGTCTGTTGGGTTGACACGGATCAAGACTGGGATTTGTCACTCCGTATGACGGAGAGGTATCACTGGGCCCACTCGGTAATGCATCATCATAATGAGCTCAAAGTGACAAAGTGTCTGGTCACGGGATCATGCATTACGGTACGAGTAAAGTGACTTGCCGGTAACGAGATTGGACGAGGTATTGGGATACCGACGATCGAATCTCGGGCAAGTAACATACCGATTGACAAAGGGAATTGTATACGGGGTTGCTTGAATCCTCGACATCGTGGTTCATCCGATGAGATCATCATGGAGCATGTGGGAGCCAACATGGGTATCCAGATCCCGCTGTTGGTTATTGACCGGAGAGTCATCTCGGTTATGTCTGCCTGTCTCCCGAACCCGTAGGGTCTACACACTTAAGGTTCGGTGACGCTAGGGTTGTAGGAATATGTATATGCAATAACCCGAATGTTGTTCGGAGTCTCGGATGAGATCCCGGATGTCACGAGGAGTTCCGGAATGGTCCAGAGGTAAAGAATTATATATGGGAAGTGATATTTCGGCCATCGGGACAAGTTTCGGGGTCACCGGTATTGTACCGGGACCACCGGAAGGGTCCCGGGGGTCCACCGGGTAGGGCCACCTATCCCGGAGGGTCCCATGGGCTGAAGTGGGAAGGGACCCAGCCCAAAGTGGGCTGGGGCGCCTCTCCCCTAGGGCCCATGCGGGTAGGGTTTGGGGAAACCCTAAAGGGGGGCGCCCCTTGCTTGGGGGGCAAGCCCCCCACCCCTTGGCCGCCGCCCCCCTAGGAGAATAGATCTCCTAGGGCCGGCGCCCCCCCCTTGGCCCTCCTATATATAGTGGGGGAGGGAGGGCTTTTCTCCCACGCCTTTGGTTGCCTCCCTCTCCCTCTCCAACTCCTCCTCCATAGTGCTTGGCGAAGCCCTGACGGAGTACTGCAGCTCCACCATCACCACGCTGTCGTGCTGTTGCTGGAGCCATCTTCCTCAACCTCTCCTTTCCCCTTGTTGGATCAAGAAGAAGGAGACGTTGCGCGAACCGTACGTGTGTTGAACGCGGAGGTGTCGTCCGTTCGGTGCTAGGATCTCCGGTGATTTGAATCACGTCGTGTTCGACTACTTCATCCCCGTTCTTTGAACGCTTCCGCTCGCGGTCTACAAAGGTATGTAGATGCATCCGACGACTCGTTGCTAGATGAACTCATATATAGATCTTGGTGAAACCATAGGAAATTTTTTGTTTTCTGCAACGTTCCCCTAAAGTGGCATCATGAGCTAGGTCTATGCGTAGTTCTTCTTGCGCGAGTAGAACACAATTTGTTGTGGGCGTAGATGTTGTCAACTTTCTTGCCGCTACTAGTCTTATCTTGCTTCGACAGTATTGTGGGATGAAGCGGCCCGGACCAACCTTACACGTATGCTTACGTGAGACCGGTTCCACTGACAAACATGCACTAGTTGCATAAGGTGGCTAGCGGGTGCTTGTCTCTCCTACTTTAGTTGGAGCGGATTCGATGAAAAGGGTCCTTATGAAGGGTAAATAGAAGTTGACAAATCACGTTGTGGCTTTCACGTAGGTAAGAAAACGTTCTTGCTAGAATCCTAATTCAGCCACGTAAAACTTGCAACAACAATTAGAGGACGTCTAACTTGTTTTTGCAACAAGTGCTTTGTGATATGATATGGCCAAAGTTGTGATGAATGATACATATGTGATGTATGAGATGTTCGTGTTATTGTAATAGGAATCACGACTTGCATGTCGATGAGTATGACAACCGGCAGGAGCCATAGGAGCTGTCTTTATTCTTTTATATGACCCGCGTGTCATTGAGGAACGCCATGTAAATTACTTTACTTTATTGCTAAACACGTTAGCCTTAGTAGTAGAAGTAATAGTTAGCGAGCAACTTCATGAAGACACGATGATGGAGATCATGATGATGGAGATCATGGTGTCATGCCGGTGACAAGATGATCATGGAGCTCCAAGATGGAGATCAAAGGAGCTATGTGATATTGGCCATATCATGTCACTATTATTATTTGATTGCATGTGATGTTTATCATGTTTTGCATCTTGTTTACTTAGAACGACGGTAGTGAATAAGATGATCCCTCATAATAATTTCAAGAAGTGTTCTCCCCTAACTATGCACCGTTGCTAAAGTTCGTCGTTTCGAAGCACCACGTGATGATCGGGTGTGATAGATCCTTACGTTCACATACAACGGGTGTAAGACAGTTTTACACATGCAAAACACTTAGGGTTAACTTGACGAGCCTAGCATGTACAGACATGGCCTCGGAACACAGAGACCGAAAGGTCGAACACGAGTCGTATGGAAGATACGATCAACATGAAGATGTTCACCGACGATGGCTAGTCCGTCTCACGTGATGATCGGACACGGCCTAGTCGACTCGGATCGTGTAACACTTAGATGACTAGAGGGATGTTTAATCTGAGTGGGAGTTCATTAATAATTTGATTAGATGAACTTAATTATCATGAACTTAGTCTAAATCCTTTGCAAATATGTCTTGTAGATCAAATGGCCAACCTAGTCCTCAACTTCAACGCTTTCCTAGAGAAAACCAAGCTGAAAGACGATGGCAGCAACTACACGGACTGGGTCCGGAATCTGAGGATCATCCTCATAGCTGCCAAGAAAGATTATGTCCTACAAGCACCGCTAGGTGAAGCTCCCGTCCCACAGAACCAAGACGTTATGAACGCTTGGCAGACACGTGTTGATGACTACTCCCTCGTTCAGTGCGGCATGCTTTACAGTTTATAGCCGGGGCTCCAAAAGCGTTTTGAGAGACATGGAGCATATGAGATGTTCGAAGAGCTGAAAATGGTTTTCCAAGCTCATGCCCGGGTCGAGAGATATGAGGTCTCCAACAAGTTCTTCAGCTATAAGATGGAGGAAAATAGTTCTGTCAGTGAGCACATACTCACTATGTCTGGGTTACATAACCGCTTGACTCAGCTGGGAGTTAATCTCCCGGATGATGCAGTCATTGACAGAATCCTCCAGTCGCTTCCACCAAGCTACAAGAGCTTTGTGATGAACTTCAATATGCAGGGAATGGAAAAGACCATTCCTGAGGTATTTGCAATGCTGAAATCAGCGGAGGTAGAAGTCAAGAAGGAACATCAAGTGTTGATGGTCAATAAAACCACTAAGTTCAAGAAGGGCAAGGGTAAAAAGAACTTCAAGAAGGATGGCAAGGGAGTTGCTGCGCCTGGCAAGCAAGCTGCCGGGAAGAAGCCAAAGAATGGACCCAAGCCCGAGACTGAGTGCTTTTATTGCAAGGGAAGCGGTCACTGGAAGCGGAACTGCCCCAAATACTTAGCAGACAAGAAGGCCGGCAAAACCAAAGGTATATTTGATATACATGTAATTGATGTGTACCTTACGAGTACTCGTAGTAACTCCTGGGTATTTGATACCGGTGCCGTTGCTCATATTTGTAACTCAAAGCAGGAGCTGCGGAATAAACGGAGACTGGCCAAGGATGAGGTGACGATGCGCGTCGGGAATGGTTCCAAGGTCGATGTGATCGCCGTCGGCACGCTACCTCTACATTTACCTACGGGATTAGTTATAAACCTCAATAATTGTTATTTAGTGCCAAGTTTGAGCATGAACATTGTATCAGGATCTCGTTTAATACGAGATGGCTACTCATTTAAATCCGAGAATAATGGTTGTTCTATTTATATGAGTGATATGTTTTATGGTCATGCTTCGATAGTCAATGGTTTATTCTTAATGAATCTCGAGCGTAATGCTACACATATTCATAGTGTGAGTACCAAAAGATGTAAGGTTGATAATGATAGTCCCACATACTTGTGGCACTGCCGCCTTGGTCACATAGGTGTCAAACGCATGAAGAAGCTCCATGTAGATGGACTTTTAGAGTCTCTTGATTTTAAATCATTTGACACGTGCGAACCATGCCTCATGGGTAAAATGACCAAGACTCCGTTCTCAGGAACAATGGAGCGAGCAACCAACTTATTGGAAATCATACATACTGATGTGTGCGGTCCAATGAGTGTTGAGGCTCGCGGTGGCTATCGTTATGTTCTCACCCTCACTGATGACTTGAGTAGATATGGGTATATCTACTTAATGAAACACAAGTCTGAGACCTTTGAAAAGTTCAAGGAATTTTAGAGTGAGGTTGAGAATCAATGTGACAGAAAAATCAAGTTTTTGCGATCAGATCGTGGAGGAGAATACTTGAGTCACGAATTTGGCACACACTTAATAAAATGTGGAATAGTTTCACAACTCACGCCGCCTGGAACACCTCAGCGTAACGGTGTGTCCGAACATCGTAATCGCACTCTATTAGATATGGTGCGGACTATGATGTCTCTTACCGATTTACCGCTATCTTTTTGGGGCTATGCTTTAGAGACTGCCGCATTCACTTTAAATAGGGCTCCGTCGAAATCCGTTGAGACGACACCGTATGAATTGTGGTTTGGGAAGAAACCTAAGCTTTCGTTTCTAAAAGTTTGGGGATGCGATGCTTATGTCAAGAAACTTCAACCTGAAAAGCTCGAACCCAAGTCGGAAAAATGCGTCTTCATAGGATACCCTAAAGAAACTGTTGGGTATACCTTCTACCTCAGATCCGAGGGCAAGATCTTTGTTGCCAAGAATGGATTCTTTCTAGAGAAGGAGTTTCTCTCGAAAGAAGTGAGTGGGAGGAAAATAGAACTTGATGAAGTATTACCTCTTGAACCGGAAAATAGCGCAACTCAAGAAAATGTTCCTGAGGTGCCTGCACCGACTAGAGAGGAAGTTAATGATGATGATCATGAAACTTCAGATCAAGTTGCTACTGAACTTTGAAGGTCCACAAGGACACATTCCGCACCAGAGTGGTACGGCAACCCTGTCTTGGAAATCATGTTGTTAGACAACGGTGAACCTTCGAACTATGAAGAAGCGATGGCGGGCCCGGATTCCGACAAATGGCTAGAAGCCATGAAATCCGAGATAGGATCCATGTATGAAAACAAAGTATGGACTTTGACTGACTTGCCCGTTGAACGGCGAGCCATAGAAAATAAATGGATCTTTAAGAAGAAGACAGACGCGGATGGTAATGTGACCATCTATAAAGCTCGGCTTGTCGCTAAGGGTTATCGACAAGTTCAAGGGGTTGACTACGATGAGACTTTCTCACCGGTAGCGAAGCTGAAGTCCGTCCGAATCATGTTAGCAATTGCCGCATTCTACGATTATGAAATATGGCAAATGGACGTCAAAACGGCATTCCTTAATGGTTTTCTTAAGGAAGAATTGTATATGATGCAGCCAGAAGGTTTTGTCGATCCTAAGAATGCTGACAAGGTGTGCAAGCTCCAACGCTCGATTTATGGGCTGGTGCAAGCATCTCGGAGTTGGAACATTCGCTTTGATGAGATGATCAAAGCATTTGGGTTTACGCAGACTTATGGAGAAGCCTGCGTTTACAAGAAAGTGAGTGGGAGCTCTGTAGCATTTCTCATATTATATGTAGATGACATACTTTTGATGGGAAATGATATAGAACTCTTGGACAGCATCAAGGCCTACTTGAACAAGAGTTTTTCAATGAAGGACCTTGGAGAAGCTGCTTATATATTAGGCATCAAGATCTATAGAGATAGATCAAGACGCCTCATAGGTCTTTCACAAAGCACATACCTTGAGAAGATATTGAAGAAGTTCAATATGGATCAATCTAAGAAGGGGTTCTTGTTTGTGTTACAAGGTATGAAATTGAGCTCAGCTCAATGTCCGACCACGGCAGAAGATAAGAAGAGATGAGTGTCATCCCCTATGCCTCAGCCATAGGTTCTATTATGTATGCCATGCTGTGTACCAGACCTGATGTAAACCTTGCCGTAAGTTTGGTAGGAAGATACCAAAGTAATCCCGGCAAGGAACACTGGACAGCGGTGAAGAATATCCTGAAGTACCTGAAAAGGACTAAGGAAATGTTTCTCGTTTATGGAGGTGACGAAGAGATCGTCGTAAAGGGTTACGTCGATGCTAGCTTTGACACAGATCTGGATGACTCTAAGTCACAAACCGGATACGTGTATATTTTGAATGGTGGGGCAGTAAGCTGGTGCAGTTGCAAGCAGAGCGTCATGGCGGGATCTACATGTGAAGCGGAGTACATGGCGGCCACGGAGGCAGCACATGAAGCAATTTGGGTGAAGGAGTTCATCACCGACCTAGGAGTCATACCCAATGCGTCGGGGCCGATCAAGCTCTTCTGTGACAACACTGGAGCTATTGCACTTGCCAAGGAGCCCAGGTTTCACAAGAAGACAAGGCACATCAAGCGTCGCTTCAACTCCATTCGTGAAAATGTTCAAGATGGAGACATAGATATTTGTAAAGTACATATGGACCTGAATGTAGCAGATCCGTTGACTAAACCTCTCCCTAGAGCAAAACATGATCAACACCAGAATTCCATGGGTGTTCGATTCATCACAATGTAACTAGATTATGGACTCTAGTGCAAGTGGGAGACTGTTGGAAATATGCCCTAGAGGCAATAATAAAAGCATTATTATTATATTTCCTTGTTCATGATAATTGTCTTTATTCATGCTATAATTGTGTTATCCGGAAATCGTAATACATGTGTGAATAACAGACACCAACATGTCCCTAGTAAGCCTCTAGTTGACTAGCTCGTTGATCAACAGATAGTCATGGTTTCCTGACTATGGACATTGGATGTCATTGATAACGAGATCACATCATTAGGAGAATGATGTGATGGACAAGACCCAATCCTAAACATAGCATAAAGATCGTGTAGTTCGTTTGCTAGAGTTTTTCCAATGTCAAGTATCTTTTCCTTAGACCATGAGATCGTGTAACTCCCGGATACCGTAAGAGTGCTTTGGGTGTACCAAACATCACAACGTAACTGGGTGACTATAAAGGTATACTACGGGTATCTCCGAAAGTGTCTGTTGGGTTGACACGGATCAAGACTGGGATTTGTCACTCCGTATGACGGAGAGGTATCACTGGGCCCACTCGGTAATGCATCATCATAATGAGCTCAAAGTGACCAAGTGTCTGGTCACGGGATCATGCATTACGGTACAAGTAAAGTGACTTGCCGGTAACGAGATTAAACGAGGTATTGGGATACCGACGATTGAATCTCAGGCAAGTAACATACCGATTGACAAAGGGAATTGTATACGGGGTTGCTTGAATCCTCGACATCGTGGTTCATCCGATGAGATCATCGTGGAGCATGTGGGAGCCAACATGGGTATCCAGATCCCGCTGTTGGTTATTGACCGGAGAGTCGTCTCGGTCATGTCTGCCTGTCTCCCGAACCCGTAGGGTCTACACACTTAAGGTTCGGTGATGCTAGGGTTGTAGGAATATGTATATGCAGTAACTCGAATGTTGTTTGGAGTCCCGGATGAGATCCCGGACGTCACGAGGAGTTCCGGAATGGTCCGGAGGTAAAGAATTCTATATGGGAAGTGATATTTCGGCCATCGGGAGAAGTTTCGGGGTCACCGGTATTGTACCGGGAACACCGGAAGGGTCTCGGGGGTCCACCGAGTAGGGACACCTATCCTGGAGGGCCCCATGGGCTGAAGTGGGAAGGGACCCAGCCCAAAGTGGGCTGGGGCGCCTCTCCCCTAGGGCCAATGCGGCTAGGGTTTGGGGAAACCCTAAAGGGGGGCGCCCCTTGCTTGGGGGGCAAGCCCCCCACCCCTTGGCCGCCCCCCCTAGGAGAATAGATCTCCTAGGGCCGGCGCCCCCCCCCTTGGCCCTCCTATATATAGTGGGGGAGGGAGGGCTTTTCTCCCACGCCTTTGGTTGCCTCCCTCTCCCTCTCCAACTCCTCCTCCTCCTCCATAGTGCTTGGCGAAGCCCTGGCGGAGTATTGCAGCTCCACCATCACCACGCCGTCGTGCTGTTACTGGAGCCATCTTCCTCAACCTCTCCTTTCCCCTTGCTGGATCAAGAAGAAGGAGATGTTGCGTGAACCGTACGTGTGTTGAACGCGGAGGTGCCGTCCGTTCGGTGCTAGGATCTCCGGTGATTTGAATCACGTCGTGTTCGACTACTTCATCCCCGTTCTTTGAACGCTTCCGCTCGCGATCTACAAAGGTATGTAGATGCATCCGATGACTCGTTGCTAGATGAACTCATAGATAGATCTTGGTGAAATCGTAGGAAAAATTTTGTTTTCTGCAATGTTCCCCAAAAGCGACATCTACATGACATACCCAAAGGTGAATCATCTCCTTTACACGTGCTCACATGACCCCTTCGAGGATGGTATACTACTTGACACTCCACTCGTGTGCATGCATAGGTATTGTTGGAACACTACGGACGACGAGGAGGAGTGCAATCACCAAGGAACAACTACACAATCCGCGAGGGAAGCCTGGAAGCGACGACGGAAGAAGACGGAGCTGCTAACGCTACAGCGCCCAGACATCCGGCGCCTGTGCAGCCGCCCAGGAGCTACACCAATAGAAGGCCAAGAGCTTCAACGACCGGACATCCGGCGCCTGCCCGGACATCCGGCGCCTCAGCAATGCCCGAACGTCCGGCGACCAACCCCAGAAATCCGGCGACGCCATTCCAGAGAAGAACAGATTCGGCCCCCGCCATGCCGGACATCCGGACAGTGCCCCGGACATCCGGCGTCTCGCGAACAGCCGGACATCCGGCCCCCAGCCCGGACATCTGGCGCCTTCCTGCGCGCATGGACAGGGCCCGAGGCCCATGTATCCTCTTTCCCACTTACCCCTTCATGGCTTAGACTATATATACTACTCCCCCTCCTCCTAGTTAGGGTTAGTGTTGTGATAGCTCATTTGAGAGATAGAGCTTCGCTCATCCATATCGGATCTACTCCACGAGAGAGACCGCATCCCCTCTACGGAGAAGATCCACCTTGGATTCAAGACCTCCTTACGGAGAAGACATCAAGACCTCCTCATGAAGAAGAACCGGTTACCCTTTGTATTGTCCCTTGTTGATCGTGGATCGTGTATCTCTCTTTGTGTTTTGAGGATCTAGCACATGTGTGATCATTCTTGTTGGTTTTAGTGTTTCTCTCGTGTTTCCCCTCGTGATTCCCCTCGTTTCCCCCCTCATGTTCTTCGTGTTCATCATGGGATCCGCTCCTTTCGTGAAAGATCGGCCGATTAGGGTTCTACCCTACATCAACTGAGGAGCACACCGCTGCCTTAGCAGCAGAAGTACAGAGCGACCTTTTCAAGCAGAACCTTAATTCGGCGGCCGAGCTCCCGGACACTGTCAAAAGAGTCCGGACTATTCTGTAGCACTATAGCTCGGCTCGTCAACAGCTCGACTAGCAATTCGGCCTCCGTCCCAGCCCCGATCAAGCGGCGGCATCCGTACCGCGCGTACATAACTATGCACTCAAAATACCATGGGCATAGACGGAGGCATAACTAGCTTGTAATCCACAATACGGCTCGACCGCCCCCGGACACACATACTTTCACTGTTTCCTTTTTTCTCCTTTTCAGGTTTCTTTTTCACAGGCCTTCGCTGACGGCTTGACCATCGGTTCTTTTCGAAGGATAAATACACCAAGAGGACAAGAAGCATGGATGTACTGGGGAATTTTTAGGTGGTTTCTTTAACGATCCCTTTACCTGTTTTTCAGGACCCACACGCAACTCTCCCTTGGTTAACGCATATTAGATAGCCTTCTGCTTATTGCACTACTTGTATAAATGTGCTTTAACGCACTAATGAAATTATAATGGGCACAGTTTGCGGCCCAAATTTTACGGCTCTAGCTTACTACCCTTTCTTCTTTTTCTTTTTTGATAACTTTATCAAATAGCACCCGTACACTTTGGTACGTTTCAATTTGCCAGGGGCTTCATAGCGCCCACAACACGGCAACAAAGTCCAAACGCTTTTTACAGTATAGTTCGGCACCCTGAATTTAGCACTATATGCATTGGCTTCGAATCATGTCTTTGGTCAATAGTTGGGTTGCCCGGCTCCTGTGCTTGCCACCTTACCATTTTGTTATATCGGCTAGGGTAGTAAAGGGAGAACTACTGCGATTGTGTCCTGGTTTACCCAGATGAGCACCTCAGTAGAGAAAGCCGAAAACGGACTGTCATGATGCGGCGAGAGCCAGTCAGCTCTTAGGAGGTCTCAAATCTTTAGAGATTTTTTCCGCATTACGCAAGGGATCGGTACTTACCCGATCAGGTGTTTACGGCATCCTAGTTCGGATACTAGGGGTTGCGCCTATATTTTTATTGTCAAACTCCTATGGCTAAATGAGGGTGCTAAAGCCGCATAGTCCGATTGCCTGGTTCGTCGTGCTAAACACCTCCTTCAAGGACCAAACAATTGGATCAAGAGTGTTTAGATTACATCCCGAACACCCCCGTACTACCTACATGGGGGAAGAAGACGACGACTAGCCAACTCCCAGATTTCACACAACATGGCCGCACAGGAGGTGAATTTTTTTAAATAACGAACATTATAATACATAATGACTTTGTTTCATCATACAAGGCAAAGACACCATGAATGTATTCATTCGAAAATAATGTCTTGCACACATTGCGTCGCCACAATACGAGACCCCTCCAGGACGTCTTCAAAATACCGCTCGGGCGTGCGGTGCTCCTTGCCCTCTTGCGGTCCCCCGATCATAAGCTTGACGGCGTCCATCTTCGCCCACCACACCTTGACGAGGGCGAAGGACATGCGAGCACCCTCGATGCAGACCGACCGCTTGACGACGTCCAGCCGAGGGCAGGCATTCACCAGCTGCTTCACAAGCCTGAAGTAGCTGCCTGGTATAGCTTCGGCAGGCCACAACCAGATTATTGCATCCTTCATGGCCAGTTCGGCCACCCTATGCAGCTCGACCAATTGTTTTAGCTGATTGCTACAGGGCTCTGGATATTCTGGCGCAAGATATTACGATCAGAATAGCTTCTCCGTTGAGCTCCCTTCTTCGGCTCGGAAGAACTCCGCAGTGTCAGACACACTGCGCGGCAGATCTGCAAACGCCCCTGGCGAACTCCGAATCTGGGTTATTAAGAGATACTTCTTCTTCACATACTGTGGGGACCCCGACTCATAAGTCGTGATCACCGAATGCACGTGTACAGTGATCCCAGAGATCAATGCTCACTGAACACACAGAAGCTGAATAACAAGAGTCTTACATCCATACATACCTTATTACACAAGTAGGACCATTATGGTCAAGTCTTGAGTATAACATCGCAGCGGAAATCTTCGTCGATAATTTGGACCCATGCCATCTGCCTTAACCCTACAGGCATTCTGACTGGGAAGCATCCTAGCTCGCATGCTCGTCACCGAAGTACTCTTCTTCATATCGTGCTCTTTCATGCCTAGCCAATAAAATAACCAGTGGCAAGCCAATGAGTACTTTGAATGTACTCGCAAGCATCCCAAGGGTGATAACAGAATAATTATGCAAGGCACTACTTCTAATTTGGCATTTTTGCGGAAAGCTAGTTTTTCTCATGCAAGTATGATCAACATTTATAAAGGATATGAATGTGTCTGCAACAAGTATAGGAGGTTACAGACATCAACATCGAGAGAGAGTTATGAACAACTCATGCTCAAGCTCATCGTGACTTCCTCATGAATCACGTCAATAGATTTACCAAACCGTGTTGTTTGTTAGAAACATATGGACGTAGTCTAAGCAGCACCACCCAACCGTCCTTGACCGTGGACACGGCTATTCGAATAGTTTTACACTCTGCAGAGGTTGCACACTTTACCCACAAGATCCGGGGAACTTCCGTGTCATCCACAACCCGCGGTACCTCAAGTACCCGGGGTAAGCACCCGATCACTATCTTTCCCTAGACGACACTAACATAGAGTCCACTCAATTGGCAGTAACCCCCGTGCCCAACATTTCACATCTTAAAATTGTGGAGCCTCGCTCCCATTTTCATCACATACCACAAGCACGGGCTACCAACGGTGTGTCCGGTGCCCTGTGAAGACAGTCATGGCCGCCCTACCTGGCACAACCCCGTCCCGAGAGAGCGCACCAACAACTCTCCCGTCACTAGTAATGCGGGCTCCAAGCTAGTATCGGCCTAGGTAATCAATAATGCCCTTTCCCATAGAAGGGTAGAGTGGTTGCGCATGTAAGGTTGGGACAGTCGACAAATCTTAAATCTAATCCATCTCTGTAAACAACACTTTTATCGAGCCTCGGTACACTACCTCTCCACCAAGTAGTGACCTAGTTCATCATCATCTCCCAGGGGGCATTAGTGGCACCCACTGGGCTGTTTGCAAGTATGTCAAACCACACTTGTTTCTTTCCATGCATAACCCTGACCCACTTTGCGTAGCCATTTACTATAGCATATTTGTATAACCCACCAACACAACTCTAAGCAAGGGTAGAGTCATGAACAATGCAAGTATCAATGGAGCATGCAACGGAGGCAAGCCTAGCAAGGTTGCCATTCAAGGTATATCATGCACTCAGTGAAGCAACGAAAATGCCATCATGATGTAAAATGGTTCATCATGGTCAAAGGGCTGCTTGCCTATTTTAACAAAGTCTTCGAGGTCTTCAAATATCTCTGGTCCAACTCCAAGCATTTCTTCTACTTCGTCAACTATCGTTGAAAGCAACCATAATAAGCAACACAACAAGGCAGAAATAAAAGTGCTCCAAAAATATTGATTTGACTTTTCTAGGACATCTCTGGTTATATGAAAATTAACCAGAGTGGTTTCATTGGAATTGGGTCAGTGGATATTTCTAAACATTTTTGATATGATGGAATCAACGGGTTTATGGATTTGCAAGAAGTGTAGAAAAACATATTTTTGAAAAATGAGCAAAGGCACCCATTTAACAAAACATGATTTTAGAAGCATCTAGGAGTTGGTTTCACTGGATTTGGAGTTCAAATGATTTTCCTATGAATTTACAAAGTTGACAAATATGAAGAAATGGCTCATTATTTTGTGTGGTACATAAAGTATTAAGAAAAATGTTCATAAACTAAGTTATGAACTTATAAAGATCTAGGAATTTGAATCATGGCATTTGGATCAAATTTGAGCTCTCTGTGATTTTTTTTAAAGTTCATCAAAGAAATGGAAAATGGGAATTTGATAAATATTTCTGAGGAGAAAGTTTTTGGAAAAATGTGCAATTAGCACCATGTGATAGATCATGATTTTTGGATCCCCTAGAAATTTGAATCATCAAATTTGGATATCATTTGAATTATTTGTGGATTTTACAAGTTTACAGAAAAAGAAAAAAGAAAAAGGCCACTGTGCAACTGGGCCTATTCGGCCACAGTGCAGCAGGCCTAGGGGGAATCCAGCCCGCGCAAGGCTGCCGCGTCGAAGGCGTATTTGGGAAATACGCCTCCAGCCGACGCAGCAAACCGGTGCGCGCGCGTGCGTGTTTAAACCTGACAGGAGGGGCCCACCCGTCACAGTGTGAGGCTGACCGACGGGCCCCACGGCCGTCGTCTTCAACCTCGGCCCAGAGAGGGAGGCGAGCTCACCGGCGTCGCTATGGTCGACAGCGAGGCGATCCAAGGGCATCAACGTGCTCAGGGCGGAGTCGCCATTCGGGTGGAGGTGGAGGTTGTCGCCAGAGTGTAGGGGTTCGCCGGCGACGAGGAAGCCGGCGGAAGGGCTTCGGGAGGTGCTGCCCTGGTCGATTTCGGCTACAATAGAGAGGGGAGACAGAGGGGAAATGGTAAGAGAGGTGAGGTGGTTCCAGATCAAGAGAGAGGAGGGCAAAGGAGGCCTGTACCACGAGATCGACGGCGACCCAAAGCGGCGGAGCTCGAGCTCGATCTCGAGCTCGGGCGGCTCTGGGAGTGAACGGGAGGCTCAATGGGGCTATTTGGAGTGGAAGAGGACGCGTGGTGGCTAGAGGGGGGCTCGGGGATGCCTTATATAGGCGAGCGGCGGTCCACCGTGGGCTCGTGCGCCGGGGAGCTCGTGCTCGTCGCTATAGGCCTCGGGAGGGTGCTGCGTCGAGTCTAGGGCGTTCGTGGGGGTCAACTACGCCCAGGGGGAGAAGAGAGGGAGCGGGGAGGGGTCAGAGATGCCGCGCGTGTGAGGCCGCTCATTGGAGCTCTTAGGCGGCCGGCGCGCGTGCGATCAAGGGCAGCAGGAGGGAGAAGGAGGAGGGGGACAGAGGTGTAGCGTGCTGCGGACGTCGAGAAGCATCGACTGGCGTGAGGGGGAGAGCCGAGGTGGCCGGAGGTGGTTGGCAGGGGGCGGCTACAGTGCGGGAGCGCACTGTAGCGCGCTCCAGAGCGTGCAAATGGCCGGCATGCCATTTTTTTGGCATAGTGGGTACGGCCAAGCATGTCTGGTAGCTCTAGGGAGGAGTAAAGAATGTGGGGAAAGCCTTGGATGCCTTGGGTGGCCACTGGAGTGAGGAGGGAGGTGAGGAAGAGGGGTGCAAGGGCTGTCCAGAGAGGTAAAAGAGGTGGTTTCACCCCTCAATTATTGATCTGAGATGCATCCATTGCTACTGGAGGTAAAAGAGGTCTAGGAGGGGCTGTGGTAAAAAGTGGAGGCCATGGAGAAGAGTGGAAGAGGTCAAAACAGGGGTTTTAGTAAAATGGCAGAAGGTGTTTGATGCTTGTTTGGGCAAGAAAATTAATTCCACTTGCCATGAGAATTAACAGGATGGAATGGCACATAGAAGTAGGATGTTCCACCAAGTTTGAGCTCATTTGGGCAAAGTAGCCAATGTAACTTTGGTAAACCCTAGAAATCAACAGAAATAGCTTTACCAAGATTTCGTCATGCAAATCTATTCTCCTTGATGCACCACTTGGTGTAGTGTCATCATTTGAGGATTTGAACATGTCCACAAAAATTCAGATCAAAAGGACACACTTGGCAATGTAGAGTTGTTCAAATTTGGTTCTGGACAGAAAGGGTTTTGGGGTACTTTGATCAAGATAACATTCTCTCCAACTTGTGCCATTTGGTCTAGGGAAGATCATTACACCATTTGAGCATGTGCACCAAGTTTGAGAGCATTTGGATATGTTTGACAGTGCAAAAATGTTTAAACTTGAAAAAGGACAGAAGTGGTTTTGAGAGGGTTTCATGGGGTTATACTATTCTCCATGACATGGTACTTGGCAAGATCATCACAAATGTCATATGTGACATGTTAGAATTTTCTTGGATGTTTATGAAAATATTTCCTATAGAAATATTCCAAATCCTTGAAATGAGCAGAAATGGTTTTGGGAGGTTTTGTCCAATATTTTGATCATGACCATGTGTTGAAACTCATATATATGGAAAATATATGTCCATTGAGTCTCCCTAATTTTTGTCAAATATTTTTAAAGCTTTAAAATAATTTTAACCTATTAAAGACCATTTCTGGCCTTAAGAAAAAGCCTTTAAATCAAATAGGAAAATAACTTTTAAAATTATATTTTTGTGGTTTATGGGAGTCCTATATCTAATAGGATTCAAATATACCTTTTGAAAGATTTTTACTGCCCTGAATTAAGTACTTGCAGTACAAATCTTAATTCAGGAGTTTTTGGAAAACTAATTTTTGAAAATACTTTTTGGCCAAATTACTTTTGTAAGAAAATACTATATTGCTCTATACACATGGCATGATCATTGGTTCAAGAGTTTGGAGCAAGGAGATGAAGTATAGGAGTTGGAGGATTTATTTGATTTTTAGAGCACTTGCAAACAACAGACAAAATCCAAACAAGGCAAGGTCCAAAACACTCAAAAGTTTTTGTCAAACCACATTTCATCATGATTGTTAGCTTAAGTGTTGTGGCATGAAAATCAGGGTGTGACACATACTTTCTTTCCATACTAAATGCCTTACCCGCCGTGATTTTCTTGGCCTCCTGGATCTCCTGGATGGCACCGTGGACCTCAACCCGGGCCTCTTCCGCGCTTTTGCGGGCCTTAGCGAGTTAGGTCTCTCGAGCCAAAACGTCGTGCTCCAAGGATTCGCATTTCTTCACTGCATCCTGGAGCTCTTGCTAGCCCTCATCAAGCCTAGCCTCATTCTTCTCACAGGGGGCTTTTTCCTCGGTAGCTTTCTCCTCGGCCTTGGCCAGGGCCTATTTAAGGACCTCGACCTCGGTCGCCGCTCCTACATATATCATGGCACTACGGTCAATATGCATTATTTATTCTTTCGGAATATACAGCTAGTCAGCACATACCTTGCTTGTCTTCTAGCTGCTTCCTTGCTTGGCCGAGCTCCTCCTCAGCCCGCTCCAGTCTTTGCTTTAGTCCGGAGACTTCTACAGTGTGTGAGGTCGCGGCCAGCAACGACGCCTGCCTATTCGTATAAGACATATTTAGTTAGTTTCCTGCGAAATTAATTGATTGTCTGTCCATGTTGGGTTCTATGGTAGGGTGCGTCGACTACAAATTAAAATTTTCCTACGTGCAGTACAACCAAGAACATGCTATGGGAGATGGATCACAGTTTGTTACCACTAGACGCGCAGTGCCATGCATCAGAAGAAGAGTCGGGGCAGCGCGTCCGCGTGGATCGTCTCCTCCTCGTCCGATCTCCCTCGCACAGCTGGTAGTCGGTTCCCACGTACAGGTTCGCCGGAGCGGCGCAAGTGCACCGCCTCTAACGGTATCTGCGTGTGCAGGAGGAAAGTCATGCGGCGGACTACTAGGTCCGATCACACAACCGGTGGCGAGTGGTGGTGTCTATTCGCAACACATGCAAACCCTAGTGACAGCACCGAAGCGATCAATCATGTGAGTGTGCGGCACCTCCACTTTATATAGGCGTCCGTCATGGGCTCAACACTTGGGCCTCGCACGGACCCTAAAGCCCATAAGTCTACTCAGCCACAATCCAAATACAGCTCAGATCACATCTGACCAGTGTCCTCAGATCCGACCTCGTAGGTTCCTTCCGTTAAGCGCGAGGCCGGCTTGGTCGCAGTTGGGATCACCTCCGAACTGCACAGTTGGTAGTGTCCTCTAGTAAGGCATGCCAAACACCAAACAGACTATGAAGCTGGTTAGGCGAACCTGTACATCATACTTCCATTCCTTTTGCCACACGGTATATGTTGTTGGGCTCAAGGCAGTCTGTCATCCTTGTGCTAGCCCGACCTCTTTCTCATTCCAGTGATGCCGACCACAAACCAGATTATCTCATAATCCTTGTCGCATGGCCATGCTTATCCTGGTCGGATCACAGGAGGGGCCCATAGTATATCTCTCCTGATCGGAGGGGCAAATCCCATCTTGCTCGACCACATCTCGCAGCGTGGTTCTGGACAAACCCGAAACCTACCTTTATAACTATCCAGTTACGGAGTAGCGTTTGTACATGCATCAGCTCAGGTCTTACGACATAGAACATATGTTATACTCGAGAATCACAGATGACATATCACTACGTCTCATAGTTGGGTCTGTCCGAGTCGGACCTTATCTCGACTCGGATCCGACTACGTCGAATCCGACCAGATCCTTCCAAGTCCATATTATCTGGTTAGCATCCAATGCTCCATGGCTAGTGAGACCAAGCCATTGACCGTGTCATATGCTAGTCTAGTTGGCTGCGCATCCACACAGCCCTTTCGACTAGGGACCTTTTAGGACAGTCATCATACAGTGCATAGTGCCACAAACAAGTCACGTACTTGCTGATACACATCATTGATAATGTCCAAGGACTATCTTTATTCATAAACACATAGGAAATATCATCATACATGAATGCCTCTAGGGGATATCTCCAACAGTCCGGCCCTTCTTTCAGAACAACGGATAGTGTCTCAGGGGCTACTGTCTATATTGGGATTTTCCTTTTTGCATCGCTTACCTCAAACCCTGTCAGCAGGTTGTTGTAGGCTTTGTTTAGTCTGCTCTTGGCAGACTGAACCCTCTCAATAAACATACCCATAAGGATACGGTGTTCATCCACAATGGAAGCGCCTCGTAGCACTTCCAGCAGATTATCCGGTGCCTCTGGTTGGACAGAGGTCACTGGTGGAATAGGCACACCCCCTTCTTTCGAAGGCGGTTGCTCGCCGAATTCCGGAGCCATATAGGTCTCCGGACTTGTATTCGGCCGGGGGCTGAATGGAGCAAAGCCCCCATCCCTAGTCGCCATGGGGGTCTGCCCCCCCCCCCCCCCATGTGTCTGGCAGCCGAGGTTTCGCCCTCTGGCGTCACCCTGGCGGCCTCCTGAACCTCTCCCTAGCCTGGGAAGGTCCTTTGGGATAGCACCTCGTTGTCGCCCTTGGCCGTGGGAGAGTGACCGGCCGGCGGTGGCTCGCTAGCCATCTCCCTTGAATCCAACGAACCTCTTGATGAGGATCGAAGGGAGCTATCGTGGGCCGTACTACAATGGCATAAATTAACATATTAATATTATGAAGCAAGAGATGCCAGATGCATGGGCATATGCGGGTTTTTAGTACTTACGACATGGCCAGAGGCTTGTTTTAGGGGCGTTGCTCCGGGCTACTGACGACGTCCCACACGGAGTTATCCGCAAGGGGACCCTGCCCCCTCTTGGGTGCCTCCGCCTCCAGATTTGTGGAGGCCGCCCTCCTCTTCCTGCCCCCATCAGGGGGAGAGGTGCTTTCTTCCTCCTCCTCGTCGTCGTCTTTGGCGGCGGAGGAGTGAGTCTTGTCTTCGGACGACACGTCCAAAGCTCCCTTGCGACGGGGGCTACTCCGGACCCACTTCGCCTTCTTCTTGGCCTTCTTCTCCGGCGCCTTATGGGGCGCTGGCGCATCTTTGCCAGGAGCGGGATGATTGGTTCCTCGGGCAGCGGAGCCGAACATTGAATCCGCTCCGCCCTCTCCATCCATACCTGAAAAAAAATAAAGTTTAGATATCCTCCTAGAAACTAGCAAGTAAAGGATGCGTCTGGAGGCGTGAAAGGCTTACTGCATTGGCAGAATGGGTAATATCGTGCCTGCAGTCTGAGTCTATGGCTGGCGGTGTCTCGTTGCCCTTAAAGAGCAACTTCCAGGCATCTTCGTGAGTGGTTCCGAAGAGCCTTTCCAAGGTTTGGTGCTTCTTCGAGTCAAATTCCCATAAGGGGCAGCTTCGGCTCTGGCATGGGAGGATCCGGCGAACCAGCATCACCTGGATTACGTCGATGAGTTTGATGTTTTTATCCACCATTCTTTGAGTGCGCGTTTGCAGCGCTATCAGCTCGCCCCTTGAAGACCAGTTTGGGCCGTTCTCTATCCAGGAGGTGAGCCGCATTGGAGCTCCGGACTTGAATTCGGAAGCCACGGCCCAGGTGGCGTCGCAGGGCTCTATGTTATAGAACCACAGATTCTGCCCCTCCTTGACGGTCTCCACACAAGTAC
Organism: Triticum monococcum; assembly: GCA_034509565.1. NCBI lineage: Eukaryota > Viridiplantae > Streptophyta > Magnoliopsida > Poales > Poaceae > Triticum > Triticum monococcum. The sequence continues at coordinate 252,735,865 of CM067845.1, forward strand.
CTTTGGGCCATGTGACATTGGGCAGCTTTCTCACCATGGCGCCTTCGCACTCTGCGTGCTGGCCATCCACCGCCTTCGGCTTCACATTGAAAATCTTGAGTCACAGTCCGAAGTGGGGTTGAATGCGGAGGAAGGCCTCACACACAACAATGAATGCCGAGATGTTGAGGAAAGAATGCGGAGTCATGGAAGTCTAGCCCGTAATAGAACATAAGCCCGCAGACGAAAGGGTGGAGACAAAACCCTAAACCGTGGACGAAATGAGGGATGAACACCACCCTCTCGTTGGACTTTGGGGTGGGGACGATTTGCCCCTTGGCTAGAAGCCGATGGGTGATTTCTTTCGCTAGATACCAGGCCTCCCGAAGCCTGGTGATGTCCTTCTCCCTAACGGAGGAGGCAATCCACTTGCCTTGCCCTACAGATCCGGACATGGTTGAGTGCTTCCTTGAGGCGGAAAGAATGAGGACTTGGGCGTTGGAGCTCGAGAATGGAAGGGCAAACAAAGAGAGAAGGCGTGGGTGAAGAAAAGGGGATCCTTATCTCCTTATAAAGGTAGTGAATATCAAGCGCCTCCTCACTCGCCTTAAAACTTGCCTATTCCCAAGGGTTGTGTAAACGGCACGGTTAGATTACCCACGCTCGTATTGATGAGAATCCCGCAATAAGGGGACACGGTCTCTGCTTCGACAAGACATGCCTATGAAAACTGCGTCTCGAAACATGGAACGACAGATGAAAAACGGTTCAAAATGATGACCAAGCAGACATGATGTCACATTACAAAAAGTTGTCAGCGGATTGGACTCGTGCAATATTATATTCTCTGCGGTTGTGCATGGTACTTGTGTTGCATATCCTGACACTTTCATTGCGTCCGAAGACTATCTTGGAGTATTCGGAAAGGGGAACCCGCCTTGCAATGCCGAAGACAATCTGCGTGTCGGACACCTCGTCATTGAAGCCTGGATCAGGGGCTACTGAGGGAGTCCTGGACTAAGGGGTCCTCGGGCGTCCGGCCTATTAGACATGGGCCGGACTGATGGACTATGAAGATACAAAGACCGAAGACTCTACCCATGTCCGGATGGGACTCTCCTTGATGTGGAAGGCAAGCTTGGCGTCCGAATATAAAGATTCCTTTCTAGTAACTGACCTTATGTAACCTTAGATCCCTCCGTTGTCTATATAAACCGGAGGGCTAGGTCCGTAGAGATATATCCTCATAATCATAGTCAGACATGCTAGACTTTTAGGGTTTAGCCATTACGATCTCGTTGTAGATCAACTCCTGTAATACTCATATTCATCAAGATCAATCCAGCAGGAAGTAGGGTATTACCTCCATAGAGAGGGCCCGAACCTAGGTAAACATTGTGTCCCGTGTCTCCTGTTACCATCGACCTTAGACACACATTTCAGGACCCCCTATCCATGATCCGCCGGTTTTGACACCAACAGCCCCCAAGTGACCTTATGACCAAATAACAAAGAATCATATACATAGAAATGAAACAAGAAAGGCCCTGAATTCCAGGGATGCTGACTTTATTATATTGATCATAAAAGATATATACATTGACAAATTTATGTACAAAGACGAGAGCCGGTGGCTCAGGTGTAGTAAGGCCAAATATGAGCAATATTCCAGGCTCGACGGGTCTCATCCTCCGACTTACGTGAATCCTTGTGTTCTTGTATATCAATGAGGTAATAAGACCCATTATTCAGGTTTTTACTGACCACAAAGGGTCCTTCCCAAGGCGGGGATAACTTGTGCATATCTGTTTGATCTTGGATCAGCTAGAGCACCAAGTCGCCTTCTTGAAACGCCCAGGTCTTGACTGCGGCTATGATAGCGATGTAGGTCTTGTTGGTATATTGTCAAACGAGCTGCCGCAAGGTCATGCTCCTTATCCAAAGCATCGAGTGTGTTTTGACGTGCTATTTCTTTATCAGCTTCAACATAAGCCGCCTCACAGTGCGAGTCATGACAGATAGCACTTCGAAGAATTGCCTCCGCACCATAGACCATGAAGAATGGCGTATAGCCTATTGACCTGTTTGGGGTGGTATTGATACTCCAGAGGACCGAAGCTAACTCGTCAACCCAACAACTCGGTGTTCATTCCAAAGGAACCATAAGCCGGGGCTTAATGCCTCTTAAGATTTCTTGGTTAGCCCTCTTAGCTTGACCATTAGATTGTGGATGAGCTACTGAAGAAACATCAACACGAATATGCTCTCGTTGACAGAACTCTTTCATAGCACCCTTAGATAAATTAGTACCATTATGAGTGATGATACTATGAGTGTAACCAAAGCGGGAGATCAACTTTTTAACAAACTGAACTGCGGTTGCTCCATCACACTTGCTAACCAGCTCTGCTTCAACCCACTTGGTAAACTTGTCAACCGCCACCAAAAGGTGGGTTTTCTTATTTGGAGACCTCTTGAACGATCCCACCATATCAAGCCCCCAGACTACAATTGGCCAAGTAACTGCAATCATCCTCAACTCTTGAGCTGGCACATGAGCTCACCGAGAAAATTTCTGACATCCATCACACTTACAGACGATATCTTCGGCATCAACACGAGGCATCAACCAATAAAACCGATGATGAAAAGTTTTAGCCACGAGAGATTTAGAGCCGGCATGATGACCACAATCACCTTCATGGATCTCTCTTAAGATCTCACGGCCCTCCTCAGGAGAAACACAACATTGAAATATGGTTGTCACACTACATCGGTGTAACTCGCCATTGACAATAGTCATAGACTTGGACCTCCTAGTTATTTATCTTGCCAAAGTTTCATCCTTAGGTAACTCACCGCGGGTCATATAAGCCAAGTAGGGAAGTGTCCAATCAGGAATATCCTGGAGAGCCGCCACCAACTGCGCCTCCGGGTAAGGAATATCAAGCTCCTCTTCTGATGGTAACTTGACTGAAGGATTATGTAATACATCAAGAAACACATTAGGAGGCACCGGCTTCCATTGAGACCCAAGCCGGCTAAAGGCATCAGCCGCCTCATTCTTTCTTCGATTAAGGTGCTCCACCTGATGGCCCTTGAAGTGACTAGCAATATTATCAACCGCCCTGCGATAAGCCGCCATGAGCGGGTCTTCAGAATCCCATGTGATGAGGACATGAATACCTTGGATACGACCAAAAATATTGCATACATGCATATTTGTTAGGTGATTTCTAGTGCAAACTATTCAATAATCTATTGATGTTATCCAGAACAAAAATACTTAACACACTTTTGTTTTTTGTCTAATTGTAGGTGTATGGGACATTTGTACAATTCACATATGAAGATAAGGGAAAAGGAGAAGTTTAGGTTCTGTTTAAAAAGTCCTCTCACGTCACTTTTGGGCTAAGAGAAGATAGAGTTCAAGTCTCTCATGTTATGGATTCAGATTCGGACTGCACAGACATACCTGACTCAAAACGTCAACAACTTTTTCATACTGACTCCAAATTTGGTGATTCTTTTTTTGTTGGAAACTATATTTCGTGCTCATTCCAACCCAATTGGAATCACCTTCAAATTCGTCCGAAGCATTGAGATATCGACGAAACAATCTGACACTGCAGCAGAATCCGAGTCAAACAACAAGTCCAAAGGTGTTGCACCACCTCCACTTGGGCCCATGAGCCTTGTACGACCTAGGGTTAGTTTTAGGCTGCCTTGGGACGTCCTTCCACCTCCTTGGCCTCCACCCCTTGCTCCTATATAAGTAGATCCATCTAGTAGCTTTTTCCTTGGGATCTGTTTAGTTAAAAGTTAGCCATTGCAACTTCGTGTACTTCGTTTGTGTCCAACGACCAGACCAAGACCGCTTTCGGATCCCCACATTTATCAATACTTCATCTATATTCGCAATATTCAGATTGCATAATCTTAGTTTCTTGCTTGTTCTTCGTTTTCCTGCAGGAAACAGACCTCCGCGGTCAGGTTGATCGTGCTCCGGCGTGGTCAATAACCTCTCAGAGTTGGTTTAGCGATTGCTAAGGCGCACGTCCTCACACGTTCGTAGTCGGATCGTCAAAGTCGACTTGCTCCAAAATGATAGCCACCATCTCATCGAAAGACGGGACACCTTTGCCTCTATCAAGTGGTATTAGTTTTCAGGTTGCTCGGTGAGAATTTCTAGTTTTTCCTGGATTAGATTTATTTTCTTACCTATTGTCCAAGAAAAAGCCACAAAAAAAAGTTAGATCTATTCATCCTTTGTCCAAGCCAGTCTGAGCCTTTGCAATTTTCTTTTCATTGCTTGCATACTTGAATTATCAGTTGCATCGTCGTGTCGAGTTGCTGGTCTTAGTGTCTAGTTCGTTTAGAGTTTCAAGTTCTGTTCACATTAGTCACACCGCCGCTGCATCGTTATCCCTTTCACTGTCCACCACCCATCCATCAATTTCCACCACGTGCTACCCACCGTTCATTGTCATAATAATAGTTGAGATCGTTCACATCTTTGCTTGATCCAATCTGCATCTTATCTAGTTAGTTTTTGAAAGAGGGAGAGAGAAAATGAGAGAAAAAAAAGAAAAAAAGGTTGAGGAAAAAAAGAGAGAAGAAAAAAAAAACAAAATTTGGATCTATCTAGATTCAATCTCGTAGTTGAATTCGGATTGAAATATGTTTTGTGCACTGTTCAATAAACCAAGCATAACTTCCTCATACGAAGTCCGTTTTGTTTCCGGGAGTACTTAAATGAAAGCTAGCAACGATCCGCATCTAAATAGTTGCAGAATCAACTTCAATATTTGGCACCTCTAAATCGGCTTCTAAATAGGTCTTTTTGCCCTCCGAAGTTCACGAACACAACTTATTCCAGTTTTTCAGGCCAGTTTTAGAATTTTTTGACTCCTCATATCAACTCGGAATTGAGTGATCACTTTTGCGCTTGAAAGCTTGAGTCAATACCATTCTTGAAAAAATTATCAAAAAATTGGCACAAACTTTTCTAGACGAAAGTTGAAGAGAAAGTTGTTGATATATCCTGCTTGGCTGTTGTTTCACATCATTATCTTTACGGCTATTGTGATCTTCACTTATATTTTGCTGTCCAAAGCTACTTCATATCTTCTATTGATGCTAGTTGTGCTACGACGTGATCTCATTAGTGTTCTAGGCTCGCGTCTTTAGTCCGGTCTAGCCTACTTCATATCCTCTATTGATGCTAGTTGTGCTACGGTTGGAAAGAGCATTTACTAGTTTTGCTTCTGTTTGGTGGAGTGTGCATTGTAAGAAAAACATTGATAACCAACCCACAACATGGAAAGATTTGAAATATGTAATGAGACAACATTTTTCCCTCCTTACTATCGTCGTGAATTGCTTCGCAAATTTGAAAAGTTTAAACAAGGCAACAACAATGTTCATGCTTACTACCAAGAGTTCAAATCTTACATGCATCATTGTGACATAGAAGAATCCGAGGATGATACAATGAATAGATTTTTTGATGGTTTGAACCATGATATTCAGGCAAGATTTCAGTCGATTCCTCGTTGCATTACTGTTATGTATGTTCGTGCTTGTACCTTTGAGAGACAGATACAGGAGGATGCATTGGGAGACTACAACAACTACACTTGAAAATACTTTTGGTCGTACCCAAGGTAGGTATGTCCTCATCATCCTCCCCTTCTTGAAAATACTTCACACACTTTTGTGTTTTGTCTAATTGTAGGTGTATGGGACATTTGTACAATCCACATATGAAGATAAGGGAAAAGGAGAAGTTTAGGTTCTGTTCAAAAAGTTTTCTCACGTCACTTTTGGGCCAAGAGAAGATAGAGTCCAAGTCTCTCACGTTCTGGATTCAGATTCGGACTGCACAGACATACCTGACTCAAAACATCAACAACTTTTTCGTACGGACTCCAAATTGGGTGATTCATTTTTTGTTGGAAAGTAGATTTCGTGATCTTTCCAACCCAATTGGAATCACCTTCAAATTCGTCCGGAGCATTGAGATATCGACAAAACAATCTGACGCTGCAGCAGAATCCGAGTCAAACAACAAGTCCAAAGGTGTTGCACCACCTCCACTTGGGCCCATGAGCCTTGTACGATCTAGGGTTAGTTTTAGGCTGCCTTGGGACGTCCTCCCACCTCCTTGCCTGCCACCCCTTGCTCCTATATAAGTAGATCCATCTAGTAGCTTTTTCCTTGGGATTTGTTTAGTTAAAAGTTAGCCATTGCAACTTTGTGTACTTTGTTTGTGTCCAACGACCAGACCAAGACCGCTTACGGATCCCCACCATTATCAATACTTCATATATATATTCGCAATATTCAGATTGCTTTATCATATCCTTTCTCGTTCTTCGATTGCTTGCAGGAATAGACATTCGTGGTCAGGCTGACCGTGCTTCCGGCATCGTCAGTAACCTCAGGAGATTGGTTTAGCGATTGCTAAGGTGCAACGTCTTGCACGTTTGTAGTCGGATCGTCAAAGTCGACTCCACCAAATCGATAGTTATCATATCATAGAAAGATCAGGACCCTCGCCTCTATCATCATCTATAGCACATGACGAGTCAGGATAGGCAGCATCTCCTTCACATTCCAAAGCAATCTTTCGATCACCATGGGCCGTAATAGTGCCCGTACGCCCCGTCATCTTAAGCTGTAGGTAAACATAATAAGGACGAGTCATAAACTTGGCATAACCTGGCAGCCCAAACAAAGCATGATAAGAACTCTTGATTTTCACCACCTCAAACCATAACATCTCTGCCCTGTAATCATGTTCATCACCAAAGGTCACTTCTAAGGAAATTTCCCCACAGGGTACACCGACTTACGAGGCACTACAACGTGAAAAGCTGTGGAAGATTGTCAGAGCCCTAGATTTGCTTGTAGTTAGTTGCATCTGTGAGCATCCATGCATCATGTTTAAATTCAATAGAATTTGAATTGGGGATGTTCAAACCCTAGCACCAAATGAATCCAAATAGGTTCAACTAAAATATTTTTCAATGATTTCAAAATGCCCTTTAAAAATGTTCATCATTTCTGAACCAAGGTGGAAGCATCTACCAAAAATGGTTCATATTTTTGCAGGACATATTTGGACTTTGAATTAATTCAATCATATTTGAATTGGAGCTATTTGAATGCTATATATATTTTAGATGCTCCAAAAATGTTGGAAATTGTTAAGGGTCACTGGAATAATTCAGAAAGCACCCATAATTATTTCCAGGATTTTATGAAATGGTTTAGTATTATTACTAAATCAAAACAGAGAGAAATAAATAGAAAAAGAAAAGAATACGGGAAACAGAAACCTACCTGGCACTTACTTCGGTTGGTTACTGTGCAGCCCAGCCGGCCCATCTGGCCATGCCAGTCGTCCTCCTCCTTGCGCCAGAAGGACGAGGGTGTGTGGCCGCTATGCGCGCACACATGCCACGCCACCTCCTGCACCCCACCGCTGCCTCGACACGCCTGTGAGCGCCACGCACCCCCTCGGCCCCTGTCACTCTCTCTCGTGTCGATCCCCTCCTCTATTCCCTCTACCGAGATCCACCGAGCGAGCTCCTCGCTGCAGTTCGCTGTAGACACACCCACCATGCTCCTTTCGACGCCTCGATGTGTCCAGACGTTCCGCCTACTCGCCATCGACCTCTCCGATGAACCACGCAAGCCGGAACGCCCTGCAGAGCTGCCCTCGACGTCGTCTTCCTCGTCGGTGCCGCAGATCGCTGCCATCAAATCTGTCACCGTCTGGCCTCCCTTGAGCTCGCCGTCCACCTCTATGGGATCGACATGAGCTCACCAGCCGTTTCCCTCTCTTCGTTCCATTGTTCACGCGCTGTAGCTAGGTTATCTACCGAGGCCGAGACCCCACCGCCGCCGGCCATGTCGTCGCCAGCGCTTTAGCCACCACAGCTCGCGTCCGACCTTAGGCCCGTGCTCAAGAGCTCCCCAGAAGGCCAACTCCACCACCCGTTTCCCCTCCTGTGCACCCTAGCGTCGAGTCGGACCTGGCCGCACTCCGGCCGCCACCACGAGCTTTGCTCCGGCGAGCTCCGGTGCCCCTTCAGCCTCCCACTTACCTCCCTGGATGCGGGCGAGCCCGGGTTACGACCCGTGCCCTCAGCCGCCACTCCCGTCGCCTTTAGCACAAGTCCGGCGCGTTGCCACCGCTGTACTGGTCGCCTGTAACATCCCAAATTTTCAATTTGGAATGTTATACACTAGATCATCATTGCATATCATATTTCCTCCCATTTTGGATGATCCTAGAAATTTTAGGCAACTCAAGGACCCTCGGAGAGAGTTGGGAATTTCCTTATTTTCATATTTGAGTTTTCTCAAATTTTGAAAATAGGATCATTTGATTTTATTTATTTTATCTTCAATTATTTCTATTATAAAAATATGAGAGAGGGAATAAAATGACTTTACCAAAATAAAGAAATATTGAGGATTTAATAAAAATATCAAATAAGATTTTATTTTGGTTTTATTTGCTATTTTATTTGAATTTAGGAAAATTGCACGTTTTCAAAAATTGCATTTAGACCCAAAACAAATGTTCATCCTGTTCTAAATATTTTATTTAGACGGAGAAAATTTGTTTTGGCATTTTTAGATTTTTATTTATTTTTCTAGAATTTTTTTACTTGCAGCGAAATTGTTTAAAAAAAATGCGACCCCGCGCCCGACTGGACCAAGGGCCCAGCCAAGCAGGCCGGCCCAGCCGCCGCTGCCGCCTCTCGCCGGGTCGGGACAGTGTTCCGACCAGCGCCGCCGCCGCCCGAGTCCGGGGAGGACTCTGCCTCCCGAGGCCGACCCCTTCCCCAAGTCGCCTCCCCGCCCCCTTTATAACCGCCACGCCGCCTGCCGCCCCGCCGCCGCGTCAGATCCGCCGCCCCGCACCACCCGTCGCCGCCGGAGCCCCTCGTCCCCTTTATAACCGTGGCCGCCTCTCGCCGGGTCGGGACAGAGTCCCGACCAGTGCCGCCGCCGCCCGAGTCCGGGGAGGACTCCGCCTCCCGAGGCCGACCCCTTCCCCAAGTCGCCTCCCCCACCCCCTTTATAACCGCCGCCCCCATGCAGCCCACACTGCCGTCGCCGCCCCATGCCTCCAGCGCCGCCACCACACGCCGCCCCCGCTGCCTGCCGCCCCGCCACCGCGTCGGATCCGCCGCCCCGCACCACTCGCCGCCGCCGGAGCCCCGAGCCGAGGTAGCTGCCGCCCGTTTTTTGAGAAAAAACCGCTTCGGTTTTTTTTGAAAACCCTAGTTTTCGTTTTTTTAAATAGACCGGTTTTTCTCCGGTTTATTTATTTAGCGAGCGTTCGCTCGTCCATTCGTTTTAACGAACGCGTTCATCGTTTAGTTCCAATTAACGAACGTTCGTTCGTTAAACTGGTCGTCGTTTTCTTTTCCCCGGATTAAATCTGCGATTTTTCTGATTGCGATTTCTGATCCGATGTTCGTTCTAGTCTAACTTTTCGCTCGTTTGTCGGAATCAGGAGATTCAGGCGCTTGGAGTTTCATCTCGAAACCTTCTTTCCGTTTAACCAACTCAAACAAAATTTTGCCTCAGTAAAATTTGCCCTAGATTCAGATTGGTAAACAAAGCTTGTTTCTTTTGCCATTTGTCTTTCGTTGCTTCATTCGATTTGATTCTTTTGCCAACCGGAGTTCTTAAGTTGAACTTTCTGGTTAGATCTCTTTTTCGAGTTTTACCTGTGCATTTGTTGAGTACTTATTGTATGCTTGTTTGTTTGCAATAGAGTACCCAGAGTGCGCCGCTTACTACTTCAAATCGCTAGGTTTCCCGGAGCATCAGCAAGGCAAGTAACACTTTGATCATACCTTCCAACTACCCAGTTTTTATTGCATTAGATCAATCCTCACACATTGCATGATTAGGATCTAATTAAATTGTGCGTTTGGGAAGTAGATCAGGTAGTACCTATTACCTGTTGTTATCGAAACTTTGGGAGTTACTTCTACGTTTGCTTATTATGCCATGCTATGCTAGTAGACGTGGATTGGGTGAGTGGAATCCATGAGAGATGTGAGATTGTTAAACTAATGGTTTATCTAAGGTGGCAACTTAAATACACATCTGGGTGGATTGAGGCACCTGGGTATTCCAGCGATTGCCTGTTTTCTTTTGGACCGCCACCCAGGCTCAAAGGGATCATGAGATTATTCATACTAGAAACTTCCGGGTGCAGCCACAAGCTAATATGGGCTCTAGCATAGTTGAGTAAGTTGTGCAAACTCTTACAATGGTAGACTAGCAGATGTAGGGGAAAGTAGGTGTAACGGTCTACCCGATCATAAGGTGCTAGTGCTTCTTAAAGACTATGTCTCGGTCATCTGTTTCTCAAACACCATGTAGTGCGAGAAATCAAACGGAGGCGATCGAGTCTTATGGGGAAAAGTGCGCAAACCTCTGCAGAGTGTATAAACTAATCATGGTTAGCCGTGTCCCCTGTGACGGACATTCTTGAGTATCTAGTACCCGGATTATCCTGTGAATCTCATCATGTTACTCTAAAATTAAATTGTTGGGTTTTTGTTTAATGATGATGTTTAATTGGGGTTGAGAATGCTGTCAACCATTCTCAATGTTTAACAACTACCATGATAGTTAAATAAAATGTATTGCTTTGTAGTAGGGAAAAAATTGGCTTTACGTAAAACTATAACCATAGAGCTTTCCACCAGCCAAATATGCATATAGTATAGCCTATTTCATTTCATTACTCTATGTGTTACATTGCCAGCAAATTCTATGTGCTGACCCGTTTCAGGCTGCAACGTTAATGTTGCAGACTTTTCAGACGACGATTAAGGTGCTTTTAGGTCGTGGTTCTATACTCAGTCATGCTGTTGGAGTTGATGGACTCACTTATCTTCCAAGCCTTCCGCTGTTATCGTTATTAGATGGCCTTACGCCATATTTATTGTAATAAGTTCTCTTTTGAGACACTTGATGTAATAAGTGTGTGATTGCTACTCTGTCATAAATCCTTCAAGTACTGTGTCGTGTCAGCATTACTGATCCAGGGATGACACCTGAGCATAGAGATTGGATCGTTTGAGGTCTGATCGCTACAAGATGATATTAGAGCACACGCCGACTGTAGGACACGGCCACTAAGCTAAAGACCTAGATCACTACTCACTCTTCTCATTCTGACTTCTCATCTTTTCTACTCTTTTAGGATGGCGGATGCAAAGAACAAGTTCACGAAACCGGATGAAGATACACCCTTTGGACGCCACTTGAAGGAAGTCACTAGATACCTGAACATCGGAGTACCAAGCTTCACCGGAACCTACAACGTCACTTTACCTGAAGAAGACCGCTGGATAATTCAAGTTCAAGTTCCAGGAAGGACGTTTATGCCAGTCACTGAGCCCATAGACTTTTCTTTTGATGCACCAACTTGGAATTTAGGAAAGAGCATGGCAGCTCACATCGCCATGGGATGCATTGGAGAAGTTTACCGCAATGATATCAAGGATACTATCTACCAGATTTGTGGGCGCCGAGATGAGCACTGGGAGATGATCAGCACCAGGAAGGATAGATCAATTGCAGCTTTTATCCAGGAGTTAAACCAACACATTCGACGTGAGGAGAACCAGATGTGTGCCGACATGATAGATCTGAAGAAGGCAAAGACTAGAATCAAGGAACTGGAGGAAGAACTCAAGGCTACAAGTGAAGATTATGAAAAGGAAATTGAAGTATTAGTGGAGAAGAATGGCGATCTGATCAAGAAGATTGGAATATTCATGGGAGGCCCGACACCAGTAGAAGAAGACGAAGAACCTATGGAAATTCGCCCGGAAGACTACATCATCCTCGACGACACCGACTCGGATCCAGATGATAGCGATGATGACTATGTTGATGAAGCTGGAGCAGATATCATGGAGTCTGCAACCGAAGAATATTTCTAGTAAACCACCCCGTCAGTAGTAGTAGTCCAGCATGTAAATATAGTAGTCCGAACACTTTTGTGATAGTTAGATCGATTGTATGCCCTTGTTTGATTGATTGGATGAAGTGGATTGTTTGCTTTTGCCTCATGTGCATATGGGTAGTGTTTTCTCTTTAGACCCCCTCTATTCTTAAATCTCATCTTTTCTAAACCCTCAGATGCCTCCGAGACGTGACCCCGGATTTACTTTCCCACCGGAGCTCACCCAGTTGATCTAGCAGCAGAACACATTGATGCAGTTGCTAGTCCAGAATCAGAATCAGGGGAACAACAACAACAACCCACCACCACCACCTGTTGATCCCCTAGCCCGTTTTCTTAGGCTGAATTCACCGGTGTTTTCCAGTAGCACCGAGCCGATAGTAGAAGATGATTGGCTCTGCAAGACAGCAAGGGAGTTGACCACAACATGATGCACAGATGCGGAAAAGGTGAAGTTTGCCGCACATCAGCTTGAAGGACCCGCAGCATCATGGTGGGAGAATTTCACAGCCACTTTCCCTGTCGACACGGTAATGTGGGACCAGTTTCAGCAGGCTTTTCGTACTGCCCATGTTTCAGCAGGATCTATGGCCATGAAGAAGCGAGAGTTTCGCAACTTGCGCCAAGGAGGACGGACAGTTGGCCAGTATGTGGAGGACTTTATTAAGTTAGCACGTTATGCCCCAGATGATGTTGCTACGGATGTAGCTAAGCAGGAGAAGTTTCTGGAAGGACTGAATGATGAGTTGAGCATGCAGTTGATGGTAGCAACTTTCAACAACTACCAGGAGTTTCCCTAAGGTGCCCCATTTTGGTGTTAGGGGCAAGTTAACTCCTCGCTACTTGAAATTCATGCTCCATCTTATTCAAGTGTGGAATTGTAGCCTACCAAATTGAACCTCCGTCATATGTTTCTTTCCATCCACCTGATGTGTGTTTTATGTCTCAACTCAAGAGATGTTTCAACGTCTCACTCCATGAGTTGATCTTGAGTTGCTCGATCTTTGAGAAGATCGATTCTTGTAGAGTTTCCTCTGTCGTCACTGTGTTGGACAAAGATCTCGAAAGCAAGAACGTCAAGATCAATTTGAAGCAATGAATCAACATCTTCGAGAAGGGCAGTTGGATCATGAAGATCATGTTAATTTTGTGTCCCCTCTGTCTTCTTACCTCACGTGTTGAATCTCGGGACGAGATTCTTCTTTAGTGGGGGTGAGTTGTCACAACCCTAGATTTGCTTGTAGTAAGTTGCATCTGTGAGCATCCATGCATCATGTTTAAATTCAGTAGAATTTGAATTGGGGATGTTCAAACCCTAGCACCAAATGAATCCAAATAGGTTCAACTAAAATCTTTTTCAATGATTTCAACATGCCCTTTAAAAATATTCATCATTTCTGGATCAAGGTGGAAGCATCTACCAAAAAGGTCCACATTTTTGGAGGACATATTTGGACTTTGAATTAATTCAATCATATTTGAATTGGAGCTATTTGAATGCTATATATATTTTAGATGCTCCAAAAATGATGGAAATTGTTAAGGGTCACTGGAATAATTCAGAAAGCACCCATAATTATTTCCAGGATTTTATGAAATGGTTTAGTATTATTACTAGATCAAAACAGAGAAAAATAAATAGAAAAAGAAAAGAATAGGGAAACAGAAACCTACCTGGCACTTACCTCGGTTGGTTACTGTGCAGCCCAGCCGGCCCATCTGGCCATGCCAGTCGTCCTCCTCCTTGCGCCAGAAGGACGAGGGCGTGTGGCCGCCGTGTGCACACACGCGCCGCGCCACCTCCTGCTCCCCACCGCTGCCTCGACGCGCCTGTGAGTCCCACGCACCCCCCTCGGCCCGTGTCACTCTCTCTCGTGTTGATCCCCTCCTCTATTCCCTTTGCCGAGATCCACCGAGCGAGCTCCTCGCTGTTGTTCGTTGTAGACACACCCACCATGCTCCCTTCGACGCCTCGACATGTCCAGATGCTCCGCCTACTCGCCATCGACCTCTCCGATGACCCACACAAGCCGACACACCCTCCAGAGCTTCCCTCGATGTCGTCTTCCTCATCGGTGCCGCGGATGACCGTCGTGAATCCATTGCCGTCCGGCCTCCCTCGAGCTCGCTGTCCACCTCTACGGGATCGACGTGAGCTCACCATCCATTTCCCCCTCTTAGTTTCGTTGTTCGTGCACCGTAGCTAGGTTATCTACCGAGGCCGAGACCCCACCACCACCGGCCATGTCGCCGCCGTCGCTTTAGCCACCACAGCTCGTGTCCGACCTCACGCCCGTGCTCAGGAGCTCCCAGAAGGCCAACCCCACAACACGTTTCCCCTCCCGTGCACCCTAGCGCCGAGTCGGACCTGGCCGCACTCCGGCTATCGCTGCGAACTCTGCTCCGGCGAGCTCCCGTGCCCCTCCAGCCTCCCACTTACCTCCCTGGATGCGGGCGAGCCCGGGTTATGCCCCAGTGCCCTCAGCCGCCGCCCCCGTCGCCTTTAGCGCAAGTCCGGCGCGCTGTCGCCGTTGTATTGGTTGTCGCCGGCCAAACCCTGGCGGGCTGACGTGGCCCCTTAGTTAGGTGCTAATTAACCACCCCACCTTCACTGACAGTGGGCCCCAGCGCCCCTAATTTTTTAGTTAGATTAGAAATAACCCCCTTTTAACCGTGTGCCACTAACGCGTCAGGTTTTACCCTGGTCAGCGCTGTTGACCTACAGACGCAGGCATGACTCAGTGCTGACGCAATAACATTTTTCTGGATTTAAACAATTCAAGAAATTCCAGACATTGTTACAAACTTCAAAAAATCATAGAAATTCGACCATAACTCCAAATGAAATGATTTATATATGAAAAATTATCAGAAAAATCCAAAGAATCTGTTTATGCCATCCTCATGCATGTTTGAACAACTTACAACCACTGTATATGACAATTTGAATAAATGGCATTTGAAATGTATTATATGGAGTTTGAATTTGAACCATTGGTTCAAACCAACTTCATTTAATCTGGTTGCTAGTTGCATTAGCTCAATTAAAAGATTATTGCCATGTCATGATCATGCATCATATTGTTGCATCGCATTGATTGTGTTCCCTCTTGTTTGCCGGTGGTTGTTCCCCCTCGGTAGACGTATGTTCCGGTGATGAGTTCGATGACACCGATGAAGAGTTATACTATCTTCAAAAGTGCCAGGAAAGGAAAACCCCCGTGTTCATTCCGATACAATCCCACCCTGTCTCGCTCCTGCTCTCTTTTACTGCATTAGGGCAACAATGATTTAACTGTCACATGCTGCGCTAGTTGAACCCCTTTCCTCTGCATGACCTATCATTGCCGCAGTAAATAGATGAAACCCACTAGCATGAGTAGGAGTTGTTTGAGCCCTGATGTTCCTACTCATTCATGCTTGTTGTTATGCCTGCTATTGCTTAGAGTTGTGTCAGGTCTGATTCATTGGGGATGAATTGGAATGTGGTCATCATGTCCTACTGTTGAGAGCTAAGTGTGTGAACACGATTTGGTAAAGGTAGTGGTGAGAGGCCATGTAGGAGTACATGGTGGGTTGTCTCATTGAAACCGTCCTCAAGAACTGAGTTCCGTGTCTGTGATCCAAGACAGTTACTACCAGAAATTGGGTTCCGGTAACTCGACCCCTTTGGGCTTATTAATCGCCTCGATCTCTGTCTAGGAGTTGCAACTAGTCTCTGGTGTTTGTAGGTTGTGTTAGTAGTCTACCAAGTGGCACCCGGTATAGGTGGGCTTGGGATAGACTAGGCACTGTGGCACGGTGTACCAAGCATAGATCCATCCGACGAGGTGGGCTTGGGAACCCTGTACACATCGTTTGGGCCGTGAGAGACACCCCGGCCGGATGATAGAGGCGAGGGTGTCCCGATCTTTCAATGAGATGATAACTATCGATTTGGTGGAGAAGACTTTGACGATCCGACTACAAACGTGCACGATGTTGTGCCTTAGCAATTGCTAAACCAATCTCCCGAGGTTACTGATGATGCTGGAAGCACGATCAGCCCGACCACGAAGGTCTATTCCTGCACACAATCTAAGAACAAGCAAGAATATGATAATGCAATCTGAATATTGCGAACATAGATGAAGTATTGATAAAAGTGGGGATCCGAAAGCGGTCTTCGTCTAGTCGTTGGACACAAACTAAGTACACGAAGTTGCAATGGCTAACTTTTAACTAAACAAATCCCAAGGAAAAATCTATTAGATGGATCTACTTATATAGGAGCAAGGTGTGGCGGCCAAGGAGGTGGAAGGACCTCCCAAAGCAGCCTAAAACTAACCCTAGGTCGTACATCGCTCATGGGCCCAAGTGGAGGTGGTACAACACCTTTGTACTTGTTGTTTGACTCAGATTCTGATGCAGTGTCAGATTGTTTCATCGATATCTCAATGCTCTGGACGAATTTGAAGGTGATTCCAATTGGGTTGGAAAGAAAACGAAATCTACTTTCCAACAAAAACGAATCACCCAATTTGGAATCCGTATGAAAAAGTTGTTGACGTTTTGAGTCAGGTATGTCTATGCAGTCCGAATCTGAATGCAGAATGTGAAAGACTTGGACTCTATCTTCTCTTGGCCCAAAAGTGACGTGAGAGGACTTTTTGAACAGAACCTAAACTTCTCCTTTTCCTGTATCTTCGTATGTGGATTGTACAAATGTCCCATACACCTGCAATTAGACAAAACACAAAAGTGTCTGAAGTATTTTTGTTCTGGATAACATAAATACATTATTGAATAGTTTGCACTAGAAATCTCCTGACAAATATGCATGTATGCAATATTTTTGGTCGTATCCAAGGTAGTCATGTCCTCATCATCCTCTCCTTCTATAAAACAAAGCCGTCCTCGGCGTTGCTTAATCTGAAATGCGGCTAACAAAAGAGACAAGCTGTACATGTTGTATACGTATATGTCATCCATTTTTACTTCCCTTGATTTTTGCACATATGAGACATTTATACATGAGTAACTTTCATAGTTCATAAAATCTAAAGCCAAAAAATTATCACAAGTAGAAGGCATGAAAATATTGCAACTCAGTTTGCACATATAAGTGAAGCTCTTATTCATATCAAAAGATTGATAATATTCATCATTAAACCATCCCAACATTGGTGAATAACTCTTACTTGCATCAAATTTACATACGACAACATTCTTAAATAAGCAAACATGCAATAAGTCATTGGACACAGAATCTTCACCAAGATTAGAGGTCATATCAAAATGATTAAACATTGGTTCTTTTGCATCAACAATTAATTGAATGGGTGCACTCAAAATTGTTGGTATTTCAGTTGTTTGATCACATGGCAAAGTCAAATTATCAACACGGTCCTCTAAAATCGGTGGTACGATCAAAGTAGTGGGTAGCTCATCAGATGGTGCATTCAAATTGACAAGGCACTCATCATTCTCATGTAGAGATGGAAGATCTGTACCTTTGTCATTACCTCTTATGATCAACTCAGATGATGTAGTGACTCCCGGGGGTGATGTGTCACATGGTGGAGGTGATGTAGTCCTCACAACAATGGATGTGGTTGTCATAGTATGCCTAGTAGTTGAAGGAACAATCATATCAAGTCTTGGAATGTGCACCGTGCGCTTGTTCTCCTCGTGGGCAACACGTCGTTTTATTTCCTGTTCAGCTTTGCAAGCAAGACGAAACAAATGGTCCATAGGAGGACACTCTTCATGAATTAATATCTCTTGAATATCATGGTTCAATCCTCCCCAAAATCTATCCATAAAATCATCTAAACTTTCTTCTAAAGAGGAATACAACAAGGTAGTTTGTAAATCATCATAATATTTTGATACAGTGTCACTACCTTGTTTTAAATGTTGCAACTTCTTAATCATGTCACGAGTATAATAAGCGGGAACGAAAGTATGTCGCATGGAAAGTTTCAAATCATCCCAAGTAGTAGGTATATAATCAGGGTGTAACTGACAATATTCACTCCACCAAACCAAAGCATAACCAGTGAAAGAAGCAACCACAACCTTAACCATTTTATGTTCATCAAAATTATGGGAAGCAAATATATTTTTTATGTTGTACTCCCATTCAATATATAAAGCAGGTCTAAAACGGCCATTAAATGGTGGTATATATACATTAACCTGGTCATGTGCATTTGGATGTTTGTGCACCTCTTGTGACGGTTGTGGTATTTGCAAAGGTGGTGGCACGTCTCCCACGATCGACAAAGCCCATGAATTGACACTGGATCCTGTCATGATTAGTAGAAACAACAAACAGAATCCAAAAAAAAATGTTGCTATGAACTACTTGGAAGTGATGGTAAAATGCTCACAATATAGCAAATCTCAATATCTTACAAGTTCTTACCATGCAGCAGGTGGTGATCGGCAACTAGCGGTGTCAAATAACTCTGAAGATTGAGTAAAGCGATTGCCAGGGGAACGTACATATACACGGTGTAGAAATATGTGGTGCTGGGTTGGCTATATATGGTAGCAAAATATTAGCAATAATCAATTCAAAGATGCAATGTTGAATAAACGTTCAACGACGGTACTGTGCTGGTCCTAGGCTAGAGCGGACTAGATACGCGAGCCTAGAAACTAATGAGGTCACGGCGTAGCTCAACTAGCATCAATAAAGGATATGAAGTAGCTCTCGACAACAAGATATAAGTGAAGATCACAATAGAAGATAATGATATGAAACAACAACCAAGAAGGATATATCAACAACTTTCTCTCGAACTTTCCTCGGGAAAAGTTTGTGCCAATATTTTTGATAATTTTTTTCAAGAGTGATACTGTCTCAAGCTTTCAAACGCAAAAGGAAGCACTCAATTTCAAGTTGATATGAGGAATCAAAAAATTTGAAAACTGACGTGAAAACTGGAATAAGCTGTGTTCGTGAACTTCAGAGAGCAAAAAGACCTATTTAGAAGCCAATTTTGAGGTGCCAAATAGTGAAGTAGCTTCTGCAACTATTTAGACGTGGCTCGTCGCTAGCTTTTATTTGAGTACTTGTGGAGCCAAAACGGATTTTGTACGAGGAAGTTATGCCTGTTTTACTGAATAGTAAACAAAACAGATTCCAATCCGAATTCAGCTACGAGATTGAGACTAGATAGCTCTGAATTTTGTTTTTTCCTTCTCTCTTTTTTTCCTCACATTTTTTTCTTTTTTCCTTTTTTCTCTTTTTTTTCTCTCCCTCTTTCCAAAACAAACTAGATAAGATGCAGATTGGATCAAGCGAAGATGTGAACGATCTCAAATATGATTATGACAATGAACGGTGGGTAGCACATGGTGGAAATTGATGGATGGGTGGTGGACAACGGAAGGGATAATGATGCAGCGGCGGCGAGACTAATGTGAACAGAACTAGAAACTCTAAACCAACTAGACACTAAGACCAGCAACTCGACATGACGATGCAACCGATAATTCAACTATGCAAGCAATGAAAAGAAAATTGAAAAGGCTCAGACTGGCTTGGACAAAGGATGAATAGATCTAATTTTTTGTGGCTTTTTCTTGGATAGTAGGTAAGAAAATAAATCTAATCTAGGAAAAACTGGAAATTGTCACCGAGCAACCTGAAATCTGATACCACTTGATAGAGGCGAGGGTGTCCCGATCTTTCGATGAGATGATAACTATCAAATTGGTGGAGACGACTTTGACGATCCGACTACAAACATGCACGCCGTTGCGCCTTAGCAATCGCTAAACTAATCTCCCGAGGTTACTGACGATGCTGGAAGCACGATCAGCCCGACCACGAAGGTCTATTCCTGCACGCAATCGAAGAACAAGCAAGAATATGATAATGCAATATGAATATTGCGAATATATATGAAGTATTGATAATGGTGGGGATCCGTAAGCGGTCTTGGTCTGGTCGTTGGACACAAACAAAGTACACGAAGTTGCAATGGCTAACTTTTAACTAAACAAATCCCAAGAAAAAGCTACTAGATGGATCTACTTATATAGGAGCAAGAGGTGGCAGCCAAGAAGGTGGACGGACGTCCCAAGGCAGCCTAAAACTAACCCTAGGTCGTACAAGGCTCATGGGCCCAAGTGGAGGTGGTGCAACACCTTTGGAGTTGTTGTTTGACTCGGATTCTGATGCAGTGTCAGATTGTTTCGTCGATATCTCAATGCTCCGGACGAATTTGAAGGTGATTCCAATTGGGTTGGAAAGAGCACGAAATCTACTTTCCAACAAAAAAAGAATCACCCAATTTGGAATCCGTATGAAAAAGTTGTTGACATTTTGAGTTAGGTATGTCTGTGCAGTCCGAATCTGAATGCAGAACGTGAGAGACTTGGACTCTATCTTCTCTTGGCCCAAAAGTGACGTGAGAAGACTTTTTGAACAGAACCTAAACTTCTTGTTTTCCCGTATCTTCGTATGTGGATTGTACAAATGTCCCATACACCTGCAATTAGACAAAACACAAAAGTGTGTGAAGTATTTTTGTTCTGGATAACATAAATAGATTACTGAATAGTTTGCACTGGAAATCACCTCACAGATATGCATGTATGCAATATTTTTGGTCGTATCCAAGGTAGTCATGTCCTCATCACCGGATCTCCTTGTGGATGGAACCCGAATAGGCGATAAACCTGGACTAGAGACTTGTGTGGTTAGTCAGGTCATGGCCGACTCCCTCGCCAAGCTTCCGCCTGAAGGTTGCCGAGATACACGAGGTGTACATGGTGCTAAGTGGCGAGAGAATGTGTAAAGAAGTACACCCCTGTAGGGTTAACATGGTCTATTCGAATAGCCGCGTCCGCGATAAAGGACTACTGGGTTGCTTATGTAGTTCATAGACAAGTGAAAGTGGATACTCTAAAATGCGCAAGATAAGCGCGAGAGCTATGGATGGCCTTCTTGTAGGGAGACGGGAGCGGATCCATAGTGGTGTATTGATATGGTCAATATGTGGACTCGTGTGCGCCACCTCAAAAGAGTTACCAGCAGTCGTATTACAGGATAGCCACTGAGTAAAAGCTAACTTGCTGTAGTTAAACTCCACCACCACTTTGTTGTTACTGATGCATATATAGCTAGTTCTGATGTAAGTCTTGCTGGGTACATTGGTACTCACATTTTCTTAATTTATGTTTTTGCAGAGAGACTTTAGTCTCACTAGTAGTTCTGCATGGACTTTGACGTTTAGCTTGTTACCTCAGCTACGATCTCGTACCCTTGGGAGGGTCGTGTAGATAGTCAGGCTTCTCAGCCTTTTCTACTTGTAGTTGTCTATACTTAGACATGTTGTGCTTCTGTTGCCTGTATGCTCTGTATGTTGGGTCATGTGACCCATGTTTGTAATATCTAACTCTTCTGAGTCTTATAAATAAATAGAGTCATAGAGTTTTGTTGTGATGCCATGTTGTATTTGCACATATCGGGCATATTGTGTGTATGTTATTCAAATGATTGGTATGTGTGGGATCTGACAACCTAATTGTTTATTCTTGGTAGCCTCTCTTACCGGGAAATGTCTCCTAGTGCTTCCACTGAGCCATGGTAGCTTGCTACTGCTCCGGAACACTTAGGCTGGCCGGCATGGGTCCTTCTTCGATCCTGTGTCTGCCCCTTCGGGGAAATGTCACGCGTTGTTCCTTTAAGTCCTTTTAGCTTGCAATGACTTGGGTTCATACGTTGATGACCGACACATTCGTTGCTGGATCATGTATGCATGTCCCTGTAAGTTAGTGCCAGTTTGGGTTCACGACTAGTCATGTCGTCCCGGGTTCTCTGTCATATGGATGCTAGCGACACTATATATACGTGAGCGAAAAGGCGCAAACGGTCCCGGACCAGGTAAGGTGGCACCCGTGGGAATACTGTGTGTGAGGCCGCAAAGTGATATGATGTGTTACATGCTAGATCTGTGTAGCTTAGAATCAGGGTCCTGACGAAGATGGCTTGAGATCCTTATCAGTCAGGTTCTTCCGTTGAAATGTGTCATAATAAAGGATGTTAATACTACTGCCACCGTCCATAAGAGCCTTAGTGAACTTATAACCACCAACTTGAGGGGCCACCACCAATGCCATTTGACCCGGATTTTCAACACGGGGCGGGTGATCTACCCGACTCCATGTTATTGGATGCTCTGACCACCACAAATACTAGGGTATCACCAGCTCAATATATTAACCGTGCGCTTGTGAACCTTCTGATCACATGCTTGTAGAGACTAGTTGTGAAAACATGATACTGACCCCCGTTGAGCTGCTTTGGATTATTCTAGTATCCTGACTGCTGCTGCTAGTTACCCTGACCACACTGTTGGTTATAACCACCTGCTTACCATGTCCTTGATATCCAGAACTTGAGACGCCGCCACCAAAGTCGGGCCCCTGTGAGCCGGATCCAGACCCGCTAGGCGGGCCATTATTATTTCCTTGATTCTATCTGAAGTTGGAATTCTTGTAATCTCGCATGATGAAACAATCCTTCCAAGCATGAGCCGCCGAGTTATCAGGCAGACTTTGTTTTGGGCAAGGCTCATTGAACATTGCTTCATGATTTAAAAATTTCCCACCAAAGGACTTGTTGGGGATATCACTACTGGGCGTAAACCGGCCTATCTGGGCCGGGTTAACTTCATCAGTAGTTAACTATGTTAAAACCCAAGAAGGCAGATGAGGGCTCAAGGCCCATAGTCGGTTCAAGGCCTGTAGCCGTAAACTAGCGTTGGTATGTAACTTGTATTGTAAGTTAGGAATAAGTAGAAACCAAACCGGACACATCTATGAGCCGGTATTGGGACTCTGTGAACCGACGGGTGTCACCCGTGTATATAAGGGGACAGCCCGGCGGCGATTCAAGGACAACATACAACAACTCGAGACTTAGGCGAAGCTTGTTTGCTCCCTAGTCATCGAAATCCCATCAATTCCATCACAAGTAGACGTAGGCTTTTACCTTCATCGAAGGGGCTGAACTAGTATAAACTCTCTTGCGTCCCTGTGTCCGCTTTAACCCCTTCAAGCTAACCCGTCGCGATGGCTCCATGACTAAGTCCTTTCTCTAGGACATCTGCCGTGACAAAACCACGACAGTTGCAGCCCACCGTGGGGCTATCGCACGGTGGTTTCAGGTTCTTGGAGGGCCGCTTTGAAGGACTCAAAGGCTACGCCGTAGGCCGGATGACTAAGAGTCGTCGCGACAAGCTCTACATCGACGATGCAGGCTGGGGCCCCGAGGCTGGCTCAGTCGAGTACGGGTATCGGGTCCCCTTTGGTGGCATTCACGTTTTCATCGGCAAGATCGGTGAACCGGGCCCTGATCCGGACATCTGCACCGACCTCGTCGAACCTGCTCAGCATGCGCGATCCGCCCGGGTTAAACCGGCCATGAAGCGTGCCTTCGTGGGATTCATCCATGGAGGAAGTTATGAGGATGGATCGGAATCTCACGGCGAGACCGTCGTTTGTTCCGACGATGAGTCATCAACCGGAGAAACCGAATCTCTATATCAGCTACAAGATGGCCGGATTGGGGGCTGTTCCGATGGCGACAGTATTCCGGACCCCTCTGATCTGCCCAACCGAGTTGGAATATTCATGGCCGGCACACAGGCAGTGCTTCATTCTTCGACCGCTGCGCCAATGACCTCCGGTTCAGTAGCGGCGATGGCTGCCGGGGCAGGAGGCTCTGTATGCCCGCCGGCTCAAGTTCTATCAGATCTATTTGATGCATTGGCTGTGCTCATGGCAGAAGCTAACCCGGCGGATCAGGACACCCACAGCGCGTAGATAGCAAAGGTGAAGGAACAGATCACCCATGCCAAGGTGGACCTGGCAGCTGAGGATGCCAGGATGACCACAGAACGGGCCGCTCTAGACGCACAAGCCTACATGCTCATGTTGGACCAGAACGCGTCGCATGAAGTCATGAAGAGGAAGTACCGATCCCGTTTGCCTTTGGTTTTCGAGGCCAGAGACCTTTTCAACACCCCAGGAGCAGGAACCAGTAATCCGCTGGATGTAAACTGGGCGGAGGCTCCCGTGACCGGTGCGCCGGTTCAGCCCCGCCGGATGGATCTGCCTCGTCAAAACACTGTTATACCTCAGGCTGTTTCGACACCTCCGGGTCACTACTCCAACCCGATGGACAATCTCGTTGCCGCTGCTGCATGGCTGGAGGCCATTCCAATTGAAGGTGACTCGCCGCAGGCAGTAGAGACGCGACGGGTCAAGGAGCTTCTGAGGACAGCTTTGGTCCAACGGGAAGCATACTCGTACAGCCGCGACCGGATTCACTCGACCCCTCGTCCAAGCCGGAGCTATAGCAGGCATATGGATGAACCGGCAGTGTCAAGTAATGAACGATGTGGAGCACCCCACGGCAACAACCCGACGGGTGGTGCTGATAACGCTCAGGAAGTGGTGGACCGGGCCCGAGCGCGTAGGAAGGCCGAGTTAGCCACACAGTATCAGGCTCGGTAGCTTACGCCGGTTCGTCCAACTATCTCGATCGAACCTGGTGTTACTTCTAGTTCTTTTGAAGTGCCTTGCCTTGTCCCCACTTTACGCAATGTGCGCCTGCCCAAGGATTTCAAAGGCCCGCGCAAGGTACCAAATTACACGGCAGATCAACCTCCAGAGACATGGGTGCAGAGCTATGAGATGGCCATGGAGATGCTTGATGTGGATGACGCGGCGTGTGTGAAATACTTCACCATGATGCTCGAAGGAACGGCCCGTACTTGGTTAAAAAGCTTGCCGGCTAATTCTATCAGTTCATGGGCCCAATTACGAGCCCGTTTTATCAGCAATTTCAAGGATACATGTAAACAGCCTATGTCGATAGTGGACTTAGCTGCCTGCGTCCAGGAGGAAGGAGAATCAACGACTCATTGGGTGCGCCGGGTCTCACAAGTGTTGCATTCATCAGACCGCATCAATGCTGACACCGCAGTCTTAACCCTAGAAGGCAACTGCCAGTTTGGGCCCCTGAAGCTGAAGTTGGGACGGATGAAGCGCCATTGCACTGACATGGGAACCCTCATGGCTGCTTTGGTAAACTATGCTGATTCTGATAGTACCAAGGATCCCGAATCTGATGATGACAAGGCAGGGAAGGGAAAGAGGAACAACAACTCCAAAGGTCAGCAGCATCACTTGGCAGGCAATGGTGGTGGAGGCAAGCGTAAAGCGGATGGTAACATGGACTTTGTGGCTAATACCAACACGCAGGACAAGGGCCAGCGACGCAGGGGTAAGCCGCCAAAACACAGTGGGGCACCAAACCCTAACCTAGACCGCCTAAATTATCTACTGAGCCAGCCCTGTCCGAGACATGGGACGAAGGAGGTGCCAGCAAAACACCTTTGGAAGGATTGCTTCATTATGCAGGAGTTCAAGAATTCTAATGCTTTCCGGTATGATCACGGCTCCGGCGGTGGCTTAGGATCCGGGCCGGGTTACAGTGGAGGAAATTCCGGTTCAGGATTTAATGGTAATCTGGGCGGACATAATAATCAAAATAACCAGGGTGGTTACAACCAACAGCAGCAACAGTCAGGTTACCAGAGTAACCCAAAGCAGTTGAATAGTGGGCAGTACCATGTCTTCACCACTAGCTTGGACAAGCGAGACCAGAAGGTTCAGAGGCGGGCAGTCAACTCTATTGAACCGGTCGTGCCCCGTTATCTACGCTGGTCTGAACAGCCAATCATATGGAGCAGAGAGGATCACCCTCCCCAGGTTGATAATCCGGGTCAGTTGGCTCTGGTGGTGGCGCCTCAGGTGGGAGGTTACAAGTTCACCAAGGTGCTCATGGATGGAGGGAGCAGCATTAATATGTTGTACTATGAGACCTTCCGTCGTATGGGACTAACAGATAAAAATCTCAAACCGTCTAATACGGTATTCCACGGTGTGGTACCTGGCAAGTCAGCATATCCTGTTGGTAAGATAGCTCTGGAAGTGGCCTTTGGAGATGATCATGATTCCAGGTCGGAAACATCAACGTTTGAAGCGGTGAAAATCCAAAGTCCATATCACGCCCTATTTGGGCGACCGGCCTACGCCAAGTTTATGGCACGGCCCTGTTATGTGTATTTGCAGCTCAAGATGCTGGGTCACAAGGGGACAATAACGGTTCACGGAAGCCGTAAAATCGCTTTGGAGTGCGAGGAAGGAGATGCGGCCTACGCAAAGTCAGTTTGTGCCACCGAGGAGCTGAAGTATTATAGGGACAATGTTGATCCGGCGGACATGACTCCATTAAAGAAGCCAACTACGGAGCATGATCCGGCCCTGAAGTTCAAATCGGCAGCAGAAACTAAGCTTGTTGACTTCGTACTTGGCGATTCGTCCAAGCAGTTCGGCATCAGTGCCAACTTGGATCCAAAATAGGAAAGCGCGCTCATCGAGTTCATCCGTGAGAATCGGGACATTTTTGCATGGAAGCCCTTTGACATGCCAGGTGTACCGAGGCAACTCGCTGAGCACACCCTTAATGTGGATCCTAAATACAAATAGGTGAAACAGTTCCTCTGTTGGTTTAACGAAGAAAGACGCAAAGCGATTGGAGAAGAGGTAGCCAGGCTCTTAGCAGCTGGCTTTATTGTTGAAGTTTTTCACCCTGAGTGGCTTGCCAATCCGGTGCTAGTCCTTAAGAAAAATGGCACCTGGCGCATGTGTGTGGATTACACAGATCTTAATAAGGCTTGTCCAGCAGATCCTTTTGCCCTCCCCCGTATTGATCAAATTATTGATGCTACTGCGGGTTGCGAGCGTTTAAGTTTTTTGGATGCATATTCTGGCTATCATCAGATCAAAATGGCAGTTAAGGACCAGGAGAAGACGGCATTCATAACTCCCTTTGGAGCCTTCTGCTATGTGTCTATGCCCTTTGGGCTCAAGAGTGCCCAGGCAACTTATCAACGGTGTGTACAAAATTGTCTCCACAAGCAGATTGGCCGTAATGTACATGCTTACGTGGATGATATTGTGGTTAAGTCCAGGGAGAAGGAGACTCTGGTTGACGATTTGAAGGAAATCTTTGATAACCTGAGGACGTACAAGATGATGCTTAATCCGGCCAAGTGTGTCTTTGGTGTACCGGCAGGCAAATTATTGGGTTTTCTGGTGTCCAACAGTGGAATTGGGGCTAATCCGGAGAAGATCACAACCATCACCTCCCTGGCTAAACCGAAGTGTATCAATGATGTTCAACGCCTGGCAGGCCGGATTGCCGCGTTGAGCCAGTTTATCAGCCACCTTGGTGAGAAGGCAGTCCCTTTGTATCAGATGTTGAAGAAGACGGATCAGTTCGTCTGGAGTTCCGCTGCTGATGAAGCATTTGAGGACTTAAAGCGGCAATTGGCCAATCCGCCTGTGCTCGCCGCTCCCATTGACAAGGAGCCGTTACTGCTATATGTTGCCGCTAATGCTCGTGCGGTCAGCGTGGCTATTGTGGTGGAGCGAAAGGAGGCAGGTAAGGAGCATCCGGTTCAACGTCCGGTCTATTATATCAGCGAGGTATTCATTGAGTCCAAGCAAAGGTATCCGCATTGGCAGAAGCTGGTGTACGGAGTTTTTATGGCAAGCCGGAAGCTTAAGCAATACTTCCAAGGGCACCCAATTACGGTGGTCATTTCTGCTCCTTTGGGGGATATCATCCAGAACCGGGAAGCGACTGGCGAGATTGCCAAGTGGGCTATAGAGCTTGGGCGGCACGGATTGAAGTATGTGCCTCGGACGGCGGTTAAGTCTCAAGCACTTGTTGATTTCATCAATGATTGGACGGAAATGCAAGCACCTGAAGAAAAGCTGGATCACACATATTGGACCATCCATTTTGACGGATCCAGACAATTGGAAGGCTCGGGGGCTGGAGTCGTATTAACTTCCCCACGAGGTGATAAGTTTTGTTATGTTCTCCGTTTAATGTTCCCTTGTACTAACAATGCAGCTGAGTATGAAGCCTTGCTCCATGGTCTCCGGATGGCTAAGGAGATGAACCTAAGTCGAGTGAAGTGCTTCGGTGACTCGGACCTCGTGGCTCAACAAGTATCTGGCACTTGGGACTCCAAGGACCCACTCATGGCAGCATATCGTCATGAGGTGGATATTGCTGCAGGTCACTTTAAAGGCTATCAGGTGGACCACGTGGACCGACAGAAGAATGAAGCAGCGGACACTTTAAGCCGGCTGGGCTCTCAGCGCAAATCGGTCCCGCCCAATGTTTTTCTGGATGTGCTGCACAACCCATCGGTCAAGCTCCCTGGTGAAGCGGATTTGGCTATTCCTGATCCAGAGGCTCAATTGGTGGCAGCTCTTCATGTCATCCCAGATTGGACGCTTCCTTACCTGGCGTACATGAACCGGGGCGAGTTACCAGAGGATGAGACTCTGGCCCGACAGATAATCCGGCAGTCCAAGTCCATGACTATTGTCAATGGCGAGTTGCATCATTACAGTGTATCAGGGGCGCTTCAACGTTGTGTATCTCCTGAAGAAGGCTGTGAAATTTTGGGTGAAATCCACGAAGGAGATTGTGGTCACCACGTGGCTATTTATTCAAATAAGTTCTGATGCGGCGATATTAATTACTTAAGTCCCAGTTTAACTACACAAAGTTGAACCGGCCCTTGGGGGCTACATTAGCGAATTTCAAAGCTTTAATA
This sequence comes from Triticum monococcum, assembly GCA_034509565.1. Classification (NCBI taxonomy): domain Eukaryota; kingdom Viridiplantae; phylum Streptophyta; class Magnoliopsida; order Poales; family Poaceae; genus Triticum; species Triticum monococcum. The sequence goes on from CM067845.1 coordinate 252,764,569, forward strand.
TTTATATTAGTAAGTCCCGGTTTGAAAGAAGATTACAAACCGATCCTTGGGGACTAGGCGAGTCAGCAAGAATTGAAGCATACAAGCAGGAAAGAGCATATGGAAGTTACCTCGTATTTATCTTTCATCATGTTAACCAGGCCGGCTTCATAGTCACGACTGGTATACAGCCGGTTCAGATAGCCGGAATGGATGTCTTGGGCGTTTAGAGCAGCGTAAGTCGCCAGATCAACATTCCACTTGCCCTTACCAAAGGCAGCAAATTCTTCCTTGGCAGTATGTTTAGACAAAGTGACAGGATTGCTTGGCTCTGTATGGCTAATGCCAGTAATAACAACTTCATCATCCTTGGCGTCGCCGGTTTGCATTGGGGCCGTCAGTTTATCAGTACACTTGGATGGACTGGTGGATTTCTCAACAGGACCGGTCAACAGGACCGGAGGTATCAACATGTCTTTCTTCAGTAATAAAATCATCATCTTGTGGTGGTGGATCGTTTGGCACATCCTCACGGATGGCCGCTTCAGGGTTGAGTACTCTGTCCGGTTCAGGAATAGCATCTTCTTCAGCCGCTTTATCTAGGCGAGCCTTCTTGCTTGGCTTAGGCTTGGCCCAGAAGGAGTAACAAAGGTCAGTACAGTATATGCTACAAAGTAATACACCAGAAGCATTATGATAAGTATGGCTTACCCAAGCACCATTTTGAGCGGCGGCAGCTGGGTAGCTGATGACTCGCCAGATGATGAATGGGAAGTGACCTAATAATCGGAGTCATACGGATTAAGAGGTTGACGAAAACAGCCCATTTTAGGACAAGCACTGACAGGCAAATTAGAGACCTCTGAATGGCATTTTTGAACCGAACTATTTGGTAAACCAGCGGAGGTAACTACCTGGCCACTATGCCGGGTTGTGCGGCGAGCTTTGTGCTGTTGGGTCTTCATAAGAAATTTGGGATCCAAGTAAGCAAGAGGATGAGAAAATTTAACCTTCCGGTTTGCTTGGCGGATTTTTAGTGAAGGCAAAGGATCTGAATCGGAGGAAAGAATAATTACCTCTGCAACATCAGCATGACTGGCCTCGGCATCATCCTGACAAATATCATCATCAATAAGGCGCGTGAAAAATAAGCCAAGTGAATCAAGTTCTACCTCATTGTCCGGGTTACCCACATCGTCATCAGCATCTGGATCAGAGGATGCAGTGGTTCTTTTCCTGTGGGTAGTCTTCTTCACAGCTTTAGTCTTTTGCCGGATTGATCTTTCCGGTTTGTCTGGTTTTTCTGGTTTCTCCTGCGGCAGTTTCTTACTCCAAAACGGATCATTATCCTGTTTAAACAGACATTGATATTAAACAATGACCAGATATATCAATAGCAGGTTCAGTAAAAAGAAAGATCAAACTCTTACAGCTGACCAGATATATCAATAGCAGGGTCATCAACATTGCCAGTATACTCGCACATCAAACCGGAGCGCTGACTAAGGGGCAGTATGCTCCATGATATCCAACAGCGAGCGAGATCAACTCTTGTTAAACCATTGGCCATAAAGGCTCTGAGCTTGGATAGTTGAGGAGCGTATTTGCTTCTCTCCTTGGCAGTCAACCTTTGCGGAAAGGGGTGTGTATTGCTAAGCCGCTCCGGATGAAAGCCAGGCAAAGGATTTTCACCAGTAGGGGAAGTGACTTTGCAATAGAACCATGTTTTATTCCACTCTTTGGGGTGGTTGTGCAGTTTGGCGTGAGGGTATGTGACCTCTTTTCTTTTCTGAATCGCCACACCACCCAATTCTATGTTGGAACTGTAGTAAACTCAGTGCGGCTGTTTAGATGGAAGCAGTCTCTGAACAGTTCAACAGTGGACTCCTCTTGAAAGAACGCCTCACATAATACTTGGAAGTGACACATGTTTGTAATAGAATTGGGGCCAATGTCTTGTGGGTGGAGTTGAAAATTGGCCAAAACGTCCCGGTAAAATTTAGAACCGGGCGGCTTAAAACCCCGGGCTAAGTGATCTACGAAAATGACGACTTCTCCTTTTTGAGGTGTGGGAGGGCATTCTTCACGAGGGACCCTCCAATGGATGGTATTTTTGCTGCCTAAAGCGCCGATCAGGACTAAGTTGTTCAGTTCAGTCTCTGTGACGCGAGAAGGGACCCATTTGCACTCATATACTTGCTTGGCCATGATGAAATCTACAAAATAGGTGATTCCGGTTCAAGAATGCATTGATTAAAGTACACTGGCATGTCCAATATTAAACCGGAGCCAGTTCTATCTAAACCGGAGTGTTATGAAGAACAGCATCTAGCGGTTCAACAAGGGGACTAATGGTATATACTGGGTTGTTAATTTTTCTACACCAAGTTAAACCGCCAGATCTAGGCATTGAAACAATTGAGATTGTTGATGGGTAAGTGTACAGAAACAGATTTCACAAGTTTTCTCTATGGCGACGGATCTGAAGCAAGTTCAGAAAAGAAGGAAAATATTCAAGGTTCAAAAAAGAACAATACCGAATCAATGGGCAGAGATACAGGTAGATCTATGGTCTTGAGGCATATAAGTAAAGGCGGATGCTAAGAACTACCGCTACACAGAGCAAAGGTTCACAGGTTCATCTAGGATCTATCATATGCGTACGAAGCAGGCGATGAACACTGAAGAACTTGGAAACCCTAGAACGGATCTATGGAGGAAACCCCATCAATTCCATCACAACTAGACGTAGGCTTTTACCTTCATCGAAGGGGCCGAACTAGTATAAACTCTCTTGCGTCCCTGTGTCCGCTTTAACCCCTTCAAGCTAACCCGTCGCGATGGCTCCACGACAAAGTCCTTTCTCTAGGACATCTGTCATGACAAAACCACGACAGGACTGCTTGCCATTACCGTTGCGGCGTTGGCCCATACACCTAGTGTTGGTGTTAGCCACAAATCTGACCCATTGTTAGGGTGTCTTCATTTTCCACCATTACTTTGGTTGTTGCCATATTCTGCTGCTGACCTTTTCCTTTACTACTCTTCTTACCCTTACTGGACTTCTCATCATCTGATCTAGGGTCTTTGGTGTTATCAGAATTGGCATACTTAATTAGAGCTGCCATAAGCTCTCCCATGTCATTAGAATGATGTTTAAGCCGCCCAAGCTTTTGCTTGAGAGGGGTAAAATGAAAATTCTTCTCCAAGACCAGAACAGCTGAACCCGCCGCAGTTCTATCCGATGAGTGGATAATAGCTGAAACCAGACGAACCCAATGGTGGGCTGACTCATCATTCCGCTGCACACAGTTATCTAGATTGATAATCGTCAAAGGCTGCTTACATGTTCCTTTAAAAATTCTGAACGAAACGCACTTTCAACTTGGCCCATGAATTGATGGAATTGGGAGGTAATACCTTTATCCAGGTTTCAGTCGTCCCATCTAGCATCATGGTGAAGTACTTGGCACATACAACTTCGTTAACATCCAGCATATCCATGGCCAATTCATTGCTCTCAACCCAAGCCTCAGGGGGGAGATCAGGTGATGCGGAGCATCCTATGGACGTCACCATATCAAGAGTCCATTCGGCGAGTGACACATGTGACATCTACTTCACATACACAAAGGTGAATCATCTCCTTTACACGTGCTCAATTGACCCCTTCGAGGATGGTATACTACTTGACACCCCTCTCGTGTGCATGTATAGGTATTGTCGGAACACTATGCACAACGAGGAGTGCAAGCGCCAAGGAACAACTACACCATCCGCGAGGGAAGCGTGGAAACAAAGACGGAAGAAGAGCTGCCAAAGAAGCTACAGCAAGTGGACGTCCGGCCCACACTGGACGACCGGCCAGCGAGCGGACGTCCGGCCTCCACCGGACGACCGGCACCTAAAGCCCCAGCCGAGCTACAGCAAGCGGACGTCCGACACCACCGGACGACCGGCGACCGGACGACCGGCCACCTCCGGTAATCCAGCACTTCAGCGACTGAGCCAGAATGAGCGGAAGTCCGGCGACTACCGGACATCCGGACGCCCATGAGCCAGCGGACAACCGCTACACACCGGACGTTCGGTACCTGTTTGCGCACAGGATCGGGCTGGAGGTCCATATATCCCTCTCCCACTTACGCCTTCGTGGACCTAGACTATATATACTCCTTCACCTCCTCCTAGTTAGGGTTAGCAAAGTAGTAGCTCATTTAGAGATAGAGCTTTGCTCATCCATTACGGATCTACTCCACGAGAGAGACCGCGGCCCCTCTTCGGAGAATATCCCCTTGGATTCAAGACCCCCTTTTGGGTGGCCCTCTTCAAGACCTCCTCATGGAGATGAACCTTACCTTGTATCTTTCCCATTGTTGTTCATGTACCTTGTGGATCTTGTGTGTTTGATTGTCTAGTGGATGTGTGATTGGACTTGTTCTTGAGTGTTTTCCCTTGTGATTTCTCTCCATTCTTCCCCGTGTTCTTCGTGGGATCCGCTCCTTTTGTGAAAGATCGGCCCCTAGGGTTCCTACCCTACATCATCTTGGTATCATGAGCCACGTTGATCACGATTTCGGAGCCTCCCCTCTTCCTTTTCTAGCCTAATTTTGTTGTGTTCTTCCCCAATTTCGAAAATCCCCACCAAAAATAGCCCCATTTTTTTTTGTTTGATGAAATTTTATTGGATTTGATCCATAGATTTGCTTGGTTTCCAGTGGATCTAGCATGTCCCCAAGTTTCCCCATCTTTCATGAACGAAATCTCATCAATTTTGACCTCAAAATCATCATTTTCCGCCCAAAATCGCGTCTCGAATCTCGAGTTGACCCCGACCCACCGGACGTCCGGAGACCAAGGAAGCACCGGCCGTCCGACTTTACCGGACGACCGGAACCCCTATCATGAGCTGTAATTAGCGGATTTCCGACCCGACCGGACGTCCGGCGACCGGACGACCATTTTTTCCGGACGTCCGCTACCTGTAGATATCAACTTCGGCTGATTTTTGTTTCGACCATAACTAATTCATTTGGAGTCCGATTTTCGCATTCTTTAGCTCGTCGAAAAGCTCGTGACATCCTCCTTCCCACAAAAATACCACCAACATCTTTTGACTCCATCAAAGTTTGACAATTTTGGCATCTTTGCCTAGGGCTTACACCACATCATCCGCGACACCACCACTGACTTCCGCAACCTAACCAATTTTGTTCCCCATCACCTTAGTGGTTGCTTGAGGAATGATTTGAGTCTCCTACGGTGTCTAGGCTACTTAGGGACGGTTGCTTCTTCATCAACCACCACCACTTCCGCATAGGCTTGCCCACCATACACTTCCACCAACCAACATAACCAAATTTGTTTGACTTTGTTTGTGTTGTGAGTTGTGTCTCCTAAGGTGTTTAAGCTACTTAGGGACCGTGCTATCAACTCCGACATCGTGTATAATCCACCACTTTACCCTTCACTTCCGCATTGCGTACTCCACAACCCATCAATGCATTTCCGCAATCCCTTTGAGCTTCCACAACCAGCACCGCATTCCCGCTACCACCATTTGACATTTGAGATTTTGAGTTCGCGGTTTTTCCGTTTCCTAAGGTGTTTTGGCTACTTAGGGACGAGTCTCCATCATCTTGGTATTTCCATCAAGATCACCGCCACTCATCATCGCGAAGCACGGTAACCTCCATATCATCTTGGTATCGTGGTATCCCTCCATTGTATATTCCCTTGCCATTGCATTGATAACCCCTAGCCCATTTTGCGTTACTTGCCTATGGAGACTAGCCATTTTAGTATTGCTGGCAACGTTACTTGTGCACGTTAGTGATCTACACCATCCGTTGCGTACATACCATATCATATTGGTATCATATCATCTCGTGTGCCTCAAGTTTGTTCCCACGTATACACAATTACTATCTTGGTTTGTGCATTTTGCAAAGTGGCCATACATATCACAAAAAAAGAAGAAGCTTTTAAGCAAAAGAGAAAGAGCAAAGAAGCTTGTAAGCAATAGCCATAGCATCATACCACATTGCATATAAGATCATCTTGGATCATAACACCGGCAACCATACATACATAGAATACTTGGGATAGAAGTTAATACATTTGCATCTTATAGGTTGTGCACAAGTGTCGCATCCGCCGATTGAGCAATCGTGCTAGTGTCTCTCTTGAGTTGTGCAACACTAGCATTTTCCATGGATTCCACATTTTGTGCTCATCCTTGGTTGCACGACCCCATTTATCTATCCATGCGTGTGTTTCCGTGTGCCACATATTTCTATTGGTCTACTTGTTTTACTTGCGAATTTGTGAATCTCCTTCAACTTTATTGACTCTTGCTAACATTTTACATTAAATTTTTGTGCCACTATCCTCACCGAGCTACTCCATGAGCTTTAGTTTCTAGGTGTGAGTGAACAAGTCTGGTACCAATTCCACTATTCTTTCATCTCACATTGAGTGAAACGGGATACATCCTCAACTTTGGGAAAGGTAACTTGGTATTGTTTATCTCATTTCCTACTCACCTCTACTCGAGTCTTGTGATGGATAGGCAAGGCATTTCACCTTCAGTCTCCAACAACAACGACGAGTTCGATGCCATGAATAACTCTACCGACGCCAAGATGCAAGCTCAAATGGATGAGATCAAAACCCTCATCAAGTCCTACAAGCGATCTTCCTCATCTTCAAGAAGACACTCAAGTACACATGCTTCCAAGCTACCATCTCCGGCAAGGTCACATCGGGAATGACACCATCACCACCATGAACGTGAAGGTCTAGAGCTCAACACCAACAACCGCTCAACGACTTCACCATCTCCCTTGGAATCTTTGCCAAGCGACTTCAAGGCATCTTCGCCTACGGACATACAGCATCTTCGGCCACAAGAACCTCAAGAGAAACTCCCCAAGCTCAAGTCCGCAACTTCCACAAGCTACTACGACCTCGACATCGACCACGTGATTCCTTTCTATGGGACTCAAGAACCCGAGGAGTATCTCGAGTGGGAACGTTTGATGGACGACTTCCTCAAGCTACATCAAGGTCCTCCCGAAGATCAAGTGAACTGCGCCACAAGGAACTTTCACGACTACGCGTCCACATGGTGGCTTCACGCACCTTCGGAGACCTACGACATAAGTTGGCCCAAGATGAAGAGAGCTTTGCGCCGAGAGTTAGTGCCTCCAACCTACTTGGAACAACTTCTACACCAATTGGAGAACACCATCCAAGGATCCAAGTCCATCGACGAGTACTTCAAGGAGATGAAGATTGCCTTGCGATGAGCCGGCGTGGACGACCCCATTTCAATGAAGTTCCACTTCATGATGGGATTGCACAATGACATCTCCTAGACGTTCTTCCTCGAGAACTACAAGTCCCTCGACGACAACTACATTGGTTCTCTCTAGGCGGAACAAGAACTCATGACGGCCAAAGCTTCTCCACCCCAAGCTCACTTCGCGATGACCAAGCTCCATGAGAATGAGCATGAGGCTAGTACCACCTAAGGATGGCAATTTTATCCATGGATATCCGACCCGAATGGATAGGGTTTGGATATGCTTTTGTGTCCATGGGCGGCGCCCAAACCCGACCCAATTGTTCGTGGGTAGGGCATGGATATAATCTTGTACCCATGGATATATCCAAACCCGACCCGATAGTATGACTTAATGGAAAAAATCTGCCATCCCTGCCCCACGTTCACATGTACCACGGTAATTTTACACTTGTTTTATCTAAAACATGCATAAGAAATTACACAATCCCCATCATAAATATTATAAGTTAACAATCAGTCCCCTCTGTCACACACTCCAACACTCCTTTCATTATTTTTATCTCCTTCTTAAATGACTCGTCATTCTCATCTGTTAGAAAAATACTAAATGGTCTTAGGTTGTTACTGGATGTTGATTTACCATAAGTGAAGCCTAGCCTGCCACGAAGTGAAGAATGGAAGAGTTTATGTTAATATTGTGTTAAGTCTTATTTATATGTCTCGAGAGAGGACCCGATGGATATCCAGTGGATATGGATATCCATAGGGTTTGGACATGGACATAATTTTTCACCCATGGATTTTTTCATGGGCAGGCAAAGAGTGTTTTCATGGATATGGATATGGATTTGATATTGTTCAACCCGATCCAAACCCGACCCATTGCCATCCTTAGTACCACCACGATGTCCAAGCCCGACGAGCTCCAAGACGATGCTCCCAATTTCGACTTCACCGCCACCCCTATTTGTGGCATTGATGATGCAGAGTCTACTTCGACTCTTTTTCAAGATGGTGCAGCGACGACTACGGCTACAGAGACCATCAAGGACCAAGCTTTGGAGGCGAGCGACATGGTGACGAGCAAGGATGATGCTTCCATCTTAGGAGGCGAGAGTGATGATGTGCCATCTTCGGCCTTCATCCACGGTGACGGCGATGAGATGGTTGAGCATGGCATTTTCCCTGTGACCACGGCGACGTATGATGACTTGAGTGACTTTTGCCACCATACTTCACGACTAGCCCCATATATGATGCGTTACCACATTTCCCATGTGAAGAGAGCCACAACCCCCACCACTTGAGTGAGATGAGTGAATCCACCATACGTGAGATTGAGTGCACCTACCTTGAGGGAGTGAGTTAACCACCACATAGAGAGAGTGTGATAGTTCATAGGGCATGTGATGCCATTTGCATTTCTAAAAACTTGACCTCTACCTCTATTGTGTCTTCTCATTTGGTGCTAGGTCCCAAATATGATGCCGCGCCGATTCGCGACGACTACGTCCTACCTTTGAACAAGACGATGGCCATGGTGGAATATGATGCACCCCCCACATGGTTCCATCAAGATGAAGATGACCACCATTTGGTCTTTCCCACCTCACCTACACTACTTGAGTGGAATGAATAAGGTAACATAGGTGAAGGTGATGCTCTAGTCCCACTAGTGGACATTCTTGACATTGATTGCTTGCATGATGTTGATCAACCTATTACCATGCTTCCTGCTAGTGCGACTTCCCCATGTGATGATTTACCCATTTATGATGAGTATGATGATTGCCATGTGGAGTCTATTAGTTGTGATGCCATGTTACATAGGATTTCTTGTGCTAATTCTCTCGGTCACATCATGTTTGCCAATCCGCTTGACTTGTCATATGCTATGCATGAGATCAATCATATGTCATATTTGCAATCTCTTCATAGTGACTATGCATATGCTATTAAAATAAACCCAATTTGCACATATGGCATAGATGACAAGCCCATGGTTATTGGCATTTGTTTCTCTTGTGATGATATTGACATGCTACCTTTGCATTATTTATCTCATATGCCATGCCATAACCACCTAGCTTTGGATATGCATTGTTTTGGATGTTGTCCATTTTCTCCGTATGATGTTTCAAATATTGCACATGAGGAGACCCCCATAGTTTCCTCATACATTTTAGGATACTGTGATCACTCCCATCCATTGCATGATCCTTATACTTGTATGCTCAATTTGCATCCCCATCGTATTATACACAATAAGTTTTCTTTCATGATGGATGACATGTTCTTATACCATGCTTATCTTGTTCTAACACTCACGTGCACATACACATTATGATGGATGATGTGTACATTTACCACACACACAATCTCTTTTGTTTGTGTCTATTTTGTGTAGGTACCCATGAATTCTTGTCAACCTCGCAATCCCACGAGTTGACAAAACGAGCTCTAGAGAGCAATGATGACTTGGGATCCCATGGAGTGTCTTTCCCACTGCTCTCTTCGCGCAATGACTTCGCACATTTCTTCTACATGGCCCTCACTTGGCTATGGGTTGTGGTCCATTATATATCCTTTGCCCACCTTGCCATGTTCACTTTACATGATATGCTCATTCCTATGCTTTTGCCATGCATTTGTGACCCATGCTTTGCATTACACATGACGATTGATTCTCATACTTGTATGTTGAAAGTGCTAGTGATCGGCTAGAGGGGGTGAATAGGCGATTTTTATGAAAGTCTTCAAAACATGGAAGTTTCTAGGGGTGGCACTAGATGCACTTACATATGTGTATTTGCAAGCTTGGTGGAGATATTGCTTGTTATTGCACTGTTTGCTTTGTGCCCCATGCCTATGATGATACTTTCATCTTGCTTTGTGTTCGTGCTTGTGATATGTCATGTGCATTGTCTATGTCTATTATTTGCTCACATGACATGATTGCCATGATTTCCTCTAGTATGTTGCATCTTCGCACTACTAGCTTGCACGACTTGATTACTATGCTTGCTTGTGTTACATCACCAATGATTCATACTTGCTCATTTCGTGCGGTTGATGAGAACCATCTACATGCTTTGCACATGATTGTTGTTGCTTCTTGTCATATATCTCCATATGTTGCATCTCTCATGCTAGATGATTTGACATGTATTGAGTGCAACAATGCCCCTAGTCTTGATAATGATTTTGCCCCCATGGCATTCTCACATATGATTGGAGATTTTGACATTTTTCTTGTGAAGCATGCTTGTCTTGCCTCTTTGCACCATATACCTAGTGCCATGAATATAGCCATTGTTGCATCATATTATTCATGCACCTATGCTTCTAATGGTTATGTGCAAGAGAAGAGAACCATCATGATGGATGATGTGTTTATCTACCATGGGCATACGTTCTTTGTTTTGTTGTGTGCATGTGTAGGATACTTGGACTTTGTGTCAATTTCCATGTCACATGAGTTGACCATTCGAGCTCTTGAGAGCGAGCTTCATACATTCGACCACGACTCGCTTCTACATCACCTTTCCTACCACTTCGGCAATGTGAAGAATGCACAAGCACACGCCTTCCAGGTGAAATCTTTCTTGAGCATGGATATTGCGGATCATACTACTTGTGTTGCTTGCACCATGAGACTTATTGTTCATCTTGGACCACTTGATTGCACACTTGTTAGAGATCTTGCTTCGACTTGTCATTTTCACAATTCCATGCATCACATGTTTGGTTGCAACAATGACGTTTCTTCACATATGCCATGTCCCATTGATTGCTACAGGCTTGCCTTGATTGCCTCACACATGATGAACAATTGCTCTTTCTATTGTGTTGAGTGCCACATGATATTCACTACACCCAATGCACATTATGCTTGGATTGTCTTACACTTGACCCATGTGTTTAGACACTTCATTTTATTTGGTGTTGTGAATGATTCCTATGCCTACCATAGACCTTTCATTGAGCAATTTGTGAATGCTTGCTATGAACTTGAGGTGGATGATTCTTCTCTTGTTACGCATATTTGCATCACTACCTCACATTCACATGCTTGTCCCCATGATATCTTTGCTTGTGCTCAATTTATGTGCTTACATGCCATGTCACAATCCTTTGTCACACCATATGCTTTGCATGATGACGACACTTGTTTGGTGAATCACCTCTTGAATGCTTGGTTTTACACTAACGGTAACCACATTTATTTTTCCAAGTGCTTGTTGTCCTTGCTCATTTTGAAGGAATCACTAGACGGTGCGACATTGGAGAGTGCCCACTTCAAGCTTAAAGATGATGACTGAGGGAGTCCTGGATTAGGGGGTCTTCAGACAGCCGGACTATATCCTTTGGCCGGACTGTTGGACTATGAAGATACAAGATTGAAGACTTCATCTCGTGTCCGGATAGGATTCTACTTGGCGTGGAAGGCAAGCTAGGCAATACGGATATGTATATCTCCTCCTTTGTAACCGACCTTGTGTAACCCTAGCCCCCTGCGGTGTCTATATAAACCGGAGGGTTTTAGTCCGTAGGACAACATACAATCATACCATAGGATAGCTTCTAGGGTTTAGCCTCTCCAATCTCGTGGTAGATCAACTCTTGTAATACTCATATCATCAAGAATAAAATCAAGCAGGACGTAGGGTTTTACCTCCATCAACAGGGCCCGAACCTGGGTAAAACATTGTGTTCCCTGCCTCCTGTTACCATCCGCCTTAGACACACAGTTCGGGACCCCCTACCCGAGATCCACCGATTTTGACACCGACATTGGTGCTTTCATTGAGAGTTCCTCTATGTCATCGCCGTTAGGTTTGATGGCTCCTACGATCATCAATAGCGATGCAGTCCAGGGTGGGACTTTTCTTCCCGGACAGATCTTTGTGTTCGACAGCTCCGCACTGCGGGCCAACTCGCTTGTCCATCTAGAGCAGATCGAAAGTTATGCCCCTAGCCACTAGGTCAGGTTTGGAAGCTTAAAATACACGGCCAATATCTGCGGAGACTTGATCTTCGATGGATTCAAGCCCCTGCCTTGTGCACCGCGCGGTCACGATGAGTACGATTTAGCTCTACCATCGGACCGTATTCGGGAGATCGCACCAGCAGCCGCTCCGAGCCTCAATTCGGAGCCAGTTGCGCCATCCATGGATGGGTGTGAAGGAAATATGCCCTAGAGGCAATAATAAAGTTATTATTTATTTCCTTATATCATGATAAATGTTTATTATTCATGCTAGAATTGTATTAACCGGAAACATAATACATGTGTGAATACATAGACAAACAGAGTGTCACTAGTATGCCTCTACTTGACTAGCTCGTTAATCAAAGATGGTTAAGTTTCCTAACCATGGACAATGTGTTGTTATTTGATTAACGAGGTCACATCATTAGTTGATTGATCTGATTGACATGACCCATTTCATTAGCTTAGCACCCGATCGTTTAGTATGTTGCTATTGCTTTCTTCATGACTTATACATGTTCCTATGACTATGACATTATGCAACTCCCGTTTGCCGGAGGAACACTTTGGGTGCTACCAAACGTCCCAACGTAACTGGGTGATTATAAAGGAGTACTACAGGTGTCTCCAAAGGTAGATGTTGGGTTGGCGTATTTCGAGATTAGGATTTGTCACTCCGATTGTCGGAGAGGTATCTCTGGGCCCTCTCGGTAATGCACATCACATAAGCCTTCCAAGCACTGCAGCTAATATGTTAGTTGTGAGATGATGTATTACGGAACGAGTAAAGAGACTTGCCGGTAACGAGATTGAACTAGGTATTGGATACCGACGATCGAATCTCGGGCAAGTAACATACCGATGACAAAGGGAACAACGTATGTTGTTATGCGGTCTGACCGATAAAGATCTTTGTAGAATATGTAGGAGCCAATATGGGCATCCAGGTCCCGCTATTGGTTATTGACCGGAGACGTGTCTCGGTCATGTCTACATTTTTCTCGAACCGTAGGGTCCGCACGCTTAACGTTACGATGACAGTTATTATGAGTTTATGCATTTTTATGTACCGAAGGTAGTTCGGAGTCCCGGATGTGATCACGGACATGACGAGGAGTCTCGAAATGGTCGAGACATAAAGATTGATATATTGGCAGCCTATATTTGGATATCGGAAGTGTTCCGGGTAAAATCGGGATTTTACCGGATTACCGGGAGGTTACCGGAACCCCCGGGAGCCATATGGGCCTTATTGGGCTTTAGTGGAAAGGTGAAAGGGGCTGCCATGGTGGGCTGCGCACCTCCCCCCTCCCCTAGTCCTATTAGGACTAGGAGAGGTGTCCGGCCACCTCTCTCTCTCTCTTTCCCCCTTGGGAGTCCTATTTGGAATAGGATTGGGGAGGGGAGTCCTACTCCCGGTAGGAGTAGGACTCCTCCTACGCCCTCCTCTTGGCCGGCCAGCCCCTACCCCTTGGATCCTTTATATACGGGGGCAGGGGGCACCTCTAGACACACAAGTTGATCATTGAGATCGTTCCTTAGCCGTGTGTGGTGCCCCCTGCCACCATATTCCACCTCGATCATATCATTGTAGTGCTTAGGCGAAGCCCTGCGTCGGTAGAACATCAAGATCATCACCACGCCGTCGTGCTGACAGAACTCCTCCCCGAAGCTTTGCTGGATCGGAGCCCGGGGATCGTCATCGAGCTATACGTGTGCTAAGAACTCGGAGGTGCCGGAGTAACGGTGCTTGGATCGGTCGGATCGGGAAGAAGACGTACGACTACTTCCTCTACGTTGTGTCAACGCTTCCGTTGCGATCTACAAGGGTACGTAGATCAGACTCTCCCACGCGTTGCTATGCATCACCATGATCTTGCGTGTGCGTAGGAAATTTTTTGAAATTACTACGTTCCCCAACAATGGCATCCGAGCCTAGGTTTTATGGTTTGATGTTATGTGCACGAGTAGAACACAAGTGAGTTGTGGACGATATAAGTCATACTGCCTACCAGCATGTCATACTTTGGTTCGGCGGTATTGTTGGACGAGACGACCCGGACCAACCTTACGCGTACGCTTACGCGAGACCGGTTCCCTCGACGTGCTTTGCACATAGATGGCTTGCGGGCGACTGTCTCTCCAACTTTAGTTGAACCAAGTGTGGCTACGCCCGGTCCTTGAGAAGGTTAAAACGGAGTCTATTTGACAAACTATCGTTGTGGTTTTGATGCGTAGGTGAGATTGGTTCTTACTTAAAGCCCGTAGCAGCCACGTAAAACTTGCAACAACAAAGTAGAGGACGTCTAACTTGTTTTTGCAGGGCATGTTGTGATGTGATATGGTCAAGGCATGATGCTAAATTTTATTGTATGAGATGATCATGTTTTGTAACCAAGTTATCGGCAACTGGCAGGAACCATATGGTTGTCGCTTTATTGTATGCAATGCAATCGCGATGTAATGCTTTACTTTATTACTAAGCGGTAGTGATAGTCGTGGAAGCATAAGATTGGCGAGACGACAACGATGCTACAATGGAGATCAAGGTGTCGCGCCGGTGACGATGGTGATCATGACGGTGCTTCGGAGATGGAGATCACAAGCACAAGATGATGATGGCCATATCATATCACTTATATTGATTGCATGTGATGTTTATCTTTTATGCATCTTATCTTGCTTTGATTGACGGTAGCATTATAAGATGATCTCTCACTAAATTATCAAGAAGTGTTCTCCCTAAGTAAGCACCATTGCGAAAGTTCTTCGTGCTGAGACACCACGTGATGATCGGGTGTGATAGGCTTTATGTTCAAATACAACGGGTGCAAAACAGTTGCACACGCGGAATACTTAGGTTATACCTGACGAGCCAAGCATATACAGATATGGCCTCGGAACATGGAGACCGAAAGGTCGAGCGTGAATCATATAGTAGATATGATCAACATAATGATGTTCACCGATGAAACTACTCCATCTCACGTGATGATCGGACATGGTTTAGTTGATTTGGATCACATGATCACTTAGAGGATTAGAGGGATGTCTATCTAAGTGGGAGTTCTTTAGTAATATGATTAATTGAACTTAAATTTATCATGAACTTAGTACCTGATAGTATCTTGCCTGTTTATGTTGATTGTAGATAGATGGCTCGTGCTGTTGTTCCATTGAATTTTAATGCGTTCCTTGAGAAAGCAAAGTTGAAAGATGATGGTAGCAATTACACGGACTAGGTCCGTAACTTGAGGATTATCCTCATTGCTGCACAGAAGAATTACGTCCTGGAAGCACCGCTGGGTGCCAGGCCTGCTGCTGGAGCAACACCAGATGTTATGAACGTCTGGCAGAGCAAAGCTGATGACTACTCGATAGTTCAGTGTGCCATGCTTTACGACTTAGAATCGGGACTTCAACGACGTTTTGAACGTCATGGAGCATATGAGATGTTTTAGGAGTTGAAGTTAATATTTCAAGCAAATGCCCGGATTGAGAGATATGAAGTCTCCAATAAGTTCTATAGCTGCAAGATGGAAGAGAACAGTTCTGTCAGTGAGCATATACTCAAAATGTCTAGGTATAATAATCACTTGATTCAATTGGGAGTTAATCTTCCAGATGATTGCGTCATTGACAGAATTCTCCAATCACTGCCACCAAGCTACAAAGCTTCGTGATGAACTATAATATGCAAGGGATGAACAAGACTATTCCCGAGCTCTTCGCAATGCTGAAATCTGCGGAGGTAGAAATCAAAAAGGAGCATCAAGTGTTGATGGTTAACAAAACCACTAGTTTCAAGAAAAAGGGCAAAGGGAAGAAGAAAGGGAACTTCAAGAAGAACGGCAAGCAAGTTGCTGCTCAGGAGAAGAAACCCAAGTCTGGACCTAAGCCTGAAACTGAGTGCTTCTACTGCAAGCAGACTGGTCACTGGAAGCAGAACTGCCCCAAGTATTTGGCGGATAAGAAGGATGGCAAGGTAAACAAAGGTATATGTGATATACATGTTATTGATGTGTACCTTACTAATGCTTGCAGTAGCACCTGGGTATTTGATACTGGTTCTGTTACTAATATTTGCAACTCGAAACAGGGACTACGGATTAAGCGAAGATTGGCTAAGGACGAGGTGACGATGCGCGTGGGAAACGGTTCCAAAGTCGATGTGATCGCGGTCGGCACGCTACCTCTACATCTACCTTCGGGATTAATATTAGACCTAAATAATTGTTATTTGGTGCCAGCGTTGAGCATGAACATTATATCTGGATCTTGTTTAATGCGAGACGGTTATTCATTTAAATCAGAGAATAATGGTTGTTCTATTTATATGAGTAATATCTTTTATGGTCATGCACCCTTGAAGAGTGGTCTATTCTTGTTAAATCTCGATAGTAGTAATACACATATTCATAATGTAGAAGCCAAAAGATGCAGAGTTGATAATGATAGTGCAACTTATTTGTGGCACTGCCGTTTAGGTCATATCGGTGTAAAGCGCATGAAGAAACTCCATACTGATGGACTTTTGGAACCACTTGATTATGAATCACTTGGTACTTGCGAACCGTGCCTCATGGGCAAGATGAATAAAACACCGTTCTCCGGTACTATGGAGAGAGCAACAGATTTGTTGGAAATCATACATACAGATGTATGCGGTCCGATGAATATTGAGGCTCGTGGCGGATATCGTTATTTTCTCACCTTCACATATGATTTAAGCAGATACGGGTATATCTACTTAATGAAACATAAGTCTGAAACATTTGAAAAGTTCAAAGAATTTCAGAGTGAAGTGGAAAATCATCGTAACAAGAAAATAAAGTTTCTACGATCTGATCGTGGAGGAGAATATTTGAGTTACGAGTTTGGTGTACATTTGAAAAATTGTGGAATAGTTTCGCAACTCACGCCACCCGGAACACCACAGCGTAATGGTGTGTCCGAACGTCGTAATCGTACTTTACTAGATATGGTGCGATCTATGATGTCTCTTACTGATTTGCCGCTATCGTTTTGGGGATACGCTCTAGAGACGGCCGCATTCACGTTAAATAGGGCACCATCAAAATCCGTTGAGACGACGCCTTATGAACTATGGTTTGGCAAGAAACCAAAGTTGTCATTTCTGAAAGTTTGGGGCTGCGATGCTTATGTGAAAAAACTTCAACCTGATAAGCTCGAACCCAAATCGGAGAAATGTGTCTTCATAGGATATCCAAAGGAAACTATTGGATACACCTTCTATCACAGATCCGAAGGAAAGACTTTTGTTGCTAAAAACGGAAACTTTCTTGAGAAGGAGTTTCTCTCGAAAGAAGTGAGTGGGAGGAAAGTAGAACTTGACGAGGTAACTATACCCGCTCCCTTATTGGAAAGTAGTACATCACAGAAAACTGTTTCTGCGACACCAACACCAATAAGTGAGGAAGTTAATGATAATGATCATGAAACTTCAGAACAAGATACTACTGAACCTCGTAGATCAACCAGAGCAAGATCCACGCCAGAGTGGTACGGTAATCCAGTTCTGGAAGTCATGGTGCTAGATCATGATGAACCTACGAACTATGAAGAAGTGATGGTGAGCCCAGATTCCGCAAAGTGGCTTGAAGCCATGAAATCTGAGATGGGATCCATGTATGAGAACAAAGTATGGAATTTGGTTGACTTGCCCGATGATCGGCAAGCAATTGAAAATAAATGTATCTTCAAGTAAAAGACTGACGCTGACGGTACTGTCTATAAAGCTCGACTTGTCGCAAAAGGTTTTCGACAAGTTCAAGGGGTTGACTACGATGAGACCTTCTCACCCGTAGCGATGCTTAAGTCTGTCCGAATCATGTTCGCAATTGTCGCGTTTTACGATTATGAAATATGGCAGATGGATGTCAAAACTGCATTCCTGAATGGATTTCTGGAAGAAGAGTTGTATATGATGCAACCGGAAGGTTTTGTCGATCCAAAGGGAGCTAACAAAGTGTGCAAGCTCCAGCGATCCATTTATGGACTGGTGCAAGCATCTCGGAGTTGGAATAAACGCTTTGATAGTGTGATCAAAGCATTTGGTTTTATACAGACTTTGGTGAAGCCTGTATTTACAAGAAAGTGAGTGGGAGCTCTGTAGCATTTCTGATATTATATGTGGATGACATATTGCTGATTGGAAATGATATAGAATTTCTGGATAGCATAAAGGGATACTTGAATAAGAGTTTTTCAATGAAAGACCTCGGTGAAGCTGCTTACATATTAGGCATAAAGATCTATAGAGATAGATCAAGACGCTTAATTGGACTTTCACAAAGCACATACCTTGACAAGATTTTGAAGAAGTTCAAAATGGATCAAGCAAAGAAAGGGTTCTTGCCTGTGTTACAAGGTGTGAAGTTGAGCCAGACTCAATGCCCGACCACTGCAGAAGATAGAGAAAAAATGAAAGATGTTCCCTATGCTTCAGCCATAGGCTCTATCATGTATGCAATGCTGTGTACCAGACCTGATGTGTGCCTTGCTATAAGTTTAGCAGGGAGGTACCAAAGTAATCCAGGAATGGATCACTGGACAGCGGTCAAGAACATCCTGAAATACCTGAAAAGGACTAAGGATATGTTTCTCGTATATGGAGGTGACAAAGAGCTCACCGTAAGAGGTTACGTTGATGCAAGCTTTGACACTGATCCGGACGATTCTAAATCGCAAACCAGATACGTGTTTACATTAAACAGTGGAGCTGTCAGTTGGTGCAGTTCTAAACAAAGCGTCGTAGCGGGATCTACATGTGAAGCAGAGTACATAGCTGCTTCGGAAGGAGCGAACGAAGGAGTCTGGATGAAGGAGTTCATATCCGATCTAGGTGTCATACCTAGTGCATCGATTCCAATGAAAATCTTTTGTGACAATACTGGTGCAATTGCTTTGGCAAAGGAATCCAGATTTCACAAAAGGACCAAACACATCAAGAGACGCTTCAATTCCATCCAGGATCTAGTCCAGGTGGGAGACATAGAGATTTGCAAGATACATACGGATCTGATGTTGCAGACCCGTTGACTAAGCCTCTTCCACGAGCAAAACATGATCAGCACCAAGGCTCCATGGGTGTTAGAATCATTACTATGTAATCTAGATTATTGACTCTAGTGCAAGTGGGAGACTGAAGGAAATATGCCCTAGAGGCAATAATAAAGTTATTATTTATTTCCTTATATCATGATAAATGTTTATTATTCATGCTAGAATTGTATTAACCGGAAACATAATACATGTGTGAATACATAGACAAACAGAGTGTCACTAGTATGCCTCTACTTGACTAGCTCGTTAATCAAAGATGGTTAAGTTTCCTAACCATGAACAATGTGTTGTTATTTGATTAACGAGGTCACATCATTAGTTGAATGATCTGATTGACATGACCCATTTCATTAGCTTAGCACCCGATCGTTTAGTATGTTGCTATTGCTTTCTTCATGACTTATACATGTTCCTATGACTATGAGATTATGCAACTCCCGTTTGCCGGAGGAACACTTTGGGTGCTACCAAACGTCACACGTAACTGGGTGATTATAAAGGATTACTACAGGTGTCTCCAAAGGTAGATATTGGGTTGGCGTATTTCTAGATTAGGATTTGTCACTCCGATTGTCGGAGAGGTATCTCTGGGCCCTCTCGGTAATGCACATCACATAAGCCTTGCAAGCACTGCAACTAATATGTTAGTTGTGAGATGATGTATTACGGAACGAGTAAAGAGACTTGCCAGTAACGAGATTGAACTAGGTATTGGATACCGACGATCGAATCTCGGGCAAGTAACATACCGATGACAAAGGGAACAACGTATGTTGTTATGTGGTCTGACCGATAAAGATCTTCGTAGAATATGTAGGAGCCAATATGGGCATCCAGGTCCCGCTATTGGTTATTGACTGGAGACGTGTCCCGGTCATGTCTACATTGTTCTCGAACCGTAGGGTCCGCACGCTTAACGTTACGATGACAGTTATTATGAGTTTATGCATTTTGATGTACCGAAGGTAGTTCGGAGTCCCGGATGTGATCACGGACATGACGAGGAGTCTCGAAATGGTCGAGACATAAATATTGATATATTGGAAGCCTATATTTGGATATCGGAAGTGTTCCGGGTAAAATCGGGATTTTACTGGATTACCGGGAGGTTACCGGAACCCCCCGGGAGCCATATGGGCCTTATTGGGCTTTAGTGGAAAGGTGAAAGGGGCTGCCATGGTGGGCTGCGCGCCTCCCCCCTCCCCTAGTCCTATTAGGACTAGGAGAGGTGGCCGGCCACCTCTCTCTCTCTTTCCCCCTTGGGAGTCCTATTTGGAATTGGATTGGGGGGGGGGAGTCCTACTCCCGGTAGGAGTAGGACTCCTCCTGCGCCCTCCTCTTGGCCGGCCAGCCCCTCCCCCTTGGATCCTTTATATACGGGGGCAGGGGGCACCTCTAGACACACAAGTTGATCATTGAGATCGTTCCTTAGCCGTGTGCGGTGCCCCCTGCCACCATATTCCACCTCGATCATATCGTTGTAGTGCTTAGGCGAAGCCCTGCGTCGGTAGAACATCAAGATCGTCACCACGCCGTCGTGCTGACGGAACTCCTCCCCGAAGCTTTGCTGGATCGGAGCCCGGGTATCGTCATCGAGCTGTATGTGTGCTAAGAACTCAGAGGTGCCGGAGTAACGGTGCTTGGATCGGTCGGATCGGGAAGAAGACGTACGACTACTTCCTCTATGTTGTGTCAACGCTTCCGTTGCGATCTACAAGGGTACGTAGAACAGACTCTCCCCCTCGTTGCTATGCATCACCATGATCTTGCGTGTGCGTAGGAATTTTTTTGAAATTACTACGTTCCCCAATAGGGTGGATGGACCCCGTCATGGAGGCCGTATCCTCAGCGGCGATCGAGCAGAATATCTACCTTACCCTTGACGAAAGCCGTGTTGCCAAACTGCCGGATCCTTCTCCGGCCACGGACTCCGAACCGCCTGCGCCCGTTCCTGTCGAATCCGATTGGGCGCCGATCATGGAGTTTACCTCCGCGGATATTTTTCAGCACTCGCCCTTTGGCGACATACTGAACTCATTAAGGTCTCTCTCCTTGTCAGGAGAGGCCTAGCCGAACTAGGTCCGACAGGATTGGGATGCGGATGACGAAGAAATTCGCCGCCCACCCACCACCCACTTAGTAGCCACTGTCGATGACTTAATCGACATGCTCGACTTCGACTCCGAATACATCGATGGTATGGACAACGATGCGGGAGTCGAAGAGGAACCACTGCCCACAGGGCACTGGACAGCCACCTCATCATACGATATAAACATGGTGGACACAACCAATGAAGGAAATGGCGATGAGACAACGGAGGATGACCCCTCCAAGAAGCAACCCAAGCGCCGGCGTCAGCGGCGCCGCTCTAAGTCCCGCCAAGACAGAAGTGGTGATACCGGCATCGGAGATAATATCACTCCGGGCAGTGCCGAAGACAACAACAATCCCCTCCAGCAAGATTTAGAGCAGGAGGATGGAGGAGCCAGCCCTCCTGAGAGAGCAGCAGATGGAGAGGCGGAGGATGATAATTACATGCCTCCCTCCGAAGATGAGGCAAGCCTCGACGATGACGAATTCGTCATGCCAGAGGATCCCGTCGAACAAGAGTGCTTCAAGCGCCGGCTTGTAGCCACGACAAATAGCCTTAAGAAAGAGCAGCAGCAGCTTCAAGCTGATCAAGATTTGCTAGCCGACAGGTGGACTGAAGTCCTAGCGGCCGAGGAATATAAACTCAAACGCCCCTCCTAGAGTTACCCAAAGTGCATATCGGCCACCTCGTGGCCGCGACAGAGAAACATTCCAGCCAAAAGCTCAGCCCTCACCCCGACCTGCGAGACGTATTGGAGGACAAAGCAAAACATGCAAAATCGATCTACGGATCACGAGGGCGCGCCACTATGCGAGACGATAATCATCACGCCGGATACAGTAAAAGTAAGTCCGGCTGGGCCGAACACAGCGGGCAAGACTCATTTGAGCTGTGTCGCGACATAGCCCAGTATAGAGGCGCCACACACCCCCTATGCTTCTCAGACGAAGTAATGGATCATCAAATCCCAGAGGGTTTCAAACCCGTAAATATTGAATCATACAACGGCACAAAAGATCCTGCGGTATGGATCGTTGATTTCCTCCTGCACATCCACATGGCCCGCGGTGATGACCTACACGCCATCAAATACCTCCCACTAAAACTCAACGGACCAGCTCGGCATTGGCTCAACAGCTTGCCAGCAGAGTCCATTGGCTGTTGGGAAAATCTGGAAGCCGCATTCCTCGACAACTTTCAGGGCACTTATGTGCGACCACCAGATGCCGACGACTTGAGCCACATAATTCAGCAGCCAGAAGAATCGGCCAGGCAATTCTGGACACGATTCCTAACAAAGAAAAATCAAATCATCGACTGTCCGGATGTAGAGGCCCTAGCAGCTTTCAAGCACAACATCCGTGACGAGTGGCTAGCCCGGCACCAGGAAAAGCCGAAATCTATGGTATCCCTCACAACACTCATGACCCACTTTTGCGCCGGAGAAGACAGCTGGCTGGCTCGCAGTAATAACATATCAAAGAACCATGGTACTTCGGATACCAAGGACGGTAATGGCAGGTCACGTCGCAACAAACATAAGCGCCACATTAACAGCGACAATACCGAGGATACGACAGTCAATGCCGGATTCAAAGGCTCTAAACCCGGTCAGCGGAAAAAGCCATTCAAAAGAAGCACTCTGGGCCCGTCCAGTTTGGACCGTATACTCGATCGCTCGTGTCAAATACACGGCACCCCCGACAAGCCAGCCAACCACACCAACATGGATTGTTGGGTGTTCAAGCAGGCCGACAAGTTAAAGGCCGAAAATAAAGATAAGGGGTCACATAGCGATGACGAGGAGGAGCCCCGGCAGCCGAACACCGGAGGACAGAAGAGGTTCCCCCCTCAAGTGCGGACGGTGAACATGATATACACAACCCACATCCCCAAGAGGGAACGGAAGCGTGCACTCAGGGACGTATATGCGTTGGAGCCAGTCGCCCCAAAATTCAACCCATGGTCTTCCTGTCCGCAGGGACCACCCCACTAGTATCCGTCATGGCGGATTCGCCGCATTGCTCCTAGACCCAATCATTGGTGGATTTCACCTCACTCGAGTCCTTATAGATCGCGACAGCAGCCTGAACCTGCTTTATCAGGACACAATGCGCAAAATGGGTATCGATCCCTCAAGGATCAAACCCACAAAAACGACCTTTAAAGGCGTCATACCAGGTGTAGAGGCCCATTGCACAAGCTCAGTCACACTGGAAGTGGTCTTCGGATCCCCGGATAACTTCCGAAGCGAAGAGTTAATCTTTGGCATAGTCCTGTTCCCCAATGGCTACCATGCATTGCTCGGGCGAACCACATTTGCAAGATTCAATGCGGTACCGCATTATGCATATCTCAAGCTCAAAATGCCAGAACCTCGGGGGGTCATCACAGTCAATGGAAACACAGAGCGCTCTCTCCGCACGGAGGAGCACACTGCGATCCTCGCAAAAAAAGCACAAAGCAACCTCTTAAGGCAATCCACTATTTTGCCGATTAAGGACCTGGACACCCTCAAGCGCCCAGAGTAATTGGCAACAGGACCGTATGTCATGTTCCAAGCTTGCATAGCAATGCGGCCCCCACCCCGGTCCCAGCCAAACAGTGAAATCCATGCCACGCGTACATAATTACGCATTAAAAATACCATGGGCACAGGCGGGGAGGGGGGCATGACTGCGGAACGCCCCAAGTCGCGACTTAAACCGCACTAGGGGCTTCCCGCTTTGTTATTTTTCTCTTTCAGGACTTTAATCTCTGGAAACCCTGTCCGACAGCATGATTGCCGAACACATGATGCAGCAACCAAGGAGGTAGAAAGCTACGTCACACCACGGAACTCCCAGGTGGATTACGATAACGAGTGAAATATCTGCTTTAATACTATTCCTTAGCTTGCCCTTGGAAGGGACATGTCAAACAATCCTACTTTTTGCTTATCACACTACTTGTATCATTCTGCTTCAACGCACCTTTTTGAATAAACAATGCATAGCATTAGGACTATTATTGCATTCTTCCTTTTTATATATATGCTTATTCACGACATCTAACGAGGTGGACGACCGACCACCTCTGGAAATCCGGTACTTCAGCGACCAAGCCAGAATGAGCGGAAGTCCGGCGACTACCGGACATCCGGACGCCCATGAGCCACCGGATGACCGCTACACACCGGATGTCTGATACCTGTCTGCGCACAGGATCGGGCCCGAGGGCCATGTATCCATCTCCCACTTACTCCTTCGTGGACCTAGACTATATATACTCCTCCACCTCCTCCTAGTTAGGGTTAGCAAAGTAGTAGCTCATTTAGACATAGAGCTTTGCTCATCCATTACGGATCTACTCCACGAGAGAGACCGCGACCCCTCTTCGGAGAAGATCCCCTTGGATTCAAGACCCCCTTTTGGGTGGCCCCCTTCAAGACCTCCTCATGGAGATGAACCTTACCTTGTATCTTTCCCTTTGTTGTTCATGTACCTTGTAGATCTTGTGTGTTTGATTGTCTAGTGGATGTGTGATTGGACTTGTTCTTGAGTGTTTCCCCTTGTGATTTCTCTCCGTTCTTCCCCGTGTTCTTCGTGTTCTTCGCGGGATCCTCTCCTTTCGTGAAAGATCAGCCCCTAGGGCTCCTACCCTACATCATCAGCTATATAATTAGGCACCTTACACTACAAAAAAAAGACACATTCGTGACATTTTGGGCTGAACGATTTTTTCTGTCATGCTTCTTCTATGACAAAAAATCATGACAGGGAATGGGCTTTTCATCCTGGGCGGGCTGGAGACGCAGCTGCATGACATTCTTTGGGCCATCCATGATGTAAAAAATTGTGGTAGAAGCGAGGGCGAGGAAAATATCGGGGAGTTCCCGGTTACGGTGGGTGGTCGGGGCTGAGTGATGCACGGAGGTTTGCGTGTTTCTCTCGTACACGTACGCGCATGTGCGTGAGGCGTTGGGCTCTAACTGAACCCGAGCGAGGCGTTCGCTTACTGAACCCAAGCGATTGCACTAGCTACATTACTAAACCCGAGCGATGGATTCCTTGGCTGTTAACTGAACCCGAGCGATTCCTTCGGTACTGCTACTAACTGAAACTGATCGAACCTGCTGGTTCTTGATGAACAGTGAACGTTGTTGGGGGTTGGATGAATAGTTCCCGGTGGGGGTTGGATGAACAGGACCCCGTGGTAAGAGAGGTCGTTGCCGCTGGATGAACAAGACCCTGATCGAGCCGGTTGGGGTGGATGAACAACACCCCGTGGAGGGCTGGTTTAACAGTAGCCGGTGGAGGCTGGATGAACAAGAGCCCGTGGATGAACAGTAGTTGGTGGAGGCAGGAGGGAGACTTCGTCGATGAATAGTCATAGGTGGAGGCTGGAGGAGTTCGACGGTGGATGAATAGTAGCCCGTGGAGGCTGGAGCAAGTCAGTAGATGGTGGATGAACAGTAGCCCGTGGAGTCCCGTTTTGCAGTACACCACACCCATCCCGATGAACAGGACCTCGTTTCAACCATAGGAAGTGAAAGAGAAGTATGTTTCCTCTGTTTTGTGGTACACCACACCCCTCCCGATCAACAGGACCCCGTTTCGACCATAGGAGGTCAAAGAGAAGTCTGTTTCCTCCGTTTTACGGTACGCCAGACCCCTTTGGTGAACAGGGTCCTGTTTCCACCATAGGCGGTCGAACAAAATGTTGTTTCCTTTGTTCTGTGGTACGCCGGGCCTTGTTTCGGCTATTCCGTCCAAGCCGGTTGGCTCCTGATGAACAGGACGCATTCCGTTGCCTCCCGATGAACACGACGTAGATTCTTCATTCCGACCTAGCCGATTGGCTGCCGATGAAGAGGACGCCATCATTGCTCTCCGTTGCCTCTCCATGTACACGAGCCTTGGCCGTATGTATGTGCGAGTAGGCATTCGAGACCCTGCCCGTATGTACGTATGTGGCCGTATTTACTTTCTTGCACCCTCGTTGTACGTACATTTACATGATATAGACGGGCCTGCACGACATGCTACGTCCGCGCCTCTACTACGACACGTTCCCTTACTTACTCGGCCACGGCTCATCGTTGCAGCCTGCAGACAGACCCGTCGACCAGTATGTATGTACACGTTTGCGACCAGATAGACAACCCTACATACGTTTCGATTGGGTGGGTCCCAAGTGTAAGGGAGGTAAGGAGGCACTTCCTTGCGTGCAAAGATATAGCTGGTGGATCCCAGCTGTTAGGGGAGAATCGTATTTTTTGCCCGTAATATGGACGCACTTACTTCCATGCGAAGATGTAGAAGTGGGTTCTAGCAGTCAGGGGGAAACATTTTTTCGTGAAATACGGTGGCCCGTCCGGTGCGTCCATGCTGTCAGGTGGAGGAATATTTATTTTGCGCGTAATAAGGAGGCACTTCCTTGCTGCGGTCGTGGACCCAGCTGTCAGCCTCTCCACATATAGTACTATTCTGATGGAAGACGTTCGTTGACCACATTGACCACGTCGTGCTGGCAGCATGAAGGCGGTGGACGATGGCGAGGCCTAGGAAGGGGACGACACGGAGCTGGGGAAGACGTAGCAGTGGATGCTGACGCGGAGAGGAGTACGAGGGTTGACTGGTTCAGCTACTGTGTGAGGCTGTCGTCACCGCAGAATAACAGGGGTTGTGGGTGAGTAGAGGGATGTCCTGGCCAGAGGTTGGAGTAGGGTGGGCAGTCAGGCTTGTGTGGCAGTAGAGCCGGCCACTAGAGGCAGGAGCAGGCGGCACGACCGACGCTTGTTTGGGCGGCTGGATCAAGAAGATGAGAGGTTGAAGAAGCACTACGGCCGCTGGATGGACATCATATTGTCACTGGAGCTAGAATCATTCATATTGACTAAGTTGACAAAGCCCTCCGTCTACGTCAACTTAGTAGGCCCACAAGTCAGCCTCCCACTATGGTGGGTCCCAGCAAGCAGGGGGAGTATTCATATTTTTGTGCGTAATAAGGAGGCACTTCCTTGCGTGCGAAGATATAGCTGATGGGTCTGAGCTGTCAGCGGGGAGGGAGGGGGGTGGACATTTTTTCCGAAATACAGAGGCCCTTTTGGTGGGTCCCAGCTGTCAGGTGCAGAAATCATTATTTTGTGAGTAATAAGGAGACATTTCCTTGCATGCAGCCGTGGACCCAGCTGTTAGCCTCTCCACGTACAGTCCGCTTCTGATGGATGTCGTTCGTTGACCATGTTGACCACGCTGCGCCGAGAGCACCAGGGCGGTGGACGACGACGAGGCCTAGGAAGGGAACGACACGGAGCCAGGGAAGACTTGGCAGTTGTTTCCTATGCGGATGGGAGTACGAGGGTTTACTGATTCATCTTCTGTCGCCGAAGAATAACAGCAGGCATGGCCGAGTAGAGGGATGGCTAGGACAGCGATGGGAGTATGGTGGGGCAGTGAGGCCTAAGCAGCAGCACAGCCGGCCACGGGAGGAGGGAGCAGGCAGTCCCGTCAGTGCTTGTTTTAGTGGCTGGAGCAGTACGAGCGGAGATTGAAGAAGCACAATGGCCATTGGATGGACATCCAACGGTCACTACTCTCGTGTGTTGACCAAGTTGACACGGCGTTGTGTGTGCATCAACCTTTTTTAGGAAAGCATACGCGTCAACCTATAGTAGGCGCACAAGTCAGCCTCAAAAGTGTGGAAAACATAAGACAACCCATCTGCCATTATTTCTAATAATTTACAGCCCATTTGCTAATTCTTAAGGATTTCTTGGAGCCCATATTCTTTTTGTTAGCATTACAGCCCATATTGTGGCCACAGTTAAAAATTATATGAAATTTTGCATATTTCGGTGCGGTTAACTATTTCCCGGTTTGATGTGTTTTAAAAATGTACAACACTTTTCTTATTACTGATAGCCCATTTTCTGGGCAAGCCGAATGAAACTCTCCTTGTCTTGAAAGATTTGCAGCCCAGCAAGGCTGACAAAGCAAGTAGGCCTCGGTTGGGTATTTCTTTAAAAAATTAGAAGTAGGCAAGCCATTTTCAGCAAGAAAAAAACACAAGTAGGCTCATGATGTGGTAAACATAAATAAAACTCTAGCTAGATGGCCACAACCCCCACACAGCCCCGTTGTTACCCTGGTCCATCTCTAAAAGTAGTATAAATAATAACTGCTTGTTCCTAAAAAACTAAATAACAACTGCACGACCTGCTGGGTCCCTGGCGTCAGCCGCTTGTTTTGTAATTCTCTCATTTATTGACTACGTTGAAAATGGCATGGGCCCCAGATGTCCAACCATTAGGAGGAACCATTTTTTGGGCTTGTAATAACGAGGCAATTGCTTGCGTACTGCCATGACCCTGGTGGGTCCCTACTGTCATCCTCTCCATGTACAGTCATCTCCTTGTTCCTCTCGGTTGTTGACGATGTTGACAATGCAAGAGGGTGATGCACCGCGCACGGCGAGCGAACCAAGGCGGAGGACGATGACGAGGCCTCAGTCGGAACGAACAGGAGCTGTGGAAGATGTGTCGGTCCAGTCACATGCAAAGGGGAGTACGAGGGTTGACTGGTTCAGGTGTGGGTGCTTGTTGGGTATGACGTTGCCGGAGAATAACACGACATGTGGCGGAATAGAGGGAGGGACTGACCAACGTTGGAGGGTCCGGTAGGGCGGCGGAGGCGTAGCCAGCTATGGGAGCTGGGAGCAGGCAGAACCGACGGGGTGGTTTGGTTCGGGCGGTTGGAGGAAGAAGACAAGAGATAGAAGATACACGGCAGATGTTGCATGTCATCCAATGGCTGGTAGGCAGAATCATTTGTTGACTAGCTAGTAAGTCGGCACCACCTTGGATAGGCTTTTTCCTCGTGGGTCCAAAATGTCAGAATCCAAATATGTCATGATCATGTAGCCTTTATTATGAAAATTTACAACCCATTTGGTTTGCTAGTTCGAAATAAGTTTGTGGGTGCTAGTGGGGGCTAATCACTTGGGTTCTGTAATGCATAGTGAGCTCAAGCAGCCAGCGAGAGTGACGTTATTTCCCTTGGTTGGGATGTTTTACAATATTTAACTCTTAATTAAACAAATGTCAAGCCATTTGCCTTGTTTCAAAGAAAATATGATTGTCATAGCCGAGTTGAAAAGGGCAACAACATCTAACTCCAGCTTACAAACTGTACAAAAGCATGAGGGTTAATTGTTCATCAGGTTTAGACAAAACCTAGATTGAAAAGGGCAACAACATCTAACTCCAATACTATTTCGGCAGTGATAGTCTAATGGATCGGTCAGGTCCATAGAATGAACATCCTGGGTCATAAAATTTACTGGATTATGACCACAAGATGTTGTAAATAGAAGCCCGACATGTTTAGAAGCTCTTTTGTCTACCTGAAACTCCCTTTTTTACTCTTCGACATAGCCATCTGTCAAAACCATGCTGCTGATAAACTTAAGCCTGATGGACAATACTAACCACGCGTTGAGCAGGAAGAATGTGACAAATCTAGTGTTTGCTTGGTTGGCTACATATCGTTCTAGTGTTATTGTCTTGAATCGAATATCATGAGAAGTGAGAAAATCCCAGTGCTTACGAACCCACATATTGGTTATAACTTTCTTACCCCCGTCCCGTTGCCCAAATAGACATGAAGATTGAAAACTGTTAAGGTCTAACAAAAGAGTGTCGAAAGTGCAACAACTGAACCGTTAATTCTAGTACACTATATGCGGGCTTCCAATGTGCGTGAAATTATCACCTTTATATACAACTTCTCCAGACATGGAAAGCATTGCAGCAAGCCAATAATCTTGTTCAGATCAAAACTATTCATCTGGAAATATAAGATCTTGACAGAATCCAGCACCATTGATAGGCTATCCATGGAGAAACTCTTCACCGAGCATAGAACATAATATTAGTACAAAATATGTACTCCAAGATGAGATATAAATTATGTGCAAAAATTTAAAATGCAGCTTATGGTTACAAGTGTAGATGATAATATACAGTACCTAAAGAACTATGGAGCCAAACACCATCTTGAAATGAGCACATAGATCATGTATTACACCCAAGGTCTCTAGTTCAGGCGTAGAGATGGCAGTTATTTGCGATGGTGAATAACTAGAATCAAGGATCAACCTTTGAAGTGAAGGGGCATCTTGGACTGCCTTCCGTCAAAAGTAATTCCAATTCTTAGAAGGTTAGGCGACTTTATTTGGAGACAACCGATTCTAACTATGAAAACAAGCACCAAGCACTCCAAGGCAGGGAAACAGGAGTGGATGATGTTGTGTAATGAGGCATCCAATATACGAACCGGCACAAGTGAAAGTTTTTTGAGAAATGGGAGTCGAAAGTCTAGTACCAGATTCTCTGGTAGGTAGCACGGCACAAAGGTGGCGGTGTAGAGAGAGGAGGAAAATCATGAGATGGACATCGGTGCTGAGGGCACAAGTGCATGGCATTCTGTATCTGGTAGGTGATTTTCTGGGGAATAGTAGAACTCAAGTAGTTGTAGTTCTATGAATTTACGGGATTTTAGCTAGGCGTGCACCATGCAGGCATGGTATGCTTTCTCAGGTAGCATGGCGGGATGCAGAGGCTTTGAACGGAGCCCTTGTGGGAGGAGATAATGGCTCTCGGGAGTTCAAAATCATTAAAAAGAGATAGCCGATGACAGTCGAGATTAAGGGGCACGACGCGCCAAAGATGGTGCCACTAAATTGAGAGGACTTGGGTGCGGTAGCAATCCTTGGTGGGGAGAAGTGAGATGATCTCCCAAGGATGGCGTCCGAGAGATCGCTGATGCGGTCCACCCAAAATTCTACAGGTTCATCGGATCCGATGGGGGCAGGCTTGCCGCTTCTCCCAATGCTGCCGGCTGCTGGAATAGAGGGCGCCACCAAATTAAGAGGACTTGGGTGTGGTAGCAATCCTTGGTGGGGAGAAGCGAGATGATGTCCGAAGGATGGGGTCTGGGAGATCGTTGATGCAGTCCACCCGAAATTCTACAGGTTCCTGGGATCCGGTGGGGTGGGCTTGCCGCTTCTCCCAACACTGCCGGGTGCGGGATCTACAACAGGCGTCATCGCTGGCGGGAGCCTCATCTTCTTGGCGCTTGGGTCAGCCGACTCCATTTTCCTCGAGGGCGTCGCGTCGAGCTCACGGATTTGAGCAGAGTAACGAATGACGAGCCTAGTTGTAGTGCGAGTGAAGAAGAAGAGGAGCTGGGGTTTTTCTGTAGTAGTGAGGAAGAAGGGGAGCTGGGGTTTTTTTTAGGAGTGAGGTAAGGAATTTGGGGGTACGAGTTGAGCGAGCTAACTTGAGGTGGGTGGGAGTCAGGAGGAAGAAGAGGACCCATGTTTTTTGGGGGGTGGTGTGCTCAGTAGCGCCTCTCATTAAGTAAATATATGGGCTTTTGAATTGATTTTATTGTTTACTAGGGTGGATGGGCTATTTTGTCTTGGGCCCAGAGAAACAATTACTACTAGTACAGTGGAGACACTCTACAGCTACCCAGAAAAACAATTAGTACTAGTAGAGTGGATACACTACCGCTTCTGGCTTGTCCGAGGTCATCAAAACGTTTCCCTCTACTAAATGCCATTTTACTTTTATTCACCAACAAGCGGGCCATGCAGCGCGTGGTCCCAAACGCCATCCACCAAATTAGAAGGTAGTATGCAGGCGGAGAGTCACCCCAGTTGTAGCATGACAGTAACGAGCCGTCGTATCACAAAACCCCACCTCCCCATAGTCTAAGTTTGACGGATGAAGCAACCATCGTTTCACTCTATGCTGAATCCCCTTCTCCCTCAACGTCTTCAAGAAAGCCAACACTCGCATCTGTCACTGTTCTTCTCTCCCAACGAAGGGAAGGTAAGCGGATCCGTGATGTTGGTATATTTTTGTTCAGAAAAAAGAACTTTTGCAAAGCAGTAACCGATCCTCACTCTATTTTTTGTTTCATTGTGTCATTACGATTGTGTTTTCCTTTCAGTGGTCTCCTAGTATTCGTCAGTTTCATGATGGACCAAGGAGAACCAGGCAAAGGTCTGCCGATGTTGGAGTAGACGCGGGAGGCTGATCCCCACGAGAGAGAGAGAGCTCCAAGAAGATGGAGGAAGCCACCGAGCCGACCCCAGATATGCTCACGGCCAATACTGAGTTGATCAATGCGCCGTTTGAGGTTACAACCCCCGTGGCCCTATAGGAGAAGTTTTCCCCCTTCGAGGATGTGATGTAGGGTAGAACCCTAATCGGCCGATCTTTCATGAAAGGAGCGGACCCCGCGAAGAACACGAGGAACACAAGGAGTGAAACGAGGGAAATCACAAGGAGGAACACAAGAGGAACACTCAAACTAACAAGAACAAGTCACACAAGTGCTAGATCCTCGAATACATAAGAGAAGATACACAATCCACAGACAACTAAGGACGATACAAGGGTAGCCGGTCTTCTCGATGAGGAGGTATTGAGTTCTTCCCTAAAGAGGGGTCTTGAATCCGCTTGGGGGATCTTCTCCGATGGAGGCTCGAATCTCCGTGGAGAAGGTAACCAAGTAGATGAGCAAAGCTCTCACACAAACATGAGCTAAACCTTTGCTAATCCTAGAAAGTTGGGAGAGGTGGAGTATATATAGTCTACGGGGAGAAGGGATACACGGGCCTCGGCCCTTCACTGTGCGCAGACAGGGGAGGCCGGATGTCCGGGCTGATTGGGCCTTCACTCATGGAACTCGTCTTGACGGTCTCATCAGTTGGGGTTGATGATGATGAAGCTCTCGGCTTGAAGTT
The DNA here is from genome assembly GCA_034509565.1 of Triticum monococcum. Classification (NCBI taxonomy): domain Eukaryota; kingdom Viridiplantae; phylum Streptophyta; class Magnoliopsida; order Poales; family Poaceae; genus Triticum; species Triticum monococcum. The sequence continues at coordinate 252,797,830 of CM067845.1, forward strand.
GCTTGTAGTAGGATGGCTTGTAGTTGACGAAGCTTTCTTCGAACTCGACTTGTCGATGTTGGTAGTAGAAGGCTTTGTAGTCGGTGTTGGAGTCGTTGAAGCTTGGTTGTTGGAGAAGCCGTAGGACTTGGATGAGAACTTGGCATACTTGAAATCATCTTGCACTTGGCGTTCCGCTTTGGAAGCTTGGTGCACTAGCTCGATGAGATTTGAGTATGGTTGGAAGTCGGCGATCTTCTTGATGGGATGATTGAGTCCATTCAAGAAACGTGCCATCGTTTTCTCATCATCTTCCGTGACATTGACTCGTATCATTGCAATCTCCATCACCTTGTAGTACTCTTCAACGCTCTTGGTTCCTTGCTTGAGTTGTTGGAGTTTCTTGAAGAGGTCGCGGTTGTAGTAGGTAGGTACAAAGCATGCTGTCATGACATCCTTCATTTGCGCCCAAGTAGTGATGGGTGGTTCACCTCTTGCCTCTTGGGGCTCTATGATTTGTTCCTACCAAATGAGCACATAGTCTTGGAACTCAAGGGATGCCATCGCGATCTTCTTCTCTTCTTCATAATTGTGCAAACGGAAGATCTTGTCAACTTTCAATGCCCATGAAAGGTAATCTTTGGAATCGTTTCTTCGGTTGAAATTGGGCATGGTGAACTTGAGTTTGCCATAGCGTTGTTCTTCATTGTGTTGGGGTCGGGGATGATGACGCCCATGTTGTTGATGATTGTTCAACTTGTGGTGCTCTTGGCGCGGAGGGTTGTCATCCTCATGTTGCTCTTATCGTGGAGGATCTCCATTGTCTTCATGATGTTGAGGAACTTGTTGTTCTTGACGTGATTGTGGAGGAGCTTGTCGAGCTCGAGGAGGAACTTGACGATGCACGTGAGCTTGAAATCTTCGTTCTTGAATTTCTTCGCGAAGTGCTTCCTCTTGTTCACGGGCTTGTCGACCTCGGTCGGCTACAGCTTGACTTGAATCGCGTAGAGCTTGTTGCGCCGCAAGTGCTTGAGCATCACAGAGTTGTTGTTCTTGACATTGTGCCTCGGCATCTTGATCATTTTGGTGTAGACGCGCTCGCTCTTCCTCTTCATGTTGTCATTGTCATTGCCGTTCTCGTGCTAGCGCAAAGGCCTCTTGAGTTTGACGTTGTCGGCGCTCTTGAGAGTCGGTGTCGCGTAGGGGATTGAGGCTTGCTTGACGAGTGTTGCACGTGGCTCGGCGAAGAGTGTTTGATGTCGGTGTACTTGAGCCGGAGAGTGTGAAGTCGGAGTGTCGGCTTGAACGACTCCTACTTCAAGTGGAAGAAGAGCGGTTGAACAACAAAGCACGAATTTTGTCCATCCTTGCGTCATTATCTTTCTTGTGATCATTGAGCTTGTGGTTGAAGTAGTCCCATGTACGTTGCTCGGAAAGTCGCAAGTCGGCCGCAAGGTTGTCGATGCATTCACACATAGCTTGTTGATCTTGATGCAAAGCACGTTGTGCACCAAAGAGGTGACTCTTGGTGACGAAGGAGTTCATGTCGTCGTCTTGCTCCATGAAGAGTGGGTTGGTAGAAGCACTTGGCCTATCCATCATTCCAAGACAAATGTGAGTGGTAGAAAGAGAAGAACGAGTACCAAATGTACCTTGACCGAAGTTGAAAGTGGATCAAGGATCACTCCAATGTAGGACAAGGAAATAGCAAAATTGGTACTAGCTCTTGTCGGTTTCTCACACCTACACAAGTAAAAGCTTTTGGTGGAGCTTGGTTAGGATGGTGGCACAAAATTTGATGCAATTGTAAGTGAGCTTCAATAATGTTGGAAAAGACTCGCAAGATGCAATGTAACAAGTAGACCAAGCATATAAGGTACACGGAAACACACACGCAAGAACATAAGTGGGGTCGTGCAACTAAGGGTGAGCCAAAATTTGGAATCCACAAAAATGCTCTTATTGCACAACACTAGAGAGACGCTAGCACGATTGCACAATATGCGGATACAAGAACTTGTGCACAACCTACTTAGCAAAAATGCAACGACTTCTATCCCAAGTATGCTCGATGCAATGTGTTGCTATGATATGATCCAAGATGATCGAGTATGACAATCTTAATGTTGTATGATGCTATGGTTCTTGCTTAAAAGCTATTTGCTCATCTTTCCTCTTTGCTTAAAAGCATGTTTGGCTCTTTGATGTTTGAGCTCTTTTCTCATGCAATGCTTGACGAACCGATATAGCAAGTGAGTATGCGATGACAACTTTGTGACAGAAGAGATGATACCAATATATGCAACAATGATATATGGATGATATGAGAAGTATGATCACTAATGTGCACAAGTCTTGTTGCCGGCAATACTCAATGGCTAGTCTTGATGGGTAAGCAATGCAAAGGAGGAAGCTATAGTGGCTATCAATGTAAAGGCAAGAGTGATATGTCCAATAACAAGATGAGGTTACCGGTCTTGCTTCCGGTATGGTGTCAAAATGGTGGCACGAATATCAAGGTATAGTCGAGGTGGTCGTCGTTGATGACGATGTAGGACGGCGGTGACGATGTAGGACGCGTCTGTGGCGAAGATGAGTGGCGGCGATGTTGATGTCGAACCGTACCTAGATAGCCGAAACACAAAAGGATACGGTACCACAACTTAAATTCTCAAAACCTCGAAGTAGAAAATGTGTCGAAGAGTGAAACGGTCCAAAATGGTTGGGTTATGCGGAAGTGGTTGAGGTATGCAGAAGTATAAGTGGTATATGGTGGGCACCGGAACAAAATTTGGTGAAAATGGATGGAAAACGGGGCGGTGGATGGAGTTGTTGCTGCCAGGGGTCGGATGTCCGGGGGGAAGGCCGGATGTCCGGGCTTGACGGGTCGGATGTCCGGGCTCTGGATCCGGGGACAAACGGGATGAGCACCGCGTGGTGATGGTTAACTCTGGGCGAAATTCGGAGGAATTTGTGGATGGAAAATTGGGGGAAAGAGGATGGGAAGCTAGATCCACTCAAAACAAAGAAAATCCACGGGCCAACAAAATCTCAACACACCAACAAATCACAAAAAAAATTGGGCTATTTTTGGTGGGGAGTTTTCGAATTAGGACGAAAAACAACAAAACAAGGCTAGAAACACAACGGGGAGGCTCTGAAATCGTGATCAACATGGATCACGATACCAATATGATGTAGGGTAGAACCCTAATCGCCCGATCTTTCACGAAAGGAGCGGATCCTGCGAAGAACATGAGGAACACAAGGAGTGAAACGAGGGAAATCACAAGGAGGAACACAAGAGGAACACTCAGACTAACTAGAAGAAGTCACACAAGTGCTAGATCCTCGAATACGTAAGAGAAGATACATGATCCACGGACAACTAAGGACGATACAAGGGTAGCCGGTCTTCTCCATGAGGAGGTCTTGAGTTCTTCCCTAAAGAGGGGTCTTGAATCCGCTTGGGGGATCTTCTCCGGTGGAGGATCGAATCTCCGTGGAGAAGGTAACCAAGTGAATGAGCAAAGCTCTCACACAAACATGAGCTAAACCTTTGCTAACCCTAGAAAGTTGGGCGAGGTGGAGTATATATAGTCTAGGGGGAGAAGGGATACACGGGCCTCGGCCCTTCACTATGCGAAGACAGGGGAGGCCAGATGTCCGGGCTGATCGGGCCGGATGTCCAGGCTTTCAGGCGACGCCGGATGTCCGGGCTGGGGAGGCCGGATGTCCGGGCTGGAGTGCTGGCAATTGTTGCTCTCGAGTTCGGAGGGGGCGGATTTCCGGGCTGGGGGCCGGATGTCCGGGGACTCGGGAGAGGCCGGATGTCTGGGGCCTGTAGCTTCTGGCGGCTGTGCTGCTGTAGTGGATGACGCTCCAGGGGCCGGATGTCCGGGGCCTTGGCCGGATGTCCGGGGCCTGGGAGAAGCTCTTGGCTCCTTCCGTTGGTTCTCCTCATCCATGGACTTGGGGACTTGTACATTTTCATGCGCATCTTCAAGAGGGTCCTCTTGGTGCCTAATCTTGCACGACACCTCGGACTTAGGTAGTAGCCATGTCTCATGCATAGAAAGTGGAAGTTCGGAGAGGAGTGAGTTCACCTTATCTTCGATATCCTTGGTTCGGGCTCGTGTCATTGGTCCAAGTGGTGTCGTTGGAGGTGTAGGTGCGTCCATGGGGATGATATTGGGATGCTCCACATCCGGATGTGTCCCCCCCCCCCCACCGCTGAGCTGCCCAAGGTGATTTTCTTCTTTGCCGATCTCAATTGTGCTTTTTCATCTAAGTATGTGGTGATAAATAATGCAAAATTTTATTAGCTTCAATGCCATGCTGCCTTCCCTGTCATGCATACTTTTGACTCTACATAGTGGTTTAAATAACTTGTGTTTCATATATTGGAAAGTAATTCAGAATTTGTTTCTGTTTAAGTTAGAGCCCTGATGCAGACAAGGATTGTGTGGTTGTACATGTCACTCTCTATGAGGTGGATGACCTGAGTATACGCACTGGGAAAACATAGTTCTTAGGCTGTTGGATCCTGGAAGCCATTTGCACTTGTACCAATGTCAAGATGTATTCCAGCCTCACTGTTGTCTAGCATGTTGTCTAGGGTGTATTGAAGCACAAGAAGTTCAAAGCTACTCCTTCATTTGTGAGGCATACTGTTCTTGTCAAGATTACGCAGTAAGATGACGTGGCATGCCTCCACAAACAAGTTTATGAGTGGCAAGGCCACAAGGTTATCTTCAGGAAGGTTCACAGGATTGAGCTGCTGCCGGACGTCCTCGATGATGTTCATGCCAAGGTCCGTCTGTGTCCATCCCAGATTAGATCGAGGCATGAAATAGTTTCCCCAGCTAGTGTTTAATAGTAGTTTGGATTGTGTCTAATTATTCGAACCTTGCCTATTATCGAGCCCTCTGGGGCTAGTACTTTGTTTGAATCCGTCCATGGGAACTACTGCTACTTTTGTGTGCCCGTGAATCATTTGACAACCATCCTAATTGTTGCCGAAACAGATGCGTCCTCACTAGTTTTTTCATGTAATATGGCATGGTAAGACGTTGTCATGGTTTATCATACGAGCAATGTGTGTTTGATGAAATAGAGTACTCATTCGAGAACTGTGCGCCAACGTATACATAGGGTACGTAAGGCTGGTTAAGTACTTGTAAACACAGTTGGTGCTACCCCACTTTTAAGCGGTTGTGCAAAATATGGCACATTGGCTTAGCTCACTTCAACACTAGATAAGTCGGCTATCGACCAACTAACAATCAATAATCTGTCGTCTGACATATAAGCAACTACGTATCTGGTTATAGTTGTTCATGCAGTCAACTGAGGCCACAAAGTAAATTCCAAACGTTCACACGCTAGTCCAGTGTTCATGTGGAACATTCGCATTAAACTCGGCTTCATAAAATACTTGAAAAGCATAAGTTAAGCAATTTTATACATCTCAATGATTCATAGAACATAACAAACATATACTAGTTCACATCAAAAGACAAAGTTGTGGGAAGGTTTACAAATTAGTAAAAATCAAGCAAGGCTTCTCTGAGCAAAGGGCGTCTGTAACACCCCGGATATGATTTACCCAATATGTACTCCAACTCTTGCCGTTTCTGGCTTTAAGTTATTTTATTTTCTCAGGTTCGGGTTTTTGTCTCCGTGTGTTGTTGTCGTTCTCATGCTTCTCATATCATGTCATCATGTGCATTGCATTTGCATACGTGTTCATCTCATGCATTCGAGCATTTTCCCCGTTGTCCGTTTTGCATTCCGGCGCTCCGTTCTCTTCCGGTGGTCATTTCTACCTTTCTTTCGTGTGTGAGGATTAAACATTTCCGGATTGGACCGAGACTTGCCAAGCGGCCTTGGTTTACTACCGGTAGACCGCCTATCAAATTTCGTACCATTTGGACTTCGTTTGATGCTCCAACGGTTAACCGAGGGACTGAAAAGGCCTCGTGTGTGTTGCAGCCCAACACCCCTCCAATTTGGCCCCAAACCCACCAAAACCCTCTCCATCATCTAGAGCGTTCGATCACGATCGCGTGGCCGAAAACCGCACCTCCTTTGGACTCTCCTAGCTCCCTCAATGCCTATATAAAGACCCCCTCCTCGAAAATCCCGGATCCCCTCCATCCCTAACCCTAGATCCACACCTCTCCGCACGGCCGGACACGTCCGCCGCCGCCCGCAGCGAATCCCAGGCCGCCACGTCGCCCACGCCCGCGCCCCACATCGCCGGCCCGCGAAGCCCGGGTTGGGCCCCCGCGAGGCCCGAAGCATCGCCGCCCCCGCCCGCCTTCTCCTTCCCCGAGCCGGACGCCACCTCACCGGACTTCTCCTCGCGCCGCCGCCGCGCCATCGTCGGCCTCCTCCGCACCGACCTTCGCCGGCCGGTCCTCTCACCGCCTCGCCCGGTCGCGCGCGCCACCGGAGCTCCGGCGCCGAGCCGCACCGCGCCGGCGACTCCTCCTCACCAGCTTCCCCTTCCCGCGGCGAACTCCGGCCGCCACGAGCCATCGACGCCGGCGAGCCCTCCGGCGAGCTCAGATCCGAACACGGGGCACATGCAAACCCTAGATCTGGGTTGACCTCCTCCCCTCTCTTCGTATTATTTTGCATACTTTGACCGACTAAAGCTCTGCATCTGTAGATCCGTTTTGGGCATATAGCATATCAAAATGTTCGTCTCAGAGAGCACATCATTTCATATCATTACATCATTTTTATTTGAGTTCATCTTGATGCCCAAAATGCTGTTGGAAGTGTGCTATTTGAGTTAATTGTCATATCTGTTGCACCAAATGGCTATTTGTCATTTTTGCCATGATTATTGTGTGCATGATATGCCCCTGAGCTCCACATATGTTTTGTTATATGCTTTTTCATCTTTCCAGAGGTGCCATCCATGTATTTTTGTGATATGTGTGGTGACTAGCACAAGCTTGCAAAGTGGAGCATTTGTTAATGCTGATTTCAGGGACTTAGCATTTCCACTAAGTCCTTGGACTGTTTATCTCATATGGTCATATGTTCATGTTGTTTCCTAGTGATCCGTGCCTCTTTTGAGGATGATCAGTAAGGATGTTTTGTTAATCTTGTAGTGCTCTATCCATCCATGTCTTTGTTTGCAATAATGGAGCAACCTAGCTTGAGTCAATCGAGCTCTACTTTTACTATTTCGTGATTTTGGGCAGATTGGCTACTTCTTAGCAATTTTGCCGAGGATGTTGTAGTTGATCCGTGCATGCGATGTTATTGTTCTTGCCATGTCTAGCTTGTATTTTGTGTATTCTTGATGGGTGTATGCTTAGCTTTTCATGACATGCTCTGTAGTGACTGCATCGAGCTCGTAAACATGCCTACTTGATATCTGTTTCAGCATGCTCCAGTTTTTCACTAAGTTTGAGAATTGATTATGTTTTTGCCATGTTCACATGCTTGCAAATGTATTTTCTGATCCCTTTTGTCTCAAGGTCACTAAGGGACTTTTGTTAAGCTCTTTGAGTAGCTCCATACCATGCTTTACTTTGCCATGTTCAGGTCCTGTAGCATATAGTTTTCATGCTCCGAAGAGTGCTATCTGATCTGAAATTCCAGACAAGTGTTAATTTCACTAAGTCTGAAATCTGTTTTCCAAATGCATTTTTGCCATGCTTGTTTGACCCTGTTAATGGGTGAATTGGCTGTAGCTCAGTGTTCCTCTTTTGTTAAGCATCATGAATGGATCCTTGCCATGTATTTTGTTGCCATGTTTGGGTGTTGTAGCATGTTCATCTTGTTGCATTTAGATGGCTACTTGCTGTAAATCGCAGAACGTGGTCATATTTTAATTGCTTGCCATTTTCAAACCGTAACTCCAATTCCGGTGTTCTTTATATCATTTTCAAGCGATTTCATCTCATCTTTCCAGTGGCTCACTTGGATTTTCAAGTAGAGGCCAGGTTCATTCATTCCTTGTCAAATCTTGCATATGCATCATATATTACATCCCGCATAGCATACCATCCTTGCATCATGTTGTTTGAGTTTGCACGTGGTTGATTGTGTCTTTGTTGCTTGTTTGTCTTGTTTGGGTAGAGCTGGGAGACGATTTCGCTAACGAGGAGCCTGTTGAGTTTGCTTTCGAGGATCCTGTCAACTCTGATAACTTTGCAGGCAAGATGATCATACCCTCGAAATCACTTCTATCTTTGCTTTGCTAGATGCTCGCTCTTTTGCTATGCCTATGCTACGTTGCCTACCACTTGCCTATCATGCCTCCCAAATTGCCATGTCAAACCTCTAACCCACCATGTCCTAGCAAACCGTTGATTGGCTATGTTACCGCTTTGCTCAGCCCCTCTTATAGCGTTGCTAGTTGCGTGAAGATTGGTGACCGTTCCTTGTTGGAACATTATTTACTTGTTGGGATATCACTATATTATCTTGTTATCTAAATGCATCTATATACTTGGTAAAGGGTGGAAGGCTCGGCCTTTTAGCCTAGTGTTTTGTTCCACTCTTGCCGCCCTAGTTTCCGTCATATCGGTGTTATGTTCCCGGATTTTGCGTTCCTTACGCGGTTGGGTGATAATGGGAACCCCTTGATAGTTCGCCTTGAATAAAACTCTTCCAGCAATGCCCAACCTTGGTTTTACCATTTGCCACCTAGCCTGTTTTTCCCTTGGGTTTCCGGAGCCCAAGGGTCATCTTATTTAACCCCCCCCCCCCCCCCCCGGGCCAGTGCTCCTTTAAGTGTTGGTCCAAACAGAGCCACTTGCAGCGCCACCTCGGGGCAACTCGAGGTTTGGTTTTAGTTGTACGTAGTGTTCATCTGAGTGTGCCCTGAGAACGAGATATGTGCAGCTCCTATCGGGATTTGTCGGCACATTCGGGCAGTGTTGCTGGATTTGTTTTAACTTGTCGAAGTGTCTTGAGGAACCGAGATACCGAGTCTGATTGGAACGTCTCGGGAGGAGGTCTATTCCTTCGTTGGCCGTGAGAGCTTGTCATGGGCTAAGTTGGGACTCCCCTGCAGGTATTTGAACTTTCGAAAGCCGTGCCCGCGGTTATGGGCAGATGGGAATTTGTTAATGTCTGGTTGCAGATAACTTGAACCTTAACTTAATTAAAATGAATCAACAGTGTGAGTTATCGTGATGGTCTCTTCTCGGCGGAGTCTGGGAAGTGAACACGGTGTTGGAGTAATGCTTGCCGCAGGTTTCCCTCTAGTTACTCGCTCGCGCTTTGCCTCATCTTCTCGCTCTCTTTTGCAAACAGGATAGCCACCATATATGCTAGTCGCTTGCTGAAGCTCCACATATTTTCCTTGCCTTACCTTTTAAGCTTAAGTAGTCTTGATCGCGAGGGTGCATGATTGCTGAGTCCCTGTAGCTCATAGATTACTTCCAAACCAGATGCAGGGCCTAATGATTTCGTTCCAGATGACGCGCTTGAGCTCAAGTGGGAGTTCGAAGAGGACTCACGCCGATACTACATGTCTTTCCCTGATGATCAGTAGTGGTGCCCAGTTGGGGTGATTGGGACCGTGTCGCATGTTGGGTTGTTCTTTTATTTTGGCGCCGTAGTCGGGCCTTGAGTGTTTGAGTGTTGTAATGCTATTTATGTACTTTGATTGACGTGGCGAGTGTAAGCCAACTATGTATCTCCCCTTTTATTATCTATATATTAGATGGGATGTTGTGAAGATTGCCTAACTTGCGACATTGCTTTCAATGCGGTTATGCCTCTAAGTCGTGCCTCGACACGTGGGAGATATAGCCACATCGAGGGCGTTACAAGTTGGTAATCAGAGCCTTCCCCGACCTTAGGATCCCCCACTGTTTGATCATTTTTAGCAGCCGAGTTTGTGTCTAGAAAAATGTTTTGAGTCATTTATGAATTATATATCGGAGAGTTTAGGAATTCTTTTACTCCCCAGTCTCCTCATCGCTCTGGTAAGGCATCCTAACGTAGAGTTTTGACTCTTCTCTTGTAAAATTTCACTAAAAAAATTTAGGATCACGTGGGTATCTTGGAATCGTTTCGATGGTTTTGTGACGACAACATTGTTCTTGGTGCCACCTATCTTTAGGGGTTCTGGCAGTGTCTCGGGGAGTTGAGCTCCGAGGTGTTGTCGTCACAATTTTATCGTTGCAGTTCTGGAATACCTGAGTTTAGTACGCTGACATCGAAAATCTCTTTTATGCAGTTGTTGGTGAGATAACCTCGACGCCACCCAGTACTGGGGCGGGAGTTCGGGAGTATTGCCATAACTTGTATAACGGATGCTTTTCGAAGGTTGAGGTAGATGGTTTCCGAAGTTTTTCTTGGTTATGTGTTGAAGGATGGATACAGCTGGATGTAGGATTTGCTAGATTTGGGTGAGATATTATGCTTCCCGTGTATCCCCAACACCTGATTGCATAACCGGAAAGGTTCGGGAGTTTCATAGGTGGGAATTCTTGTAGCTCTAGTCCTTCTTCCACGGATATTTGGTTTGAGATTGGGATTTCTTACCGAGTATTCGTTCTTGATCTGTACCTTATTGATTTATTTCTCTACCTAAATTCTAAGTGGCTTCTCAATTTATGGATATGTGTCCATTTCAAGAGGAATGCATTCGTTCTTATGTTCGGATGTGAAGACTTTATGTTGCAATTTTAATTCCGTTGGATTCAGCTTCATTTTATCTGTCAATGTGCTAACGGTTGTCACCCCCTTTAGGATGGCTCCCGCTAAAAGCACCAATCAGAATCAGAATCAGGATCCGCCACCACCTCCACCTCCTCCGGAGGCATGGCAAGCTGTGATGGCCGCAACCAATGCAAACACGCAGTTGATCATGCAAATTCTTCAAGAGCGCAATCAAGCGAACCAAGGCAACCAAGGCAACAATCAGAATCACTTTGCTACACTCAACCAGTTCCTTGCTAACGGGCCAAAGATTTTCAGCAATTCTGTTGAGGCAACTGATGCTGACGATTGGCTCGTGGATCTGTGCAAGCATTTCGAGTGCAGTAACATCAGGCCTGAGGACTTTGTCAAGTTCGCTTCCTTCCAACTCAAAGACCAAGCTGCAGAATGGTTCCGGCAGTACAAGGATTCCAGAGGAGGACGTGTGATTACCTGGGATGAATTCCATCAAGATTTCAAAGCTCATCATATCCCTTAGAGCGTGGTTGAAAGCAAGCATGAGGAATTCCGCAACCTGAAGCAAGGCTCTTTGTCTGTCTATGACTACAACAAGTTGTTCCAGAAGCTCGCCCGCTTTGCTAAGAAGGATGTCCCTGATGAGAAGAGCATGATATACCAGTTCAAGGGTGGTCTCAGAGAAGAAATCCAGCTAGCTCTTGTTCTCTTTGAGCCCTTGAGGTACGATGAGTTCTACAACATGGCATTGAAGCAAGAGGCTGCTCAACTGAGGTGTGATGCTTCCAAGAAGCGAGTCAGAGATGCTACTCCTTCTTCCTCTACTCAAGTGGCCAAGCAGCAGAAGTATTGGCTTCCTCCTCCTCCGTTCCGTTAGCCGTATCAACAGAAGAGCAAAGGTGGCAGTGGATCTTCCCACCCACCCAGCCCTGGCTTTCAGAACAAGACTTCGTCTCAAGCTCCAAGATCGAGTGCTCTGTATCACCGTCCTCTTTCAGAGGTCACGTGCAACAAGTGCCAACAAAAGGGTCACTATGCCAACAAGTGCTTCAACCAGAGGCGTCTCCCTCCTCCTCCTCCTCCTGTGAGATCGGCAAGTACAGCTGTTGTCAAGCATAACCCCAAGCACGCCAAGGTCAACTTGCTGAATGCAGCTCATGCAGAGGACTCGCCAGATGTCATCACGAGTAACCTTCCTGTTAACGATGTTCCTGCAAAAGTTCTTTTTGACACTGGTGCATCGCTTTCTTTTATTTCAACACCATTTGTTGCCAAGCATGATTTTGTGACCGAGAGGATTCTGGTCCCGTTGAAGATTGTGTCTCCGGGCAAGCAAATGACTTCTAACAATTGCGTCTCGGATGTCTCTATCACGTTGGGCGACTACAAGTTTATTTCTTCTCCGGTGGTTCTTGGTAACTCGGATATTGATCTTATTCTCGGAATGGATTGGCTTTCTAAGCACAAGGCGCATCTTGATTGTGCAGCCACACAGATTCAATTGACTCATTCGTCTGAGGATGTAATTGTCTTTGCCGCTCGTGATGATACCATCCGTCTGTTTTCTCTCAATGAGAAGGGTGAACTGGATGCTATCTCACAGATTCCAGTCGTTTGCGAATATCAAGACGTCTTTCCAGAAGAGCTTCCAGGAATGCCTCCGCACCGGCCAGTTGAATTCTTCATCGATCTTGAGCCTGGCATGGAACCAGTGTGCAAGCGTCCTTACAAGCTCGGACCTGAAGAGTTGAAGGAGCTGAAGAAGCAACTCGATATTCAAGAGAGAATGGGTCTCATCCAGCCTAGTTCTTCTCCGTGGGGTTGTGGTGTTCTTTTTGTGAAGAAGAAGGATGGAACGGACCGACTTTGTGTTGATTACCGTCAATTGAACAAGAAGACTATCAAGAACAAATACCCACTTCCCAACATCAACGAGCTGTTCGATCAACTCAAAGGTGCCCAAGTATTCTCCAAGCTTGATCTCTGTATGGGTTTTCACCAGATTCGAATCCGTGAGCAAGATATTCCCAAGACGGCTTTCAGGACAAGCTATGGTTTGTATGAATACACTGTCATGTCTTTTGGCCTCGTCAAGCTCCTCCGACTTCCTCTCGCATGATGAACTTCATCTTCAACGCCTACACCAATGACTTTGTTTTGGTCTATCTCGACGACATTCTGGTCTTTTCGAAGAACAAGGAAGATCATGCCAAGCACTTGCATTTGGTGCTCGATAAGCTGAGGGAACACCAGTTCTACGCCAAGTTCTCAAAGTGCGAGTTTTGGCTCGATGAGGTTCTTTATCTTGGACATATCATCTCTGCCAAGGGCATTGCGGTGAATCCTGAGAAGGTGTTTGCAATTGTGAATTGGGAACCGCCTCAGAACGTGAAGCAACTCGGTAGCTTCCTCGGTCTCGCAAGCTACTGTCGAAGATTCGTTGAAAACTTTTCTAAGATCGCGAAGACTCTCTCAAATCTTCTCCAGAAGCACGTCAAGTACGTTTGGTGTCCGGAGTGTGACATTGCTTTCAACACTTTGAAAGAGAAATTGGTCACTGCTCCAGTTCTGACTCCGCCTGATGAATCCAAGCCTTACGAGGTCTTTTGCGATGCCTCTCTCCAAGGTCTCGGCGCAGTGTTGATGCAAGAGAAGAAAGTTGTGGCTTATACCTCTCGCCAGTTGAAGCCCAATGAGAAGAACTACCCCACTCATGATCTCGAGTTGGCGGCAGTTGTGCATGCTCTTTTGACTTGGAGACATCTTTTATTGGGAAGAAAAGTGGACATTTTCACTGATCACAAGAGTCTCAAGTACATTTTCACTCAGCCTAATCTCAACCTCAGGCAAACTCGATGGGTCGAAATGATTCAAGAGTATAATCCAAGTATCGAGTATACTCCAGGCAAGGCCAATGTGATTGCTGACGCATTGAGCAGGAAGGCTTATTGCAACAGTCTTATTCTCAAGCCTTATCAACCCGAGCTTTGTGATGCTTTCCGCAAACTCAATCTGCAAGTGGTTCCTCAAGGTTCCCTCGTCAACCTTCAAGTCTCTCCTACCTTGGAAGACCAGATTCGCCAAGCTCAGCTTCTTGATGCTATGGTGAAAAAGGTGAAGATTGGGATTGCGAAGAGTCAACCCAAGTACAAGTGCAACCGCCTTGATGACAAGGATACTCTTTTCTTCGAGGATCGTATTATTGTGCCCAAAGGTCATCTTCGTAAAGTGATCATGAACGAGGCTCACAATTCTCTCCTCTCCATCCACCCTCGGAGCACGAAGATGTATCAGGACCTCAAGCAGGCTTATTGGTGGACTTGAATGAAGCACGAGATTGCTCAATTCGTGAATGAGTGTGATGTCTACAGAAGAGTGAAGGCAGAACACCAAAGGCCAGCTGGTCTCCTCCAACCTCTTGCCATTCCAGAATGGAAGTTTGACCACATTGAGATGGACTTCGTGACTTGGTTTCCAAAGTCCAAGCGTGGCAATGATGCTATATTCGTTGTCATCGACAAACTCACTAAAGTGGCTCACTTTCTGCCTATCAAAGAGTCTATCACTGCAGCTCAATTGGCGGAGCTCTATACCTCTCGAATTGTCTCGCTGCACGGTATTCCGCAGGTGATCTCTTCAAACCGTGGCAGCATCTTTACCTCCATGTTTTGGGATTCTTTTTAGAAGGCCATGGGCACCAACATCCGTTTCAGCACAACTTTCCATCCTCAAACTAGCGGTCAAGTCGAGCGTGTCAATCAGATTCTTGAGGATATACTCAGGGCTTGTGTGATCTCCTTCGGTATGAAGTGGGAGGATTGTCTTCCATATGCTGAATTCTCCTACAACAACAGTTTTCAAGCAAGTTCGGGCAGGGCCCCATTTGAAATTCTGTATGGCAGGAAGTACTGTACCCCACTCAACTGGTCTGAAACCGGTGAACGTCAGCTTCTCGGCAATGACTTAATCACAGAGGCAGAGGAAATGTGCAAAGTCATTTGAGATAACCTCAAAGCAGCCCAATCCCGCCAGAAGAGCTACTATGATAGTAAGCACCGCGATTTGGCTTTCGAGATCGGAGATCATGTTTACCTCTGCGTCTCTCCGATGAAAGGTACTCGTCGCTTTGGTATCAAAGGGAAGCTTGCCCCTAGATACGTGGGACCTTTCAAGATCGTTAGCAAGAGAGGCGATCTCACCTATCAACTCGAGCTTCCTTCAAACTTTGCAAATGTTCATGACGTGTTCCATGTCTCTCAGCTCCGAAAGTGCTTCAAGACTCCTGACCGCACCGTCAACTTCGAGGACATTGAGCTCCAAGAAGATCTCTCTTATCGTGAGCACCCCGTTGCTATTCTTGAAGAGACTAAACGCAAGACTCGCAACAAGTCAATCAAATTCCTCAAAGTCAAGTGGTCACACCATTCCGACCGTGAAGCTACCTGGGAACGCGAGGATCACCTCCGTTCTGAGTACACGGCGTTCTTTCAGTCCTAGATCTCGGGACGAGATCCTTTCGTAGTGGTGGAGTGTTGTAACACCCCGGATATGATTTACCCAATATGTACTCCAACTCTTGCCGTTTCCGGCTTTAAGTTATTTTATTTTCTCGGGTTCGGGTTTTTGTCTCCGTGTGTTGTTGTCGTTGTCATGCTTCTCATATCATGTCATCATGTGCATTGCATTTGCATACGTGTTCATCTCATGCATTCGAGCATTTTCCCGTTGTCCGTTTTGCATTCCGGCGCTCTGTTCTCTTCCGGTGGTCATT
Source organism: Triticum monococcum (assembly GCA_034509565.1). Taxonomy (NCBI): domain Eukaryota; kingdom Viridiplantae; phylum Streptophyta; class Magnoliopsida; order Poales; family Poaceae; genus Triticum; species Triticum monococcum. The sequence goes on from CM067845.1 coordinate 252,813,236, forward strand.
TCTACCTTTCTTTCGTGTGTGAGGATTAAACATTTCCGGATTGGACCGAGACTTGCCAAGCGGCCTTTGTTTACTACCGGTAGACCGCCTGTCAAGTTTCGTACCATTTGGACTTCGTTTGATGCTCCAACGGTTAACCGAGGGACCGAAAAGGCCTCGTGTGTGCTGCAGCCCAACACCCCTCCAATTTGGCCCAGAACCCACCAAAACCCTCTCCATCATCTAGAGCGCTCGATCACGATTGCGTGGCTGAAAACCACACCTCCTTTGGACTCTCCTAGCTCCCTCAATGCCTATATAAAGACCCCCTCCTTGAAAATCCCGGATCCCCTCCATCCCTAACCCTAGATCCACCCCTCTTCGCGCGGCTGGACACGTCCGCCGGCCGCCGGACAGCGTCCGCCGCCGCCCGCAGCGAATCCCAGGCCGCCACGTCGCCCGCGCCCGCGCCCCACATCGCCGGCCCGCGAAGCCCAGGTTGGGCCCCCGCGAGGCCCGAAGCACCGCCGCCCCTGCCCGCCTTCTCCTTCCCCGAGCCGGCAGCCACCTCGCCGGACTTCCCCTCACGCCGTCATCACCGGCCGCCTCCGGACCGACCTTCGCCGGCCGGTCCTCTCGCCGCCTCGCCCGGTCGCGCGCGCCACCTGAGCTCCGGCGCCGAGCCGCGCCGCGCCGGCGACTCCTCCTCACCAGCTTCCCCTCCCTGCGGCGAACTCCGGCCGCCACGAGCCATCGACGCCGGCGAGCCCTCCGGCGTGCTCAGATCCGAACACGGGGCATGTGAAAACCCTAGATCTGGGTTGACCTCCTCCCCTCTCTTCGTATTATTTTGCATACTTTGACCGACTATATCTCTGCATCCGTAGATCCATTTTGGGCATATAGCATATCAAAATGTTCGTCTCAGAGAGCACATCATTTCATATCATTGCATCATTTTCATTTGAGTTCATCTTGATGCCCGAAATGCTGTTGGAAGAGTGCTATTTGAGTTAATTGTCAGATCTGCTGCTCCAAATGGCTATTTGTCATTTTTGCCATGATTATTGTGTGCATGATATGCCCCTGAGCTCTACATATGTTTTGTTATATGCTTTGTCATCTTTCTAGAGGTGTCATCCATGTATTTTTGTGATATGTGTGGTGACTAGCACAAGCTTGCAAAGTGGAGCATTCGTTAATGATGATTTCAGGGACTTAGCATTTCCACTAAGTCCTTGGACTGTTTATCTCATATGGTCATATGTTCATGTTGTTTCCTAGTGATCCGTGCCTCTTTTTAGGATGATCAGTAAGGATGTTTTGTTAATCTTGTAGTGCTCTATCCATCCATGTCTTTGTTTGCAATGATGGAGCACCCTAGCTTGAGTCAATCGAGCTCTACTTTTGCTATTTCGTGATTCTGGGCAGATTGGATACTTGTTAGCGATTTTGCCGAGGATGTTGTAGTTGATCCGTGCATGCTATGTTATTGTTCTTGCCATGTCTAGCTTGTATTTTGTGTATTCTTGATGGGTGTATGCTTAGCTTTTCATTTCATGCTCTGTAGTGAGTGCATCGATCTCGTAAACATGCCTACTTGATATCTGTTTCAGCATGCTCCAGTTTTCACCAAGTCTGAGAACTGATTATGTTTTTGCCATGTTCACATGCTTGCAAATGTATTTTCTGATCCCTTTTAGCTCAAGGTCACTAAGGGACTTTTGTTAAGCTCTTTGAGTAGCTCCATGCCATGCTTTACTTTGCCATGTTTAGGTCCTGTAGCATATAGTTTTCATGCTCCGAAGAGTGCTATCTGATATGAAATTCCAGACAAGTGTTAATTTCACTAAGTCTGAAATCTGTTTACCAAATGCCTTTTTGCCATGCTTGTTTGACCCTGTTAATGGGTGAATTGGCCGTAGCTCAGTGTTTCTCTTTTGTTAAGCATCATGAATAGATCCCTGCCATGTATTTTTTTGCCATGTTTGGGTGATGTAGCATGTTCATCTTGTTGCATTTAGATGGCTACTTGCTGTAAATCGCAGAACATGGTCATATTTTAATTGCTTGCCATTTCCAAACCGTAACTCCGATTCCGGTATTCTTTATATCGTTTTCAAGCGATTTCATCTCATCTTTCCAGTGGCACACTTGGATTTCCAAGTAGAGGCCAGGTTCATTCATTCCTTGTCAAATCTTGCATATGCATCACATATTGGATCCCGCGTAGCATACCATCCTTGCATCATGTTGTTTGAGTTTGCACGTGGTTGATTGTGTCTTTGTTGCTTGTTTGTCTTGTTTGAGTAGATCCAGGAGACGAGTTCGCTAACGAGGAGCCCATTGAGTTTGCTTTTGAGGATCCAGTCAACTCTGACAACTTTGCAGGCAAGATGATCATACCCTCGAAATCACTTCTATCTTTGCTTTGCTAGATGCTCGCTCTTTTGCTATGCCTATGCTATGTTGCCTACCACTTGCTTATCATGCCTCCCAAATTGCCATGTCAAACCTCTAACCCAGCATCTCCTAGCAAACCGTTGATTGGCTATGTTACCACTTTGCTCAGCCCCTCTTATAGCGTTGCTAGTTGCAGGTGAAGATTGGAGACCGTTCCTTGTTGGAACATTATTTACTTGTTGGGATATCACTATATTATCTTGTTATCTTAATGCATCTATATACTTGGTAAAGGGTGGAAGGCTTGGCCTTTTAGCCTAGTGTTTTGTTCCACTCTTGCCGCCCTAGTTTCCGTCATATCGGTGTTATGTTCCCGGATTTTGCATTCCTTACGCGGTTGGGTGATAATGGGAACCCCTTGATAGTTCGCCTTGAATAAAACTCTTCCAGCAATGCCCAACCTTGGTTTTACCATTTGCCACCTAGCCTCTTTTTCCCTTGGGTTTTCGGAGCCCAAGGGTCATCTTATTTAAACCCCCTCGGGCCAGTGCTCCTCTGAGTGTTGGTACAAACAGAACCACTTGCAGCGCCACCTCGGGGCAACTCAAGGTTTGATTTTAGTTGTACGTAGTGTTCATCTGAGTGTGCCCTGAGAACGAGATATGTGTAGCTCCTATCGGGATTTGTCGGCACATTCGGGCGGTGTTGCTGGATTTGTTTTAACTTGTCGAAGTGTCTTGAGGAACCGAGATACCGAGTCTGATCGGAACGTCTCGGGAGGAGGTCTATTCCTTCGTTGACCGTGAGAGCTTGTCATGGGCTAAGTTGGGACTCCCTGCAGGTATTTGAACTTTCGAAAGCCATGCCCGCGGTTATGGGCAGATGGGAATTTGTTAATGTCCGGTTGCAGATAACTTGAACCTTAACTTAATTAAAATGAATCAACAGTGTGAGTTATCGTGATGATCTCTTCTCGGCGGAGTACGGGAAGTGAACACGGTGTTGGAGTAATGCTTGCCGCAGGTTGCCCTCTAGTTACTCGCTCACGCTTTGCCTCCTCTTCTCGCTCTCTTTTGCGAACAGGAATGCCACCATATATGCTAGTCGCTTGCTGCAGCTCCACATATTTTCCTTGCCTTACCTTTTAAGCTCAAATAGTCTTGATCACGAGGGTGTGTGATTGCTGAGTCCCTGTGGCTCACAGATTACTTCCAAACCAGATGCAGGGCCTGATGATTCTGTTCCAGATGACGCGCTTGAGCTCAAGTGGGAGTTCGACGAGGACTCACGCTGATACTACGTGTCTTTCCCTGATGATCAGTAGTGGTGCCCAGTTGGGGTGATCGGGACCGTGTCGCATGTTGGGTTGTTCTTTTATTTTGGCGCCGTAGTCGGGCCATGAGTGTTTGAATGTTGTAATGCTATTTATGTACTTTGATTGACGTGGCGAGTGTAAGCCAACTATGTATCTCCCCTTTTATTATCTATATATTACATGGGATGTTGTGAAGATTGCCTAACTTGCGACATTGCTTTCAATGCGGTTATGCCTCTAAGTCGTGCCTCGACACATGGGAGATATAGCCGCATCGAGGGCGTTACAGCATCCCTAGGCAGGCTTTAATTTCCTGGAGTTCACTCTGGTTTTTCTTGTTGCCACCATACAGGGTTAGGTTCTCTCATTCCAGAATAACCAATTATAATTCGGTTCTTAGTTGGAATGCTGAACTGAACCATGTAGTGTACTGACCATCTGAACTTCTTGTGCAGTTCCACTAAATTTAAGCACCGCTATTTGCAGAAATAAGCAGACCACAATGCCTCTTGTCCGCGCACCTGTCCCAAAAACCTCCGTGCAGCCGTGCCAGCTAGTACTCGGTCCATGGATGAACTGGGAGAAAGTGCATTCCCGACTAGGATGTAGTTGTTTCCGCTCATCCATGCACTACAATCAAGAAGTAAAATGTATGAATTAGCTTCTTTTAGATTGCATTGGTCATTCTACCTAGTTACTACCAATGTAGGAATACCTAGAAATGGGTGGTTAGACGACGACAGCTTGGAATAGCCATCTCATATTTTGCAGTTCTACTAAAACTGAGGTGTGTACTTTTGATTGCGCACATAGAAACGATATGGAGACAGACATCCCTGTTTGCGCAAATATGAAATATAGTTATTTAAACAGTGAAAGTTATTTGCAGTGGCATATGATTAACAACAGCATCTATTGTGTTATAATTGGCACTACATTGACAGTATGAAAGTGTCCTTAAGTAAGTAGCATCACATCACAACAACACTGCCACTAGATTAACCTACAGAACAATAGCATTAGTATTACTGTCATGAGAGTAGCACATGGTCAGTAAATGTGCAATCAAATTTGTGCAGTTCCACTATGCTGAAGAAATGTTAGCGGTGTGAGATTTAAGTGTAACTACAAAAACACAATTCATGGGAAATAAAGCAAGAAGGAAGCACATCATAAAATGGTGGTGGCATTGCTTCAATTTATCGACGGCACTAGACCATTAGTTAATAGTGACATTAGGTGGCATTGATTCAATTTATCGGTGGCACTAGACCATTACTTAATAGTGACATTATGTGGCATTGCTTAATGCTTCATGTGATTTTACATTAACGGTAGTGATATGGGCGTAGGGACAACAGGGGCATAAAGTGGTGAGGCAGATGTGGTTGCCTAGGGCGGCAAACACTCAGGCAGCATGTCTACATCTGTCCCATTTTTTATCCACTTGGCGACATTTTCCTATGTGAGCGCAGGAAATCTAGACCTACTCATTCTTATTTGCGTTGTCCCCCAACAGCCCTCACTTTCTTTCCTTTTTCGACCAAGAGACGATAGGTCCACTTCCCCCACCCTTTGCCATCCACCACGCTTTCTTCACCTTTTTAGCCAACAGACCGGTTGGGTAGCCAGTATCTACTACTTTTCCCCCATTTCCTATTAGAATCAAGTCCTTGATTCATGCTACAGCTTTCCCAGTTTCTTCCCTGTTTGAACCAACTCTTAGATTTGACTGTATGAACTAGCTTTACCTCTAATAATAGTAAAAGTCTAGGTGGCTTTCGAACAGTCGGCGGAAGTAGAAAAAGATCCACACGGGAGCTGGGGTAATAGAGAAAGGCAGGTTTCGAAGGAATATATATGTGAGGGTCATCGGCATGTGGCAAATACAACGTCGGGAGGCCGCATCTTGGCCACAATACCGCAGGGAGGAAGAAGGGGTCAGAGTCCTCCCGAGCTGGCACTATCTCGAAGAGAACGACATGGCCGCCGATCGAGATGCCCGGGAAGCTGTTGGTGTCCTCCCTCGCCGCCGACGACCGTGTGAACGATGCACCTACACCCCTAGCCTAGGCGAGGTGGTCCGGCTGGATTTGTGACCAGCCATGAGAAGAGAGAGAGTTTGGCCAGCTACGTCTTGCTTAGATCTAGAGAGCATGAGAGAGTGAAAGAAAGGAACCCTAGTAAAGCAAGCATCGAGGCTCCTACTGATATATATAGTGGAGCGATTTTGTTGTACCAGTTGTTATTAAATAGAATACACGCGAACCACTATTTTCATTTAAAGTTCAAGTAAAAATAAAACTCAAACAATAACGTGCTACCGCGTCCAGGAAGCACAATACTATATCATTCATGTGTGGTCCCCGACCTTCCATCAAGTTGAAAATGATACTAGTAAAAATGTCAATTGGGATGCCTCTTTGTAAACAAATGCTCTCCTAGGTTCAAAAAATGCGCTCCTATGTGTACCCGCAAGTGGGTGTGAGAGAACTAGTGTGTGCATGCACCGCTTCTCTTCGTGAGAGTACAATATACTACGCCCAAAGAACGTTCGCCACAAGAGTAATAGTATAAGTGTGTGACGTGTGAGTTAAAAATAAAAGGTGTGCGGCGTCTTTTATTTTTTTTGAAGTTCTAAGGGTAGGGTGTGAAGAGCACATATGCGTGTGACGTCTACCTACAGATAGACGGTGGGTGCCAGAGGATTCGGGAGAGTTGTGACTCGTGAGGGTGCGTGTGTGCCTGAGAGAGAGGGGTACGTATCAATGCAATGCATGTGTCCATAAATCATATCTGGCAAATGTTCGCCAAAAGCCGTTTCCTAACGAATGTCGTAAGAACCATTAGATCGGCATCCGACAGTGTCAGTTTGCCATGTTATTTAACAAAACATCCACTCCTCTGACACAGAAATCTTCCACATGAGTTTTAGCAACTGTCGTATGCTCCTCCCTGTGTTCGAAAATAAACATTAGCGGATATTCAATAGAAAAGTTCCCATGGTGTGAACCAAAAGACATCTCTTTTTCTAATCCCCCATAGGAATTGAGGTACATGTCATCTCTAGATTCAATAGAAAAGTTCATATGATGTGAACCAAATGACATCTCTTTTCCAATCCCTACTCATAGGAATTGACATACATGTCATCTCTTTCCCTACAACTTCCATGTATACATCTTCTATTCCTAAATAGCTAGTACAACCCACCAGTAGCTTTTTTCCTGGACATCCAACTATGGCACAAGAACACGTCATGCATGCAAGTCATAAATCACATTGTTTTTCTACTCTATGCATGCAAGCACCACATCATCAATTCGTGCATGTTACTCATAATTTATGTCTTGCATTACATTTTGTATTGACAATGTATGTGTTGGTCACGTGCACACATATGTAGGTCACATTCACATTTTTGTTAGAAATGCCATTCTTTTAACTGCAATTCATTTTTTCTTTTTTCCATTTTAAGCATACATTCACTTCCCATTAGTTATAGATATTTTTGGAGGAACTTTTATGCATTATTTTGAGTAGAAAATTTCACGCAGCCGCGAGTATATCAAAATGCGGGGCCCATGCGTCATTGCCTTTTGGTCGAACCTACGTCCACAATTTTGTGTACTACATATATCTCCACTGGTCCCCGAACCCAATATGCTACCTCGTTCCCGTAAAACCAAGCGGCCCACCTGTTTTAAGGCATCGACTCGAACTCAACCCCTCTCACATTTACTACACCGTGGCCCCGCACGCTGTAGTACTCCTACAAACCCTACCAGCCACACGCATCATCGGTTTTCATCACGAGGACGAGGGAGAAGCGGATTAGTAGTGGAGGCTCCTACACTAGGGTGCCCTGGGAAGCTGCTACATGCATCATTGGTTTTCTCTTTTCTTTATGCTCTTGCTCCCTAGAGTGAAATGATGGTTGCTTCGTCCGTCCAACTTAATGCGGGAAAGGTGGGGCTTTGTGATTTGACCCCTCATCTCTCATTTACTACTACTGCAGTGCTACGAACGGGGTGCCTCCAAGTCCAACCGCTGCTCTGAATAGTAATTTGGTGCATCGCACGTGGAACAAGATGGTGGATGAGCCACATGTCAGCCAAAGGGGTCCTGTTAAGTGTGTCGCCATTTCATGTGCAGACTTACCCTGCTTGAGTTGCTACACCAACACAATAGGAGCAACCTACCACTTGGTTTTGCTCCTAGGTGAATCCCGACTATATTGATCAAAAAGATACTACTCCCTCCGTCTCGGTTTATAGGGCATGCATGTAGTTCTAGGTCATCCATTTGACTAACTAAATATGAGTTACTATGTCACAAAAAGTATATCATTGGATTCTTAAGCGGATGTAGTTTCTAAACATATATTGTTCATCACATATATAGCTAGTTAAATTCTCAACCTAGAACGACGTGCATGCCCCATAAACTGAGACGGAGGAAAAGTAGTAAAAATGAGGTGATTTTACCAAGCGGTGGGCCGGGGAGCATGGCCTATCATGCGTTCCCACATGTCATGATGTACCAAGGCGATGCGCATCCCTCTTGAGGAAAAACAATGGCAGAAACAATATGTGGTTTTCTTGAAGGAGATGATGGCGAGGCGGATTCAGCGAAGTGTGAAATAATGGTTGCTTCGTCCGTCTGGGAAGGTGTGGCATTGTGATTTGACATCTCATTGCTCATTACTACAACTGGGGCGCTACGACTGGGGTGCGTCCCCCTGCTGTTCTACACTATTATTTGGTGCACGACACATCGAGCCGGTTGCTATACGTCCCACATGTCGGCGAGAGGAAGTACAGAATTCATGAAAGCGAGCGTCTCCACTCTGTTAGTACGACAGAGGAGTACAAGACACGGCTTGGTTTTTGCTGCTTCACGTGATCCATCGATACAAACCCGGACTAAAAAAGGCGAGGGCAGGTCTTTTCCCGCGCAGCAGGCAGGGGAGTTTGGCATAGTTTGTTTGAGGCAATGAGGCAGGAAGGGAAACAAGAAAATAAAGGTTGAGTGACTTCACTATTAGGAAAAGGGCTATAGATGAAATTGACACTAATGGCGCACTAGAGAAGTGGTGCGCCACTACTATATACTAATGGCGAACCATGTGTCGATGCGCCATTAGTGTGGAAGACACTAATGGCGCACCAGACACAAGGTGCGCCACTAGTAACATTTTTTTCATTTTTCCAAACATACTAATGGCGCATCCGGGCAAAGTGCGCCATTACTAGTTCTAACTAGTAATGGCGCACCAGCCATAGAGTGCACCACTACTGTATTTTTTTATTCTATTTTTTTTGCAAAACTACTAATGGCGCACCATGGCACAGTGCACCATTACTAGTTTAAACTAGTAATGGCGCACTATGCCATGGTGCGCCATTAGTATATATATATATATATATATATATATATATATTTGCAAAACTACTAATGGCGCATGGCCAACAGGTGCGCCATTAGTATGTTGGGTTACTAATGGCGCATGGCTGGGTGGTGCGCCATTAGTAACCTGGGACCAGCTAGATATTTTGGACAGCCACACCTACACACTCACTTTCCCCACTTCATTCCCTCCACCTCCTTCTCCAAGCTTGTCGGCTGCCTCCTCCTCCTCACCTCATTTGCACCATAGATTCATCAAAATTAAATGGTGAAATTAGCTTTTTTTGATAGGTAAGTAAGGGGAAAGCTATCTTCATGTTGTAGATCTACTTTTTTTCTCCCTAGCTCGCTCCAACAACGTGCACATGCACTTTCTGTGGCCTAGCTAGATCTATGTATGTTTGTGGTGTTGCATATGTTTGTGGTGTTGCATATATGTTTGTGTTTGCAGGTACCGGTATTTGAAATGCGATAGTTGCCAATATTTTGCCGGAATGTTGATTCATTTCCGTTTCAGCGAGAATTTTGGCACTATGCATTCTTTTTGGTCCTATTTTTAGGGAAAGTCATGCCAAATTTTTTCTTGGTTCTAAAATATCATTTTGCTCTACCTCGCAGGCGACCATGGTCCGCACGATGACCGAAGGCATCATGAATAGGTTTTTGAGCTCCGCGAAGGCCGAGATGCTTTAAAAGAACGAGACGGAGATAAGATGTCCGTGTCGAAGATGCAAGCTGAAGAGCCTTATTGCGGACCCGGATTCCGGGCAGGTGCGGGACCACCTGCTCTTGCGTGGTTTCATGGATGGCTATCGGTGGCAAGGTGATGAAGATGACTATGAAGTCATCCATGGGGGCCAGGCAAGAAATGAGGAAGGGTAGCAAGACAACCGCCGCGGCTCGGGCGGGCGAGAAGACGAAGAATCTCTAGGACATGATCACGACGGTGATGCTGTACACAGTCATCATGTAGAAGATGCCGGACATGATGATGAGGAAGATGCCCGAGCAGACGAAGGGCATGATCATGAATATGAAGATGCCGGCGGAGCAGACGATGATGGAGCATCGATGGGCTGGGTGCAGGACCCTCATATTCAAGAGCTGCTTCTCAAGCAGAAGGATAACGCAAGAGCTGCCACCTGAGAGAAAGCCATGCTGGATCAACTGGAGATAGACGCGGTTACTCCATTGTATGAAGGATGCAGGCCCGAGGATACCCCCCTGAAAGTAATGCTCATGGCTCTGGAGATGAAGGTAAAACACAAAATGACCAACGCATGCTTCGACGAGAACATGTCATTATGGCACGAACGTCTTCCCAAGGGGAACAAGTGCCTTACCAGTTTCGAGGAGGCGAATAAAATCATGTGTCCTTTGGATTTACCGCATGTGAAATACCATGTGTGCATGAACAATTGCATCATTTATCGGGACAAGCACGCGGAGTCTACCATATGTCCGGTGTGCGGCATCACTCGATACAAGAAGAGGAAGAAAGCTCCTCGAAAAGTGGTGTGATACTTTCCGATCACTCCTCGTCTGCAGCGGTATTTCGCGGACCCTAAGGTAGCAAAGCTCCTGCATTGGCACGCGGATAGGGAGGAGAAGAAGCGAGAAGATGACGCAAATGATCCGGAGATAAATAAAAAAGACAAGATGCTGAGTCACCCTAAGGATGGGAGCCAGTGGCAAGCGTTGAACTTCGAACACCCAGAATTTGGGAAGGACCCAAGGAACATCGTGCTGGGCGCGAGTACCGATGGAGTCAATCCGTTTGGCAGCCAGAGAAGCACACATAGCACCTGGCCTGTGTTTGTGTGGATGTACAACCTTCCCCCCTGGTTGTGCATGAAGAGGAAGTACATTCACATGAGTATGCTAATTGAAGGGCCGAAACAACCAGGGAATGGCATCAATCTGTATCTGGGGCTGCTGAAAGAGGAGCTAGACACGATGTGGAAAACGCCAGCCAATACGTGGGACGCCGCAGAGAAAGAATATTTCCCTATGAGAGTGCCACTGCTCATGACGGTGCACGACTATCTCGGTTACGGATATCTCGCGGGGCAGGTGGTCCACGGATTTTCTGGATGCGTCAGGTGCATGGATCACACAACGTATCGCCAGCTAGATAGAGATCCTGGGTCTTTGAAAACCGTGTTCATGGGACATCGAAGGTGGCTTTGCGACGATGACCCGTGGAGGAAACGCACGGATCTGTTCGATGGTGAAACCGAACCCCGAAGACGCCCGCGTACTAGGAGCGGCGAGGAAATAGACGAGCTGTTGAAAAATTGGAAAGATTGCCCACTACCGGGAAAGAAGCAAAAGGCGCCAGAGCCGGGAAAGAAGCGAAAGGCGCCAGAGCCGCTACTGAAGGTATGGAAAACGAGGTCTATTTTCTAGGACTTGCCGTACTAGAAGATCCACCGTGTGCCTCACAGCCTTGATGCCATGCATATCACGAAGAACGTGTGCGAGAGTCTGCTTGGTACCCTGCTCAACATGCCAGAGAGGACCAAAGATGGGCCGAAAGGAAGGGCAGACTTGAAATAAATGGGCATCAGTCAGGAGCTTAAGGCTAATGATGATGATGATGATGATGATGATGAGGCAAAGCAAGACACAGAAAGTCATCGCAAAGGAAAAAAGGCCAAGAAGACCGGAAATGACTACCCTCCCGCATGCTTCACTCTAAGTCAGGAGGAGATCGAGTAGTTTTTCACCTGCCTCGTAGGAGTAAAACTTCCTTACGGTTACGCGGGGAAGATAAGCAGATACCTAGACCCAGCGAAGCAGAAGTTCAGCGGGATGAAGTCTCACGACTGTCACGTGCTGATGACGCAGATACTTCCAGTTGCAATCCGTGGGATCATGGACGCGCACGTCCGTGAAATGCTATTTGGCCTATGCAACTTTTTCGACGTCATCTCTCGGAAGTCGGTTGGCGTGAGGCAACTCAGAAGGCTACAGGAAGATATCGTGGTGATACTATGCGAGCTTGAGATGTACTTCCCGCCCGCATTCTTCGACGTTATGGTGCATCTGCTGGTCCATATCGTGGAGGATATCATCCAACTCGGGCCGACGTTCCTGCGCAGCATGATGCTGTTCGAAAGGATGAATGGTGTCATCAAAGGATACGTTCGCAACATGTCACGTCCAGAGGGAAGCATAGCCAGGGGCTTTCTGACCGAAGAGTGCATCTCCTACTGCACGAATTATCTAGGCATCGAGAACCCTGTTGGTCTACCCGTCAACAGGCACCTCGGCAGGCTCACTGGATGGGGTCACCGTGAGGGTCGCCGTGAAATGCATGTCGACTTCGAGGGTCGACTCGCCGACTTTGAAAGAGCAAACCTAGTCGCGCTACAACACATAGACGTGGTCGATCCTTGGGTGGTAGAGCACAAAACCTTTATTGAGAAGACGTACAATGACCGAGGCCAACAGAGGACGGACGGAGATATAATCAAAGAGCACAACTCATGTTTCACGCGTTGGTTCAAGCAGAAGCTTCTGTCGTACCCTTTACATGAGGATTCTTCCGTGGAAGAACAACTCATATTCACCTTGTCATAGGGCGCCGAGCACAACCTGATGACCTTTGAGGTGTACGATATCAACGGCTACACATTCCACACCGAGGGAAAGGACATGAAGAGCGATGGTTATCAGAACTCCGGGGTAACGATGGAATCCTACACCGGTAACGACAAGGACAGATACTACGAAAGGATTGAGGAGATCTAGGAGCTAAGCTACACTGGAGAGAAGGTCCCGATGTTCCGTGTCAGATGGGCCAAGAGCGTCCTAAAAGAAGACCGGTATTTCACCGCAATGGTTATACCCGAAGCCAAATCCAAAACCGCGGGCGCCAGCGTCAGTGCGAAAAATGAGCCATGGGTACTGGCTTCCCAAGTGGACCAATGCTTCTTCATTACCGACCCGTCAAAGCCCAGTCGTGTTGTCATGAGGAGAGGCAAAATGAAGATCATCAGAATAGATGGAATAGCCAATGAGCAAGACTTCGACAAGTACGGCGACCGGAAGATCGAACATGACGATGAAAATGAAGTAGCAGCATACACCACAAGAAGAAGCGGGACCATCCTACCTAAAGGACGTCCGTTCAACAGAAGAACTCCATTTGCGAAAAAGAAGGGCAAGAAGATTGTGAACAGCTAGCTAGCTAAGATCGATTGTATTTAAATCGTAGTCTTCATTTCTCGATTGTATTTCATGGGCACTTTTGGATATCATGAATATTTTAAATTTCATGGGCACTTTTTGAATTCATGAGGACACTCGATCTCAATCCCCCACCATCTCGATCTCGATTCCCCCTCCATCTCGATCGCTACCCCCTCCATCTCGATCTCGATCCCACCCGCACCCTCCCCCGCTAGCTCCACCGCCACCGACGACCCACCGCACCCTCCCCCGCTCCACCGCCGCCGACGAGCACCCCCCCCCCCCCCCCGCACCCTCCACCGCCACCGCCGATGATATTTTCAAATAACAAATTTGATGATATTTTTAAAAAAATTATTACTATTTTTATAAAAAATATTACTGTTTCATATTCATTTTCATTTTTTAAAAATAATAATAATAAAGTGTAGACTACAATTGTTGTTAAACATCAATTATTACTGTTTTTATAAAAAAATATTACTGCTTCATATTCGTATTCATTTTTTAAAAAATAATAACAATGAAGTGTAGACTACAATTGTTGTTAAACAACAATTATTACTGTTTTTATAAAAAAATATTACTGTTTCATATTCATATTCATTTTTAAAAAAATAATAATAAAAAAGTGTAGACTACAATTTTTGTTAAACAACAATTATTACTGTTTTTATAAAAAATATTATTGTTTCATATTCATATTCATATTCATTTTTTAAAAAAAAATCTTACTTATGGTGCACGGGTGGCTGGTGCGCCATTGCTATCTAAAAAAGAGTATACTTATGGCGCACTGTCCCACTTGTGTGCCATTGCTATGAAAAAAACATTCTAATGGCGCACCGCCTGGGGGTGCGCCATTAGTAATCTTCCCCATGCATACACTTCGTCCCTCCCTCGTCCCTCCCTCTCGCCAGACACTTCGTCCCTCTCCCTCCATCGCGCCGCTCCCTCCCTCGTCCCTCCCTCCACCGCATCGCCGTCGCCGCTGCCCCGACCCACAGCGCCGCAGCCGCCCACGCGCCCCCGCCGCCTCCCTCTCCCCTTCCTCCCCCTCGAACGCCGCCTCCCCCAAGCCACGCCTCCCCCCCCCCCGCCGAGCGCCGCCTCCCTCGAAACCCTAGAAGCCCGCGACCTCCCCGCCGTCTATCCCCGCCTCCCCCAAGCTCGCCGTCTCCGCCCTCCGTCGTCTCCGCTCCGGCCACCACCAAATCTCTCTTGTCGGAGCTGCCCCTCGACGGCGGCTAGCCTCATCGGACGCGCTCCTCGACGGCGGCGCGAGCCTCTCCGCGCGGCCTGGTTAGTCTCTTTCCCTCCCTCCCTCTTTCCCCCGCTCATCCCCATGCCCCCACGGGGCGGCGACCTACGGTTAGGTGCGGCCGCTGTTCCCGCGTGCTCGCGTGCTCCCGTGCTCCCGTACTAGACAGTATCATCTTCAGACATTCAGTAACTAGTAGATAGATAGTACAGCTTCCGTTGCTGAATTTGGGTTGTTCTGTTTGTCATGCAGTTCATATCTCCCCCGGATCGCTGCCGAAGGGCCTGCACTCGTTGGATCTGTCGCGGAACAAGATCGCCAACGTTGAAGGGCTTCGGGAACTGACGAAGCTTCACGTGCTCAACCTCAGCTACAACCGAATTTCGTGCATCGGCCACGATAAGTCGCAGACTTGGGGTTCTTGCATTGCACTGCACATCTTCTGTAAATTCCTTAGTACTAGATTTCTTTCTGGTCCATGTACACCTGCATCCTATCCAAGACAGACATGTAACATTCCATAGGATATATGGATCATATCTTGAATAATATGGCAGTGGCCACATTTGTTGGTGGCTGGGACCGGCCACATTCATTAATTATTTTTTTCCTACAAAAGTTCAATGTCTATGCATCACATGTTATAGTCCAAGGAAAAGTTCACTGAAATTGTTGTAGTTTAAAAAACAGTTAACTAAAACTGTTGTAGTCTGAAACTGTCAGGAGTTGGTAATTATCGACAACTGTAGTCTGAAATTGTTGTAGGTTGGTTCAATTGTCGATCATTTTAGCGACGACTGCGCCTTGCCTCCCCCACATTGATGTTGCTGTGCTTGCGCCGGTTGGAGCTCTCTAGGAAATTTTGTGATCTAGTAATCCACTCTTCTTTCTTTACAGATGGCGTGCGCGAGCAGAGCCACCTACTTGTTTGCAACACATGCTTGCATTTTGACAGAATTAGATAGTAAAAAGAGCACCATTTCTATGTGCATGCTATACTAGTATGAATCTGAATGTGCCCCATATCACTATGCATGCCTAACATGTGATTTTCCCTTCAAATGCTCTATCATAGTGACATGTATGGTGAGGGTCACAGGACCGACTGTATGGTTTTGCTGGTGTGGTAATTGATTTACTTGTTTGGTTTGGTAGCTAGAGCACTGTATCAGTGGTGCTAAACTGCTCTTGTTATCTGACTGGTTGGTGCTTATGAGCCACCATGTTGTGTATGGCCTGCCTAAGAATTGGTTAAGTAGTAAGTTGTTTAGGCTTGGCCATTTCCACTCATTGTAGATAGATAGAGTTACACTTTTGTTACATTCCGTTATCTTTCTGTAGAGTAGTAATGCTCCACTTCCACATATTTTAAGTTAGTTATCTTCCAGTAGTATTTCAAATTGAAGCCCTAAGCAGCAGCACCTCTTGTGTTGTTCACTATCACATAGTTGCAGTTTGGCAAACACAGCTAGTAAATATTCTACTGTTTTGAAGTGCTTGTTGGAATATGTGTGTGAAATTATTTTGTGGCAATTGCTGCTTCTGATCAAAACAGCTACCTTATAACATCATGGAATCACAACCTTATAACAAATAATTTAAAAGGCTATGTTCTGGTTTGCTGTATCTCCACCAGTTTGGGTTGGTGAATGTGGATGATTTTTTTATCCTGTGAACTCATTGTACTGCTACAAGAATTTGGTATCATCATGGTGTAATTTTGTCAACTTGTGATGCTGCTGTACCCTGAGAGGCCCTTGAGTTTGCCGGAATGTCGATTAACTTCCGTTCCGGCAAATCCGGGTACTCTAGATGTCCTATTTTCAGCAAAGGTCATGCTGAAATTTTCCGTGAATTTTAGCATGACTTTGCTAAAAATAGGACATATGGGGTACTTGTGACTAATGCATGGGCCGGGGTATATTAGTACTTAGTTAAGTAGGATCAACTGCCCCGCCATTCTTGCTGCATTAAACCATAGGTGGCAATAGAGCCAAGTGATTAGGCCCAACTTAGAATTCTCCTTAGCATCGATAAACCCTAGATGATAAACCCAACATAGGTGGCAATAGAGCCAAGTGATTAGTTCCAAGTGATTAGGCCCAACCTAGGGTGCCTCGGCATCGATAAACCCTAAATGATGAAAACTTAACTTGGCTTCTATAGGGTGCCCCGGTGTCGATGAGAACCTAAATGATGTACTCTTAGGCTTTTAGGGTGCCCCGGCGTCGACAAAACCTAAATGATAAAAGCTTAGCTTTTAGGACGCCTCGGTGTCGAAAAACCCTAAATATGAGACCATGATCTTGTTCCTTGACAATAACCAACTTTTTCCCTATTTAGAGCGAAACATGGCCCACAACGATGAGGCCGGTGGTTCGGGCAGCAAGCCATTCCGGGAGCTATCCCAGGAGTTGGAGGAAGAACCTCACCGCTATGAGGACGCCGCGGAAGACACCGATCCTGACTACACAACCCCTAGTGGCGTCGGGGATGACACCACTGATGATGGCGCCGCGGATGCCGCCACTGATGATGGCGGCGCACGCACAGATGGCAGCCAACCGAAGAGGCAACGAAAGGACCGGCGCCCGAGCGTGCTCGGCACCGTCAGGGAGGAATTTACTGAAGTGAACTCCGATGGGCATCCGACGGCGCCCAAACACGTAGTCAAGGGGTACTCGGTTCAGCTCGGGTGCATTCTTCGAAGCACCGTCTTGATCAACACCGAGAACCTAAGGCATAAGGACCAAGGGAATTTGCGCAGCCACCTCTTCACGAAGCTGCACGAACGATACAAGTTCCCCGCTGAGTTTGCAAACACACACCTCTCAGGGAATAAAGTGAACGGTGCCGCCCTCACGAGGATGAGCACGACCCTGTCTACTAGGAAAAGAACGGTGAAGGCAATGATTGAAAAAGGTGATAGTTATGAGAAGAGCAAGGCGAAATATCCTTTGATGAGCGAAGATGATTACAAGGAGTTCAAGATCAAGTGCAAGAGCAGCGCAACCTCCGAATCAAGTCAGTGGGGGGAAAGAAATGCGGAAGTTGAACTTAGGGGGTCCACCAACTCGATCTCGGCGGTTACAGAGTGGCGGAGCCTATATGGGACAAGGAGGACGCGAAGCGTGCCAAGCAAGGCCTACCGCCCCGCTTCGAGAAATATCGTGACAAGAAGACCAGGAACTTTCTCAGGGCCCGGTACAAGGAGGACCCGGTAACAAAGGAGCTTACCACGGATCCGAAGACCAGGGCGCTTGAGCTTGTTCTGGTAAGGAATACATCCCCCGCGTAATTAGCTTCATATGGTTGCATTCTAATTAATCCCCAATATTTCTAAATGGTTCACGTTCCTTCCGCAGGACAATGAAAGTAGTAGCACGGGGTCATCTCAGAGCTCCCCTTTCGACACCCCTTTAAATAGGGCGTTGAACATAATGAAAAACAAGGATAAGCTCAGTAAGCGGACGTCAGCTGGTCGTGTGGCCGGCAAAGTCTTGTCCACAAAATGGTCTTCATACTATACCGCTGGTGGGCGAAAGGAGAAAAAGACCAGCTCGGAGAGCAAGTCGCATGAGGTTGAAGCACTCAAGGCACAAGTGGCGCGGATTCCGGAGATTGTCCAAGAGCAAGTGCAACAATAACTGGGAACGACGCTCAACGCCATGGTGCCTACGTTGATTCATGGGCTGACGACATGGATTGCGGGCGGCCAACAGGGGCCTCCCCCGGTTCCCAGTTTCACGGCTAGCAACTCGCACAATGCGCAGGCGGCACCATTGGTGTCTCTGGCGGCGCCATTGGTGTCTCCGGCGGAGGCGGTATTCATGTCTCCGGCGCTGGCACGGGCATTGGAGCTTAATGCACCAGGGTGTACGTCGGCCGGCACCTCGCCAGCAAGCGGCCCCTCCGTCAGTTGCACGCCCGCCATTGGCGGTGCCTCGACATTAGCCGAGCTCGACGGCATCACGGTAACTAAGCCTCTCGGTCGATGACTTCATCTCCTTGCCTTTGACTGGGCATCCCTGACGCCCTACATGTTTTCGCAGGGCACCGCCGATGTTCCTTGCACTCTCCTGCACTTCGTGGGCGGCGAGTTGGTCGATGTCGCCAAGGGCAGAATCGTTCAACCGGGCAACCCCGTGTTCCACGGTAATCCGATGCCACCCACAGCGTATAGGGTTGAAGTGGTTCGGGTGCTGCCAGGCTGCTATGAGTTGTTACCTGCGATTTGACCCGCTAGGGCCGACGAAGAAGAAGAGATGACCCTCAGCATCTGCCTAAGCTGACCCCTGCTTTGGCTGAAGAGCCAGATTCGTTTGGGGGCGGGGGACACCACCCCATAGAGAAGACCGCCAGTCGTGCCGGCGCCAAGCCATGGCAAGAACGCCGCAAGGCTATCGGACATGCCAGACATCCCTATGGCACAGGATCCGGACATGCATATGGCACAGATCCGGATGACGATGACAACGACGACGGTACATTTACCAACGTCGATAAGTACTTTGCCGAACATGGGTATGGTGACGAGTTCTGCGGGCCTCCTTCTCAAGAACCCAACCAAGACAACCGCGATCTAGCTGGTACAGCTGAGAAACCCAATTGCAACAGGCGTTGTCTGGCGTTCAGTTCTCAAGAGACGCCTCCAGCTGCCGCCTTCACCGAGCCTCAGATAGCCGAGGTGCCAAATATTATCAGCCCTAACACGCTCAAGAAGGTGGTCTGTGAGCAGAACTTGGTCCCATTATAGCAGATCAAGAAGAAGGGACGGAAACGAAACGCTAAAAAGGGCGCCGGTGCGAGCCAGCCGGCACTGAGTACGATCCGTGCTCAGGACGGGCCACCTTCACCTAGGGATATCTCGAGGAGGGTGCATGTGGCAGGTAGGGCAATGCTACCGACAAATATGCTCAATGCTGCAACCGGTGCTATGCGGAGTCTGCATGACAGTGTTCTTTCTTTGGAGAAGCGGTGTCTCAGAGAGAATGATGTGGTATACCCGGTTTTCGTGGCCAAGGTGCCAGAGGGCAAGGGCTTTGTGGATGGCGCCATCAGGGGTATGATCGTCCTGCGGTTTGATGACATCTTTGCTATGTTTAACCTTCATCCGCTGCACTACACCTTCGTTCGGCTGTTTTCCCTGAGTATGGAGATGCGGATCATTAGAGACAAGACCCCGGACATCGTGATAGTCGACCCCTTCTACATGTGTGCCAAGCTCTTGGGCACCACTGGGGACCACCAAGTCGCGAGTTCACACCTCGAAGGCGTCATTCTGGCAAACCCAAATAAGGATAACTTCCTTGTGTCTTACTTTTCCGAGTAAGTCATCCCTTAACCGCCCCGAAACATATGATTTCTTAGATTTTGATCGTTCTTTTTTTCTAACATTCCGTGTTCTGTGCAGTGACATACATTGCACACTCATCCTCTTAAGCCCAAAATATTCCATGGCCACGTCTTTCGACCCGAACCATGACTCCAAGATGGACTACACAAATATCAAGAAAGTTCTTGATGATGTTCTCCCCCGCTACGCCAAATCTGGAGGTATGGCAAGCACATGTTTGCCCACAATACTAAGTTCTGCTACGTCAAGCAGCCGCCTGGCGGTCAGAAGGATGCCTACTACGCCCTCCATCACATGCGGGCGATCGTACGGGACCATCATCACCTTCTGCTACCAGATAATCTCAAAGATTGGGCCGCGAGCTTGTCGGCAATCTAGGACGCGGACATCAGACAAGAATTCTTTCACATCCAGTCGGAGTTTGCGGACATCATCCATCAAGATGTCCTTCATACCTCGGGGCAGTTCTACCTCAGATATCAACCATCCAACAGTGAGATAGACACAACGCTACAAATGCAGGCTGACAACGCCCGCGATTTCATGACCATCACGACAGACGGCGGCTTCATCCACGCTCCGGTCCCATGAGTCGAGTCGAAAGTAGTGATGCTATGTGTAGTTCTGAAACATTGATTGGCTCATGTTGTAATTAAACTTTAATGAATTGTATGTCTCTTTGGTTTGGACAGTCGTTCAACTTAGATGTAATCGATGCTATTTATTAGTAGGACCATGAATCGTGCTACTAATGTCTTGCTTTTCTCTTCCGATCCTTTTGTTGCATACTTATATATTGCTTATGTATTGTTTGTTGTTTGACTTGTGCATAGAGATGCCGTCGTATGTCGTGTACAAGGGTAAGGTTCCTGGAGTCTACGATGACTGGGAGGAGTGTCGGAGACAGGTTCACCGTTTCAGCGGTAACAGTTACAAAGGGTACACCCTAGGGCAAAGGCGGAATCTAGATACGCCTGCTATCTAGCGGGAGAGAGGAGGGAGCGTTGGAGGAACCGGATGAAGACCTGTTTCATCACATGATGCTCATCGTGATGACCGCAGCTCTCTTCTATGTGATGGTAGTTTAGATGATCGATATCGACTTGTAATGTAAAGACAAACTCGCTACTCGCGGTCTCGAGACTTGTAATATTTTATCTTTGTTCGTTCTATTGAATTCGGAGACTAATATGATGAATTGTATTCCGAGAGTAATCCTCTATTGTATTCGATGAATCTGTTGTTGCTGTTTGCTGCTGTCTATATTCTGTCCAATAATATATTTTGTAACCTGTGCAAAAATTAGAAAAGTAAAAAAAATAAAACCTAATATTCATACTAATGGCGCATCACCTCAAAGTGCGCCATTAGTATGCGAAAGGATACTAATGGCGCATCACTACACAGTGCGCCATTAGTATGCCAAAGGATACTAATGGCACATCACCCCACAATGCGCCATTAGTATGCCAAAGCACGTGGGTAAATATGGCCCCCCGGGAGGCATACTAATGGCGCATGGTGGTCTATACTAATGGCGCACCAGTGGTGCGCCATTAGTAAAAAATGCTAGTGGCGTGGTACTAGTGGCGCACCAGTAGTGCGCCATTAGTAAGCAAAACTGGTGCGCCACTAGTAGGCCTTTTCCTAGTAGTGCTTAGTTTTGGGAAAATCTGATTTTACGGAGTACGTACCCACTACGGAGGTAGTACTACTTACTACTCCCTCCTTTCCAGTTTATAGGGCACATCTGAAAAAAATTGTTTTTCTGTTTTATAAGTCTCAATTCTACTAGTAGTACCATCACATGTTTGGATTTCGAGGTGCATTAAATCACCCGATGCAAGCAGTATCAAGAGAAAACTCACCAATGCATGTAGAAGTTCATGGAAATTTAGTGGTCATGCATGCATTCATTGTAATTAATGCATCGGTAAACATAACTTCTTGAGAAAAACGAGCATACTAATTACTTCTGCAAACTACGAAATTAATTCACCACTCACCATCTACCTTGGTGGGAGAGATTTTGAAATTGAGCCATAAACCGGAAAGGAGGGAGTAGTAACATAGCCTAGGGTAGCTTGCTACACCACGGACTCCAAGGTAATTGTTGTAGTAGTACTCCTATGTACCACTGTACTACTCCTACTACTGAAAGACATATATTCCAAACAATATGATAATATCTCTAACCAAGGTAGGGACGAGGAGTAAAGGAGGGAGTAGTAAAATTTTCTCGTCGTCCTGCGAGCCACCGCACGCGTGGGCGAGGGAGCGGGTGTAGGCATAGTAAGTAAGCTTCTCCTTGTCCTGCGACTCTACGAGCCACCGCACCCGTGGACGGGGGAGACGACATACTAAGCAAGCTTCTCCTCATTCTGTGAGTTGATGGGACACATCAAAAGTAATACGTACAGAGAATCTCCAGTTTATAGAGCCTTGCCTCTAAGGTAGGCCCCACATGGTTTGCCTCTTATCAAATGAAAAAACCAAAATGTATAGAGACTCTAACCAGCCACTAAGGTGGGCCCTAGCAGAAATTTAAAAAGTATTGATTAGCAACACATTTGTCCAATCAGTACTATTTCTCTTGTACTCCTACTTTCTTATGCTTCCTAAGGCTGACAATTGGGACCAGATGGATTGTTACATTGTTAGAGGCAGCCTCTAAGGTTAGACGCGCGATGCTAGCCAATTTTTTGTTAGACACAGTTCATGCAATGTATAGAGGCCTGCCACTAAGTGGACAAAGGGCTTAGAGGAAACAAAAATTATACATTGTGGATGCCCTAAGTGCATACTTTACGGTCTATATGACTCAATTTAAAATCCACAATGCACCGATAATAGATGTTGAGTGGTGGAATAAGTTTGTTACTTCCATAGTTCGCAAAAGTACTAAGCATGTGAGATTGTGAATGGAGGGAGTACGATACTGTAGCGACCAGACCTCAAACGGTCCAATCTTTGTGCTCAGGTGTCATCCCTGGATCAGTAATGCTGACACCACACCGTACTTGAAGGATTTATAATAGAGTAGCAATCACACACTTATTACATCGAGTGTCTCAAAAGAGAACTTATTACAATAAATATGGCTTAAGGCCATCTAATAACGATAACAGCGGAAGGCTTGGAAGATAAGTTAGTCCATCAACTCCAACGGCATCACTGAGTATAGAACCACGAACTAAAGGCACCTTAATCATCGTCTGAAAAGTCTGCAACAATAACATTGCAGCCCGAAACGGGTTAGCACATGGAATATGCTGGCATTGTAACACATAGAGAGTAATGGAAGAATAAGGCTATACTACATGCATATTTGGCTGGTGGAAAGCTCTATGGTTACAGTTTTGTGTAAAGCCAATTTTTCCCTACTGCAAAGGAATAAATTTTATTTAACTATCATGGTAGTTGTTAAACATTGAGAATGGTTGACAGCATTCTCAATCCCAATTAAACATCATCATTACAAAAACCCAACAAAATTAAATTTTTAGAGTAACATGATGAGATTCACATGATAATCATGGTACTAGATACTCAAGATGTCCATAAACGGGGACACGACTAACCATGATTAGTTTATACACTCTGCAGAGGTTTGCGCACTTTTCCCCACAAGACTCGATCTCCTCCATTGGGATTCTCGCACCACATGGTGTTTGAGAAAAGGATGACCTAGACATAGTCTTTCAGAAGCGCTAGCACCTTACGATCGGGTAGACCGTTACACCTACTTTCCCCTACATCTGCTAATCTACCACTGTAAGAGTTCGCGCAACTTAATCAACTATGCTAGTGCCCATAGTAGCTTGTGGCTACGCACAGAAGTTTCTAGCATGAATAACCTCATGATCCCTTTGAGCCTCGGTGGCGGTCCAAAAGAAAAACAGGCAATCGCTGGAATACCCAGGTGCCTTAATCCACCCAGATATGTATTGAAGCTGCCACCTTAAATAAACCATTAATTTAACAATCTCACATCTGTCGTGGATACACTCACCCAATCCACGTCTACTAGCATAGCATGGCATAATAAGCAAACATAGAAGTAACTCCCAAGGGTTTGATAATAATAGGTAATAGGTACTGCCGCAACTACTTCCCAAACCCACAATTTAATTAGATCCTAATCATGCAATGTGTGAGGATTGATCTAATGCAATAGAACTGGGTAGTAGGAGGTATGATCAAAGTTTTACTTGCCTTGCAGATGATCCGCGAAACCTAGTGATTCGAAGTAGCAAGCGACGCACTCCGGATACTCTATCGCAAACAAACAAGCATACAATAAGTACTCGACTAATGCACAGGTAAAACTCAAATAAGAGATCTAACCAGAAAGTTCAACTTAAGAACTTCGGTTGACAAAAGAATCAAATCGAACGAAGCAACAAAAGACAAACGACAAAAGAAACAAGCTTCGTTTACTATTCTGGATCTAGGGAAATTTTTATAGTGGCAAAAACTTATTTGAGTTGGTTAAACAGAAAGAGGGTTTTGAGACGAAACTCCAGGCGCTTGAATCGCCTGATTCCGATAAACGAGCGAAAAGTTATACTAGAACAAAAAACAGATCAGGAATCGCGATCAGAAAAATCGCGGATTTAATCCGAGAAAAACAAAAACGACGAACAGATTAACGAACGAGCGTTCGTTATCTGGATCTAAACGATGAACGCGTTCGTTAAAACGAATGAACGGGCCAATGTTCGCTAATTAAATAAACCGGAAAACCGATCTATAAAAAAATGAACTAAAAAACCGAACAAAACCGACGGAAAACCGATCAGTTTTTCGAAAAAAAACCGGTGGCGGCGAAGTCAACCTCCGGCAGGTGGCGGATCCGGCGGGCGGCGGATCCGGCGGGCGGCGGCTCTGGTGGGCGGTGGCGGCGGGCGGCGGTGGGTGGCGCGGGTTGCGGCGGCGGGGCTGGCGGCTAGGGTTAGGGTTGGGGTCCGGCTGGGCCTTCCCCGGCTATTTAAAGCCGGCCGGGCCAACTGTCCAGGTCAGACATGGCCCGGTAAGTCGGTTGCGTTTTTTTTAAATAGTTACACTCAGAAAAAAAAACAAAAGGAATACTAAACGGCTTCCAAAAATCCCGAAATAAATTTTCCCCGGCTTATAAAATCAAGCCGCACAGGATGAACATTTATTTGGGGCCTAAATGCAATTTTTAAAAACGCGCATTTTTTCTAAATTCAAATAAAATAGCAAAGAATACCAAAATAAAATCTTATTTGATTTTATTATTAAATCCTCAATATTTCTTTATTTTGGGAAAGTCATTTTATTCCCTCTCTCATATTTTGATAATAGAAATAATTGAAGATAAAATAAATAAAATCAAATGATCCCATTTTCAAAATTTGAGAAAACTCAAATATGAAAATAACGAAATCCCAACTCTCTCCGAGGCTCCTTGAGTTGTGTAAAATTTCTAGGATCAACCAAAATGCAATAAATATGATATGCAATGATGATCTGATGTATAACATTCCAAATTGAAAATTTGGGATGTTACAAACCTACCCCCCTTAAGATGAATATCGCCCTCGAGATTTGGGTTGGCTAGAAAATAGGTGAGGGTGGTCCTTCAGCAGATCTTCCTCTCGCTCCCAGGTGGCTTCATCCACCGTGTGGTGGCTCCACTGAACTTTGCAAAATTTTATAACCTTGCTGCGGGTGACTCAACTGGCATACTCTAAAATCTTGACTGGTTTCTCCTCATAGGTCAAATCACGGTCCAACTGAATCGCTTCTAGTGGCACTGTATCTCTCAGCGGTATATCAACCATCTCTGTGTGGCACTTCTTCAACTGGGAAATGTGGAACACGTCGTGAACTCTTGACAATCCTTCGGGCAATTCCAACTTATAGGCTACTTCTCCCATACGCTCCAAAACTTTGTATGGGCCCACAAAACGTGGCGCTAACTTTCCCTTAACTCCAAAGCGCTTAACTCCTTGAGGTGGAGATACTCGGAGATAAACTCGGTCTCCGACTTCGTAAACTATCTCCTTGCAATTAGAATCTGCGTAGCTCTTCTGCCTGGATTGAGCTACCTTGAGCCTATCGCGAATCAGTTTCACTTTCTATTCAGACTCCTTAATCAGATCCGGTCCAAACAACTGGCGGCCTCCAACTTCATCCCACAACAATGGGGTCCTGCACCTCCTTCCGTATAAGGCTTCGAAAGGGGCCATCTTCAAACTGGAATGATAACTGTTGTTGTAAGAGAACTCAGCATATGGCAAATTCTCGTCCCAACTAGATCCGTAATCTAGCGCACAAGCTCTCAGCATATCCTCCAAAATCTGATTGACTCTCTTGGTCTTTCCATCTATCTGCGGATGGAAAGTTGTACTGAACTCTAGCCTGGTACCCGACGTTTCATGCAACTGATTCCAGAACTTTGAGGTAAACTGGGTTCCTCTATCTGATACAATGCTCCTTGGAACTCCATGCAGACATACGATCTTGGTCATGTATATCTTTGCCAACTTGGCACTAGTATAGGTAGTCTTCACTGGGATGAAATGAGCTACCTTTGTCAAACGATCGACTACAACCCAAATCGAGTCATAGCCTGAATGTGTTCTGGGCAATAGTGTAATAAAATCCATGCCTAACTTATCCCACTTCCATTCGGGTATCGGCAATGGCTGTAGCAATCCTGCTGGCTTCTAATGCTCTGCTTTTATTCTCTGACATACATCACAAACTGCTACATACTCCGCAATATCCTTCTTCATTCCGGTCCACCAGAAAGTATCCTTCAAATCCAAATACATCTTGGTATTTCCCGGGTGAATCGAATATGGTGAATCATGGGCCTCCTGCAGAATTAACTTCCTGATCTCTGGGTCATTAGGCACATAAACATGGTCTTCAAACCATAAGGTATCGTGCTCATCTTCACGAAATCCCTTAGCTTTTCCTTTGCTCATTTTCTCCTTTATAGAGGCAATCTCCTTGTCAGTCTTCTGGGCTTCCCTGATCTTATCCATCAAAGTAGACTGAATTTGCAATGCTGCTACATAGCCTCTCGGTACTATCTCCAAACATAGGTCACAAAGATTTTCGGCTAACTCCCTTGGTAAATCTCCCGTCTTTAGTGTGTTGACATGGCTTTTACGACTCAACGCATCAGCTACTACGTTAGCCTTTCCGGGGTGATAATGCAATCTCATATCATAATCCTTGATGAGTTCCAACCATCTCCTTTGTCTGAGATTCAACTCCTTCTGCGTGAAAATGTACTTCAAACTCTTGTGATCCGTGTACACCTCACAATGGTTTCCAATGAGAAACTGTCTCCAGGTCTTCAATGCATGCACTACGGCTGCTAACTCCAAATCATGCGTAGCATAACTCACCTCATGAGGCTTAAGCTATCGTGAGGCATATGAAACAACTCTTCCTTCCTACATAAGCACGGCTCCAAGTCCTCGACGTGAAGCGTCACAATACACCTCATAATCCTTGGTCTGATCTGACAAACTCAACACAGGTGATCTAACCAAACGTTTCTTCAACTCCTGGAAACTAGCCTCACATTCCTCAGTCCATATGAACTTGGTATCCTTCTTCAACAACTCCGTCATAGGCTTTGCAATCTTCGAGAAATTTTCAATGAATCTTCGGTAGTATCCTGCGAGTCCAAGAAAACTTCGAATCTCTCCAACTGTTGTTGGGCCTTCCCAATTTGTCACGGTATCAACCTTAGTGGGATCTACTGCTATACCTTCTCCAGATATAACATGTCCGAGAAATCCAACTTCCTTCAACCAAAACTCACATTTGCTAAACTTGGCATATAATTGATGTTCTCTGAGCTTACCAAGTACCAAACGCAAATGCTCCTTATGCTCCTCTTCATTCTTCGAGTATACCAGGATATCATCAATGAACACTACGACGAACTAATCCAAAAACTCCATAAACACTTTGTTCATCATGTTCATAAAATATGCAGGTGCATTAGTCAGACCAAATGACATAACGGTATACTCGTACAGTCCATACCTTGTGGTAAAAGCCGTCTTAGGTATATCCTGTTCTCGAATCTTCAACTGGTGGTATCCTGATTGCAGATCGATCTTGGAAAATACCTTAGCTCCTTGCAATCAATCAAACAGATCATTGATCATTGGTAGTGGGTACTTGTTCTTGATGGTTACTTCATTCAATCCTCGATAATCAACAACCATCCTTAACGATCCATCCTTCTTCTCCACTAGAAGTACTGGCAATCCCCAAGGCGAAGAACTTGGGCGAATATATCCTTTATCCAGTAACTCCTTGATCTGCTTCTTAATCTCCACCAAATCCTTTGCGGGCATCCTATATGGTCTCTTAGATATTGGCCTTGTGCCTGGCAAAAGCTCAATCAAAAACTCAATATCTCTATCCGGTGGCATGCCTGGCAACTCCTCTGGAAATACATCAGGGAAATCCTTCAGCACTGGTACTTCCTCCTGCACAACTCCTGTTAAACAATTTACTTGAGTCCTTTTTGGCACATGTCGGGATACATACTTGATCCTTCTCCCTTCTGGGGTGGTAAGCAAGATCGACTTACTGGCGTAATCGATGTTTCCTCCATACATCGACAGCCAATCCATACCCAGAATTACATCCAATCCTTGTGATTCCAAAATGATCAAATCCGGGGGAAACACATGCCTACCTATACTCAATGGCACTTGAAAACATCCTTGGCTAGCCATATACTCCGCTCCTGGTGAGCTTACTAACATAGGTGTTCTAAGAACTTTGGTGGGCAGATTATACTTATCCACAAATCCCCTTGATATGTATGAATGCGATGCACCAGTATAAAAAAGAATGAGTGCGGTAAATGACTTAACCAAAAACTTACCGATTACAGCATCCGGCTGCTCTTCAACCTCCTCCACATTAACGTGGTTCACCTATCCCCTGTTGAAAGGGTTCGGCTTCTTCCCAGAGCTTCCATTGCCATTTCCATTCTGGGATTCAGGACATTCGTTGGCATAATGTCCGGTCTTCTGGCACTTGAAACAAGTGACTTGGCTCAGGTCTCTCTTGGCTGGGGTTGATGGGTTGGTACTGTTCTGGCCGTTGCTTCCTCCATTCCCATTACCATTCTTGGGGCCATTATGATTGTGCGAGCTACCTCCTCCATGGGTATGCTAAAAATGTCCTCCCGGTCTAGGGGTAAAACGTGGCATCTGCTGAGCTCCTGAATTGTACTTCCCTTGTCCATACTTCCTCTTGCGGTTCTCAATCTGCTGCTGCTTCCCTTCAATCATGAGAGCACGATCTACCAACTCCTGGTAGTTGTTGAAGGTTGCTACCATCAACTGCATGCTCAGCTCATCATTCAGCCCTTCCAGAAACTTCTCCTGATTAGCTGCATCCGTAGCTACGTCATCTGGGGCATAACATGCTAACTTACTAAAGTCCTCCACATACTGGCCAACTGTCCTTCCTCCTTGGCGCAAGTTGCGAAACTCTCGCTTCTTCATGGCCAGAGCTCCTGTTGAAATATGGGCAGTACAAAAAGCTTGCTGAAACTGGTCCCACATGACAGTGTCGACAGGGAAAGTGGCTGTGAACTTCTCCCACCATAATGCTGCGGGTCCTTCAAGCTGATGTGCGGCAAACTTCACCTTTTCCACATATGTGCATTCTACGGTGGTCAACTCCCTTGCTGTCTCACGGAGCCAATCATCTGCTACTATTGACTCGGTGCTACTGGACAACACCGGCGGATTCAGCCAAAGAAAACGGGCTAAGTGATCAACAAGTGGTGGTGGTGGTGGGTTGTTGTTGTTGTTGTTCCCCTGATTCTGATTCTGGACTAGCAACTACATCAATGTGTTCTGCTGCTGGATCAACTGGGTGAGCTCCGGTGGGAAGGTAAATCCGGGGTCACGTCTCGGAGGCATCTGATGGTTTAGAAAAGATGAGATTTAAGAATAGAGAGGGGTCTAGAGAGAAAACACTACCCATATGCACATGAGGCAAAAACAAACAATTCACTTCATTCAATCAACAAGGGCATACAATCGATCTAACTATCACAAAAGTGCTCGGACTACTATATTTACATGGTGGACTACTACTACTAATGGGGTGGTCTACTAGAAATATTCTTTGGTTGCAGACTCCATTATATCTGCTCCAGCTTCATCAACATAGTCATCATCGCTATCATCTGGATCCAAGCTGGTGTCGTTGATGATGATGTAGTCTTCCGGGTGAATCTCCTTGGGTTCTTCATCTTCTTCTACTGGTGTAGGGCCTCCCATAAATATTCCGATCTTCTTGATCAGATCGTCATTCTTCGCCACTAGTACTTCAATTTCCTCTTCATAATCTTCACATGTAGCCTTGAGTTCTTCCTCCAGTTCCTTGATTCTTGTCCTTGCCTTCTTCAGATCTATCATGTCGGCGCACATCTGGTTCTCCTGACGTCGAATGTGCTGGTTTAACTCCTGGATAAAAGCCGCAATTGATCTATCCTTCCTGGTGCTGATCATCTCCTAGTGCTCATCTCGGCGCCCACAAATCCGGTAGATAGTATCCTTGAGATCATTGCGGTAAACTTCTCCAATGCGTCCCATGGCGATGTGAGCTGCCATGCTCTTTCCTAGACTCCAGGTTGGTGCATCAAAAGAAAACTCTATGGGCTCAGTGACTGGCATGAACGTCCTTCCTGGAACTTGAACTTGAATCATCCAGCGCTCCTCTTCAGGTAAAGTGGCGTTGTAGGTCCCGGTGAATCTTGGTACTCCTATGTTCAGGTATCTAGAGACTTCCTTCAAGTGACGTCCAAAGGGTGTATCTTCATCCGGTTGCGTGAACTTCTTCCTTGCATCCGCCATCCTAAAAGAGTAGAAAGGATGAGAAGTCAGAATGAGAAGAGAGTGAGTAGTGATCTAGGTCTTTTAGCTTAGTGGTTGTGTCCTACAGACAGCGTGTGCTCTGATACCATCTTGTAGCGACCAGACCTCAAACGGTCCAATCTCTTTGCTCAGGTGTCATCCCTGAATCAGTAATGCTGACACCACACTGTAAGTGCATCTAGTGCCACCCCTAGTTGGTTTTGGAGTATTGACGACAAACCTAGTTGAGGGACTGATGTGTTTGTGAGAATTGCAGGATAACACAGGTAGAAGTCCCTCATTGATTCGGTTTCACTACCAGAGATGACCCCTAAAAATGTACGAAGACATTGAAGACAATGGTGGTTTATGAAGATATTCATATTGAAGACAATGACATGTGAAGACTCCCTATGAAGCTTATGGAACTCGAAGACTTAGATCCTTCGTAGTTTTACTTCATTTATCTTGTGTCATAGGAACCACCGTACTGTTAAGTGGGGTCCAAGAGAACCAGTCAGGTTGACTGAAGTGATGCCTAATTCAAATCCTATGTCTTCGAGCGAAGACTATGAGAGAAAATCTTGTCCAGAGTCAGACAAGTCAGCTTTGCTTGTAGCTCAAGTAAAGTTGCCGTGTGAGTTCGAAATCCGACCGTTGGTACATGTGTCAGTTCCTTAGTGACCCAGGGTAATTTCGGACAAATCAGGTCAGGTTGCCAAGTGGCTATAAATAGTCCACCCCTACAACCATAAACGGTTGGCTGCTCAGATTTCAGTGCACGCCTTTTGTCGTTTGAGAGCAACCCACCTCGAAGCCTTTGAGAGAAAATTCCTAGCGAGGAGAAAAGCCCTAACCACCCCGAGCCAGAGTAAATTGGGCATCACTTAAGTCTTCTTGTCTGAGTGATCTGAAGACTTATTACACTTGAGGACTGTGCATCCTCCAGCCGGTTAGGCGTCGCGTTCTGAGCATCCAAGAGAAATTGTGGATTGCCGGTGAACGAAGTCTGTGAAGGTTTGGGAGTCTACCTTGAAGACTTACCAGAGTGATTGGGCGAGGTCTGTGTGACCTTAGCTCAAGGAGAAAACGGTGAGGACTGGGTGTCCTGAGCTGCGTGTTCAGGACTGGGTGTCCGGGACTGTGTGTCCTTTGGTTTAAATACCTAGCTGCTCCAACCAGACGTACAGTTGTCACAGCAACTGGAACTGGTCCAACAAATCATTGTCTTCAGCGTGTCACTGGTTTCATCTTCACTTCCTTTTACTTACAGTTGCACATTGTGAAGCCATTGCATGCTTGCTTTATCTTCTGTCTTCACAACATAACTGTATGATTTGTATGGCTTCATAACTTCTTCCTACCTGATCCTTATTACACTGCAGCTACTTGTCTTGTGCTCTCACTCTATTGAATACTTGACCATGGCTTGCCTAGTGTAATCTAACTTCCGCTGCTTAAGTGATACGCATATCTGTACTATTTTTCTTCATAACCATCACGTTTTGAAGACTTTCATAAAAATCACCTATTCATCCCCCCTCTAGTCGATATAACGCACTTTCAATTGGTATCAGAGCAAGGTGCTCCCTTGTTCTGTATGATTCGGTTTAACCACCTGGAGTTTTAGCTATGTCGACTGCAGGGATAATTAAAGTCTCCGCTGCATGCCCCGTCTTCGATGGAACTGAATATCCCTACTGGAAGAATAAGATGCGCATGCATCTTGAAGCCATTGACATCGACCTATGGTATGTCGTCGAAAACGGCGTTCCCAAGGCTGGAGAAGGTGTCACTGCTGCTGATGTCAAGAAGTTCACTCAACTGGACTCTACTACCAATAATATCATCTGTGGTCATCTGACCAAGGGACAGTACGGCCGTGTGAGTGCCTTGAAGACATCCAAGCTGGTCTGGGACTGGCTGTCCAAAGTCAATGAAGGCATCTCAACCCGGAGAGATCAGAGAATCAGTGTTCTTCGCAACCTCTTCAACCGCTTCAAGCGAAATGACAATGAGAATGTCCAGCACACATTTGACCGGCTCACTGACATCACAAATGAGCTTCAAGCCCTCGGCGCCACTGAGATCACCAAACATGAGATCGTCAAGACGCTGCTGAGATCACTTGATAGTTCGTTTGACATCCTAGCCCTGATGATTCAAGAACGTTCAGACTTCAAGACACTCGATCCGTTTGACATACTTGAGAGGCTCAACACACATGAGTTTCAGCTTTCTGAGAAAAGAGATATCTACGGTCCAAACTATGGGCGAACTCGTGCCTTGAAGGCAAAAGCTGTGTCCTCATCTGAAGAAGAATCTGACAGCAGTTCTGATGATCCTGAAGACATTGGAAGGGAACTTGCAATGCTAGTGAAGAAGTTCCAGAAATTCACCAAGAAGAAAGGCTTCAGAAAGTCTTCACGATCAAGCTCAAGGAATGATGAAGCCTCTGCTCATGACTACAAGAAGAAAACATGTCACAAGTGCAAGAAAACTGGACACTTCATCTCTGAGTGCCCACAAAGGGACAATGAGAGCAGAAAGAAGAAGAAGAGCAAGGAATATGACTCTGACGACAAGAAGAAGAACAAATACTCAAAGTCTTCTTCCAAGTCTTCCTCAAAGTCTTCATCACACAAGAAGAGCTCAACTGGCAAGGCTCGTGCGTTTGTTGGCAAGGAAATGGATTCAGAGGAGGAGTCCGCTTCTGAGGAGGCAGAGGTGGAGTCTGAGGAGGAGTCTGATTCTGGCATTGCGAGTCTGGCTACAGCCTACGTCGCCAAGTCCATCTTCAACACTGAAGACAATGACTTCATCACCAACACTGATGCAAATGACGAGGACGACTCTACTCCTACCTACTGCTTCATGGCACGCGGTGCCAAGGTAAACACACGCACTACTCACTATCAAACATCTAGCGACGATGACTCTGATTGTGATTCAAAACCCAGCTACAAAACACTTGCTAAAATTGCCACTGAACAACAGAAAGCTATGGAACATATTCAAAAACTGTTAGACAGAAGTGATGATCTGTTGGGTGCTGAAATGACTCGATCTGAATCCTTAATTGAAGACATAAAAAATCTTCATGTTAAGTATCAGGAACTTGAAGATCGTCATGATACTCTCTCAACAACTCATGAAAAGCTTTCCTATGATTATCTTCAAAGGAAGCAAGATCTTGAGAAATTGAGAGCGGCTCATGAAGATCTTCAAAAGGAAAACGAGTCACTTCGCGCCGAACAGATCAGTTCCACTCAGGAAGGATTTGAACCACCATGCCTTAAATGCATTGAGCGTGATAATGCCACTTCTGTTGCTGAATGTTCCACTGCTACTGCTGTTGCAATATCTTCAACTGTTGAAGTGGTAACTAACCCCTCTGCTGAGGATACCACTGCTATTGCTGATGAGAATGCTAGGTTGAAGACATTGCTTGAAACAGGGATGTATAAAAGTCTCAAAGGACATCAGACATTATGTGATGTCCTCAAGAAGCAGATTCTGAACCGAAACCCTAGGAAAGAGGGTGTTGGGTTCGTGAGGAAAATTAATGCAGATGGCTCTTACTGGAAACCTGAGCAGTACCCCAAAACCACATGGGTTGCTGCAAAGGAATCCTCAGCAGATCCATCCAATCTATCTGGCTTCACTTGTGCTAATCCTATTATCATTGATGAATCCTTTGATGCAAACTATAAACTGTTTAAGAATCAGAATGGTGAAGTATTTGCCAGGTACATTGGTACTAACTGCAGGAATGGACCGCCTATGAAGAAGATCTGGGTTCCAAAAACGTGTCTGGAGAATCTTCCTGTGAATGTCCTCATGACACCTCACATGAAGAAGACAAATCTCAGACCAAAGGCTTCATATGGTCCAAAGGCTTCATACAGGCAGAGGACTCACCTGAGTCGCACTAACGCAAATGTTTTGCAGGGAAACCATGCTCAGGCATATGAGAGCGGTTCTTCAAACCGTCATGTTCATATGACCAAGAACTATTCTGCCTATTCTTATGAGTACTATTGCCCGCCTGCTAGACTGTTTGCTAGGGCTCCAAAGCCAAAATTCTCAGATGCTGCACTTAGACTTATTGCTTCTAAGCCACCCTTGAAGATGTGGGTGGTTAAGAAAGCTTAACTCTCTTTTGCAGGGAAAGGTCTCTAGCAGAAAACCAAAATCTTCTGACGCTATTGCTGGGGACCTTAAAAATCTTGTGGGGCGCAAGATCAAATGCCCGAATGGCATCACTATGTATTTCGTACCTGAATCGCATGCTACTCTCCCTATTAGTCCTAACCTGGATCTAAGTTTTCATAACCCACTGGTTCGTCAAATGTTTTTGCTTCACAATACTCTTCATGAAGCCTATCCCCCTAACTGCACTGTAGGGTACGACACCAGCGTCTTCGGAGTCTTCAGAATGGATTATTGATAGTGGGTGTACAAATCACATGACTGGCAAAAGAAGTCTTTTTATGGACTCAACCTTACATCCATCCGACAAGAGCCACATCACATTTGCTGACACTGGTAAATGTAAGGTATTGGGTCTAGGTAGAGTTGCAATCTCAAAGGATCAACACATGGATAAAGTCATGTTTGTTGAATCCCTTGGCTTCAACTTAATGTCTGTGTCAATGCTTTGCGATTTGAACATGATTGTAATTTTTGGAAAATATCGTTGTCTGGTACTAATGGAATCTGAAAAGTCTCTAGTGTTTGAAGGGTATCGGAAAGATGATTTGTATGTGGTAGATTTCTCGGCAGGGCCACAGCTTGCAGTATGTCTTCTGGCAAAGGCTTCAGAATGCTGGCTTTCGCATTGGAAGCTTGGGCATGCTGGCATGAGGAACCTCCACACCCTTGCGAAGAAGAAGCATGTCATAGGCATCGAGGGCGTCAAGTTCAAGAAAGATCACTTATGCGGTGCCTGTGAAGCAGGGAAGATGACAAGGGAAAAACATCCTTCGAAGACAATCATGACCACTACTCGACCCTTCGAATTGCTTCACATGGATCTCTTTGGTCCCACTCACTACTCAACTTTTTCCACTACTGCTTGCCTCTATGGCTTTGTCATTGTTGATGATTACTCTAGATATACTTGGGTGCACATAATCCTTTACAAGACTGAAGTGCAGGATGTCTTCAGACGCTTCACAAATCGGGCTATGAACAATTATGGCGCCAAGATAAAGCACATCAGAAGTGACAATGGCACTGAATTCAAGAACACTGGCCTTGATACATATATGGATACCTTGGGCATCACACATGAATTCTCAGCTCCGTACACGCCACAACAGAATGGCGTCGTCGAACGCAAGAACAGAACACTCATTGAGATGGCCAGAACAATGCTAGATGAGTACAAGACTCCAAGAAAATTATGTCCTGAAGCCATTGACACTGCATGCCATACAATCAACCGTGTTTATCTTCACAAGCTTCTGAACAAGACATCTTATGAACTTCTAACTGGCAAGAAGCCAAATGTTAGTTACTTCAGAGTATTTGGCTCAAGATGTTGGATCAAGGACCCACACCACACCTCAAAATTTGCACCAAAAGCACATGAGGGCTTTATGCTTGGATATGGAAAGGATTCGCACTCCTACAGAGTCTTCAATCTCTTTCACTACAAAGTGGTTGAAACAGTGGATGTGCGGTTCGATGAGGCCAATGGTTCACAAAGAGAGCAACTGCCAGATGTGCTAGATGAAGTTCCAGCCAGTGAATCAATCAAGCTAATGGGAACTGGAGAAATTATACCTTCTAAAGCTCATCCTGAAGAAGAACTTATCATCTCAGCACCTGATCCACATGAAGACAATGCTCAGCCTGAAGACATTCCTCCCCATGACAACATAGATCAGCAAGAGCAAAGTCTTCGACCCATACATCCTCGTGTTGCCAATGAAGTGCAGATTGACAGAATAATTGGCAGCATCAATGCACCTGGTCCACTGACTCATTCAAGGGCAACTCAACTAGCAAATTTCTGCGGACACTTCGCATTCGTTTCAATCACAAAACCCAAGAAAGTTGAAGAAGCTTTTATGGAACCTGAGTGGATTCAAGCAATGCAAGAAGAGCTTCATCAGTTTGAGCTGAACAATGTATGGGAATTGGTTAAGCGTCCTGATCCACGGAAGCATAACATAATAGGCACCAAATGGATATACCGCAACAAGCAAGATGAGCATGGTCAAGTTGTCAGAAACAAAGCTCGTCTCGTTGCTCAAGGATATACTCAAGTGGAAGGCATTGACTTCGATGAAACATTTGCTCCTGTGGCCAGACTTGAAGCCATCCGTATACTGCTGGCCTATGCAAATCATCATAACATACTTTTATATCAAATGGATGTGAAGAGTGCCTTTCTCAATGGCAAGATTGAAGAAGAAGTGTATGTTGCACAACCACCTGGGTTTGAAGATCCAAAACATCCTGACATGGTTTACAAGCTCAATAAGGCACTATATGGCCTCAAACAAGCCCCTCGGGCCTGGTATGACACACTCAAATACTTCCTGAAGAGCAAAGGCTTCATACCTGGCTCCCTAGATCCCACTCTCTTCACGAAGACATATGATGGTGAACTGTTTGTGTGCCAAATATATGTGGATGATATTATCTTCGGCTGCACCAATCAGAAGTACAGTGAGGAGTTCGGATATATGATGCAAGAGTAATATCAGATGTCTATGATGGGGGAGCTGAAATTCTTCCTCGGTCTTCAGAAACGGCAACAACACAATGGCATCTTCATATCTCAAGAAAAGTATCTCAAAGATTGCCTGAAGAAGTTCGGTATGCAAGACTGCAAAGGTTTCACAACACCAATTGGGTCCTGACGACAATGGTAAAGAGTTCGATCAAAAGGTATACCGCTCCATGATTGGTTCTTTGCTTTATTTATGTGCATCTAGGCCAGATATTATGCTTAGTGTTTGCATGTGTGCTCGATTCCAAGCGGCACCAAAGGAGTCGCATCACTTAGCAGTGAAGCGAATTCTTCGATATTTGGCTCACACCCCAACTCTAGGGTTATGGTATCCAAAGGGCTCAGAGTTTGATCTGGTTGGATTCTCGGATGCTGATTACGCTGGTGACAAGGTTGATCGGAAGTCCACATCAGGCACATGTCACTTTCTGGGCCGATCACTTGTATGTTGGTCTTCAAAGAAGCAGAACTGTGTATCACTCTCCACTGCTGAATCTGAATACATTGCTGCTGGATCCTACTGCACTCAGCTTCTATGGATGAAGCAAACCCTCAAGGATTATGGCATTCATCTGAAGAAAGTGCCACTTTACTGCGACAACGAAAGCGCCATCAAGATCGCCAACAACCTAGTTCAGCACTCGAAGACAAAGCACACTGAAATTCGTCATCATTTTCTCAGAGATCATGTTGCAAAGGAAGATATTGATATCATACACGTCAACACTGAAGAGCAATTGGCAGATATCTTCACCAAGCCCTTGGATGAGAAGAGATTTTGCAAGTTACGGTGTGAGCTAAATATCTTGGAATCCTCAAATGTCCTGTGATCAGGCACACATCCTAACACTTATGCATGTTGATGGCTTAGATGTGCAACACACGAAGTAACGTATATCTTCAATCAATGAAGACATACATTCTAAGTGTGAATACATTAACATGGAATTTGACTTCGGAGCGCCACGATAATTGTGCGCCGTGTCTAAGTCTAATACTTCCTATACGGTGGGTAACGCCACCACCAAACGTTCTATTTGAAGTGTTTCACTCATGGCGTTACCTCGCAATGTCTTCACATTTGGTTTGGCTTCAATCAATTTGTCTTCATGATTGTCTTCACTACGTTAATTATATATATATATATATGTGTGTGTGTACTGGTGTTCTGTCCTCTACAGCATTCACTTATAGCTATGTCTTCTTGTTTGAATCTTTTGAACTAAGTGAATGTGATCGGACCGTAACCTCTCCATGCTTCCTACCTCAAACTCTATCTCTCCAAGTCGTATGCATTCTATTGAAACTGTCGAATGTCTTCACTGCATCCTTGTCAGTAGAAGACACAGAGACAAACTTTAAAACCGTTTTCAATGTTTTTTTCATCAACAAGAAATCCGGAGTAGTAGGAACGACACCCGACAATCAAGGCGTGTGTGGGATGTGGAACTGCCCCCACAATACCGCATGATGGCCACGTGCTGTTCAGATGCGAATCGCCAGGGGCACCTGAGTAATAGCGCAGTGCCGCCTCTATCCCTATAAATACACGATTCACCGCGGTCATTATCTCTTCTTCCACCCTCGCACGAACCCTAGCGCCACCGCTAGCTCTCGACAACGCCGGCGACGAAGCGCTTCACTGCCGCAACCTCTCCGACGCCGTTTTCACGCCGACAGCGGACATCGCTCTCTCCGCCGTTGCCGTAGGTGTCTTCCGTCGCCGTGTTAGGGCACGGAGGATCAAACTGCTCGGCCTCAACTCCCACTTCGTCTAGCAGTTCCAAGTGGGGTAAATAAAACCTCTTTTTACAGCCTCTTTTGATCCCATAGTTCAGTCACCTACTGCCATAAGAAGTTTCTGCTCTCACAAGTTACATCTCTCTCAATCTGCATCTCATAACCTACCTAGAATATTCACTTGTGCATCATGAAGTAGTTAGATTCCTCACTTGTACTGATCTATGGGTTCGTACAAATCTGGAACCAACTTCTTTTCTATAAGTGAATGTCTTCGCATGATGAGGTCAATATCTTCTAAACTGATTTATCTTCAAAATCTTCTGAGAATGCATATGACCTCTTCCCCTTCCCTCGCACCTTAATGCTGTCACAGGTACATGTCCGTGGGAGAATCTTTTGGTTCTCATAGTCTGCATTCATTTGCAGAGTTCTTACAGCGTCACATCAATTCTCCTGAAGCCAGTTCCTGTTGGTCCAGCAAAAGAAAACCTTTGAAGCCTTTGAACGCTTTGAAGCCTTCCAAGTTAAGCTTCATGGCAGCAGAAAAACCAGCAAGGAAGGGAGGCAAACAGAGACGTGGTGAAACGTCTAAAGATCTGCCTGATGACTTGGCAGAAATGTACAAAACTGATCCTGAAGAGAGCTATGGTCAGCGCAAGACACGAATCCAATGGATTCGAAGATATTGGGCAGAGCAGTGGTTCCAATACCGCTTCGTCACTAAGGAATATGTAGAAAAGTGCGCCATCAAGAGACCGTGGGGAGACGTATTGTACAAAAATCTCGTACCCCGGTCCAGAGACGAAGCCATTGCTCAAGGCTTCTATCCATGCATGGTCAGAGGACCACAGCCAGCTGAAGCACATCCGTCATCACTTCTCTGGTGTCGCGATGACAATCTGTTCAAGTGCAACTTCCAATTTGCTCAGAACTCTGCGAAGCAAAACAAGAAGGAGCTGGGGTTGGACTTCAACCCTGGTCCCTCTAAACCAAGGGCGGATGGCACACGCGACACAAATCCCAATATCATCGGGCCGTATGCCAATCTCGCAGGCCTCATCACTCGCATTCTAGTCCAAGGGACTGCCGTGAATGACCCTCCAGCAGACACTGAGTCTGGTGACGCTCCTGCTGCACCGAAGCCGGAGCAGACGAAGAAGCCAAAAGCTTCAAAGCCAGCCGCTTCTCCCAAAATCTCCAAAGCGAAGCCATTGGCAACTGCACCTCCTGAAGCCAGTGTGCAGTCTGAAGACTTATCACGAGTCTCCAAGCCCTAAGAAGCCAAGAAGCCTCAGCCACACACAGGCAAAGAGCTCACAGCTGCTGCCATTCTGCACAGCGAAACCATTGATCTGTCCAGCGACGAAGATCTTGGAGATGATGCTCTTGAGCAGCTCATCAAGAGCAAGGAGGAGGCTGAAATCTTCAACAATCTGCCTTTGTTTGATGTAGCA
Source organism: Triticum monococcum (assembly GCA_034509565.1). NCBI lineage: Eukaryota > Viridiplantae > Streptophyta > Magnoliopsida > Poales > Poaceae > Triticum > Triticum monococcum. The sequence continues at coordinate 252,853,981 of CM067845.1, forward strand.
ATCATCCACAAGTTCATCGATGAGTGGTTTGCTACACCAAATATCAGCTTCGATGATCTGCAGCTGCCCATTGGCCTCAGCGTCGCCTTCCAAGGCGCCATTGCTTCAGAACTTGCAATTGCTCAGCGCATTGTTGAACTGAAGCAGAAAATTGATTATGAAAAGGCTCAGTTCAAGCAGAATATGGCCAGGCTCAGCGTCCAAGAAGTCAAGGACTTCAAGATCATGTTGCACGAGTTAAAGGAAAACTTTTTGAAGAAACATGCAGAAGCTCAGGGTTCGCGGGAGCGAATGAAGACTCTGGCTGATCGTTGTGTGCAGGCCTACAATGAGGCCGAGAAGCGCAAGGCCCTTGGGCATCCCGGCATCGACCCCGGGATGGCCGCGAAGAAAAAGAAGAAGCCTGCTGTGGCTGAACCAGAGGCACCAAGGTCCGAAACTGCTCCGATTGTCTTCCCCACCGCAACGAAAGGCTCGAAGCCAAAGAGTCGATCAACCGCCTCAGAGCTCAAGAAGACACGGACTGCAGAGGCTGAAGCTCGAAAGAGGAAACACCCTGAAGCCTCTCCTTCTGACCCCACCATCAAGAAGCGCAAGACCAAGAAATCTCGGGCTGCTCCCACAGAGCCCTTGATAGTCGAACCCCTCTCCGTCCGCTATCCCGACGAAGATCGTCAGTTGACAGTGCATGAGCGTGCTTTCATAGAGGCTCCGCACGCTGAAGACATTCCAGCAGCCGACCCCAACGCTGCTGAAGACATTGGTCTTCAAGACAATGTACAAGGTGATGCAACCCTTCCTCAGCTTGAGACAAGCGAACTGATCAGCATTGGTCGTCCATTGACACCAATCACACAAGATGCATCGTGGGCAGATTGCCCACAGGAGGAAGATAATGAGCCCCAGCCCACTGCAACTCCACCAGCGTCGCCTACATTCCGTAGGCTTCGCAAAGGGCCAAGGGCTCAGGCTGCTGACAACATTCCGGCTGCATCCGCCGAAGATATTGGAGAAGAACCTCAAGCTCCATCTCCCCCGCATCAACAAGAAGCAGTTTTCCAGGAGAACGTACCTGAATCTGTCCCTCTCACTACACGTGTTGAGGCTGAAAACGTTGAGGCTGCCACAACCAACACTGAAGCAATTGTGGAGCCCTTCCCACCAACAGCTTCAAGAGACACTGAAGCTACTGCATCTGAACCTTCTGTGCCTGAGTCTGCTGCCGGTCCACAATTCAACTATCATGTTGCGCACAGGCCCCAGGTCCAGAAGCCGATCCCACGACTGCCAAGGTTCCCAGGTCCTGCATCAGCTCCTGGCTCCTTCAACATCAACAGCTTCAGGGCAGATAACACGTTCTTCAACAGCTCCAAGAACCCTTATTCAAGGGAACGGATTGTATCAGATAGGTTCTGGAGCTACCCACAACGCAGCTACTATTCATGCATCCTATACAACCAAGGCCGCATCTTTCCTCACCAGCGCCTTGAGGTTGAAGCTGTTGCTGGTCTGCCTGGTTTGGAAGAAGCATTGGATTGCTTCAAGCAAGTGGGTCTGCTTCCGTTTATCACCGATGAAGAGCACTAGAATGAAGAGCTTCTGCTCCAGTTCTACGCCACCCTGCATATCAAAGGCTATAACAGAGATCTGAAGACTTGGGTCCTGGAGTGGATGACCAGCAATGTCCATCATGAAGCTAATGCATTCGATATCATTGAGCTTACCGGCCTACCCACTCCTGGCAAACTCTTCGAAGAAGGCTGCCAACTCCATGCTGAAGCAATTGCGAGCATATTCCAGCGGCCTGAGCCAAATATGAGTCAGATGCTCTCAATGATGAAGCCAGTGCCTCATGATGCACCTTATCCAACTGAGTTCTTCGTTGAAGACTTAGAGTACCTGCCCAGAACCATATATCACATCGTCAGGCGGACTCTATGGCCCATTAAGGGGCACTCTCCATATGCCAAGGTTGAAGGTGCAATGAAGACTCTCATCTTCTGTATCCTGCATGGCAAATGCTTCAACGCACAGGATCTCTTTATACGCCAACTTGCAGCGTCTGGCTCAGATCTCTTTGGTTTGAAGTTTTATGCTCCTTGGGTTATGAGGCTGATCAAGCTTCACTCTACTGTCTCCTATCAGCCCTCAGCCCGCAACCATAGGATCTTCTTACCCGATGTGGACACCTCTGCTGAACCAATATATCCTGAGCCTGCCAAGCAACCATTAAGTCTTCAGAATGCAGAACACCGGAGCTTCACTCAGAATGATGCAGGTGTTGAAGCCATCTCACGAGTGTATCCAATGGCTAGCACCACACGTGCCCCTGCATCCACTGAAGCCACTGACAGCACAGCTGCACCGAGACCCAAGAAACGCGCTCGTGCACTCAATGACCGAGAACTTCTTGTGGCTCTTCACCAAAAGCAAGACAGGCATCACGACTGCCTCAAGAGGCAGATGCGAAGTATCATGCAAGACGTCAATCGCATCAGAAATCTGGCCACCAAGAATGCATTCGTCACACACGAAACCTATCGCCGCACTTGGAAAGGCCTCACCATGATGTGCACTGAAGCTGAACTTCAAGAGGATGGCTTCAGAGAGAGATTCAAGTTTGACTCCACACCCCCCAGAAGAGCTGTGCTACGCGGAACTCCGTCCCTTGAAGATTCTGAGTTCTCTTCCTCTGCTGCCACCGTGTCTGCAAGAATCATTGAGGAAGAAGACGACGCTACATCACCACCGCCTACGTCAGCGCGCGTCGACCCTGCACCAAGCTCTTCAGCACCACCAAACGCCTCCACCGACCCTGCTACGCCTGGGAACGCGTAGAAAACTCTATGTCTTCAAGCCTTTTTGGTCATCACTGACAAAAGGGGGAGAAGCATATGATGTTTATAGTCTTCAATAGGGTCAATATGGGCGGGTGCTTTATATTTTGCTACATTTTGCTTCATGCTTACAACTCTCATTTTGCTACATTTGGTTCTTTGAGTTGTAACACTTAAACTTGATGGTCGTCTGCTACTTGTTTGCCACTATGTTTTTGCGAAGATAAATTCCGCATGTATGACGATAATTTCCGCACTTATATCATTTCCCAGACGTCCATTTTTCATTATGCATGTCATTCTCTTCATATACTTTTACATGCATGGTGGATTGTCATCATAAGTTGAAGTGGATTTCCACAAGTACAACCTGCCATGTGCATTTGCGTTCCAGAAGCAAATTACTTATATGCACATCTTCAGGGGGAGCCCTTGCAGCTTATGAAGACAATTCCTTTACAATTTCACAAATTATATTCCCCGTTGAAAGCTTCAACTAGTTTGTCATCAATCACCAAAAAGGGGGAGATTGTAAGTGCATCTAGTGCCACCCCTAGTTGGTTTTGGAGTATTGACGACAAACCTAGTTGAGGGACTGATGTGTTTGTGAGAATTGCAGGATAACACAGGTAGAAGTCCCTCATTGATTCGGTTTCACTACCAGAGATGACCCCTAAAAATGTACGAAGACATTGAAGACAATGGTGGTTTATGAAGATATTCATATTGAAGACAATGACATGTGAAGACTCCCTATGAAGCTTATGGAACTCGAAGACTTAGATCCTTCGTAGTTTTACTTCATTTATCTTGTGTCATAGGAACCACCGTACTGTTAAGTGGGGTCCAAGAGAACCAGTCAGGTTGACTGAAGTGATGCCTAATTCAAATCCTATGTCTTCGAGCGAAGACTATGAGAGAAAATCTTTTCCAGAGTCAGACAAGTCAGCTTTGCTTGTAGCTCAAGTAAAGTTGCCGTGTGAGTTCGAAATCCGACCGTTGGTACACGTGTCAGTTCCTTAGTGACCCAGGGTAATTTCGGACAAATCAGGTCGGGTTGCCAAGTGGCTATAAATAGTCCACCCCTACAACCATAAACGGTTGGCTGCTCAGATTTCAGTGCACGGCTTTTGTCATTTGAGAGCAACCCACCTCGAAGCCTTTGAGAGAAAATTCCTAGCGAGGAGAAAAGCCCTAACCACCCAAAGCCAGAGTAAATTGGGCATCACTTAAGTCTTCTTGTCTGAGTGATCTGAAGACTTATTACACTTGAGGACTGTGCATCCTCCAGCCGGTTAGGCGTCGCGTTCTGAGCATCCAAGAGAAATTGTGGATTGCCGATGAACGAAGTCTGTGAAGGTTTGGGAGTCTACCTTGAAGACTTACCAGAGTGATTGGGCGAGGTCTGTGTGACCTTAGCTCAAGGAGAAAACGGTGAGGACTGGGTGTCCTGAGCTGCGTGTTCAGGACTGGGTGTCCGGGACTGGGTGTCCTTTGGTTTAAATACCTAGCCGCTCCAACCAGACGTACAGTTGTCACAGCAACTGGAACTGGTCCAACAAATCATTGTCTTCAGCGTGTCACTGGTTTCATCTTCACTTCCTTTTACTTACAGTTACACATTGTGAAGCCATTGCATGCTTGCTTTATCTTCTATCTTCACAACATAACTGTATGATTTGTATGGCTTCATAACTTCTTCCTACCTGATCCTTATTACACTGCAGCTACTTGTCTTGTGCTCTCACTCTATTGAATACTTGACCATGGCTTGCCAAGTGTAATCTAACTTCCGTTGCTTAAGTGATAGGCATATCTGTACTGTTTGTCTTCATAACCGTCACGTTTTGAAGACTTTCATAAAAATCGCCTATTCACCCCCCTCTAGTCGATATAACGCACTTTCAGACACCATACTTGAATGATTTATAACAGAGTAGCAATCACACACTTATTACATCGAGTGTCTCAAAAGAGAACTGATTACAACAAATATGGCTTAAGGCCATCTAATAACGATAACAGCGGAGGCTTGGAAGATAAGTGAGTCCATCAACTCCAACGGCATCACTGAGTATAGAACCACGACCTAAAGGCACCTTAATCGTCGTCTGAAAAGTCTACACCATTAACGTTGAAGCCCGAAATGGGTCAGCACATGGAATATGCTGGCAATGTAACACATAGAGAGTAATGGAAGAATAAGGCTATACTACATGCATATTTGGCTGGTGGAAAGCTCTATGGTTACAGTTTTGCGTAAAGCCAATTTTCCCTACTGCAAAGGAATAAATTTTATTTAACTATCATGGTAGTTGTTAAACATTGAGAATGGTTGACAGCATTCTCAATCCCAATTAAACATCATCATTACACAAGACCCAACAAAATTAATTTTTTTAGATTAACATGATGAGATTCACATGATAATCCAGGTACTAGATACTCAACATGTCCATAACCGGGGACACGGCTAATCATGATTAGTTTATACACTCTGCAGAGTTTTGCGCACTTTTCCCCACAAGACTCGATCTCCTCCGTTGGGATTCTCGCACTACATGGTGTTTGAGAAACGGATGACCGAGACATAGTATTTCAGTAGCGCTAGCACCTTATGATCGGGTAGACCGTTACACCTACTTTCCCCTACATCTACTAGTCTACCATTGTAAGAGTTCGCACAACTTAATCAACTATGCTAGAGCCCATAGTAGCTTGTGGCTGCACACGGAAGTTTCTAGCATGAATAACCTCATGATCCCTTTGAGTCTGGGTGGCGGTCCCAAAGAAAAACAGGCAATCGCTGGAATACCCAGGTGCCTCAATCCACCCAGATGTGTATTTAAGTTGCCACATTAAATAAACCATTAATTTAGCAATCTCACATCTGTCATGGATACACTCACCCAATCCACGTCTACTAGCATAGCATGGCATAATAAGCAAACGTAGAAGTAACTCCCAAGGGTTTGATAATAACAGGTAATAGGTACTACCTCAACTACTTCCCAAACCCACAATTTAATTAGATCCTAATCATGCAATGTGTGAGGATTGATCTAATGCAATAAAACTGGGTAGTAGGAGGTATGATCAAAGTGTTACTAGCATTGCTGATGATCCGTGAAACCTAGCGATTCGAAGTAGCAAGTGGCGCACTCCGAGTACTCTATCGCAATCAAACAAGCATACAATAAGTACTCGACTAATGCACAGGTAAAACTCAAATAAGAGATCTAACCAGAAAGTTCAACTTAAGAACTCCGGTTGACAAAAGAATCAAATCTAACGAAGCAACGAAAGACAAACGAAAAAAGAAACAAGCTTCGTTTACTATTCTGGATCTAGGGCAATATTTACAGTGGCAAAAACTTGTTTGAGTTGGTTAAACGGAAAGAGAGTTTCGAGACGAAACTCCAGGCGCTTGAATCGCCTGATTCCGATAAATGAGCGAAAAGTTATAGTAGAATGAAAAATGAATCAGGAATAGCGATCAGAAAAATCGCGGATTTAATTCGAGAAAAAGAAAAATGACGAACAGATTAACGAGCGAACGTTCGTTATCTGGATCTAAACGATGAACGCGTTCGTTAAAACGAACGGACGGGCGAACGCTCGCTAATTAAATAAACCCGAAAACCGATCTATAAAAAAAGAACTAAAAAAACCGAACGAAACCGACGGAAAACCGATCGGTTTTTCAAAAAAACCGGTGGTGGCGAGGTCAACCTCCGGCGGCGGCGGATCCGGCGGGCGGCAGCGGTGGCGGCGGCGGCGGTAGAGGGCGCGGGCGGCTGCGGCGGCGGCAGGCGGCGCGAGCGGCGGCGCGGCGCGGATTGCGGCGGCGGCGGTGAGCTAGGGCGGCAGGGCTGGCGGCTAGGGTTAGGGTTGGGGTCCAGCTGGGCCTTCCCTGGCTATTTAAAGCCGCCGGGCCAAGTGTCCAGGTCGGACACGGCCCGGTAAGTCGGTTGCGTTTTTTTTAAATAGTTACGCTTAGAAAAAAACAAAAGGAATGCTAAACGGACTCCAAAAATCCCGAAATAAATTTTCCCTGGCTTCTAAAATCATGCCACACAGGATGAACATTTGTTTGGGGCCTAAATACAATTTTGAAAAACACGCATTTTTCTTAAATTCAAATAAAATAGCAAATAAAACCAAAATAAAATGTTTTTGATTTTATTATTAAATCCTCAATATTTCTTTATTTTGGGAAAGTCATTTTATTCCCTCTCTCATATTTGATAATAGAAATAATTGAAGATAAAATAAATAAAATCAAATGATCCCATTTTCAAAATTTGAGAAAACTCAAATATGAAAATAACGAAATCCCCAACTCTCTCCGAGGGTCGTTGAGCTGCGTAAAATTTCTAGGATCAACCAAAATGCAATAAATATGATATGCAATGATGATCTGATGTATAACATTCCAAATTGAAAATTTGGGATGTTACAGATACCATTAGTACTACAGTTCATTCGGAAGGGTTGTATTAGTCCCTCCCATTCAAATGTTCACCTTTCAAGCTTCACTAAAAACGTTGCACGCAAGGATTAAGAGAAACCTTAGCAATGCATGTACTCCCTCAATTCATATAGGGTATAAAATGTGTTTTGGAGGCTAACTTTGACCGCATGTTAGAGCAACAATATGACATCCAACTTACACAAATCTTACCATCAAATCCGTACGTGGTCATTATACTGCTAACACATGCATGCATTGCAATTAGTACATAGATACAATAGTAAACACCCACTATCTAGTAGTACTCTACACTACTACTACTATGAGGTCATCCAACTATGCCCGACAGAAGATCGCGGACGCCGATTATTTGGTCATATTTAAATTTGTTTTCACACAACAAAATATCCATGAAAGCAACACATGGCAAAATTTCACGGCGAACGAGGGATTTGAATGTGCTGGGAGGGTGGGGCTGGGGGGGGGTTGTTTGGATCTTGCCCGGGGTAGCCAAAATATTTGCGACCCTTTGGTTCACCCGTGCCTTTGCCACTGATGAACGAGGAAGAGCTCGGGGGCTCATGCATCCTCCAGCGTGCGCATTGGAGATGAGCTCGCATCAGGTGTGCTTTTTTTTGTCCGACCACGCCGCCCGAGCCGGCCGCAAACCGATCGACGGCCCGCAAATTACGCCATCCAACCGTAGCCACAAACATTCTGACAGCAACTCAACCAACCGGACGAAATTCATGCAAACACGGTGATATTTCATATAAGCAATGACGGAATTCATATAAAATACCATATTTTCATACAAACATGAAAGATTTCATTACATTCAAATCAACTAAGCGGCACTAGTCTTGATCATCACATGTATAATAATACCTAGCCTAAATGGCCGCCCGCCAATCCCTTTGTCTTCCTCATGTACGGTAGCACGATCATCGGACCGTCAGGAGCCCCGGAGGTATATGCTTCAGTGCAAAGGACGGCTCGCTTCCCCACCACTCAACTGACATCATTGGCTGATGCCCAAGATGGAGTTTGAAGGGGGCTTCTCCGCTTCCGTGTAGCCCATGTGGGGTAGACGAAGGTCCTCACAGCAAAAGGATCTGACAAGACACCTGCTGTGTTCGCCGGCGTCGCCTCGGCAGTGGCCTTCATGGTATCCAAGCGACAGCGGCCTCCCTTGTTGTACTTCTCCTTGGTGATCGCAGTGGACACGGAGGCACTGGCCACCGACTCATCACTCCCCGCACACCCGACTTCTGTCTCTGCTTAATGGTGCGGCCACAAGCATGGGAGTCTCGGCCATAGAAACGGGAGATGCGGTTGCAGACATGGGAGGCACGGTACAAGGCGGCGGCGTGGACGGCAGTGATGACGGCCATTATCCCCGCTGTGCCGGCATGGAGCAGCTCCCCGCTCCTTCTCGAGTTGGCCTGGAGCGGCGAGTTGCTGAACCATGCGCTGGCTTGGAGCGGCAACTGGCTCCGTCGGGCGAGGGGTGGGAGGTGGATCAGTGAGCTGCATAGCTCGTTTCCGGCGGGCTCGGCGGCCAACCAGACGGCTTGGATGCCAGATAACTACTCTTCGTAAGCCATTGTAAGTGTGGAGAAAATGTTGAAGGAGGAGATAGGGGAGCAACGAAGGTGTGCGATTCTTGATCGGTGTCTAGCCTTGCTTAAATAGGAGATTAAATAGATGGTGGACGGGAGGAGCTGTGCCGGCGTTGCGTTTAATGTCGGCCCGGTCATGAACAGACGTGTGTCCAGAGTGGGTTTCTCGGCTTCCACATGGGTTTCATGGAGGCATTTGAATGCGGCAAGGAGGTGTGTTCAGCCGGGCATGCAGCGAGCGGCACCCTCGAGTTTGACGTACGACACCGTGCCGTTCTTCCACTAACGTGTGGGCTCGTTGGGTACCTGGCCTGTATGTTAGTGACCAGACGTAGGCAGCGCACGGCAGAGGAGCTTTTGGTGGGCTAGTGCGGTCAAAAGCGGGCATTTCATAAATTGATGAATGTTCATTGAGTGTGGCATCATCTATTTGATGTAGACAAGCCTACTATATAATGTAAGAGAATTTTAAAAAATTCATATATACGTTGATAATCCATTCGATAGGTTGTCATTCATAAAGACCGCTGCAAACATCAATGTTCTGCTTATCACATATAAGATTGATTAATACCCTTAACAATCCATGTCCTTAACAAAGGGTGCATGCACATATAGGTTGAGCGTGTGTCTTGCGTCATGTGTTGTGTGCATGCAAGCGTGCGAGTGTTGCATGCGTGCATGTGTATGTTTCAGTGTTGCATGCATGAGTTCGTGCGTGTGTTCGTGAGTGCACGTGTACGTGTCAGTGTTGCACGCCTGCATGCGTGTGTGTGTGTTCGTGCGAGTGTTGCGTGCGTGCATGTGTACGTACGGGTTGAGACTATATGCCAGTCGACTGACTTTTTCATCTCTGGTCATTCAATTTTCCAGCCGTTGGACACGAAATCAAGGGCCTGCAATTCATCTAAAACCTATACCCCCTGAGCCGCCAGCCAGCACCTGCCGAACCGCCGGCCACCGCCGCCCACGGCTGGTGGCGCTCCCTCGCCGCCCCGAAACCACTCCCCATCGCCGGTCTGCCGCCGCCCCGGCCATCCCTCTAGCCCCCCCCCCCCGCACCGAGAGTTTTCTCCAGTGATACCCACACCACCACCCCACCATCGTGCCCCCAACCGCCAGTGACCACCGCCCCCACCCTGAACCCTAAGATAGATAGTGTGGTACCTCTCCGAAGAGCCCCTCTCCCCACTACGGTTGGTTCTTCCTTAACTCCGGCAAGCCCCCCACCCCCTGAAAATCAACTAACCCAAAAGTTGATTCAGTCCACTCAAGTGTAGCTCAATCTGTGCGTGTGAGTATTGCATGCATGCATGCGGGTGTTGCGGGCATGTTTGTGCACATGTGTGATGAGTTTGTATTTACCACGATGGCTCGTGCGTGCGTGCAATTAAAACAGCCGACTCAGCATATCATCACAAGGCGATCCTTGTCCAGTGTGGTTAGGGGGCATGGGCTGCCAACCAGAGGTATCACGACATTGAATCCCCACCGACCACTAATTTATTACCATTTATGTCTTTCATATACGCGCTGATGGGTGGGCCCTATGGTAATGTGCGCTGGTGAATGTGGACCGTTTGACTGGTCAATTGATCATGTCATCAACAAATTACAGAGTTGTATGGTGAGCCAATGACCGTATGATCACCATAAAATGTATTTTATTAACACAGTGCAGACTCAGACTACCATTTCTTTCTTCCATATACACATTGATAGGTGGGCCCCACAGTTACGCGCGCTGATGGTGCAACACTAGTTGCACCACATGGAAGGCTTGACTGGTCAATTGATCGTGTCATCAACGAATTACCAAATTGTATGGGTGAGGCAGTGACCGTATAATCATGACATGTATTTTTTTAACACAGTACAGAAGCAAGCGCTCATATATACGTGCGAACACTCACCGCTATAAGCGCACACACCCAGACCCTACCCCTATGAGCACCTTCTAGAGAGTGAGACATCATATGATCTTGAGATTTACAAAGTCACCATAGGTGCCTCGTAGTAGGGGAACGTCTCCTCCCACTGAACGCACATCGCCGAAAAATACTGAAATTAATCCAAGATAAATGCGAGCACCAGGACTTTAACCCTGGTGGGCTAGGGAAACTACTATCCTCCTAACCATCCAACCACAGGTTGGTTAGCACCACAAAATGTATATGGTGACCGTGATGAGTTTATTCTGAAGTCCAGTGACCATATCGTGCTTTCGCTTGAAATACAATGACCACAAGTGTCGTCAACAAAATACGGAGCACGCATCAAATAGAATGTCCGTCAGTGTCATCAACAAAATACAGAGACGTATCGTGAGCTAGATAACATATGATCACCACGAGAATGTATACAGTGACCGTAATGAGATATTCTAAAGTCTAGTGACCGTATAGTGCTTTCGCTGGAAATACAGTGACAGTCACGTGTGAATGCGTCAGGGGCATGCGTACTTTTAGAGGGCCGAGAGATAGTTTGTGTGCGTACGTGAAAGTGGTGTAGAAAGAGGGGGTGTCCAGTGGAGACAAGGAGAGATATGCCCTTCGTTTCTCCTTCCTGTGACTAATATTTTAGGAGAAAATATAAACATTCACAATGCAGAACACACATTATTGGATGCACCATGCAGTTAACTTTCATGTATAACATTGTACTATTGTATGTGCTTATTTTCTTAGTGGCCGATTGCATGTGGGGTGTGCTGGGCACAACATTTCTAGTTGTGGTGGGTCAACGTGAGGACTCATGGGACAGTTCCATCCTGCGCCATATAGGTTGGACCGAGACGCATTATACGAAGACCCATGTGGAGGACTTGGCTTACAAGATGAAGCTACCAGAGTCGTGGAGGACTCTATCCCCACTAATGATAAGCCGACTATATATGATATGTAACCCTAGGCCCCGAGTATGTTATAGAATCCCAGGGGCTAGTTCGTCGATAGTATACACACACGCACAATGCCTGGTATTCATGTGTACTTTTTACACACCCATATCACAAATATACAGTACCAGGAGTAGGCTTTTTCCTCAACTGCAAGGGCCCAGACTTGGGTAAAACTTTTCCTCGTATTACCATCCAGCCTAACAGTGAGGGATATCCTACTGAATGATCTGATGGAATCATATCTGCCAACTACTAAGAGAGAGAGGTGTGTGTGGGCGGGGGAGGGGGGGCGAGAGAGGCCTAAAGATAATGTGCATGTGGGAGGCATGGATGCACATATATGTGCCTGTAGAGGGCTAGTAGAGACCTTGCGTGTGTATATATGCATGTGAGAGAAATAGTGTTTTCCAACTAAGATTAGTGAAAAGAGTGATAAATAGTAGTAAGAAAGAGAAAGGGAGATATATAGAGAGAGTGTGCATGAGACACCCCGGGAGAGATTGTGAGCATGTGTGAGGGAGAAATGACGATGTATATAAAGTGTGTGCACTTATGCGTTAGATAGAGAGAGATATAGCACGTGTGTGAGAACGGGCCGAGGAATAATGCATCTATGTGTAAAAGGCGGTTCTACACTTTAAATTGAAATATATATATATATATATATGGCATTATTATTTTTGGATGAGAACATGAATTTTGCAATTAGCGTATGAACGAACATCGGTCTATCAGCCGCCCATACTCTATTGAATTCTATCATGTGCATGTGTTTATTTCATATTATCGATCCATTGAGTGAGAGTGGTTTGAAATCCAGACAATGCATTGCTTTTGCAATTCATATATAAACATTAATTAGTAAACTCCATGTTGTTAGTGTGAAGCACTTTATACATTTGTCACTTCCATGGATACATTCCAAATTGCTAGCTACGAAACAGAATACATGTTGAATTCAAGAGAAAGGGGGTTTCGAAGATTCGAATTCATAGGAAGTGCATTCGAGATAATGGCATTTGTAAATCTGATCTAAAAGGGGGCATTGATCTTTGTTGTGCATTTGAACATGCTATATATTCATACGCATGTCTAATTTTTTTTGCAACCAAGGAGATTATATCTCGAACTACGCATGAACTGAGGTAAGTTGCATATTCTTTAATATAATACTCGTGTACAATGTATATTCAAATGTACCCCCTCCATTCCAAATAATCATAGTTTTAGGATTTCGAAGAGTCAAGATTTGTGAAGTTTGACAAATCGTGAATGTTCAATTCAAGAGAACCGAAAACGTTAATGCTTCTGCTCCCAAATATTGAGGGAAGCACCAAATAAGCCTATGGACACTCGAAACCGCGCGAGAGTAATGTTTGGTGGTAGGAAATTACTGTCCCGAATCTGGCCCGTGTAGCCTATCGGCCCGATGTCCAAAGGTCTAAACCGGGGTAGGTTTGTTACTTCACCAAAATGCCAGTCACAACCGCCTCCAAGAAGCATTCATACGTCGTGGGCGCCTAAACACCCATGCGCTCGGCCAAAATCCATCCTGCACACCATTTGGGACACCTGAGATTACTTCCCTACCCTCGACCCGCAATATGTCCGATATTTTAGATGGGAGCAAAGTTTGTAACTTCCCCAAATTTCAAACAAGCGCGTCCCAAACCAAAACATTGTTCCCCCTTCTGACATTTCCACATTCATACTCCGTGGGCGCCAAAATGCCCTCTCCACCAGCCGCGAAACCCTAGCCTTCTCCATCCTCCACCCCATCGCACCCAATCCACCGCCGCCCTCCTCCATCACGCCAGAGCATGAACCACGACGTCGTCATCCAACGTAACTGCAACCGCAACGCCCTCAAGGACTTAGCAGCTGAAGCCGAGGCAGAGCTGCCTCCACGACGCCGACGCAGACGTGCACCATACCAGAACCACTTCAACCACGTCGTCCTGCGCCTCATCGCTGCTGCTCCACTGTTGCAAACATCCACTTCACCAGAGTTGTTCCCACTACGTCGTCGTTTGCCGCCTCGGATCTGGTTCCCCGCCACCAACAGGCGGCCACCGCACCACACTCAAGAACTTGGCCATTGGTTCGTCCAAGGCTCCACCGTCCTCCACAACTTCTTGTTTCCAGCGAACCACAAGAAGATCGTTGGAGAAACAGAAGGAGGACACGACGCTGCCAACAGAAAGAGGTACACCTCTTCCCTTATTCATGCAAATCTTACGTTTCTGCTCAGACCGTATTCATCCCATGAAATAAACTAGTTGAGTGCTTCTTACTGCATCTTCTTTGTGATACTAAATGCACAACGTTTCCTCCCATTTACTATTTCACCATGGCTAGAGGTCAGTAGCCTGCCTGGATTTCAATTCAGGGTCAGTTGATTCACAATTAAAAGAAGCAGCACCCGCTTAGGCGCGCGGAGCACGTAGTCCGCCTGTTCACCGGGGAAGCAGTGCATCGGGGTCTATCATAGGGGTGTGGGGTGCAGGAGCTGCTTGCGCCCGATCTGGAGGCACGGCAGGCTTGAAGGGATGGCCGGGGGGCGGTGCCAAGCACGGCGGTGCGGTGAGGTCAAGGGGAGGGTGGAGGCAGGGGACTGGGTCGGTGGTCTCTGGCGTTTTGAGGAAGATCGTCAACACTAACTGGCTGGAGGTAGAAGAAGGAGATTTGCCCATTCTTTGTACATCGAACAATGCAGAAAAAAATGGACTGACCTATTTGTTTTCAGTCGACTATTATTTTCATAGGACCACACCTTGTGGTGTGTTGGAGGAGCATCTCCATTTCCCTGCCACCCCTGTGCTCATATTTCAAAATCCTAGAATCTAGTAATTTCGTGTGCCATGCATGTTGTAGAGCTATCATATGTCTCCCATCATTTATTTCTCACCGACCTGCTATCTGCTACTTATACACTGTACTACTTGTGCACACACTTCCCCCATACTCACAGTATTTTTTTATGCATGGGTATTTCAGACTCTAACGCAGTGTTGATGAATACACAAAAGAAAAGACAGAAGTCGGTCCAGTGTAATTCGAATATAAGCACTAAGCATTTCAGCGCCCTAAAGTGTGTAGTGTCAGCAGATGGAGATAGTAAACATAGCGCTGCAGTTGATGATCTCAATTGCCACACACAACCATCCCAGGTGCTTGCTTTAACTTCGCATTGTCAAATGTGGTTTCATGTTGCATATGGTGTCTAGCTTGTATTGCTTCCAATTTGGTTAAATTGCATCTGCTTACTTTACAAATTATACCTTTGATAAATGGCATGCCTTCCTATTTTTGATACATACTACATATGTCTATTAACCATGTTCGTACATCAAACTAATGCTCTTTTGTATCCCTCTTCAATCACTTATGATGAGACAGTCACCCCAGTGGGTTACTGTGAGATGCGCTACTCATTTAAAGAGTGTAGTGTCATCCTCCCCACATGATTCTCAAGAAACAACAAGGCTAAGTGAAGATAGTCAACGTAGCTCCCTAGTTGATGACCGCAATTCCCCTGCATCACCATCGTAGGTGCTTGCTCTTACTTGGCAATGTGATATGTGGTTGCATGTCGCATATGGTGTCTACCTTGTAATGCTTCTAATTAGGGTAAATTGCATTTGCTTAGTTAACACATTATACCTGTGAATATGACATGCCTTCTTGTTTTTGGTACATACTACGTCTTTCTATTAACCATGTTCTTACATCAAACTACTTTCCTTGTGTATCCCTCATCAATCACTTTTGACGAGACACCTTCAAGTTGACAGTGTAATATTGGTTGCATATTGCATATCATTTCAAACATGTATTGCCTCTAATTTGTTGAAGTGACACTTATAATGAGACACATCTAACTTAGTAGAGTGATTTTGGTTCGATCTTTCATATGTTGTCTAGATTCCATTGCTTCCAATTCGTACATATTCCATCCTCCTACAATGTGGTTGCCTTACATAAAAGTTGTGTTCGTTAGTATCATGCATCAACGAATATGGAAATGTGAATCTCAATCCTTTTTCTTGTGTGTTAACTTGACAAAGCAAAATCTAAAAGGACGAATGCAAAGAATGATGGTGGTCCTCTCGAGCAACCAAAATAGATGATCTCTGCAGATTCTCCTGCAACTCCCACTGCAGTGCAAGTTCCAAATCTCATCTCCCCTAGTCCACAACCCTAGGTGCTTGCTCTAACATGGCAGCGTGATATCTAGTTGCATGTTGCATATGGTGCCTTGCCTGTATTGCTCCTAACTTTTTAAATTGCATCTCCTTAGCTTACACATTATACATGTGAATATGATACGCCTTCCTGTTTTTGGTACATATACTACATCTTCCTATCACACCATGTTCTTACATCAAACTACTGTTCTTGTGTATCCTACATCTATCACTTATGATGAGATAGTCATGCATGTGGGTTTGTATGAGACGCGCTACTCTTATAAAGAGTCCAGTTTCATCCTCCCCACATGATTCGCAAGAAACATCAAGCCTAAATGAAGATAGTGAACGTAGCTCTGTACTTGATGACCGCATTTCCCCTGCACCATCATCGCAGGTGCTTGCTCTAACTTCGTATGTGATATGTGGTTCCATGTTGCATATGGTGTCTAGCTTGTAATGCTTCTAATTAGGATAAACTGCATCTACTTAGTTTACACATTATACCTATGAATACGACATGCTTTCCTATTTTTGGTACATACTACATCTATCTGTTAACCATGCTCTTACATGAAACTACCTCTCTTCTTTATCCTGCATCAATCACTTATGATGAGACACCTTTATTCGTTGCATATTGCATATTATTTCTAGACTGTTGCCATGTATTGCTTCTAATTTGATCAAGTACATTTATGAGGCCACCCTTTGAATTTGGCAGAGTGATATTGGTTTCATCTTTCATATAGTCTCTAGCTTGCATTGCTTCTAACTAGTTCAAACACCTTGTGCTTAGTTTACCCTTTATACGCCATACATGTAAATATGTCATCCAACCTATTTTTCATACATATTCCATCCCCCTATCATGTGGCTGCCTTACATGAAAGTAGTGTTCGCCAGTATCATGCATCACTAAGTTCTGAAGAGCAAATTTTATTCCTCTTTCTTATGGGTTTGACTTGAAAAGGAAAAATCAAAAAGGAGGAAGGAAAAGAGTAAGGAAGGCGATGATGGTGGTCCTCTACAGCAACGTAAATGGAGCATCTGTACGGATTCTCCTCGTGCTGCTAGTGCATTACAAGTTCCAAGTCTCCGCTCCCCTACTCGACCATCCAAGGTGCTTGATCTAACTTGTCAGTGTGATATCTGGTTGCATGTTGCATATGGTGTCTACCTTGTACTGCTTCTAATTAGTGTAAACTGCATCTGCTCAGAGATTACACATAATACGTGTTAGTATGACACGCCTTCCAGTTTTTGGTACATATTATATCTGTCTGTCAAACCATGTTCTTACATGAAACTACCCTTCTTGTGTATCCTGCATCAGTCACTTATGATGGGACACCTTTAAGTTGGCAGTGTGATATTGGTTTGTTCTTGAATATGATTTCTAGCATGTAGTGCTTCTAGTTTGATGAACGCTGATGTCTACTACGCAACTTTATTCTTGTAGACTCGTGTTGGGCCTCCAAGCGCAGAGTTTCGTAGGACAGTAGTAATTTTCCCTCAAGTGGATGACCTAAGGTTTATCAATCTATGATAGACGCAAAGGTGTCCCGTCTTTCGATTAGAGATGGATATCGCTTTGGTGGAAGTCGACTTTGATGGTCCGACTACGAACGTGCGAGGACGTCGCGCCTTGGCAAACGCAAAACCAACTCCGAGAGGTTATTGACCATGCCGGAGCATGATCAACCTGACCATGAAGGTCTATTTCCTACAAGCAAACGAAGAACAAGCAAGAAACTAAGATTGCAATCTGGATATTGTGAATATAAGATGAAAGCTTTATTGATCAAGGTGGGGTTATGTGACGTCTTGGTCTGGTCGTTGAATGCAAATGAAGTACGTGAAGTTGTAGCTATGGAGAACTTTAATCTAAACAAAACCCAAAGTCTAAGTGATGCCCTAAGGGCTGTATATATGGAGGAAGAGGGGGGGGGGATTTCGTGGCCCTTGCAGGAGGGGTCCGAAACCAACCCTAACTCTTGTTATCCCACACATACGGACTCTAAAAACAGCCTATATTCAAGTATTTACAAATTACATGGGCCTGGCCCAATAAGAAGGTGACAGAGCACATAGAATAGCCTCTGGACGAAATTTATGAAGTGGCATCTTGTATATTTTGTCCAAGGCTTCATGCACTCATTATGGTGGCTTCAAAGTCATGAAATCATCACTTGAAACTCCATTCTTGTCTCCCTTGCGCATGCCATCAACTCCATGTTTGTTCTCGCTCCAATGTTCATCCTTCTCCAAGCTAAGCCCTTCATTTGTAAGCAAAACAAATGTATCCAATTTAGGCAGCATCATATTCTCATGAACATTATAATCATTACCAAGAAACGAAAGTACCTGGTAATTTAATTGGCGTGCGCGAGCTCTAGTAATCGGTCTAGTATGTATAGCAGTAGGGGCTATGGGTGTAACAATGGTATAGATGTCCTCATCAATCCATGGGAGGTGTAGGATGAAGATGGTCTCTCTCAAACAATCCAGCAACCAAATACAAGAAATCTCTTGTGTCCCCAACACACCCAATACAATGGCAAATTGTATTGATGCACTCGTTTGGCGAAGAGATGGTGATAAAAGTGTAATATTGATGGTAGACATATATTTTTATAATCTGAATAAATAAAAACAGCAATGTAGAAAATAGTAAACGGGCATACAAACGGTATTGCAATGTTTGAAAATGAGGCCTAGGGTTTGTACTTTCACTAGTGCAACCTCTCAACAATGCTAATATAATTGGATCATATAACTGTCCCTCAACGTGCAACGAAGAATCACTTTGAAGATCGTATCTAGCGGAGAACATAAGACAGAATAGTTTGTAGGGTATGAAACCACCTCAAAGCTATTCTTTCCGATTAATCTATCCTAGAGTTCGTACTAAAATAACACGAATCTATTCTTTCCGATCGATCTAACCGAGTTAATACTAAAATAACACCAAAGCAAATTCAGATTCATAATACTCAATCCAACACAAAGAACCTCAAAGAGTGCCCCAAGATTTCTACCGGAGAAACAAAAGACGAGGACATGCATGAACCCCTATGCGTAGATTACCCCAATGTCACCTCGGGAATCCGCGAGTTGAGTGCCAAAACACATATCAAGTGAATCAATATGATACCCCATTGTCTCCACGAGTATTCATATGCAAGACATATATCAAGTGCTCTCAAATCCATTAAAGTATTCAATCTGATAACAACAAAATCTCAAAGGGAAAAACTCAGTTCATCACAACAAGATAGAGAGGGGAAAACACCATATGATCCGACTATATTAACAAAGCCCGTGATACATCAAGATCGTGACATCTCAAGAACACGAGAGAGAGAGAGATTAAACACATAGCTACTGGTACAAACCCTCAGCCCCGAGGGTGGACTACTCTCTCCTCATCATGGTGGCCGCCGGGATGATGAAGATGGCCACCATAGGTGATTCCCACCTCCGATAGGGTGCCGAAACATGGTCTAGATTGGTTTTTGATGGCTACAGAGCCTTGCGGCGGTGGAACTTCTGATCTAGGTTAGCCTCGAGGTTTTTTGGAATATTTGTGAATTTATAGGGTAAAGAGGGGGTGCGGGAGGCCACCGAGGTGGGCACAACCTACATGCGCACACTTGGTGTTCTGGTCCATAAAAATTCTCTAGAAAGTTTCGCAGTGTTTGGACTCCGTTTGATTTGATTTTCTGCGATATAAAAAATAAGCAAAAAACAGCAAGTGGCACTAGGCACTGGGTCAATAGGTTTGTCCCAAAAATGATATAAAGTTGCTATAAAATGATTGTAAAACATCTAAGAATGATAATAAAACAACATGACTACTTCATAAATTATAGATACGTTGGAGACGTATCAAACGCCACCTATGACGAGACAGTTTTAACTCGGCAGAATGATATTGATTGCACCTTCCACATGGTGTCTAGCTTGTAGTGCTTCTAATTTGTTGAAGTGCCTTCTGCTTAGTTACCACATCATAGGTGTGAATATGTCAAGCCGTCCAGTTTTTTGTACATATTCCATCCTCGTATATGACTTTGCCTTTCATCAGAGTAGTGTTCGTCAGTATCATGCATGAATGAGTTCTGAAGAGCGATTTTTATTTCTTTTCTTGTCGGTTTGACCTCAGAATGCACAATAAATAAAGCGGAAGGAAATTGGTAAGGCATTAGATGATGGTGGTCCTTCCAAGCAACAGAAACGGAGGGTCTCTACAGATTCTACTCCTCCATCCTCCCAACAATATTCACAAGACAACGTAAGGCTAGACATTCAACGTAGCTGTGTAGATGATAAGCACATCTCCCCTGCTCCACCATCACATGTGTTTGCTCTAACTTGGCACTATTATATGTGGTTGCATGTTGTGTATGATGTCTAGCTTGTATTCCTTCTAACTTTGTTGAATTGCATCTGCTTACTTTACACATAATGCCTGTGAATATGACACATGTTCCTGTTTCTAGAACATATTATATCTGACCACACCATGTTCTTACATCAGACTATTGTTCTTGCATATCCGACATCAGTCACTTATGATAAGGCACCTTTAAGTTGCCACTGTGATATTGGTTGCGTCTTGCATATGATTTCTTGCATGTACTGCTTCTAATTTGTTGAAACGCCAGATAGTTTGAACTTGGTAGAGTGATATTGGTTGCATCTTTCATATGGTGTCTAGCTTGTAGTGCTTCTAATTTGTTGAAATGCCTTCTGGTTAGTTACCACATCATAGGTGTGAATATGTCACGCCGTCCTGTTTTTCGTACATATTCCATCCTCGTATCATGTGTTTGCCTTTCATCCGAGTAGTGTTCGTCAGTATCATGCATGAATGCGTACTAAAGAGCGAATTTTATTCATTTTCTTATCGGTTTGACTTCATAATGCAAAATCAATATAGCTAGAGGAAATTAGTACGACAGTGGATGATGGTGGTCCTTCGGAGCAAATCAAACGGAGGGTCTCTACAGATTCTACTCCACCATCCTCCCAACAAGATACGCAAGACAAGTCAAGGCTGGACAGTCAACGTAGCTGTGTAGATGATGAGCACATCTCCCCTACTCCACCATCACAGGTGCTTGCTCTAACTTGGAACTGTTATATGTGGTTGTGTGTTCCGTATGATGTTTAGTTTGTATTGCTTCTAATTTTGTTGAATTGCATCTGCATAGCTTACAACTTATACCTGCAACAATCACTTACCCATAAGACACATGTAACTTGGGAGTGTGACGTAGGTTGCATCTTGCATTGTCTTCTAGCTTGTGTTGCTTCTAATTTCTTGAAATGGCACTTATGACAAGACACTTTTTACCTCATAGAGTGATATTGGTGGCATGTTCATATGGTGGCTAGCTTTCATTTCTTCTAATTTTGTTGAAATGCCTTCTGCTTACTATTTTTCATACATATTGCATCCTCCTATCGTATGTGTGAATATGCAATGCTGTCTTTTTTGTATATATTCCATCCTCCTATCATGCGCTTGCCTTACATCAAAGTAGTGTTCATCTGTATCGTGCATCAAGCAGTTATGCAGAGCTAATTTTATTCATCTTCTTGTGGTTTTGACTTCGGAAGGCAATATCAGAAAAGAGGAAGGAAAAGAGTAAGTTAGGGGATGTTGGTGGTCCTCCAGACCGACGCAAACAGAGACTCTAGATTTTCCACTGCTACTACTATTGCGGCTGAAGTCCCAAGTCTACATGATCAGTTTATCTCCCGTACGCCACCATTGCAGGTGCTTGCTCTAAGTTAACAATGTGATGATTGGTATCATGTTGCATATGTTGTCTAGCATGTATTTCTTCTATTTTGATTAAATTGCACCTTCTGAGTATATACGTTATACATGTACATATGACACGCCTTTGTGTCTAGAATACACTGCATCTATCTATCATACCATGTTCTTACATCAAAGTACTTCTGTTGTGTATCCTGCATCACTCACTCATGATTGGACGCTTTTAACATGGCAGTTTGATAGTGGTTGCATCTTGCATTGATTTCTAGGTTGTACTGCTTCTAATTTTTCGAAATGCCACTTGTGACAAGAAACTTTTAACTTGGTAGAGTGGTATTGGTTGTATCTTTCATATGGTGTCTAGCTTGCAGTACTTCTATTTTCTTGAAAATCCTTTTGCTTAGTTTACACATCGTAGCTGTGAATATGTCACGTCGTCCAATTTTTCTTACATATTCCATCCTCATACGGTTGTCTTACGTCAAAGTATTGCTTGTCTGTATCATGCATCAATGAGTTCTGAAGAGTGCTTTTATTCTTTTGTGTTGTGGGTACGGGTTGACATGGAAAAGTGAAAAAAGAGCAAGGAAAAGAATATAGTAGGGAATGGTGTTACTCGTCGGGTGCAACGGAAAATGATCTGCCCTTGTCGGTGCAACAAACCCTGGGTCTGTTGCCCAGACTGTGCACATGCACGGGAACGGGATTGAGGCACCAACCCAAGTTAGAGTACAGAGACCAAGAGCTTTGAAGGACCAAGGTCAAGCCTGAGAAGCAAGACACCACCAAGAGAAAAGCCTCCCTTGTCGGGCAGGCGAGCTTGACAAGGATGAGGCCACCCTTAGAAGAAGACGTCCAAGACATCTCGGCATGGCTCGCCGGGACTCGCGAGGGCAAAACCACCTCACCCAACCACTCCGCCATGACCTACATCGTCAATCAGTGTGGTGTCAAGCCATAAGGTGACTAAGTGGCAGCCGTTCACCACATGGCGGCCTCTTTCTATAGGAAATACCTATAGATGACACTCGTCCTGCGCGTGTCAAGCGAGCAGACGTGGAGCTAGCGAGATAGCCTAACAAGGCTTGCCAGGCACCCAATGATGTGACGTTAAGCAGTGCGTTTAATGCGCCCTGTCAGCCTGCAGAGTTAGGTATGATAGCACTGTTTGCTAACTTATCAGTGCATAATGACCACTTTTCCATTGTGGTAACACCTTAATCTATAAAAGGAGGCTCATAGCAACCGTAGAATGGGTTAGAAGGTTGGATAACTCACACACCCATACGCGTGTAGCCACTGTCGCCCCTGCCGGGTAAGTGTACTACGCTCCACCACCACCCTTCCACCATCATTCCACCAAAGCAGGAGTAGTGTTTTACGCCTCACAACGGCCCGAACCTGGGTAAAATTGCTTGTGTGATCTCTGTCGTGCTGCCCCACGCTTGTCTGCTCTTTGTGCAACACGACGCCCCCCTGCCGAACCAGCAAGGGGCCCTCTAGTCCAATAGGTGCCCGTTGTTTCCCGCGACATATTTGGCGCATCAGGTAGGGGGATCGCTTGCACGAATCTCAAGGCATCTGCAGCCCATCATCTTCGTCACTGTCTTCACCTTCGACGGCGCAATCGACCATGGCGCCCAAGAAAAAAATCCGGTGCTTCGGCTCATCCATCTGCCTCGAAGGCTCTGCCGTCCACAGCCTCTAATGCTGCGGGGGATGAGGAGGCGCGCGAGGACGGGGACGCTCCTAGGAAGTGGTCGGAGTAGGCGACATCGTCACCACTTCACCCGTGGCCGACATAAGAGCGGCAGACATCGGAGAAGAACAACATCACCGATGACTCGACGGCCATGCTCCACAAGGTACAGGTGAGGGGGTTACCCCGTCCATGGCCCCTCCCCTCGCCGACGTGCACATCCACAACAATGGCGCTTGTTCCGGGGCGAATCCCCGCCCTCCGGCCGCTCCCCTCCACGGGTGCGACCGCAGTGCGTGCGCCTCCCCCTGGACGGGTCGACCAAGTCGTTGTGCCCGACGGAGCCGCTGGCCCTCGAGCGCCTTCACCGCGCCACCCTACCATCCAGGTGGCTGCTCCACAGCATGGGGGTGCGGTGCTCCCGCCGCCGGCACCTTCACGAGCCAAGAGACAGTGTGATCTACTTCATCATCACCCATGCCAAGTACAACCACGGAGGCCATGGCGCAGGCTCAGCTGCTGCTGAGGTTTCCACCAGCAGCCAAGCAGATGGATGAATGGCGTTGATGAGGACATCAATATCATTGTTACACCCACAGCCCCTGCTGCTATACATACTGGACCAATTACTAGAGCTCTCGAATGCCAATTAAATTACCAGGTACTTTCGTTTCTTGGTAACGATTCTAATGTTCATGAGAATATGATGCTGCCTAAATTGGATACATTTTTTTGCTTACAAATGAAGGGCCTAGCTTGGACAAGAAAGATGAACCTTGGAGCAAGTTCATGCATGGAGATGATGGCGTGCGCAAAGGGAACAAGAACGGAGTTACAAGTGATGATTCCAGGACTTTGAAGCCACCATAATGAGTGCATGAAGCCTTGGACGAAATATACAAGATGCCACTTCATAAATTTCGTCCAGAGGCTATCCTAGGTGCTGCGTCACCTTATTTTTGGGCCAGGCCCATGTATTTTCGAAATACTTAAGTATAGGCTATTTTTAGAGTCCGTATGTGTGGGGAAACAAGAGTAAGGGTTGGTTTTGGACCCCTCCTCCAAGGACCATGAAATTCCCCCCTCTTCCTGCATATATACAACCCTTAGGGCGTCGTTTAGACTTTGGGTTTTGTTTAGACTAAAGTTCGCCATAGCTGCAACTTCGCGTACTTCGTTTGTGTTCAACGACCAGACAAAGGCGTCACATAACCCCACCTTGATCAATAAAGCTTTCCTCTTATATTCGCAATATCCAGATTGCAATCTCTGTTTCTTGCTTGTTCTTCGTTTTCCTGTAGGAAACAGACCTTCGTGGTGAGGTTGATTGTGCTTCGGCGTGGTCAATAACCTCTCGGAGTTGGTTTAGCGATTGCTAAGGCACGGCGTCCTCGCACGTTCGTAGTCGGGTTGTCAAAGTCAACTTCCTCCAAAACGATAGCCACCATCTCATCGAAAGATGGGACACCTTTTGCCTCTATCAAGTGGTATCAGATTTCTAGGTTGCTCGATGAGATTTTTACAGTTTTTTGTAGTTTAGATCGAGTATGTTCTTCATACCTACAGTCAACGAAAAAGCCAAAAACATTTTGGGTTAGTTCATCATATCCGAACCATTCTGAGCCTTTGCATAGTCTTTTCAGTATTTTGCTTTGTTGAATTTGCGGTTGCATCGTCGTGTCTAGTTGCTGGTCTTAGAGTCTAGTCTTTTAGAGTCTCGAGTTCTGGTCATAAGTTGTCACGCCGCCGCCGCACCATCATCATCGCCCCTGCCATCTACCACCACCGTTTATCCGCCACCGATCCGTCTCCATATACCATCACCAATCCATATCCATATACCACCACCAATCCGTACCCATATACCACCACCGCTGCCATATCCTACCACCATATATCCACCACCAATCTGAGTTCCTTTCATATTAGGTTTTTTTCGAGATCCATCTATTTTCCCATTCGTTTTTCCTTGCCTGAGTAGGTTTCAAAAAAAAGAAAAAAAAGGAAAAAAAGAGTCTGGAGACCCCCGGGCAGTTTTTAGGCCAAAATTTTTGCAGGCAAAAATATATTTTCCCTATCCTATTTTCAGGCTTTTCGGAGTCTTTTGAGCCATGTGCCATCATAGTGATTTTTTGTCGCACTTCGTCGTCGCTGCCCTAATTTTCGAAAAAAAGTTAAAAAAAATCGTGCACATCCTATAATTTTGACCTGGGAAGAGTTTTGAGACACTCGCCATTATAGTGGTTTTTCGCAAAAAAAAGAGGAGCGCCAAAAAAAGAGCAAATTTTTTCCAGAGTGTGCTTTTCCCTTGTTTACGTGCAACGCCGTGATTTTGTGAGTGTTCTAGGTTCGCGTCTCTAGCACGGTCTAGCTTAGGACCAGCACAATACCATCGTTAAGTGTTTATTCAACTTTGCATCTCTGAATTGATTATTGCTAATCTTTTTGCTACCATATTATAAGCCTTCCTAGCTCCACATAAATCTACGTCATGCGTTTGACTCTCTCTGGTAATCGCTCTATCCAAGCTTTGAGAGTTTTGACTACATCGGTTGCCGATCACCGCGTGCTGTTGGGTAAGAACTGGTAAGAATTTGAGATTTGCTTGACGGATTTGTGACACCCACCATCACCATTTGTTAGTAGTCTGGTGGAACATATTCTTGTGTGTTTCTATTGCTGCTAACCATGGCAGGATCACAAGCCGGCGAGACTGACTGGGAGAACATGACGAATAAGGAGTTGCATGATAAATTTTAGCAAATGATGAGTGGACAGGTGCAAGATGTGCTAAACAAATTTGAATAGGCTATGGAGAAGATAGATGGCATGGAGAAGACGTTCAAAACAAAGCTCGACAACAAGTTTAATGAATTGCTTGCGCGTCTTCCACCACCACCACTGGCTGCACCTAACGCACCTCTACACAACATCAACAAAGTCACCTTCCAAATCAAGTGGGACGAGCACATCGCGTTCCCATTGACCCTGGGCAAAATTCTGGTGTCATTGTTGATGCTTCTGTAGCTCCTGCTGCTACTGGAGAGGTGGAGGACCATTACAAGGATGAGGTTGATCAAAATCAGAACTACGTGTAACCACGAGCACCACCACCACCAGGTCGTCCTCAAGTATATCATCGCAACGGTAGGGCTACATCACCACCTGAGGTAGGAGATCATGACCTTTTTCCTAAATTGAAGTTGAATATTCCACCATTTGAGAGTAGATATGTTCCTGATATATATCTTACTTGGGAGTTAGAAACTGAACAACGTTTTACATGTTTACAATATCCCGAGGAGAGACGTGTTCCTGCAGCTGTTTGTGGTTTCACTAGTTTTGCATGTGTTTGGTGGTCTGAACAATATAGATTATATCCTTTTCCAGCTACTTGGTCTACTTTGAAAACTGCTATGTATACTCGTTGGGTTCCACCATATTATCAACGTGAATTACTTCAAAAATTGCAGCGCATAAGACAAGGAAAAAAATTATGTAGAAGAACATTATCAGGAATTACAAACTGGCATGATTAGATGTGGTATTGTTGAGGAGAATGAAGCTATGCTTGCACGTTTTATGGGTGGATTAAATAGAGAGATTCAGACCATTCTAGAGTATAAGGAGTATACTAATATCACTCGTTTATTCCATCTTCCTTGTAAAGCTGAACGTGAAGTGCAGGATCGACATGCATTGGCGCGAACTAACTTTTCTGCAGGTCGATCTTCATCATGGACACTACGTGCATCCTCTACTTCCACTGCACCAGCACCTCCATCAGGTGCCACCTCAAGCCGTGATATAAGAAAGCAGGCACAACCACCACTATCTGCCAAGAGCAAACCTGCTGGGCCTGCGCAGAGCTCTTCTTCTTCCATGGCATCAACATGGCACACAAGTGATATTATTTGTCGTTGTTGTAAGGGAAGAGGACATTTTGCGAGAGAATGCAAATCTCAGCTTGTGATGATTGTTACCGAGGATGGTGGGTATGAGTCCGCTAGTGACTATGATGAGGAGAATTTGGCTCTTATTACACATGAAGAACATGGTGGAGATGATTCTGATCATGAGACGCAATACATGGCTACTAAAGATGCTGACAGGTATGAACGTTTAGTTGCTCAACGTGTTTTGAGTGTGCAGGTTACGCAAGCTAAGCAAAATCAGAGGCATAATTTGTTCCATACAAAGGGTGTTGTGAAGGAACATTCTGTTCGCATCATCATAGATGGAGGAGCTGCAACAACTTGGCTAGCATGGAGATGGTGGAGAAGCTATCTCTCACCACAAGACCACATCAATAACAGTGGCAAGGTTAAGGTAACACGTACTGTTCATGTGCATTTTAGTATCTCTACATATGCTGATTATGTTGATTGTGATGTGGTACCTATGCAAGCATGTTCCTTATTACTTGGTAGATCATGGCAATTTGATAAAAATTCTATACACCATGGTAGAAACAATCAGTATACTCTTGTTCATCAGGAAAAAAATATTAGTTTTCTTCCTATGACTCCTGATTCCATATTGAAAGATGATATTAATAGAGCAAATAAAGCAAAACATGAGCAAAATAAGAGTGAAAATCAGATTGTGGCAAAAGAATTTTAGCAACAAATGAAGCCTAATAATAAACCATCTAGTGTTGCTTCTGAAATTAAATTGAAAAGTGCATGTTTACTTGCCACCAAATCTGATATTGAAGATCTAGATTTTAGCAAATCTGTTTGCTATGCCTTTGTGTGCAAAGAGGCATTATTTTCATTCAAGGATGTGCCTTCCTCTTTGCCTCCCGCTGTCACTAATATTTTGTAGGAGTTCGCTGACGTCTTTCCACAAGACGTGCCACCGGGATTTCCACCTATTCGAGGGATTGAGCATCAAATTAACTTAATTCCCGGTGCATCATTACCCAACCGTGCACCATACCGTACCAATCCATATGAGACGAAGGAGATTACGCGTTAAGTACAAGAGCTGCTTGACAAAGGTTATATACGCGAATCACTTAGTCCTTGTGATGTTCCTATCATTTTAGTGCCGAAAAAGGATGGTACGTCGCGTATGTGCATTTATTGTAGAGGCATTAATAATATTACTATTCGTTATCGTCATCCTATTCCTAGGCTAGATGATATGCTTGATGAATTGAGTGGCTCTACAATATTCTTCAAAGTTGATTTGCGTAGTGGATACCATCAAATTCGTATGAAATTGGGAGATGAATGGAAAACAACATTTAAAACTAAGTTTGGATTATATGAGTGGTTAGTCATGCCTTTTGGGTTAACTAATGCACCTAGTACTTTCATGAGGTTAATGAATGAAGTTTTACGTCCTTTCATTGGACGATTTGTGGTAGTTTACTTTGATGACATATTGATTTATAGCAAATCTTTGGAGGAACATTTGGAACATTTACGTGCTGTTTTTATTGCTCTACATGATGCACGTTTGTTTGGTAACCTTGGGAAGTGCACCTTTTGCGCCGACCGAGTATCTTTTCTTGGCTATGTTTTTACTCCACATGGAATTGAAGTTGATAAAGCCAAGATTGAAGCTATTGAGAGTTGGCCTCAGCCCAAAACGGTCACACAAGTGAGGAGTTTCCTTGGCCTCGTTGGTTTCCATAGGCGTTTTGTGAGATATTTCAGCACCATTGCTGCACCTCTCGACGAGCTTACAAAGAAGGATGTGCCTTTTGTTTGGGGTACCGCACAGGAAGAAGCCTTCACGGTATTTAAAGATAAGTTGACACATGCTCCTTTACTCCAACTTCCTGATTTTAATAAGACTTTTGAGCTTGAATGTGATGCTAGTGGAATTGGATTAGGAGGTGTGTTATTACCAGATGGCAAACCTGTTGCATACTTTTCTGAAAAATTGAGTGGGCCTAGTCTGAATTATTCTACTTATGATAAAGAATTATGTGCTCTTGTTCGGACCTTAGAAACATGGCAACATTATTTATGGCCCAAGGAATTTGTTATAGATTCTGATCATGAATCTTTGAAACACATTAAAAATCAAGCAAAACTGAACCGTAGACATGCTAAATGGGTTGAATTCATTGAGACTTTCCCTTATGTCATTAAACACAAGAAGGGTAAAGAAAATGTTATTGTTGATGCATTGTCTCGTCATTATACTATGCTTTCACAACTTGACATTAAAATATTTGGTTTGGAGACCATCAAAGATCAATATGTGCATGATGCTGAATTTAAAGATGTATTGCAGAATTGTAAGGAAGGGAGAACTTGGAACAAGTTTGTTCTTAACGATGGATTTGTGTTTCGTGCTAACAAGCTATGCATTCCAGCTAGCTCTGTTTGTCTTTTGTTGTTGCAGGAGGCGCATGGAGGAGCATTAATGGGACACTTTGCCGTCAAGAAGATGGAGGATATACTTGCTACACATTTCTTTTTGCCAAAGATGAGACGGGATGTTGAGCGTTTTGTTGCTCGCTGCACTACATGTCAAAAAGCTAAGTCAAGACTCAATCCTTATGGTTTATATATGCCTTTGCCTGTACCTAGTGTTCCTTGGGAGGGCATATCTATGGACTTTGTTTTAGGTTTACCTTGAACAAAGAAGGGGAGGGATAGCATATTTGTTGTCGTGGATAGATTCTCGAAAATGGCACACTTTATACCATGCCATAAAAGCGATGATGTTGTTAATGTTGCTGATTTGTTCTTTTGTGAAATTATTCGCTTGCATGGTGTGCCAAATACTATTGTTTCAGATCATGATACTAAATTTCTTAGCCACTTTTGGAGATGTTTATTGGCTAAATTGGGGACTAAACTGCTTTTTAGTACTACTTGTCACCCCCAAACTGATGAACAAACTGAAGTAGTCAATAGAACATTGTCTACTATGTTTAGGGCTGTTTTGAAGAATAATAGGAAAATGTGGGAAGAATGCTTGCCTCATATTGAATTTGCTTATAATCGTTCATTGCATTCTACTACTAAGATGTGACCTTTTGAAATTGTGCATGGTTTCCTACCTCGTGCACCTATTGATTTGTTGCCTCTTCCATCTTCGGAGAAGGTCAATTTTTATGCTAAAGAATGTGCCAAATTGATTTTAAAAATGCATGAGTTAACTAAGGAATACATTGAGTGTATGAATGCTAAATATAAACTTGCTAGAGATAAGGGTAGAAAACATGTTGTGTTTGCACCTTGAGATCTTGTTTGGTTACATTTGCATAAGGATAGATTTCCTAATTTGCGCAAATCAACGCTAATGCCATGTGATGATGGTCCTTTTAAGGTGTTGGAGAAAACAAATGATAATGCATAAAAACTTGAGCTGCCTGCAGATTTTGGGGTTAGTCCCACTTTTAGCATTGCAGCTTTGAAGCCTTATTTGGGTGAGGAAGATGAGCTTCCGTCAAGGATGACTTCATTTCAAGAAGGGGAGGATGATGAGGACATAAATACCATTGTTACACCCATAGCCCATGCTGCTATACATACTAGACCAATTACTAGAGCTCGCGCACGCCAATTAAATTACCAGGTACTTTCATTTCTTGGTAATGATTCTAATGTTCATGACAAGATGATGCTGCCTAAATTGGATACATTTGTTTTGCTTAGAAATGAAGGGGCTAGCTTGGACAAGAAAGGTGAACCTTGGAGCAAGTTCATGCATGGAGATGATGGCGTGCGCAAGGGGAACAGGAACGGAGTTACAAGTGATGATTCCAGGACTTTGAAGCCACCATAATGAGTGCATGAAGCCTTGGACGAAATATACAAGATGCCACTTCATAAATTTCATCCAGAGGCTATCCTAGGTGCCGCGTCACCTTATTTTTGGGCCAGGCCCATGTATTTTCGAAATACTTAAGTATAGGCTGTTTTTAGAGTCTGTATGTATGGGGAAACAAGAGTTAGGGTTTGTTTCAGACCCCTCCTCTAAGGGCCACGAAATTCCCCCCCTCTTCCTCCATATATACAAGCCCTTAGGGCGTCATTTAGACTTTGGGTTTTGTTTAGATTAAAGTTCGCCATAGCTGCAACTTCACGTACTTCGTTTGTGTTCAACAACCAGACAAAGGCGTCACAGAACCCCACCTTGATCAATAAACTTTCCTCTTATATTCGTAATATCCAGATTGTAATCTCAGTTTCTTGCTTGTTCTTTGTTTGCCTGCAGGAAACAGACCTTCGTGGTCAGGTTGATCATGCTCCGGCGTGGTCAATAACCTCTCGGAGTTGGTTTAGAGATTGCTAAGGCGCGACGTCCTCACACGTTCGTAGTCGGATCGTCAAAGTCGACTTCCTCCAAAACGGTAGCCACCATCTCATCGAAAGACGTGACACCTTTTGCCTCTATCAAGCATGCCACCATCCAAAATCAGCTTGATTTCACCGAGGCTGGGGGCTCGCAACGAGACGGCCCGCCACGGTATCCCCAAGCAACGACAATGGATCATACTGCTAGTCGTACGGAAGGGGCCAGCACGAGCCCAGCAGAATCAAGAACCTGACGACATCTCGATGGCCTCCTCTAACCCTCGAGCGCATCTAGGCCGACTGCGAGCCCTAGAGGATAGGGGGAGGGAAGGCATACGCGTCGTTGTTGAGCGACGCCACAATGACCACCGCTGGACCGATGGGTGCGACGGCCCTGACGTCGATGAACCCGCGCTCGGTATTGGTGGGTGCCTACCTTTCGAGGTTTGGTGCCCTTCCTTTACTCGTGAGTCACGGCAAGTCTGTTGGCCGTCCGTTCGCACGTTCAATCCAGAGATACCTAAGAAGTACGATGGGAAGCTGAACCCGGCAGAGTTTCTGAGCATCTACTCCATCGCTATTTAGGCTGCCGGGGGAGAGATGAGAAGGTGTTTGCCAACTACTTCCCTTTGGCTCTCAAGTCCAATGTGAGGTCTTGGCTGATGCACCTGCTGGAGAACTCCATTTCGTCGTGGGCTGACTTGTGCCATGAGTTCATTGGCGCCTTCACCAGCGGCCGTCAAGAGGTAGGCAAGCCCAGCGACCTGAAGCTTCTCCAACAGAAGGAAGGAGATACCCTCCGTAAGTATTTACGGAGATTCAACAAGGTTGATAGGAACATCCCAAATATCCATCCGGCAGCTATGATAGCCGCCTTCCATTCTAATGTGCGCAACCGCCGTATCCGTTCCAAGATGAACGTGCAGTTGCCCAAGACTGTGAAGGAGCTTTACACCTTAGTGGATAAGTGTGCTCGGATGGAGGAGGGATGGAAATTTCCCAAAGAGGAAGATTGCGCCAATGTTGATTCCGAGGATGACGATGAATCAAATAGTCACAAGAAGAGCAAGAAGCGCATTAAGAAACAGAAGGATAAGGCAGTGATGACTGTTGAAGGATCGGGTACACCTAGTACCGGCAAGAAGGCCAAAGCTGAGGTCCCCAACAAGGAAGTTGC
This sequence comes from Triticum monococcum, assembly GCA_034509565.1. Taxonomy (NCBI): domain Eukaryota; kingdom Viridiplantae; phylum Streptophyta; class Magnoliopsida; order Poales; family Poaceae; genus Triticum; species Triticum monococcum. The sequence goes on from CM067845.1 coordinate 252,886,940, forward strand.
CGTGTGCACTGACTGTCGGGAGACCACGACTGCCGAGAAGGCTAGCAAAGGTGATGGGTTGTATTGCAAGATTCATCGGACCGAAGGCCACGACCTTCAAGAATGCTATTAGGTTGAGCAGCTTGTTAAGAGATAGAGAGCAGAGTATGAGAAGAGTGACAAGGAAAAGGGTCAGAATGTTGCTGGCATTAAGGGCCGAGGCGGTGAAGCAAATCACCTCGGCAAACCCTTCAGAACCAAGGAAAACCCGCCAGAGGTCGAGAGAAGGAAGCATGTGATGATGAGAGTGATGGAGGGGATGAAGTGGAAACCAGTGAGCAGGAGTTTCAGAAGGCCACTGACGCCCTGTGCATTGACGGGGGTGCATCTTTGTGCACCTCTCACCGCCAGCTCCAACGGTGGGCACGGGAAGTCAATGTCATGGAACCAGCGCCAGAGGCCCGGAGGCTGCTCAAATGGTCGCGCACGCCCATCATCTTTGACGAAGAGGATCACCCCAACCGTACCATTGTAGTAGGGTATTTGCTGTTGCTGGTCTCTCCAACAATTTGCAACCTCAAGGTCACAAAGATGTTGGTGCACGGCAGGGCCAGGTTGAATCTGATCTCCCGGGCAGTCATCAGCAAGCTTCAGATAGAAAAGGAAGAGCTAGAGGTTACCAGGACATTTCAAGGAGTTAATCGAGACATGAGCAATCCTAACGGAAAGATCACGTTGCCGGTAACATTTGGGGGAGAGCTGAACTACTGGACCAAGAAGATTGTGTTTGATGTGGTTGACCTCCCCCACCAGTACAATAGGATCCTTGGCCGCCCAGCCCTGGCTAAATTCATGGCGGCATCCCATTATGCCTACAACACATTTAACATGCCTGGGCCCTTGGGGGTCATTGCTATCCCATCAAATGAGAAGCATGCAATCATTTGCATGGACAAGATGTACCGGGACGCAGTTGCGGCAGAGGCAGCAACAGCGGTAGTTCCTGCCAAGGAGGATAGAGGAAAGAAGAAGGGTAGCAAGGACATTGGCAAGGAATCCGGGAAGCGTACCTCTTCGGAGTGCGCTGCGCCTGTTGATGAATTACCAGAGAGTTCCAACAACAAGAGATCCAAGGTCGCTGCACCCCAAGTGAAGAAGGTCCCGACAGGGCGGGCTGGCGTTGATGGTACTTTCACTATCAGCGCCACCCTGCAACCAAATAACAAAGAGTCTCTTATGTCCCCAACACACCCAATACAATGGTAAATTGTATATGTGCACTAGTTCGGCAAAGAGATGGTGATACAAGTGCAATATGGATGGTAGATATAGGTTTTGTAATCTGAAAATATAAAAACAGCAACGTAACTAATGATAAAAGTGAGCGTAAATGGTATCGCAATTCTTTGAAACAAGGCCTAGGGTTCATACTTTCACTAGTGCAAGTTCTCTCAACAATAATAACATAATTGGATCATATAACTGTCCCTCAACATGCAACAAAGAGTCACTCCAAAGGCAATAATAGCAGAGAACTAACGTAGAGATTATTGTAGGATACGAAACCACCTCAAAGTTATTCTTTCTAATCAATCTATTCAAGAGTTCATACTAGAATAACACCTTAAGACACAAATCAACCAAAACCCTAATGTCACCTAGATACTCCAATGTCACTCAAGTATCCGTGGGTATGATTATACGATATGAATCACACAATCTCATATTCATCTATTCAACCAACACAAAGAACTTCAAAGAGTGCCCCAAAGTTTCTACCGGAGAGTCAAGATGAAAACGTGTGCAAACCCCTATGCATAAGTTCACGAGGTCACGAAACTCGCAAGTTGATCACCAAAACATACATCAAGTGGATCATGTGATATCCCATTGTCACCACAGATAAGCACATGCAAGACATACATCAAGTGTTCTCAAATCCTTAAAGAGTCAATCTGATAAGACTTCAAAGGGAAAACTCAATTCATCACAAGAGAGTAGAGGGGGAGAAACATCATAAGATCCAACTATAATAGCAAAGCTCGCGATACATCAAGATCATTCCGAATCAAGAACAAGAGAGAGAGAGAGAGATCGCATAGCTACTGGTACATACCCTCAGCCCCGAGGGTGAACTACTCCCTCCTCGTCATGGAGAGCACCGGGATGATGAAGATGGCCACCGGAGAGGGATTCCCCCTACGGTAGGGTGCCAGAACGGGTCTAGATTGGTTTTTCAGTGGCTACAGAGGCTTGTGGCGGCGGAACTCCCGATCTAGGTTTCTTTCAGGAAGTTTGGGATTATATAAGAGGTGTTTTAGTAAGGAACAAGTCAGGGGGGTCCCCGAGGCGGCCACGAGGTAGGGGGCGCACCCAGGGGGTAGGGCGCGCCCCCACCCTCGTGGTGGCCTCGGGACTCTTCTCGCCCACCTCCGGTACTCCGTGGGCTTCTTCTGGTCCAAAAATGATCTCCGTAAAATTTCAGCTCAATTGGACTCCATTTGGTTTTCCTTTTCTGCAAAACTCAAGAACAAGGAAAAAACAAAAACTTGCACTGGGCTCTAGGTTAATAGGTTAGTCCCAAAAATCATACTCCCTCCGTCCCAGAAAAGTTGTCTCCGCGGCACTTTTTCAAAAAAACCCTTCATGTTTGCCCGACCAAACCCGCACTCCCCCTCCATCTTCCTCCGAGGCTCCGACACCGGCCGATTCCAGCGCTGCGCAGCTCCTCCGCGAAACTGCGCCGAGCAGCTCCCTTGGGCAACCGCACCGCGCCACGCAGCTCCGCCACGCCGCGCCGCCACACTTCCCCCCGCGCGCGCGCCACTGTCCCGCGTTCCCCCGTAGCTCCCCCATGCCGCACAGCTCCTAAAAATCCTCCCTTGCCCTGCAGTGATGACGGCGAGGGTTCTGGGTGACCAACCCTAGCTGAGCAGCCGCGGCGTGTCGGCGGCGCCGTGCTCAGCTTCTCACCACTGGTCGCGCCCAGCTTCTGACCAGTGGCCGACTCCGCCCCGTCCCTAGTTGCTCGAGGTCGACTCCTCCATGCCGGACGCCGCCTCGCCCACACCGCTTCGCCCTCACCGCCGTACGCCGCCTCGCCCTCGCCGCAGGTGAGTTCCTCGGCTCTCTCCTCTCTTCTCGCTGATGAAAATGTTGTGGCTACTGAGAGTGTAGCTATTGTTGTTGGAGTACTGTCAATTCTCGGTGCAAACTTCAATTTTTAGCTACAATCAAGAGTAGATAGTGGCCATTGTGGGTACTAAAACTGTATGGAGTAATCTAGTGTATCCTGTTTGTGTAAATGTTTGCTGCATTGTGGCTACCGAAATTGTATGTATATGATGATATGTCAAGTCATCACACACACAGCTAACTGAATTTTGACTCTGAGAGGAATAAACTACTGTAGTTTACTACAGTTTATTGCATATTGTGCACTATTCGGAGCACAATTCAGTTTACTGCTTTTCAGGTGGTTATAACAAGGAGCTTTAGTACCAATCCACACATTTATGGGTCTTTATTTATGCTCTTTTTCTGTTTATGGAGTACTGTATTGAGTAAATTCACAACATTGCAAGCACAATGATACTCAATATGCTGCCCAATCGCTGATGTTTGATGTCGTCCTGTTAATAAATGCTTGGGGTATGGATTTGATGTTGTTTCTTAGAAACTGATTGACATACAGCACAATGATACTCCAGTGTCACAAATCATAAGTGTTTAGAATAAGATATCTTTTGTACTGTATTTCTTTTCTTGGAGTACAGCCACATTGCTTCTGTGCTTACAAAATTCAGATTGAATTTCACTACCAAAAGAAAAGAAGTGGAGATTAAATGCTTCTTTCCACTTACTTCATCTGTGTGTAACTCTTTTGGTGCATTTTCTGCAGAACCTATGCGTAGCTGCAGCATACAGGCCAGTTCATCAACTGCTCGAAGAAGAAAAGAAGGTAGCATTTCCTTGCCTTTAGCATACAGGCCAGTTCACTTAATGTCCTCTGGTGCTATATTTCTGAGAACATCCAAGTTTTTACTTATCACTTTGCTAGCATTCACAAGTCTATTAAAGCGTGCATGTCTTTGTAATGGAGTGCAAATGTTCAGTGTTTTGGAGTAGTTGCGACAAATCTTTTGGTTTTCGAGTGTTCTGGCTAGGATGATACAGTACCTAGCAATTCATGATGGATTATGGAAGTAAGAGTACAAAAAATTAGTTTACTCTCTTTGATTCATGATGGCCCTCTTGTTCAAGTAAAGCAAGAAGAATACAAAATTCAGTTTACAAAATTCATAAATGTTGTGACATGTTCAGACTGAATTAGTAATTCAGAAATGTTCAACACTGCCCTGTTTCAGTCTTGTTTTTCTACAGTTTACTCCACTCTACAGTTTGTGCATCTACAGAACATGAATATTGTGTGTGTGTGTGTGTATGTGTCTAGATGCCCTTGATACTCCACCTAGATTCTCTTGATGTATCTGATTTTTTTTCTGTATTTAGATGCCCTTGATACTCCATCTCATTTGTTGTTAGTTTCTGGAGTACACCTACCAAAATCACTGCTATCAAGAGTGCAAAATGGATCTGAATTCTGAAACTACACCATGTTCCTGTTAATCATAAGAATAAGAATAAGAAAGAGAATAAGGAGAAGGAGAAGGAGAAGGAGAAGAATAGGAAGAAGAAGAAGAAGAAGAAGGAGAAGGAGAAGGTGAAGGTGAAGGAGAACAAGAAGGAGAAGAAGAATGAGAAGAAGAAGAGGAAGAAGAAGAAGAAGAGCTCCTAGCATAGAAGAAGGATCTCTTCTTCTTCCTCCTCTTACAAGTAAATTAAATAAAATCAAGTGAATTAAAAAAATCAAATAATTCAGATGACACACTCCAATCTTTTATCATTGAACACCTGACACAAAGACATACACATGACACAATGTATGACACATGACATACACAAGACATACACATGACACAAGACATACTCCTATCATTTCCTTTTCCTTTCCCTATATACTCATTTCCCTTTCCTTTTCCTGAGCTCTATTCCCCTTGTTCTATAATGAACATCGTATCAGTAATTAGCTCTGCACTACAATATACACCGGTTATTTCTTCTCCACCATTTTGTAGATGGTCCTTGTGTAGATGCGGCAGCTTGTAGGTATTTCCTCCTTGATCTTTCATGACTTCAACCATTACTGCTTGCAGTGTGATGAAGCTTTTGAACAACTTATGTGCATCATAATTCTCAAACTCCTCCTCTACACCATGTACCAACTCCTGGATATTCATAGGTGCTCTTCTGTCGGTTAGGGATTGGAGGGAGCAGTGAAAACAAAGGTCTAAAACATTAAGCTCAGGGCTATTAGGCGGTTGTTGTAATAGTCGAATGTCTAGATCCGTTTGTTGCACAGCTTCCAGAAAACCTGCATCATTAGGTAGGACATGTGGTCTCGCATTATCTTGTTGGATGAAAATTGTTGTGCCCACGTCTTCATCGGGCCACTTGTCTTGTATTGCAGGGATAACTTTATTGATCAGGTAATCTCTACAGACGGGTCTGGTTAGTTTCACTGATTTCATCGCTATCGTTCCTCGATCTCTGTTTTGGCTGGTTCTTTGCGCCTCAGTCTCTACCACAAACGCCCATGTGCCAATTTTTCCATCGAATGTTAGTTCCCCATCGTCGGTGTAGCGAGGCTTGGCAACAGCGGTTAAGAACATTACCTTGCCAATGCTATGTGTATTGGGCACGGTACGCTCAGGTTCTTCAGGCAGTACATAGTAGTTGTTCGTGACTCTGGTCATATCGTACCATTTTTCATCTATGTGGACCATATTGTTCATTGACTTGAAACTGGGCCAAGGGGTTGATATCCATTTTTCATCCATCATGGATATGCAGAACTTGAGTGTCGCTATCTTGTTGTGTGGCTTTAGCAAGGGCTTGACTTTGTTCGTGATGCGTTTCAGCTCTTGCAATTGAAACCTATGGTGTAGGGTCGACCGGGGAACCCCTAAACACCTTGCGAGTGACCGAATAGTTCTTCTGTTTAGTGGGATTGTCGCTGTTCTTGCCAGATCTAGCTCTTTTCTCTTTCTACCACTGTTGTGCTTTTTAGTTGACACATCAACTTCTTGGCCTGCTGCAAGTTGTTCTTTCGCTCGATTCCATATTCTTGTAACTGTTCACTCGTGAACATTCAGCATAGTTGCAATGAGCACCCTGTCATACAGGTGAACCTGTCCATCTCTAAGCTCGATTACTCGTAGAGCAAAGTAAACACCATATCTCTCCTTGTCTGTCAGGTCCTTCCCTCTGGGATTGCCTTGTGCGTCAGCTTCTTGAGCTTCTCCCACTTCTGCATCTTCTTGTGCCTCTTGAGCTTGTTCCACTAATGCATCTTCTTGTGCCTCTTGAGCTTCTTCCAATAATGCATCTTCTTGTGCCTCTTGAGCTTCTTCCTATTTTGGAAACCAATTCAATTCAATGTCTTCATCATCCTCTTCCGGGATCAAGTTCAAATCCATAACATCATCTTGTTGAGCTTCATCTTCCTCTTCCGGGATCAAGTTTAAATCAATAGCATCACCTTGCTGAGCTTGTTCTTCTTGTTGAACTTCATCTTCCTCTTCCGGGATCAAGTTTAAATCAATAGCATCACCTTGCTGAGCTTGTTCTTCTTGTTGAGCTTCGTCTTCCTCTTCCGGGACCAAGTTCAAATCCATAGAGTCACCTTGCTGAGCTTGTTCTTGTTGAGCTTCATCCTCCTCTTCCGGGATCAAGTTCAAATCCATAATTGTGTGCTCCTGTTTGATCTCATAACAAGAGTATACAAAAGATGAATGGTTAGCATATAATCATAAGAGTACAAAAGATGAATGGTTAGCATATAATCATATCAAGAGTACAAAAGGATGTGCTAGGAATGATATCCTCTGATTAATTTAGATTTTATTTTGTAATTCTTAACTTGAATATAGTTGAATAATTATGTTCTGTGGGAAAAAAGGATGTGCCCATCAAATAGGAATGCCTTTCTTCGGTAGTACTGGATCTATAAATAAGGCCTTGTAGATAAAAAGCCCAAGTACAGTCTTGTGGAATTATGTTGAATTCCAAAACTCAAAATTTTATTTTACTAAGCGTTGATCTGTGTTAGCATTTTCTGTACTTTTGAATTTATTGGTGTATATAATTCTGGTCAGCGCCGCTGCTGGAGCAGTAGACGTTTTGCACAATAAGGTGCCGCAAGTCATCAAAGCACAGAGGGACTCCATGAGGGCTGCTCTGCCCAGAGGTGGGCCGGACAGGTCTCAACGAAGTTCATCCAACTGCTGGACCAAGTACAGTCTTATCATGAACCAAAGTAAGTTTCACAACACAAATTCTCAGGCTCCTTATCATAAATTAGAGGATATCATTCCTAGCATTAAGCCATAGTTTAAGGACTTACAACAGCTAAGTTGATTTCAGTTTGTAAAACAGAGAAAATTAGATGTTTGAAGTGGGATTGTCTGATTGTACATGCATCTTGTAACACCTACTCCATCTAGCATCTAGCAACTCTGTAGTCTAGTAACTCTGCAGTCTGACTGTACAGGCATTTTTTTTGGAACTGAATTAAGTATGCAGTCTTGAAGTGGTGATTATTTGAAGCAATTAAGTATGCTATGTTTCATCTATCCGGTATACCAAATCTTGCAATCTTGTCATTGGCTTGAATGAGCATTATCGAAATCAAACAGTTTGCATCATTACTGACATATGAATTTAGTGTCAGGTACTGCATCATCACAGTTTGCATCATTACACACTATTCCTGATCCACTACACAATTTCACAGGAGGAGTAATTGAACAAACTATTCCCGTTCCACTTCTCAATTTCACATCAATGATACACTTTGAGAGTAATTTCACATCAATTTTGCAGAGGCAGCAGAGGAGGCGGGAGGAAAACATGGAGTGGTACCAGCAGAGGTAGGAGAGGAGGCGGGAAGCAGAGGCGGCAGCGGAGGTGGGAGGCGGCACTCATCCTGGGAGCTACGCAAGTGGGAGGCAGCGCTGGGCCCGACAGATGGATGCGCTGGTCACCTCTGCGGTCGGCGGTGGAGCAGCGGCAGCCTGGAACTTGCCCAACTCCCGCACCGGAGTGGGTGGCCGCTGCGGGTGCGAGCAAGGGGCCGGGGACGCGAGCAACACAACAGGAGGAGCCGCTCTTCAGCCGTGGAGCCGCCGCCCGTCAGTCGTGTCGCCGCCGCCCGTCGAGGGGTCGCCGCCCGTCGCCGTGGAGCAGGTAAGCAGGGGCGGCGCAAATTGGCAGCCCCGGTGCAGGTGGGCCTTCGTCGCCGGCTAAGCTCTACGGCGGCTGGGGCGCGCCGTGCCCGCGGGCGACGGTGGCTAAGGCGTGCGTTGCAGCTGCGTCGGGAGGTGGAAGAAGCAGACTGGGTTGATTAGCACCAGTTTTGAAAGGATAAGGGGCTTTTGCAAAATTACATTTGAACTAAGCTGATGACAACTTTTCTGGGACAGAGGGAGTATAAAATAGCATATAAATGCATATAAAACATCTAAGATTGATAATATAATAGCATGGAACAATAAAAAATTAAAGATATGTTGGAGACGTAACACGTGTCGGACTGCAAACATATATTTTCAGATGTTGCCCTTGTAAGCGGAAAGGAATGGAATATGTTTAGGACACCTTTGTTCACTTACGATTCGGCTAAATGCTTGTCCTTACGGAGGAACTGCGCGTCAACGTCGTCTTTCGAACCCGAACCGCCTCGCAAGGACATCTTCCCTCGTTTAGGAGCACCTTCCTCTAAATGTTCAGAGGAGGTCCTCTTCTTCCCATATGGGGAAGCGATGTCGGCTTCCCCTTCTCTTTTGTCTTCAGAAGAGGGAGCCCCAATCTCCCAGGACATAGCGTCTGGGGTACCTTTAGAATGGAGGTCACCATTGGCCTTCTTGTTCTCCTCCTTGTCCTCCTTCGTCGGCACTTGATATGGCACTGGAGCCAGCATCCTTGTTAACACAGGATCGGCCGTGTCTCCCGGAAGAGGGGCCGAACACCTAATTCGTTCTCCCTTCTTTACCCAGCCCTGTGTGAAGATGGTTTTCTCAGTATTACGGGATGTTTAACTAAGCTGTGTTCGGGAGTCGAGTGCTTACCGAAGTATCGGGATGATTGCAGTCGAGGCCGATGTCTTTGGTGGTATCCGGCCACTGCCTTCGTGTCCCAAAGAATAACTTCAACATTCCTTTGTGCGTCGTGCCGAAGAAGTGCTGAAGGGTCCGTGGTCCTTCCGGATTGAACTCCTACATGCGAAGAGGCCGTCGCTGGCACGACAGGACCCGGCGGACTAGCATTACCTGGATTACATTGATGAGGGCGGTGTCCTTTTCAAGGAGGCTCCAGATGCGGTTTTGTAGCGTCTACACTTCGTCAATGGATCCCCAGTCCAGCCCCTTATTAATCCATGATGTGAGCTGTAATGGAGGGCCAAGTCAGAACGTAGCTATAGCTGCCCACTTGGTACCACGAGGTTCGGTGATGTAAAACCACTCCCACTGCCATAGGTAGGAAACTTCTGTGAAAGAGCCTTTGGGCCAAAAATCATTAGGGAGCTTGTTCATCGTGGCACCTGCAAACTCTATATTCTCCCCCTCGATTACCTTCGGCTTCAAGTTAAAGGTCTTGAGCCATAAATCGAAGTGAGGGGTAATGCGGAGAAAGGCCTGGCACATGACAATAAACGCCGAGATGTGAAGGAAGGAGTCTGGAGCTAGATCATGAAAATCTAGACCGTAATAAAACATGGGGCCGCGAACGAAGGGGTGGAGAGCAAACCCCAGCCCCGGAGGAAGGGGCGATGAATGTGACCCTGTCACCGGATCTGGGAGTAGGAATGACCTGTCCTTTAGCAGGGAGCCTATGGGGGATTTCTGCGGTCAGGTATCTTGCCACCCGGAGCTTCACGATATCGTCCTCTGTGATAGAGGAGGCCACCCACCGGCCTTGAGGGCTGGGTCCGGACATGACTGGGAGACTCGGAACAGTTAAGTTGAAACCCGAGTGCTAGAACTCAAGGTTGGAAAGATTGAGGAAGACGTAGGCGCGGAGGAGAAAGACGGGCATGTGCCCCTTTATAAAGGCAATGAATATCATACGCCTCCTCATAGGACATTAAGCCTGCCTATTCCCAAGGGATTATGCCACCGGAACGGTTGGGTTATCCATGCCCATATTGATGAGAATCCCGTAAGAAGGGGACACGATCTCTGCATTGACAAGACGTGCCAATAAAACTGCATCTTAAAACGTGAAGCGGGAGGCTGAAAAATGGTTTGAAATAATGACCGGGTTGTGACATAATGTCACGGCATAAAAAGTTGTCAGTGGATTAGACTCATGAAATAATATACTCTCTATGGATATATGTGGTGCTTGTTTTGCATAGCCGAACACGTTCTTTGTGTTCAAAGGCTGTTTTGGAGTATTCGGAGGAGGAACCCGCCTTGCAATGCCGAAGACAATCCGCGCGCTGGACACCTCGTCATTGAAGCCCGGTTCACGGGCTATTGAGGGTGTCCTAGACTAAGGGGTCCTCGGGCGTCCGGCCTGTTGGACATGGGCCGGACTGTTGGGCCATGAAGATACAAGACTCAAGATTCTCTCACCCGTGTCCGGATGGGACTCTCCTTGGCGTGGATGGCAAGCTTGGCGTTCGGATATGAAGATTCCTTTCTCTGTAACCGACTTTGTACAACCCTAGTCCCCTCCATTGTCTATATAAACCAGAGGGTTTAGTCCGTAGAGGCAATGACAATCATAATCATACAGGCTAGACTTCTAGGGTTTTAGGCATTACGATCTAGTGGTAGATCAACTCTTGTAACCCCTATACTCATCAATATTAATCAAACAGGACGTAGGGTATTACCTCCATCAAGAGGGCCCGAACCTGGGTAAAACTTCGTGTCCCTTGTCTCCTCTTACCATCAACCTCAGACGCATAGTTCGGTACCCCCTACCCAAGATCCGCCTATTTTCACACCGACAGCAGAATCTCAATCCAACGTAGAAGACACTCCATCTTCCCTTATGCTCGCCTGCCGAGTCACCCCAATTATTGGAACCAGACATGGTTTTACTGCAAGGATACTTCTCCGGCTGACGAGAATCCATTGCCGGGTTATTGTACTGAACGTCTTGACCCGAAACATAACCTTCCGGAAAAGCTCTCAGGCAATGAACGTAAAAAGCTTGCCCCCACAATTGCGAAGGTCAAGGCTCTGCTGGGAAACGGACTAACTGGCATTGATTTGGTCCGGTGCTGGGTCTCGTGGCAAATCATACCCTTGAGCTGCCGACCCGACTTAATGTGTACTTATACAGGCGGTATAAAGGATCCATTATGCCACAGCCCTTGCGTTTAACGGATGATGCAATTACTAAAATGACAAAAACTCTTCTGAATGAATATACAGAAGACTGCAGCAAAGTGGTCTGAACCCTTTCTGCACACTTAACCCGCTGCTAAACGTGAGCCTCTTAACTTACTTTTCTTTCATCTCATCAGTCAGATATTGCACTAACTCACTAACTCAATTTTTACTGTCTTTCACTAGCTAAATCTGATTTTTGGAAGGCAAAGTATGACCATGAAGCCGCCAAGAAGGCCAGAGCTACCAAGAGAGCTGCTAAGAAGCCCACCAAGAAGCATAAGAAGAAACCAAGCACATCTGGGATGTTTGAGCTAGATTATAGCTTTGAGTCGGAGGTAGCCCTTGACTCCCTTGGCACCTTTTTCAATTATCTTATTGACATTGACTACTCTCAGGATGACATGGGGGCCAGCCAAGCAGTTGAAGAAGAGGTAACCAATATTTCCTCTAGCTCAGCACCATTGCCAAGACAGAAAATTCGACGAGTAATCCGGAAAGTAAGCTTTTCACACCCCTTAGCTCATTTGGATCCTCACTTTCTTTTGAAGCAACAGCAGCATGAGAACCGGCGCCAGACTTGGAACAGCGGAGGTGAAGAGTTGTCCTCCGGCTTATCGAACACTCCAGTTCCATGGAAATACCAAAAGGAGGTCCTTTCAAGCTTAAATTCTCTTTATCCGCTGGCGGGTCTCATTCACTGGTCACTCAATTCTCCTGTTTCAAATTAGCAGGAGGTTTCCTGTTCTTCCTCTGGCGACTCATCGCAGACCCAGTTGCCGGCTTTCAAGACTGCCCTTGGGTAATAATACTTATTGTTTGTGTTATACCTCTTTATACTCTTGTAATTATATCAACTTGGCGCAACCCATGCAGTGGACAAGCAAAGCCTAGTAAGAAGGCAAAGGTGACCAAACCAACTAAGGCGCCTGAAGTTGTTGAAACGGAGCAGCAACTCTCTGCACCCGAAGTCTCTAAAAAACAGCCAAAAGAGCCTGCCTCTAACGCTCCACCTGAAATTCCTGACCTCTCCGTTGATCAGACCAATACTGATTCTTTGAACATTAAACCATCAAGCTCACTTAAGCCGTCAGAGACTCATGCTGATGATGTTTTGATCACTGGCACTAGCTTCACAGAACTGGGAAATCCAACTGTCTTAGCCAAGCACTCCACCAAGCAGGAGGTTATTGAGAGGCAGAAAGTGAGGTTTGACGTCTCCCACTATGCATAACTGAGCAGCAGTGAAATTCTGTCTGGCTAACTCAAGCAAGTACACTCCAGCCACAATCTTGAGATCGACATGGTGAAGCAGATGCATCAAAAGTATGAGGTATGACTTCCGGCTTTAAATAATTTATATACATCCCACCAGCCCCCAAGTCTACTAGCTATGATAAGATTGAATATGCTGTAGGCTTAGAATAATCCATAAGCATCTGTAATTGAATCCTTCCAAGGTCGGTTATCATGGTTAGAATTAAACTGGATGTTTAAACAATTTAGCATTGCATATGTAGTCCCCAAGGGCCGGTTTAATCAGCATTGATGAGCCGGTCCTATTTACCATTGTTTAAAAATGAAAGCTTATCTGTATAGCCCCCATGAGCCGGTTGTGATTGTTTATAGCACAACCGGGTCATCATGAAATAGTTGGAAGACACCAGCTGTCGGTGTCAAAACCTGCAGATCTCAGGTAGGGGGTCCCGAACTATGCGTCTAAGGCGGATGGTAACATGAGGCAGAGGACACGATGTTTACCCAAGTTCGGGCCCTCTTGATGGAGGTAATACCCTACGTCCTGCTTGATTGTTCTTGATAATATGAGTAGTACAAGAGTTGATCTACCACGAGATCGAAGAGGCTAAACCCTAGAAGCTAGCCTATGGTATGATTGTTGTTGTTGGTCCTACGGACTAAACCCTCCGGTTTATATAGACACCGGAGGGGCTAGGGTTACACAGAGTCGGTTACAAGGAAGGAGATCTAAATATCCGTTCTGCCAAGCTTGCCTTCCACGCCAAGGAGAGTCCCATCCGGACACGGGACGAAGTCTTCAATCTTGTATCTTCATAGTCCAATAGTCCGACCAAACGATATAGTCCGGCTGTCCGGATACCCCCTAATCTAGGACTCCCTCAGTAGCCCCTGAACTAGGCTTCAATGACGATGAGTCCGGCGCGCAGATTTTCTTCGGCATTGCTAGGCGGGTTCCTCCTCCGAATACTTCATAGAAGATTTTGAACACGAGGATCATGTCCGGCTCTGCAAAACAAGTTCCACATACCACCGTAGAGAGAATAATATTTCCATAAATCTAATCTGCTGACGTACCCCGTAGTGTGACATCACACCACATCCAGGTCTTTATCCGAATCGTTTCTCATAACCAATCTCAGCGTGTTTCGCGAGGAGGTTTCCTTGGCACGTCTCGTCGAAGCAGAGATCGTGTCCCCTTTATTACGGGATTCTCATCAATACGGACATGGGTAACCCAACCATGCCTATTAGTAGGACTCCTAAATCTTAGGCAAGTCCCAAACGGCCACGAGGAGGACGCTTGATATTCACCCTCTTTAGAAAGGGGACAAGGCTTTTTCTTTTTCCCTTCTCGTGCTCAATCAAATCCTTGCCCCGCCTCGAGTTCTAACACCCAAAACTCAGGTCAGGTGCTTCGGACCTTCAACTATGTTCGGATCCAACCTTCAAGGTCGGTGGATGCCTTCCTCCGTCACGGAGGAGGACATCAAGAGGTTGAGAGAGGCCAGATATCTGACCGCTGAAATTTCGCATCGGCTGCATGCCCGAGGGCAGGTCGTCCCTACTCCCAAACCCAACGAGAGCGTCGTGTTCGTCTCCCACTTCCTCCGAGGACTAGGCCTCGCTCTGGATCCCTTTGTTAGCGGTCTTATGTTCTATTATGGGCTATATTTTCATGATCTGGCCCCGGATTCCCTTCTTCATATCTCAACATTTATTGTCGTATGTGAGGCCTTCCTCCGCATTACCCCTCACTTCGGCTTGTGGCTCAAGACCTTCGATGTGAAGCCTAAGATGATCGAGGGGCAGCACGCAGCGTGCGGAGGCGCTTTAATAAGCAAAATCACTGACGCTCCATGGCCTGAGGGTTGCTTCCCAGAGGTGTCCGGATTGTGGCAGCGGGAGTGGTTCTACATCATAGCTCCCCGAAGTGCCAAGTGGGTAGCTGCCCCCACCTTTCGCTCAGGCCCCCACCACAACTGATGTCATGGATCAGCAGGGGCTGAGCTGGGGTCCAGCCAAGGATGTGCCAATACTGCAAAGCCGTATCCGAGATCTCTTCAAGAGAGATTTCATTCTGGTTATGGTAGTGCAAGTCATGCTAGTTCGTCAAGTCCAGCCTTGCAAACGCCGGCCCCTTCGCATGTGGGAATTCAACCCGGAAGGACCGCGAGCTATTCAACATTTCCTCGGCATGACGCACGAAGATATTTACAATTTGTTCTTCGGACCATAAATAATGTGTCTGGACATCATCGAGGATGCAGGTCTGAGCTGCAATCGCCCGGATACCCAAGTAAGTAGCACCGCATCCGAACACATTGTCCGTTTATTTATAGCAATGTTGCCCTAAAAAAGCCGCTCTTTGTCCAGGATTGGATAGCGAAGGAAAAGTTGATCAGGTGTCCGGCCCCCCTCCCTAAGACCTCACCAAATCCCGTGCTAACCAGGATGCTGGAGATCGCGCCTTATCAAGCGCCCTCAGGAGAGGATAAAGGGGGGAACGAGGAGGCTAGCGCCTCCACGAAGGAGGTTAGCCGGGGAGGAGGAACTGAAACTTCCTCTCCCCAGGGAAGGAAGAGAACCGCCTCTGAGGACTCGGAGACAATGGTCTCCAAATGGGGGAAGAAATCTCCGCCGGAGGGTCCTGCCCTGGGGGATACCCTGGCCGCACTATGCCCTCAAGGGGACCAGCCCTCCACCGAGCTGTAAGTAAAAGGGTACTTAATAATGAAAATATCTCGCTTTACTTCTAAGGAAAATAATCGAAGCGTTTATTTTGCAGTTCGGATCTTAGCCCTTCTCAGCAGAGCTCGTCTTCAGGGGATCTTCTTCCAGAGATGATGGAGAGCGAAACGCCTCCCCCTACCACACCGCCTCACGAGGCGGGCGACCCCGAGGTGTCGTCGCGGAGGGTTTCTCCTGGTCCGGCAAGGCCAGGAGGTAATCCTATGGCCACCCGAAGTCCTCGGTATCCGGCTCGCGAAGAGAGCAATCAAAAGAGTCCGACATCGTCTGGTGTGCGGTCGGACGTACTGAGGGATCTGCTCGAGCAAGTGCTATCTCAGAAGAGCACCGCACGTTGATGGGTACGGTGATTGAAAGGATTTCGTCTGCCGAAAGCGGTTGCATGAAGCCTTCATGAGTCTACTGACGGGTTTTGAGGTACGTGAAATGATGTACATTTTTGACAATACCGCACATTTTTAGATGTGCCCTATGTAGATAGTAGCCCCTGAGACTCTGGTTGTCGTCGAAAATGGCGGCAAACAGAGGATCATAGTCCCAGGTGACCAGTCCGCCTTTATGTGCAGGTGGTTGAAGCTACGGTGGCTAGCCGGACTGATGGGTTTGCCGAACTAAGGCGGCAACTGGATGTGGCAGATGCCGACATCGTGCTTGTTAACAAGCGGCTTGACGAGGCACAGGGTAGGTGATTTTTCTAGTGATTGTCACATAATAAGAGTAGCATGATGCCCGTATCTTTAATATGTTGTGACTGCAGATGGAGCTGCCACCGTGGAGACCCTTCGGGCGGAGCTTGCCCGAGCCAAGGAGCAAGCAAGGAGTAGCAATGCGGCCGCTTTAAAGGTGGCCGAAGTGTTAAGGGCCGAACAGGCCACGCATTGCGAGAGCAAAGAAAAAATAGCCAAGATGGCTATAGAGTTAAAAGATGCTGCTGACAGTTACCAGCTTCTTGAAGAAGAAAACCGGGCGAAAGCGACGGCCCTGGAAAAGGCTCGGGTGGCTGCCAAGGAAGCCCGCTCCAAAATTAGAGTGATGAAGGAGTAGCTCCATCAAGCTACGGATATTGTATCTGGGAAGCCCTTCTTGTTGCGGACTAAGTTTGGGGATCCAAAGTATGCGCCTCTGGACCGGCTATGGAGTTCTGCAGATGAGTACATGGATTTGGCTGCAAATGTTGCTAATACGGCCGAGTACTTCAAGGATCAGAAAGGTCCTGAAGTGGAGAAGTTGTTCTGGTCACAGTTTCACGCTCCAGTCCGTCCGCTGTTGCTGAATGAGCGATTGACCGGTTGGGCCAAGATCCATAGATTATCCAGACTTGCCATGAGGTCCGTTGTGGATCATCTATGGCCAGGAGGGCCAAGGCCGAATAGCTACTTTAGCTTAGTGCAACAATTCCTTGGTGTTGTGCCACACATCGATGCTGTAAAGAGGTCGGCGTGCATATAAGGCTCGCGGATGGCCCTTGCCCGTGTCAAAACATACATGGCGGAGATGGATGCCACCACTGTTCTGGCATAGGGTTTGGCCATAGGCCGAGTGGCTACCGAGCACTACTTTGAAGAAGTTCTTGAAGGTGCTCGTTTGATAGAGGCTCAGTGCTCGAAGAATATTATGTTTGAGTGACATGTATTCCCATTGTAATAACAATGTTTTATTGAGTTTATCAAGGCTGTATTTATACTTTTGCCCGAAAGTACTATGATGCCTCCTGTGCGGCCGTTTATGTATATATGTATATAACCTGAAAGATGGCAGTCGTCGGCTTCAGCGCCCACGCATATAATGCGGGGGTGTTCGCAGAAGACGCATGTTCACACTTGATCCAACGTCTTGGTCCATTAAGGAGGTGATAGCGCAGCGAACTAGGCAATCGGACTACAATGCTTTAACACTTTCACTTAGCCAGAGGAGTTTGACAGTGGGGCTACTATATAGCCCCTGGTGGCTCTACGCTCATCCGAATTCGGGGCGCGTACATGCCTGGCCGGGAAACGGCCCTTCGTTAAGGCGGAGGAATCCCGAAGATTCCGCTAGGTCATCGAGTGGTTGACCAGTCTCATGCTATATCATGACAGTCAGTTTTCGGCTTTCTCTACTGAGGTGCTCGTCCGGGTGAACCAGGGCACAATCGCAGTAGTTCTCCTGGTGCCGCCTTAGCCGATAGAGCGGAATGTAAGGCAGCAAAACACAAGAGCCGGGCAAACCCAACATTTGACCAAAGACATGATTCGGAGCTGATGCATATAAGGCCAAACTCGCGATGCCGAACACTCCCTAAGGTATTCGGTCTTTATGATGTAAACCGGGATTAAACAGTGCCCTTTGTAATAAGCCCCTGGTGTCCAAGTACGTGCAATATTCTGACGTGGCCACATGCCAATACGTCAGCATCCTTCTCAATTGTACTGAGAATGTGGGGAATGTGTATCAACAAGAGACAGTAAAAAAGGTTTATGTAGGGTCTTAATCTGAAAAGAATCCTTGGAACGGGTCCCTGCTGCACGTCTGTCGGATTCCGGGTTCCGGCAGACCCTTAAGGTTCGAACATTGGGGTGCGCGCGTAAATCACGCCTTCTACCTCCTCATCTCACAAAGATCTAAACTACTAAAATAATCGCACAAGAGACACAAGATTTATACTGGTTCGGGCCACCATTGTGGTGTAATACCCTACTCCAGTGTGTGGTGGATGGATTGCCTCCTGGGCTGGTGATGATGAACAGTACAAGGAAGAACCGCCTCGCGAGGGTCTGTTCTTGGCTGGGGTGATGAACTGCTGGGAGGAGTTCAGTCACCTCTCTCTCTCTCTACTTGCTAGCCGGACCAACCAACTCTGCGAACCGAACCCTATTCTCCAATCTACCCACTGATCGGCCCCTTGCTACGTGGGTGGCCGGTCCTATTTATAGGCAAAGGCCCTGGGCCTCTTCCCAAATATTGAGCGGGAAGGGCGCCAACAACTGGCCAATTCGAAGGGGAACATCTAGTACACTTATCCTGACTAAAGGTGGTCTTCGCCTGCGAAAGACTCTGTGGTGACGCCGTGCGGGGCTCCATGGTGACCTCCATCTCGTAGTCCGCTTGGTCCTGGTCTCGTTGCACCGAAATGACAACCTTTGCCTGATGCCTCGCTACTCCGCGGCTGCGCTTGCCCCCTTTGCACCAAAGAGGAAAGAAGGACGCTGCGCGCGCTGGAGCCCGCCTGGCACCCTCGATTGTCATGCCTTGCGTCACGGGCACCTCGCGAGGTACCCCGCCTTGATATCTCCATCTCCTCACGAGCCAGCCTGAGGAGGCTGCGCCTGAGGATGCGCCGTGTCGTCCGCCTCGTGAGGCTTGGCCCCTCGCGAGGGTCTTGAGTCTTGTGCTGATGAAGATGGGCCATGTTGGGCCCCCATTTGAGCCATGCCGTAGGCCGCAGGCAGGCAAGTCTGGGGACCCCAGTTCCCAGAACGCCGATAGTAGCCCCCGGGCCCATGGCACGCATGGGCTTGGCCGTGCTGAGAGGCGAAAGGGCAAGGGCGAAGTGCCGCGGGCCCTAACAGCCTGCGGCCTCGGGCGCCGCATGGCGGTTGATGGGACGTGGGCGGCATTGTTCCCCCACGCCCCCTTATTCTGTGCCCTGTCAGGCGGACTTGTGGTTGCACACAGCCGCTCCCCTTCTTGTTGCTCGGGCGTCTCCTGCTCTTCCTTCCTTCGCACGCCGGCTCCTGCCTCCAATCCAATCTCAAATCTTCCCCCTCCTTCCCATCGCCATGACGCCGACGAGGAAGGAGAGAGGGGAGAAATCCTCGCCTCCGTCTTGTGTGCCGCCATTGGTGGCCCCCGCCGTCGGCCAGTCGACCGTACTCAACCAAGAGTGCCTGGGCAGGGACAGCTTGGCCCTGGCCTCCGTCTTCAACGAGTGCGGAAGGACGACGGCTTGGCCCGCGTCCCACTTCTCCATCAACAGGATAGCAACCGAGGTTCCATGTTTCACCGACACCTTGTGGGCGGGTCTGGTTCCCCCCTTCTCCGATTTCTTCAGTGCCGTGCTCTCCCATTATCAGATCCACTTGATGCATCTAAGTCCTGAGTCCATCACCCTTCTTTCCGTCTTCGCCTTTGTTTGCGAAGCCATGGTGGGCATCCCTCCTTCGGTTGCCTTGCTGCGCCACTTCTTCTCACTGCGTCTTGTCGACCCTTCCCAACGCTGGGCATGCGTGAGCTTTGCTGCCGAGCCTGCGACCGAGGCCTCAGGGATTGACTTCAAACTCCCCCAGCCCGCGGTTGGGTTCCGCGAGCGGTGGTTGTACGTGGACGCAGGGGTACCCAGCCCCCTGCTATCGGAGCCGACCTCGCCTGCTGTCCCCAATTCGGGTTGGGGCCAGGAGACGCTCAAGAGCCCCCGACTCGTCTTCGTCTGGAGCCGCTTCACGCTCCTCAGGAAGCTTGGCGTGACAGCGCCCAAGGTGGTGAAGGAGTTTCTGTTGTGCCGCGTCGCTCCCCTGCAGCGCCACTTTCGCCGGATGTGGGCCTTCCGTGGGCGCGAGGATAACATGAGGCTCCAGGAGGAGGACCTGGCTCTGGCGGTGCTGAAGTCGACGCTCTTGACCCTAGCCGGCGACCTCAACCCCGGCAACGTCTGGCAGGGAGGGGCTTTGCTGTATCTCTGCCACCGCAGGGCCGACTTCGTGAAGCAGATGCCTGTCTTCGATGAATGGGGACTGCGCCCGGCCGGCCTCCAGGGACCTCGCGAGAACCCAATGGTGGTGATTGCCCTTCCAACCGGCCAAGGCGGCTCCTCCTCAAGTGGCGGAGCAGGGAGGCAGGAGGCGCCTGGGGCCGAGGGTGCCCCTGATGAGGTGCCAGCGCCGGGTGGTGCTCGCGAGGGGACAGCTCCTGAGGCCCGTGCCGCTGCGGCTGCAGGTGGCAAGCAGCCGCTCCCGGCGCCCGGGGCTGAGGCCTTGGAGGCCCCAGCCGCGTCTT
Organism: Triticum monococcum; assembly: GCA_034509565.1. Lineage (NCBI taxonomy): Eukaryota > Viridiplantae > Streptophyta > Magnoliopsida > Poales > Poaceae > Triticum > Triticum monococcum. The sequence goes on from CM067845.1 coordinate 252,907,360, forward strand.
CTGGCGAGGCAATGGAAGGCATGCGCCGGGCAGGCGCCCCTGACGTGGACCGCTTTGATGCTCCGTCCTCGCGGCAGGATGATCCTTGCGCTCTTCTCTTGGGCCGCTTCCGCGTGGACTTTGAGGCCCTCCGGAGGAAGAGGGAGGCCCTAGGTGATGACTTCCCTTGTCGCGCACTGAAGCGCAGGAAGTACTTCGCTACTAACGAGTAAGTCCTCTTTCTCTCTGGCTCCTGATCCCCTTGTTGCTTCTGCTGATCCTGGTTCTGCAGGCCCCTCCCAACTGAGCTCGCGGAAGACGCCGAGGTGCCGCCTCCCTTGGCTTCGTCCCCTCTACTGTCTTCAAATGCTCCGAGCAGCTCTGCCCCGGTGGTGAGGGCGTCTGAAGGGGAGGACCATCCTGAGGTGCACCGCGGCCCGTCATTCCCCGCGATTTTCCTTCGTGGGCCCTCTCGGAGAATAGCCAGCCTGCCGTGGGCTTCCCGTATGGTCGGGGACTATGACTGGTTGAGGCGCCTCCTGCGCCCCTCATCTGGAGACCGGCTGGCCCTAGGCCGGGCGTCCGGCGCGACGCGCCCGGCCATCGCGAGGGCGCCAGCCCCCAACCCCCTGCCCGAAGGAGGAACAATGATTCGCAGCCCCCGGCGATTGCTTGGGGCGAATGACGGTGTGGAAGATGTGCTTGAGCGCGCCCGGGAGCGCCGCGCCCGCCGCCAAGGCTTCCTTCGAAGGGCGGCTGACGCGGTGAACTTGCTTGGGGAGGAGCTCGCTGACGAAGACGCGCGCCTGGAGGCCGAGGGCCTGCGCCTGGCTGTAGGGAGGCGCGAGCTGGAGGCCGCCATCGCCCTCGCGCGCCGTCAGCGGGATCTTGATGATGAAGAGGCGAAGGCGTCGCTGGAGGCCTCTCGAGTGGCCCGATCTCAGGCCACCGAGGAGGCCCGGAGAGCTGACCAATGGCGAGCGGCAGCGGAGGAGCGGGCTCGCAAGCTCCTGGCCCGGTGCCACTCACTGGAGGAGCAAGCGGAGCTGCGTGAGCTGGCCCTTGTGTCGATGCGGGTGGCCTCCGGCGACCCAGCTGAGCTCCAGAGGCGCAAAGAAGCGTTGATGCTGGAAGCCGACGAACGCACTCGCGAGTACGAGCGGCTGGAGACGAGGGAGCGCCTAGTGACGCAGGTGGAAGACGATGTCGCTGCGCGGGAAGCGCGTATCCTGGAGGAGGTTTGTCGTCGGGTGGCGACGGCGTGCCAAGGCCTCAAGAGAGAGTTCGAGGGGAAGCTGGGGATAATCCGGGTCGAAGCCGAGGGCTGAACCGCAGCCCTGAGGGCCCAACGCGATGAGGCGACGCGGCTGGTCGACGCCTCCCGGGCCGCCCTCGAGGCGGCGCAAAAGGAGCTGGCTACCTCCCAGGCCGAGGTGCTCCGTCTTCGCCAGCGGATGGAAGAGGTCGAGGCCGTCGAGCGCCAGAACGCCGACGAAATACGCCAGTGGCGGGTCCTGGAGCACGCGCATGGCCCCATGCTCACCACGCTCAGGGTGAGGGCTAACGCAGCCTTGGGCAACATCTACGAGGCAGCCATCAGCGAGCCGCACACGATTAACTATGCCGGCAACCTGCAGTTCTTCACCGCCGTGGTAACGCAGTTGGAGGCTCGGTCGGTCAGGGCCGACAGGTTGGTGGAGGAGAGGAGCCGCGCCCTGCTCGGGCGCGCCTTTTCCCGCGTCTTCAGCCATCTCCGGAACATGGATCCCCACTTTGACTTTGACGCCGCCATAGCCCCAGTTCCCCAGGCCGTTCGAGGCGACCTGGCGGAATGGGTGGAGAACAATGTGGATGCTCTCGTTCGAGCCTTCACTTCGGATGACGACGACGTGGTCGTGGCTGCCGATGAAGGCGGCGTGGTGGATGGCCCCGATGCCGCTGGTGGTGGTGCAGACGACGAGGGCGGATTCAGTGATGCCAGCGACAGCTCGGGAGGCGCCCCCGAGGATGCGTTGGGGGATTTGTCAGACTGACCATGTACTTCTCCTGTCTTTTACCCTGCATGAATAGAACTCAGGTGTTTGGCCTGACGGTTGTGAGAGCATTTTTGGGAGGGGAAGCCCCTCATATAAAAACTTATGTCCAGCGTATCAGTAGTAGTCAAATCGCGCGCGCGCCTGACGGTGGGCTGGTTTACCTTTGCCCCATGCTGGCCCCGAGGCGGCCTGCAGGAGGGCGCGACGCCTTGGGTGCTCTCTAGTTGGGTCCTCAGGATGTGAGATCGTTGCTGGTGAAAAACTTCACAGGTGTTGGCCTTCTTCACAGGCTCTGGGCCTTCTCCTGAGCGTAATGACTTCACAGGCACTCGCCTTGCTTCACAGGCTCCGGGCCTTTTCCTTAGCGCGATAGCTTCACAGGCACTCGCCTTGCTTCACAGGCTCTGGGCCTTTTCCTTAGCGCGAGGGCTTCAGGCACTCGCCTTGCTTCACAGGCTCTGGGCCTTTTCCTTAGCGCGAGGGCTTCACAGGCACTCGCCTTGCTTCATAGGCTCTGGGCCTTTTCCTTAGCGCGAGGGCTTCACAGTCACTCGCCTTGCTTCACAGGCTCTGGGCCTTTTCCTTAGCGCGAGGGCTTCACAGGCACTCGCCTTGCTTCACAGGCTCTGGGCCTTTTCCTTAGCGCGAGGGCTTCACAGGCACTCGCCTTGCTTCACAGGCTCTGGGCCTTTTCAAACAGGGCAACCTCCGCAGGCACCCGAAAAATCCTCCCGAGGGGGAGCAACAGCGGCAGTCTGGGTTGCGCACGAGCCAGGCCTGATCCGACTCGCGAGGGGCTCACGAGGGGAGGCAGCTGTGACGAAGCAGTAACCAGAACACGAGAAATGGCTCGAGCGAGAATAAGCACCCCTTCCTCGAACACACGCAAATCTCAAGTTCGAATCCAACTTAAATCCAGCGGGGGAAAGCAACAGCCAAAGGGAAAGGCAACGAAAAGCAGACAAAAAGCCGCGTCCAGCACCTAATCTAGTCTTGGACGTCTTCTCACCAGCGCGGAGCTAAGTGCTATCCATTGGGCGTGGGAGGGAGCCCCAGGGCCTGAGGCCGGCACCCGTGAGACTCCTGGGCGTGTACAGCCCCACTCATTATTATGTGAGAGTGTCACGGGGCGGCGAGCTTCACAGGCACTGGGCCTTCTTCACAGGTACTGGCCTTGCTTCATATTGCCAGACAAGGGCCCCGCCTTGCGCCACACTCTAGTGCCATCAGCAACGACCGGAACCCAGGATGCCGCCCAATGGGGTGGAGCGGTCGCCAGCGATTCCCCCGACGACCACGGGTCCTCTGCCAGGGGCAGGCCCTGAGGCACCTCCCCAGCAGAGGGCCTACCTCCTGAGAACGCCTTGCTCCGAACGCCGCGGTGGTGATGTAGGATATCGACCCCTCTCCCGCAGCCCCCTACGCCCTCCTCCCGAGGGGTAGGAGACTATGGGAGCGGGGCAGCTGCTTGCCGTGACAACCTGCACCTCCTGCGATCCATGGTTAGCATATACCTGCCCCTGAAGAGTTAGCGGTGCCCGATAGTCGTTGCCTCCAGCGTGGCCAGCGGGTTCGTCCATGGGCTCCTGGATGGGCTCAGCTTCTACTTGCTCGTCCCCCCAGCTCGGGCCGAGGAGCGAGCCTTGCCTGCTCTCGCGAGGGTGTCCTTGGTCCAGCATGAGGGGCACGTATTCCTCCGTCGCCGTCATCCCGAATGCCACGCCATGATGCCCCGCATGCCACGCGGTCCCACCTGCCGTGCCTACTGTGGGGTGGCAGCGCGGCAGCCTTTCGGGGCCGCGGGTCGCGTCGAGTCCTTCTTCTTCGCGGGCCGGGGGCGGAGGCAGCACCGCCGCCGGTCCGGTGCTGACGGCTCCACTGGCGTCGGAGTAGCCTTGGAGTCCGCGGGCGCGCGCGGAGCCCCCGCACGGGCCGCCCTGGGCTTGAGATGGGAGCTGGGTGGAGAAGGGGTGAGCCCCCAAGGCGGCGAAGCCCAGGAGCTCCGCCACCCGCTCCAGCAGCACGTCGTGGCCACCATCCAGCAGTCTGCACCGCAGCAGCTCCCGGGCCACCATGAGCGCGGCCCTTGAATTCGCCTGCTCCCGGCGGGTGTACGACGTCGTGTTTGCGGCGTGATTGGAGGCCCTTGCCGTCGACCGCGCTTGCCGCGGCGTGAGGGTCGCGGAAGCTTGTCCGTGTCCCCCGCGGCCCGCAGCGCCCTGCGGGCCGCGAGCTGCCTAGGGCGCGGGGCCGCCCGAGGCGGGCGGCTCCGCACAGGTGGGCCACGCCGCCCATGGACCTTGGTTGCCCGCCTGGTTGCCGGACATGGTGATGACGATGCGAAGGGAGGCGGAGCGGAGTGGTGGAAGACAGATTCCGGCGCACCCCTACCTGGCGCACCAAATGTCGGATTCCGGGTTCCGGCAGACCCTTAAGGTTCGAACACTCGGGTGCGCGCGCAAATCACGCCTTCTACCTCCCCGTCTCACAAAGATCTAAACTACTAAAAGAATCGCACAAGAGACACATGATTTATACTGGTTCGGGCCACCATTGTGGTGTAATACCCTACTCCAGTGTGTGGTGGATGGATTGCCTCCTGGGGCTAGTGATGATGAATAGTACAAGGAAGAACCGCCTCGCGAGGGTCTGTTCTTGGCTGGGGTGATGAACTGCTGGGAGGAGTTCAGTCACCTCTCTCTCTCTTTCTCTCTACTTGCTAGCCGGACCAACCAACTCTGCGAACCGAACCCTATTCTCTAATCTACCCACCGATCGTCCCCTTGCTACGTGGGTGGCCGGTCCTATTTATAGGCAAAGGCCCTGGGCCTCTTCCCAAATATTGAGCGGGAAGGGCGCCAACAACTGGCCAATTCGAAGGGGAACATCTAGTACACTTATCCTGACTAAAGGTGGTCTTCGCCTGCGAAAGACTCTGCGTTGACGCCGTGCTGGGCTCCATGGTGACCTCCGTCTCGTAGTCCGCTTGGTCCTGGTCTCGTTGCACCAAAATGGCAACCTTTGCCTGACGCCTCAGTACTCCGCGGCTGCGCTTGCCCCCTTTGCACCAAAGAGGAAAGAAGGACGCTGCGCGCGCTGGCGCCTGCCTGGCACCCTCGATCGTCATGGCTTGCGTCACGGGCACCTCGCGAGGTACCCCGCCTTGATATCTCCGTCTCCTCACGAGCCAGCCTGAGGAGGCTGCGCCTGAGGATGCGCCGTGTCATCCGCCTCATGAGGCTTGGCCCCTCGCGAGGGTCTTGAGTCTTGTGCTGATGAAGAGGGCCATGTTGGGCCCCCATTTGAGCCACGCCGCAGGCCGCAGGCAGGCAAGTCTGGGGACCCCGTTCCCAGAACGCCGACAACATCTGCGCCTGTGTCTCTGTTATGCCGTATCCTGGACGGGTGTAGCATGATGGTCATCTGTAAAAGAGAGGAACTTAGTTGAAAAGTTGTCGTGCAAAAAGGTAGGTTATACTGAATAAACCATGTACAGTTCAGATGTGTAAAGTTGAGCCTAATTGTCACTTGTTTACATGCGTTGAGCCCCTCGTATTGTTATAGGGGTATAGCCATCAAACATGTATCAATTATATATAGCTGCACTGGACTCGTCTAACCGTGCCCGTGGTCTTAACGACCTGTCAAATGCTCTAGTTGGTGAGGCTGTCTAGTGTGCGGCTGCCAAGGTGGCCGCACGGTCTTCCGCGCGCAAGGAGCGCTCAATATTTCCATTTACTGTAATGATGCCACCTGGACCAGGCTTCTTAAGCATGAGAGAAGCGTAATGCGGTATTGCATTAAAGAGAGCGAAAGCTTCGCGTCCGAGTAGTGCTTGATAGCCACTTTGGAACGGAGCAATGTGGAAGGTTAACTTTTCGCTGCGGAAGTTATCGGGAAAGCCGAATATAACCTCTAGTAGTAGGGAGCCCGTGCAATGGGATTCTGGGCCTGGCGTTATTCCTTTAAAGGTAGTATTGCTATGGCTGATTTTTGTTGGGTCTATCCCCATTTTGCGGACTGTGTCCTGATATATCAGGTTTAAACTACTGCCGCCGTCCATCAGGACTCGTGTGAAGTGGTATCCATCAATTATCGGGTCTAACACCAAGGCAGCCCATCCTGCATGCCGGATACTTGCCGAGTAATCCCGATGGTCAAAGGTGATTGGTTGGGACGACCAGTGGCAGAACTCCGCGGTGATTGGCCCTGGGGCATGTCTCTCTAGGAGTGCCGCTTTGTTTCTCCCCCTTCATCATGTGTAATATGTTTACTGTTTTGATTTCTGGCAGGAATTTCTTCTGTTCCCTAGTGCTTTGCTTGCGAGGCTCGTCCTTGTCTTCGCTTGGTGTATCCTGCCCCTTGTGTTCGGCGTTGAGCTTTCCGGACTACTTGAAGACCCAACATTCTCTATGGGTATGATTTGCAGGTTTATCGGGGGTGTTGTGGATCTGACATATTTTTTCCAGAATCTTGTTTAGGCTGGATAGTTCGTCTCTGTTGCCTTTGGAGGGCAACTTTTGCTGACCTGGCCGAGAGCTTCTGAATCCGGCGTTTACTGCCATGCTCTTCGGGTTGTCTTCTTTATTCTGGCGCTTGTTTTTGCTGCGTCGTGGCTTCCCATTTCCGTCCATGACTTCGGATGTACTTGGGTCGCTAGTGCTACATTTGGCTAACCAACTGTCCTCGCCCGCGCAAAAGCGGGTCATGAGGCATGTTAATGCTGCCATTGTTCTCGGCTTTTCTTGGCCGAGGTGTCTGGCAAGCCATTAGTCTCGAACGCTGTGCTTGAAAGCTGCTAAGGCTTCGGCATCCGGACAGTCGACTATTTGGTTCTTTTTAGTGAGAAACCTGTTCCAAAGCTTTTGGGCTGACTCTCCGGGCTGTTGAGTTATATGACTTAAATCGTCTGCATCCGGTGGTCGGACATAGGTCCCTTGAAAATTTGCCCGAAAAGCGTCTTCGAGCTCTTCCCAGCTTCCAATGGAGTTTTCGGGGAGGCTTTTAAGCCAGTGCCGAGCTAGCCCTTGGAGCTTGAGGGGTAAGTACTTGATGGCATGGAGATCGTCTCCTAGAGCCATGTGGATATGGAGGATGTAGTCCTCAATCCAGACCCCAAGGTCTGTCGTTCCGTCGTACGCCTCTATGTTTATGGGTTTGAATCCCTCTGGAAATTCATGGTCCAGCACCTCATCGGTGAAACATAGGGGGTGCGCGACACCTCTGTATTTGGGTTTACTGTGGCATTCGGATTTTTGTTGTGTTGCATTGCGTGCTAGAGCACGCTTTCTTGGCCCGTAGATGGATCTGGTTGCACCGTCCTTTTGATGTGAGCCTTCACGTGGATCGCGTACTGGCTTGTGTGCAGTGTCGTTTGCCGCTCTATGTTGGCCACAAGGTCGTCTATTCGACCGGATGGCTATTTTGTTTTTTGATTGCGGGGGATCTAAGGCCTCCTCATCGAATTCAGGTAGCAGCTTTCGCTTTGGGTAGCTCTTTGTGTGGCGACTACTGTCGCATTTTGCTGCAGTGTTGAGTACTTCACTCCATCTGATTTTGAGTGTGTCTTGTGCAGCCCTGAGCCTTTGCTTCTTCTTTTTCAGACTCCTCGCAGTGGCAACAAGCCTTTGATGGGTATTCTATTGCTCCGGGTGCCTGTCCGATGTGATGTCATCCGGACTATTATCTTTGCCGGAGTCGGGTTGTTCGGTTTGATTCTCCGTGTTGCCATGGTCGGACGGTGGTTCAATGCCGTGTTTGTCGTCCGCTGGCTCACCCTACTCTATCGCTGGGTCTATATGATCGTTGTTTCTGCTGAGGCGGGATTTGGAGCGGTGCTTACGCCGCCGCTTTGACTGCTTCTCGAGGGAACGATCCTTCGCTGCGTCCTTCCGTTCCTCGTCGTCGTTTTCTTTGGGTGTGTCCACCATGTATACATCATATGATGAAGTGGGCGTCCAGTGCCCTGTGGGCATTGGCTCCTGTTAGTCTCTTGCATCGTCGTGCATACCGTCGATGTCTTCGGAGTCGAAGTCGAGCATGTCGGTCAAATCGTCGACAGTGGCTACTAAGTGGGTGGTGGGTGGGCGACGAATTTCTTCGTCATCCGCATCCCAATCCTGCCAGACATAGTTCGGCCAGGACTCTCCTGACAAGGAGAGAGACTTCAATGAATTCAGTATGTCACCGAAAGGCAAGTGCTCAAAGATATCCGCGGAGGTGAACTCCATGATTGGCGCCCAGTCAGATTCGATAGGCACGGGCGCAGGCGGTTCGGAGTCCATGGCCGGGGAAGGATCTGGCAGTTCGGCGACACGGCTCTTGTTAGGGGTAAAGTTAGTATTTGGCTCTATCGCCGCTGAGAGTGTGTCCTCCGTGGAGGGGTCTATCCACCCGTCCTTGGATGGCACACCTGGCTCCGAATTGAGGGTCGGAGCGGCCGCCGGTGCGATCACCCGAGCACTGTCCAATGGTAGAGCTAAATCATGCTCATCCTGACCGTGCGGCGCACTTGGCAAGGGGTCGAATCCGTCGAAGATCAAGTCTCCGTGGATGTCGGCCGTGTGTTTTATGCTTCCAAACCTGACCTGGTGGCCAGGGGCGTAGCTCTCGATATGCTCCAGATGGCCAAGTGAAACGGCCCGCAGTGCGGAGCCGCCGAATACAAAGATCTGTCTGGGGAGAAAAGTCTCACCCTGGACTACATCGCTATCGATGATTGAAGGAGCCATCCAGCCTTATGGTGACGACACCGAGGAACTCTCAATGAAAGCACAAATGTCGGTGTCAAAACTGGCAGATCTCGGGTAGGGGGTCCCGAACTATGCGTCTAAGGCAGATGGTAACGGGAGGCAGGGGACACGATATTTACCCAGGTTCGGGCCCTCTTGATGGAGGTAATACCCTACGTCCTGCTTGATTGTTCTCGATAATAAGAGTAGTACAAGAGTTGATCTACCACGAGATCGAAGAGGCTAAACCCTAGAAGCTAGCCTATGGTACGATTGTTGTTGTTGGTCCTACGAACTAAACCCTCCGGTTTATATAGACACCGGAGGGGGCTAGGGTTATACAGAGTTGGTTACAAGGAAGGAGATCTACATATCCGTTCTGCCAAGCTTGCCTTCCACGCTAAGGAGAGTCCCATCCGGACACGGGACGAAGTCTTTAATCTTGTATCTTCATAGTCCAACTGTCCGGCCAAAGGATATAGTCCGGCTGTCCGGATACCCCCTAATCCAGGACTCCCTCACCAGCGATATGCATTAGCCCCCAAGTGCCAAGTATTCTTGCTTGCAAAGTGCCTGGGACATATTCACATGAGCCGTTTTGTATGAATAAATTTTCGGCAGACATTCGTCCCCAAGTGCCAAGTGTTCTTTCTTGCAAAAGGCTTGGGACTTATTGTGTAAGCCTGATATGAACATGCTAACAACTCTCTGTTTTATACAGGCTGCTACTGCTAAACTTGAAGCACAATTGACTGATGCAAAGACCCGGCTGGCAAATCAGGAATCTGAAACCCAGAAGGCTGAGTCAAAATTCCAATTTAGAATATCTAAGATGGAAAAACTAAAAACCAGCTTTGATGCAGAGAGAAAAACTTGGGTTGAAGAAAAGACTGCTTTGACGCAGCGAGCTGAGAAAGTAGAGGCGGCTCTTCAAGAGGTGACCATTGAGCTCATCGGCTTAAAACACCGTGTATCTCAGATGGTTTCTGTTATCTTTGGTGAATCGCCTCGCTGTCCAGCCCAAGTGAATCTTTTTATTGATAGTATAACTGTCAGTAACCAATCTGCAATTTATTCAGGTCCCAGGAGCAGCAATCTTAACCAAGGTATGCTTTTGAAGCTAAAAGTTGTTTACACTCTTGTTGAGCAACTTTATACAAGAACTCAACGCACCTTAGCTACTATTTCGCCAACAAACCAAGGACCCAATATGTTAAGTGATGTGTTGAAAAATTGTCAATCCTGCCTACAAGGATTCAGGAGATAAAACGGTCTTGTGCGAGAGCCGGTGCTGTAACGGCCTTGAGCCATGCCAAGGCATGGGTACCGGAGCTAGACCCGGTAGAGGTGGCTACTTGGTATCCAAGCCTGAAGGAAGATGGCACTCCTTTAGACTAGCAAGACTTCACCGCTTGCGTTATAGAAATTCGTCCTCATGCAACAGTAATTGCTGAAGAAACCAATCTCTCCAAGTATCAGCCGACTTATGACGCAGAAAACTAGAAGATGCCTACGCTAGCGTATAAAGTGATGGATCTGATTCCTCCGATTTGTAAGCACACTGTCGCCCCTGAGATTGACCCGTCTAATCTTATTGATGACGAAGCTGAATTCTACGCCTTACATGGCATTGATTGGTCAACACAAAACTTCGCGATGGCAGAGGAGGACAAAGAACCGGAAAAGGATGATCCAGAGCCTTCAAGTCAGCAAGGTCAAGAAGAATGAATCGCCAGGCGGTTTATATATGTGATCCGTAGGAAAAACACTTGATCTTATTTGGCTCATGTAGTCATGTAATAGGATAGTGAAACTTTAAACTATCGTGCCATCGTGCATGCTTCTGTTTTGCACAATACTGCTGATCCGCCAATGTAAGAAATCTTCAGTTTATGCTTAGGAGACTGCTTATTACCCTGCACTCAAAATAAATCACAAGTGCCCTGGTGGTTTACTGCAGGGCGGGTCATGATGCCCAATTGAAGCCAATGGGGACAAATAGTCCATAACCAGAGCCGGTCTGACCATAATGCTGGCATAATGAAATATCATACCTATAATATAGGTTTAGACTGCCGATTTTGAAGCAGTCATAGTTTGTAGAACTATAACTCCAAATTTATGATATTCTGGCAATTTAGAGTCTACCATCCTGGCAGGTTGTAGAGACCCAAAATATGCTTCAAATATGATCCATAAATAGGGCAGCGTGTCCCTGAGTTGTAAAACCAAATGGCAAAAAGGAGATGAAAGAATAAGAAGTCAAAAAATTCGAGGCTTTTTGTAGGACACCAAGCCAAAGTGTCTTCTTCGATGAAACTAGCCTGAGCCACTGGAAGGTACGTGCTCTCCATGAGCCGGCACTCTCAGTACCCATCGACATTTGAACCCAGATAAGTTCAGGTCTTATTTAAAGATAGACTTATCAGGAGTACGCGGGGTCAGAGTAGCAGCATGCATCACGGGCCGATTTATCCAAGTTTCGAGGAAGGCGGCTTATGAAGCCTGGATCTATCCTGACTATCTGTAAGCCATGCTCTCACATGAGAAACCGGCGTTTTAATCTTAACAAGCTCAGATCTTGGTCGAATACGCCGTAAAGACTGATCGTTAAGAGTTCGGCGGGTCAATCAGGATTACCTGATGGAGTTGAAGCAGCTGACTACAGGTAGGATGACCCGGAAAGGTTATTTTCTCTTTGGTCGAATATGCCTATGTTTGAACAAACCTGGTCAAGAGGGTAGTAACGCTATGTTCTCTTTGGTTGAATACGCCTATGTTTGAACAGGAAGCCCCCAAGTGACATACTGACAAGTTGTGCTCGTCAGGGACCTATGTTTGAGTTGTGCTGTGCATCCAACCCTCTTTGGTCCATGTAGTTTGGGCGTCAAGCCTATTAAGCGAAATTTTAAGATGACGATAAAGACTCAACTTCGATGAAGCGAAATGACAGAGGCCCTGAATTATAAGGGATGCCGGCTTTATTATATTGTTTATAATATATACATCATCAGACTATGTACATCATGAGAGCCGATGGCTCAAGTATAGTAGGGCCGAAGATGAGCAATGTTCCACGGCCGACGGGTCTCCTCCTCCAATGTGCGTGAGTCCTTGTAGTCTCGAACGTCGATAAGGTAATATGACCCATTATGCAGGTTCTTGTTGACCACAAAAGGTCCTTCCCAAGGTGGTTATAGCTTATGCATATCCCTTTGATCCTGGATGAGCCGGTGCACCAAGTCGCCTTCTTGAAAGGTTCTGGTTTTGACCTGACGGCTGCGGTAACGACGTAGATCTTGCTGGTAAATCACCGAACGAGCCGCCGTGAGGTCACGCTCCTCATCTAACAGGTCAAGGGCGTCTTGATGTGCCTTTTCATTGTCAGCTTCAATGTAAGCCGCCACCCGGGGTGAATCGTGACGGATGTCACTAGGGAGAACCGCCTCTGCTCCATAAACCATGAAGAAAGGTGTGTAACCCGTAGATCTGTTGGGGTTGTATTGATACTCCATAACACTAAGGGTAACTCCTCCACCCAACAATCTGGCGTTCTTTGCAAAGGAACAATGAGACGGGGCTTGATGCCTTGCAGAATCTCTTAATTAGCCCGTTCCGCTTGACCATTGGACTGGGGGTGAGCCACAGAGGAGACATCAAGTCGAATATGCTCTCGTTGACAAAATTCTGTCATAGCACCTTCAGACAGATTAGTGCCATTATCTGTTATTATGTTGTGGGGAAAGCCAAAACGGAAAATCACCTTCTTGATGAATTTAACCGCCATTGCGGCTTCACACTTGCTAACTGGCTCTGCTTCAACCCACTTAGTGAACTTGTCAACTGCCACCAAAAGGTGGGTCTTTTTATCCGGGACCTTTTAAAAGGCCCAACCATATTAGGCCCCAAAGCCGTGAACGACCAAGTAATTGGAATCATCCTCAATTCTTGAGCCGGAACATGAGCTCGCCGTGAAAATTTCTGACAACCATCACATCCACTGACGAAATCCTCAGCGTCAGCATCAGACGTCAACCAATAAAAACCATGACAAAAAGCATTGGCGACAAGAGATTTAGAGCCGACATAATGACCACAATCTCCTTCATAAATCTATCGCAGAATCTCACAACCTTCTTCAGGAGAAACACAATGTTGAAACACCCCTGTGACACTGCGATGGTGCAACTCCCCATTCACAATCATCATTGACTTAGGTTGCCGGGTTATCTTCCTGGCTAAAATCTCATCGTCAGGTAACTCGCCCTAGGTCATGTCAGCCAAATACGGCACTGTCCAATCAGGAATAGCATGAAGAGCCGCCACCAACTGTGCTTCTGGGTCGGGAACAGCAAGATCCTCCTCTGTGGGCAACTTAATAGAAGGGTTAAGCAAAATATCCAGGAAGGTGTTAGGTGGTACCGGCTTAAAGTGTCAACCGCCTCGTTCTTCCTATGATCAATATGCTCAACTTGGTAACCCTTGAAGTGACCCGCAATAGCAACAACCTCTCGATGATACACCGCCATGAGTGGATCCTTAGAATCCAAAGTACCAGAAACTTGCTGAGCTACCAAATATGAGCCGCCAAAGCATCTCACCCGGCTTAGATTCATCTCCTTAGCCATCCAACGACCATGGAGCAAGGCTTCATACTCAGCTGCATTGTTTGTCCAGGGAAACATTAACCGGAGAGCATAAGAAAACTTATCACCTCACGGGAAAGTCAAGACAAGTCCAGCCCCCGAGCCTTCCAACTACCTGGATCCATCAAAGTAAATAGTCCAATAGGTGTTACCCGGCTTTTCCCCAGGTGTCTGCAACTCTATCCAATCATTAATAAAATCCACGAGTGCTTGGGACTTGATGGCCATACAAGGCACATACTTCAAACCATGGGGTCCAAGCTCAATGGCCCACTTGGCAACCCGGCCTGTAGCTTCTCTAATTTGGATGATGTCTGCCAAAGGAGCAGAGCTAACCACAGTAATGGGATGACCCAAAAAATATTGCTTAAGCTTCCGGCTTGCCATGAAGACCCCGTACACTAACTTCTGCCAGTGCGGATACCTATGCTTGGACTCAATAAGCACATCACTGGTGTAGTAAACTGGCCGTTGAACCGGATTCTCCATGTCTGTTTCCTTCATCTCCACCACAATAGCAACGCTAACAGCTCGGTTGTTGGCAGCCACATATAACAGCAAGGGCGCTTTATCAATGGGAGCAGCAAGAATCGGCTCAACCAACTGTCTCTTCAGATCCTCAAACTCTTGATTAGCGGCATCACTCCAAACAAAGTGGTCTATTTTCTTCATCATCTGGTAAAGAGGGATAGGTTTCTCACCTAACCGACTTAAGGCTGCAATCCGACCTGCCAGGTGCTGAACATCATTTACACAGGCCAGTTTAGCCAAGCAAGTGATAGCCTTGATCTTCTCCGGGTTAGCTTCAATGCCCCTGTTAGAGACCAGAAAACCCAAAAAATTACCTGCTGAACATCATTTACACTTGGCCGGATTAAGCATCATTTTGTAAACCCGAAGATTGTCAAATGTCACCTTTAAATCATCAATCAAGGTCTCCTTCTTCCTTGATTTTACCACAATGTCATCTACATAAGCATGAACATTACGCCCGATTTGATTGTGAAGGCAATTCTGCATGCAGCGCTGGTAAGTCGCTTGGGCACTCTTGAGCCCAAAAGGCATAGACACATAGCAGAAGGCTCCAAATGGAGTAATGAAGGATGTCTTCTCCTGGTCCTTAATTGCCATCTTGATCTGATGATAACCATAATAAGCATCCAAAAAAATCGAACGCTCACAACCTGCCATAGCATCAATGATCTGATCAATACGACGGAGAGCAAACAGATCAGCCGGACAAGCCTTGTTTAAGTCCGTGTAGTCCACACACATTCGCCAAGTACCATTCTTCTTAAGTACCAACACTGAGTTAGCCAACCAGTTAGGGTGAAAAACTTCAACAATAAACCTAGCCGCTAAGAGCCAGGCTACTTCTTCACCAATGGCCTTCCGTCTCTCTTCGTCAAAACGACGAAGGAATTGTTTGACCGGCTTAAACTTTGGATCAATATTAAGAGTGTGCTCAGTGAGTTCCCTCGGTACACCCGGCATGTCTGAAGGCTTCCATGCAAAGATGTCCCGATTCTCTAGGATGAACTTGATGAGCGCGCTTTCCTATTTTGGTTCTAAATTAGCATTGATGTTGAACTACTTGGATGAATCACCAGGGACGAAATCAACCAATTTAGTGTCATCTGCCGATTTATACTTTAACGAAGGATCATGCTCTGTGGTTGGCTTTTTAAGGACGTCATGTCTGCCGGGTCAACATTATCCTTGTAAAATTTCAACTCCTCTGTTGCACAAACTGATTCAGCATAAGAATTGTCACCTTGTTCACACTCCAGGGCCACCTTGCGACTCCCATGCACTGTGATGGTGCCCTTGTAACCCGGCATCTTAAGCTGCAAGTAAACATAACAAGGCCTCGCCATGAATTTGGCATAAGCCGGCCACCCAAACAGAGCATGATAATGGCTCTTAATCTTGACCACTTCAAAGGTTAGAGTCTCAGATCTGGAATCATGCTCATCTCCAAAGGCAACTTCCAAAGATATCTTACCCACTGGATACGCTGACTTACCCGGCACCACACCAAGGAATACGATGTTTAACGGTTTAAGATTTTTGTCAGTCAGCCCCATGCGACGGAAGGTTTCATAATAAAGTATATTAATGTTGTTGCCTCCATCCATGAGTACCTTAGTAATTTTATAGCCCCCAACATGAGGCACCACCACCAAAGCGAGGTGACCCGGATTATCAACTCGAGGTGGGTGATCCTCACGACTCCACACAATAGGCTGCTCTGACCACCATAAATAACGCAGCATTGCTGGCTCAACAGCATTTACTGCCCTCTTATGGAGCTTCTGATCCCGCTTACACAAGTTAGTAGTGAAGACGTGATACTGTCCATTATTCAACTGTTTCGGGTTGCTCCGATAACCAGACTGTTGTTGATGATGATTTCCCTGACTATTCTTCCGGTCGTAGCCGCCCTAATTGCCTTGGCCTTGAAACCCGGAACTTGAGCTGCCGCCGCCATGACCCAGACCGTGAGAGACGGACCCTGAACCGTCGTTCGGGCCATGGTTGTGCTGGATGGACTCCCTAAAGTGTCTCATTATGCTGCAATCTTTCCATAGATGGGTAGATGGCTTCTGATCCGTTCCGTGCTTTGGACATGGCTGGTTCAACATTGCCTCAAGGTCAAATTTCGTCCCTTGAGCTGGTCTCGCCTTGCGGCGCTGGTTATAATTCCATGCACCGGTGTTAGCCACAAAATCGTCAGCCTTGCGCTTACCGTTGCCGCCCTGACCGGTTGGGTTGTATTGTTGTCCCCTCATGCCGCCACTCTTCTTTCCCTTTCCCAATCTTTCATCATCAAAGTCGGGATCCTTGGTACTATCAGACTCAGCATACTTGAAGAGAGCCTCCATAAGCTCCCCCATATCGCTGCAATGACACTTGAGCCATCCAAGCTTCTTCTTGAGTGGAATGAAACGACAATTTTTCTCCAACATTAGTACCGCTGAGCCGACATTGATATTATCTGAAGAATGTATGACAGTCGAGACGCGGCGCACTCAGCTGGTCGTTGACTCGCTCTCAGCTTGAACACAAGAAACTAAATCCACGATCGACATAGGATACTTACACGTATCTTTGAAATTCTAGATAAACCGGGCCTTCAGCTCTGCCCATGATCCGATGCAGTTAGCCGGCAACCCCTTCAACCAGGTTCGAGCCGTCCCTTCCAACATCATGGTGAAATACTTACCGTATGTAGCCTCGCTAACATCCAGCATCTCCATAGCCATCTCATAACTCTCTACCCAAGCCTCAGGGGGCTGATCTGCTGTGTAATTAGGCACCTTACGAGGGCCTTTCAAGTCTTTGGGAAGACACTCGTTTCGTAGAGCCAATGTTAAACACGGCACACCAAAAGCCCTAGAAGTTACGCCCACCTCAACTGAAACCGATGGGTAAACCGGCGCGTGCTGATGAGCTGCCAGTTGAGCCGCCAGTTCGGCCTCTCAACGCGTTCTGCCCTGGTCCACCAAATCTTGTGCATTGGCACCAATGCGCGCCGGGTCATGTCCATGAGGTTGGTTACGAAGCTGCTTAGTACTCGAGATTACTGGTGAGTCAATGTGCCTACTGTAGCTCCGGCTTGGACGAAGGGTTGAATGAACCTGGTCACGACTGTAAGAATAAGCCCGCTGCTGTACCAACGCCGTTTGAAGAAGTCCCCTGGCCCTTCGGGTTTCAACCGCCGTCAGAGATTCGCCCTTAACAGGTAGAGACGCCAACCGCGTAGATGCAGCAATCATATTGTCTAAAGGGTGGAGTAATGACCTGGCGGCGTCACCACATGCTTAGGCGGGGTGTTATTCATATGCAGAGAACCTGTCGCGCACGGCTGACCCGACATTCCACCCTCTGGCGCTTCAACCATCCGGTTCATCACCGGCGGGTTACTGGCCCCGGCTCTAGGGGTGTTGAAGAGGTCCCTTGAGTCATAAACTGAGGGTAGACAACTCTGGTATTTTCTCCTCAAAACTTCATTTGATACGTTCTAATCCACCGTGAGTCGGTATGAATTTGCTTGAATCCGCTGTGCTTGGGCACTTAAAACGGCCCGCTCTGCGGCCATCCTGGCGTTTTCCATTGCCAAATCTGCCTTGGCTTCCGCTATCTCATCATGTAACTTAGCCACTTCTGCCTTGCGCTGCTCCTGGTTGTCCGGGGTTACATCAACCTCCATCAGAGTCGCCAAAGCATCCAACAGATCTGTTAAAACTTGAGCTGATGGGCACGCTGAACCGCCAGCACCCGCTGCCGTTACCGCCGCTGCACTGGAAGTCATGGCCGCGGCGGCTGTCGAATCGAGAACTGGCTGGGTGCCCGCCATGAAGATCGCCACCTTGTTCAGTGGCTCACGGGGTTCCGGAATACTGTCGCCATCGGAACAGCCCCCAAGCCGTCCATCTTCTAGTTGGTACATTGAATTGGTCTCACCCGTGGGCGATTCACCATCGGAGTGGATGGTCGTCTCATCGCCAGACACAGAGCCTTCCAATTCAGTCCCGTGGATAAATCCAACAAAGGCACACTTCACGGTGGGTTGAATCCGGGCGGGTCGTGCACGCTGAGCCGTCTCGACGATGTCGGTGCAAATGTCTGGCTCAGGCCCCGGGTCACTGATCTGGCCGATGAAGACATGGATTCCGCCGAAGGGGACCCCATACCCGTACTCAATTGAGTCGGCCTCGAGGCCCCAGCCTGCATCATCAATGTAGAGCTTGCCGTGAGGACTCTTGGTCATCCGGCCCATAGCGTATCCCTTGAGCCCTTCAAAGCTGCCCTTTAAGAACTCAAAACCACCGTGTGCAAGCCCCACGGTGGGCGCCTACTGTCCTGGAATTGTCACGGCAGATGTCCTCATAGAAGTACTTAGTTGTGGAACCATTGCGGTGAGGTTAGCTTAAAGGGATTAAACGGGACAAAGGACACGGGGAGTTTATACTGGTTTGGCCCCTTGCGGTGAAGGTAAAAGCCTAATCCAGTTTGAGATGGTATTGCTAGTGTTTCGATTACCAGGGAGCGAATACGATTTTCCTGGCTTTCGATCTGTTGTTTCTTGTCCTTAAGCCGCTGCCGGGTCGTCCCCTTATATAAATGGGATGGCGCCCTGCGGCTTACAGAGTCTCGGCCGGCTCATACAAACATGTTCGGCTCGGTGACTTATCTTACATGCCTTACAATACAAGTTACATATACATGGCGGTTTACACTTATGGGCCTTAAACCGTCTTCGGGCTTGGGCCCTTTAACAAACCTATTTCATGGGCTTCTAAAGAGATGAACCGGCACTAGGATAACCCGGCTCCTCCTGGGCGGGTCACGTCCAATAGTCATATCCCCAATAATATTAATAGAGAAAATGAATTAGGCTAGAATTTGGTCCCACTTGCGAAGGGTGGGCGCAATTCCCCTCTGTCTCCCTATAAATACAACCCTTAAGGCATCATTTAGACTTGAGATTCGTTTAGTTAAAAGTTAGCCATTACAACTTCGTGTACTTCATTTGTGTCCAACAACCAGGCCAAGATCGCTTTCCGATCCCCACATTTATTAATACTTCATCTATATTCACAATATTAAGATTGCTTTTAACATATTCTTGCTTGTTCTTCGATTCTTGCAGGAATATACCATCATGGTCAGGTTGATCATGCTCCGGCATGGTCAATAACCTCTTGGAGTTGGTTTCGCGATTGCTAAGGCGCAACGTCATGCACATTTGTAGTCGGATCATCAAACTCATCTCCACCAAATCGACAGTTATTATCTCATCGAAAGATTGGGACACCCCGCCTCTATCACTTCTATCGAGAAGGAACAACAACGACAAATAAGAGAAGGACCACAGTCAATGCAATGCACCTCCAAATGAATGACATGTCATATTAAGGTACTGAATTGACCTAGTGCAATAATTAGTCATATTAATTGAAGTGGGATTCAAACACATAGCAAATTCCAACTCCAAACTAATTACCATAAATTGCATAATCATGAATTGTCCTAGTTGGTGATGTTAACTTTTTCAAACATGCATGAACATGGTATAAACAGATTCTTTGGTTTTTGTGATAATTTTTCATATATAAATTATTCCATTCCGAGCCATGGTTGAATTTCTATTATTTTTAGAAGTTTTCAACATTTTTTTGACTTGGTCTACCGCCATGGCTGGAAATAGTCCGATCCAGGGAAATACTGGTCCGGTGCCTCAGCTGGTGCTACTGCGGCTGCTGGAGCAATCAACGAGTCCTAGTACGTGTAAATATCCTTGAGCATGATAGTGTACCTACCCTTGGAAAGATGAAACAAAGCAAGTGCATGCAGTGTAATAACCTCACGGGTGCCCTGGCTAAATACCAAGTTATATTGGAACTGAACCTCGCCTTCAGTATCATGCTCAACCATGCTATCATATGCTAAATATTTCATGGGTAAGAGCTCACCCTCCTCATGCCTGATAGTGATCTCTAAATGTCTCTCGAGGTGAGAAGCATAAATACCACCATAAATGACACCCTTAGGGCCGTTAGCGCGTAGCCCTTGTGACACCATAGCTCCCAAACTAAAGGTTCTGTCACCATAGAGAGAGCAGCACACAATAGCAAGATTCAGTGAACTAAGTGTTCCACTCTCCCATCTACCAGTCAAACACCTCCAGGCAAATAATTAAAAGTAGCGCAAAACTAGAAAATGTAAACTAGCAACCCTGGCCCTAGACACTCCTCTCATTCTCCCACGGTTACATAAAACATAAAATCCTCAAAGTCTCTCGCGTGTGGCTCTAGTGGACTACCCTCATTAGGAATTTTGCATATTTTACAAAATCTATCTAGTGTCATTTGACAAGGGATGTCGTAAAGATGAAATGATATGGTAGGCGTGTCTCCCCTAGACTTGAACCAGAAATTTTGTTCAAAATTGTTGGTGAGGAGAAGATACTTATCACACTTATCTTAGAGAAATGGGGTGAGCACGCCATTGTTCACTAAATAATAAAATCCTATAGAAAACCCACTTCTCCCAAGAATGCATCGCTTAGTGATACGTCTCCTACGTATCTATAATTTTTTTATTGTTCCATGCTATGATGTTATCTGTTTGGATGTTTAATATGCTATTTTATATTATTTTGGGACTAACATATTAACCTAGAGCCTAGTGCCAGTTTTTGTTTTTTCCTTGTTTTTGAGTTTTACAGAAAAGGAATATCAAATGGAGTCCAAACGGAATAAAACTTTATGATGAATTTCCTTGGACCAGAAGACACACATAGGACTTGGAGAGGACGACAGAAGAATCCCGAGGGATCCATGAGCCCACAGGGTGCACCCTAGGTGGCGCCCCCTGGCTTGTGGGCCCCTCAGCACTCTTCCAACCCTAATATTTGGCCTATAAATTCCCAAATATTCCCAAACCAACAGAAGCGTCGACCAAAAATACTTTTCTGCCACTGCAAGCCTCTGATTCCACGAGATCCCATCTTCGAGCCTTTTTCGGCATCCCGTCGGAGGGGGATTCGCTCACGAAGGGCTTCTACATCAACTCTATTGCCCTTCCGATGAAACGTGACTAGTTTACCACAGAACTACAGGTCCATAGCTAGTAGCTAGATGGCTTCTTCTCTCTCTTTGATCTTCAGTACAACATTGTCCTCGAGGTTCTTGGAGATCTATCCGATGTAATCATCTTTTGCAGTGTGTTTGTCGAGATCGATGAATTGTTGATTTACGATCTGATTATCTATGAATATTATTTGAATCTTCTCTGAATTCTTATATGCATGATTTGATATCTTTGTATTTCTCTTCGAATTATCGGTTTGGTTTGGCCAACTAGATTGTTTTTTCTTGAAATGGGAGAGGTGCTTAGTTTTGGGTTCAATCTTGCAGTGTCCTCACCCAGTGACAAAGTAGGGGTAGCGAGGCACGTATTTGTATTGTTGCCATCAAGGGTAAACAAATGTCATTTTTATCATATTTCTTGACTTTATCCCTCTACATCTTGTCATGTTACTTAAGGCGTTACTCCGTTCTTATGAACTTAATACTCTAGATGCATACTGGATAGCGGCCGATGTGTGGAGTAATTGTAGTAGATGCAGAATCGTTTCGGTCTACTTGACACATACGTGATGCCTCTATTCATAATCATTGCCTTGGATATCGTCATAACTTTGCGCTTTTCTACCAGTTGCTTGGCACTAATTTGTTCACCCACAGTATTATTTTCCTTCAAGAGAGAAGCCTCTAGTGAAACCTATGTCCCTCGGGTCTATTTTCCATCATATATTTTCAGATCTATAAACCAAAAGTACCTTGTTGCAATCTATTTACTTTTATTTTATTTTACATGCTAGTAATCTTTTATATCTATCTCTATCATATCTCACCTTTGCAAGAGACCGTGAAGGGATTGATAACCCCTTTATCGCGTTGGGTGCAAGTGTTTGATTGTTTGTGCAGGTGCATAGATTAGAGACTTGCTTGTATCTCCTACTAGATTGATACCTTGGTTCTTAACTGAGCGAAATACTTATCTCTACTTTGCTTCATCACCCTTTCCTCTTCAAGGATAAAACCAACGCAAGCTCAAGAAGTAGTAGGAAGAATTTCTCGCGTTGTTCCTGGGGAGATCTACATCAAGCCTACCAAGTACCCACCATAAACTCTCATCTCTTACATTACATTATTTGCCATTTGCCTCTCATTTTCCTCTACCCCCACTTCTAAAACTTTTTCAGAAAAACACAAAAATATTTTCCTTTCTATTTGCCTTCTTTTCATTTGCCTTTATGTCTTACTTGGTTTGTTTGTTCATTTGCTTGGTATAATTGTGTATTTATTCCAAAACATAAAGCAAAAAGTTTATGGATCATCATCCACTTGATAATCTTTTTAAAAGATCCAACTTTGATGAACCAATTTCTAGTGAGTTGAGTGCACTAGATTATCTTTATGATGTTTTACTTGAAATTCGTGAATCTAAAAATTGTGATGAAGTGCTAAAAGAAGAAATTTATGAAGTGATTCATGATAGCTCCTTGAATGAAAAGCATGATTGTAATGATGCTATTATAAATTCTATTAATGTAAATTGTGCTAATAATATGCAAAACCCTAAGCTTGGGGATGCTAATTTTGCTAAGTCCACTACTTATTGTAATGATCATGATTGGGGTGATAATGCTTCTTATGATCTTGAAAATTTATTTATGCCTCATGATGAATATGATATTGATAATAGTGTTTGCAATAATTGAAAGTGGGTTTGGAAAAGTGTCATCTTTAGGAAATAATGATCCCACTACTTTGGAGATTGATCAATCTTATGAAATTTGTGATAAAAGTGGGCTTGGAGAAGTAATGACTTTATTTTATGTTAATCCCACTATTTTGGAAGTGTGTCAACTTTGCATCCATCTGGATCATGAAGAGAGCATTTTATGTGATAGCTATATTGTTGAATCTAATTATGATCCTACATGTAATTATTATGAGAGAGGAAAATATAGTTGTAGAAATCTTCATGTTACTAAATTACCTCTTGTTATGTTGAGATTCCTATTATTTATTTCTTCTTCCTTGCTTATGCTAGTTTTTGCTTATCTTGATAATTTGTTTCCTTATAAAATGCCTATGCATAGGAAGTATGTTAGACTTAAACTTGTTCTTCACATGCTACATGATGCTCTCTTCGTGTTTCAATTGCTATCTTTCATGTGAGTATCATTGAAATTATCAGTGCCTAGCTAAAAGGCTTTAAAGAAAAGCGCTTGTTGGGAGACAACCCAATATTTTTCTTTTCTATTATAAATACAGATTATTACCTCTGTAATAATTGTGTTTTGGTGTTTTAATTAGTGTTTGAGATGAGCAAGACCTTTGGGGTGATCTATGGTGATAGTTGATTTGATCTTCCCGAAAAGCAGAAACTTTTGCACTCATTGCCAAAATTGTTAAAAATCATAGAAGGGTGGAAAAACACTGAATTTTTACATAAGATCGATATACAAATTTCCTCTATTGTCCTAATTTTTCAGAATTTTTGGAGTTACAGAAGTATACGAAGTTTTAAGATTGCAACAGACTATTCTGTTTTTGATAGATTCTGTTTTCTTTGTGTTGTTTTGTTATTTGGATGAATCTATGGGTAGTATCGCGGGTTATGAACCATGGAGAAGTTGGAATACAGTAGATATTACACCAATATAAATAAGGATTGAGTTCACAACAGTACCCAAAATTGGTGATTTATTTTCTTATACTAACGGATCTCAGGAGTTTTCTTGTTGAGTTTCGTGTTGTGAAGTTTTCAAGTTTTGGGTAAAGAATTGATGGACTATGGAATGCGGAGTGGCAAGAGCCTAAGCTTGGGGATGCCCAAGGCACCCCAAGGTAACATTCGAGGACAACCAAGCATCTAAGCTTGGGGATGCCCCAGATGACATCCCCTCTTTCATCTTCATCTATAGGTAAATTTACTTGAGGCTATATTTTTATTCAACACATGATATGTGTTTTCCTTGGAGCGTCTTGAATGATATGAGTCTTTGATTTATTAGAATACTCTATGTGCTTCACTTATATTTTTTGAGCTAGGCAATTGCTCTAGTGCTTCATTATATCTTTTTAACGGTGGTGGCTTTATTTTATAGAAATTGTTGAAATCTCATGCTTCACTTATATTATTTTGAGAGTATCTCTAAATGACATGGTAATTTTCTTGGGTTATGAATTTGGTCCTAGTATGATGGGCATCCAAGAGGGATATAATAAAAACTGTTATGTAAAGAGCGTTCAATACTATGTGAAGTTTGATTCCTTATGATTTTTGAGATATAAAGATGGTGATATTAGAGTTGTCCTAGTGAGTAATTGTGGATTGGTAGAAATACTTTTGTTAAAGTTTGTGATTATCATAGCATGCACGTATGGTGAACCGTTATGTGATGAGGTCGAAGCATGATTAATTTATTGATTGTCTTCCTTATGAGTGGCGGACGGGGACGGGCGACGGTCTTTTCCTACCAATCTATCCCCCTAGGAGCATGCATTTAGTACTTTGTTTTGATGGCTAATAGATTTTTGCAATAAGTATGTGAGTTCTTGTTGTAGGGTAGAACCCTAAGATGGATCTTTTCACACTTGGAGGGGGGAAAGGGATGAAACCAAGAACACAAAGAGGACTTCACTCCAACAATTCCCAATCACACATCCACTAGAATAGGAAACACATAGATCCACAAGATTACAAACACAATAAAAGGAAATAAGCACTAGGTAGATTTCTTCCCACTCCTAAGATATGAGGTCTTGATGGTAGTCTTCTCCAAGAGGAGGCCTTGAAATCCACAAGTGGATTCTCTCCTAAGAGGTCTAGGTCTCCAATTTAGTGGTAGAAGGAGCAAAGCTCATCAAATATCTCACCTATACTTTGCTAAATCTAAACATAACACTAGGTATGGAATATATAGGCTTGGGGGAGAGGTGGATGAAGAGGAGGCCCAAAACTTGGTCTCAGCCGGCCATCCTGTAGGGCCCATGCGCATGGGGTAAGTTGGGCCCGTGCGCATGGTGCACACCCATGCGCACGGGGTGCTATAACCGCAGCTCCCTGTGTAGCACGTGGGCACGGGGTCTCGGGGGGCCATGCGCACGGGGTCGCCTAGGACTTCCAGTCCAGCTCCTCTTTGCTTCCTTCTTCTTCCTCAAGGCCTTAGGGAGGTTCTCCTCCTACTTGGTGATGTTCCTCTTCATACCTAGTGATACATAGTGCATTTTGGTGAGGTAGCAAGTAAGTTCCACTCGTGTGCATATGAATGTCAAGTAGGAAGGACTTCACCTCGGTTTCCATTGCACGTGCTCTAGCTCTTGTCATGGGTCCTCGTGGTGCTTGATGTGTTGGTGTAGAGTCCATGGGGATGATGGAAGGATGCTCTGCATCATCTCCCCCCCCCCCCTTGGGAGAGATCCGTCCACGGATTGTGATCGTCATCACCATGGTACTTGGCCAAGTCTTTGACGTTGAAGATGTCACTTACGTTGTACTTGTTGCGTGGGATGTCAATATCGTAAGCATTGTCATTTGTAGCGTGCTAGCACCTTGAAGGTTCCATCAGCTCATGGTATTAGTTTGGACTTGCGTTCTTTGAGGAAGCAATCCTTGTGAAGATGAAGCCATACGACATCTCCCAGTTGAAACACCACTGGTGTCTTGTTGATGTTGAGCTTGGTGGCGATACGATGTACTTGACGCTCGATCGTTGCCCTTGTATCTTCATGCATTTTCTTGAGAAATCTTGCCCTTGCACCTGCATCCATGTTGGCGTGTTCTTGGAGTGGAAGAGGTAGAGTGTCGAATGGAGACAATGGGTTGAAGTCGTAGACAACCTCGAAGGGGGACTTGCCGGTAGTAGAGTGTCAAGCTCGATTGTAAGCATACTCGGCGATGGGTAAGCACTCCTCCCTTCTTGTTTATCAACACACGTAGGAGAGTAGATAGCGTCCGGTTGGTGACTTCCGTTTGGCCATCGGTTTGGGGATGATAGGCCATCGAGAATAGTAGCTTGATGCCGAGCTTGGCGCATATGGTCTTCCAAAAGTATCTTAGGAACTTGACGTCGCGGTCCGACACAATGGTCCTTGGTACTCCATGCAACCTCAAGATTTCCCTACAAAAGAGATTTGCAACATGTGAAGCATCGTCTATCTTATTGCATGGATGAAATGTGCCATTTTTGAAAATCGGTCCACAACAACAAATAAGGAATCCTTTCCGTTTTGAGTCCTAGGCAAACAAAGCAGGAAATCCATACTAATATCTTCCCATGGTTGATATGGAATTGGAAGGGGCATATGTAAACCATGAGATTGGGCTTTGGACTTAGCTTTGCGACATGTAGATCATTTCTTGGTGAAGCGTGCCACATCGTGGAACATCTTTGGACAAGTTTAATTGCTTCAATTTTAGACTCGTCAACGTGAACACCCTTGGAAGATACGACAAAGCCCAAGAAAACAATCTTGTCAACACCAAAAGTGCATTTATCCATATTGGCATAAAGACGTTCTTTTTGAAGACTTTCCAAAACGTCCCTAAGATGATGTACATGCTCTTTAAGGGATTTGCTAAACACGAGAATGTCGTCAAAGTATACGACAACAAACACATCAATGTAAGGACGAAGCACATAATGCATGACACGCATGAAAGTACCGGGTGCTTCCGATAAACCCATCGGCATAACTAACCACTCATACAAACCAAACTTTGTTTTGAAAGTGGTTTTCCATTCATCACCTTCTTGTATGCGGATTTGATAATAACCACTTTTAAGATCAATTTTTGAGAAAATAGTGGCACCGCTAAGCTCATCTAGCATATCATCAAGGCGTGGAATGGATGCCTATATCGAACAATGATAACATTGATAGGTCTAAAGTCGGAACACATGCGTAAGCTACCGTCCCTTTTTTGGCACAAGAATGACCAGTACGGCACAAGGGCTCAACCTTTCATGCACATGTCCATGATCTATGAGATGTTGGACTTGCCTTTGTATTTCTTTGGTTTCTTCGGGGTTGACGCGGTATGGAGCCTTTTTAGGAAGAGGTGCGATGGGGATGAGGTCAATCCGATGTTCGATGCCACATAGACGAGGAAGACCGTGAGGTAGCTCATCGGGAAAGACATCCGTGAATTCTTGCATCAAATCAAACAACACTAGAGGAAAAAGATCGGGATTGTTAGTCTTTGCCACCTCATCTTTGCATACTAGAACATAGTGGATGACACTCGATGGGTTCTCACACACTTCTCTCATCTCTCTTTTTGCGGCTAGGAGGACCAAGTTTTTCTCTCTTGGCAAAGTGTCACTCAATTTGGGCTTGTGGCACTCACACTCTTTGTGGTTGTTTACTCTCTCACTAGTCTATCCATGATGTGTGGATGCTTTCTTATCGGCGATCACTTAGCTTGGAGACATAGGTCGTAGCACCTACTCCGTTCCCTTCATCTTGAAGCTATAGTAGTTTGTTCTCCCATTGTGGATGACACTGGGGTTGAATTGCCAAGGTCTTCCCAAGAGAAGATGGCACATGGACATAGGAATGACATCACACTCAGTGGTGTCCTCATAGGCGCCGAGCTTGAAGGAAACATGCATGGTATGCTCCACTTGAATAGTGTCGGAGTTGCTAAGCCATTGGACCTTGTAGGGCGAGGATGTTTCTTCTTGACCAATTGTAGCTTAGAGCATAGCTCTTCACTTGCCATGTTGTGGCAGCTTCCGCTGTGTATGATGACTTTCATGGAGCGTTCGTTGATGTCGGCCTTGGTGTGGAAGATGTGACACCTTTGGTCTTCGTCTTGTTGGTGTTGTAGTGTCAAGACCTTGGAGACCATGAGAGCGGGACTTGAATAATTGTCTTCATAAACTTGAGGATCTTCTTCTTCGTTCACGTGACAGTGCATGGCGACGTGCTCGAGATCTTCCATCTTGTCCTCACTCATGGAGTCATACGTGCCATCATCATTTGCAATCATGGTTTGCTTGTTGATGCATTGGAAAGACTTGTGTACATGGCCACCACATGTGAAGCACATGATAGAACTTGTCTTGACAGGATCATCCAGTGGTGCCGATGACGAAGAAGTCTTGTTTTTGTAGTTGCTTGACGGAGGTCGAGTCGAGAAAGGTGTCGCTTGCTTGGAACTTGTCTTGTCGCCGGTACTTGGTGATGCTCTAGTCGAGGTAGGAGGTGTCGAAGTTATAGTAGAGGTAGCTTGAGTGTATGAGCCGTAGGTCTTGGATGAGTACTTGGCATATTTGAAGTCTTCTTGTAATTGTCATTCTGCCTTGGTCGCTTGGTGAACTAGCTCAAGAAGGTTGGAGTAGGGTTGGAAATCGGCGATCATCCTTATTGGGTGGTTGAGGCCGTTCAAGAAGCGTGCCATAGTTTTCTCATCATCTTCTTTGACACTAGCTCGTATCATGTCAATACCCATTTCTTGGTAGTATTCTTCCACCCTCTTCGTGCCTTGCTTGAGGAGTTGCAACTTCTTGAAGAGATCTCGTGTGTAGTATGTGGGAACGAAGTGAGCGTGCATGACGTCCTTCATTTGTGTCCAAGTCATGATGGGAGGCTCGTCCTTCTCGCGGCGTCACTCGATCCCTTGCTCACACCAAATGAGGACGTAGTCTTGAAACTCGAGGGATGCCATGGCGATCTTATTTTCCTCGTCATAGTTGTGAAGACGGAATATCTTGTCGACTTTCAATGCCCATGAAAGGTACTCCTCAGGATCATTACTGCCGGAGAATTTGGTCATGGTGAACTTGAGCTTCCTGTAGCGTAGTTCTTCAGCATAGTGATGATGAATAGGAGACCCTCTTGGCGTGGAAGAGGGTCTTAAAGCACTCTATCTGCTTGGTGTCGCTCTCGACGTGGAGGAGGATCTTCATTGTGGTTGCGCTCTTGGCGTAGAGGAGGGCGATGCATATTTACCCGGTTTTGCCTTTCTTGTTGTTTGTCACGTCGGGCAATTTCTTCTTGTCGTGCTTGACGAAGGGCTTCCTCTTGCTCACGTACTTGACGGCTGAGTTGGGCAACGAATCGAGTGGACTCTCGGAGTGTGTCTTGAGCCGCTTGAGCTTCACGACTTTGTTTCTCTTGCTGGATTGCATCACCATCTTGAGATGCCTGGCGTGGATGATGTGGCGGTAGTTTTTCTTGATCCATGGCTTCTCGTTCTTGTCGTCACGCCTGCTCGCATGCTCGAACTCGGTCTTGTAGGCCATTTCCATGGAACGGATTTTCTTGCGCTTTGCGGTCTTGAGTGTCGTCACACCGAGGAGGATTTGCATCGGAAGAAGAATATGACGACAAGTGGTGACTTGAGTGGCGCCGTCTTGGAGAAGAAGTTGAGGAAGACGTGCGTCTCACAATCATGTTGCGGAATTCGTCCATTTGTTTGGAGAGCTTGGAATCCAAATAGTCTCGTTGTCGTGCTTCTATTGTCATAGGTCGGTGGTGAGTTGCTTGATGTGATCACCTAAAGCTTCACTCTCTTGACGTAGAGCTCGTTGGGCGAAGTGGTTCTTGGTGACGTAGTCGCATTCGTCATCTTGGTCCTCGAAGAGAGGGATCACCGAAGAGGAAGGCTTATCATCACGTAGAAGTGGTGGTGAGTAGGAAATGACAGAATAACCAGAGTTACCTTTTCCCAAGATTGTGGATGTAACAAGTACGATCCCACGTGATGCTATAATAGTAGAATTGGTACCGGGTATTGTTTCTCACACCTTCAAGTAAAAGGCTTATGGAGGATCTTGGTTAGGAAGTGGCAGAAATAACTCAATTAAATTCTAGTCAAGATGTTGAAAAAGTTGAAGAGATGCACAAATCACAAGTAAGACAAATAGATCAAACCGAAGGATACCACTAGGAACACACACACGAAAGATAGATGGCATCCGCACAACCAAGGGGTGAGCTCTGAGTGGTGGAACCACGGGAATGGTCTTGTTGTACTGATACTAGAGATATGCTACCTCAATTGCTCTAATGGGCTAGATACGATAGTGCACCAACCTAATAGAGAACTGGATCGTCTACTATCCCAAGTATGCTTATGTATGTATGGACCAAGATGATAAACTAGGCAAAGTGACTCAACTCTATTGCTTACAAGCTCTTGCTTCTCTTTTCTTTTGCTTAAAAGTTTTTTTAATATGCCACAATGCTTGATATGCGATCCACAATGCGAGGTAACGAGTAGTATATGCACGGGAGGGATGTAACGCTAAATGTGCAATATAAGCGTGGCTCGGCAATTCTCAACCTGCTAGTCTCAATGGGTAAGCTACGGAAAAGAGGCTAGAGGCTATCAAGGTGATGGCAAGGGTAATGCAAACGGTGTCGTCAAGGTTACCGTCCTTGCTTCCGGTTGGTATGAAGACAGAGTTGTCGATGTCGAATTGGATTCCAAGCCGATGATAAGTGGCGGTGTAACACCCCGGATATGATTTTCCCAATATGTAATCCAACTCTTGCCATTTCCGGTGTTAAGTTATTTTATTTTCTCGGGTTCGGGTTTTTGTCCCCGTGTGTTGTTATCATTGTTGTGCATCTCATATCATGTCATCATGTGCATTGCATTTGCATACGTGTTCGTCTCATGCATTCGAGCATTTTCCCCGTTGTCCGTTTTGCATTCCGGCGCTTCGTTTCTCCTCCGGTGGTCATTTCTACCTTTCTTTCGTGTGTGGGGATTAAAAATTTCCGGATTGGACCGAGACTTGCCAAGCGGCCTTGGTTTACTACCGGTAGACCGCCTGTCAAGTTTCGTACCATTTGGGCTTCGTTTGATGCTCCAACGGTTAACCGAGGGACCGAAAAGGCCTCGTGTGTGTTGCAGCCCAACACCCCTCCATTTTGGCCCAAAACCCACCAAAACCTTCTCCATCATCTAGAGCGTTCGATCACGACCGCGTGGCCGAAAACCGCACCTCATTTGGACACTCCTAGCTCCCTCTATGCCTATAAATAGACCCCTCCTCGAAAATCCGGATCTCCTCCTTCCCCATACCCTAAAAAAATCCCCGCCGCCACCGGACGTGTCCGTCCGCCGCCGGACACGCCGCGCCGCCGCCCGTGCCCATCCACAGGGCGCCACGTGGCACCGCCAGCGCCTCATCCGCCGCGGCCCGCCCGGCCCGCGAGAGGCCCTCCAGGGCCCGTAGCACCGCGCGCGCCCCGCGCCCCTTCTTCCTCATGGCCGACGCCGCTCCCCTCGCCGGCCGGCGTCGCCGCGAACCACAATGTCGACCACCGCCTCCTCAAGTCCGCGCCGCCGCGACGCCGCTTCCCTCGCCGGCCGCCGCCCCACATCGCCGGTGCCGCGCTGCCCGGACCTCGGCGGCCCCGGATCCGCCGTCCCCTTCTTCCCCGGCGGCCCCCAACCTCCTCTCCGGTGAGCTACAGCGTTTTCCAGCGAACCTCGAAGTCCGCGCCCGGCCGGATCTCGATCTGGAAGATTGCCTCGGTTGACTTTTTGTCTCAAACCCTAGATATTTTGCCCCTGTTCATCGCATCGTAACTCCGCATCCGTAGCTCCGTTTTGGGCGCATAGCATATCGAAATGTTCATCCCAGAGAGTACATCATTTCATTCCATTGCATCATTTTCATTTGAGTTCATCTTGATGCCCGAAATGCTGTTAGAAGAATGCTATTTGAGATAATTGTCAGATCTGCTGCTCCAATTAGATATTTGTCATTTTTGCCATGATTATTGTGTGCATGATATGCCCCTTTGCTCTACATGTTTTGTTATATGTTTTGCCATCTATCCAGAGGTGCAACCCATGTATTTTTGTGATGTGTGTGGTGACTAGCACAAGCTTGCAAAGTGGTGCATTCGTTAATGCTGATTTCAGGGACTTAGCATTTCCACTAAGTCCTTGGACTGTTTATCTCATTATGCCATATGTTCATGTTGATTCCTAGTGATCCATGCCTCTTTTGAGGATGATTAGTGAGGATTTTTTGTTAATCTTGTAGTGCTCTATCCATCCATGTCTTTGTTTGCAATTATGGAGCACCCTAGCTTGAGTCAATCTAGCTCTACTTTTGCTATTTCGTGAATCTGGGCAGATTGTCTACTTGTTAGCGATTTTGCCGAGGATGTTGTAGTTGATCCGTGCATACTATGTTATTGTTCTTGCCATGTCTAGCTTGAATTTTGTGTATTCTTTATGGGTGTATGCTTAGATTGCCATGACTTGCTCGGTAGTGAGTGCATCGAGCTCGTAAACATGCCTACTTGATATCTGTTTCAGCATGCTCCAGTTTTGACTAAGTCTGAGAACTGATTATGTTTTTGCCATGTTCACATGCTTGCAAATGTATTTTCTGATCCCTTTTGGCTCAAGGTCACTAAGGGACTTTTGTTAAGCTCTTTGACTAGCTCCATGCCCTGCATTACTTTGCCATGTTCAGGTCCTGTAGCATGTAGTTTTGTTGCTCCAAAGTGTGCTATCTGATCTGAAATTACAGGCAAGTGTTAATTTCACTAAGTCTGAGATCTGTTTGCCAAATGCATTTTTGCCATGCTTGTTTGAACCTGTTAATGGATGAATTGGCCGTAGCTCAGTGTTCATCTTTTGTTAAGAATCTTGTAGGGATCCCTGCCATGTATTTTGTTGCCATGTTTGGGTGCTGTAGCATGTTCTTCTTGTTGCATTTAGTTGGCTACTTGCTGTAAATCGCAGACCGTTATCATATTTGAATCGCTTGCCATTTCCAAAAGGTAACTCCGATTCCGGTGATCTTTATATCGTTTTCAAGCGAATTCATCTCATCTTTCCAGTGGCACACTTGCATTCCCAAGTTGTGGCCAGGTTCATTCGTTCCTTGTCAAATCTTGCATATGCATCACATATTGCATCCCGGATAGCATACCATCCTTGCATCATATTGTTTGAGCCTTGCACGTGGTTGATTGCGTTCCGTTTGCTTTTTTGTCTTGTTTGGGTAGAGCTGGGAGACGAGTTCGCTAACGAGGAGCCCGTTGAGTTTGCTTTCGAGGATCCAGTCAACTCTGACAACTTTGCAGGCAAGATGATCATACCCTCGAAATCACTACTATCTTTGCTTTGCTAGATGCTCGCTCTTTTGCTATGCCTATGCTACGATGCCTACCACTTTCTTATCATGCCTCCCAAATTGCCATGTCAAACCTCTAACCCACCATGTCCTAGCAAACCGTTGATTGGCTATGTTACCGCTTTGCTCAGCCCCTCTTATAGCGTTGCTAGTTGCAGGTGAAGATTGGAGACCGTTCCTTGTTGGAACATTATTTACTTGTTGGGATATCATTATATTGGCATGTTATCTTAATGCATCTATATACTTGGTAAAGGGTGGAAGGCTCGGCCTCTCGCCTAGTGTTTTGTTCCACTCTTGCCGCCCTAGTTTCCGTCATATCGGTTTTATGTTCCTGGATTTTGCGTTCCTTACGCGGTTGGGTTATAATGGGAACCCCTTGATAGTTCACCTTGATTAAAGCTTTTCCAGCAATGCCCAACCTTGGTTTTACCATTTGCCACCTACCCTCTTTTTCCCTTGGGTTTCCGGAGCCCGAGGGTCATCTTATTTAAACCACCCCCCGAGCCAGTGCTCCTCTGAGTATTGGTCCGACCGAGTAGACTGCGGGGCCACCTCGGGGCAACTTGAGGGTTGGGTTTACTCGTAGGATGTCTCATCTGAGTGTGCCCTAAGAACGAGATATGTGCAGCTCCTATCGGGATTTGTCAGCACATTCGGGCGGTGTTGCTGGATTGGTTTTAACTTGTCGAAGATCTTGAAGAACCGGGATACCGAGTCTGATCGGAACGTCTCGGGAGGAGGTCTATTCCTTCGTTGACCGTGAGAGCTTGTCATGGTCTAAGTTGGTACTCCCCTACAGGGATTTGAACTTTCGAAATCCATGCCCGCGGTTATGGGTAGATGGGAATTTGTTAATGTCCGGTTGTAGATAACTTGAACCTTAACTTAATTAAAATGAATCAACGGCGTGAGTTACCGTGATGGTCTCTTCTCGGCGGAGTCCAGGAAGTGAACACGGTGTTGGAGTAATGCTTGCCGCAGGTTGTTCTCTAGTTACTCGCTCGCGCTTTGCCTCCTCTTCTCGCTCTCTTTTGCGAACAGGTTAGCCACCATATATGCTAGTCGCTTGCTGCAGCTCCACATATGAGCCTAAATAGTCTTGATCGCGAGGGTGCGAGATTGCTGAGTCCCTGTTGCTCACAGATTACTATTACCCCAGATGCAGGGCCTCATGATTCCGTTCCAGATGACGCGCTAGAGCTCAAGTGGGAGTTCGACGAGGACTCACGCCATTACTATGTTTCTTTTCCTGATGATCAGTAGTGGTGTCCAGTTGGGGTGATCGGGACCGTGTCGCATGTTGGGTTGTTCTTTTATTTTGGCGCCGTAGTCGGGCCATGAGTGTTTGAATGTTGTAATGCTATTTATGTACTTTGTTTGACGTGGCGAGTGTAAGCCAACTATATATCTCCCCTTTTAATTATCTATATTACATGGGATGTTGTGAAGATTGCCTAACTTGCGACATTGCTTTCAATGCAGTTATGCCTCTAAGTCATGCCTCGACACGTGGGAGATATAGCCGCATCGAGGGTGTTACAAGTTGGTAATCAGAGCCTTCCCCGACCTTAGGAGCCCCCACTGATTGATCGTTTTTAGCAGCCGTTGTTGAGTCTAGAAAAATGTTTTGAGTCATTTAGGAATTATATATCGGAGAGTTTAGGAATTCTTTTTACTTCCCAGTCTCCTCATCGCTCTGGTAAGGCATCCTGACGTAGAGTTTTGACTATTCTCTTCTCAAATTTCACAAAAAAAATTTAGGATCACGCGGGTATCTTGGAATCGTTCCGATGGTTTTGTGACGAGAACATTGTTCTTGGTGCCTCCTGTCTTTAGGGGTTGTGGCAGTGTCCCGGGGAGTTGAGCTCCGAGGTGTTGTCGTCACAATTTTATCGTTGCAGTTCTGGAATACCTGAGTTTAGTACGCCGACATCGAAAATCTCTTTTATGTAGTTCGTTGGTGAGATAACCTCGACGCCACCCAGTACTGGGGCAGGAGTTCGGGAGTATCGCCATAACTTGTATAACAGATGCTTTTTGAAGGTTGAGGTAGATGGTTTCCAAAGTTTTTCTCGGTTATGTGTTGAAGGATGGATACAGCTGGATGTAGGATTTGCTAGATTTGGGTGAGATATTACGCTTCCCCTATATCCCCAACACCTGATTGCATAACAGGAATGGTTCAGGAGTTTCATAGGTGGGAATTCTTGTAGCTCTAGGTCTTCTCCCACGGATATTTGGTTTGAGATTGGGACTTCTTACCGAGTATTCGTTCTTGATCCGTACCTTGTTGATTTATTTCTCTACCTAAATTCTAAGTGGCTTCTCAATTTATGGATATGTGACCATTTCAAGAGGAATGCATTCGTTCTTATGTTCGGATGTGAAGACTTTATGTTGCAATTTTCATTCCATTGGATTTAGCTTCAATATTTATCTATCAATGTGCTAATGGATGTCAACCTCTTCAGGATGGCTCCTCCAACGCGCACGACTCCGCATCCTGATCCGCCACCACCTCCACCTCCTCCGGAGGCATGGCAAGCTATGATGGCCGCAGCCAATGCAAACACGCAGTTGATCATGCAAATTCTTCAAGAGCGCAATCAAGCGAACCAAGGCAACCAATGCAACAATCAGAATCACTATGCTACACTCAACTAGTTCCTTGCTAACGGGCCAAAGACTTTCAGCAATTGTGTTGAGGCAACTAATGCTGACAATTGGCTCGTGGATCTGTGCAAGCATTTCGAGTGCAGTAACGTCAGGCCTGAGGACTTTGTCAAGTTCGCATCCTTCCAACTCAAAGACCAAGCTGCAGAATGGTTCCAGCAGTACAAGGATTCCAGAGGAGGCCGTGTGATTACCTGGGATGAATTCCGTCAAGATTTCAAAGCTCATCATATCCCTCAGAGCATGGTTTAAAGCAAGCGTGAGGAATTCCGCAACCTGAAGCAAGGCTCTTTATCTGTCTATGACTACAACAAGTTGTTCCAGAAGCTCGCCCGCTTTGCCAAGCAGGACGTCCCTGATGCGAAGAGCATGATATACCAGTTCAGGGGTGGTCTCAGAGAAGAAATCCAGCTAGCTCTTGTTCTCTTTGGGCCCTTGAGGTACGATGAGTTCTACAACATGGCATTGAAGCAAGAGGCTGCTCAACTGAGGTGCGATGCTTCCAAGAAGCGAGTCAGAGATGCTACTCCTTCTTCCTCTACTCAAGTGGCCAAGCAGCAGAAGTATTGGCTTCCTCCTCCTCCGTTCCGGCAGCCGTATCAGAAGAGCAAAGGTGGCAGTGGATCTTCCCACCCACCCAACCCTGGCTTTCAGAACAAGACTTCGTCTCAAGCTCCAAGATCAAATGCTCCGTATCACCGTCCGCTTTTAGAGGTCACGTGCAACAAGTGCCAACAGAAGGGCCACTATGCCAACAAGTGCTTTAACCAGAGGCGTCTTCCTCCTCCTCCTCCTGTGAGATCGGCAAGTACAGCTGTGGTCAAGCATAACCCCAAGCATGCCAAGGTCAACTTGATGAATGCAGCTCAGGCAGAGGACTCGTCAGATGTCATCATGGGTAACCTTCCTGTTAACTTTGTTCCTGCAAAAGTACTTTTTGATACTGGTGCATCACATTCTTCTTGTCACGCCCTTTTGCATCGAAGCACAATGTTGATACTAAGATCATGCCCAAAGTCATGCAAGTTGTTTCTCCCGGCAAGCTTTTGACTTCTAGTTTGGTTGCTCCCGATATCTCTATCACGTTGGGCGACTACAAGTTTCTTTCTTCTCCGGTGGTTCTTGGCAACTCAGATATTGATATTATTCTCGGAATGGATTGGCTTTATAAGCACAAGGCACATCTTGACTGTGCATCCAGGCAGATTCAATTGACTCATTCGTCTGAGGATGTAATTGTCTTTGCCGCTCGTGATGATACCATCCGTCCATTTTCTCTCAATGAGAAGGGTGAACTGGATGCAATCTCGCAAATTCCAGTCATTTGCGAATATCAAGACGTCTTTCCAGAAGAGCTTCCAGGAATGCCTCTGCACCGGCCAGTTGAATTCGTCATCGATCTTGAGCCTGGCACGGAACCAGTGTGCAAGCGTCCTTACAAGCTCGGACCTGAAGAGTTGAAGGAGTTGAAGAAGCAACTCGATATTCAAGAGAGAATGGGTTTCATCCGGCCTAGTTCTTCTCCGTGGGGTTGTGGTGTTCTTTTTGTGAAGAAGAAGGATGGAACGGACCGACTTTGTGATGATTACCGTCCATTGAACAAGAAGACCATCAAGAACAAATACCCACTTCCCAACATCAACGAGCTGTTTGAACAACTCAAAGGTGCCCAAGTATTCTCCAAGCTTGATCTCCGTATGGGTTATCATCAGATTCGAATCCGTGAGCAAGATATTCCCAAGACGGCCTACAGGACAAGCTATGGTTCATATGAATACACTGTCATGTCTTTTGTCCTCGTCAATGGTCCTCCGACTTTCTCTCGCATGATGAACTTCATCTTCAACGCCTACACCAATGACTTTGTTTTGGTCTATCTCGACGACATTCTGGTTTTCTCGAAGAACAAGGAAGATCATGCCAAGCACTTGCGTTTGGTACTCGATAAGCTGAGGGAACACCAGTTCTACGCCAAGTTCTCCAAGTGCGAATTTTGGCTCGATGAGGTTCTTTATCTTGGTCATATCATCTCTGCCAAGGGCATTGTGGTGAATCCTGAGAAGGTGTCTACAATTGTGAATTGGGAACCTCCTCAGAACGTGAAGCAACTCCGTAGCTTCCTCAGTCTCGCAAGCTACTGTCGAAGATTCGTTGAAAACTTTTCTAAGATCGCGAATCCTCTCTCAAATCTTCTCCAGAAGCACGTCAAGTCATTTGGTCTCCGGAATGTGACATCACTTTCAACATTTGAAAGAGAAATTGGTCACTGCTCCAGTTCTGACTCCGCCAGATGAATCCAAACCATACGAGGTCTTTTGTGATGCCTCTCTCCAAGGTCTTGGCGCAGTGTTGATGCAAGAGAAGAAAGTTGTGGCTTATACCTCTCACCAGTTGAAGCGCAATGAGAATAACTACCCCACTCATGACCTCGAGTTGGCGGCAGTTGTGCATGCTCTTTTGACTTGGAGACATCTCTTATTGGGAAGAAAAGTGGACATTTTCACTGACCACAAGAGTCTCAAGTACATCTTCACTCAGCCTAATCTCAACCTCAGGCAGACTCGATGGGTCGAGATGATTCAAGAGTATAATCCGAGTATCGAGTATACCCCAGGCAAGGACAATGTGATTGCTGACGCATTGAGCAGGAAGGCTTATTGCAACAGTCTGATTCTCAAGCCCTATTAACCCGAGCTTTCTGAAGCTTTCCGCAAACTTAATCTGCAAGTTGTTCCTCAAGGTTTCCTCGCCAACCTTCAAGTCTCTCCTACCTTGGAAGACCAGATTCGCCAAGCCCAGCTTCTTGATGCTATGGTGAAAAAGGTGAAGATTGGGATTGCCAAGAGTCAACCCAAGTACAAGTGCTACCGCCTGGATGACAAGGATACTCTTTTCTTCAAGGATCGTATTGTTGTGCCCAAAGGTGACCTTCGTAAAGTGATCATGAACGAGGCTCACAACAATCTCCTCTCCGTCCACCCTGGGAGCACGAAGATGTATCAGGACCTCAAGCAAGCTTATTGGTGGACTCGAATGAAGCGCGGGATTGCTCAGTTCATGAATGAATGTGATGTCTGCAGAAGGGTGAAGGCAGAACACCAAAGGCTAGCTGGTCTCCTCCAACCTTTTGCCATTCCATAATGGAAGTTTGACCACATTGAGATGGACTTCGTGACTGGGTTTCCAAAGTCCAAGCGTGGCAATGATGCTATATTCGTTGTCATCGACAAACTCACTAAACTGGCTCACTTTCTGCCTATCAAGGAGTCAATCACTGCAGCTCAATAGGCGGAACTCTATACCTCTCGGATTGTCTCTCTGCACGGTATTCCACAAGTGATCTCTTCAGACCGTGGCATCATCTTTACCTCCAAGTTTTGGGATTCTTTTTAGAAGGCCATGGGCACCAACATCCGCTTCAGCACAACTTTCCATCCTCAAACTAGCGGTCAAGTCGAGCGTGTCAATCAGATTCTTGAAGATATGCTTAGGGCTTGTGTAATCTCCTTCGGCATGAAGTGGGAGGATTGTCTTCCATATGCTGAATTCTCCTACAACAACAGTTTTCAAGCAAGTTCGGGCAAGGCCCCATTTGAAATTCTGTATGGCAGGAAGTGCCGTACCCCTCTCAACTGGCCTGAAACCGGTGAACGTCAGCTTTTGGGTAATGACTTAATCACAGAGGCAGAGGAAATGTGCAAAGTCATTCGAGATAACCTCAAAGCAGCCCAATCCCGCCAGAAGAGCTACTATGACAGTAAGCACCGTGATTTGGCTTTCGAGATCGGAGATCATGTTTACATCCACGCCTCTCCTATGAAAGGTACTCGTCGCTTCGGTATCAAAGGGAATCTTGCCCCTAGATACGTCAGACCTTTCAAGATCGTTGGCAAGAGAGGCGATTTGGCCCATCAACTCGAGCTTCCTTCAAACTTTGCAAATGTGCATGACGTGTTCCATGTCTCTCAGCTTTGAAAGTGCTTCAAGACTCCTGACCGCACCGTCAACTTCGAGGACATTGAGCTCCAAGAAGATCTCTCCTATCGTGAGCACCCCGTTGCTATTCTTGAAGAGACTGAACACAAGACTCGCAACAATTCAATCAAATTCGTCAAAGTCAAGTGGTCACACCATTCCGACCGTGAAGCTACCTGGGAACGCGAGGATCACCTCCGTTCTGAGTACCCGACATTCTTTCAGTCCTAGATCTCGGGACGAGATCCTTTCGTAGTGGTGGAGTGTTGTAACACCCCGAATATGATTTTCCCAATATGTAATCCAACTCTTGCCGTTTTCGGCGTTAAGTTATTTAATTCTCTCGGGTTTGGGTTTTTGTCCCCGTGTGCTGTTATCGTTGTCATGCATCTCATATCATGTCATCATGTGCATTGCATTTGCATACGTGTTCGTCTCATGCATTCAAGCATTTTCCCCGTTGTCCGTTTTGCATTCCGGCGCTTCGTTTCTCCTCCAGTGGTCATTTCTACCTTTCTTTCGTGTGTGGGGATTAACCATTTCCGGATTGGACCGAGACTTGGCAAGCGACCTTGGTTTACTACCGGTAGACCGCCTGTCAAGTTTCGTACCATTTGGGCTTCGTTTGATGCTCCAACGGTTAACCGAGGGACCGAAAAGGCCTCGTGTGTTTTGCAGCCCAACACCCCTCCATTTTGGCCCAAAACCCACCAAAACCTTCTCCATCATCTAGAGCGTTCGATCACGATCGCGTGGCCGAAAACCGCACCTCATTTGGACACTCCTAGCTCCCTCTATGCCTATAAATAGACCCCTCCTCGAAAATCCGGATCTCCTCCTTCCCCAAACCCTAAAAAATCCCCGCCGCCACCGGACATGTCCGACCACCGCCGGACACGCCGCGCCGCCGCCCGCGCCCATCCACAGGGCGCCACATGGCACCGCCGGCGCCTCATCCGCCGCGGTCCGCCCGGCCCGCAGGAGGCCCTCCAGGGCCCGTAGCACCGCGCGCGACCCGCGCCCCTTCTTCCTCGCGGCCGATGCCGCTCCCCTCGCCAACCGGCGCCGCCGCGGACCACAACGCCGACCACCACCTCCTCAAGTACGCGCCGCCGCAACGCCGCTTCCCTCGCCGGCCACCACCCCACATCGCTGGTGCCGCGCCGCCCGGACCTCGACGGCCCCGGATACGCCGTCCCCTTCTTCCCCGGCGGCCCCCAACCTCCTCTCCGGCGAGCTACAGCATTTTCCGTTGAACCTCCAAGTCCGCGCCCGGCCGGATCTGGATCTGGAAAATTGCCTCGGTTGACTTTTTGTCTCAAACCCTAGATATTTTGCCCCTGTTCATCACATCGTAACTCCGCATCCGTAGCTCCATTTTGGGCATATAGCATATCAAAATGTTCATCTCAGAGAGTACATCATTTCATTCCATTGCATCATTTTCATTGGAGTTCATCTTGATGCCCGAAATGCTGTTAGAAGAATGCTATTTGAGTCAGATCTCCTGCTCCAATTAGATATTTGTCATTTTTGCCATGATTATTGTGTGCATGATATGCCCCTGAGCTCTACATGTATTTTGTTATATGTTTTGCCATCTATCCAGAGGTGCAACCCATGTATTTTTGTGATGTGTGTGGTGACTAGCACAAGCTTGCAAAGTGGTGCATTCGTTAATGCTGATTTCAGGGACTTAGCATTTCCACTAAGTCCTTGGACTGTTTATCTCATTCTGCCATATGTTCATGTTGATTCCTAGTGATCCGTGCCTCTTTTGAGGATGATCAGTGAGGATGTATTGTTAATATTGTAGTGCTCTAACTATCCATGTCTTTGTTTGCAATTATGGAGCACCCTAGCTTGAGTCAATCGAGCTCTACTTTTGCTATTTCGTGAATCTGGGCAGATTGTCTACTTGTTAGCGATTTTGCCGAGGATGTTGTAGTTGATCCGTGCATGCTATGTTATTGTTCTTGCCATGTATAGCTTGCATTTTGTGTATTATTGATGGGTGTATGCTTAGATTGCCATGACTTGCTCTATAGTGAGTGCATCGAGCTCGTAAACATGCCTACTTGATATCTGTTTCAGCATGCTCCAGTTTTCACTAAGTTTGAGAACTGATTATGTTTTTGCCATGTTCACATGCTTGCAAATGTATTTTCTGATCCCTTTTGGCTCAACGTCACTAAGGGACTTTTGTTAAGCTCTTTGAGTAGCTCCATGCCATGCATTACTTTGCCATGTTCAGGTCCTGTAGCATGTAGTTTTGTTGCTCCAAAGTGTGCTATCTGATCTGAAATTCCAGGCAAGTGTTAATTTCACTAAGTCTGAGATCTGTTTGCCAAATGCATTTTTGCCATGCTTGTTTGAACCTGTTAATGGATGAATTGGCCGTAGCTCAGTGTTCATCTTTTGTTAAGCACTGCCATGTATTTTGTTGCCATGTTTGGGTGCTGTAGCATGTTCTTCTTGTTGCATTAATTGGCTTCTTGCTGTAAATCGCAGACTGGTGTCACATTTGAATCACTTGCCATTTCCAAACCGTAACTCTGATTCCGGTGATCTTTATATCGTTTTCAAGAGATTTCATCTCATATTTCCAGTGGCACATTTAGATTCCCAAGTTGAGGCCAGGTTCATTCGTTCCTTGTCAAATCTTGCATATGCATCACATATTGCATCCCGCATAGCATACCATCCTTGCATCATATTGTTTGAGCCTTGCATGTGGTTGATTGCGTTCCGTTTGCTTGTTTGTCTTGTTTGGGTAGAGCTGGGAGACGAGTTTGCTAAAGAGGAGCCTGTTGAGTTTGCTTTCGAGGATCCAGTCAACTCTGAAAACTTTGTAGGCAAGATGATCATACCCTCGAAATCACTACTATCTTTGCTTTGCTAGATGCTCGCTCTTTTGCTATGCCAATGCTATGATGCCTACCACTTGCTTATCATGCCTACCAAATTGCCATGTCAAACCTCTAACCCACCATGTCCTAGCAAACCGTTGATTGGGTATGTTACCGCTTTGCTCAGCCCCTCTTATAGAGTTGCTAGTTGCAGGTGAAGATTGGAGACCGTTCCTTATTGGAACATTATTTACTTGTTGGGATATCATTATATTGCCATGTTATCTTAATGCATCTATATACTTGGTAAAGGGTGGATGGCTCGGCCTCTCGCCTAGTGTTTTGTTCCACTCTTGCCGCCCTAGTTTCCGTCATATCGGTGTTATGTTCCCGGATTTTGCGTTCCTTACGCGGTTGGGTTATAATGGGAACCCCTTGATAGTTCGCCTTGATTAAAGCTTTTCCAGCAATGCCCAACCTTGGTTTTACCATTTGCCACCTACCCTATTTTTCCCTTGGGTTTCCGGAGCCCGAGGGTCATCTTATTTAAACCCCCCGGGCCAGTGCTCCTCTAAGTGTTGGTCCGACCGAGTAGACTGCGGGGCCACCTCGGGCAACTTGAGGGTTTGTTTTACTCGTAGGATGTCTCATCTGAGTGTGCCCTGAGAACGAGATATGTGCAGCTCCTATCGGGATTTGTCGGCACATTCGGGCGGTGTTGCTGGATTGGTTTTAACTTGTCGAAGTGTCTTGAAAAACCGGGATACCGAGTCTGATCGGAACGTCTCGGGAGGAGGTCTATTCCTTCGTTGACCGTGAGAGCTTTTCATGGGCTAAGTTGGGACTCCCCTGCAGGGATTTGAACTTTCGAAGGCCATGCCCGCGGTTATGGGCAGATGGGAATTTGTTAATGTCCGGTTGTAGATAACTTGAACCTTAACTTAATTAAAATGAATCAACAGTGTGAGTTACCG
This sequence comes from Triticum monococcum, assembly GCA_034509565.1. Lineage (NCBI taxonomy): Eukaryota > Viridiplantae > Streptophyta > Magnoliopsida > Poales > Poaceae > Triticum > Triticum monococcum. The sequence continues at coordinate 252,950,928 of CM067845.1, forward strand.
TGATGGTCTCTTCTCGGCGGAGTCCGGGAAGTGAACAAGGTGTTGGAGTAATGCTTGCCGTAGGTTGTTCTCTAGTTACTCGCTCGCGCTTTGCCTCCTCTTCTCGCTCTCTTTTGCGAATAGGTTAGCCACCATATATGCTAGTCGCTTGCTGCAGCTCCACATATTTTACCTTGCCTTACCTATGAGCTTAAATAGTCTTGATCGCGAGGGTGCGAGATTGCTGAGTCCCTGTGGCTCACAGATTACTATTACCCCAGATGCAGGGCCTGATGATTCCGTTCCAGATGACGCGCTAGAGCTCAAGTGGGAGTTCGACAAAGACTCACGCCATAACTATGTTTCTTTTACTGATGATCAGTAGTGGTGCCCAGTTGGGGTGATCGGGACCGTGTCGCATGTTGGGTTGTTCTTTTATTTTGGCGCCGTAGTCGGGCCATGAGTGTTTGAATGTTGTAATGCTATTTATGTACTTTGTTTGACGTGGCGAGTGTAAGCCAACTATGTATCTCCCCTTTTTATTATCTATATTACATGGGATGTTGTGAAGATTGCCTAACTCGCGACATTGCTTTCAATGCGGTTATGCCTCTAAGTCGTGCCTCGACACGTGGGGGATATAGCCGCATCGAGGGCATTACAGGCGGCGATGATGAAGTCAAATCATGCCTAAGTAGCCAAAACACCTTAGGACATGTTTGAACCGCAACTCCAAAGCTCGAACACTCATGAGAAATATTGTGGAAGGTCAAAAGTGGTGGTGGAAAGATAAAACTATGGAAAACAGAAAATGGCCGAACTGCTCTGTATGGTCCGTGCGCACGGGGTAAGTGATTCTCGTGTGCACGGGGTCCTGTGTGCACGTGGTCCCGATGGCCCGTGCACACGGGGTGTTCTGGGAACTCAAGAACACCTCGGATCTGTGGGTGAATTTCAAATTTTCGGTCAAAAATGATGGTGGCGAGGGTGGGGGATGGTGGTAAGGGGTAGATCCACTTGTCAAACACCAAATTCGTGGATCAAATCAACCAAATCTCACAAGATCCAACAAATTGCAAGAAAAATTTTGCGGCTCTTTTTGGTGGGGATTTTTGAATTAGGATGAAAAAAACAAAATCAAGCTAGCAAATGGGGGGTAGGGACTCCAAGATGTGAATCAACCTTGCTCATGATACGAAGATGTTGTAGGGTAGAACCCTAAGATGGATCTTTTCATACTTGGAGGGTGGAAAAGGGATGAACACCAAGAACACAAATAGGAATTCACTCCAACAATACACAGTAACACATCCACTAGAATAGGAAGCACATAGATCCACCAGATTACAAACACAATCAAGGGAAACAAGAACTAGGTAGAGTTCTTCCCACTCCTAAGATACGAGGTCTTGATGGTAGTCTTATCCAAGAGGAGGTCTTGAAATACACAAGTGGATCGTCTCCTAAGAGGTCTAGATCTCCTATGGAGTGGTATAAGGAGCAAAGCTCATCAATTATGTCACCTATACTTTGTTAAATCTAAGCATAACCCTAGGTACGGAATATATAGGCTTGGGGACGAGGTGGATGAAGAGGAGGCCGAAAACCCGATCTCAGTCGGCCATCCTGTAGGGCCCGTGCGCATGGGGTAAGTTGGGCTCGTGCGCACGCGGTGCTATAGCCGTAGCTCCCTATGTAGCTTGTTGGCATGGGGTCTCGGGGGCCCATGCGTACGGGGTTGCCTGGGACTTCGAGTCTATCTCCTATTGGCTCCCTTCTTCTTCCTTAATGCCTTGGGGCGGTTCTCCTCCTTCTTGGTGATGTTCCTCTTCATACCTTGTGATACATAGTGCATTTTGGTGAGGTAGCAACCAAGCTCCACTCGTGTCCATATGCACGTCAAGTTGGAAGGAGTTCACCTCATTTTCCATTTTGTGTGCTCTAGCTCTTGTCATTGGTCCTCGTGGTGCTTGATGTGTTGGTGTAGAGTCCCTGGGGATGATCGAAGGATGCTCCACATGAGTTCTTTATGACTAATGTTTAGTCCATGGATTATACGCACTCTCACCCTTCCACCTTTGCTAGCCTCTCTAGTACCGTGCAACTTTCGCCGGTGCATTAAACCGACCATCTACCCTTCCTCAAAACAGCCACCATACCTACCTATTATGGCATTTCCATAGCCATTCCGAGATATATTGCCATGCAACTTCCACCGTTCCGTTTTATTATGACACGCACCATCATTGTCATATTGCTTATACTACTACTTGATGGTCCAAATGCGACAGTCGAATCAGAGACCCTTCGATGAAACTGTGTGCAATGCCATAATTGCAAATGGTGGTGTGAAAAACCGTCAAAAAAGGTGCAAAACATTTGTGATGACGGATGCATCAAACACGGTTCAGAATTTAGTTGCGTGTGTGATGCAGGGCATACGGTTCAGCTCAATCAAATGTTTGTGATGAGGAGGCACAAAAGAAACGGGCAGCCAGATGAAAGCCTGTGCGATATATAGCATACAGTTCACTAGGATGAACTGTGTGTGATTAGGCAACACAATGGAAATGGTTGAACTGAACAAGATGTGTGTGATATGCGGCAAACAGGTCCGTAATCTGAAATGTGTGCGAAGACCAATAATAACACAGATGATTGCTGCTAATACGCCGTGTGAATTGCTCTGTCTACAGTAGAATAACATGTACATGTATATATATATATATGAAATAAACATCCAATTACATAAGTCAATATACAGATCATTCGCACACACCTCAATAAAAAATTGCATGCATTCTAAAGTAGGAGAAACGATCATCTAGTCATCTACTTCTTGTGACGCTCCCGCCACTGCTATGTGGCTCGATCCCTCGTCTGGGTCAGGAAGAAGACAGTTCCTCATGTCAACGATCTGCCTGTACATCTCGTAGCTTGTGTACGCGTCCATGGTCGCGTACTTGACATGTTGTTCATCCAGTCTCTTATGCCACACACTGTGCCGGGTCTTATTGTCCTTATTGCTCTCTTCCTTCATCTTCGCGTAGTAGGGGTCCATGATGGCCGAGGCAAGGTCAACCAGGGAGTTTAGTTTGCTTTTGTTGGTGCCCCAAACCTTGTAGTGGTGCTGGATGTTGACAAGATTCGGGCATTTGAAGTCCGAAACCTTGAGCGCTTTTAGATTGTTGGTGGTGTCCACCGTAGCGACACTGTAGTCGAAGCTCTTGATAAACCTAGAGAAACGCTCGCAAGGCCTTATGGCAAGGTGGAAGTGGTAGACGAGGATGTCATGTCGCACGCACAACTGGGTGACGGCAACCTTCTAATCGTGCCCAGCATGACCGATGGTGTAATCGAGGTCGAAGCCAACCACTCAGTACTTGTCCTCGGCAAGGAACTGCTCCATAGTTTGGATGGAGCTCTCCACCAAGACCGGACCGTTCGTGTACACCACCGAGAGGGCCTTCCCCCTCATATGGGTGTCCACTACGTGATGCGTGGTGAACTACCCGCTGTTGTCGTCGTCGGCCGCTGGGAGCGCCATTGGAATTGCTGGATGTCCTCTCTGTATGTGTCCTTGTGGGTGTGCTTATTGTGACGTGTCAGACGAGAGATGAAGGTAAATGGTCACAGGAATAAAAGGGGGCCGGGCGGCATGGATTCTCGGTGCGTAGGCATGGCAGTTTTTGTAGCGTGTAACTGCATCGTCGCGTCGCGCCCGGCAAAACCGCTTGCACACGAACGTGCATGATCGTGCACCGGCCCAAAACACTGGTAGCGCGCGTGGAGGGACGAGGGAAGAGCACCCGGAGGGACACAAGAGCAAAGCGCGTGCGGCAGGACGCGAGCAGAGCGCGCCGCGGCCGCCTGAACTGCAAGCACCCACATGCATGGAGCAGTTGAACACGCAGCAAATGGTCGCCTACAAGCGGGCCGACAGTTGTGTCGCTGTGTAGAGAGCGGCCGTGTGGTACCACCTCTGTCTAGTCTGTAGTCTCCTTTATATTCCGTGCGATACATTGCCCTTAAATTTAACCAACAAAATGTTAATGCATGTTTAAAAAATTATATAATTGGAAACTATGTTCAAATGCAAATCCAACTATATAATCTTTGGCGACATGCATTTGTATTTTATTAGTTAAATCATACTTATAAACCAGGATGGTGGCATAGTAGGTAATTAAATTGCAATTTGTTTATTAACCGTATGTGTACGTGGCCTTTCGTCCTCCTCTCGCACGTCTTTTCACCCCGCTGCCTTAGACGGCTTGCAACGCAAGCTTGCGCAGCGCGGTGGGGTGTTCTTTTTGCCAAATGGTGGCGCCAATGAATCGTCGGTGAGCCCGTTCCCGCGCAATCTCGCAGGTTCCCACGCCAGCGTCCCGCCCGACTCGGTGAAACCCCCCAAAATCCCAATGCTTACCGGCTACCTATAAAAACACTCAGGGCCAGCAAGTCCTGCGTCACATTTTCCCCTGCATCCCTATAGCTTATCTCGTCTGCTTCTCCCACATTCTTCAATGGCACCGGTCCGTCATCGTCGCTCAGCCACTTCGCTGTCATTAGAGGACAGCTCCAGCTGGGAGGCTATACCGCGGTGGCGGCGCAGTCCCCGGCATGGTGTAGTGCGTGTGGTGTCCCTGTTGGTTGTGCATAGAACACCCACCACACGCTCCGCCATCGGTGTCCCTGGGCTAAGGGGTCCTCGGGCATCCGGTCTATTAGCCATGGGCCAGACTGATGGGCTGTGAAGATACGAAGACCGTAGACTACACCCGTGTCCGGATGGGACTTCCCTTGGCGTGGAAAGCAAGCTTGGTGGCCAACTATGTAGATTCCTTTCTCTGTAACCGACCTTGTGTAACCCTAGATCCATCCCATGTCAATATAAACCGGAGGGCTAGGTCCGTAGATAGGTCGAATATCCATTATCAAATTCATACAGGCTAGACTTCTAGGGTTTAGCCATTACGACCTCGTGGTAGATCAACTCTTGTAATACTCATATTCATCAAGATCAATCAAGCAGGACGTAGGGTATTACCTCCGTAGAGAGGGCTCGAACCTGGGTAAACATCGTGTCCCCTGTCTCCTGTTACCATCGACCTTAGACGCACAGTTCGGGACCCCCTACCCGAGATCCACCGGTTTTGACACCGACATTGGTGCCTTCACTGAGAGTTCCACTGTGATGTCGATGACAGGATCGATGTCTCGCCTTGTTCTTAAGGATAATATCACCACCGGAGGAACGCTCGCTCCAGGCCAAACCCTCTGGCTGGGCGGCTTTACCATGACCGCCCGTTCGGTCGTTAAACCGACGATGACCTCTTGGGTCATCGAAAACCCCCTTCATATCGACTCCAAACACTCCAAGCAGATGGATCCAATGGAGCTTTCGTCCTTAAATGAGCTCCTAGATCGCATTGCCACCCTGGGGTCGCTACAGACTATGATCGGATTGGGCTTAAACCCAATCAGAGAGAAACCAAATCTCCATTGATCACCCACCAGATAGCGGTAGTCGAGGAGCGAGTCGACAACTCTTCCTCCACACTAAGGACGGACTATGTCCGGATCTCCGGTCTCGAAGAGCCGGACACCTACCTGCGAGGAGATGCATCCTGCCCTTCGAACATAGAATCGGACGACAGGCCTAAGAAATCAGTGGATATCCCGAAGCCCGATCTGTTAAGTTCGGAAGACCTTTAGACTTCAGATCCAAAACTGGGTTAGGGTTTAGATTTAAATCCACACACCCACCCGAATACAAGCACTCTCATGAGCATACAACAGCAGTCTCAGGAAACGGCCCACCACTTTTGGGCTAGATTCCTTCTTGTCAAAAACAAGATTAAAGATTGCCGCGACGAGGAAGCGATCTCAGTGTTCCGCAGCAATTGCAGGGACAAAGGAATCCTCAATGCCATCAACCGCCATCGCATCCTACACTTCGCTGACTTGGCAACTATCGTACAGAAGTACAACACAAATGGAAAGCGCCTGGAAAACTCAAGCAGCCCGTTGGGAATCATCGGTCCACACTCAACCCCTCATTCAGGCAAAAAGGGCGCACCCTTGCAACACGCCCGGTTCAATAGTAAAAAAATATAAGTCCAGTGATCCTGACATAGCACTCCACGCCGAAAATAAAACCGGATCCCTGGCCCTGGAGGCATTATCTGAAGCCCTCGCGGCCGAAGAATTAACCGCACTGCGCTCCAGGTGAAGAGGGACGATGTGATCTTAGACAAACGCCCCAAGTCCACCTCCTTCAAGCCAGCGGAAGAAATAGTCAAATTCCAGGTCCATCCAACGGACCCCAAAAAGACAGCATCTATTGGGGCACAACTAGACCCAACGGTTGACGCGCGCTAAGGGATTTTGTTCGTGAAAACTGGGATATATTCGCTTGGCACCCTTCTGACATGCCTGGTATCCCACGCAAACTGGCCGAGCACAACCTCAACATATTAAGGGGATACAAACCGGTCAAACAAACACTGTGGCACTTTTCTGAACCGAAACGTCAAGCCATTGGAGAGGAGCTAGCCAAGCTAATCAAAGCTAGATTCATTAGAGAAATAAAACATTCGACTGGCTGGCAAACCTGGTGATGGTACCAAAGAAGGATAAATCCTGGCACTTGTGCGTCAATTTTAAAGACCTCAATAAGGCTTGCCCTAAGGGTCCCCCCCCCCGCATTGATCAAAGCATTGATGCTACAACAGGACACGACTCATTGTGTTACCTCGACGCATATTCCGGATACCATCAAATCAAAATGAAGGAGTCTGACCAAGCTGCAACAACATTCATCACCCCATATGGGCCATTCTGCTTCAACACTATGCCCTTCGGGCTCAAGAACACCGGCGACACCTACCAACGCATGATCCAAACATGCCCGGAGAAACAAATCGGAAAGATAGTTGAAGTCTATGTGGACGACGTCGTAATCAAGACAAGGCATGTCGAAACACTAATAGATGACCCACGCCTCACATTTGACAACCTCCACGCATATGACATTAAGCTCAATCCAGAAAATGTGTTTTTGGCGTCCCCGCAGGAAAGCTGCTAGGCTTCATCATCTCCAATAGAGGTATTGAAGCAAATCTAGCCAAAATTCGAGCTCTGTGACAGTTGGCTATGCAAACAGACCTTAAACAAGTCCAAAAACTCGCGGGTTGCGTGGAAGCTCTAAGCCGCTTTATCTCCAGATTGGGAGAAAAGGCACTGCCACTCTATCGCCTTCTACGGCGAACCGATCACTTCAAGTGGACGGACGCGACAACAGCTAGACTAGAAGAAATAAAAACACTCCTAGCGAGCAACCCAATCCTGGTCGTGCCAAACGTCGGCGAACCCATGCTGCTATATATATCGGCAACACATCAAGTGGTGAGCGTCGTGCTCGTCGTTGAACAAGAACAGGACGGACATAAATTCCCGCTTCAGAAGCCAGTATACTACGTATCCACTGTCCTTACACCATGCAAATCCCGATACCGCCATTACCAAAAGATAGCATACGCGGTTTTCATGGCATCCCGAAAGCTACGATACTACTTCCAGGAGTGTTCGATCACAGTGGCTTCCGAAGTACCACTCAATGACATAATAAACAACCGCGATGCCACGGGCCGGATTGCCAAATGGGCCATTGAGCTCCTTCCATTTGATATTACATACAAACCATGTCGAGCTATTAAATCCAAAGTATTGGCTGACTTCATCGCCGAATGCACAGAGGCCGAACTCCCTAAAGAGTACGACACATATTCCAACTGGGTTATGTACTTCGATGGCTCCAAAATGTTGGCATGGCTGGGAGCGGGCGTTGTTTTGACGTCCCCCACGAGAGACGTCATTCAGTACATACTCCAAATACTATACACAGACTCCAATAATGCAGCCGAATACGAGGCCTTATTGCATGGTCTCCGGATGGCTGTCTCCATGAGCATACAACGCCTGGAAGTGTGCGGGGACTCAAACCTTGTAATATCTCAAATAAATAGAGACTTTGATGCCAAAGATCCGAAGATGGCGGCTTATCGTAATGCCATCCTAAAAATGTCGGCTCGGTTCAAGGGACTCGAGTTTCATCACGTGGCCCGAGAAAGTAATCAAGCGGCCGACGTTCTTGCTCATATCGGCGCCAAGCGCGACCCAGTCCCACCCAACATCTTTCTGGAAAGGCTTTTCAAGCCATCCGTGGTGTGGCAGGGGGAAAGCGGCAACACTAGTCCGGATCCGAACACAACCCCAGATTCCGAACACACCGATATCATCGAAGGCTCAGCCACCGAAATAACACCGTCGACCCATCTCATTATGGCAGTCATTTCCCCATGGAGCGAACCCTTCTTGGGCTACCTTAATAGGAAGGAAATTCCCGAGGATCAGAATGGGGCCCGCCGCATTGTCCGGCGTTCGAAGGCCTACAAGGTTCACGATGGAGAACTCTATAAGAAAAGCGCTACTGGAGTCCTTCAAAGATGCATCTCCGAGGAGGAGGGGCGGCAGCTCCTGGCTGAGATTCATGACGGTCTTGGCGGGCACCATGCCGCAGCTTGGGCCCTTGTTAGTAAGGCCTTCCGTTCATGGTTTTACTGGCCGACGGCCCAAGCAGATACACAGGATCTTGTCCAACATTGTGTCAGATGCCAACTCTTCGCCAATCAAAGCCACATGCCCCCACTGCCCTACAAACAATCCCCATTACTTGGCCTTTTGCAGTCTGGGGACACGACATGGTTGGACCCCTTAAAGGAGCAAGCTATAAGAAAAAATATCTACTGGTCATGGTGGATAAGTTTACTAAGCGGATAGAGGCCAAACCAGTTAAAATGGCTAAGTCCGGGCCGGTGATAGAATTTGTACCCAGCGTCTGTCGCAGCCCTAGAATTGTTTGCAATTAGTGGCACAAGCATCCATGCATCTTTTCTAAATAACTTCTTTAATTTGAAATGGGGGATAGTAAACCCTAGCAGCAAATGAAATTCAACCAGGTTCAAACTTCAATCTTTTCAATGATCCCAAAATGGCCTTTAGAAATGTTCATCATTTTGAATTGGTCCAGCACCTCTGACAAAAATGATGCACATATTTCTAGGCCATCCTGGATTTTTGAATTAAATCATATGTTATTTGAAATTGGGCATTTAAATGCTATATAATATTTTGAATGCTCAATTAATTCTGAACTTATGTGAGGCCTGTTGGAAATATTCCAACCAGAGCCCACAATTATTTCCAGGATTTTTGGAAACGTTCTGGTATTTTTAATAAAGCCCTGAAGTTACAGAAATAATAGAAAACAGAAATAGAGGAGAGAGAGAAAACCTACCTGACTTACCTGTAGCGGCCCAGCTGGCCAGCCCACCTGCGCAGCCCAGCCCGCCTGGCCCCTCCCCTGTCGTCTTCCTCCTTGCCAGGAGGACGGGAGCGTGCCCGACGCGCGCGCACCGCCGTGCGCCACCTCCTGCTTGACGCCGAGGGCCTGGACCCCTCTGGCGTTGCCACACAGACCCCCTGGACCCTCGACCGCTCCTCCCTCTCCTTGCCTCGCCTCTCTCGCTCTCTCTCCCAAAGCTGAGCGGAGCTCGTCGCCGCCGTACGACGTAGACGCGGCCTCCGTGCTCCCCTTGCCTCCCCGACATGTCCACGAGCATCGCCACGCCTCCCTCGTCCTCTCCGTCCAGCCACGCCTCGTCGAGGCCATGCATCGACGCCATCTTCATCGTCTTCGTCGCCGGCCACCGGAGATGCCTCTCGCCGCCCGCTCGCTCCGGTGCTTCCCCGAGCACGCCGAGGCCACTTCTGCACTCGCCGTGAGCTCCTCTACCGATCCCCCCTACTCCCATGTCCATTAGCTCATCATAGCCCACATTTCCGCCGAGACCGAGACCTCACCGGCACCGGACTTGTCGCCGTCGTCGTTTTGGTTCGCCTCCGTCCAAACCAAGCGCGTCACCGCACTTAGTGCACCCCTAGGAGTTTGTAGCGCCCACCAGCTCCTCCTCCCATGCACCCTAGCGAGGAACTTGAGCACGACCGAACTCCGGCTGCCGCCCGACTCGACGCCGTCGTCGTTCCCGGCCACCCCAGCACCAACCAACGCCACTGTTGGATGCGCCACACCGCCAGCTACCCGTAGCACCAACCCGCGCATCAAACCGTAGCCGGAGCAACGTTTCCAATGCTCTCCGCCATCTCGGCCTCGCCGGTGACTCAACGCCGGCAGGTTTGACCCCGTCTGACCAGGTGTTTGACCTCTCTCTCTCTCTCACTGACATGCGGGCCCCGCCTGGCTAACTAAGTTAGTTAGCGATAATCCTATTTAGGTTAGTTAGGTTAGTTGCTGACATGTGGGCCCTGGCCCCTGTTAATTAGCTAAGTGTTAAATTAACTTAATTTTAAACCCACGGTCACTGACGTGTGGGTCCAGGGACCAATTAGCCTAGATTAATTGATAGTTAGTGCTAGTTAACCCTGTCAGTTGACTGAGTCACTGACTAGTGGACTCCACTAGTCAGGTTTGACCTGGACGGCACCTGTTGACCTGCTAACGTCGACATGTCCTAATGCTGACGCAGTATTAAATTTTCTGGATTTATTAATAACCAAGAAATTCCAGAAAATTGTATAAACTTCTAAAATTCATAGAAATTAAACCGCAACTCCAAATGAAATAAATTATATATGAAAAATGATCAGAAAAATATGAAGAATCTGTTTATGCCATGATCATGCATGTTTGAACAAGTTAACCTCACTGAATAGGACAAATTATGATTATGGCAAATTATGAAATAACATTTGGAGTTGGAATTTGATCTTGTTTGAGTTCCACTTCAATTAAATTGGCTAGATATTGCATTAGGTCAATTCAGTACCTTAATATGTCATGTCATTCATTCGCTTGTGCATTGCATTAATTGAATGTTGTTTATGTTCCCTTGCCGGTAATTGTCCCCTCTCAGTAGACGTGTTTCGGCAATATGATCGATGACACCGATGAGGAGCTATACTATCTTCAGAAGTGCCAGGGAAGCAAAAACCCCTTGCTCATTCCTATACAGTCCCACTCTCTCACTCCTGCTCTCTTTTACTGCGTTAGGACAACAATAATTCATCTGTTACTTCCTGTGGTAGTTGAACCCCTTATCCTCTGCATGACCTGTCATTGCCATAGTAAATAGATGAAACCCAGTACCATGAGTAGGAGTTGTTTGAGCCCTGATGTGCCTACTCATTCATGCTTGTTTGTCATGCCTGCTATTGCATAGAGTTGTGTCAGGTCTGATTCATCGGGGATGAAACGGAGGTGTGTGAACATGTCCTACTGCTGAGAGCTAAGTGTGTGAACATGATTTGGTAAAGGTATCGATGAGAGGCCATGTAGGAGTACATGGTGGGTTGTTTCATTGAAGCCATCCTTAGGAACTGAGTTCTGTGTTTGTGATCCATGAAACAACTACTACCACACATTGGGCCCTGAAATATGACCCCTCTCGACTTACTGACCCCTCTCGTCCTCTGTCCAGGAGTTGCAACTAGTTTCTTGTGTTTATAAGTTATGTGCCGGCGGCCGTGCGTAGCGGTGACCCTAGGGGTGGGCTATGATGCGGTAGATACACCGTGGCCGGGTATGCCGGGCACCCGTTTGGCATCTCGAGAGAGACGCTACACATTGGTTGGGGCCGTTGAGGACACACCGGCCGGATTTCCTTGCGGATGGAACCCGAATAGGCGATAAACCTGGACTAGAGACTTGTGCGGTTAGTCAGGTCGTGGTCTACACCCACGTCGGCTTTCACTTGAAGTCTGCCAAGCACATGTCGTGTGCAGACGCTAAGTGGTGGAAACATGTGTGACGAAGTACACCCCTGCAGGGTATAAAACTATTCGAATAGCCGCATTCGCGGTAAAGGATTTCTGGGTTACCTATAACAGTTCATAGACAAGTGAAAGTGGATACTCTAAAATGCGCAAGATAAGCGTGAGTGCTATGGATGGCGTTCTCGTAGGGAGACGGGAGCGGATCCATAGTGGTGTATTGATATGGTGAATATGTGGACTCGTGTGCGCCACCTCAAAAGAGTTACTTGCAGTCGTAGTTTAAGATAGTCACCGAGTCAAAGCTGGCCTGCTGCAGTTAAACTCCACCCCCCCTTGTTGATACCGATGCATATGTAGCTAGTTCTGATGTATGTCTTGCTGAGTACTTTTGTACTCACGTTTGCTTAATTTATGTTTTGCAGAGAGACTTCAGTCTCGCTAGTAGTTTCGCGTGGACTTCGACGTTTAGCTTGATACCTCAACTACGATCTTGTGCCCTCAGCAAGATCTGGTAGATAGTCAGGCTTCTTAGCCCTTTTCATTTGTAGATGTCTGTACTCAGACATGTTAAGCTTCCGCATCTGCTTTGATTTGTATGCTATGATTGTTGGGTCATGAGACCCATTTTTGTAATATCTCGCTCCTCGGAGCCTAATGAATAAATATTTGAGTCGTAGAGTTATATTGTGATGCCATGTTGTATTTACACATATCGAGCATATTGTGTGTATGATTGAAATGCTTGGTATGTGTGGGACCTGACCATCTAGTTGTTTATCCTTGGGAGCCTCTCTTATGGGGAAATGTAGTCTAGTGCTTCCATGGGCCATAGTAGTCCGCTACAGCCCGGTTCACCGAAGTCCTACTAGCCCAGCACTACTACTCAGGACACTTGACTGGCCGGCATGTGTTTCACTTCGTTCCTGTGTCTGTCCCTTCGGGGAAATGTCACGCGGTGACATCCAGAGTCCTGCCTAACCTGCTACAGCCCGGGTTCCCGGAGTCCTGTTAGCCCATTGCTACAGCCCGGATTCACACGCTGCCGACCGACATGCTCGATGTGATTCATGTATGCCTGTCCCCATAGGTTGGTGCCGCTTTGGGTTCACGACTAGCCATGTCGGCCCGGGTTCTCTGTCATATGGATACTAGCGACACTATCATATACGTGAGCCAAAAGGCGCAAACGGTCCCGGGCAATGGTAAGGCGACACCCGTGGGAATACCGTGCGTGAGGCCGCAAAGTGATATGAGGTGTTACCGGCTAGATCGATGTGACTTGGAATCGGGGTCCTGACAGTGTCATACACCGTTATGGTGTCCCACACAACATCATCACTGATAACGGGTCTAATTTCACAGCCGACTAAGTGAAAACCTGGTGCGCTAATCTGGGCATCAAGCTCGATTACGCCTCTGTCTATCATCCGTAGAGAAACGGTCAAGTCGAACGGGCCAACAGTCTTATAATGAGCGGCATCAAACCCAGGCTGGTGCGGTCTTTGAAGGAATCAGACGCACACTAGGTCGAGGAGCTTGACTCTGTACTCTGGGGGTTGCGGACCACGCCCAACCGAACTACCAGATACACACCTTTTTTCATGGTGTACTGCGTAGAGGCTGTGCTGCCCTACAACATTATACATGACTCACCTCGGGTGTGCATGTACGAAGAGAGAGAGGCCGAGCTCGATCGGCAGGACATCCTAGACACCCTGGAGGAGGAGTGCGACATCGCAAAAACTCATTCCGCATTTTATCAACAATAGGCCCACGAATATCAAAGTAGAGAAGTACGTGACAAGACTTATTACGTTGGCGAACTCGTTCTATGCCTGCCAGAGAAGAAAAAGGACAAACTCAAGCCCAAATGGGAGGGTCCCTTCATCATTGACGAAGTTCTCACCAGAGGAGCGTACCGCCTGCGTGATGCGTCAGACAATCGCCTCGAGCCGAAGCCCTGGAACGCGGCTAGAATCTGACGATTCTATGCCTAAGCGCCGAACTCTTTGTTGGTCTACTTCTCACTGTTGTTTCCATAATGCTTTTTTTATTTCCTTCTCTCTCTTTTAGTTTTCCTCTTTAGCCTTAAAGCTTTCGTGCGGTTAGACCGCGCACCTCGGATGCACACATATGCCTTCAAATATGTACGTCCATTATACCTGGGGGCTTCTTGTACACAAGCTTGCTATTATTCTCCGGGCATCAAGCTCATCACATATACGTTTTCCCCATATGTACCTTTTCTTCGGCATTATATGCATCGATATGACTTAAGTTTTGGCCAAGCTGGGTTGCCTGGTTCCTGTGCTTATGCCCTACGTTCCCGTTAGTTCGGCTAGGGCATAAAGGGAGCACCTCTGCAATTGTTACTGCCGGGTCATCCGGATGTGTACCTCAGGCTGGGTGAAGCCGAAAGCTAGCATTCTTAAGGGAATATTCGGTCGGTGAATTAAAGATGTTTTTTTGCATTCGCTCCATTTGCGAATCCCCAGAAGATATATATATACACACATACATATATATATATATATATATATATACTGCGATTTTTTCAATCACAGTTCGGACATGCGCTCTAACGCATCCACACTCATGGAAAGGAACCCTTAAAGGAACTATTCTCTCTGGAAGATGTTTCTTACATAATATAATATAACATAACTAGCCAGATACAACTTGTCTATTCAAGCAACTATGACCCCTATGCCTGGTTTCCACGCATACCCCGGTCTATTCGGCCGCAGGGTATTCGGAAACACTCCGCGCCTTCGGGTCCAGAGGGCAAAGCGAAAAGGTCTGCCATGAGAATCGCTTTACAATTCAGCTAGACAGAAAAATACACAGTCATTTCAGCTCAAAAATTTCCTCCTCTATACCCTCCAGCAGGCTATCTAACTTACAATCCTGCCTGGAATATTTGGCAGCTACTGCTACTTGGTCATACACCAAATTAACAGGAACTTCCTTCCGGTCTGACCCTAGAGGTCCGACCCGAGCCATATGATTTGGGTCAAGCTTGGTGTACCGTGTCTTCACCATGGCCCAGGCTTCTCGAGCCCCTTCCCGGCAGGCCGTTATTTTCCACAATTGAAAGAGCCGTCGTGCCCCCTTGAATAGCTCCAGGAGCTCCTCCATCTTTCCTGGAGGGGAGGCAGCTGGCCACAAAGCTTTGGCAATGCTTCGCATCGCCTGCCGAGCTTGCTCATGAATACGCGACAGCTCATGTAGCAGATCTCCTGAGAATCCGGACATCTCATCTTTTGGACGGCCGGTCAGCATACCTACAGATATAACTCTGTCAGTTCCTAATATCTCCAAACTATTATAAAGTAAAGTCGGCCACATACTGAACATGCCACCGTGCAGCCTTTTATTCTCCTTCACGGAGTCGTCCAGTTGGGCCCGTACATCTTTCAGATCCTCCCCAATCGGGTATTCGAATCCTGGAGCTTGTTCTTCTCTAGTACAACTTTTCTGAGCACACGCTTACCCGCGGCTAGTAGCTTCTTGGCTTCTCGTTCTCCGTCTTGGTCAGCTTTTAGTTGTTCTTGCACTTGACCTATTGATCCTGATCGGAGTTCGACACGGGCAGCAGTTAGCTGTGTCTGGCACTTTTCTAGCTCTTGGGCTAATAGGTCGTCCTTCTCCGTAAGAACCTGGTTATACAACGATACTTAAATCAGTTGTACCAACTGCTTCAAGTCTCGGAGGCTACTGGCATATGGTTATCATAGTCAAACAAAGTAAACTTACCTGCACATCTTTTAAATGCTGCTTTGTGGCTCTGTTAAGCCCATCTCGAGCAGCTCAGATATATGGATCAGCCGACCTAAAGGCGTTAAATGCCTCTTCTGAAAAACCAGGGTCTTGTAAAACGGCCCTGGGGCGCCGATGATTCAGGGCACTCTCCACTTCCGAGTTGCTGACGGATACATCATCCGAATCCTCGGCTGGAGGACAGTCCAGCGTCACCCCCACATCAACCCCCGTCTTCACGGCAGGATCTGGATCCTGGCTGCGAGAAGTATGACAGGCCGGACCCCCGGATATAGTCCGACACACCTTTTTCCTATTACAGGGTAAACGGAAAGGTCATAGTTCGATGTGACTGCCCAGGTGCATATTTGCAAATTCATACCTCTTTGATGAAGGCTCGGTTGTATCTTTGTTTGCCTTACTCTTCGAAGGCTTGCCAGGTGTGGGGGACACTCTCTTCGAAGATGCCCCCAGGGCAGCATGGCGCGCTGAACGCCCCCCCTCCTAGAGCACAGGGCAGTGCGGCGGGTGAGGAGGAATGAGAAAACTCTCTTGGACAAGGTATCTCTGGATTACTTACATGAGAAGCAAGAAGGAGACCGGGGTAATCATCGATGATGGGTACATCTGTACCGTCATGGCTCATCTGATAGAATATTCCATCCTTGAGCTCCACAAATATGTCCGGATCCTCTTCATATCCGGGGTCAAGATCCCGGTTGCGATTCTCCGGCTGAAGAGCAGGGTCATGGATCCCCTCGATAGCCTTTCACCATTCCCGTTATAAGCGGATAAGATACTGCCCGTCAAGAATGATTCGGGGAGAGGAGTAAAATAGTGGAGCTGAAGCTTACCTAGCTGGGAGGATTATACATGGAAAATCCGTCTCAATATTGGAGACGGGCGAACTCCTCCTTCTCCCCTTTACACAGCTCGGCCAGTATTTTGGCCAGGGCGGCGGGAGTCTTCGGGCCCTTCCGACCATAGCTTGAGGCGTCGTCTTCCCCGTCATAATGCCACATGGGAAGCCCTCTATATTAGAGTGGCCGGACCCCCCGCGCTATAGAGATCGCCATTACCTCGACTATTGACAATCCGGACTGGGCAAGCGTCTTAATCTTGCCCAGCAGCAGGCTGATCTCTGCACTATCCTCTTCCTGGAGGCTCCGAGGATGCCAGCTATGGCGTTTCTCGGCGGGGCACTTGAAAACTCGGGGAGGCCCATACGGACGGGGTCGGGTAGAGCGGCATCGTCGATGTAGAACCATTCGGAAGGCCACTCTTTGGAAGCTTTCTTCGGCGTGCCGGACAGGTGTCCGGTCCCAACGATGCACCACACTTCGGCTCCTCCCACTTCAAAAATTGACCCTCCTTGATTACGAGGGACGAGGTAGAATAGTCATATCCATAAATCAAAATGGGCCTCTCGGCCCTGGAATAGCTCGCATAGAGCGGCGTAACCCACAATATGAAGGATAGAGGCAGGAGTGAGACTGTGCAGTTGGAGGCCGCAATACTCCAGCAGACCACGGAGGAAGGGATGGATTGGAAATCCGACACCTCTTAACAAGAAGGGGGCGAAGCATACTCGTTCTCCCCTGGACGGATTGGGGAAGGTCTCCATTTGAGCCCCGCCCTTGAAGGACGTCATCCCTCCTCGTACGGGGACCAAGTCCGGGGGGGAGAAAGCCCTATGTTTGAAGCTTCGCCAGCTGACTGTGGGATATGGAACATCTCTCCCAATCACCCTTTTTGGAGCCATGGCGCTAGCTATGTTGGGGTGGTTTTTTCTTAGCAAGCCCTGAGGATTTTTTGCGGTGTGTGGAATGGATCTGAGATCTATTCTCTTTAAATAGGCACCTTTGTGGTACGGTCGCGGTGGTATACGCAAAAAATACCCCGACCTCTCGCATTCGCTCGACACGTGGAAACTAAAGTTGTTGATTCACAGAAGCCGAGGGGTACAACATTAAATGGAAGGCCGAACACACTACTCGAAAGTCATCGGTGGAGGAACCCGCCTTGCAATGCCGAAGATAATCTATGTGCCCAACACCTCATCATTAAAGACTGGTTCGGGGGCTACTTAGGGAGTCCTAGATTAAGGGGTCCTCGGGCGCCCGACCTATTAGCCATGGGCCGGACTGATGGGCTGTGAAGATATGAAGACCGTAGACTACACCCGTGTCTGGATGGGACTTTCCTTGGCATGGAAAGCAAGCTTGGCGGCCTACTATGTAGATTCCTTTCTCTGTAACCGACCTTGTGTAACCCTAGATCCCTCCCGTGTCTATATAAACCGGTGGTCTAGGTCCATAGATAGGCCGAATATTCATTACCATAGTCATACATGCTAGACTTCTAGGGTTTAGCCATTACGATCTCGCGGTAGATCAACTCTTGTAATACTCATATTCATCAAGATCAATCAAGTAGGACATAGGGTATTACCTTCATAGAGAGGGCCCGAACCTGGGTAAACATCGTACCCCCTGTCTCCTGTTACCATCGACCTTAGACGCACAGTTCGGGACCCCCTACCCGAGATCCGTCGGTTTTGACACCGACAGCCGCCACCGCGTCGTCGACCACCGTGGCCGCCAGCCCACCATCGACCTCCGGGGTCATCACCCGCTCCGCCACCACCGCCCGAAGGCGGGAGGCGGAGGTGGATGCCCGCACGTGCGACAGCGACCTTGCACGCTACACCGATTTCCTGTGGGAGAAGGAGGAGCGCCTCGTTGAGCACGCAAAGAGCCTTACCGCCGTAGTGGCAGCGGCACACGCCTCCTCAGAGGCGAGGAATCAGGAGATCTACTGGGAGAACCACCGCTTCGAGAGGGGTTGTCTGGAGCGGCAGAGGGCGTTCGAGGCGAGTGTCGCTGAGGCTACATTACCGGCTGGCACCGCATTGCGGTTGCCCAGCTCATCGGTAGGCTCCTCCTCCTTCACCTCTTACTGAGCCTGCTCGGCATAGGAGAGGCAGCCAGAAGTAGTACAAAGCCCCTCCGCAATAGTAGTAGTATTTAGGGGCTATTTGTTCATTTCATCTGACTATAGATGTGGTGGAACTGTACAACGTACTTAAAATTAGCTAGTATATATAGTTGAACTAGCTATTTCAGTACGTGTTTGGCAACAATTGGGGAAAAGTTTGGTCAGTTCAGCTATCGAGTTGAACTGTTTGTATAAGTTAAGAACGACTACTTAATCTATGAATGAAATCTATGCTTAATTACTATATTTTAGTTGCAAAAATTAGATACTGCTAGTGATTTCTAGCTTCATATTTTAACAAATCGCAGTGTTACAAGGATTGACAAATCTTACCAAATTGTTTGTACGTGGTTCCACACGAGTCATCCAAAACAACCGTTTGCGTTGAAGGGATGCACATATGCTGCGCTGCTCTCACTTTGCATACAGGTGTTCTATCGAAAACGTTTGCGATCAAGAGTTGCAGAAATCCTCCTTGGCACATTTTCTCTTGGCTTCCTGGGGAAGCTGTCGGTTTGCATACAGGTATTCTAACTAAAACGTTTGCAATGAGTGCTTTATATTTAAAAAGAAAATTAAACTGCTGCATGGGCGCCATTAATGGAGAGGATGTGAGCAAGGTGGGTGGCCATGGAAATCAAAGGGCTCGCTTCCCAGTGAGCTTGTGCAGCATACAGCTCGCACGCTTCCTGGGGAGCCTACGCACTCAAGGACAGCTTGCACGCCTCTCGGTTATCCTGGGCACTGGATGCCGCCCGCACGCCTCCTGTTCAGTCAAGGTCAAGCAGCTGTTCGCACGACACCTCCTACAGCCATTAAAACCAAGACATGTGGCGTCACGTGAATGGTTAACAGAATTTTGGATTTCTTACATGGGACCTAAGCATGCACCCAAGGACACATATTTGATTTTTCAACCAATTAATATGCACTGGAGCATGTGCATGTAGTTCAAGTTTGAATTATGCACATAAATGCATTGAAAACTCAGTTAATGCATAAAAGTGTCCAAATGAACCCCGAAAAATCAAAAAAATTCAGACAACACTCTTGTTGTTCTATGTTGACACGAGAAAAAAAATTGAAAGCAATAAGAGGCAATGGATATTGTTTCGTCCACAAAGGTGGGATGTTCCCTATCGAAAACCATCATGCTTGTTTTGAGAAGCTCTAGTTTGTGAGAAGCATATACCCAAACCTGCCCCAAATGGGACAAAATTTGTACCACGGCATGTTGATGCCGCTCCATGATAGCATGCCAGAGATTCATGAATTTCGGACGAGTTTTGGATTTACTAGAATTTAAAAACCATGCATCTCAATGTTTTGCCGGCAATCAACGGTGCCCCGGTGTTTGAAATTCATTCCCATTTCTTGCATGGGACCTTAGCATGCACCCAAGGACACATGTTTGATTTTTCAACCAATTTATATGCACTGGAGCATGTGCATGTAGTTCAAATTTTAATTATCCAGATAAATGCATTGAAAACTCATTTAATGCATAAAAATGTCCAAACGAACCTCGAAAAATCACACAACACTCCTGTTGTTCTATGTTGACACAAGAAAAAAATTTGAAAGCAATAAGAGGCAATGGATATCGTTTCGTCCACAAAGGTGGGACATTCCTTACCGAAAACCATCATGCTTGTTGCGAAAAGCTCCAGTTTGTGAGAAGCATATACCCAAAGCTGCCCCAAATGGGACAAAATTTGTACCACGGCATGTTGATGGCGCTCCATGATAGCATGCCAAGTTTCATGAATTTCAGACGAGTTTTGGATTTACTAGAATTTAAAAACCATGCATCTCAATGTTTTGCCGGCAATCAACAGTGACCCGGTGTTTGAAATTCATTCCCATTTCTTGCATGGGACCTAAGCATGCACCCAAGGACACATATTTGTTTTTTCAACCAATTTATATGCACTGGAGCATGTGCATGTAGTTCAATGTTGAATTATGCACATAAATGCATTGAAAACTCAGTTAATGCATAAAAATGTCCAAACAAACCCTGAAAAATCACAAAAATTCACACAACACTCCTGTTGTTCTATGTTTACACCAGAAAAAAATTGAAAGCAATGACACTGCGTTTGGCTGTCTCCATTGAAGGCCTGGAATGTGAATTGCTATTCCTAAATATCAATTCATATGTTTGGCTGGACACCGAATTGGCAGACTGAAATGAAACGAAAACGTTGGCCGAATTACCTCCCATGTGAAGTGCCCGCCCACAATATGGAGCCACCCCGCTCCGAATCGTGCTGAAATCAGCCTCCCCGCAAAATATACCGCTTCGTCGGTCTTTCTCCCTCCCCCCTCGCGAACAGATGTAGAAAATGGAGGCGACCACCATGGACTTGGCCGGCGACCAGAAGGCGGCGTCGCAGGTCGATCCTTCTCATCCCTGCTCCGCCTCCTCCTACCAGGTCACTATTCTTCCTCCCGGGTCGTTGCTCACTTCCCCATCCCTTGTCCCCAGATCTCCCCTGGTCACGCATCTCCCCCATCGCTGGTCAGTCTGATTCCTCCATGGGTGAGCCTCCCTTCCCCATCCCGGCGGCAGTCGCTCCTCCTTTCCCCATCCCCGATTGCTTCTCCTCCAGCGGTGCCCCTCTCTTTCCCGTCGACGGTGTCCTCGCCATCATCCCCTTCCCCTCGTGCTTGCCGGCATGGATTTCCTCTACTCTGGATCCCACGGCCGTCGGAGTTTCCCATACATGAGGAGCTACGCCTGCACGAGCTTGGCCCATCATGCTTGCCGGCGCACTCCATCCCGGTCGCGGATGGTCGGCTAACTGTCGGGGACGACTGCGTCCTGTGCTCCTCCCGGCTGTTCGGCCAGCTCCGTTCATGATGCAAATCATACACACCATCAATTCCATTGCATGGCATCCAAATGTAACATTGGTATTGCTTGATTATCTAATTCCAACAGGCAATATTTTGTACATCCAAACATCTGTATTGGTATTGGAGCCCATTGCAATACAAAGGTTGATTTGGTATTGGAACCAATGCAATTCAGAGGCTCTCAATGAGGACATCCAAACGAAGCGTAAGAGGCAATGGATATTGTTCAGTCCACAAAGGTGGGACGTTCCCTACCGAAAACCATCATGCTTGTTGTGAGAAGCTCCGGTTTGTGAGAAGCATATACCCAAACCTGCCCCAAATGGGATAAAATTTGTACCACGGCATGTTGATGCCGCTCCATGATACCTTGCCAAGTTTCATGAATTTCAGATGAGTTTTGGATTTACTAGAATTTAAAAAGCATGCATCTCAATGTTTTGCCGCCAATCAACGGTGCCACGGTGTTTGAAATTCATTCCCATTTCTTTCATGGGACCTAAGCATGCACCCAAGGACACAGATTTGATTTTTCAACCAATTTATATGCACTTGAGCATGTGCATGTAGTTCAAATTTGAATTATGCACACAAAATGCATTGAAAACTCAGTTAATGCATAAAAATGTCCAAACGAACCCCGAAAAATCAAAAAAAATCACACAACAATCCTGTTGTTCTATGTTGACACGAGAATTTTTTTGAAAGAAATAAGAGGCAATGGATATCCTTTCGTCCCCACAGGTGGAACGTTCCCTACCGAAAACCATCATGCTTGTTGTGAGAAGCTCCGGTTTGTGAGAAGCATATGCCCAAACCTGCCCCAAAAGGGACAAAATTTGTGCCACGACATGTTGATGTCGCTCCATGATAGCATCCCAAGTTTCATGAATTTCAGACGAGTTTTGGATTTACTAGAATTTAAAAACCAGGCATCTCAATGTTTTGCCGGCAATCACCCGTGCCCTGTTGTTTGAAATTCATTCCCATTTCTTGCATGGGACCTAAGCATCCACCCAAGGACACATATTTGTTTTTTCAACCAATTTATATGCACTAGAGCATGTGCATGTAGCTCAAATTTGAATTGTACTCCTGAAATGGCTAGAAAACCAATTTAATGTATAAAATGTTCAAACGAACCCTGAATAATTGCAATTCCTTTGCGATACACATATAGTTGCATGTTCACTCCAGATAAAAGGTCTAGCAATTCAAACACCGTCCATTGCCACTGTGACCCCATTATGTAATTCAAATCAAGATGAAAAAACAAGTAGATCGCACATAGTTTATTATCAGCAACTGTGTGAGATGTAGTACAAAATATCTTGGAGCACCATCAGTGTATAGTACGCCTATGGCTTACGCGAGAAGGTGCGTCGGCTACAGTCCACAGTCGGCGTCTCAAGCACACTAGCTCGCTCCCCAACTATCATTTCAATGTTCAATCATCGCCGGTGAAAGATGGGCACATGGACCCACGTCGTGAGGGCAACTTCGATGGCCCACTCCGGTGAGAGCGCGGCAGCATTTTGCGACCGGGCGGCAAAGGTAGCCCAAACGGCCACTGTTGCTTCTCAGGTGGCGGCAACAACTTCTACCTCAGGGATAGCAACTGGCGAGAGCGGCACAACAGCTATCCGTTCCGCAGCGGCGGCCTTAGCCCTGATGGAGGCCGCCCACGACCATGTCGAGGCCGCCCACGCCCAGCTCCTGGTGGTCACCGCACAAACCGAACGAAGCTTCTCCGACAACGGTCGGCAACCCACGGCCGAAGAGTTGGCAATCGCCGAGAGCGTTTGAGCAGCCGTCCATTCCTCCGCCGCATACCTTGCGATGACGGAGCCCGTCCAAGCCCATAACACGTCCGCCCACGCCCAGCTCGTGGCCGCCTTTTCCAAAGAGATGGCAGACACGGATGGCGAGATGTTTGTCGAGTATGGTGCAATGGATGCCATGGAGCCCCTTCCCCAGGAGACCGTCGAACACGAGCTGGACATGGAGGCGGCGGCGGAGATCGACAAGCACCAGCCGTAGTAGTACTCTATGTTTTGTTTAATTAACAGTGCATGTCTTTAATTTGTTAGAGTAACTAGCAAAAATGCCTGTGCGATGCAACGGGAGAATAAAACATCATAACCAATAAACATGTATCGATCAAGTCTCTCTCTACCGGATCCATGTCTTATATTTTAACACGGTATCCTATAAGACTCATCTTATTTGTGTTGCTGTTTATCCTCATGTCCGTCCTCGTCAATGGTGGTTGTAGTGGTCACCAAACATGGTGAATCATCTCAAGGCGGTGAGCACGTCCAACACACGGCACATGTGTCGCTTAACCGTGCTAGCGCAAGAGAATGTTTAAAATCTAAAATAATGTCATCAAGTTGGATGAACCATGCCAGAGCAAGAAAATGTTTTAAACTTAAAATAGTAGTCAAGCTGAGAAAAAAACATATCAACCTAAAGGGGTCAATCACCCTAAGGGCAGTGTTGAATTAGAAATAATATTTAAACTCATATTCTTTCGTTTTGTTTCCCCTCCCCTATGAGAGAGGCGGAACAGAAGGCGACCCGGCTACCACCGTCCTCCGACAGTAACTCGAGGGGTTTCTCCTCTCTCTGGTAGCCGTTCCGACGGCGGCAGGAGAAGGGGGAACCTCACCGTCTCGTCGATGGCGTGTAGTTAGGCTAGGGCTAGATTTTCTTGATTCACCAGTTTCTGTATTGACAGTTATGGTGGTGGCGGCATGGAAAATCTGCTTCGGACTCGTTTTCGGTGGGTTGATGTGAGGCAGCCGGCAACGAATCTGGTAGTAAGCTAACCAATCGAGGCTGGTGCGGCGGCTGTGTCGGTCTCGAGGTGGAACTTTTTTTTGCTTTGGCCCCGCTGTCATGGTGACGCATGCTCCATCCTCAACATGAGGGTATGGAGCTCTAGTAGGAGTGTGGTGACTCTGGATTTGCAGGTTCTCGTGGGTGGCGGCTCTTCATCATCATCGTTCAACAAACCGACGCAAGTGGCGGCATAGTTTCGATCTGGCTTATCTCAGGCGCGATGGTCCTCCTGGACTAAGGATGTGATTTCCTAACGTCTTTATTCCGTGCACACAACTAAGGGTTTCCCCGACTCTGGGAGGGAGTGGCAGAGATGGCGACAGCGGCGCACCCTCATCCCTCGTTGGAGGTGTGGCTAGATTGGTTCCCCATGGTGCAGTTTGTAATGTCATATTTTTCTTGAGTTGTGTTGTATCACTGCTTATTTTCAATAAATCAATATAATCTGGGGTCCTTCTCGCAAAAAAGCAAAAAATATCAATATAAAAGGGATTTTAAGTATGGTCATGCACGTACATGTCTCAATGTATATGGTGTGCTCCTCTTTTATTTAATTATTAGCTAGCCACTTGATCGATTCTCTCTCTCTTCCACTGAAGCCGCGTCCCTTTCCACCGGTTTAATTAAAACAACTATTAGCTAGAATTCCCGTGGATATTGCTAGCCCGTCCACGGCTGCCTGAGCACCGTATGGCCTTCGCCGCGGCCTTCCGCACCTTGCACGGCGTTTAAGGCCGGAGGCACCGTGCCTCGTCCTGCCCGGCCATCGGCACGCTCCCGGCCATCGAGAGCATCCCCTGCCTCAGTGCCTCTCCACGCGAGGCAGCACCGGCCGGGAGTACGGCATTGCGGCCTACGCCATAGCGAGCGTGGTGGTTGCGCCGAGCCTGCTACTGCGGGCCAATATGACATCAAGTATGCCGGCCGGGTGGCCGATGGTCGTGCGCAAGGAGACCATGTGTCGATCTTTGTTTGGTCGTACATGCATGCATGCTTTTGTTTCCGTCGTTTCCCATGTCGCCTCATGAATGCCTACTTTTTCTCTTGCTGTTTTCCCACGTCTCAGGTGCCACGTCATTGCTAGTTTTCTAGAGGTATATTAACTGGTCTCGGTCGATGTGAAAGACCGAGGCGGTACTTTTAAATATGTGAAGCCATTGATGCGACTCCTGTACATGCAGGTATTTTAGCAAGGATCAAGATGGATTGCGTGTGCTTCTTTCGGCCAAGGCCGAGCCAGAAGCATAAGGCCCAACTGGACGTACAAGCACATGGAGGCAACTTATTTTCTGACGGATGCACATTTTAGTACCACCTTGAATAGATTTTAAATTCAAACTGAAAGCGTAAAATCACGGAAAGAAGCGTATTGTGACGGTGAACCCATGGAGTCAATCCATGCTTTATTATTAGGGATAGATGTTTAGGTCAGCTAGCTCTATTTAATTGTTGAACTTGCTCGATTAAGAAGTGTGGGTGTGCTGTAGTCTCCTTTGTGTACCCAAATTATGGAATGACATGGATGACCACTATAACCATGGAAATTTTAACCAAAACTTTTGACATTCAAACTCATCACACACGGGTGAAGCTATTTGAATCGTTTGTGATGTCCACATATCATACACAGTTCTGAGTAAGGGACTGTGTCTGATGACACTTTGTGCGCCAGTTATTTGGCTGAAGCGATTCCAAATTTTTGGCTTCCGTGGAAATATCTACCTCCCCGCCCCTCCCCCTTACCAAAAGCCACATTTCCCCTCTTTCCACCTTTCTTTCCAAGTTGAAACCTTCACTCCTTGCTTGGAGCGCCGCCGCCGCCTCGCCAGTGACACTCCTTCCTGCTGGTCGGCCTCCTCTATCCAGGCAGGTAGTCCACACCTGATCCCCATCCCGCTCCTCATTCCACATCCCACATGCCTCGACCGCTGGCGCGAGCGCGACACCTTCCACCAAAATCACCGACCCCTCCACGAAATAAGCGCCGGCCTAAGCCATGGTGCACGCAGTATAGCCAGGACCTCAAGGAGCATTTGGCAGCGGAGAAGCAAATCGCGGCCACATGCATGGATGAGGTCGCGATGGCTGCCATTCATGCCGACCCCCGGATCTGGGAGGAGCACCTTGCCAATTGCTAGCTATGCCGGATAAGCATGCTCGGTTTACCCTTTGCGTGTGCTGCTCTTGCCTTTCCTTCACAAAATCTAGTGAATTGTGCTATCTAATTTCACCATGCAATCTGTTGCTCTAGTGTATATGTTCTATATGTCATGCAGTGTGGTGCTCACTTATTAATTGTTTTGTTAATTAGTTGTCGTCTTCAGTTAACTGTTTGGTTTAATTCTGCAAATGTGATGTTCAATTCTTCAGGCTGCAATTTTGCATTGTCTTCCATGTGAGAAATAAATTGAATTTATCTTTACAAAATTATGGTTGCATTCAGTTATTGTATACCATGTGAGGAATAAATTGAATTTTGTTGTAGTGAATACACCAGAAACAAATACAATTGCTACAATTGGCTGTAGTTAACTGTTTGGTTAACTCTCTGATCTTCTATTAGGAGTATGTTATATTGTGTAATGTGGTGCTCAGTTAATGTTTGGTTCATTTGTTGTGGTGTTTAGTTAACTGCTTCGTTCAATGTTATATTGTGCAATGTGCTACTCAGTTAATGTTTGGTTCATTTGTTGTGGTGTTTAGTTAACTGCTTCATTGAATTCTGCAATGCGATGTCCAATTGTCGTGGGTAGACTTTTGTATTGTTGTGCATGTGAGGAATAAATCGAATTTGGCTGCACTTAATACATGAGAAACATATACAAGTGCTATATTTCCTAGTTCTTAATCGTGATTGGTTTGGGTAAATGGGTTTTCTGTGTGGCTTCAATTAATCTGATGAATCTGCAATGTGCTTATTTTTCATCAACATATTTTACTAATAGCATGCGGACCCTTACTTAACCTGATGACTAACTACCTTATATGTGTTGCAGGGAAACAATGGGAAGCACTGAGGTTTACAATCGAGGTTAGGACGTGCGTGGTCCATTGTCTAATAGCACATTATTGTGCAATTGCAAGAACCATTCTAATATTTTGGTTTTTAGCAATTTGGTCTTGCACATGTAGGTCCTGCTATCAGAGGTTTTGACCCACTGTTCGACCCTTTTTGCATATGGGGAAATGAGTTGTCCATGAATATCAATCAAATCAAGAAGCTCAGAAAGATTGTTAGGATAAAGAAATTAGCGACAAAAAACCAGATCTTTGTCTGCACAATGAAGAAGATATCAGTTCACTACAAGATGGTACTAACTATTATACATGCCTTTTTTATTCCTTTGCCCCATTTCCAATATACAGAAGATATTTATGCACATCCTTGTTTTTAGGCCTTTCCAACGCAGTTCACTGATGATTACCTCTCAAACCACCTCTATGATCAGGAGACTAGGAAGGTTTTTATACAACACCCACGGTTCAATATTGAAGTGTTCTTGAAGAGGTCGAAGGACAGATGGTCAATCGTCCACAGACACTGGCCTAAAGTTGCAAATACCTTCAATATGAATGAAGGCTCAATATCCGCCTTCCGCTTCAGCAGTTTTCCAGATGAGATGCATCTTTCTATATACCATCTATGATGCTAATTTCGAAAGGTTCTACATGTTGCATGTGGAACTTGCTGCTGGTGCAGTTGTGTAATGGGGTAGCTGAGTGCTGAAGCTATATCATGTTGTACTCTGATGTATTTCAATTATGAAATTCTGCTTCCTTAATATGGAAATTAAATATATTGTGTGCTTAATATGAATGTCAACTAGATTAATAAATGGATTATCAATAATAAGGCAATTAGCCTGCTAATGGCGAATTAGCCTGCTAATTGGGTTTTGATATTGCAAACGGTTGTTGAAAAATACCGTGGGCGATGACCTCAGGCAACACACATAGTTCCTAGGAATAAACCATGTTGGATCAATGAACAATCACACACGGCTTTCTCTTGAAAACTGTTTGCGTTAGGCCACCTTGCGCAAACGTTTACCACATAAAAACTGTGTGCCATGGACAGTCTTTGCCACACAGTTTCTTCTACAGACCGTGTGTGCTACATTCAATAACGCAAACGATTTAATGGGAAAAATTGTGTGTGATGTACCTGTGAACGGAAACGTTTTCCTTGGAGCGACTGTGTGGGATGTGCATACAAACGGAAACATTTAGCGGGGACTAACTGTGTGGGATGTACTTGCGATTGGAAACAATTTCGCCGTATAATTGCATTTTTAGCTCTACTGTACGTATTTCCGTATTTGAGTGTTCGCCGGTCGCACACGACCTCATTTTGCCGAACATGTGTGCCAGGAGGGCATATCCCTGACAGTTTATGGGTCGTGTGGGAAGGACCCCCCTATCGCCCACACTCACTTGGCAACGGTTTGAAATGCCGTTGCGGAAAGGGGTAAAAAACTGTTTGTTTAGGACCGACGCGCACTAGTGTTTGCATGATTGTAAGATAGCTAGCATGATGTTTTGATGTCATTTGCTACGCTAGATCATTGCACATCCCGGTAGACCGCCGGAGGCATTCATATAGAGTCATATTTTTGTTCTAAGTATCGAGTTGAAATTCTTGAGTTGTAAGTAAATAAAAGTGTGATGATCATCATTATTAGAGCATTGTCCCAAGTGAGGACATGATGATGGAAGCTATGATTCCCTCACAAGTTGGTATGAGTCTCCGGACTTTATAAAAGATAAAAGAGGCCAAAGAATACCAGAAAAAAATAAAAGAGGCCAAAGAAGCCCACCAAAAAAATGAGAGAAAGGAGAGAAGGGACAATGTTACTATCCTTTTTCCACACTCGTCCTTCAAAGTAGCACCATGATCTTCATGATAGAGAGTCTCCTATGTTGTCACTTTCATATACTAGTGGGAATTTTTCGTTATAGAACTTGGCTTGTATATTCCAATAACGGTGATATAGGGTATAACACTAGACGCCTGATCTTTCACGAAAGGAGCCGATCCCGCGAAGAGCACGAGGGACACAAAGGGGAAACACAAGATAAATCACAAGGGGGATCGAGGGGAAACACTCAAACCAACAAGATCCGGTCATGCATGTGCTAGATTCTCGAAACACAAAAGAGATACAAGATCCACGATCAATAAGGGATGATACAAGTGGCACGATCTTCTCCATGAGGAGGTCTTGGAGGTCTTCCCATTAGGGGTCTTGAATCCAAGTGGATCTTCTCCGAAGAGGCGACGGTCTCTCTCGGAGGAGTAGCTCTGGCTGGATGAGCGAGGCTCTATCTCATGTATGAGCTATCACAATGCTAACCCTAAAACGTAGGTAGGAGAAGAGTATATATAGTCTTGGCGGTGAAAGGGTACACGGGCCTCTGCCCAAGTCACTACACGCAGGCAGGGCCGAAAGTTCCGGGCAAGGTTCAGGGGAGGGTCTGGCCTAACCAAAGAGTTGGCACGGGAGGAGCTAGGTTGGCGTCCGGGGGCCGGAAGTTCTGGACCAGGTTCCGGGCTAACCAGAGAGTTGGCACGCTCGGGCTGGTCGGGGTCATCATAGGCCGGAAGCTCCGGGTCGGCCGGAGGTTCCGGGGCTGGAAGTTTCGAGCTTTGGCCGAAAGATCTGGGCTGGACAGAGAGTTGACGCATGTCTCTTCTTCTTCAGCTCCCGGCTCCGTGGCTTGTGCATTGTACTTGATCACACATAGCATCTCGGGCTTAGGCAGTAGCCATGTCTCACTCGAAGGAGAGGAAAAATCAAGTAGGAGTGATGTCACCTCGGATTGGATAGCACGAGCTCTTACTCTTGTCATGGGTCCACTTGGAGCTTGAATAGTTGAGGTAGTGTCCATTGGGATAACCGTGGGATGCTCCACATCATCTCCCCCCTTGGGAAAGATCTGACCTCGGATCGAAATCCTCATCACCATGGTATGGGGAGAGATCTTTGATGTTGAAGATGTCGCTCGCAGAGTACTGTCGTGTGGGATGTCGATCTTGTAGGCGTTGTTGTTGTAGCGTTCAAGCACCTTGAAGGGTCAATCGGCTCGAGGTAGTAGTTTGGACTTACGTTCATTGGGGAAGCGTTCCTTGCGGAGGTGTAGCCACACAAGATCTCAATGTTGAATATCATGGGTTGCTTGTTGACGTTGAGCTTGGTCGCGAGTCATTGTACTTGGCACTCGATGGTGTGCCTTGTATCTTCATGCATCTTCTTGAGGTAGTTCACTCAGGCACTTGCGTCCATGTTGATGCGCTCTTGTAGTGGTAGAGGAAGAATGTCCAATGGAGACAATGGGTTGAAACGTAGACGACCTCGAAGGGGGACTTGCAGGTAGTTGAATGTCCTGCGCGGTTGTCGGCATACTCGGCAATGGGTAGACACTCCTCCCACTCCTTGATGTTCTTCTTGATCAACATGCGAAGTAGAGTGGAGAGTGTTCGGTCCGTCACCTCCGTTTGGCCGTCGGTTTGAGGATGCTATGCCGAGGAGAATAAAAGCTTGATTCCAAGCTTGGCGCATAGAGTCTTCCAAAAGTATCTCAAGAACTTTGACGTCGTAGTCTGAGACAATAGTCTCTGGGATTCCATGAAGGCGCGAGATTTCTCTATAAAAAAGATTTGCAACATGTGAACCATCATCTATCTTGTTGCAAGGAATGAAATGAGCCATCTTAGAGAATCGGTCCACAACAACAAATACGGAATCTTTGCAACTTCTAGTTCTAGGCAAACCAAGCACAAAATCCATAATAATATCTTCCCATGGGTGATACGGAATTGGAAGAGGCATATAGAGACCATGGGGTTGAGCTTTAGACTTAGCTTTGCGGCATGTAGAGCACCGGTTGGTGAAGCGTGATACGTTGCAGAACATCTTGGGCCAAAAATAGTTCTTGGAGAGCGTAACAAATGTCTTGTCGCATCAAAAGTGTACCATTAGTCCTCCATGAGATTCTTGCAAAAGTAACAAACAAAGAGAAGACTCGGGGATACAAAGTTTGTTAGCTCTCATAAGATAATCATCTTTGATGTAATAGTGTTCCCAAGATGTATGCGTCAAACAATTGGCATATGTAATAGCAAAGTAGGATCATGCGCAAACAAGTCTTTTATGTGCTCAAAGCCAATGACATTTAGTTCAAGTTGAGTAACAAACATGCATATGAGGGAAAGAGCATCCACCACAACATTGTCCTTACCTTTGATGTACTTGATGACATAAGGAAATTACTCAATGAATTCACTCCACTTAGCATGACGCTAGTTGAACTTAGTTTGACCCTTAAGGTACTTAAGTGTTTCATGGTCGGTGTGAAGAATGAACTCATGAGGGCGGAGATAATGCCCCCAAACATGCAAGACTCTCACTAAAGCACATAGCTCTTTGTCATAGATGGGATAATTGAGTTGCACTCCGGAAAGTTTTTCACTACAGAATACTATGGGGTGCTTCTCTTGCATGAACACACCTCATATGCCATATTCGCTAGCATCACAATGTATCTCAAAAGGTTTATCAAAGTTGGGCAAAGCAAGCAAAGGAGCATGTGTAAGCAAATTCTTAAGCTCGTTGAATGTGGCATCTTGATATGGTCCCCAAACAAAGGGTGCATTCTTCTTGCTCAAAGCATGCAAAGGTAAAGCAATGGTGCTAAAATCCTTCACAAATCTACAGTAGAAACCGGCAAAACCAAGGAAACTACACACTTTGTTTCAAGTTGGTTGGTTGGGGCCAAGTTTTCATAGCGTTGATCATAGATTCATCTACATGAACACCCTTAGAAGACACAACCAAACCCAAGAAAACAAGCTTATCAGCACCAAAAAGGCATTTGTCCATATTAGCATAAAGGCGCTCTTTCCTAAGGGTTTTCAACATGGTTCTAAGATGGGTGACATGATCTTTAAGAGATTTGCTAAAAACAAGGATATCATCAAAATACACCACAATAAATACACCAATATATGGCCGAAGAACAAAATGCATGAGTCGCATGAAAGTACCGGGTGCTTCGGATAAACCCATTGGCATAATAAGCCATTCATATAAGCCAAATTTGGTCTGAAATGTGGGTTTCCATTTGTAACCTTCTTGGATGCGTATTTCATAGTAGCCACTTTTAAGATTAATTTTAGAGAAAATTGCGGCTCCACTAAGCTCATCTAGCATATCATCTCAACATGGAATGGGGTAACGGTAATGCACGGCAGTAGCATTGATAGGACGACAATCGGAACACATGCGATATGTACCATCTTTCTTGGGAACAAGGACTACTGGGACGGCACACGGGCTCAAGATTTCACGTACTTGTCCATTGTCGATGAGTTGTTGTACTTGCCATTGGATCTCCTTAGTTTCCTCGGGATTGACGCAGTATGGAGCCTTGTTAGTAAGGGGTGCTCCGGGGATGAGGTCGATGCGGTGTTAGATGCCTCATAGTGGAGGTAGACCCGGAGGTAGCTCGTCGAGCAATACATCTTGGAATTCCTGCAATAGAGAATATAACACTAAAGGTCGATTATGAGAGTTGTTAGTTTTGGGTGCCTCGTCCTTGCACAAAAGGACATAGTGCACGACACTTGTTGGGTTCTCACACACTTCTCTCATCTCACTTTTGGTGGCAAATAGGACTAAGCTCTTCTTTTCACTCATCATGGAGGCCCTCAATTTGGGCTTGTGGCGCTCACTCTCTTTTTGCTAGTTCGCTCTCTCACTATTTTCTCCACGATGGGTGGCTTGCTCGTTGGCGATCACTTGGCTTGGAGACATAGGTCGTAGCACATATTCGTTTCCTTTCATTTTAAAGCTATATTGATTTGTACACCCGTTGTGGATGACACCTCGTTCAACTTGCCATGGCCGTCTAATGAGGAGGTGGCAAACGGACATCAGAACAACATCACACTCCAAAGTATCTGCGTATGCTCCATTTTTGAAAGAAACTTGCACCATATGCTCGACTTGGATAGTGCCGGAGTCGCTTAGCCATTGAACTTAGTAGGGATGTGGGTTCTTCATCTTGACCAATTGGAGTTTGGAGGATAGTTCTTCACTTGCTAAGTTATGGCAACTCGCTCCATCGATGATGACTTTCATGGACCTTCCATTAATGCCGGCCTTGGTGTGGAAGATATGGCATCTTTGGCCTTCTTGTTGTTGTTGAAGTGTCAAGACTTTGGAGACAACAAGAGCGGGGCTTGAATCTTTGTCACAAAAGACTTGATCATCTTCATCTTCGTTCACTTGTCGGTGCATGGCCACTTGCTCAAGGGCTTCCATTTCTCCTTCACTCATGGAGTCATCTGTACCATCGTCGTTGAATATCATGGTGCCTTTGTTGGTACACTCAAAGGAGTTGTGGCCTCGGCCGCCACATGTGAGGCATTTGAAGGAACTTTATTTGATGTACTCATCGGTTGGAGTAGATGATGATGAAACTTTCGGCTTGAAGTTGCTTGTAGTAGGAGGACGACTTGAGGTTGTCGAAGTTTTCTTGTAACTTGACTTGTCGCCGTGGCTTGTAGATGGCTTGGTTGAGGTAGAAGGTGTTGGAGTCGTTGAATCTTGAGAGTTGGAGAAACCATAGGACTTGGATGAAAACTTGGCATACTTGAAGTCATCTTGCACTTGACGTTCCACTTTGGTAGCTTGATGCACTAGCTTGATGAGGTTCGAGTATGGTTGGAAGTCGGAAATCTCCTTGATAGGGTGATTGAGTCCATTCAAGAAACGTGCCATATTTTGCTCATCATCTTCCATGACATTGGGTCATATCATGGCAGTCTCTATTTCCTTGTAGTACTCTTCAACCCTGTTTGTTCCTTGCTTGAGGAGTTGGAGTTTCTTGAAGAGGCCGCAGTTTTAGTAGGTTGGGACAAAACGTGCTCTCATGACATCCTTCATTTGCGCCCAAGTTGTGATGGGTGGTTCACCTCTTGCCTCTCGGCGCTCAATGACTTGTTCCAACCAAATTAGGACATAGTCTTGGAACTCAAGGGATGCCATGGCGATCTTCTTCTCTTCCTCATAGTTGTGCAAGCGGGA
Source organism: Triticum monococcum (assembly GCA_034509565.1). NCBI lineage: Eukaryota > Viridiplantae > Streptophyta > Magnoliopsida > Poales > Poaceae > Triticum > Triticum monococcum. The sequence goes on from CM067845.1 coordinate 252,985,313, forward strand.
GATTTTGTCAACCTTCAATGCCCATGAAAGGGGTACTCTTCGGAGTCATTGCTTCCGATGAACTTGGGCATGGTGAACTTTAGCTTGCCGTAGCATTGCTCTTCATTGTGTTGGGGTCGAGGGTGATGACGTCCTTGACAAGGAGGATCGTCAACCTCATGTTGCTCTTACCATGGAGGATTTCCATTGTCTTCTTGCTCTTGGTGAACTTGGGGTTCTTGTCGATCTTATGGATGAGCTTGTTGAGCTTGTGGATGAGCTTTAGGAACTTGACGATGCACTCATGATTGAGAAATCCTCTCTTGAACTTCATCGCGAAGTGCCACTGGTACGCGTCGGTCCTATACAAATGGTTTTTAACCCCTTTCCGCGACAGCATTTTGAACCGTCGCCAAGTGAGTGTGGGCGATAGGGGGGTCCTTCCCACACGACCCAGAATCCGTTGGGGATATGCCCTCCTGGCACACACGCTCGGCAAAATGAGGTCGGGTGTGACCGATGAGCGCTCAAATACGGAAATACATACAGTAGAGCTGAAAAATACAATTATATGGCGAAATTGTTTTCGGTCGCAAGTACATCCCACACAGTCAGTCCCCGCTAAACGTTTTCATTCGTATGTACATCCCACACGGTCGCTCCAAGGAAAACGTTTCCGTTCATAGGTTCATCACACACAATTTTTCTTGTTAAATCGTTTGCGTTATGGAATGCATCACACACAGTCTGTAGAAGAAACTCTGTGGCAAAGGCTATCCATCAGACACAGTTTCTATGTGGTAAACGTTTGCGCAAGGTGGCCTAACGCAAATAGTTTTCAAGAGAAAGTCGTGTGTGATTGTTCATTGATCCAACACGGTTTATTCCTAGAAACTGTGTGCGTTGCCTGAGGTCATCGCCCACTGTATTTTTTGAACAACCGTTTGCAATAGCAAAACCCAATTAGCAGGCTAATTATCTGACTATTCATAATCCATTTATTAATCTAATTGAAATTTCATATTAAGCACACAATATATTTCATTTTCATAATTGAAATACATCAGAGTACAACATCATATAGCTTCAGCACTCAGCTACCCCATTACACAACTACACCAGGACCAAGTTTCACATGCAACATCTATAATCTTTCGAAATTAGCATCATAGACGGTACATAGACATATGTATCTCATCTGGAAAACTGCTGAAGCGGACGGCAAATATTGAGCCTTCATTGATGTTGAAGGTCTCTGTAACTTTAGGCAAGTGCCTGTGGATGATTGATCGTCCATCCTTCGTCCTCTTCAGGAACACTTCAATATTGAACCGTGGGTGTTGTATGAATACCTTCCTCGCCTCCTGACCATAGAGGTGGTTTGAGAGGTAATCATTAGTGAACTGCTTTGGAAAGGCCTGAAAACAAGGATGTGCATAAATATCTTCTCTATATTGGTAATGGGGCAAAGGAATAAAAAAAGGCAAGGTATAATAGTTAGTACCATCCTGTAGTGAACTAATGTCTTGTTCATTGTGAGACAAAGATCTTTTTGTTTTTTGTTGCTAATTTGTTTATCCTAATAGTCTTTCTGAGTTTTTTGACTTGACTGATATTCATGGACAACTCATTTCCCCGTATGCCAAAAGGGTCGAACAGTGGGTCAAAACCTCTGACAGCATGACCTACATGTGCAAGACCAAATTGTTAAAAACCTAAATATTAGAATGGTTCATGTAATTTCCCAATAATGTTCTATTAGAAAAAGGACCACGCATGTGCTAACCTCGATTGTAAACCTCAGTGCTTCCCATTGTTTCCCCGCAAAACATATAAGGTAGTTAATCATCGGGTTAAGTAAGAGTTCGCATGCTATCAGTAAAAAATGTTGATGAAAAATAAGCATATTGCATATTCATCAGATTAATTCAAGCCACATGGAATACCCATTTATCCAAACCAAGCATGATTAAGAAGTAAGAAATATAGCACTTGTATATGTTTCTCATGTATTAAGTGCATCCAAATTCAATTTATTCCTCACATGCACAACAATACAAAACTCTACCCACGACAATTGGACATCACAGTGTAGAGTTGAACCAAGCAGTTAGCTAAACACCACAACTAATGAACCAAACATTAACTGGGCACCACATTGCACAATATAACATACTCCTAATAGAAGATCAGACAGTTAACCAAACCAAGCATGCTTAACAACTTGGAAATATAGCAATTGTATTTGTTTCTCATGTATTTAGTACAACCAAATTAGATTTATTTCTCACATGGTATACAATAAAAGAATGCACCACAACTGATAGAGGCAAAGGTGTCCCGATGTTTCGATGAGATGGTGGCTATCATTTTCTGTGGGAGTCGACCTTGACAATCCGACTACGAACGTGCGAGACGTCGCGCCTTAGCAATCGCTAAACCAACTTCCGAGGGTTATTGACCACGCCGGAGCACGATCAACCTGACCACGAGGGTCTGTTTCCTGCAAGCAAACGAAGAACAAGCAAGAAACTGAGATTGCAATCTGGATATTGCGAATATAAGATGAAAGCTTTATTGATCAATGTGGGGTTCTGTGACGTCTTGGTCTGGTCGTTGGACACAAACAAAGTACGAGAAGTTGCAGCTATGGCGAACTTTTAATCTAAACAAAACCCAAAGTCTAAACGACGCCCTAAGGGCTGTATATATGGAGGAAGAGGGGGAATTTCGTGGCCCTTGAGGGTGGGGTTCGAAACCAACCCTAACTCTTGTTTCCCCACACATACGGACTCTAAAAATAGCCTATACTTAAGTATTTCGAAATTACATGGGCCTGGCCCATTAATAAGGTGACGCAGCACCTAGAATAGCCCATGGACGAATATTATGAAGTGGCATCTTGTATATTTCGTCCAAGGCTTCATGCACTCCTTATGGCGGCTTCAAAGTCCTGAAATCATCACTTGTAACTCCGTTCTTGATCCCCTTGCGCATGCCATCAACTCCATGCGTGTTCTTGCTCCAATGTTCATCCTTCTCCAAGCTAGGCCCTTCATTTGTAAGCAAAACAAATGTATCCAATTTAGGCAGCATCATAATCTCATGAATATTAGAATCATTACCAAGAAACGAAAGTACCTGGTAATTTAATTGGCGTGCGCGAGCTCTAGTAATTGGTCCAGTATATGTAACAGTAGGGGCTGTGGGTGTAACAATGGTATTGATGTCCTCATCATCCTCCCCTTCTTGAAATGAAGTTGTCCTCGACGGAAGCTCATCTTCCTCACCCAAATAAGGCTTCAAATCTACAATGTTAAAAGTGGGACTAACCCCAAAATCTGCAGGTAGCTCAAGTTTATATGCATTATCATTTATTTTCTCTAACACCTTAAAAGGACCATCAGCACGTGGCATTAGCTTTGATTTGCGCAGATTAGGAAATCTATCTTTATGCAAATGTAACCAAACAGGATCTCCAAGTGCAAACACAACATGTTTTCTACCCTTATCTCCAGCAAGTTTATATTTAGCATTCATACGCTCAATGTTTTCTTTAGTTAACTCATGCATTTTTAAAATCAATTCAGAACGTTCTTTAGCATCAAAATTAACCTTCTCCAAAGATGGAAGAGGCAACAAATCAATAGGTGCACGAGGTAGGAAACCATACACAATTTCAAAAGGGCACATCTTAGTAGTAGAATGCAATGAACGATTATAAGCAAATTCAATATGAGGCAAGCATTCTTCCCACATTTTCTTGTTATTCTTCAAAACAGCCCTAAGCATAGTAGACAATGTTCTATTGACTACTTCAGTTTGTCCATCAGTTTGGGGGTGACAAGTAGTACTAAAAAGCAGCTTAGTCCCCAACTTAGCCCATAAACATCTCCAAAAGTGGCTAAGAAATTTAGTATCACGATCTGAAACAATAGTATTTGGCACACCATGCAAGCGAATAATTTCACGAAAGAACAAATCAGCAACATTAACAGCATCATCGCTTTTATGACAAGGTATAAAGTGTGCCATTTTCGAGAACCTATCCACGACAACAAATATCCTATCCCTCCCCTTCTTTGTTCAAGGTAAACCTAAAACAAAATCCATAGATATATCCTCCCAAGGAACACTAGGTACAGGCAAAGGCATATATAAACCATGAGGATTTAGTCGTGACTTAGCTCTTTGACATGCAGTGCAGCGAGCAACAAAACGCTCAACATCCCGTCTCATCTTTGGCCAAAAGAAATGTGTAGCAAGTATATCCTCCGTCTTCTTGACGCCAAAGTGTCCCATTAATCCTCCTCCATGCGCCTCCTGCAACAACAAAAGACGAACGGAGCTAGCTGGAATGCATAGCTTGTTAGCACGAAACACAAAGCCATCGTTGAGAACGAACTTGTTCCAAGTTCTCCCTTCCTTATAATTCTGCAATACATCTTTAAATTCAGCATCATGAACATATTGATCTTTGATGGTCTCCAAGCCAAATATTTTAAAGTCAAGTTATGAAAGCATAGTATAACGACGAGACAATGCATCAGCAATAACATTTTCTTTACCCTTCTTGTGTTTAATGACATAAGGGAAAGTCTCAATGAATTCAACCCATTTAGCATGTCTACGGTTCAGTTTTGCTTGACTTTTAATGTGTTTCAAAGATTCATGATCAGAATGTATAACAAATTCCTTGGGCCATAAATAATGTTGCCATGTTTCTAAGGTCCGAACAAGAGCATATAATTGTTTATCATAAGTAGAATAGTTCAGACTAGGCCCACTCAATTTTTCAGAAAAGTATGCAACAGGTTTGCCATCTTGTAATAACACACCTCCTAATCCAATGCCACTAGCATCACATTCAAGCTCAAAAGTCTTATTGAAATTAGGAAGTTGGAGTAAAGGAGCATGTGTCAACTTATCTTTCAATACCGTGAAGGCTTCTTCCTGTGCGGTACCCTAAACAAAAGGCACATCCTTCTTTGTAAGCTCGTTGAGAGGTGCAGCAATGGTGCTGAAATCTCTCACAAAACGCCTATAGAAACCAGCGAGGCCAAGGAAACTCCGCACTTGTGTGACCGTTTTGGGCTGCGGCCAACTCTCAATAGCTTCAATCTTGGCTTTATCAACTTCAATTCCCTGTGGAGTAACAACATAGCCAAGAAAAGATACTCGGTCGGTGCAAAAGGTGCACTTTCCAAGGTTACCAAACAAACGTGCATCACGTAGAGCAATAAAAACAGCACGTAAATGTTCCAAATGTTCCTCCAAAGATTTGCTATAAATCAATATGTCATCAAAGTAAACTACCACAAATCGTCCAATGAAAGCACGTAAAACTTCGTTCATTAACCTCATGAAAGTACTAGGTGCATTAGTTAACCCAAAAGGCATGACTAACCACTCATATAATCCAAACTTAGTTTTAAATGCTGTTTTCCATTCATCTCCCAATTTCATACGAATTTGATGGTATCCACTACGCAAATCAATTTTGGAGAATATTATAGAGCCACTCAATTCATCAAGCATATCATCTAGCCTAGGAATAGGATGACGATAACGAATAGTAATGTTATTAATGCCTCTACAATCAACGCACATACGCGATGTACCATCCTTTTTCGGCACTAACATGAAAGGAACATCACAAGGACTAAGGGATTCGCGTATATAACCTTTGTCGAGCAGTTCTTGTACTTGACGCATAATCTCCTTCGTCTCCTCTGGATTGGTACGGTATGGTGCACGGTTGGGTAATGATGCACCGGGAATTAAATCAATTTGATGCTCAATCCCTCGAATAGGTGGTAATCCCGGTGGCACGTCTTGTGGAAAGACGTCAGCGAACTCCTGCAAAATGTTAGTGACAGCAGGAGGCAAAGAGGAAGGCACTCCCTCGAATGAAAATAATGCCTCTTTGCACACAAAAGCATAGCAAACAGATTTGCTAAAATCTAGATCATCAATATCAGATTTGGTGGCAAGTAAACATGCACTTTTCAATTTAATTTCAGAAGCAACACTAGATTGTTTATTATTATTAGGCTAGATTTGTTGCTCAAATTCTTTTGCCACAATCTGATTTTCACTCTTATTTTTCTCCTGTTTTACTTTATTAGCTCTATTAATATCATCTTTCAAAATGGAATCAGGAGTCATAGGAAGCAAAGTAATATTTTTATCCTTATGAACAAGAGTATACTGATTGTTTCTACCATGGTGAACAGAATTTTATCAAATTGCCATGGTCTACCAAGTAATAAGGAACATGCTTGCATAGGTACCACATCACAATCAACATAATCAGCATATGTAAAGATACTAAAATGCACACGAACAGTACGTGTTACCTTAACCTTGCCGCTGTTGTTGAACCATTGGATGTAGTAAGGATGTGGATGTGGTCTTGTGGTTAGAGATAGCTTCTCCACCATCTCTATGCTAGCCAAGTTGTTGCAACTCCCTCCATCTATGATCACGCGAACAGAACGTTCCTTCACAACCCCCTTTGTATGGAATAAATTATGCCTCTGATTTTGCTCAGCTTGTGTAACCTGCACACTCAAAACACGTTGAGCAACTAAACATTCATACCTGTCAGCATCTTCAGGAGCCATGTATTGCGTCTCATGATCAGAATCGTCTCCACCGTGTTCGTCACGCGTAATAAGAGCCAAAGTCTCCTCATCATAGTCACTAGCGGACTCATACCCACCATCCTTAGTAACAATCATCACACGCTTAGATGGGCATTCTCTCGCATAATGACCTCCACCCTTGCAACGTCGACAAATAATATCATGTGTTTGCCCTGTTGATGCCATGGATGAAGAAGAGCTCTTTGCAGGCCCAGAAGGTGTGCTCTTGGCAGATAGTGGTGATTGTGCCTGCTTTATTGTATCACGGTTGGAGGTGGCAGCCGACGGAGGCGCCGGTGTAGCAGAACGTGTGGAAGTAGATGATGCACGTGGTGTCCATGAGGAAGGTTGACCTGCAGAAAAATTAGTCCGCGCCAATGCCTGTCGATCCTGCACTTCACATTCAGCTTTACAAGCAAGATGGAATAAACGAGTGATATTAGTATAGTCCTTATACTCTAGAATCGTCTGAATCTCTCTATTTAATCCACCCATAAAACGTGCAAGCATAGCTTCATTCTCCTCAACAATGCCACATCTAATCATGCCAGTTTGTAATTCCTGATAATATTCTTCTACAGAATTTTTTCCCTTTCTTAAGCGCTGCAATTTTTGAAGTAATTCACGTTGATAATATGGTGGAACCCAACGAGTACGCATAGCAGTTTTCAAAGCAGCCCAAGTAGCAGGAATGGGATATAATCTACAATGCTCAGACCACCAAACACATGCAAAACTAGTGAATGCACAAACAGCAGCAGGAACACGTCTCTCCTCGGGATATTGTAAACATGTAAATCGTTGTTCAGTTTCTAACTCCCAAGTAAGATATATATCAGGAACATATCTACCCTCAAATGGTGGAATATTCAATTTTAGTTTAGGGAGATGGTCATGATCTCGTACCTGAGGGTGAGCCCTACCATTGCCATTATTTGCATGTGGACGACCTGGTGGTTGCTGTGCTGGTGGTGGCACGTAGTTCTGATTTTGATCAACCTCATCCTCGTAAACGCCAGCAAAATCATCCTCCTCCGCATCAGCAGCAGGAGCCATAGAAGTAGCAACAGCAGCACCAACAGTTTGGCTAGGTGCAAGAGGGAGACGGCTCGCTCGGCGGAGGGCTGTTTCACGATGTGTAGGTAGTCGTTGTTGTTGTTGTTGTAGAGGTGCGTTAGATGCAGCCGGTGGTGGTGGTGGAAGATGCGCGAGCAATTCATTAAACCTGTTATCGAGCTTTGTTTCGAACGTCTTCTCCATGTCATCTATCTTCTCCATGGCGTCTTCAAATCTGTTTAGCACATCTTGCACCTGTCCATTCATCATTTGCTGAAATTTATCATGCAACTCCTTATTCGTCATGTTCTCCCAGTCAGTCTCGTCGGCTTGTGATCCTGCCATGGTTAGCAGCAATAGAAACACACAAGAAGATGATCCTACAGACTACTAACAAGTGATGGTGGTGGCGGGTGTCACAAATCCGTCAAGCAAATCTCAAATTCTTACCAGTTCTTACCCAGCAGCAGGCGATGATCGGCAACCATTGTAGTCAAAACTCTCAAAAGCTTGGATAGAGCGATTGCCAGGGAGAGTCAAACGCACGACGTAGATGTATGTGGAGCTGGGAAGGCTTATAGTATGGTAGCAAAAAGGGTCAGTAATAATCAATTCAGAGATGCAAAGTTGAATAAACGCTCAACGACGGTACTGTGCTGGTCCTAGGCTAGACCGTGCTAGAGACGCGAGCCTAGAACACTAACAAAATCACGGCGCTGCATGTAAATAAGGGAAAAGCACACTCTGGAACTTTTTTTTCGCTCTTTTTTTTTGCGCTCTTTTTTTTGCGCTCCTCTTTTTTTTGCGAAAAATCACTATAATGGCGAGTGTCTCAAAACTCTTCCCTCGTCAAACTGGTAGGATGGCACGAAATTTTTTTTCACTTTTTTTTGGAAATCAGGGCAGCGACGACGAAAAAGTGCGACAAAAAATCACTATGATGACACGTGGCTCAGAAGACTCAGAAAAGCCTAAAAATAGGATAGGGAAAAAAATTTTGCCCGTGAAAATTTTGGCCTAAAAACTGCCCGGGGGTCTCCAGACTTTTTTTTTCGAGACCTACGCAGGCAAGGAAACACGAATCGGAATTGAGATTGATCTCAAAACAAACCTAATATGAGAAGAACTCGGATTGGTGGTGGATATATGGTTGTGGTATATGGCAGCGGTGGTGGTATATGGTAGCAGTGGTGTATATGGATACGGATTGGTGGTGGTATATGGATACGGAGTCAGAGCGGTGGCGGATAATCAATGGTGGTAGATGGGCGATGACGGTGCGGCGGCGGCGTGACAACTTATGACCAGAACTCGAAACTCTAAAAGACTAGACTCTAAGACCAGCAACTTGACACGACGATGCAACCGCAAATTCAACAAAGCAAAAACCCAAAAAAGATTATGCAAAGGCTCAGATTGGTTCGGATATGATGGACTAACCCTAATTTGTTTTGTGGCTTTTTCGTGGACTGTAGGTATGAAGAACAGACTCGATCTAATCTACGAAAAACTGTAAAATCTCACCGAGCAACCTAGAAATCTGATACCACTTGATAGAGGCAAAGGTGTCCCGATGTTTCGATGAGATGGTGGCTATCGTTTTCTGTGGGAGTCGACCTTGACGATCCGACTACGAACGTGCGAGACGTCGCGCCTTAGCAATCGCTAAACCAACTTCCGAGGGTTATTGACCACGCCGGAGCACGATCAACCTGACCACGAGGGTCTGTTTCCTGCAAGCAAACGAAGAACAAGCAAGAAACTGAGATTGCAATCTGGATATTGCGAATATAAGATGAAAGCTTTATTGATCAATGTGGGGTTCTGTGACGTCTTGGTCTGGTCGTTGGACACAAACGAAGTACGAGAAGTTGCAGCTATGGCGAACTTTTAATCTAAACAAAACCCAAAGTCTAAACGACGCCCTAAGGGCTGTATATATGGAGGAAGAGGGGGGATTTCGTGGCCCTTGAGGGTGGGGTCCGAAACCAACCCTAACTCTTGTTTCCCCACACATACGGACTCTAAAAATAGCCTATACTTAAGTATTTCGAAATTACATGGGCCTGGCCCATTAATAAGGTGACGCAGCACCTAGAATAGCCTATGGACGAATATTATGAAGTGGAATCTCGTATATTTCGTCCAAGGCTTCATGCACTCCTTATGGCGGCTTCAAAGTCCTGAAATCATCACTTGTAACTCCGTTCTTGATCCCCTTGCGCATGCCATCAACTCCATGCGTGTTCTTGCTCCAATGTTCATCCTTCTCCAAGCTAGGCCCTTCATTTGTAAGCAAAACAAATGTATCCAATTTAGGCAGCATCATAATCTCATGAACATTAGAATCATTACCAAGAAACGAAAGTACCTGGTAATTTAATTGGCGTGCGCGAGCTCTAGTAATTGGTCCAGTATATGTAATAGTAGGGGCTGTGGGTGTAACAATGGTATTGATGTCCTCATCAACAACAATTGAACATCGCATTGCAGAATTGAACCAAACAGCCAACCGTGTCGCGTCGTTAGCGCGCGAGGCGTCGACGATGGCCTCGACGGCGAGGTGCTCCTCCAAGATCTAGGGGTCGACACGAATGGTAGCTATCGTGACCTCATCCGCGTGTGGGGCCGGGATTTGCTTCTCCGCTGCCAAATGGTCCTTGGGATCCTGGCTATACTGCACGCAGCATGGCTTAGGGTGGCGCTTATTTGGTGGAGGGGTCGGTGATTTGGGTGGAAGGTGTCGCGATGGAGGTCGGGGCATGTGGGATGTGGAAGGAGAAGGAGGATGGGGGTGGGGTGTGGATTCCCTGGCTAGATAGGCGAGGCCGAGCAGCATGGAGGAGGGTCGCCAGCGAGGAGGCGGTGTTGCAAACAAGGAGTGAAGGTTTCAACTTGGAAAGGAAGGTGGAAACGGGGAAAATGTGGCTATTGGCAAGGGGGGGAGGTAGATATTTCCTTGGAAGCCGAAAATTTGGAATCGCTTCAGTGAAAAAACTAGCGCGCAAAGTGTCATCAGACACGGTCCCTTATTCAGAACTGTGTACGATATGTGAACATCACAAATGATTCAGATAGCTTAACCCATGTGTGTTGAGTTTGAAGGTCAAAAAATTTGGTTCGAATTTCCCTGGATATAGTTGATCCAGAGCATCCTACGGACATCACTATGTCAAGAGTCCGTTTGGCAAGTGACACGTGTGACCTCTACTTCACATACACAAAGGTGAATCATCTCCTTTAGACGTGCTCACTTGACCCCTTCGAGGACGGTATACTACTTGACACTCCACTCATGTGCATGCATAGGTATTGTCAGAACACTTCAGACAATGAGGAGAAATGCAAGCGCCAAGGAACAACTACGCCATCCACGAGGGAAGCCTCAAAATGAAGACGCAAGAAGAAGAGTTGTTGAAGAAGCTACAGCCACCAGACGACCGGCCACCTCCGGAAATCCAGCACTCTAGCGTCCGAGCCATATCGTGCGGACGTCCGACATCTACCGGACGTCTGGCCGCATGTGAGTCTCGGACGTCCGACGCTCACCGGACGACCGACCCCTGACTGTGTCTAGTTGCAGGCTGAGGCCCATGTACCCCTTCACTTCACCCCCATTTGCACTAAGACTATAAATAGACCTCTCCCTCCTTCTTTCTAGGGTTAGCATTGGTTTAGCTCATGTTTAGAGATAGAGCATTGCTCATCCACATCGTATCTAGTCCACGAGAGAGACTGCAGCCTCTACGAAGAAGATCCCTTTGGATTCAAGACCTACTTGCGGAGAAGAACTTCAAGACCTCCTCACGAAGAAGACCGGTTACCTCTTGTATCGTCCGTTGTTGACTTTGGATCTTGTATCTTCCTTTGTGTTTATGGATCTAGCGCATGTGTGATCATTCTTGTTGATTTGAGTGTTCTCTTGTGTTCCCCTCGACTCAAGGACCAAGCTTTGGAGGCGAGCGACAAGGTGGCGAGCAAGGATGATGCTTCCATCTTAGGAGGCGAGAGTGATGATGTGCCATCTTCAGCCTTCATCCACGGCGACGGCGATGAGATGGTTGAGCATGGGATTTTCCCTTCGAGCATGGCGACGTATGATGACTTGAGTGACTTTTGCCACCATATTGAGAATGAGAGTGACTTCACCACTAGCCCCATATATGATGTGTTACCATAATTCCCATGTGAGAAGAGCCACAACCCCCACCACTTGAGTGAGATGAGTGACTCCACCATATGTGAGTTTGAGCGCACCTATTTTGAGGGAGTGGGTGAACCACCACATAGAGAGAGTGTGATAGTTGATAAGGCATGTGAGGTCACTTGTATTTCTAACAACTTGACCTCTACCTCTATTGTGTCTTCTCCTTTGGTTCTAGGTCCCATATATGATGATGCGCCGACTACGTCCTCCCTTTGGACAAGACGATGGCCATGGTGGAATATGATGCACCCCCACATGGTTCCATCAAGACGAAAATGACCACCATTTGGTCTTTCCCACCTAACCTACACCACATGAGTGGAATGACAAAGGTAACATAGGTGAGGGTGATGCTCTAGTCCCACTAGTGGACATTCTTGACATTGATTGCTTGCATGATGTTGATCAACCTATTACCATGCTTCATGCTAGTGCGACTTCCCCATGCGATGATTTACCCATTTATGATGAGTATGATGATTGCCATGTGGAGTCTCTTAGTTGTGATGCCATGTTACATAGGATTTCTTGTGACAATTCGTTAGGTCACATCATGTTTGACAACCCGCTTGCCTTGTCATATGCTATGCATGAGATCAATCATATGTCATATTTGCAATTTCATCTTAGTGACTATGCATATGCCATTAAAATAAACCCAATTTTCACATATGGCATAGATGACAAGCCCATGGTTATCGACATTTGTTTTTCTGGTGATGATATTGATATGCTTCCTTTGCATCATTTATCTCATATGCCATGCCATGACCACCTAGCTTCGGATATGCATTGTTTTGGGTGTTGCTCATTTTCTCCATATGATGTTTCCAATATTGCTAATGAGGAGACTCCCATAGTTTCCTCATACATTTTAGGATATTTTGATCACTCCCATCCATGCATGATCCTCATACTTATGTGCACAATATGCTCCCCATGAATGAATATGATATTGATGTGCCATATATTTGTATGCTCAATTTGCATCCCCATCGTGTTATACACAATAACTATTCTTTCATGATGGATGACATGTTCTTATACCTTGCATCAAATTTCTTTGAGCAATGCTTATCTTGTGCTAACTTTCACGTGCACATACACATCATGATGGATGATGTGTACATTTACCACACACACAATTTCTTTCGTTTGTGTCTCTTTTGTGTAGGTACCCATGAATTCTTGTCAACCTCGCAATCCCACGAGTTGACAAAACGAGCTCTAGAGAGCAATGATGACTTGGGATCCCATGGATTGTCTTTCCCACCGCTCTCTTCGCGCAAAGACTTCGCGCATTTATTCTACATGGCCCTCACTTGGCTATGGGTTATTGTCCACTACATATTCTATTCCCATCTTGCCATATTCACCTTGCATGATATGCTCATTACTATGCTTTTGCCATGCATTCATGACCCATGCTTTGCATTACACATGATGATTGATTCTCATACTTGTATGTGTATTTGCAATCTTGGTGGAGACATTGCTTATTATTGCCATGTTTGCTTCGTGCCCCATGCCTATGATGATACTATGATCTTGGTTTGTGTTCGTGCTTGCGATATGTCATGTACATTGCCTATGACTATTATTTGCTCACATGACACGATTGCCATGCTTTCCTCTATTGTGTTGCATCTTTGCACTACTAGCTTACACGGCTTGATTCCTATGATTGCTTGCCTTGTTGCATCACCAACGATTCATACTTGCTCACTTCATGCGGTTGATGACAAACATTTACATGCTTGTCCACGTGATATCTTCGCTTGTGCTCAATTTATGTGCTTATATGCCATGTCACAATCCTTTGTCACACCATATGCTTTGCATGATGATGACACTTGTTTGGTGAATCACCTCTTGAATGCTTGGTTTTGCACTAACGCTAACCACATTCATTTTTCCAAGTGTTTGTTGTCCATGCACATTTTGAAGGAATCCCAAGATGGTGCGACATTGGAGAGTGCCCACTTTAAGCTTGAAGATGATGACTGCTTGGTGAACGTCCACTCCTACATGGCGAAGCCATCTCTTTCCCATGGTGATTTGGTTTTTGATCCGAGATCGGATCTTTCCCAAGGGAGGGGAGATGATGCGGAGCATCCTACGGACATCACCATGTCAAGAGTCCGTTTGGGAAGTGACACATGCGACCTTTACTTGACATACACAAAGGTGAATCATCTCCTTTACACGTGCTCACTTGACCCCTTCGAGGATGGTATACTACGTGACACTCCACTCGCATGCATGCATAGGTATTGTCGGAACACTATGGACGACGAGGACGAGTGCAAGTGCCAAGGAACAACTACACCATCCGCGAGGGAAGCCTGGAAACGAAGACGCAAGAAGAAGAGCTATCGAAGAAGCTACAACCACCGGACGACCGGTCGGGTCCGGACGTCCGGCGCCTGAAGATCCTCCAGACGACCGGCCACCTCTGGAAATCCAGCACTCCAGCATCCGAGCCAGATCGTGCAGACGTTTGACGTCTACCGGACTTCTGGCCGCATGTGAGTCTCCGGACGTCCAACGCCCACCGGACGTCCGACCCGTGGCTGTGTCCAGTTGCGGGCTGAGGCCCATGTACCCCTTCACTTCACCCCCCATTTGCACTAAGACTATAAATAGACCTCTCCCTCCTCCTTTCTAGGGTTAGCATTGGTTTAGCTCATGTTTAGAGATAGAGTATTGCTCATCCACATCGGATCTACTCCACGAGAGAGACCGCAGCCTCTACGGAGAAGATCCCTTTGGATTCAATGCCTCTTCGAGGAGAAGAACTTCAAGACCTCCTCACTGAGAAGACCGGTTACCTCTTGTATCGTCCGTTGTTGAATTTGGATCTTGTATCTTCCTTTGTGTTCATGCATCTAGTGCATGTGTGATCATTCTTATTGGTTTGAGTGTTCTCTTGTGCTCCCCTTGTGATTTTCCCCTCATGTTCTTCGCGGGATGTAACATCCCAAATTTTCAATTTGGAATGTTATACATTAGATCATCAATGCATATAATATTTTATCTTGCATTTTGGTTGATCCTAGAAATTCTACGCAACTCAAGGACCCGCGGAGAGACTTGGGGATTTCGTTATTTTCATATTTGAGTTCTCTCAAATTTTGAGAATAGGATCATTTGATTTTATTTATTTTATCATAAATTATTTCTATATATGAGAGAGGGAATAAAATGAATTTCCCAAAATAAAGAAATATTGAGGATTTAATAATAAAATCAAATAAGATTTTATTTTGGAGTTTTTCGGTGTTTTATTTGAATTTAGGAAAAAAGTGCATTTTTAAAAATTGCATTTAGGTCCCAAATAAATGTTCACATTGTGCGGCTTGATTTTAGAAGGCCGTGAAAATTTATTTTGGAATTTTTTGAGTCCATTTAGTATTTCTTTTTATTTTTCTTCCGAGCGGAATAATTAAAAAAAAATGTGAACCGACCTACGGGCCGTGTCCGACTAGGACTCTGGCCCGAGGGGGGGCCTTTATAAGACGGGGCAGCCCACCCCGGGGGAAACCCTAGCCGCGCCCCCAGCCCAGCCGCCGCCGCCCTAGCCGCCGCCGCCGCTGCCGCCGCCTTCTTCCGCCGCCGCCGTCGCCGGATCCCGCCGTGATCGTCGTTTTTCTTTTTCTCGGATTAAATCCGCGATTTTTCTGATCACGATTCCTGATCCGATTTTCGTTTTAGTATAACTTTTCGCTCGTTTATCGGAATCAGGCGATTCAAGCGCCTAGAGATTCGTCTCGAAACCCTCTATTCGTTTAACCAACTTGAACAAGTTTTTGCTACTGTAAAATTTGCCCTAGATCCAGATTACTAGAACGAAGTTGTTTTCTTCCGCCGTTTGACTTTCGTTGCTTCGTTCGATTTGATTCTTTTGCCAACCGGAGTTCTTAAGTTGAGCCTTCTGGTTATATCTCTTATTTGAGTTTTACCTGAGCATTAGATGAGTACTTATTGTATGCTTGTTTTTTTTGTCTGCGATAGAGTACCCGGAGTGCGCCTCCTATTACTTCGAATCGTTAGGTTTCGCGGATCATCAGCAAGGCAAGTAACACTTTGATCATACCTTTTCTACTACCCAGTTTTATTGCATTAGATCAATCCTCACACATTGCATGATTAGGATCTAATTAAATTGTGGGATGGGAAGTAGTTGAGGTAGAACCTATTACCTGTTTATTATCAAACCTTCGGGAGTTACTTCTACGTTTGCTTATTATGCCATGCTCTGCTAGTAGACGTGGATTTGGTGAGAGATATCCATGACAGATGTGAGTTTGTTAATTAATGGTTTATCTAAGGTGGCAACTTAAACACACATCTGGGTGGATTGCGGCACCTGGGTATTCTAGGACTTGCCTGTTTTCTTTTGGACCGGCACCCAGGCTCAAAGTGATCATAAGACTATTCATACTAGAAACTTCCGTGTGCAGCCACAAGCTATTATGGGCTCTAGCATAGTTGACTAAGTCGTGTGAACTCTTATAGTGGTAGACTAGCAGATGTAGGGGATGTAGGTGGTACGGTCTACCCGATCGTAAGGTGCTAGCGCTTCTGAAAGACTATGTCTCGGTCATCCGTCTTCTCAAACACCATGTAGTGCGAGAAACCAAACGGAGGCGATCGAGTCTTGTGGGGAAAAGTGCGCAAACCTCTGGAGAGTGTAACAAACTAATCATGGTTAGCCGTGTCCCCGGTTATGGACATCTTGAGTATCTAGTACTTGGATTATCATGTGAATCTCAACATGTTACTCTAAATTAATTTTGTTGGGTTATGTTTAATGATGATGCTTAATTGGGATTGAGAATGCTGTCAACCATTGTCAATGTTTAACAACCACCATGATAGTAATTAAATTTTACTCCTTTGAAGTAGGGAAAAATTGGCTTTACGCAAAACTGTAATCACAGAGCTTTCCACCAGCCAAATATGCATATAGTATAGCTGTTTCATTCCATTACTCTCTATGTGTTACCTTGCCAGCATATTCCATGTGCTGACCCGTTTTCGGGCTGCAACGTTAATGCTGCCGACTTTTCAGACGACGATTAAGGAGTGTTTAGGTCGTGGTTCTATACTC
The DNA here is from genome assembly GCA_034509565.1 of Triticum monococcum. Taxonomy (NCBI): domain Eukaryota; kingdom Viridiplantae; phylum Streptophyta; class Magnoliopsida; order Poales; family Poaceae; genus Triticum; species Triticum monococcum. Next base: position 253,002,315 of record CM067845.1, read on the forward strand.
GGTGATGCCGTTGGAGTTGATGGACTCACTTATCTTCCAAGCCTTCCGATGTTATAGTTGTTAGATGGCCTTAAGCCATATTTATTGTAATAAGTTCTCTCTTGAGACACTCGATGTAATAAGTGTGTGATTGCTACTCTGCTATAAATCCTCTGAGTACTATGTGGTGTTAGCATTACTGATCCATGGATGACACCGGAGCACAGAGATCAGACTGTTTGAGGTCTGGTCGCTACAGAGATGGTATCAGAGCACACGCTGACTATAGGACACAACCACTAAGCTAAAGACCTAGATCACTCTCTTCTCTTCTAACTTCTCATCTTTTCTACTCTTTAGGATGGCAGATGCAAGGAACAAGTTTACGCAACCGGATGAAGATACACCCTTTGGACGACACTTGAAGGAAGTCACTAGATACCTGAACATAGGAGTACCAAGCTTCACGGGAACCTACAACGCCACTTTACCTGAAGAAGAGCGCTGGATGATTCAAGTTCAAGTTCCAGGAAGGGCGTTCATGCCAGTCACTGAGCCCATAGAGTTTTCTTTTCATGCACCAACTTGGAATCTAGGAAAGAGCATGGCAGCTCACATCGCCATGGGACGCATTGGAGAAGTCTACCGCAAGGATCTCAAGGATACTATCTACCAGATTTGTGAGCGCCGAGATGAACACTGGGAGATTATCAGCACCAGGAAGGATAGATCAATTGCAGCTTTTATCCAGGAGTTAAACCAACACATTCGACGATAGGAGAACCAGATGTGCGCCGACATGATAGATCTGAAGAAGGCAAAGACTAGAATCAAGGAACTGGAGGAAGAACTCAAGGCTACACGTGAAGATTATGAAGAGGAAATTGAAGTATTGGTGGAGAAGAATGCCGACCTAACAAAGAAGATTGAAATATTTATGGGAGGCCCTACGGCAGTAGATGAAGACGAAGAACCCAAGGAGATTAGCCCGGAAGACTACATCATCTTCGACGGCACCGACTCGGAACCGGATAGTAGCGATGATGATTATGTGGATGAAGCTGGAGCAGATATTATGGAGTCAACGACCGTAGAATATTTCTAATAGACCACCTCATCAGTAGTAGTAGTCCACCATGAAAATATAGTAGTCCGAGCACTTTTGCGATAGATAGATCGATTGTATGCCCTTGTTTGATTGATTGAAGTGAATTGTTTGCTTTTGCCTCATGTGCATATGGGTAGTGTTTTCTCTTTAGACACCCTCTATTCTTATATCTTATCTTTTCTAAACCCTCAGATGCCTCCGAGACGTGACCCCGGATTTACCTTTCCACCGGAGCTCACCCAATTGATCCAGCAGCAGAACACACTGATGCAGTTGCTAGTCCAGAATCAGAATCAGGGGAACAACAACAACAACAACCCACCACCACCACCTGTTGACCACTTAGCCCGTTTTCTTAGGCTGAATTCGCCGGTGTTTTCCAGTAGCACCGAGCTGATAGTAGCAGATGATTGGCTCCGCAAGATAGCTAGGGAGTTGACCACAGAAGGATGCACAGATGCGGAGAAGGTGAAGTTTGCCGCACATCAGCTAGAAGGACCCGCCGCATCATGTTGGGAGAATTTCACAGCCACTTTCCCTGTAGACACTGTCACATGGGACCAGTTTCAGCAGGCTTTTCGTATTGCACATGTTTCACCAGGAGCTATGGCCATGAAGAAGCGTGAGTTTCGCAACTTGCGCCAAGGAGGACGGACAGTTTGCCAGTACGTGGACGAGTTTAGTAAGTTAGCACGTTATGCCCCAGATGACGTCGCTACGGATGCAGCTAAGCAGGAGAAGTTTCTGGAAGGACTGAATGATGAGTTGAGCATGCAGTTGATGGTAGCAACCTTCAACAACTACCAGGAGTTGGTAGATTGTGCTCTTATGATTGAAGGGAAGCAGCAGCAAATTGAGAATCGCAAGAGGAAGTATGGACAAGGAAAGTACACTTCAGGAGCTCAGCAGAAGCCACGTTTTACCCCTAGAACGGGAGGACATTTTCAGCATACCCATGGAGGAGGTAGCTCGCACAATCACAATGGCACCAAGAATGGTAATGGCAATGGAGGAAGCAACAGCCAGAATCGCACCAACCCCTCAACCCCAGCCAAGAAGGACCTGAGCCAAGTCACTTGTTTTAAGTGTCAGAAAACCGGACATTATGCCAATGAATGTCCTGAAGGCCAAAATGGCAATGGAAGTTCTGGGAAGAAGCCGAACCCTTTTAACAAGGGATAAGTGAACCACGATAGTGTGGAGGAGGTTGAAGCTCAACCCGATGCAGTAATAGGTAAGTTTTTGGTTAAGTCATTTACTGCACTCGTTCTTTTTGATACTGGCGCATCACATTCATACATCTCAAGGGGATTTGTGAATAAGTATAACCTACCAACCCAAGCCCTTAGGTCACCCATGTTAGTAACCTCGCCCGGAGAAGAGTATGTGGCTAGTCTATGGTGTGATTAGTTACCATTAAGGATTGGTAACTATGTTTTTCCCTCAGACCTAATAGTATTGGAATCTCAAGGATTGGATGTGATATTAGGCATGAATTGGTTATCAAAGTATGGAGGGAATATTGAATGTGCTAGTAAGTCAATTTTGCTTACCACACCAGAAGGGAGAAGGATCAAGTATGTATCCCGACATGTGCCAAAGAGGACTCAAGTAAATTGCTTAACAGGAGTTGTGCAGGAGGAAGTACCAGTGGTAAGGGATTTTCCTAAAGTATTTCCAGAAGAGTTGCCAGGCATGCCACCGGATAGAGATATTGAGTTTTTGATTGAGCTATTGCCAGGCACAGGGCCAATATCAAAGAGACCATATAGGATGCCAGCAAAGGATTTGGTGGAAATTAAGAAGTAGATTAAGGAGTTACTGGATAAAGGATATATTCGCCCAAGTTCTTCGCCTTGGGGATCGCCAGTACTTCTAGTGGAGAAGAAGGATGGATCGTTAAGGATGGTTGTTGATTATCGAGGATTGAATGAAGTAACGATCAAAAACAAGTACCCACTACCGATGATCAATGATTTGTTTGATCGATTGCAAGGAGCTAAGGTATTTTCAAAGATCGATTTGCGATCAGGGTACCACCAATTGAAGATTAGAGAACAGGATATTCCTAAGACAGCTTTTACCACCAGGTATGGGTTGTACGAGTATACCGTTATGTCATTTGGTCTGACTAACGCACCTGCCTATTTTATTAACATGATGAACAAAGTGTTTATGGAGTTTTTGGATAAGTTCGTCGTAGTGTTCATTGATGATATCCTGGTATATTCGAAGAATGAAGATGAGCATAAGGAGCATTTGCGTTTGGTACTTGGAAAGCTCAGAGAACATCAATTATATGCCAAGTTCAGCAAATGTGAGTTTTGGTTGAAGGAAGTAGGATTCCTCGGACACGTTATATCTGGAGAAGGTATAGCAGTTGATCCCACTAAAGTTGAAATCGTGACCAAGTGGGAAGCCCCAACAACAGTTGGAGAGATCCGGAGTTTTCTTGGACTTGTAGGATACTACCGGAGATTTATTGAGAATTTCTCAAAGATTGCGAAGCCTATGACTGAGTTGTTAAAGAAAGATACCAAGTTCATATGGACGGAGGAATGTGAGGCTACTTTCCAGGAGTTGAAGAAACGTTTGGTTACCTCACTAGTGTTGATTTTGCCAGACCAGACCAAGGATTATGAGGTGTATTGCGACGCTTCACGTCGAGGACTTGGAGCAGTGCTTATGCAGGAAGGGGGGGTTGTTTCATATGCCCCAAGACAACTGAAGCCTCATGAGTTGAATTATGCCACGCATGATTTGGAGTTAGTAGCCGTAGTACATGCCTTGAAAACATGGAGACATTTCCTCATTGGAAATCATTGTGAGGTGTACACGGATCATAAGAGTTTGAAGTACATTTTCACACAGAAGGAGTTGAATCTCAGACAAAGGAGATGGTTGGAACTCATCAAGGATTATGATATGAAATTGCATTATCACCCCGGAAAGGCTAATGTAGTAGCAGGCGCATTAAGCCGTAAGAGCCATGTCAATACGTTAATGACGGGAGAAATACCCAAGGAGTTAGCAGAAAATCTTCGTGAACTATGTTTGGAAATAGTTCCGAGAGCCTACGTAGCAGCATTGGAGATTCAGTCAACTTTAATGGATAAAATCAGGGAAGCTCAGAAAACTGACAAAGAGATTGCCGCTATAAAGGATAAACTGAGTAAAGGAAAAGCTAAAGGATTTCGTGAGGATGAGCATGACACCCGATGGTTTGAAGACCGCGTTTACGTGCCCAATGACCCGGAGATCAGGAAGTTGATATTGCAAGAGGCTCACGATTCACCATATTCGATTCACCCAGGTAATACCAAGATGTATTTGGATTTGAAGGATATTTTCTGGTGGACCAGAATGAAGAAGGAAATTGCGGAGTACGTAGCAGTTTGTGATGTATGTCAGAGAGTAAAGGCAGAGCATCAGAAGCCAGCAGGACTGTTACAACCATTGCCGATACCCGAATGGAAGTGGGATAAGCTAGGTATGGATTTTATCACGGGATTGCCCAGGACTCGTTCAGGCTATGACTCAATTTGGGTTGTAGTTGATCGATTGACGAAAGTAGCTCATTTCATCCCAGTAAAGACCACTTACACCAGTGCTAAGTTGGCGAAGATATACATGACCAGGATCGTATGTCTGCATGGAGTTCCGAGGAGTATAGTATCGGATAGAGGAACCCAGTTTACCTCAAAGTTCTAGAAGCAGTTGCACGAAACTTCGGGAACCAGGCTAGAATTCAGTACAGCTTTTCATCCACAGACAGATGGACAGACCGAGAGAGTCAATCAGATTTTGGAGGATATGCTGAGAGCTTGTGCGCTAGATTATGGATCTAGTTGGGACGACAATCTGCCATATGCAGAGTTCTCTTACAACAACAGTTACCAAACCAGCTTGAAGATGGCCCCTTTCGAAGCATTGTACGGAAGGAGGTGCAGGACACCGTTGTCGTGGGACGAAGTTGGAGACCGCCAGTTGTTTGGACCTGACTTGATTAAAGAGTCTGAACTGAAGGTGAAGTTGATTCGTGATAGGCTCAAGGTAGCCCAGTCTAGACAGAAGAGTTATGCAGATTCTAAACGCAAGGAGACAGTTTATGAAGTCGGAGATAGAGCTTATCTTCGAGTATCTCCACTTCGGGGAACAAAGCGTTTTGGAGTTAAAGGTAAGTTAGCGCCACGATTTGTAGGACCATACCGAGTTTTGGAGCGTATGGGAGAAGTGGCCTACAAGTTGGAATTGCCCGAAGGATTGTCAGGAGTACATGATGTGTTCCACGTTTCTCAGTTAAAGAAGTGTCACGCTGAGATGACTGACATATCGTTGAGAGACACAGTGCCATTGGAAACTATTCAGTTGGATAACGATTTGACCTACGAGGAGAAACCAGTCAAGATTCTCGAGTTTGCCAACCGAGTTACCCGCAGCACGGTTATCAAGTTTTGCAAAGTTCAGTGGAGCCACCACACGGAGGATGAAGCCACCTGGGAGCGAGAGGAAGATTTACTCAAGGACCACCCTCACCTATTTTCTAGCCAACCCGAATCTCGAGGGCGAGATTCATCTTAAGGGGGGTAGGTTTGTAACATCCCAAATTTTCAATTTGGAATGTTATACATTAGATCATCAATGCATATCATATTTTATCTTGCATTTTGGTTGATCCTAGAAATTCTAGGCAACTCAAGGACCCGCGGAGAGAGTTGGGGATTTCGTTATTTTCATATTTGAGTTCTCTCAAATTTTGAGAATAGGATCATTTGATTTTATTTATTTTATCATCAACTATTTCTATATATGAGAGAGGGAATAAAATGACTTTCCCAAAATAAATAAATATTGAGGATTTAATAATAAAATCAAATAAGATTTTATTTTGCAGTTTTTCGGTGTTTTATTTGAATTTAGGAAAAAAACGTGTTTTCCAAAATTGCATTTAGGTCCCAAATAAATGTTCACCTTGTGCGGCTTGATTTTAGAAGCCCGTGAAAATTTATTTCGGAATTTTTGGAGTCCGTTTAGTATTTCTTTTTATTTTTCTTCCGAGCGAAAAAAATGCGAACCGACCTACGGGCCGTGTCCGACTAGGACTCTGGCCCGAGGGGGGGCCTTTATAAGCCGGGGCAGCCCACCCCGGGGGAAACCCTAGCCGCGCCCCCAGCCCAGCCGCCGCCGCCGCTGTCACCGGATCCCGCCGCCGAGGTTCGCCGCCGCCTCGTTTTCCGTGCCATCGTAAAAAAATCGGCGTTCGTCGTTTTTCTTTTTCTCGGATTAAATCCGCGATTTTTCTGATCGCGATTCCTAATCCGATTTTCCTTTTAGTATAACTTTTCACTTGTTTATCGGAATCAGGCGATTCAAGTGCCTAGAGATTCGTCTCGAAACCCTCTATTCGTTTAACCAACTTGAACAAGTTTTTGCTACTGTAAAATTTGCCCTAGATCCAGATTACTAGAACGAAGTTGTTTTCTCCCGCCGTTTGACTTTCGTTGCTTCGTTCGATTTGATTCTTTTGCCAACCGGAGTTCTTAAGTTGGACCTTCTGGTTAGATCTCTTATTTGAGTTTTACCTGTGCATTAGATGAGTACTTATTGTATGCTTGTTTGTTTGTCTAATATAGAGTACCCGAAGTGCACTGCCTGTTACTTCGAATCATTAGGTTTGGCGGATCATCAGCAAGGCAAGTAACACTTTGATCACAACTTTTCTACTACCTAGTTTTATTGCATTAGATCAATCCTCACACATTGCATGATTAGGATCTAATTAAATTGTGGGATGGGAAGTAGTTGAGGTAGAACCTATTACCTGTTTATTGTCAAACCTTTGGGAGTGACTTCTACGTTTGCTTATTATGCCATGCTATGCTAGTAGACGTGGATTGGGTGAGAGATATCCATGACAGATGTGAGTTTGTTAATTAATGGTTTATCTAAGGTGGCAACTTAAACACACATCTGGGTGGATTGAGGCACCTGGGTATTCCAGGACTTGCCTGTTTTCTTTTGGACCGCAACCCAGGCTCAAAGGGATCATAAGACTATTCATACTAGAAACTTCCGTGTGCAGCCACAAGCTATTATGGGCTCTAGCATAGTTGACTAAGTCGTGCGAACTCTTACAGTTGTAGACTAGCAGATGTAGGGGATGTAGGTGGTACGGTCTACCCGATCGTAAGGTGCTAGCGCTTCTGAAAGACTATGTCTCGTTCATCCGCCTTCTCAAACACCATGTAGTGCGAGAAACCAAACGGAGGCGATCGAATCTTGTGGGGAAAAGTGCGCAAACCTCTGGAGAGTGTAACAAACTAATCATGGTTAGCCGTGTCCCCGGTTATGGACATCTTGAGTATCTAGTACTTGGATTATCATGTGAATCTCAACATGTTACTCTAAATTAATTTTGTTGGGTTATGTTTAATGATGATGCTTAATTGGGATTGAGAATGCTGTCAACCATTCTCAATGTTTAACAACCACCATGATAGTCATTAAATTTTATTCCTTTGAAGTAGGGAAAAATTGGCTTTACGCAAAACTGTAATCACAGAGCTTTCCACCAGCCAAATATGCATATAGTATAGCTGTTTCATTACATTACTCTCTATGTGTTACCTTGCCAGCATATTCCATGTGCTAACCCGTTTTCAGGCTGCAGCGTTAATGTTGCAGACTTTTCAGACGATGATTAAAGAGTTTTTAGGTCGTGGTTCTATACTCAGTGATGCTGTTGGAGTTGATGGACTCACTTTTCTTCCAAGCCTTTCGCTGTTATAGTTATTAGATGGCCTTAAGCCATATTTATTGTAATAAGTTCTCTCTTGAGACACGCGATGTAATAAGTGTGTGATTGCTACTCTGCTATAAATCCTCCGAGTACTGTGTTGTGTCAGCATTACTGATCCAGGGATGACATCGGAGCATAGATCAGAATGTTTGAGGTCTGGTCGCTACACGGGATCCACTCCTTTCGTGAAAGATTGGCCCATAGGGTTCCTACCCTACATCAATAGTGGTCATCCACGTCATTGCATAATTTGGGTACACGACGGAGATTAACTTCTTAATCGAGCAATTTCAACAATTAAACAGAGCTAGCTGACCTAAACATTACTATAACAAATTAAAGACTGGCGCTCTTAATTAAACAAAACAAAGAGTACCACTACGGCTGGTGCTCGTCGATCTCCACCGCCGCCTCCATGTCCAGCTCGTGCCCGACGGTCTCCTGGGGAAGGGGCACCATGGCATCAATTGCACCATACTAGGCAAGCATCTCTCCATCCGCGTCCGCCATATCTTTGGAATAGGTTGACATGAGCTGGGCATGGGAGACCGCGATCTGGGCTCTGGCGGCTCCGTCGTGGCAAGGTATCCCGCGCAGGAACGGACGGCTCCCTGAACTCTCTTGGCGATTGCCAACTCTTCGGTCGTGGGTTGCAGACCGTTGTCGGAGAAGCTTCATTCCATTTGTGCAGTGACTGCCACGAGCTGGGCGTGGACGGCCTCGACATGGTAGTGGGTGGCCTCCATTAGGGCTAAGTCCGCCGCTGCGGAATGGACAGCTGTCGTGCCGCTCTCGACAGTTGCTATCCCCGAGGCAGATGCTGCTGCCGCTGCCTGAGAAGCAACAGCGCTATTTGGGCTGACTTGGCTGCCCGGACACAGACTGTGGTCTCCCTCATGAAGCTTGTTACCACGCGCATGGCGGCTGCAGCCGCGCTCTCGCCGGAGTGGGCTGCCGAAGTTGCCCTCACGACATGGGTCCATGTCCCCATCTTTCATCGGCGATGAATGAACAGTGAAATGATATTTGGGGAGTGAGCTAGTGTGCTTGACACGCCGGCTGTGGACTGTAGCCAACACACCTTCTCGCGTAAGCCATAGGTGTACTATACACTAACGGTGCTCCAAGATATTTTGTGCTGCATCTCACATGGTTGGTGATAATAAACTGTGTGCGATCTACTTGATTTATCATCGTGACGCCGGCTGTGGACTGTAGCCAACACACCTTCTCGCGTAAGCCATAGGTGAACTATACACTAACGGTGCTCCAAGATATTTTGTGCTGCATCTCACATGGTTGGTGATAATAAACTGTGTGCGATCTACTTGATTTATCATCGTGATTTGAATTACATAATGGGGTCACAGCTACAAAGGATAGTGTTTGAGTTGCTAGAACTTTTATCTGCAGTGAACATGCAACTATAGGTGTGTCATCAAAAAATGGAATTATTCAGGGTTTGTTTGGACATTTTTATACATTAACTTGGTTTTGTAGGCATTTCAGGTGCATAATTCTAATTTTAACTACATGCACATGCTCCAATGCATATAAACGGGTTGAAAAATCGAATATGTGTCCTTGGTTGCATGCTTAGGTCCCATGCAAGAAATGGGAAGGAATGTCACACACCCTGCCAGCGTCACTGGGCCGCAAACATTGAGATACCTGGTTTTTAATTTCTAGTAAATCCAAAACTCGTTTGAAATTCATGAAACTTGGCATGCTATCATGGAGCGGCATCAACATCCCGTGGTAAATTTTTTATCCCATTTGGGGCAGGTTGGGGTATAAGCTTCTCACAAACCAGAGCTTCTCACAACAACCATGATGGTTTTGGTAGGGAACATGCCACCTTTGGGTACGAAACGATATCCGTTGCCTCTTACTGCTTTCAAAAAAATTCGAGTGTCAACATAGAACAACAGGAGTGTTGTGTTTAATTTTGGAATTTTTTGGGGTTCGTTTGGACATTCTCAATCATTAACTGGGTTTCCCAGGCATTTTATGCGAATAATTCAAATTTGAACTACATGCACATTCTCCAGTGCATATAAACTAGTTGAAAAATCAAATATGTGTCCTTGGTTGCATACTTATGTCCCATGCAAGAAATGGGAATGAATTTCAAACACCCTGCCACCGTCACTCGGCCACAAACATTGAGATACCTGGTTTTTAAATTCTAGTAAATCCAAAACTCGTCTCAAATTCATGAAACTTGGCATGCTATCATGGAGGGGCATCAACATGCTGTGGTAATTTCTTTCCCATTTGGGACAGGTTTGGGTATAAGCTTCTCACAAACCTTAGCTTCTCACAACAAGCGTGATGGTTTCGGTAGGGAACGTGCCACCTTTGGGGATGAAACGATATCCATTGCCTCTTATTGCTTTCAAAAAATTTCGAGTGTCAACATAGAACAACAGGAGTGTTGTGTTCAATTTTGAAATTTTCCGGGGTTCGTTTGGACATTTTTATTCATTAACTGGTTTTTCCTGACATTTTATGTGCATAATTCAAATTTGAACTACATGCACATTCTCCAGTGCATATAAACTGGTTGAAAAATCAAATATGTGTCCTTGCTTGCATGCTTAGGTCCCATGCAAGAAATGGGAACGAATTTCAAACACCCTGCCACCGTCACTCGGCCGCAAACATTGAGATACATGGTTTTAAAATTCTAGTAAATCCAAAACTCGTCTGAAATTCATGAAACTTGCATTCTATCATGGAGCGGCATCAACATGCCATGGTAAAAAATTTGTCCCATTTGGGGCAGGTTTGGGTATAGCTTCTCACAAACCTTAGCTTCTCACAACAAGGGTGATGGTTTCGGTAGGGAACGTGCCACCTTTGGGGACAAAACAATATTTGTTGCCTCTTATTGCTTTCAAATTTTTTCTAGTGTCAACATAGAGCAACAGGAGTGTTGTGTTTACTTTTGGAATTTTTCGGGGTTCGTTTGGACATTTTTATACATCAACTGGGGTTTCTAGGCATTTCATGTGCATAATTCTAATTTGAACCACATGCACAAGCTCCATTGCGTATAAATTGGTTGAAAAGGCAAATCTATGTCCTTCGGGGCATGCTTAGGTCCCATGCAAGAAATGGGAATGAATTTCAAACACCAGGGCACTATTGATTGCCGGCAAAACATTGAGATACTTTGTTTTTAAATTCTAGTAAATCCAAAACTCGTCTGTAATTCATGAAACTTGGCATGCTATAACGGAATGGCACACGACATGTTGTGGTATTTTTCATGTCCATTTTGAGAGAAGCGCACTCGAATTACAGCCAACGAAGGTATTTTGAAATAAATAGCTGCCACGGTAACATCTCAAACATTTTGTATAATTTAAATTGTGTGCGTTATGTCAACCATTCACGTGACACCACGCCTCACTCTTTTAATGGCTAGGAGGTGCCGTGCGACAGGTGCTTGAGTGCTTGACTAAACTGAAGGCTTGCCGATAGGTTCCCCAGGAAGCCAAGAGAAAATGTGCCGAGCAGGATTTCTGCAGCTCTTGATCGCAAACGTTTTAGATAGAACACCCGTATGCAAAGTTAGAGCTATGGTCTTCCCCCTTAAGTTGAGGGAAAATCCGCAGTGCGGGATTTGTGCATCCCTTCAACGCAAACGGTTGTTTTGCATGATCCATGTGCAACCACGTACAAACAATTTGGTAAGATTTATATGTCATATCGGGTATGTTGCCATTTGTCAAACTGGAAAGATTGACATTTGTTGATCTAGTAACGTTGCCATTTGTCAATCCTTGTAACACTGTGATTTGTCAAAATATGCAGCTAGAAATCACTAGCACTATCTAATTTTTGCAACTAAAATTCAGTAATTAAGCATAGATTTCATTCATATATTAAGCATCCGTTCTTAATTTATACTAACAATTCAACTCGATAGCTGAACCGACCAAACTGTTCCCCAATTGTTGCCAACCACGTACTGAAATAGCTAGTTCAACTATATATACTAGCTAATTTTAAGTACGTTGTACAGTTCGACCACACATCTATAGTCAGATGAACTGAACAAAATAGCCCCTAAATAGTACTACTACCACGGAGGGGCTTTGTGCTACTTCCGGCAACCTCTCCTCTGCCGAGCGCGAGCTGGAGACCTTCCAGATGCTGCTGCTGCCGCCGCCTGAGAAGCAACAGCGCTATTTGGGCTGACTTGGCTGCCCGGATGCAGACTGTGGTCTCCCTCACGAAGCTTATTACCACGCGCATGGCGGCTACAACCTCTCCTCTTTCGGAAGCCTTCCGACGAGCTGGAGAAATGCATTACGGTGCCTGCCGCTGCTGCATCTTCAGTGATGCTCGCCAGCTCGAATGCCCACTGCCGCTCCAGACGATCCCTCTCGAAGCGGCCGGACTGCTCGTAGATCTCCTAATTCCTCACCTCTACGTCAGCGTGTGCTGCGGCCACGGCTGCGGTAAGGCTCTTGGCATGCTCGATGAGGCGCTCCTCCTTCTCCCGCGGGAACTCGATGTAGCGCGCAAGGTCGCTGACACACGTGCGGGCCTCCACCTCCGCCTTCCTCCTTCGGGTGGCGGTGGCGGAGCAGGTGATGATCCCGGCGGACGACGGTGGGCTGGCGGCCATGGCGGCCGACAATGGGTTGGCGGCCATGACCACCACCTCCCGCCTTCGGGCCACAGTAGCGGAGCGGGTGATGGGCAAGGTGGCTGGCAGTGGGGTGGCGGTCACGACGGCCACCTCCCGCCTTCGGGCTTTCGAAGGTGGTGTGGCAGCAACGGCGGCCGGCAATAGCTGCCGACGGGCAGCGGCGGCGGAACGTGTGGTGGGTGTTCCGCACACACCCAACAGGGACGCCACACACACTACACTACGCAGGGGACTGCGCCACCGCTGCGGTGTAGCCTCCTAGCTGGAGCTATACTCTGATGACGACGGAGTGGTTGAGCGACGATGATGGGCCGGTGCCGTTGGCGATTGTGGGAGAAGCACACGAGATAAGCTACAAGGAGGGAGGGGAAAAATGCGACGCAGGACTCGCCGGCCGTGAGGGTTTTTATAGCAGGCCGATAAGCATTGGGATTTTGGGGGATTTCACAGAGTCGGGCGGGAAGCTTGCGCGGGAACCTGCAAGGTTGCGTGGGAACAGGCTCACCGACGATTGATTGGCGCCACCGTTTGGCCAACAGAACGCCCCCGCGCGCTGCCCAAGCTTGCGCTGTAAGCCGTCTGCGGCAGCGGGGTGACAAGACGTGCAAGAGGAGGATGAAAGGACATGTACACATACGGTTAATACAAAAAACGTTTGCGATTTAATTACCTACTATACCCCCGTCCTGGTTTACAAGTAGGATTTAACTAATAAAATACGAATGCATGTCGCCAAAGATTATATTGTTGGAGTCCTATTTGAACATAGTTTTCAGCTATACAATTTTTGCTACATGCATTAACACTTTTTTGGTTAAATTTAAGGTTATATGCCAGCAAGCATTTTCCCACAACCCACACGGCTTATTCCATCACAAATAGCTCGGATGGATCAACTGTATGCCACGTATCGCACACGCAACTCTAATTTGATTCATGCTCGATGTCTCCAACATCGCTCGCACAGTTCGTCTTATTTGCCACGTATCACTGTGCCGGCCTCTGCTCGCGTTCCTCCGCAAGCTCTGCTCGCCGTTAGGCGCCGCAGCGTGTTGTGCTCGCCGTTATGCGCCGCGGCACGTTCTGCTCGCGTCCATTGACACGCTCTGCTCGCGTCCGTCAGCACCCTCAGCTTGTGGCCAGCTTTTCCTTGCGCCTTCAACTGCTATATATATAGGACAACACGGCGCGCCTTATATAGGCCCAATGGGACGTTTCCAAACTTCCAAAAAGACACAGAAAAACCGATCGGCCCATGTCCAACCCCCACCCCACCTGCCGCACTGTCAGATCCCCCGACCACCTCCCGTCGCCGCCCGCCCCCGCCCCCCCAAACCCCGAAGCACCTCCTGCCGCCGGCCACCCGCTGCTGGGCACCGGAGCCGCCGCCTCCACTCGCGAGCTCCTCCGCCTCCTCCTTCCCGCGCTCGGCCTCCTCCTCCCGGCTCGCCGCTGCCCCCGCATCATCCCGGGTCGCCGCCAAGGTTCCTAGTCCCCCCCACCCACTGCAGCTTCCGACGACGCCCACGCCGCCGCTCCTCGACCACCAATGGCGGCACGCATCCATCCTCCTCAGCCGCCTCGACCTTCTTCCTCTGCCGATGCGACATTCCTCCTCTCCCATCGCGACCTTCTTCCCTCCAGTGCCTCCCAGATCGGCTACTCGATGCATGTTCCCCCATCGGTGGCCCTCCCCCGTGCTCACTTTCTTCCCTTCGCCGCCGGCGTGAGAGCCGCCCACGCCACCCTGCACTGCCACATTCCTCCTCCCGGCCGGCCTCCCGGCTCCGCTGTGCGAAACAGAGCCGCCATGCACCAACTATTCATCACTACCGCCCTCTTCCTCCATGTTGCCGCCGCCCCTCTTCCTCCATGCTACTGCTGCCCCTCTTCCTCCATGCTACTGCCGCCTTCGACTCTGCTCCCCACGCCCTAGGGTGTCCACATCGAACTTTCCTCTCTTCTACTACCAGTGCACACAAGCTGTACTTTCCCCTACCCCGCCATCCACGCGCGCCGTCGGCGCCCCGCCCCGCTATCTGATCCACACCGCCGCCCCACACCCTGCTTTCCTTCACCTTCTTCAACCGGATGCATCTTCCTTCCCCCTACTTCCATCGCGGTCCCATCGCCGGGCGTGGCGCTGCCACCAGCGAGTCAACGACTCCACCACCTGCCCTGGGCTCCTCTTTCTCCGTCGAGCATCCCCTCCCTGCAAGCTGACGGCCCTCCTCCCTGACGTCGTCCATTGTCGCTGCTCATCTCAATCCTCCTGCCTTTGTCGCACCTCCCCTTCTCTCTGTAAATTTCTTCTGTTAATTTTTTTGAAAGATATTTCTTCTGTCAAGTGTTTTAGAAAGTTGGAGCTTTTAGGATATGCTATGCTGCAATTTTAAATAGGGTATGCCTTTGTTCAAAATGTGTAGATTGTTTGCCGCACAAAAAAATGGTGTATAATTTGACATTAGATTCTCCCCAGCTTCTGTTTTTGCTCTGGTCTACAATATAAAACATTCTGTACCAAAGAAGTTCACGTATTAAAGGAATTCAGGATAAAAAGTTCATGTATTACTAGACGTTCAAATCAAAATAGTGAAGCGGTCCGATTTTTATGACGACCCTCGGATTTTTTTCGTTATGAAAGAATAAAATAAAGAAATTCTAATTAAAAAAAGTTAATCAGTTCAATGTTCAATAGAAACTCAGATTTTCCCTCGGTATTTAAGGAAAAAAAGATCTTTGAATTAACATAACAAAGGAGCAAAAAAAGGAAGTTCACAAACAAAAAATCGATAAGTTCGGACATTAAAACGTTAACAAACACCTATATGATTCCCTCATTTTCTAAAAATAAAACCAATACCATAAGAATGCCCCTGAACAATCTTGCTAGAATTTTCTTGCTAGTCACCATCCCGCAGCGAACTCCCAAAATCTTGCTAGAAGCTAATCCTGTGCATAAAAATGTCTGTTTCTGGCTTACCCCGCCGCACAAATTTGCGGATACTCCATAAACTAATTGTCTAATGGTGTAGTATTTCATTCAAAAGAACTGAGTGGACTTGTTTATGGATAGTCAAATATTTGGTCATATACCATTCTGTATATGTGATGTTCCTGTGGCTTTCTGCCAATCAATCTACCTCCGTTTGTTATAGGAATCATGTATGTAAATGGAACAACTTCAATTATCCTCTAAATTTTTCATGATTTCTCGTGCTTTTGGGAGTTCTTGCTAGAAGTTCAATTACCAAACTTCATTCAGTACATAATATATATATAACAAACAATAGGAAAGGTGCGGGGAATACAGAAGTTCAATTACCAAACTTCATGAAAATAACACAGAAGTTCAAATTTAAAAAATGGAGCAGTTTGATATTATATTTGAAAATTTGGGTTTTTCCGGTTACTAAAGAAAAATTACAATAAGTTCAATTCAAAAATTAACGAAGAAGTTCAATTGGAAAAGGCATAGCAGTTTGATATTTATATAAAAACTCAAAATTTTCCAATTACTAAAAAATAAAACCAATAAGGTCAATTGAGAATAACGAAGAAGTTCGTTGTTTCTAAGAAAACTCCAATTTTCACATTTCTAAAAAATACACAAAGAAGTTCATAATAAAAAAGTTAGAGAGGTTCGATGTCCATAAAAAACTCAGACATTTTCCGTTACTAAAGCGAAATAGAGAGAAGTTCAAAATAATAATAGCTAGAAGTTCACGTACTACACGGTGTGCGTTTTGTATGAAAAAAAGAATGAAAGGGCAAAGGCTAAAAGTTTCCTCCTAGAAGTTCAGGTACTTGGCCTGGGAAGTTGAAAAATTCTTGTGAGAGAGGTTGAACAAAAATACATGACAGAACTTCAAGGTGAAATCAGCGTGAAGTTTAACTACTACACAGAATGCGTTTCACGTAAGTAAATATGAATACAAAACAAAGAGCGTAAAAGCTTTGTTGCAAGAAGTTCACGTGCTCCTCCCCGTGAAGTTCAAGATCTCTAGTGCGAGACGTTCAACCTTCAATTACATGTAAAAAACAGGCAAAAATGACGTTGTCTTTGCCATTTTTAAAACTACTCTCAGACAACAAAAAATTGCAACGTGTGTCTACACGAAAAAGATGCTCCTATTCATAAGCTTTCCAACTATATATTATACGCTATATTTCTATGAATGGTTTAAATTTTTTATGTATACCGTTAAAAACACATTTTTATGCATTCAAAAAAATATTTTGAACCATCGCGAGTATGAAAAACTGAACGACATGAAAAAGTTCCGTGTTTGCAACAGCCTGCCATCGATATATCATTTGCTCAATTCTGGTAAGTGGCTAGGGAGTTACGGGAAAAACAACACGTCAAAAATAGAGTGAAGTTCAAACAGACATGCGCCAGAAGTTCACCTACTTCACGCACTTCAAAAAACAGCACGTCAAAAAATAGAGTGAAGTTTCAAACAGACATGGCTCAGAAGTTCAACTACTTCGTGCAGTGCATTTCCATTCGTGATGAAGGCAGAAATCATGATGCCGTCATTTTCTAATTTACTTCAAAACGGCAGGAATATCATTTGTGTAAGTTCAAGTCCTCGGTCGTAGAAAGTTCAAAAAATATTGTGAGAGAGGTTTGTACAAAAAGAATATCATTTGTGTACACACTGACGAAATGGATGAGAAAATTACAAACGAAAATACGTCACAAAAGTTCAACATGAAAACAACAGGAAGTTTGACTACTATAGTGAATGAATTTGAGATGAAAAACTTCTAAATTTCCGCGAGTATGAAAAAACGATCAACACGGGAAAGTTATGTGCTTACAGCAGCTTTCCACTGGTATATCACTTGCTCAATTCCGGTGAGTGTATGGAGAGTTATGATTAGTGGATGGAGACCTACGAGCAAAAAATTCATGTGAAAAACAGAGTGAAGTTCAGGTACACGCGCCGAGAAGTTCAGGTTCTTCACGCGGTGCATTTTCGAAGAATCTGTTTCGCGATAAAGGTAGAACGCATGATCTCGCCATTTTCGAAATTACTTGAAAATGGCTAGGAATCAGAGAAAACCATCAACATGGAAATTTTTCGAATTTCCATAGCTTTTCAGCGGTATATTATTTGCCCCATTCCGAGAAAGTTTGTAGAAATTACGGCGAACATACGTTTTTCGCCATTTACGAAACTGACTTAAAACCGTAAAGAATTGGGAGAAACAATACATACAAAAAAGTTTTGCATTTGTTCAAGCTTTCCAACGCCATATCATTTGTGGCATTCGGACACACGGTTAAAAAATTAGATCGAAAATACGAACTCGGTAGGACTTGGACCATTTTCTAAATTAATCTTAAACCATTCAAAATTAGAAAAAAAAACTTTCAATGTGAAAAAGTAGCGCATTTTCATAAGCTTTCCAACGCCGTATCATATGCCTCCATTGTATTAGCCGTTTAGAAATGACATCGAAAATACGAACTCAGCTGTTAGGTTTACGAAATTTTACGTTTTTTCAAATTACTCTTTAACCATAGGGAATTAGAGAAAACTTTCAACATGTGGAAGGAGCGGTTTTGCAGCATCTTTCCAACGCCATTTTATATGCCTCATCCCGATAAACGGTTTAGAAATGCGATCGAAAATATGATTTCACGTTTTTTGTGCGAAGAAAAAATGGTTTTCAAAACTACTCTTAAACCGCTTATATTTTGCCAAAAATTTAAGTTGGGTCATGATATTAGTGCCCATAGCTTTCCAACGGTATATCGCAAGCCCCATTTGGACAGTGTTGGCGGAAGTTCAACCTAGTTCACACGGAAGTTCAACGTACTACTAGCGGGGCAGGTCAGGTTGTGATCAGAATATTATTCTGATCCCGTGATCAGAATAGTGTTGATATATATATATATATATATATATAGGTGGGTCTATTCTAACAACACCTTGAGACCTTATTCTACGAACACCCTAACCCACCGACCGACGTGAAAAATAAAAAAAAAGCTGGTCAACCCCCGGCCACCTCCACTCTTCCCACATCTCCTCGTACCACCTCACCTTCTTCGTCTCCAGTCCCCACCCCACGCCACCGCACCTCCCTCCCTTCCTCCACCACCGCACCACCTCCATCCCTTCCCCCACCCCACCAACCGGCACCGGCCACCCTCCCCCGCCGGTTCCCCTTCCTCCGACGCGCCACACCCCCTCACCTTCTCCCCGCCCCCGGTAGCTACACTACAACGGAACTGGCTGGATCCAGACCCCGCCGCCCCTAGCCACCTTCCTCTCGCACCAGGCCAAGCCGCAACCTCTTGTCGAATCCCTGGTGGCCGCCCGCCCCTCCGCCGTCGCACGGGTCCTGGCCGCCCAACCCACCCCACGCCGTCGTGTGGGACGACCGCAATAACACTGGAGGAGCCTCCTTCACCTCTCTCCTTTCCTTCTTCTTCCTCCTAACTTCTCCGGCCACCACACCCCTCCCAGCCCTGCCGTGCCGCCACCCTCCCTCGAGGCCACCACCGCACCCCTCCCAGCGATGGATCCGGCGGGATCCGCACCGGCCCCCACTCATCTCAGTGGACAAATGGTGGAGGGCCAAGGCCCATGGTGGTCTCGAGCCGTGCGGCGGTCCCTGGATAGCAGCGACGGCAGCAGCCTGCACCAATCCCCACGGTGGAGGTCCATCGCAACAGCTCTTCTCTTGGCCCCACTTCTCCTCCCAGGTGACTTGCCGCCAAACTAGCCCTCCTTGCAACCTCCCTCCGGCGTGGCCCGACGCGATCGTGGCCTGGCCGCTCCCTCATCGATGACACCTCCTCCACCCCCCACTGTCCTCCTCGCCGGCGCCACCGCCCTCCACCTACTTCTCCTTCCTCCTCCCCCATCTTGGATCCGCCGCCCCGCCATGGATCCATAATCTCTCCACATCCTGCCGCGTTGTAGTAAACGATGGTGGCATTGGTCTCGCACACCTTGGTCCCGATGCCGGCGCCGCTTCTTCGGCGGGGACGAAGCACGTTTAAAAAAACATATTTTGCTGTTTTTTGGGATTTTAGATGTGCAGGAAACTGTTGTAGTGCAAAGTGTGTTTCGGTGCAGCTTTGGGTGTTGTTGACGCAGTGTGGAGTCTCTCTCGACGCAGTCCCTAAGAATTTTTTCTAAAAAAATTCAGGTTTGGCCTTGTGTTTTATCTGTAGTTCATAATAATGACCAACCTTAGATTCACAGCCACGCTCCAGATCGCCAGGAGCGAGCTGTCCCTCCTCCCCTTGTAGTCCGGGCGTCTGCAGAGTTGAAGTGCGCCTGGGCGCTCGATGCGGTTCAGTGGCGCGTGGCCGTGCTGTTCGCTAGTCTCCCATCTGTCGAACGGATGTCTTGAATAAAATCTGTCGTACGGATGTCTTGAATAAATTTTTTTGAAGACGATAAAAAAGTACTTTACTCTAATTTGTGTAGCAGCTCATTACCCATCTGTATGAAGTGTAATTTTTTTTGTATGTCTTAAAATTGAGTCGACTACATCTACACTTGCAGTGTGTTTTGTTCTCGGATGTGGTTCACTATTGAAACTGATGCTGTTCACTTGCGCGCATGTGGAAGTCCGGAAAAAATTAGCAAAACAACAGAATAGTAATGAGGTTCACTTCGATATATGTCTCTGTTCACTTGCCCCGTCACTGCGGTCCACTCTCATTCATAAAAATGGTTGAAAAAAGACAACAGAAATGAGTCTGAGAAAAAATTACATTCAAAAGAAATCATGAAGTTCGCTTGACCGTCTAATGCAGTGCGGTTTTCAGTCTAAAGTAGTGCAGTTTTTTGTCTGATGCAGTACACACAGCGATTATGGTGTCGTGGAATTCGCTTGACCGTCTGATGTAGTGCGGTTTTCAGTCTAAAGCAGTGTGGTTTCTGTCTGGTGCAGTACATACTACGATTATGGTGTCGCAGATTTCACTTGACCGTTTGATGTAGTGCGGTTTTCAATCGAAAGCAGTGCAGTTTCTGTCTGATGCAGTACATACGATGATTATTGTGTCGCGGAAAAATGGAGTGTTCGCATTTCGTTAAATTCAAAATTGCTCTCAAGCCGTAAGAAATTGGAGAAAGTATTCTACATGAAAAAGTTGCGCCTCATCGATATCTTTCCAACGGCGTATAATTTGAATCATTTTGACCAGCATTTGTAAAAAAATCGTGAAATACGGCCGCTGCCTCTCGTCGTCAGCCGCATGATTTTCAAAATTAATTAAAAACCGCAATAAATCTAAAAAACATTTCAATATATGAAAGTTGCGCCTTGTCCGTAGCTTTCCAAAGTATATGAAAACTTCTCTTAAACCATTTGTAATCTCGAAAAGTATTCAACATGTTGAAATAGAGCCTAACCCTTAGCTTTCCAAAGGTATATTACATGCCCCGTTTCGACTAACGGTTAAAAAACTAGAGCAAAAAGGGTACCCAAAAAACACAGTGTGCAGTTTTTTGCGACGGGAAGTTCACTCATGTGAGTACTAGAATACACTTGGTTCAAACAATGACGTGCACTTGCGTTGAGCATGCAGTGCGGAAGTGTTATCAGAATAGTTATTCTAATAATATTAGCAGAATAGACCGGCTGCATATAATATAGTTCTGCTCGCGTCCCTCCGCGCGACCACGGAGCGGTCTGCTCGCGTCCCTCCGCGCGCGTTCTGCCAGCGGTTGGGCGTGCGCACGATCACGTCTGGGGCCCCATATGCATGCGGTTGTGCTGCGTGCGTTGCTACGCAATGCAGTTACGTGTGGCACAATGGTGTTACATGCTGCAAATTAGAACTGCGATCAGGGTCTGCCGATATTCCTGGCCGTCCGACTTCCCCTTTAATTCCCGCGACCATTATAACCTTAGTCTCTTCAACCTTTCGATCGCGCCCCACAACAGAACAAGCACACCCACGATGACACATAGAGAGGGGATGTCTAGTGGCGCTCCAATGGAGTTCAGTAAGCATAGAGTGGAGTCCCACGCGAGGGAGACGGATCTCTCAGTGGTGTACACCATCGACCCGGCCGTGGTGGATGACTACATCACCAGCGTTGAGCAGTTGCTTGCTCGAGACAAGTACAAGGTGGTCGGCATCGACCTCCAGTACACCACCGGTCGCCCCGGCATAGATCAGAAGGTTGCCGTCGCCCAGTTGTGCGTGGGCCATCATGTCCTCATCTACCACTACTGCATGGCCATAGAGCCTTGTGACCGTTTCTACAGGTTTGTCAACAACGCCGACTATAAGTTCACCACAGTGGAAACCACCGATGATGTAAAAGCGCTCAGTGTTACGCGCTTGGCCTGCAAGAACCTTGTCGAAATCCGTAACCACTACAGGGTCTGGGGCAGCACGAAGAAGGACTCCCTGGTCGAACTCGCCTCTGCCATCATCGACCCCTACTACAAAAAGATGAAGTAGGATGCCCAGAGAACAAGTCCCCTATCCTGGCACAGGGCCTGGATGCGGCAACTAGATGAATGTCATCTCAGGTTCACGGCCAAGAGCGTGTACACATGCTACGAGATGCACAAGTGGATCGTTGATATGAGGAACTGCCTTGTTACCAAAATCGACGAGCCCGGATCAAGCCACAAGCAGAGCAAGTGTCACAAGAAGTAGATGATGATTAGATGATCGTTTATGTTAGTTAATCATGCATGTGATATATAGTTTACTCTATTGGTGTGTGGAAATTTCATGTGTGTAGTAGCCACCTATGTAATTGGATGTTTAATTTGGTTATGCAAGCATGTCCTTATAAGTGTGTGTGTGTGTGTATACTAGCACATATGCCCGTGCATTGCAATGGGGAAAATCGATGTTTTGCACAAGCATAATGTCCTACAGCATCGGATTTATTATGAAGAACATGTTTTTTTGAAAGCACCAAAGCTTTATTACTCAACGATGGCTGGGCATATCACCCAAGACACAAGCGCCCACAAGGGCGGGTGCATCGGACTCCCACTGCATACAGTGGTTAGGGACACACACACGTCCAAGGTTTGCTAACTCATGAGCTACTGAATTGGCATTCCTTCTACAAACAGAGATCGAGAATTTTGAAAGCCAAAGTTTGAGTTGATATTTCATGTCCTCAATGACTGCTGCATACGCTGAGGAGTCCACCTTTCCCAGGTCGAGAGCTTCAGGTAGAAGTTGTGAATCGGTTTCAAACTCCACCCTGACCATGCCTAGCTCTGCTGCAATGTGAATCGCATGAGACAAGGAGAGCACCACCCACTGGATCGGATGGAAGACTCTTACGCTGCCAAAATCCCAGGGTGGGCTTGGATTCCAGGATATGTACGGGTTTAACATCGCCATGCTGTCCAGACAAATTTGGCGTCTAATTCAGTACCCGGATTCCATATGTGCTCAACTGCTGCGTGCTCGGTACTACCAGGATGATCAACTCCTCGAGGCTGCCCCGAGAGATGGTATCTCCTACTCATGGAGAAGCCTGCTGCATGGGCTCCAACTTTTTCGAGAAGGATATATATGGAGGATAGGGGATGGCACTCAAGTTAACATCTGGTTGGATCCATGGATACCTAAGCCCTGGTCGCGCCGAGTCATTATAGCTCGGGGCCCTAATCTCCTAGAAAGAGTCTGCGATTATGAAGAACATGTTGCAATGCATCATACATCGCAATTTAGTCATGTTCATATTTTCTTTGCGGGGCGTAATGTGTCCCATTGATTTCATTTAAATACAATCCTTTTTAATGGCATTTTATTATGATCCTTTCATTAATTACCATGAAGTCCTCACCCATTTTAGTCGGGAATCAAATCCTTCCTTTTCTAATTTAGTAGACCCAACACATTAAGGCCTATAAATCCTTTCTTTTAATTATCCTACCTTTTTACCTCAAATCCTTCATGTAGAATTTATTAAGACCACATTCTTTCTAATAGTTATTCCACCGATTTACCCATAATCCTTTCTTTAATTAGCCACGTTTGTTTAAAATATTATACTTAAGCCCACAATCCTTTCTTTATTAGCTCATTCTCTTAATTAGCTCTCCCTAAACATGAGCCTTGGACCTCACCCTTCCCTATCTACAGGAACAAAGGGCAATTTGTGCGAACCCCAGGCTCTCCACCTTGCCGTTGCTGAATCGGTGGCTCCCTCGCCTCCGTCGGACGCTCCGGCGGCGGGAGGACGGGGGAGGCCCGATTTGTAGCATGTACATAGTGTAGGAGTGCCTAGGGAGCCAGCCGATGGCGTCATGGAGGTGGCGGTGCGACTGGATCGGCTTTTTGTAGGTGTTGGTCTCCCCTTCGACGGCGAAGTTCCGGTGGAGCTCCGTGGTGGACCAGCTCCTTTCTTCGTGCTCGTTGCTCGGTGGAGAGGCCGTGCACGGTTCCCCCGTGCCAGAGATCGAGGGATGGCGATTCCGGCGGTTGAAGATCTGGAGAAGGAAGGCGATGTTGAGCGGTGCGATGACGATGACGGTCATGGGTGTAGGTCCTCAGGGACCGTTGATCGGAGACTTCCCATTTTGCCCGGGGACTGCTTCGATCCAAGGCGTCAGCGAGCAGCGGCGAACGGCGCGTCACCGGCTCGTCCATGGCGCCGGCGTAGTCGGGTTGCAGAGGGGCTTGGTTGTAATTTCCTTTTCTGTGTGGACCTTTCAGTAATTTGGCCGTTTTAATATCAACTCCTTTTCTCGCAAAAAATAAATAAATAAACATGATGACTGCCACTCGTATATTTAGAGTGAGTTGGGATTAGTAAATATGTAAGGTGCATAAGTCTTTGGTTGTTACATCTAAGAGATAGACAGGAAGTCCTGTGTTCAATTCCCACAATGTTGATTTATTTTGACCCAATTATTTTTTGCGGTCTCTCTATGAAAGCCCATAAAAGGCCCATCAACATACAAGTAACTGGCCCAGATCGCTTGACGTGTGCATACCAAACATAAAGGACTAAACCAAACCAAGAATACCTATTCCCTTTAATAGTAGGTATATATATATAAATGTTGTTGTTCTGTATGCAATCCCATCGCACAACACACGCGTCTTATTAGCGGCAACCGTCTGTGTTATTATCGGTCTTCACACACATTTCTGATTACAGACCTGTTTGCCACGTATCACACACATCTTGTTAAGTTGAACCATTTCTGTTCTCATGTCTCAACGCAAACAGTTCATCTGAGTGAACCGCATGACGTATATCACACACACCTTCATCTGGCTGACCATTTCTTTTGTGTTGCCTAATCACAAATAGTTCATCCGAGTGAACCGTATACTATATATCGCACACACCTCCATCTGGCTGCCCGTTTCTTTTGTTCCTCCTCATCGCGAATAGTTAATTGAACTGAACCGTATGCCCTGCATCGCACACGCAAATAAAATTTGAACCGTGTTTGATGCATCCTCCATCACAAACATTTTGCACCTTTTTTGGAAGGATTATTTACACCATCGTCTGCGATTATGGCATCGCACACAGTTTCGTCGAAGGGTCTCTAATCATAGTGTCACGTTAGCAGCATCTTGCAGTAGTGTGCTTCCTCTTGTTCGCGCCTATGGTGGTTGCGTGCGGCAACGGCGTGGCTTTTGTCATGGAGTGCATGTTGCACCTCAAGTGCTTGCACTTCTCACCGTAGCTGTTCTTGACATTGTAATCGCGCCCGTTCTTCCTCTTGTTGGCGTAGACGTTGCCGTTCTTGTGCTTGCGCAAATGTAGCTTGATTTGGCGATGTCGATGCTCTTGCGCGTGGAGTTGCTCTTGATGGTAATTGTCATGAAGTGGATTGTGATTTGCTTGACGATTGATAACCCACAAGTATAGGGGATCGCAACAGTTTTCGAGGGTAGAGTATTCAACCCAAATTTATTAATTCAACACAAGGGGAGCCAAAGTATATTCTCAAGTATTAGCAGCTGAGTTGTCAATTCAACCACACCTAGAAACGTAATATCTACAGCAAAGTGTTTAGTAGCAAAGTAATATGATAGTAGTGGTAACGGTAACAAAAGGTAACAACAGCAAAAGTAATGTTTTGGTATTTTGTAGTGATGATAGCAATAGCAACGGAAAAGTAAATAAGCGAAGAACAATATATGGAAAGCTCGTAAGCAATGGATCAGTGATGGAGAATTATGCTGGATGCGGTTCATCATGTAACAATCATAACCTAGGGTGACACAGAACTAGCTCCAGTTCATTGATAGAATGTAGGCATGTATTCCGAATATAGTCATACGTGCTTATGGAAAAGAACTTGCATGACATCTTTTGTTCTACCCTCCCATGGCAGCGGGGTCCTTACGGAAACTAAGGGATATTAAGGCCTCCTTTTAATAGAGTACCGGAACAAATCATTAAGACATAGTGAATACATGAACTCCTCAAACTACGGTCATCACCGGTAAGTATCCCGATTATTGTCACTTCGGGGTTAACGGATCATAACAATAATAGGTGACTATAGACTTGCAAGATAGGATCAAGAACTCTCATATATTGATGAAAACATAATAGGTTCAGATCTGAAATCATGGCACTCGGGCCCTAGTGACAAGCATTAAGCATAGCAAAGTCATAGCAACATCAATCTGAGAACATAGTGGATACTAGGGATCAAACCCTAACAAAACTAACTCGATTACATGATAGATCCCATCCAACCCATCACCGTCCAGCAAGCCTATGATGGAATTACTCACGCATGGCAGTGAGCATCATGAAATTGGTGATGGAGGATGGTTGATCATGACGATGGCGACGGATTCCCCTCTTCGGAGCACCGAACGGACTCCAGATCAGTCCTCCCGAGAGGTTTTAGGGCTTGGTTGCGGCTCCGTATCGTAAAATGTGATGAATCCTTCTCTCTGATTTTTTTCTCTCCCCGAAACCAAATATATAGAGTTGGAGTTGGAGTCGGAGGAGCTCCAGGGGGGCCATGAGGTAGGGGGGCGCGCCGTAGGGGAGCAGGCGCGCCCCCACCCTCGTGGATAGGTGGCAGGCCCCTGGCCTTCATCTTTTGCAAGGATTTTTTATATTTTCCAAAAAGGTGTTGTGTGAAGTTTTTGTCTTTTTGTTTCTGCACATAAATAACACCATGGTAATTCTGCTAAAAACAGCATCAGTCCAGGTTAGTTCCATTCAAATCATGCAAGTTTGAGTCCAAAACAAGGGCAAAAGTGTTTGGAAAAGTAGATACGACGGAGACGTATCAATTCCCCCAAGCTTAAACCTTTGCTTGTCCTTAAGCAATTCAGTTGACAAACTGAAAGTGATAAAGAAAAACTTTTACAAACTCTGTTTGCTCTTGTTGTTGTAAATATGTAAAGCCAGCATTCAAGTTTTCAGCAAAGATTATAACTAACCACATTCGCAATAACGCTTAGGTCTCAAGTTTACTCATATCAAGGGCATAATCAACTAGCGAGAAATAATAATAAATCTCGGATGACAACACTTTCTCAAAACAATCATAATATGATATAACAAGATGGTATCTCGCTAGCCCTTTCTGAGACCGCAAAACATAAATGCAGAGCACCTTTAAAGATCAAGGACTGACTAGACATTGTAATTCATGGTAAAAGAGATCCAATCAAGTCATACCCAATGTAAACTAACAATAATGAATGCAAATGACAGCGGTGCTCTCCTACTAGTGCTTTTTAATAGGAGGATGATGACTCAACATAAAAGTAAATAGATAGGCCCTTCGCAGAGGGAAGCAGGGATTTGTAGAGGTGCTAGAGTTTGGTTTTGAAGCAGAGATGAATAATATTTTGAGCAGTATACTTTCATTGTCAACATAACAACCAAGAGATGGTGATATCTTCCATGCTACACAAATTATAGGCGGTTCCCAAATAGAATGTTAAAGTTTATACTCCCCCTTCCACCAACAAGCATCAACCCATGGCTTGCTCAAAACAACGAGTGCCTCCAACTAACAAGAGTCCCATGGGGAGTTTTGTTTGCAATTATTTTGATTTAGTTTGCATAAAGCATGGGACTGGGCATCCCAGTGACCAGCCATTTTTCTCGTGAGTGAGGAGCGGAGTTCACTCCTCTTGAGAATAACCCGCCTAACATGGAAGATACAGACAGCCCTAGTTTATACATGAGCTATTCGAGCATACAAAACATGATATTTATTTGAAGGTTTAGAGTTTGGCACATACAAATTTACTTGGAATGGCAAGTAGATACCGTATATAGGTAGGTATGGTGGACTCATATGGAATAACTTTGGGGTTTAAGGAATTGGATGCACAAGCAGTATTCCCGCTTAGTACAGGTGAATGCTAGCAAAAGACTGGGAAGCGACCAGCTAGAGAGCGACAACAGTCATGAACATGCATTAAAATTAATCAACACTGAATGCAAGCATGAGTAGGATATAATCCACCATGAACATAAATATCGTGAAGGCTATGTTGATTTTGTTTCAACTACATGCATGAACATGCGCCAAGTCAAGTCACTTAAATCATTTAGAGGAGGATACCACCCTATCGTACCACATCATAACCATTTTAATAGCATGTTGGCACACAAGGTGAACCATTATAACTCATAGCTAATCAAGCATGGCACAAGAAACTATGACCTCTAGTTGTCATTGCAAACATGTTTATTCATAATAGGCTGAATCAGGAACGATGAACTAATCATATTTACAAAAACAAAAGAGGTCGAGTTCATACCGGATTTTCTCATCTCAGTCAGTCCATCATATATCGTCATAATTGCCTTTCACTTGCACGACCGAACGATGTGAATAATAATAATAATAGTGCACGTGCATTGGACTAAGCTGGAATCTGCAAGCATTTAACAAACAGGAGAAGACAAGGCAATATGGTCTCTTTTGTCAGATCAACAATTATGCATATAAGAGCCACTTCAACAATTTAATCATGGTCTTCTCCTATCGACCCCCAAAGAAAATAAAAGAAATAAAACTATTTACACAGGAAAGTTCCCAAGAAGCAAAAGAAGAACATGAAATCTTTTTGGGTTTTCTTTTTAATTACTACTACAAGCATGGAAGGTAAACTAATTAAAAGCTACAAGTAATTTTTTGGTTTTTCTTACGGTTTATTAAACACACACGAAGCAAGCATAAAAAGGAAAGTAAACTAGCATGGAGGATACAATGAAAAAGTATGAGCACTTACATCTAGCAATGAGTGTGTGACCATAAATGTAATGTCGGTGGGAAATACGTACTCCCCCAAGCTTAGGCTTTTGGCCTAAGTTGGTCTATGGCCACGGCTGGCCTAGCGGATATCCATAATAGTAGTTGGGGTCGTATTGAGATGCAGCGGCTATCGCCTCCTGAGCTAAAGCATGGCGACGAGCGGCCTCCACTCTCCTCTCGTACTCATCTGCCTCCCCTCTGGTAATAACATATCTTCCTTTTGCCTGATATTCAAAGAAGGCAGGAGCAGGGAGAGTAATATAGACAGCACGCCGTCTGTTAAAGATTAGTCGCTACTGGAGAGGTGATTCATTCCTCTCAACAAACTGGTGGTGAACCATAGCATTAAAGTCTAGGTAAGCAGGAGGTAATTCAATATCATCTTCACGTATGTCTATACCAAGAAAATTAGCTATGCAGGTTGCTTAAATTCCACCAAAGAAATCTCCATTAAGTCTATTAAGATGCAACCTACGTGCAACAATGGCTCCCAATTATAATATTTGTCTCCTAACATAGCACTCCTAAGAATACTGAGGTCAGGAACACACATATGACATGCTTCATTTTTACCATTAATGCATCTACCTATGAAGAGAGCAAAATAATGTACAGCAGGAAAGTGAATGCTCCCTATGGTAGCTTGTGCTATATCTCTAGATTCCCCCACAATTATACTAGCAAGAAAATCTCTGAATTCAGATTTGCGAGGATCCCTGATACTACCCCATTGTGGAAGTTTGCAAGTAATGGTAAAATCCTCTAAGTCCATAGTATAAGAATTTTCATAAAGATGAAAATTCAAACCTCCTCACAAAGGAACTAGTGAGATGGTGATACTGGCTGCACTTCTCATCCTCGAAGCTCACAAGATCAGCATTACGCAAATATGTGTTAAATTCTTCCTTAATTCCCGCTCGATCCATAAAGTTCTCAGAAGGCCATTCACAAGGACGCATCAGAGCATCTCTTGGTGGCTCTTCATCACCATCACGCATCGCAAGCCTAGGTCCTTACTTTCTCGAAGAACCACCTTGGAACATTTTCCTAAAGCATGTTTCTTCCTCTGAAAAATTCTGAAATTTTTTAGTAACTTCAAAATAAAAGTAAACCAAACACAATAATATTGATAGCAACTACTCCTACAAGTGCCTATAGCCTATATCATGCATCAAAACTACTTGGAACCATATAAATTTGACATGCAAGCTCAAGAATCATGGTCACCTAGGCAGCACAAATTTGTAATGAATAAAGCAATAGAACAAAAACTAATTGGACCAATGGAGGAGTCACATACCAAGGAACAATCTCCCCAAGCTATTTTGTGAGAGGTGCTTTGATCAAGGAGATCGAAAATGGCAGCAAGATGAGCTTGAACTTGTGCTTGAGCTGGTTATTCGTGTTTGTGGGAGGAAGAAGGAGTGTGTGGGTGAAAGGATAAGTGGAGGAGGGCCACCATGGGCCCACGAGGCAGGAGGCGCGCCCAGGGGGGTAGCAAGGCACGTATTTGTATTGTTGCCATCAAGGGGAAAAGATGGGGGGTTTATCATATTGATTGAGTTGATCCGTCCTTCTACATCATGTTATCTTGCTTAAGGCGTTACTCCGTCCTTATGAACTTAATACTCTAGATGCATGCTGGATAGCGATCGATGTGTGGAATAATAGTAGTAGATGTAGAATCGTTTCGGTCTACTTGGCATGGACGTGATGCCTATATTCATAATCATTGCCTTGGATATCGTCATAACTTTGCACTTCTCTATCAATTATTCGGCAGTAATTTGTTCACCCATATTATTTTCCTTCAAGAGAGAAGCCTCTAGTGAAACCTATGGCCCCCGGGTCTATTTTCCATCATATATTTTCAGATCTATAAACCAAAAATACCTTGTTGCAAGTTATTTAATTTTATTTTGTTTTATGTTTTAGTAATATTTTATATCTATCTCTATCAGATCTCACCTTTGTAAGTGACCGTGAAGGGATTGACAACCCCTTTATCGCGTTGGGTGTGAGTGTTTGATTGTTTGTGCAGGTGTATAGGTTGGAGACTTGCGTGTATCTCCTACTGGATTGATACCTTGGTTCTTAACTGAGGGAAATACTCTACTTTGTTGCATCACCCTTTCCTCTTCAAGGGAAAAACCAATGCAAGCTCAAGAAGTAGCACTTAGCCATTCGCACCGCAGGACATTGGCTGCGCGAGGAAGGTTGTACTTGGGCGTCTCGTCCATAGTTTCCATGGAACTCCGGCTCGAATAGCCTCTCAAGAACCTCCTAAGCACTTTCTTTTCTCTGAAAAGTTTCTGAAATTTTTAGTCCCCAAATTAAAAGTAAATAAAAAGTACTCCCACAAGTGCCTAGAGGCTCTATCATTCATCAAAACTTCTTAGATCCAGACAAATTGAACATGCAAGCTTTTGTACATTGTCACCAATAGTAGAAAAATATGCAAAATGAAACCACTAGAGGAAAAACTAATTGGACCATCGAAGGAGTCACATACCAAGGAACAATTCCTCCGAACAGTTTTAGAATCAGAGCTCCGAGCAAGGAGATCGAACATCTCACTAAAACGAGCGAGAACATGGGAATGGAGGCGAGCACGATTTTTCCTGAAGGAAGAAGGGTAAGTGGGCAAGTGCACCAAGTGAGGGGGTCCCTTTGGGGCCCACAAGCTCACATGGCGCACCCAGGGGGTAGACGCGCTATTGATACGTCCCAGATTTATCTACTTTTCCAAACACTTTTGCTCTTGTGTTGGACTCTAATTTGCATGATTTGATTGGAACTAACTCAGACTAGCGTTGTTTTCAGCAGAATTCCCATGGTGTTGTTTTTGTGTAGAACTAAAAGTTCTCGGATTGAGCTGAAAATGTATGGAGAATTATTTTAGAATATATAAAAAATATTGGCGAAGGAACTTACCAGAGGGGGCCACCAAGGCGCCATAAGCCCAGGGGCGTGCCTACTAGGCTTACGGCCCCCTGGCAGCTCCTGCAACCCTAACTCCAACTCCATAATTACCTATTTGTCAAGAAAAAAATCAGAGAGGAATTAACGCATTTTATGATACGGAGCCACCGCCACCTCATGTTCTTCATCGGGAGGGCTGATCTGGAGTTTGTTCTAGGCTTCGAAGAGGGG
The DNA here is from genome assembly GCA_034509565.1 of Triticum monococcum. Taxonomy (NCBI): domain Eukaryota; kingdom Viridiplantae; phylum Streptophyta; class Magnoliopsida; order Poales; family Poaceae; genus Triticum; species Triticum monococcum. Next base: position 253,034,250 of record CM067845.1, read on the forward strand.
TTGACGCCGTCGTCATCATCAACCATCCTCCATCACACATTTCATGATGCTCACAACCGGGAGTCAGTAATTTTTTTGTAGGCTTGCCGCATGGTGATGGGTTGGATGAGATTTATCATGTAATAGAGTTAGTTTTGTTAGGGCTTAATCCCTAGTACCCAGTATGTTCTGAGGTTGATGTTGCTATGACGTTGATATGCTTAATGCTTGTCTCTAGGGCTCGAGTGCCATGATTTCATATCTAAACCCTTTATGTTTTCACGAATATATTTGTGTTCCTGATCCTATCTTGCAAGTTGTATGAACCTATTATGTGTTATGATCCGCATACCCCAAGGTTACAATAATTGGGATTCTTTCTGGTGATTACTGTAGTTTTAGGAGTTCATGTATTCACTATGTGTAAATGCTTTGATCTGGTTCTCTATTAAAAGGACGCCTTAATATTCCTTAGTTTCGTTATGGACCCCGCTACCACGGGATGGTAGGACAAAACATGGCATGCAAGTTCTTGTCATTGGCACTTATGACTATTTACGGAATACATGCCTACATTAGATTGATGAATTGGAGCTAGTTCTTGTTGTCCATGGTGATTGCCATCAAACATAATTGTCCATCACTGATCCAATGCCAACGAGCTTTTCACATATTGATCTTTGCTAAGTTACCTGATTCTAGTGAACCTGAGGTAGAAAAACCGTCAGAGGATAGTAATGATGTTTCTATTTGTGATGCTGAGACACAATCTGGTAATGAACATTCATGTAGAGATAATGACAGTGATAATGATTATGTTCTTGTTGATGTTTGATCAGACAATGATAAAGAACCTAATAATGATGTGGAAATAGAACCTACGTTTGATCTTGATAACACACCTCCTAGGAAAAAATGTTATGATAAAAGAGATTTCATCGCTAGAAAACATGGTAAAGAAAGAGAACCATGGGTTCAGAAACCTATGCATTTTCCAACTAAGCCACCTAAGAATAAGGATGAGGAAGAATTGGAACGCTTTACTGGAATGCTTAGGCCAGTCTTTCTGCTTACTTGTTTGACTGATATTTTAAAGATGCCCCCATATGCTAAATACATGAAAGATATTGTCACTAATAAAAGAAAGATACCTGAAGCTGAAATTTCCACCATGCTTGCAAAATATTCTTTTAAGGATGGAGTACCTAAGAAACTAGGAGATCCATGACTACCTACTATACCATGCTCCATTAAAAGAAATTATGTCAAAACTTTTTTATGTGATTTAGGAGCCGGTGTTAGTGTTACGACTTTCTCTTTATATGGAAGACTTGATTTTAATAAACTCACACATACTGAAATATCATTGCAAATGGCTGACAAATCAACTACCATCCCCATCGGTATTTGTGAGCATGTGTCCTTTGTAGTTGCAAATGTTACTATCTTAACAAATTTTCCTATACTTGATATGCCTGAGGACGACAATATGTTGATTATCCTTGGTGGATCCTTTTTGAATACTAAAGGGGCTGCTATTGATTGCAACAAAAGCAAGGTCACCTTTCATATCAATGATAACGAGCATACGGTGCACTTTCCAAAGAAACAATTTCAAGTGAATGGTATTAATGTTATTGAAAAGGCTTCGACAATTATTGTTGGAAGTTTGCAGTTCCCTCTCCCTACTGTCAAAAAGAAATATGAAACTCTTATTATTGGGGAGATGCGTATCCCCCTTGAGGTAACTTAGTGTTATACGAAGATTCTTTGGTTTTATGTTACTCGGAAATAGTTTGTTAATAAGACTTGATCAACCTTATTAATGGATTCTTTTTTAGGGGCATGTGGTCGAGGAATCTAGTAAGCACAACGTACTGTACCCACTATTTAATCTCTGTTATTCAAATTTAATAAAGCAAAGAGAGCCTTGGCTCAGTGGTTGGGCATGCGCTTATGCAGCTTAATGACCCGAGTTCAATTCCTAGAATTGACAGGTGATGCACAGTGGTTTTCCCCATTTATTGAGGATCAAGTTTGGTGTGTGGTCGAACCACTCATCAAAAATAATCTTGATACTCCTTTAAAAAAATCGAAGGACCATGTTTATCTTGGTACTCATACTAAAATGGTCGTATGCATCCCTAGTTGGTGCAGAGGCCAGGGAAGTGAAATTCTCCCCCAATTTAAAGGTTATCAAATTCCCTACACGTCTCTCATCCCTTGCATCGCTCTCGCAGGCGGCGGTGGGGAGCCCTAGCCTCCACCCCGCACCCGTCTCCTACACCATCCCCTCCCCTCGCTTTCGCTAGAAGGAGACGTCGGGCGAAGCCTGGTGCGCCTCGGCGGCGGCAGGGCCCTTCTTCTCCTCCTGGCGTGCGGCTATAGCACGAGATGCGGCGGCGCGGGGGATTCTTGGTGTTGATGCGGCGAGGGCCCATCTGGCGGTGTGGATGGTGGCGCGAGAGGGCACGGATCCATCATGGATCTGGTCATGCGGGTGCGGTCTCGGCCTCCCCTGCTCGGCCGGCGGGTCTCGGTAGGGGGGCTTCTCCTTGGCGTGATCTAGCAGCGGTGGCCTGGATCATCCAGATCCCGGTAGGGATGGTGGCAGCCTGTGGACGAGAGATGGGAAGTCTTTGAACAAATCTGGGTGAAAACCTGCTTTTGGTTATTGCCAAGGTCGGCGATAGCGACGCTGTTTGTGTCATTCCCTTTCTCAAGGCATCATCGTGGAGAAGTTCAAGGCCACTCTATTCTACCTCTGGGGGAAACCCTAGATCAGTATATCGGATGACGGCAGCTCTTTGGTGTCGTTTCCGCCTTGGGGGCGTCATTCTTGGAGGTAAACATGGGTTCAAGGGACCGGAGGGCGGCATCTTTGGTGGAGCGGTGCTTCATCTTACTCATTGATGGTGGCGGATCTCGGTGGCGTGGCATTGTGGAGACTTGGCGTCTGATGCGCAGAGATGGACTCGCGCAGGAGGAGGAAGCTCTCTGGTGTCATGGTGGCATTTATGGCAGAGAGGCCTGGCAAGGTCGGTGCATCAGTTCCGCTCTGAGGATGGACCGATGGAAGATGGAAGTGACGGCCCTTGCAGCGTGCGGTGCTCACTAGGAGTGTGCCAGACCGGTGTGGGACTCATTGCAGGAAGTGGCTTGGATGGCACACCCGGCTTTAGATGTTAGGTTTTGGTGCGATGTCTGTTTGGTATTAGGCACGGACATTTGGCACACCTTCATCATGGGGATAGGAGTAGCAATAGCGTTGCCAAGTTGGTGGCTTCAGGCTTATTAATGTATCACCTTGTATGGTCTTTGTGAATAATTAATAATATGGATGCATGCATCGTCCAGATGCAGACGCCGGGGGTACATCCTCCTTTTCCAAAAAAAGTTAATAAAGTAGAAATGCCATGATTTTCCTGTTCTCTGAATTTTCCGTGCAATAAAAAACGACCTAAAAATAAAAGTTCTTAGAATGCCCTAAAATTTAGTATGATTTTTTGTAGAATGTTTTAGAATTTTTGGCACTGAACACACCCTAGGGGCGTGCACCTGTTAGCCACGAGCTCACAGGGCGCGCCTAGTGGGCTTGTGGGTCCCACATAGACCCACTCACTTATCCCAGCCACCCATTCCCTTCTTCTCCCTTATAAAAAATCACTAGCTTGTTCATACCCGTATTTTCAATCTCCTTGCTCGGAACTTCATTTCTGAAACTGTTTTGGGAGAATATTCTTCGGTATGTGACTCCTCCAATGGTCCAATAAGTTTTTGTTCTAGTGCTTTATATATTGCAATTTTTTTCTACGGTGGTGACCATGTTCTTCAGCTTGCTTGTTGAATTTATATGGTGCAATGTAGTTTTGATGCATGATATAGCTTCTAGACACTTATAGGAGTAGTTGCGATCAATTTCATTGAGTTTGGTTCACTTTTATTTTGCGTCACTAAAAATTTCAGAAATTTTCAGAAAAAGATAATGCTAAGGAAAATGTTCCAAGGTGGTTCCTCGAGCAAGAGCTCTCCAAGGCTTGCTATACGCGAGCCAGACCTTGAACCTCTACGGGAAGCCCTTGTGTGCACATGTGAATGGCCGTCAGATTCCTTCATGGCTCACGCAAGTATTAAGGAGGAGTTTGACATGTACATGCACAATGCTAAGTTTACGGACTTCGTGTCAGATAAGAGCCCGCAATACTATAATCTTACTGATATTTTTGTGCGGAAGTTTGAGTACGTGCCTCATTGCAATTCACGTGTTGTCATCTTAACTTATATGAAAACCCTTCTCGCATGTCCATCGAAGAATTTTGTGAAGCTAGTAAAATTCCTTATTGGGGGGATATGCACTAAGCCCCATAAATATAATTGTAATGAATTTCCGCTGAATATTACTAGGTGTGAAACTAGAGGCATAACACAAGCTACTATAGGGAGCATCCATTTTCCCGCTATACATTATTTTGCTTTGTGCATAGGTAGATGCATAAATGGTAAAGATTACCCTAGTCATCTTTGTGCCCCTGATTTGAGCTGATTTGAGCATTCTTAAGAGTGCGGTGCTGAGGGAATGACAATTTAACATGGGGGCCATTATTGGAGGTCGTTTACACAACAATGCCATGGTTGGTGAAATTTATGCTACTCACTTTGGTGGAATTTATGACATGGGGGCAATCCTTGGTGGAATTTATGCTACTCAATTAGCCGTTGGGGTACCCATTAAAGGAAATGATACCATGTTGCCACCTAGTTCTCTTCATTATGATGCTATGGAACTCCACCAGTTCCTTAAGAGGAACGACCCTTCGTTCAGATACAGGCTAATCTTTAATAGGCATTGTGTCTTCCCTATTACTTTGCGTGCTCCTTCCTTCGTTCATTTCCAGGAAAAACATAGACACTGCATACTTGAGGAGGAGTACGAGAGGGCGGTAGAGACCACCTTCCTTAATGAGGCAGCACGCCAAGCGGTGGCAGCTGCACTTCAGTACAACCCTAACTATGATTGTGGGTATTATCCAGGCTACCAAGGGCCATAGACCAACTTAGGCAAAAAGCCTAAGCTTGGGGGAGTACGTATTTCTAACTAACATTACATTCATGTACCACACATTTCACTCTAGTTGTTGGTGTTCATCCATTTTTATTGTGTATCCATGTTAGTTTTATTTTTGCTCTCTTCTTGTGTGTTTGAAAAACTTTGAAAATCCAAAAATATTTCTCGCTTCTTTTCGGTTTTCTTTGTTATTTACTAGTATGTAGTATTAAAAATAAAACCCAAAAATATTTCTTGTTCTTCTTTTACTTGTTGGGATCTTTCCCGTGTAAATAGTTTTTCTCGTTTTTCGTTCTTCTCCTTCGTTAAATTTGCTTTCTTCAGAAAAATGAAAACTCCAAAAAATATTTTAGTGAATTTCTCTAAAACTTTTTCTTTTCTTCGAGTTATTCTAAGGAGAAGACCACGGTGAAATTGTTGAGTGGACCTCATATGCATTATTGTTGATCTAACAAAGAGCCCGTATTACCTTTTCTTCTCTTTTGAATAAAATGTTACAGATTCTAGCTTAGTCCATGACACACTTGCACTATTATTATTTTCATATCATTCGGTCGTGCAAGTGAAGAGAAATAATGATGATGATTTGATGAAGTGATTGAGGTCAAGAAAAGCTGGTACGAACTCCTCTTGTTTTTGTTTTTGTAAATATGTTTAGGTCGTCATTCTTGATTCAGTATCATTATGAGTAAACATGTTTGTGATGACAATTAGAGATTATAGTTTCTCATGCCATGCTTAAATAGCTAGGAGTGGATAATTATTTATATTGAGTGTCAACATGCATTAAAATGGTTATGATGTAGTATGATAGTATGGTATCTTCCTTTGAATGATTCAAGTGGCTTGACATGGCACATGTTCACGCATGTAGTTGATTCAAAACCAACATAGCGTCCATGATATTTATGTTCATTGTGTTTGATATCCTACTCATGCTCATATTCAATGTTAATTATTCTCAATGCATGTTTATGACCGTTTCGCTCCCTACCTGATCGCTTCTCAATCTATTTGTGAGCCTTCACCTGTACTAAGAGGGAATACTGCTTGTGCATCCAAATCCTTAAACCCAAAGTTGTTCCAGATGAGTCCACTATATCTACCTATATGTGGTACTACTTTGTCGTTCCAAGCAAATTCGCATGTGCCACCTCTAAACATCCAAATAAGCATCTGTTTTCTGTGCACGTACTGCTCATGGAGCGATAGGGGCGGTTAGTATCTTCCATGCTAAGCGGGTTATTCTCATGATGAGTGTTTATTCACTTGTGCTTACACAAGAGGGTCTGGTATTCGGGATGCACAGTCCCATGCAAATCACAAAATAATTAAACAAACTCCCCTAGAAAGTTATTGGTATGGAGGGAACCCGAGGATTCGGCTAGCCATGGCTTGTGTTTGTTGGCTGAGGGGGAGTGAACTTTACCTTTCCGCTTGGGAACCGCCGCTAATTTGTTTAGCATGGAATATATTGAAAACTCCTAGTCGTGACATTAACAAGAAAGGCACCTCCCAAAATTATATCCATCTTTTTTTAAAACTTTGAGCTCTGGCACCTCTGCAAATCCCTACTTCTCTCTACGAAGGGCGTACCCATTTACTTTTATGGTATTTTACTTTTATTGTGGAGTCATCACCCTCTCATTTAAGTACCGGTTGGGGAGCACTATTGTCATTCTTATGCATTGAGTATAGTTAATGTTGAGTATCACATGATTGGATCTTTTGTACCATGAATTACAATGTTTAGTCACTGCTTGAACTTCAGAGGTGCTGTGCGTTTATGTTGTGCAGTCTCAGAAAGGGCTAGCAAGATACCATGTTATCATATTATATCATGATTGTTTTGACAAGTTGTTGGCATCCGAGATATCTTATTATTGCTCGCTAGTTGGTTATGTCATTGGTATGAGTAAATGTGAGACCTAAATGTTATCATCTATATGGTTAGTTCATAATCCATGCTGAAAACATGAGCATTAGTTAAGCATATATGCAATAACAAAAACAAAAAGAGTTTGTAAAAGTCTTTCTTTACCACTTTCAGTCTGTCAACTGAATTGCTTGAGGACAAGCAATGAGTTAAGCTTGGGGGAGTTGATACGTCCCAACCGTATCTACTTTGCCAAACACTTTTGCTCTCTTTTTGGACTCTAATTTGCATGATTTGAATGGAACTAACCCGGACTAATGTTGTTTTCAGCAGAATTCCCATGGTGTTGTTTTTGTGCAGAAATAAAAATTCTCAGATTGAGATGAAAATTTATGGAGAATTATTTCTGAATATATGAAAAATATTGGCAAAGGAAATTACCAGAGGGAGGCAACCAGGGCGCCACAAGCCCAGGGGCGCGCCACTCCCCCAGGGCGTGCCTACCAGGCTTGTGGTGTTGGGGAACATAGCATGCAATTTCAAAATTTTCCTACGATCACGCAAGATCTATCTAGGAGATGCATAGCAACGAGAGGGGAGAGTGTTTCCACGTACCCTCATAGACCGAAAGTGGAAGCGCTTACTTAACGCAGTTGATGAAGTCGAACGTATTCTCGATTCAACCGATCAAGTACCGAACGTACGACACCTTCGAGTTCTGCACACGTTTAGCTCGATGATGTCCCTCGAACTTTTGATCCAGCAAAGTGTCGAGGGAGAGTTCCATCAGCACGACGATGTGGTGAGGCGAAGTGATCCACGCAGGGCTTCGCCTAAGCACTACGTGAATATGACCGGAGGCGTAAACTGTGTAGGGGGGCGCCGCACACGGCTAACAATTTTTGTTGTGTGTTCGAGCGGTGCCCCCCACTCATATATATATATAGGTTGGAGGGAAGGAGATTCAGCCAAGGGGGCACCCCAAGTAGGAGGAATCCTACTTGGGCGCCTCCCAATTCGGCCTCCCCCCTTCCATATCCATTCGGAGGGGAAAGGAAGGAGGAGGCAGGCAGGAAGGAAGGGGGTGGCCGAATCCCTCCCCTTCCTTTATCCCTTCTCCCGTTTCATCCCCCCTTATTTTGTCCTACATGGGGCGTACGAGCCCCTTAGGGGCTGGTCTGTCCCCCTCTTGGCCCATTAAGGCCAATGTAGTTGCCGAGAAGATGCCCGGAACCCCTTCCGGTGACCCGATATGCACCAGGTACACTCGGAACACTTCCGGTGTCCGAATACCATCGTCCTATATATCAATCTTTACCTCTCGACCATTTAGGGACTGCTCGTCATGTTTGTGATATCATCTGGGACTCTGAACAACACTCGGTCACGAAATCACATAACTCATATAATATAAAATCGTCATCGAACGTTAAGCGTGCGGACCCTACGGGTTTGAGAACTATGTAGACATGATCGAGACACCTCTCCGATCAATAACCAACAGCGGAACTTGGATGCTCATATTGGTTCCTACATATTCTACGAAGATATTTATCGGTCCTACCGTAATGACAACATATGTTATTCCCTTTGTCATCGGTATGTTACTTTCCCGAGATTCGATCGCCGGTATCTTCATACCTAGTTCAATCTCGTTACCGACAAGTCTCTTTACTCATTTCGTAATACATCATCCCATAACTAACTCATTTGTCACATTGCTTGCAAGGCTTATCATGATGTGTATTACCAAGAGAGCCCAGAGATACCTCTCCGATACTCGGAGTGACAAATCCTAACCTCAAACTATGCCAACCTCACAAACACCTTCGGAGATACCTCTAGAGCATCTTTATAATCACCCATTTACATTGTGAAATTTCACCCATCATTGTCAAAGGAATATGTATTTGACATGAAGAAAGCAATAGCAATAATACAGAACGATCATTATGCTAAGCTAACGGATGGGTCTTGTCCATCACATCATTCTCCTAATGGTGTGATGTCGTTCATCAAATGACAACACATGTCTATGGTTAGGAAACTTAACCATATTTGATTAACGAGCTAGTCTAGTAGAGGCTTACTAGGGACACGGTGTTTTGTCTATGTATCCACACATGTATCAAGTTCCCCGTTAATACAATTCTAGCATGAATAATAAACATTTATCATGATATAAGGAAATATAAATAACAATTTTATTATTGCCTCTAGGGCATATTTCCTTCATGTGGGCCCTTGGCAGCTCCTGCAACCCCAATTCCAACTCCATAAGTACATATTCGTCAAGAAAGAAATAAGAGAGAAGGAATCATCGCGTTTTATGATATGAAAAGCTACCACCACCTCCTGTTCTTCATCAGGAGTGCTGATCTGGAGTACGTTCTGGGCTCCAGAGAGGGGAATTCGACATCGTCGTCATCATCAACCATCTTCCATCACCAATTTCATGATGCTCACCACCAGGAGTAAGTAATTCCTTCATAGGCTTGTTGTACGGTGATGGGTTGTATGAGATTTATCATGTAATCCGGTTAGTTTTGTTAGGGGTTGATCCCAAGTATTCACTATATTCTGAGATTGGTGTTGCTATGACTTTGCTATGCTTCACACTTGTCACTAGGGCCCGAGTGCCGTGATTTCAGATTCGAACCCTTTATGTTTTCACGAATAAATTTATGTTCTTGATCCTGTCTTGCAAGTTGTATGAACCTATTATGTGTTATGATCCGCATACCCCAAGGAGACAATAATTGGGATTCTTTCCGGTGGTTGCCGTGGTTTCAGGGGTTCATGTATTCACTATGTGTTAATGCTTTGTTCTGATTCTGTATTAAAAGGAGGCCTTAATATCCCTATGTTTCCTTAAGGATCCCGCTGACATGCGAGGGTAGGACAAAATAGGTCATGCAATTTCTTATCATAAGCACGTATGACTATTTACGGAATACATGCTTACATAATTGATGAATTGGAGCTAGTTCCGTGTCGCCCTAGGTTATGACTATTACATGGTGAATGTCATCCAACATATTTATCCATATTGACTTTGCTAAGTTGTTGAAAACTATCGATCGTGACATTGACAAGAAAGGCATACCTCCCAAAGTTATATTCATGTTTGTTTTAAGCTTTGAGCTGTGGCACCTCTGCAAATCCCTGCTTCTCTCTGCGAAGGGCCTATCCATTGACTTTTATGTTTTTGTACTTTTATTATTGAATCATCACCCTCTCATTTAAGCACCAGTTGGGATCGCTATAGTCATTCTTATGCATTGAGTATAGTTAATGTTGAGTGTAACATGACTGTAACATCCGAAATTTTCAATTTGGAATGTTATACATAGGTCATTCATGCATATCATATTTTATTGCATTTTCATTTCGCGATCCTCGAAATCCTAAGGAACTCAAGGACCCGCGGAGAGCATTGGGGATTTCACGATTTTCATATTAGAATTTCTATCAAATATTGAAACAAGGATCATTTTGGTTTTAATGATTTTTCTCTCCGAAAATATTTCGAAATTAAAATATATGAGAGGAGATAATATGACTTCTTCAAAATAAATGAAATATTGGAGGAAAAATATTAAAATGAAATAAATGATTTTTATATGGATTTAATTCCAATTCTATTCGAATTAGGAAAAATACGTGTTTTTCAAATTGCATTTTAGGCCTAAATAGATGTTCACCTTGTCCGGCATATTTTTAGAGGACATGGAACATTTATTTCGGGATTTTTGGAGTCTGCTTAGTAATTTTTTCTTTTTTTCTGCGTCAGGACTTATTTTAAAAAAAAGAGGCAACTGACTTAACGGACCGGTTTCGACCCGGACTCCTCCCCCCGGACGGCCTTATAAGCCGCAGAGGCCGCCCCAGCCCGCCCCATGCTCGCTTCCAGCCCTAACCCTAGCCGCACCGCCGCCCTATCCCCGCCGTCGCGCCGCCGCCTGCGCTTGCCGCCGCCACCGCCACCGCGCCGCCGCACCGCTGGAGCTGACGCTGCCGTTGCCGGACTTCGCCGACCCGTCGCCGTTGACCGTTGACCGGCCGGTTTTTTAGAAACCCTACGATCGGTTTTTTTTTCTTTAGATCAGTTTTATTCTGGTTTTCTATGGTTTAGTTAAGTAGCGGACGTTCGTCCTTATGGTCGTTTTAACGAACGCCGTTCACCCATTTTTCACAGACAGTGAACGTTCGTTCGTTAGCCTGTTCGTCAGTTTTTCTTTTTCTAGGGTTTTCCGCGATTATTTCTGATCGTGATTTCTGCCCTAATTTTCGTTTTAGTTTATCTTTTCGCTCATTTATCTGAATCAGGCGATTCAAGCGCCTAGATCTTCGTCTTGAAGCCGTCTTTCTGTTTAACCAACTTGAACAAGATTTTGGTACTATAAAATTTGACTTTAGTCCAGATTATTAATCGGATCTTGTTTCTTTCGCAGTTTGTGTTTCGTTGCTCCATTTGATTTGATTCTTTATGCAAACCGGAGTTTTTCAGTTGAACTTTCTGGTTAGATCTTCTAATTTGAGATTTACCCGTGCATCTTTGCTTGATTACTTATGTATGCTATTGTTTGTTTGTGATAGGACACCCGGAGTGCGAAGCTGCTACTATGAGTCTCTTGGTTTTGCGGATCATCAGCAAAGAAAGTAACACATTGATCATACTTCTTTCATACCCAGTTTTTATGCATTAGACCCAATCCCCAAACACTGCATGATTAGGATGTGATCAACTTGTGGGTATTGGGAAGTAGATGATGAGGTTACTTCTACGTTATGCTTATATTGCTATGCTGTGCTCATAGACGTGGATTGGGTTTGAGTGTATCCATGAAAGATGTGAGATTGTTAATTAATGGTTCAACTTAAGGTGGCAACTTTAATACACATCTGGGTGGATTGCTTGTTTTGGGCACCTGGGATATACCAGTGTTGTCCTAGGAGATCCCGGGGATATACCGTGTGATCCTCCTACGGTCCACCACCCAGGCTCAAAGGGATCAAAAGATTATTCATGCTAGAAACTTCCATGTGCAGCCACAAGCCATTATGGGCTCTGGCATAGTTGACTATGTTGTGTGACCTCTTTTATTGGTGGGCTAGCAGATGTAGAGGGAAAGTTGGTGTAACTGTCCACCCGGAGTAAAGAGTTAATGCTTCTAAAAGATTGTGTCTCGGTCATCCGTTTCTCAAACACTTTGCAGTGCGAGAAATACAACGGAGGAGATCGAGTCTTGTGGGGAAAAGTGCGCAAACCTCTGCAGAGTGTACAAACTAATCATGGTTAGCCGTGTCCCCGGTTATGGACATCTTGAGTATCTAGTACTTGGATTATCCTACTATATCCCATCACTCTAATTTAATTTGTTGGGATGATAATTACTTTCAATTGGGATTGAGATGGGGGTACCATTCTCAGTGTTTCAACTACCATGATAGTTAAATAAAATATATTCCTTTGTTGTAGGGAAAAATTGGCTTTTCGCAAAAACCATATAACCATAGAGCGTCCACCAGCCATATATGCATGTAGTGATAGCATTTATCTATTCATTGCTCTACTATGTTACATTGCCATCATATTCCATGTGCTGTCCCGTTTTCGGGCTGCAACGTATTATGTTGAAGACTTTTCAGATGAGGAGTAAGACGTGATAGGTCGTTTGTCATGCAGTCAGCTATGCCGTTGGAGTTGATGGACTCACTTTATCTTCCAAGTCTTCCAATATTATCGTTTTAGACGTCCTTGAGCCATATTTATTGTAATAAGTTCTATTTTTGAGACATTCGATGTAATAAGTGTGTGATTGCTACTCTGTTATAAATCCTTCAAGTACTGTGTGTGTCAGCATTACCGATCCAGGGATAACACTGAAGCACAGAGACTTGACCGTTTGAGCACTTTTAATGATAGTTCTAGACCGTTTGTATGCCCTTGCTTGATTGATTGAGTGATATGATCTAATTGTGTTTGTCTCATGTGCATATGGGTAGTTCTTTCTCAATAGACCTCATTCTATTCTAAACTCCCCCCCTAAACCCATCAGATGCCTCCGAGACGTGACCCCGGTTTTGCTTTCCCACCGGAGCTCACTCAGTTGATCCAGCAGCAGAATACCTTGATGCAGATGTTAGTTTAGAACCAAGGCAACAACAACAACAACCCACCGCCACCACTTCCAGTTGACAACTTAGCCCATTTTCTGAGGCTGCAGCTGCCGGTGTTTTCTAGTAGCATCGAGCCCATAGTTGCTGATGATTGGCTGCGCGGGATAGCCAATGTCACTTGGGAGCAGTTTCGGCACGCATTCCGCACATCCCACGTATCCTCTGGAGCTATGAGCATGAAGAAGCATGAGTTTCACAACTTGCACCAGTGAAATCTTATTGTGGCTCAGTACGTAGATGAGTTTAGTAAGCTATCTCGTTATGCCCCTGATGATGTGGCCACAGATGCCGTGAAGCAGGAGAAGTTTATGGAAGGGCTAAATGATGAGATGAGTATGCGGTTGATGGTGGCAACATTCAACAACTACCAGGAGTTGGTAGACAAGGCTCTTATGATTGAAGGGAAGCAGCAGCAGATTGAGAATCGCAAGAGGAAGTATGGACAGGGGAAGTACAATTCTGGAGCTTAGCAGAAGCCTTGTCTCACCCCGAACTCGGGAGGACTTGTCCATAACCACGGAGGCCACACTCACAATGGAGGAACTTCCCATAATCATAATGGCCCAAGGAATGGAAATGGGAATGGAGCAATCAACAATTAGAACCGCTCTAACCTAGCCACACCCGCCAAGAAGGATCAAAGTCACATTACTTGTTTCAAGTGCGGGAAGACTGGGCACTATGCCAATGATTGTCTAGAATTGTAGAACGGCAATGGCAATGGAAGCGCTGGGAAGAAGCCCACCCCTTTCAATAGGGGACAAGTGAACCACGTGAACGTGGAGGAAGTTGAGGAGCAGCCTAATGCAGTTATCGGTAAGTTTTTGGTTAATTCGTTTACTGCAATTGTTCTTTTCGATAATGGTGCATCACATTCATACATATCAAGGGGATTTGTGGATAAGTATAAGTTTCCCACTAAGGTACTTAGAACACCCATGTTAATAAGGAGCCAAGTATATGGCAAGTCAAGGATGTTTTCAGATGCCATTGACCATTGGGAGCCATGTTTTCCCCTTAGACCTGATAATTTTGGAGTCACAAGGATTGGATTAGCTATCGATGTATGGGGGAAACATCGATTGTGCGAGTAAGTCGATTTTGCTCACCACCCCGGAGGGAAAAAGGATCAAGTATGTATCCAGGCATTCGCCAAGGAGAATCCAAGTACATTCTCTCATGGGAGTTGTTCAGGAGGAAGTGCCTGTCGTGAAGGATTGCCCGGATGTATTTCCAGAGGAGTTACCAGGTATGCCGCCAGATCGATATATATAGTTCTTGATAGAGCTATTGCCAGGCACCGGGCCAATATCAAAGAGACCATACTGGATGCCCGCAAATGATCTGGAGGAGATCAAGAAACAGATTAAGGAGTTATTGGAGAAAGGCTACATTCGACAGAGCTCATCACCATGGGGAGCCCCAGTGTTGTTGGTTGAGAAGAAGGATAAGTCCCTAAGAATGGTTGGTGATTATTGGGCATTGAATGAAGTATAGATCAAGAATAAGTACCCACTGCCAATGATCAATGATTTGTTTGACCAGCTGCAAGGACCAAAGGTATTTTCGAAGATTGACCTGCGATAAGGTTACCACCAGCTGAAGATTAGGGAAAAAGATATACCCAAAATAGTGTTCACCACAAGGTATGGGCTATATGAGTATACGGTTATGTAATTTGGATTTACTAACGCCCCCGCCTATTTCATGAGTGTGATGAACAAGGTGTTCATGGAGTTCTGGGATAAGTTTGTTGTGGTGTTCATTGATGATATTTAGTATACTCAAAGAATGAAGAGGAACATAAGGAGCATTTGCGGTTAGTTCTCGAGAAACTCAGGAACATCAGTTATATGCCAAGTTTAGCAAATGTGAGTTTTGGTTGAAGGAAGTTGGATTTCTTGGACGTGTTATATCAGGAGAAGGTATAGCAGTGGACCCTACCAAGGTTAGATCAGTCACTGAGTGGTTGGCACCCACCTCGGTTGGAGAGATCCGTAGTTTTCTTGGACTCGCGGGATACTATTAGAGATTTATTGAGAATTTTTCTAAGATTGCAAAGCCCATGATGGCATTGTCAAAGAAGGACAACAAGTTCCATTGGACTGAAGAATGTGAAGCAAGTTTCCAGGAGTTGAAGAAACGTTTGACTACATCCCCAGTGTTGATTCTGTTGGATATACGCAAGGATTTCCAAGTGTATTTCGACGCCTCTTGCTTAAGACTTGGAGGACTACTTATGCAAGACGGAAGGGTTGTTTTGTATGCCTCACAACAACTTAAACTGCACGAATTGAATTATGCCACACATGACTTGGAGTTGGCAGCCGTTGTACATGCACTCAAAACCCGGAGACATTTTCTTATTGGAACTCATTGTGATGTGTACACGGATCAGAAGAGTTTGAAGTACATTTTTACTCAGAAGGAGTTGAACCTCAGGCAGAGGAGATGGTTGGAGCTCATAAAGGATTACGATATGAAGTTGCACTATCATCCAGGCAAGGCAAATGTCGTAGCAGACGCGTTGAGCCAGAAGACTTACGTCAACACCCTCGTAAGCGGCGGAATGCCAAAGGAGTTGGTAGAAGATCTTAGGGAGCTACGTTTGGAGATAGTTCCTAAAGGTTTTGCTGCAGCATTGGAGGTTCAGTCGACATTGTTGGAAAAGATTCGAGCAGCTCAGAAGGATGACAATGAAATTGCCGAAATAAAGGAGAAGATGAGTGAAGGCAAAGCCAAAGGTTTTCGTGAGGATGAGCACGACACCTTGTGGTTTGAAGACTGTATATATGTGCCCAATAGTGCAGAGCTCAGAAAGTTGATATTATAGGAAGCTCATGATTCACCATACCTGGTACACCCCGGAAACACCAAGATGTACTTGGGTTTGAAGGAGCATTTCTGGTGGACTGGTATGAAGAAGGATATTGCCGAGTATGTAGCCGTATGTGATGTATGTCAGAGAGTGAAGGCAGAATATCAGAAGCCCGCAGGATTACTTCAGCCTATGCCGATACCCAAATGGAAGTGGGATAAGCTTGGCATGGACTTTATCACCGGATAGCCCAGGACCCGATCGGGATATGATTCAATCTGGGTAGTAGTGGATCGCTTGACCAAAGTAGCTCACTTTATCCGAGTGAAAACCACTTAAACAAGTGCGAAGTTGGCCAAGATATAGATGACTAGGATCGTATGTCTGCACGGAGTTCCGAGGACCATTGTATCAGATAGAGGAACACAGTTTACTTCAAAGTTTTGGCACCAACGGCATCAGACTTTGGGAACCAGGTTGGAGTTCAGTACAACTTTTCACCACAGACAAATGGACAGACAGAGAGAGTCAATCAGATTTTAGAGGACATGTTGAGAGCTTGTGCATTAGACTACGGATCTAGTTGGGATGATAATTTGCCTTACACGGAATTCTCATACAACAATAGCTACTAGGCCAGTTTGAAGATGGCACCGTTCGAGGCCCTGTATGAAAGAAGGTGCAGAACACCGCTGATGTGGGATGAAGTTGGAGACCGCCAGTTGTTTGGACCGGATTTGATTAAGGAGTCCGAAGATAAAATTAAAATTATTCGAGATAGACTGAAGGTAGCTAAGTCCAGACAGAAGAGTTATGCAGACTCAAAACACAAGGAGGTAGTCTATGAAATCGGAGACATGGCGTATCTGAGAGTGTCACCACTTCGAGGAGTTAAGCGTTTTGGAGTTAAGGGAAAGTTAGCCCCGAGATTTGTGGGACCATACCGTGTTTTGGAACGCATGGGATGGGTTGCTTACAAGTTGGAGTTACCCGAAGGACTGTCGGGAGTTCATGATGTGTTTCATGTTTCTTAGTTGAAGAAGTGTCATGCAGAGATGGCCGATATTCCTCTAAGGGGTACAGTGCTTCTGGAAGCAATACAATTGGATAGTGATTTGACATATCAGGAGAAACCTATTAAGATTCTCGAGTTTGCTAGCCGAGTTACATGCAGTAAGGTTATCAAGTTTTGCAAAGTTCAGTGGAGCCACAATACCGAGGATGAAGCCACCTGGGAACGAGAGTATGATCTACGCAAAGACCACGCACACCTATTTTCTACCAAACCCGAATCTCGAGGGTGAGATTCATCTTAAGGGAGGTAGGTTTGTAACATCCCAAATTTTCGATTTGGAATGTTATACACAGGTCATTCATGCATATCATATTTTATTGCATTTTCGTTTCGCGATCCTCGAAATCCTAAGCAACTCAAGGACCCGCGGAGAGAGTTGGGGATTTCACGATTTTCATATTTGATTTTCTATCAAATATTGAAACAAGGATCATTTTGGTTTTAATGATTTTTCTCTCTGAAAATATTTTGAAATTAAAATATATGAGAGGAGATAATATGACTTCTTCAAAATAAATGAGATATTGGAGTACAAATATTAAAATCAAATAAAAGATTTTTTTTCTGGATTTTATTGCAATTTTATTCGAATTAGGAAAAATATGTGTTTTTCAAATTGAATTTTATGCCCAAATAAATGTTTTAGAGGACGGGGAAAATTTATTTCGGGATTTTTGGAGTCAGTTTAGTATTTCTTTTCTTTGTTTTTCTGCGTCAGGACTTATTTAAAAAAAGAGGGAACCGACTTAACGGGCCGGTTTTGACCCGGACTCCTCCCCCCGGCCGACCTTATAAGCCGTCGAGGCCGCCCCAGCGCCCCGTGCCCGCGTCCCGCCCTAACCCTAGCCGCGCCGCCGCCCTAGCCCTGCCGCCGCCCCACCTTGCCGGAGCCACTGCTGCCGTCACCGGACTTCGCCGAGCCGCCGCCGTTGACCGTCGACCGATCGGTTTTTTAGAAACCCTAAGATCATTTTTTTCTTTAGATCGGTTTTATTCCGATTTTCTGTGGTTTAGTTAAGTAGCGGACGTTCGCCCGTACGGTCATTTGAACAAACACCATTCACCTGTTTTTCACAGACAGCAAACGTTCGTTCATTAGCCTGTTCGTCAGTTTTTCTTTTTCCAGGGTTTTCCGCGATTATTTCTGATCGTGATTTCTGCCCCAATTTTTGTTTTAGTTTATCTTTTCGCTCGTTTGTCGGAATCAGGCGATTCAAGGGCCTAGATCTTCATCTCGAAGCCCTCTTTCGGTTTAACCAACTTGAACAAGATTTTGGTACTGTAAAATTTGACTTTAGTCCAGATTAGTAATCAAATCTTGTTTCTTTCGCAGTTTGTGTTTCATTGCTCCGTTTGATTTGATTCTTTTTGCAAACCGGAGTTCTTTAGCTGAACTTTCTAGTTAGATCTTATTTGAGATTTACCCGTGCATCTTTGCTTGATTGCTTATGTATGCTATTGTTTGTTTGCGACAGAACACCCGGAGTGCGAAGCATGCTACTACGAGTCTCTTGGTTTTGCAGATCATCAACAAATTAAATTTGAGCCTGGGTCCGCCACCTACTATATCCCATCACTCTAATTTAATTTGTTGGGATGATAATTAATTTTAATTGGGATTGAGATGGGGGTACCATTCTCGATGTTTCAACTACCATGATAGTTAAATAAAATATATTCCTTTGTTGTAGGGAAAAATTGGATTTTCGCAAAACCATATAACCATAGAGCCTCCACCAGCCATATATGCATGTAGTGATAGCATTTATCTATTCATTGCTCTACTGTGTTACATTGCCAGCATATTCCATGTGATGCCCAGTTTTCGGGCTGCAACATATTATGTTGCAGACTTTTCAGACCAGGAGTAAGACGCGATAGGTCGTTTGTCATGCACTCAGCTATGCCATTGGAGTTGATGGACTCACTTTATCTTCCAAGTCTTCTGCTGCTATTATTTTAGATGGCCTTAAGCCATATTTATTGTAATAAGTTCTCTTTTTGAGACATTCAATGTAATAAGTGTGTGATTGCTACTCTGTTATAAATCCTTCGAGTATTGTGTGTGTCAGCATTACCGATCCAGGGATGACACTGAAGCACAGAGACTTGACCATTTGAGGTCGGGTCGCTACAATGACTGGATCTTTTGTACCATGAATTACAATGTTTAGTCACTGCTTGAACTTCAGAGGTGCTCTGCATTTATGTTGTGCGGTCTCAGAAAGGGCTAGCGAGATACCATGTTATCATATTATATCATGATTGTTTTAACAAATTGTTGGCATCCGAGATATCTTATTATTGCTCGCTAGTTGCTTATGTCATTGGTATGAGTAAATGTGAAACCTAAATGTTATCATCTATATGGTTAGTTCATAATCCTTTCAGAAAACATGAGCATTAGTTAAGCATATATGGAATAACAAGAACAAAAAGAGTTTGTAAAAGTTTTTCTTTATCACTTTGAGTTTGTCAACTGAATTGCTTTAGGACAAGCAATGAGTTAATCTTGGCGGAGTTGATATGTCCCAAACGTATCTACTTTTCCAAACACTTTTTCTCTCTCTTTTGGACTGCAATTTGCATGATTTTAATGGAACTAACCCGGACTGATGTTGTTTTTAGCAGTATTCCCATGGTGTGGTTTTTGTGCAGAAATAAAAGTTCTCAGATTGAGCTGAAAATTAATGGAGCATTGTTTTAGAATTTATGAAAAATATTGGCGAAGGAAATTACCAGAGGGAGGCAACCAAGGCGTCACAAGCCCAGGGGCGCGCCACTCCCCAAGGTGTGCCTACCAGGCTTGTGGGCCCTTGGCAGCTCCCGCAACCATAACTCCAACTCCATAAGTACCTATTTGTCAAGAAAGAAGCAGATAGAAGGAGTCATCACATATTACGGTATGAAGCTGCCACCACATCCTATTCTTCATGCAAGTTCTTATCATATGCACGTATGCATGACTACTTATGGGATACATGCTTACATAATTGATGAATTGGAGCTAGTTCTGTGTCACCCTAGGTTATGACTATTACATGGTGAATGTCATCCAACATAATTATCCATCATTGATCCAATGCCTATGAGCTTTTCACATGTTGACTTTGCTAAGTTACTACTACTGCTACTGCTACAATCACTACAAAACTGTTATTGTAACTATTGCTATTGCTACTACCGCTACCAAAACTATCATATTACTATGGTACTGATCACTGTACTGTAGATATTTAGTTCTCTAGGTGTGGTTGAATTGACAACTCAACTGCTAATACTTGCAAATATTCTATGGCTCCCCTTGTGTCGAATCAATGAATTTCGGTTGAATACTCTACCCTCAAAAACTGTTGCGATCCCCTATACTTGTGGGTTATCAGCTGTGTGAGCTTGTGGCTCACCGGTGAACCGCCTAGGTTGTGTTTAGTGCCAAAAATTCTGATATATTCTAGAAAAAATCATAATAAATTTTTAGGACATTCTGAGAACTTTTATTTCTAGGACTCTTTTTATTGCAAGGATAATTCAGGAAATGGGATAAACATGGAATTTTACTTTATTAAACTTTAAATTACAGAGAGCAAACTATATGTATAGAGAGTGGTGCTTACTACATTTGTCGACCATATGTCCCTTAAAAAGGATTCATTAACTAGGTTTCCTCAACTGGATATGCATTGTCCCAGCAATAAAAATTTGATATTTCTTTTCGGGAGTGGGAAGAGGAACTTCAAAACCTCCAATAGTAATTGTCATAATTCTTTCAATCGAGTTGATACTATTAATTCGGTTTTGTCTCTTCGAAAAATATATCGTATGCTCATTACCATGGACATGAAAAGTGATCTTGCTTTTGTTGCAATCAATAACAGCCCCTGCAGTATTTAGAAAAGGTCTACCAAGGATAACCGACATATTGTTGTCCTCAAGCATATCAAGAATAAAGTCTGTTAATATAGTAACATTAGCAACTACAGCATGGACATTGCTCTAGGTTGGAGACCCTAAGTGAGGATCTTTCATGAATTGGAGGGGGGTCCACGAAGAATGCGAAGAACACGAAGAACAAGAGGGGAAATCACAAGAGGAACACTCAAGAACAAGTCCAATCAGACATCTACTAGACTAGCAACACATGGATCCACAAGATACATGACCAACAAAGGGAAAATGGCACTAGGTAAAGTTCATCCCAAATCCCAAAGGGAGATGTGGCCTTGATGATCCTATGATGGGGATCCTTCCCTAGATGAGGTCTTGAATCCCTTAGGATCTTCCCTAATTGAGGTCTTGATCTCCATGGGAGAGGGTAGATAGGAGCAAAGCTCTCAAGATCACATCATGTACTTTGCTAACCCTAACTAGTGGAAGGGGGAAGTCTATTTATAGCCTAGGGAAGATTTGGGGAGAAAAATGGGCACACAGGTCATTTGGCCCTTAACGCATGCATGCATCGCCAGAGGGGTATGGGCACCGGGGGGGGGGGGGGGGGTGAAGTCCGGGCACTCGAGGTAAAGCCAGGTGAGGGGCCGGGCATCCGGGGGTAGGGGTGCGGGCACCCGGGGGGTCTGGGTGTGGGCACCCCAGGGTGCGAGCACCCGAGGGGTAGGGGTGTGGGCACCCGGTGGTTAAAGCCCGGGCACCCGGGGTGGTCAGAGGCTGCGTCCGGTTGGTGGCCAGGGGACGGGCACCCGGGGTGGCCCGAGGCCTCCAATGCATCTTGTCTTGGGGTCCCTCGTCCTCCTCCTTCTCCCTTCTTGGATGGTGTAGATGTTCTCTTGCGCTTGAACTCCTCTTCGTCGTTCATGAAGCTGCAGTAATACCTATGCATGAACATGAGAGGGATGTCAAGTAGTATACCATCCTCGAAGGTGACAAGTGAACACGTGTAAAGGAGATGATTAACCTTTATGTATGTGAAGTAGATGTCACACGTGTCACATGCCGAATGAACTCTTGACATGGTGATGTCCGTAGGATCCTCCACATCATCCCCTCCCCCTTGGAAAAGATCCGACCTCGGATCGAAAATCAAATCACCATGGGAAAGAGATGGCATCGCTATCGGCATCAAAACCGGCAGATCTCGGGTAGGGGGTCCCGAACTGTGCGTCTAAGGTCGATGGTAACAGGAGGCAGGGGACACGATGTTATACCCAGGTTCGGGCCCTCTTGATGGAGGTAATACCCTACATCCTGCTTGATTGATATTGATGAGTATGAGTATTAAAAGAGTTGATCTACCACGAGATCGTAATGGCTAAACCCTAGAAGTCTAGCCTGTATGGTTGTGATTATGATTGCCTCTACAGACTAAACCGTCTGGTTTATATAGACACCATAGGGGCCAAGGGTTGTACAGAGTCGGTTTTACAAAGTAAGGCATCTACATATCCGAACGCCAAGCTTGCCATCCACGCAAAGGAGAGTCCCATCCAGACACGGGAAGAAGTCTTCTATCTTGTATCTTCATAGCCCATTAGTCCGGCCGATGTTACATAGTCCAGACGCCCGAGGACCCCTTAATCCAGGACTCCCTTAGTAGCCCCTGAACCAGGCTTCAATGACGACATGTCCGGCGCACAGATTGTCTACAACATTGCAAGGCGGGTTCCTCCTTCGAATACTCCAAAGCAACTTTCGAACATAGAAAACGTGTCCGGCTCTACAAAGCAAATACCACACATAACCGCAGAGAGCATGATATTTCACGAGTCCAGTCTACTGACAGCTTTTGCAGCGTGACATCACGTCTCTTCCTGATCCTTATTTCGAACCGTCTTTTTGCCTCCCGCTCCATGTTTCAAGACGCGGTTTTATTGGCACGTCTTGTCAAAGCAGAGATTGTGTCCCCTTATTACGGGATTTTCATCAATACGGTCGTGGGTAATTCAACCACCCTGTTGGTACGATTCCTAGGGAATAAGCAAGTTTTAAGGCTCATGGGGAGGCGTTTGATATTCATTGCCTTTATAAAGGGGCACAAACCCATCCTTCTCCTCTACGCCCACCTTTTCCTCAACTTTTCCTACCTCGAGCTCCAGCACCCATGTTTCAACTTAATCGTTCCAAGCCTCCCAGTCATGTCTGTACCCAGCCTTCAAGGCCGGTGGGTGGCCTCCTCTGTCACAGAGGAGGATATCGCGAAGCTTCGGGCGGCAAGTTAACTCACCGCAGAAATCCTCCACGGGCTCCCTGCTAAGGGGCAGGTTATTCCTACACCCTTATTCGGTGAGAGGGTTGTATTCATCTCCCGCTTCCTCCGGGGGCTAGGGTTCGCTCTCCACCCCTTCATTTGTGGTCTCATGTTCTATTACGGGCTAGATTTTCACGATCTGGCTCTGGACTCCTTTCTGCACATCTCGGCATTCATTGTCATGTGCGAGGCCTTTCTCTACATTCCCCCACACTTTAGCTTATGGCTCAAGACCTTTAATGTGAAGCCGAAGGTAGTCGAAGGGGAGCAAACGGAGTGTGGCAACGCTATGGTGAGCAAGCTCGCCAATACTCTTTGGCCAAAGGGCTCCTTCAAGGGAACTTCCAACCTATGGCAACAGGAGTGGTTTTACATCACCGAACCTCGTGGTACCAAGTGGGCAGCTACACCTGCGTTCTGATCTGGCCCTCCATTACGACTCGCATCATGGATTAATAAGGGGCTGGACCGGGGATCGATTGAAGAAGTGCAGACGCTACAAAGCCGTATCTGGAGCCTCCTTGAAAAGGACACCGGTGAGGGAGTCCTGGACTAAGGGTTCCTCGGGCGTCCGGCCTGTTAGCCATGGTCCGGACTGATGAGCTGTGAGGATACGAAGACTATGCTAGTGTCCGGATGGGACTCCCCTTGGCGTGGAAGGCAAGCTTGGTGACCAAATATGTAGATTCCTTTCTTTGTAACCGACCTTGTGTAACCCTAGATCCTCCCGGTGTCTATATAAACCGGAGGACTTACTACAGAGAGGAGGAGATTCGTTATCATAGTCATACAGGCTAGACTTCTAGGGTTTAGCCATTACGATCTTGTGGTAGATCAACTCTTGCAATACTCATATTCATCAAGATCAATCAAGTAGGAAGTAGGGTATTACCTCCGTAGAGAGGGCCCAAACCTGGGTAAACATCGTGTCCCCTGTCTCCTATTACCATCGACCTTAGACGCATAGTTCGGGACCCCCTACCCGAGATCCGCCGGTTTTCACACTGACATTGGTGCTTTCGTCGAGAGTTCCACTGTGCCATCCCCAAAAGATTTGATGGCCCCTTCAATCATCAACAATGATGTTGTCCAAGGTGAGACCTTCCTCCCTGGACAGATCTTCGTGCTCGGCGGCTTCGCACTACGGGCCAACTCGTTTGGCCATCTGGAGCAGATCGATAGCTACGCCCCTGGCCACCAGGTCAGATTTGGAAGTTTGAACTATGTCACGGACATCCGTGGAGACTTGATCTTCACTGGATTCGAGACCGTGGCAACCGCTCTTGGTCACCCCGATGGACATGACCTAAATCTGTCATCAGACCGCATCCGGGAGATAGCTCCTGTAACTGCTCTAGCTTTAGATCCAGAGCATACTGCGCCATCCAAGGACCAGAGGCTCAACCCCACCATGGAGGCCACAGATTCCCCGGCGTTGGAGCCGCACATCGACTTAACCTCACATGATATTTGCGTCTTCGGAACTCCGGACTCATTTCCGGCAGTAAGTTCTGAACCGTGTGAGTTCGCGGACGCCGAACTTGATCGTTTATCGATCTTTGAATTCAGCGCCACAGACATCTTCTAGCACTCGCCTTTGGGAGACATGCTAAACTCATTAAAACCTATCCTTGGTGGGGGACTCACAGCCGAACTATAGTCGGTTCAAACCAGAAGTTGATGACAGGGAATTTCGCTCCCCACCCGCCACCCACTTTATTGCCACTGTCGAAGACTTAACTGACATGCTCGATTACGGCTCTGATGACATTGACGGTATGGATGATGATGCCAGAGAAGAAGAGGCCCAGGACCCGCCATTCACCGGACGTTGGACGTCCACTTCCTCGTACGATGTGTACATGCTGGATGCACCAAAGGAGAATAGCGGCAATGACAAAGAAGATCCAATTGAGGATAAACCTCCTGAGATACAATCGAAACACCGACGTCGGTGGGACCGCTCTAAGTCACGCCGTAGTAAAGATAGAAACACCGGCAAAGGAGAAGATAACACTCCGGAAGGTGACGAAGACAACGAAGACCCCGTTGACGCAACTGTCGAACAGGACGAATGAGAAGATGGGCAAGCCAGCCCCGACGAACAGGCCAGGCCCAACGATTCGGAGGACGGTAGTTATCATCCGCTCTCTAAGGATGAGGAAAGCCTCGGCAATGAAGATTTCATCTTCCCTAAGGAACCTCTCGAGAAGGAGCGCTTCAAGCGCCATCTAATAGCCACCGAAAGGAGCCTGAAAAAGAAGCAGCAGCAGCTTCAAGCTGACCAAGATCTGCTCGTCGACAGGTGGACTGATGTTCTGGCAACCAAAGAATACGGCCTCAGACGCCCAGCCAAGAGTTACCCAAAGCAAAGTTGCTACCTCAGTTCGATGAAAAAGTGCTAGAGCCCATATTTCCCTCGCATAATGCGGCCGACTGAACACTACGCGGTCGGGACAGTGTGGCCGACCGACCACCTCGTGGTCGTGATAGAGCGGAAACTCAAGACGAATAGCAGCCCGCCCCGCCGCCACGAAGAAACAGAGACAAAACAGCTCAGGGTCATACACACGACCTCCGGCAGACCCCGGATAGTAGAGCAGGATATGCCCGATCGATTTATGGATCGCGAGGACATTCCTCGACACGTGATGATGGCTACCTATTCGGAGATCACAAACCTAGTCACACCCGAACCGACAACTGCAGACAGACTACATCGGAGCTACGTCGCGACGCGGCCCATTATAGAGGCGTCGCACACCCTCATTGATTCATCTATGAAGTAATGGATCACGAATTCCCCGAAGGGTTCAAACCCGTTAATATTAAATCATACAAGGAACAACCGACCCTGCGGTATGGATCGAGGATTTTATTCTCCATATCCACATGGCCCCGAGAGATGACCTCCACGCTATCAAATACCTCCCACTAAAGCTCAAAGGGCCAGCTCGACACTGGTTAAACAGCCCACCTAAAAACTCTATCGGCAACTGGGAGGACTTCGAAGAAGCCTTCCTCGTCAACTTCCAGCGTACATATGTCTAGCCACCAGATGCCGATGACTTAAGACACATATTCCAACAACCTGGAGAGTCAGCCAGGAAATTTTGGACTAGGTTGCTAACCAAAAAGAACCAGATCGTCGACTATCCGGATGCCGAAGCTCTAGCGGCCTTTAAACATAGCATATACGACGAATGGCTCGCCCGCCACCTCGGCCAAGAAAAGCCGAAATCTATGGCAGCCCTCATGGCACTTATGACCCGCTTTTGTGCGAGTGAGGATAGCTGGCTAGCTCATTGTAAAACTATTGCCAGCGACGCAGGCCCCTCTGAGGCCAGAAACAGCAACAACAAGCTTCGACGTAACAAACAAAAATGACGAAGCAATGGTAATAATACCGGCGACACTACAGTCAACGCTGGATTTAGCGGCTCCAAGTCCAGCCAGCGGAAGAAACTGTACAAGAGAAACAATCAGGGACCATCCATCCTGGACCGCATACTCGACCGTCCGTGCAAAATCTATGGCACCCCAGACAAACCAGCCAACCATACCAACAGAGATTGCTGGGTTTTTAAGCAAGCCAACAAGTTCACTACCATGAACAAGGAAAAGGGATCGCAGAGTGAGGATGATGACGAGGAGCCCCTGCAGCCAAACACAGGGGGACAGAAGAAGTTTCCCCCTCAGGTCAAAATGGTGAACATGATATATGCTACGCACATCCCCAAGCAAGAGCGCAAGCGCACACCCAGGGATGTCTACGCGATAGAGCTAGTCACCCCAAAATTTAATCCATGGTCGTCGTGCCCGATCACTTTGATCGCCGAGAACATCCGACCAGTATCCATCACGGCGGTTCAGCCACACTGGTCCTAGACCAAATAATTGATGGGTTCCACCTAGCGCGAGTTCTGATGGATGGTGGCAGCAGCCTCAACTTACTCTATCAGGATACAGTGCGCAAAATGGACATTCATCCATCATGGATCAAACCCACAAAGACTACCTTCAAAGGAGTCATACCGGGTGTAGAGGCCCGCTGTACGGGCTCAATCACGCTCGAGGTTGTCTTCGAATCTCCGAACAATTTCTAAAGCGAGGACTTAATCTTCGACATAGTCCCCTTTCGCAGCGGCTATCACGCACTGCTCGGACGGACCGCATTCGCCCGATTCAACGCAGTGTCGCACTATGCTTATCTCAAGCTCAAGATGCCCAGCCCGCGTGGCGTCATAACAGTCAATGGAAATATGAAACGCTCCCTCCGTACCGAAGAGCACATAGCTGCCTTAGCAGCAGAAGTACAGAGCGGCCTTCTCAAGCAGAACCTTAACTCGGCTGCCGAGCCCTCGGACACCTTCAAGAGGGTCCGAACTACCCTGCGGCAAGACAGCTCAGCTCGTCAGGAGCTAGAGTAGCAATTCAGCCTCCGTCTCAGTCCTGGTCAAGTAGTGGCATTCGCACCACACGTACATAACTATGCACTCAAAATTCCATGGGCATCGACGGAGGCATAGCTAGTGTATGATCCGCAATTCGGCTAGAACTCCCCGGACACTCATACTTTCACTATTACCCTTTTTTCTTTTATTTTCCCTTTTTTACAGGCCTTTTCTGGCGGCTTGACCATCGACTCTTTTCGAAGGATAAAAACACCAAGACAACAAGAAGCATGGACGTACTGGAAAACTCTTAGGTGGTCTCTTTAACGATCCATTTACCTATCTTCAGGACCCATACGTAGCTCTCTCTTGGTGAAGGCATAGTAAATAGCCTTTCTGCTTATTGCACTACCTGTATAAATGCGCTTTAATGCACTAATGAAATTATAATAGAAATAGTTTGCGGCCCAAATTTTCATGGCTCTAGCTTACCACTGGTTCTTCTTTTTCTTTATTTTTGTCTTTTCCATTCTGGTAATTCTATCAGGTAACACCTGTACACTCGGGTGCATTTCAATTTTCTAGGGTCTTCATAGCACCCCACACTACGGCAACAAAAGTCCGAACAATTTTTATAAGTATAGTTCGGCACCCCGAATTTAGCATTATATGCATTGGCTCCGAATCATGTCTTTGTTCAATAGTTGGGTTCCTCGGCTCCTCTGCTTGCTACCTTACGTTCTGCTATATCGGCTAAGGTAATAAAGGGAGAACTACAGCGATTGTGCCTTGGTTTATCCCAAGGAGCACCTCAGTAGAGAAAGCCGAAAACTGACTGTCATGATGTGGCGAGAGCCGGTCAGCTGTTCGGAGGTTGCAAATCATTGGAGATTTCTTCCACATGATGCGAAGGATCGGTACTTCCCGATTAGACGCTTGCAGCACTCAAGCTCGGATACTAGCGGCTGCACCCATGTTTTTATTATCAAACTCTTATGGCTAAGTGAGGGCGTTAACGCCGCATAGTCTGATTGCCTCGTTCGTTGCGCTAAACAACTCTTTCAAGGACCATATAAATGGATCAAGATTGTTTAGATTCCATCCTGAACACCTCCGTACTACCTACGTGGGGGCAGAAGCCGATGACTAACAAACCCTCAGATTTCACATAACACGGCCGCACAGGAGGAAAAATTTAAAAATCAACAAGCATTATATTGCAAACCCTGTTTGTTCTATCATACAAGGTAGAAGGAACCTGAATACATTCATTCAAAGATAGTGTCCTGCGCACACTGCGTTGCTACAATGCGAGACCCCTCTAGGACATCTGCAAAATAGCGCTCAGGTGTGCGGTGCTCCTTGCCCTCCGGCAGCCCCTTATTCAGCTCGATGGCGTCCATCTTCACCCACCACATCTTGTAGTGGGCGAAGGCCATGTGTGCACCTTCAATGCAGGCCGATCGCTTGACGACATCCAGCCGAGGACAGGCGATCACCAGCCGCTTCATGAGCCCGAAGTAGCTTCCGGGCATAGCTTCGGTGGCCATAGCCGGTTTATCAAATCCTTCATGGCTAGCTCGGCCACCTTATGCAGCTCCACCAGCTGTTTCAACTGATCAATGAAGGGCAGGGGATGCTCTGGTGCAAGATACTGTGACCA
Organism: Triticum monococcum; assembly: GCA_034509565.1. Lineage (NCBI taxonomy): Eukaryota > Viridiplantae > Streptophyta > Magnoliopsida > Poales > Poaceae > Triticum > Triticum monococcum. The sequence continues at coordinate 253,063,502 of CM067845.1, forward strand.
GAACAATTTCTCCATGGAGCTCCCTTCTTCGGCTCGGAAGAACTCGCGGCATTGGACACACTGTGTGGTGGATCTGCGAAGGCCCTAGAGAACTTTGAATCCGGCTTAGTAAGAAATACTTCTTCTTTATATATTTGCTTTGCATGCTAAATGCCTAACCCGCCACGATCTTCCTGCCCTCTTGGATTTCCTGGAGGGCATCCTAGGCTTCAACCCGGGCAACTTCCGTGCTTTGACGAGCCTTGGAGAGTTCAGTCTCTCGAGCCGAAACATCGCCCTCCAGGTCTCGTACTTCTTCACCACGTCCTGGAGCTCTTGCTGGACCTCGTTCAGCCAGGCCTTCAGCTTCTTGCGAGCGGCCTGCTCCTTGACGGCTCTCTCATCAGCTTCGGCCAGGGCCATTTTCAGGGCCTCGACCTCGGTCGTCGCCCCTACACATATAATAACACTAAGGCCAGTATACATCATTTACTCTTTCCAAATATATCGCGAGCCATTGCATACCTTGCTGGTCTTCCAGCTGCTTCCTCGCATGGCCAAGCTCTTCTTCGGCCCGCTCTAGTTTCTGCTTTAGTCCGAAGACTTTGGCAGTATGAGAAGTCGCGTCCAGCATCGACGCCTTCTTATTAACATCAGACACACTTGGTTAGTTTCTTGCGCAATTTAATTGATCCTCTATCTGGCTTGTCTTTCCGAACACCAGACAGTGTCTCTGGGCTACTGTCTATGTGGACATTTTCCCGATTAAACGTCGCTTACCTCAAAACCTGTCGGCAAACCGCTGCAGGCTTCAGTCAGTCCGCTCTTGACGGACTGAACCTTCTCAATCACCGTACCCACAAGGATACAGTGTTCTTCCACAATGGAAGCGCCTCCTAGCGCTTCCAACAGATTATCCAGCGCCTCTGGTTAGACAGAGGTCGCCGGTGGGACGGGTGCGCCTCCTTCTCTTGATGGAGGCTGCTTGTCGGACTCCCGGGGCCATATGGGTCTCCGGATCCGTTCCCAAAGGGGGGCCGAATCGAGTACGACCCCCATCGTCAGTCTCCATGGGGGCATGTTCCCCGATGTGTCCGGCGGCCGAGGTATCACCCTCCGGCGTCGCCTTGACAGCCTCCCGAACCTCTCCCTGGCCTGGGAAGGTCCTTCGGGACAGCACCTCGACGTCTCCCTGGGTCTTGGGAGAGTAAGCGGCCAGCGGTGTCTCGCTGGCCATCTCCTTTGAGTCCAACGAGCCTCTGGATGAGGATCGCTGGGAGTTGTCATGGGCCGGACTGCAATAGCATAATTAATCATGTCAATACAACAAAGAGGAGAGGTTAGATTTATGGGCATGTACGAGTCTTAGCACTTACGATGCGGCCTGAGGCTTAGTGCGGGGGCGTCGCTCAAGACTGCTGTCGACGTCCCATGCGGAGCTGCCCGCGAGCGGGTCTTTTCCCCTTCTTGGGTGCCTCCGCCTCCAGAATTGTGGAGGCTGCCCTCTTCTTCCTCCCAACATTAGAGGGAGAGCCGCTCTTCTCCTCCTCATTGTCGTCGTCTTCGGCGAGGGAGGAATGGGTCTTGTCTTCGGGCGTCACGTCCGAAGCGCGCTCGGGACGAGGGCCACTCCGGACCCCCTTGGCCTTCCTCATGGCCTTCTTCATCAGCGCCCACGGCGCCGGCACCAGCATCTTCGCTAAACGCGGAATGACTGGTTCTTTAGGCAGCGGAGCCGGACACCGGATCTGCTTCGCCCTCTCCATCCAGTCCTAAAGAAGCAATGATAATAATAGCTTAGATATCATCCTTGAAACAAGCAAGTAGGGGATGCATTAAAAATAACATACCCCATTGGTGAGGTGATTGATGTCGTGCCCGTGGTCCGAATCCGTGGCCGGCGGTGTCTCGTTTCCCTTGAAGAGCAACTTCCAGGCATCTTTGTGAGAAGTTTCGAAGAGCCTCTTCAGGGTATGGTGCTTCTTCGGATTAAGCTCCCATAGCGGGCGGCTTCGGCTTTGGCATGGGAGAATCCGGTGAACTAGCATCACTTGGATTATATCGACAACCTTGATATCCTTGTCCACCATACATTGAACGCGCGTCTGCAGCGCTATCAGCTCATCTGACGATGACCAATTCGGGCTCTTCTCAACCCAGGAGGTGAGCCACATTGGAGCGCCGGAGTTGAATTCGGCAGCGGCGGCCCAGTTTGCGTCGCGGGGTTCTATGATGTAGAACCATTGTTTCTGCCATTCCTTGACAGTCTCCATGAAAGTGCCTTTCGACCAGGAGATATTATTCAGTCGGCTCACCATGGCACCTCTGCACTCCGCGTGTTGGCCATCTACCACCTTTGGCTTCACATTAAAGACCTTGAGCCATAGCCTGAAGTGGGGTTGGATGCGGAGGAAGGCCTCACACACGACAATGAACGCCGATATGTTGAGGAAGGAGTTCGGAGATACATCATGGAAGTCTATCCCATAATAGTACATCAGCCCACGGACGAAAGGGTGGAGTGGAAACCCTAGCCCGTGGAGGAACCGAGGGACGAATACCACCCTCTCATTGGGCTTCGGTGTGGGGATGACTTGCCCCTAGGCTGGAAGACGGTGGGCGATTTCCTTCGCCGGCTACCCAGCCGCCAAAGCTCGGTAATGTCCTCCTCCTTGACGGAGGAGACCATCCACTTGCCTTGACCTCCGGATCCGGACATGGTTGAGTGCTAGCTTGAGTGGGAAGAAGATGAGAGCTTGGGCGCTGGAGCTCAAGAGTGGAAGGGCAGAGGAAGAGAGAAGGCGTGGGAGAAGAAGGGGGAATCCTTATCTCCTTATAAAGGCAGTGAAGATCGAATGCCTCCCCACTCGCCTTAAAACTCGCCTATTCCCATGGGCTGTGTAAACAGGCACTGTTGGGTTACCCACACCCGAATTAATGAAAATCCCGCAATCAGGGGACACGATCTCTGCTTTGACAAGACGTGCCAATGGCAACCGCGTCTCGAAATGTGGAGCGGGAGACGAAAAGTGGTTTGAAATTATGACCAGACAAACGTGATGTCATATTACAAAAAGTTGTCAGCAGATTGGACTCGTGGAAAATTATATTCCCTGTGCGGTTGTGTGTGGTGCGTGTGTTACAGGTCCGGACACATTTAATATGTCCAAAGACTATCTTGGAGTTCGGAAGGAGGAACCCGCCTTGCAATGCTGAAGACATATCTACACACCAAATAGCTTGTCATTGAAGCCAGGTTCAGGGGCTACCGAGGGAGTCCTGGACTAAGGGGTCCTCGGGTGTCCGACCTATTAGTCATGGGACGAACTAATGGGTTGTGAAGATACGAAGACCGAATACTGCACCAGTGTCCAGACGGGACTCTCCTTGGCGTGGAAGGCAAGATTGGCGACAAAATATATAGATACCTTTCTTTGTAACCGACCTTGTGTAACCCTAGATCCTCCTGGTGTCTATATAAACCGGAGGACTTAGTACGGAGAGGAGGAGATTCATTATCATAGTCATATAGGCTAGACTTCTAGGGTTTAGCCATTACGATCTCGTGATAGATCAACTCTTGTAATACTCATATTCATCAAGATCGATCAAGTAGGAAGTAGGGTATTACCTCCGTAGAGATGGCCCGAACCTGGGTAAACATCGTGTCCCCTGTCTCCTGTTACCATTGACCTTCGACGCACAGTTCGGGACCCCCTACCCGAGATCCGACGGTTTTGACACCGACAACCAGCCTCATCCATGTGATCGAGGTAATGCTAGTCCGCCGGGTCCTGTCGTGCCAGCGACTGCCTCTCCGCATGTGGGAGTTCAATTCGGAAGGACCACAAACCCTTGAACACTTCTTTGCCACAACGCACAGAGGGATGCGGAAGTTATTCTTCGGGACCCGAAAGTAGTGGCCGGATACAACCGAGGACATCGGCCTCGACTGCAACCATCCGGATACCTCGGTAATCACTCGACTCCTGAACACAGCTTAATTGATTATCCCATATCAATATACTGAGAAACTTGTCTTTGACCAGGGATGGCTAAAGAAAGCGGAATGAATTAGGTGTTTGGCCCCACTTCCCGAAGACTCAGTCGATCCCGTGTTAATAAGGATGTTGGCCCCGGCACCGTATCAAGTGCCGGCGAAGGAGGACAAAGAGGAGAGCAAAAAGGCCAGGGGTGCCTCCCACTCTAAAGGTACACTGAACGCTATGTCCGGGAAGACCGGAACTCCCTCTTCTGAAGATGAAGGGGAAGAAGAAGTTTATATCCCTTCTCCCCATGGGAAGAAAAGGACCAGCTCCAAAGATTTGAAGGTGGAGGATTCCAAGAGAGGGAAAATGTCCCCGTCAGACGGTTTGGGTTCGGAAGACGACGTTGCCGCACATTTCCTCCGTAAGGACAGCCTTTCGCTGAATCTTAAGTGAACAAGGGTATTCTAGACATATCCCATTCTTTGCTGGTCACAAGGGTAACCTCTTAAATATATGTTTGCATTCCGGCCCATAGTATTCCTCAACAGTCCTCCTCGAGTGACCTGCTTCCGGAGATGATGGAAAGCAAGACGCCTCCACATGCTTCCTCGCCCCTTAGGACGGACGACTTTGAGGTGTCATCCCGGAGGGTCTCCCCCGATCATCAAGTGGCGCGGGGGGCAATGAATGCAATGCCCGAAGGTGATACTTCGACCGTTAAGGGTCCGGGGTGTGTAGCCCCTACGGTGACCAACAATAAAGGCCCCGGACTATCCTGTTTACAGCCGAAGACGACTCTAGGGTTGAGTGAACATATCCCTTGGAAGGGAGTTCGTACTCTTGTAGCCGCTTCCAAGAGCCCGGAGGCGCTGGATACATTAATTGGCATGTTGCAGAATGCATCCATCTCAGAGGAACATCGTACCTTAATGGGTATGGTAGTTGAGAGGATTCTGTCAGCAAGAAGCGGAATGAATGAAGCCTTCACGGGCCTGCTAAGAGACTTTGAGGTATGTAATGTAATATCTTAACCGCTCTTTACATGTAGAATGTGCCTGTGTATAGATAGTAGCCCCTGAGACTCTGGTCGGCCTCCACAGGGAGGCGATCAGAGGATCAAAAAGGTATGCTCATGAAATGACATGATTAATTTGAAAACAGGCTGGTATGTCAATGGTGACTGCCCATGCTGCGGAAGTTGCAGATTTAAAGCAGAAACTTGAGTTAGCGGATGAGGACATTAATCTTATCAACAGGCGGCTCGACAAGGCACAGGGTATATTTTGGGGCCGTCGCCTTATGCATGTACACTAATATTAGCACGAAGCTGGAAATTATATACTGGAACATGCATAATTGCAGATGATGCTGCTGCGGTTGAGAGCCTTCGGGCCAAACTTGCCCAGGCCAAGGAGCAAGCCAGAGTGAGCAATGCGGACGTCAAGAAGGCAGATGCTGAGTTAAAGGCCGAACAAGCCGCTCGGCGCCAGTGCGAGGAGAGAATATCTACCATAGAGCGAGAGCTGAAGGATGCCACAAGCCAATGCGAATCACTCAAGAAGGATACCAAAGCGAAGGCAGCCGAACTCAACAAGGCTTTACAAGAGGCGCGAGAGGCACGGTCCGAGTCTAGAGCGGCTCGGGAGGAGATCCGGCAAGCTGGGGAGATAGCGGCTGGTAAATTCGGCGACCCAAAGTATGCCCTACTTGATCAATTGTGGAGTTCTCCAGACTCATTCTTGGACCTGCCGAAGAGTGTCGCCGATGCGGCACAGTTTTATCAAGCGCAAGACGGACATGCAGTGGAGAAGCTTTTCTGGTCACAATTTAACGTGCCAAAGTGTCCGTTGCAAAATGAACAAATGGCCCAGTGGGTTGAGCTCCACAAGGTGTCCGGAGCTGCCATGAAGGAAGTTGTGGTTCGGCTGTGGCCAACTGAGCCAATTCTGAATGGTTATTATGGTTTGGTGCAGTGACTTGTTGATGCGGTGCCGCGTATCGATGTCGTAAAACGGTTGGCATGCATTGAAGGTGCACAGATGGCCTTTGCCCGCATCAAGACGTACTGGGAAAAAATGAAGGCCGCCGATGTCGTAGCAAACAGTCCACCCGAGGGCAAGGACCATCGCATGCCGGAGCATTATTTTGAAGATGTCCTAGAGGGTGCCCACTTGATAGCGGGTCAGTGCTTGAAGAATATTATATTTGAGTGAATGTATCGAAATTGTGATAACAATATTATGATATATTAAGGCTGTGTTATATTTATGCCTTTTGCCTGAAAGGCGTTTCCTCCTGTGCGGCCGTTTTTTTATAAACTGAAGGTTTGCCAGTCGTCGGCTTCAGCCCCCTCGCATAAAATGCGGGGGTGTTCGGAATAGCAACTGACTACACTTGACCCAACGTCTTGGTCCGTGAAGGAGGTGTCAGTGCGAAGAACTAGGCAATCAGACTATAGGGCTTTAACACCTTCACTTAGCCATAGGAGTTTGACGGTGGTTCTATGATATAGCCCCTTGTATGTACGCGGTTATCCGAATACTGCTGCACTACATAGGTGACAGGGAAATGGTCCTTCGTGTTATACGGAAAAAATCGCAAAAGATTTTAATAAGTCACCGAGTAATTGACCAGCTCTCGCCACATCATGATAGTCAGTTTTCGGCTTTCTCTACTGAGGTGCTTAACCAGGTGAACCGGAAACACAATCGCAGTAGTTCTCCCTTTACTACCCTAGCCTATAGAGCGAAACGTAAGGTAGTAAGCACAGGAGCCGGGCAACCCAACTATTGACCAAAGACATGATTCGGAGCTAGTGCATATAATGCCAAAACTCGTGACACTGAAGTATGTTGTAGAGCTGTTCGGACTTGCTGCCAATTTAATATGTTGCCGTATCGAGGCCCTAGCGATTGGTGCTGAGGTGTATATGTGAAACCACCGAAAAGGTAAAATACGGTTCTACGAGGAAAAAATAAGTACTAAAGACGGATTTTGTCCACTAGAATCTGATTGATACGTCGAGCGCAATCTTACAGATTATAACACCTCTACCCGGGTCATTTTACATGCCAGGGGTCGAAGGGTGAGGAAAAAGACTATATCCAGGTTTTAAATAGAGTGTTTGGTCTACAAAAAATCTTTTGGACCTCATGTCGCACGTCTGCCCTGCCTTTGCCTTAGCGAAGAGGATTCCTTAAAAGGATCAATCTTTGGTTGCCTGGATGAAACTGGGCTCCGAAAGAGTCCTTGCAGGTCCATAGGACGAGCAGGCTTTGATTCATCTGTGACAAAAGATAAGGAAAATTTAAAAAGAAGGGAGAAAAGCTGTAGGAGGACGAACCGTGATGTAGGTCTGTCCGCTTTGTGCCTCCGCCGATGACCAAGGTATTTTAAGTGCATAATTATGCATGTGTGATGCGAACTTCACGGGCATATGCGGCAAACGACGGAGGCGGAACTGCTAATCCAGCTCAAAAATTGACTGGTCTTATGCAGTAGAGGCCAGTGTCTTAATGTCCAATAAGTTATGCGGTTTAATGACTCCGCTTTGTACTTCGGCTGTGATGGCCGTGGTATACTCCTCGGAACGGAGGGGTTGTTCCTTTTTTCCAGTGATCGTTATCACGCCGCATAGACCGGGCATCTTAAGCTTTAGATAGGCGTAGTGTGGGACCGCATTGAAATGAGCGAACGCGGTCCGCCCAAGTAGTGCATGGTATCCACTGCAGAATGGAACAATATTAAAGATCAAGGCTTTGCTTTGGAAGTTGTCCGGCGAACTGAAGACGACTTCCAGTGTGATTGAGCCCGTACAGTGAGCTTCTTCGCCAGGTATTACACCTTTGAAGGAGGTTGTGGTGGGCTTGATCCTTGAGGGATCAATGCCCATTTTGCGAACAGTGTCTTGATAGAGCAAATTAAGGCTACTGCCGCCGTCCAGAAGGACTCGTGTGAGATGGAATCCATTGGTGATTGGGTCGAGGACCAAAGCTGCCAAACCTTTGTGACGGATATTTGCTGGGTGGTCATTGCGATCAAAAGTGATCGAACAGGCTGCCCATGGGTTAAATTTTGGTATGACCGGCTTTATGTCGTAGTCGTCTCGTGGTACGCATTTGCGCTCCCTCGTATGGATATGCGTCATAGATATAATGTTTACTGTTTTTACTTCGAGGGGAAATTGCTTTTGTCCCCCGGTGTTTGGCTGGCGAGTCTCCTCGTCTTCGCTCTCACTAGGCGGCCCCTTCCCTTTGTGTTCGACGTTGAACTTGCCTGTTTGTTTGAAAACCCAACAATTTCTGTTGGTATAGTTGGCGGGTTTGTCAGGGCTGCCATGAATTTGACAGGGCCGATCCAGTATCTTGTCTAAACTGGATGGGCCATCTTTGTTTGCCTTGAATGGCTTCTTCCATTCACCAGATTTGGAACCACTGAATTTGGCGTTGACCTCCATGTGTTGGGTTCCTACATTATTTTTTCAACGCTTGTTTTTATTGCGTCGAGGCTTTCCATTGCCGTCCCTGACCTCAGAGGTGCTAGGATTGATGGTGCTATTGTTTTGGCGAGCCAGCCAGCTGTCTTCTCCCGCGCAGAAGCAGGTCATCAGTGCAGTAAGAGCTGCCATAGACTTTGGTTTTTCTTCGTCGAGGTGATAGGCCAACCATTCGTCTCGGACGCTATGTTTAAAAGCCGCTAGGGCTTCGGCATCCGGACAGTCGACGATTTGGTTCTTTTTAATTAAGAACCTAGTCCAGAGCTTCCTGGCGGACTCTCTGGGCTGCTTGATGATGTGACTGAGGTCATCGACATCCGGAGGCCGGACATATGTACCTTGGTAGTTGTCACGAAAGGCGTCTTCCAGGTCTTCCCAGTTGCCAATAGAGTTTTCTGGGAGGGTGTTTAGCCAGTACCGGGCTGGTCCCTTTAATTTTAGTGGGAGGTATTTGTTGGCATGAAGATCATCACCGCGGGCCATATGGATATGGAGAAGAAAATCCTCAATACATACCGCGGGATCTGTTGTTCCATCATATGATTCGATATTCATAGGTTTGAACCCTTCTTGGAAATCATGCTCCATTACTTCCTCAGTGAAGCAGAGGAGGGGTGCGGCGCCTCTATATCGGGCCAAGTCGCGACGCAGCTCGGATGGAGTCCGTCGGCAATTTTCGGCCCGGGCGTGATTATGCTTGTCACGCCCGGCTAGATAGCCATCATCGCACATCGGTGCACGCCCCCGCGATCCGTAGATTGATCTGGTCTAGCCTGCTCTATTTTCCAGGTCCTGCCGCGGGTCATATGTATATCCTCGAGCTGTTATGTCTCTACTTTTACGGTGAGGTAGTATGTGCTGGTGTTTGGCTTTAGTTGTCGTTTTGTCCCGGCCATGAGGTGGCCGGTCAGCCGCATTACGCGCTGATGGTGCGGGCTCGAGGCCATTGCCGTCAAATTGGGGTAGCAGTTTACGCTTTGGGTAACTTTTGATTGGGCGCTCGAGGCCGTATTCGTCGGCTGCCAGGACATTAGTCCCCCTATCGTTGAGCAGATCTTGATCAGCTTGAAGCTGCTGCTGCTTCTTTTTCAGGATCCTTGCAGTGGCAATTAGCTGGCGCTTAAAGTGCTCCTGCTCGAGAGGTTCCTCAGGCAGGATAAAATCCTCATTGCCGAGGCTCACCCCATCCTCGGAGAGAGGAAGATAATGGATGTCCTCCAAGTCTTCATTTTCAGCCTGTTCATCGGGGCTAACTTTCCCATCTTCCTGGTTGTCCTGTGCCGGTATCGTCCGGAGTGTTGTTGCCTCCTGTGCCGGTATTGCTGTCTTTTCCACGGCGTGATTTAGTGCCGCGCCATCGGCGTTTTGGTTGTATCTCGAGAGGTTTATCCTCTACTGGATTTTTCTCATTATCGCTGTCACTCTCCTTGAGTGTATACCATGTACACGTCATACGAAGAGGTGGCCGTCCAGCGTCCGTTAAACGCTGGGTTTTGGGAGCCATAATCAAGCATGCTAGTTAAGTCCTCGAGAGTGGCGATGAAGTGGGTGGTGGGTGGGACATAAAATTCCACATTCTCAGCCCCTAGTCCGGGCTGGGCGTAGTTCAGAAGTTGCTACTTCGTAATGACGAGGGATCGCATCAAGTCCAGGGCCTCGCTTAAAGGAGAGGTTTTCACAGTGAGAAGAGAATTTGTGGAGTATGGCGGGAAGGGGATTCCTCCACTGAGCTCACACGCTGCTGACTCCGAGAGTGCGGAGCCAGTGTCCAGGGAAGAGTCCGGCTTTGTGATGGTTGTCAATGATACTGCTTCCTTCGGCTCTCCTGTACTGGGCTTAGTGGCCACAGGTAGTTCAGCGGGTTTAGAAATCCCGTCTTCGGACCTGGCGACGCGCTCCGGCTCTAAGGCTAGAGTGGAGGTTGGGGTCGTGAATCCTTGGAAGATCAAGTCTCCTCATATGTAAGCGACATAATCCAAGTTTCCAAAACTAATGTGGTGACATGGGGTGTCGCTGTTGATCTGCTCTACATGGCCAAGCGAGTTGGCCCGGAGCGCGAAGCCGCCGAACACGAAGATCTAATCGAGGGGGAAAACCTCCCCTAGGGCAGTATTGTTGTAGATGATTGATAGAGCCATCGAACCTTCTGGTGACGACGCACTGAAACTCTCAATGAAAGCACCAATGTCGGTGTCAAAACCGGCGGATCTCGGGTAGGGGGTCTCGAACTATGCGTCTAAGGTCGATGGTAACAGGAGCCAGGGGCACGATGTTTTACCCAGGTTCGGGCCCTCTTGATGGAGGTAATACCCTACGTCCTGCTTGATTGATATTGATGAGTATGAGGATTTCAAGAGTTGATCTACCAGGAGATCGTAATGGCTAAACCCTAGAAGTCTAGCCTGTATGGTTGTGATTATGATTGCCTCTACGAACTAAACTCTCCGATTTATATAGACACCGGAGGGGGCTAGGGTTGTACAGAGTCGGTTTTACATAGGAAGGAATCTACATATCCGAACGCCAAGCATGCCATCCATGCAAAGGAGAGTCCCATCCGGACACGGGAAGAAGTCTTATGTCTTGTATCTTCATTTCCCATTAGTCCGGCCCATGTTACATAGTCCGGACGCCATAGGACCCCTTAATCCAGGACTCCCTCAGTCGCCGTGTAGAAGTGAACGTTCACCATGTACTCGTAGTCTTCAAGGTCGAAATGGGCACTCTCCATTGTCACACCCTCCAGTGATTCCTTCAAAAGGAGCAAGAACAACAAACACTTGGAAAAACAAATGTAGTTAGCATTAGTGCAATACCAAGCATTCAAGAGGTGATTCACCGAACAAGTGTCGCCATCATGCATAGCATATGGTGCAACAAAGGATTGTGACATGGCATGAAAGCACATAAATTGAGCACAATCAAGGTCGTCATGGAAACAAGCATGTAAATGTGAGGTGGTGATGCAAATCTGTGTGGCATGAGAATAAGCATGTACCTCAAGTTCATAGCTGTAACACCCCGGATATAATTTTCCCAATTTGTAATCCAACTCTTGCCGTTTCCGGCTTTAAGTTAATTTATTTTCTCGGGTTCGAGTCTTTGCCTCCGCGTGTTGTTATCTTTGTCATGCATCTCATATCATGTCATCATGTGCATTGCATTTGCATACGTGTTCATCTCATGCATTCGAGCATTTTCCCCGTTGTCCGTTTTGCATTCCGGCGCTTCGTTCTCCCCCGGTGGTCAATTCTAGTTTTCTTTCATGTGTGGGGATTAAACATTTCCCAATTGGACCGAGACTTGTCATGCGGCCTTGGTTTACTACTGGTAGACCGCCTGTCAAGTTTCGTATCATTTGGACTTCGTTTGATGCTCCAACGGTTAACTGATGGACCGAAAAGGCCTCGTGTGTATTGCAGCCCAACACCCCTCCATTCTGGCCCAAAACCCACCAAACTCTACTCTATCGTCTAGATAGTTCGATCACGATCGCGTGGCCAAAAACCGTGCTCAATTTGGAGCTCCCTAGCTCCTCCTAACTCTGTAAATAGACCCCCTCCCGAAATTTCCGGATCAACTCCACCCTAGACCTAGATCCCCTCCTCTCCGCGCGGCCGGACGTGTCCGCCTGCCGCCGGATGAAAAATCCCGCCGCCACCGCCGCCACGTGGCAGCCTCTCATTCGCCCGCGCCCGGTCCCCAGATCCCCGCGCCGCCCGGGCCCGGGAAGCCCGTAGCCGGCCCCCGAGGCCCATCCATCCATCCGCCGTCCGCGCCCTCCTTCCCCGACGCTGTCGCCCGGCGCCGCTGCCCCGGCCGCCGCCTCCCCGCGCCGGCGCCGCCACGCCATTGCCGGCCGGAGCGAGCTCCGCCGGCCGGACCTCCGCGCCACGGCCATCGCCGGCCCGCGCCGCCCCGCGGCTCCCTCCACGTCACCGCCTCCTCTTCGTCCTTCCTCCGGCCACCACCGCAGCCACGATCTCCGGCGACCTCGACTTCCGGCGGTGAACAGTGATTCTGGTGATCTCCTCGAAGTCCGTGCCAGATCCAGATCTGAAAATATCTCGGTTGACTTTTCCCCTCCGAACCCTAATTTTTGTGCATACTTTGACCTGCTATATCTCCGCATCCGTAGCTCCGATTCATGCATATAGCATATCAAAATGTTCGTCTCAAAGAGGACATCATTTCATTCCATTGCATCATTTTCATTAGAGTTCATCGTGATGCCCGAAATGCTGTTAGAAGAGTGCTTCGTGAGTTAATTGTCAGATCTGCTAGTTCATCTTAGACTTTTGTCATTTTTGCCATGTTTATTGTGTGCATGATATGCCTATGAGTTCTACATATGTTTTGTTAAGGAATTTGTCATCTTTCCAGAGGTGCAACCCATGTATTTTTGTGATGTGTGTGGTGCTTAGTGCAAGCTTGCAAAGTGAGGCACCCGGTAAATATGTTTTCAGGGACTTAGGGATTTCACTAAGTCTTGGGATTGTTTAGTTCACGATGTCATATGTTCATGTTGTTTCCTAGTGATCCGTGCCTCTTTTGAGGATGATCAGTAAAGGAGTTTTGTTAATATTGTAGTTCTCTATCCATCCATGTCTTTGTTTGCATATGTGGAGCACCCTAGCTTGAGTCAATCGAGCTCTACTTTTGCTTTGTTGTGAATCTGGGCAGATCGTCAACTTGTTTGCGATTTTGCCGATGTTATTGTAGTTGATCCGTGCATCCTATGCCATTGTTCTTGCCATGTCTAGCTTGAATTTTGTGCCTTCTTAATGGATGTATGCTTGTCTTGCCATGACTTGCTCCGTAGTGAGTGCATCGAGCTTGTAAACATGCCTTCGTGAGTTATGTTTCAGCATGTCCCAGTTTTCACTAAGTCTGAAAACTGATTATGTTTTGCCTATGTTCGTGTGCTTGTTAGTATATTTCGTGATCCCTTTTGGCTCAAGGTCACTAAGGGACTTTTGTTAAGCTTGTTGAGTAGCTCCATGCCATGTCTTTCTTTGTCATGTTCAAGTCCTGTAGCATGTTGTTTTGTTTCTCCGAAGAGGGCTATATGATCTGAAATTCCAGACAAGTGTTAATTTCATTCCAGACAAGTGTTAATTTCACTAAGTCTGAGATCTGTTTACCGTTTGCGTTTTTGCCATGCTTGTTTGAACCTCTTAATGGATGAATTGGCTGTAGCTTAGTGCTAGACTTTTGTTAAGCATCTTGAATGCTTCCCTGCCATGTAGTTTGATGCCATGTTTGAGTGCTGTAGCATATTCATCTCATTGCATTTAGATGCCTACTTGCTGTAAATCGCAGACCGGTGTCATATTTGAAACGCTTGCCATTTCCAAGCCGTAACTCCGATTCCGGTGATCTTTATATCGTTTTCAAGCGATTTCATCCCATATTTCCAGTGGCACACTTGGTTTTCCAAGTTGAGGCCAGGTTCATGCATTTCCTGTAATATCTTGCATATGCATCCCGCATTGCATCCCGCATAGCATACCATCATTGCATCTTATTGTTTGAGCTTGCACGTGGTTGATTGTGTTCTTGTTTCTTGTTTGTCTTGTTTGGGTAGAGCCGGGAGACGAGTTCGCTAACGAGGAGCCCATTGAGTTTGCTTTCGAGGATCTAGTCAACTCTGACAACTTTGCAGGCAAGATGATCATACCCTCGAAATCACTACTATCTTTGCTATGCTAGTTTGCTCGCTCTTTTGCTATGCCATTGCTACGATGCCTACCACTTGCTTGTCAGCCTCCCAAATTGCCATGTTTCAGCCTCTAACCCACCATTGTCCTAGCAAACCGTTGATTGGCTATGTTACCACTTTGCTCAGCCCCTCTTATAGCGTTGCTAGTTGCAGGTGAAGATTGGAGACCGTTCCTTGTCGGAACATTTATTTACTTGTTGGGATATCATTATATTGCCATGTTATCTTAATGCATCTACATACTTGGTAAAGGGTGGAAGGCTCGGCCTCTCGCCTAGTGTTTTGTTCCACTCTTGCCGCCCTAGTTTCCGTCATATCGGTGTTATGTTCCCGGATTTTGCGTTCCTTACGCGGTTGGGTTATAATGGGAACCCCTTGATAGTTCGCCTTGATTAAAGCTTTTCCAGCAATGCTCAACATTGGTTTTACCATTTGCCACCTAGCCTCTTTTTCCCTTGGGTTTCCGGAGCCTGAGGGTCATCTTAATTTAACCCCCCCCCCCCCCCGGGGGGGGCCAGTGCTCCTCTGAGTGTTGGTCCGACCGAGTAGACTGCGGGGCCACCTCGGGGCAACTTGAGGGTTGGTTTTACTCGTAGGATGTCTCATCTGAGTGTGCCCTGAGAACGAGATATGTGCAGCTCCTATCGGGATTTGTCGGCACATTCGGGCGGTGTTGCTGGTCTTGTTTTAACCTGTCGAAGTGTCTTGTTGTACCGGGATACCGAGTCTGATCGGAATGTCTCGGGTGGAGGTCTATTCCTTCGTTGACCGTGAGAGCTTGTCATGGGCTAAGTTGGGACTCTCCTGTAGGGATTGAACTTTCTAAAGCCGTGCCTGCGGTTATGGGCAAATGGGAATTTGTTAATGTTCGGTTGTAGATAACTTGAACCTTAATTTAATTAAAATGAATCAACCGAGTGTGTTACCGTGATGGCCTCTTCTCGGCGGAGTGCGGGAAGTGGACACGGTGTTGGAGTTATGTTTGCGCAGGTTCCTCTCTAGTTTCTCGCACGCGCTTTGCCTCCTCTTCTCGCTCTCTTTTGCAAATAAGTTAGCCACCATTAGGGATGGCAATTTTATCCATGGATTTGGATACCCATGGATACCCGACCCGGTTGGGCAAGGGTATGGAGCGCATTTCTCCCCATGGGTCCGTGGATATGGATACCCACGAACAGCCGGGTTGGGCACGGTTATAGTTTGTGCTCCATGGATATCCAATGGATACCTGTATGATATGTGGGGCCATATGCCAGTGACAGTAGAAAGAGCGGATCAATGGGAAATGGCAGGCAATATGCAACTGGTGCCATAAGCTATATGTTGCAGAATCAACATCTGGTATGTCACACTTATGGACTCATCATATTACTTGTTGCCTACTTATGCATGTAGTTTATGTTTTCATTTGTGAGTGAATGATGATGAGTAAATTTGATCTTTGTGAAGGCTTCATGCTGACTTTTCTAGCCCCATGGAGCTCCATGGGTATGTGGGTATCCATCAGGTTTGGGCATGGGCACAAGTTGTGCCCATGGATAATTTGGTGGATGGGCAGAGGGTAGGAAGATGGGTCATGGGTTGGATTTGGACCAGCTCCACCCGCCCCAAACCCGACCCATTGCCATCCCTAGCCACCATATATGCTAGTCGCTTGCTGCAGCTCCACATATATTTACCTTACCCTTCCTATAAGCTTAAATAGTCTTGATCGCGAGGGTGCGAGATTGCTGAGTCCCTGTGGCTCACAGATTACTATTACACCAGATGCAGGAACAGATGATACAGCTCCAGATGGCATGCTTGAGCTCAAGTGGGAGTACGACGAGGACTCTCAACGTTACTATGTGTACTTTCCTGATGATCAGTAGTGGTGCCCAGTTGGGGGTGATTGGGACCGTGTCGCTTGTTGGGTTGTCTTTTATTTTGGCGCCGTAGTCGGGCCATGAGTGTTTGGATGATGTATGTTATTTATGTACTTGATTGATGTGGCGAGTGTAAGCCAACTATGTTATCCCTTTTCATTATCTATATGACATGGGATGTTTGTGATGATTACCCGATTTGCGACATATGCCTTCAATGCGATTATGCCTCTAAGTCGTGCCTCGACATGTGGGAGATATAATCGCATCGAGGGTGTTACAATAGCGAACATGCATTAAGCGCTCAACAAATGGTCCATGGCATGGTTATGCATCATTCACAACACAAAATAAAATGAAGTGTCTAAACACATGGGGCAAGACAATCCAAGCATAATGGGCATATGGTGTTGTGAAGATATTGTGGCACTCAACACACTAGAAAGAACAATTGTTCATCATGTGTGAGCCAATCAAGTCGATCATGTGACAAGCATGGAAATGGATGCCATCAACAGCATGAAACAAGCAAGTATGAATGCAACATAGAAATCAAGTCATGCAAGCAAGTAAGTAGTGCAAGCAAGTAGTGCGAGGATGCAACATAACAGAAGAAATCACTGCAATCATGTCATGTGAGCAAATAATAGGCATAGATAATGTACATGACATATCGCAAGCACGAACAAAAAGCAAGATCAATGTATCATCGTATGAATGGTTCATAAATGGAACATGACAATAACAAGCAATATCTCCACCAAGCTTGCAAATACACATACAAGTACTAGAATCAATCATCATGTGTAGTGCAAAGCATGGGTCACAAATGCATGGAAAAGGTATAGAAATGAGCATATCATACAAAGTGAACATGGCAATATGGGCATAAAGTGAGAAGTGGTGTATAACCCATAACCATGTGAGGGCCATGTAGAAAAGATGCGCGAAGTCCTTGCGCGAATGGAATGGTGGGAAGTGTAATCTGCGGGATCCCAAATCATCATTGCTCTCTAGAGCTCATTTTGTCAACTCATGGGATTGTGTAGTTGACAAGTATTCATGAGTACCTACACAAAACAAAGACAAAGGAAAAAATGTGTGCGGGTGGTATATGTACACATCAACTATTATGATGCGCACGTGCATGCGTTGGTTAGCAAAACATATCCAATGCTTAAATAAATGAGTTGCATGATATAGAAACATGTCATCCATCATGAAAGGTTTGTTGTTATGTATAGCATAATACAGACTCAAATGTGTAATGCATCATGAGAAGTATGTAGAGCATTGACATGTATGGTATGCATATGGTGCACACCAGAGATGGGATCATGTGAACTACATTCATGTTCATGGTATGGTATATGTGATGAATTGCATACATTTTTCAAAGGTAGCACAACAATATCATCGCAAGAGAAGCAAAATCCAATAACCATCATCTTGTCATGTATGCCATAAGTGCAAATGGGATTTATTTTAATGGGGCATGCATATGTACTATGTTGAGATTGTAATGATGCAATATGGGAGATCTCACTCATAGCAATGACAAGTTAAGGGGTTGTCAAACATGACATGATCGATAGAATTTTCACATGATATCCTATGGAGCACAGAGTCACAACTAGTTACATACTCATCATCATATTCATCATAAATAGGTGGCACATCTAAGCATGTAGAAGACATAGTATGTCGTGAATCCATAAGGTGATCATTGTCATGCAAACAATCGATGTGAAGATAGTCCACTAGTGGGACAAGCTAAGAACCTTCACCTATGTTACCTTTGGAGTTCCACTCATGTGGTGTAGGTGAGACATGAGGTGTCATGATGGAACCATGTGGGGGGTGCATCATCGTCCACCATGGCCATCATTGTCGCCGTTGGAGGTATGGACTCATCGAGGGTAGGCATGTTGTCATGTATGAGACCTAGCACCAAAGTAGAAAACACACTCGGAGTAGAGGTTAAGTCATTAGAAATCATAGTGGTCTCACGTGCCCTCTCAACTACCTCACTCACTAAGTGTTGTGTCTCACTCCCTCCTCTAGGATGCACTCACTCATATGGTTGGTGGAGTCACTCAAATGGCTCTCAACCTCACATAGGATGTGTGGCATGCTCTCGTGTGTGGGGCTAGTGGTGAACACACTCATCCTCTCATAGGAAATGCACTGAATGTCATATATGGTGGAGTCACTCATCTCACTCATGGGGTAGTGGCTCTCCTCACATGGCAAATGGGGCATCTCGTCATATGTGGGTGTCGGAGAAATGTAGGTGAAAATGTCTCCATGCTCAACTCCTATCGCCTCCTTGGTTGAAGGGATAGTCCCATGCTCAACCTCCTCATCCATAATGCCTCCAAAGATGAATGCCGTAGGATGTGGAAAATCATCGCTCTCCTCCAAGACCAAACATAAGGTCTCATGTGCGGTGTTGTAGCTCGACTTGGAGTAAGAGTCCCATTGGGAAGCCATCTTCATGTTGTTGAAGAGGTTTGTGCTCGTCGCCGTGGTCGAAGGGTATGTACCTTGCTCGACCGTCTTGTATGAGGCCCTTATGATGTGGCACCTCGTAGCTCGTCTCCATGACCGAAGGGAATTTCCCATACTCAGTCGTCTTCCTTGAGGGGCTTCCGAAGATGGTAGTGTGACCCTCGTTTGTAGGTGGTCGCCTTGGACTTGATGATGTTGATGTAGGTGTACTCGTGGGAAGTAGAAGAAATGTCGTACGTGGTGAAGATGCCAAAGTGGTGGTGGTAGCCATAGCTTCCTATTGGTGACGTTGTCGTGCTTGAACTTGGTGAAGATGCCAAAGTGGTGGTGGTAGCCGTAGCTTCCTATTGGTGACGTTGTCGTGCTTGAACTTGTAGTCGATGGCTCTCTTCGTCATCATGCACATGTGGCTTGCAGGTTTCTTGGCGGTCGTCTCAAAGATGATGACGGTGTCGCGTGGTACTTGCATCGTGTGGCCACTCCGAAGATTTCCGGCTTGAGCGCCTCCACCTTGAAGATGACTAAGGGGAAGTAGACTTGTAGTTGCCCAACATGTGTCAGATGTCATCCATGCGCACGCCCAACTTGTCATCGAGGTAGTCCCTTTTCCTTGCTTTGGAGTGTCGTATGTCAATGGTGAGTCGCTACGCGATCGAGGAACGAAGATATTGTGCTTTGCCTATCCATCAAAAGACTCGAGTAGAGGTGAGTAGGAAATGAGATAAACAATACCAAGAACCCTTTTCCCAAAGTTGAGGATGTATCTTGTTTCACTCAATGTGAATTAAAAAATAGTGGAATTGGTACCGGACTTGTTCACTCACACCTACAAAGTAAAGCTTATCGAGTGGCTTGGTTAGGACAAGTGGCACAAAATTGAAGTAAATTGAATTCCATGATATTGTAAATGTTGAGAGAAATCCAAAGGACTCCAAATGCAAAGCAAGTGATCACAAATGTAGAGGATGGCAATAAAGAACCACACGTGGTGGGATAATGGGGCTTGTGCAACTGTAGGGATGAGCAATACAAAATTGCCTAACGAAGACTAAGCTCGTGTTGCACAAACACAAGGAGAGACACTAGCTTGATTGCACGTTTCTGCACGATTCACAACTTTGCACCAACCCATATGCATGCAAGCAGAACGGTTCATATGCCATGTATCCACATGCACACGTATCTCTTTTCATGCTCCACTCTTTGCTTATAAGCTTTGGATCTTTCTTTCTTGCTTAGAAGCTTTTTTCTCTTCTCTTCCTTTCCACTATGCTTATTGAGCCTCAACCACATACATAAAATAAGTATCACAAGATATGCACGGGGGCAAGCAATTGCACTATATGATATGTCAACTGATACAACACTATGATATCGTATCACTAAGGTGCTCAAGTTTTCGTGAAGCCCGACAATACTCGGATAGCTAGTCTCAATAGGTATGGAGGTAATCGCAAAGATGGTGGGGCTATCAAAGTGTAATGGCAAGGAAGGAAAATTTTATGATAGAATGGAGATCTTTGTCACACTTAACCTTTCACAAAGTCGCGGGGTAACCAGCTTGCTTCTGGTTGAAGATGGTCTCCAACGATGGATGATCATCGTCGGTTGCGGAAGCTAGTGGCGGATGTAGTCGACGAAATGATACAAGTGTCTGGTGCTGGATGAAGATGTAACCGTCCCTGAGTAGCCGAAACACCTTAGGAGACTCCAATCTAGCCTCAAACAACCACAAATGCAATAAGAAACAAAATGGGTTAGGTTGCGGAAGGTTTATGTGGTGGTCCGGAAGTTATGGCGAAGGGCCTTTACAAAGATGCCAAAATTTGAAATTTTTGATGATGGCAAAAGATGGTGTTAGTATTTTCGTGGGATGGAGGACGTCAATAGCTACAAAACGAGCTAATGATGTTAAAGGCTTATATAATCATTCATCTATGGTTCACACTCAGTTAGAATAAGTGATGCAGAGCATCCTACGGTCATCCCCACGGACCTATCTATTCGCACACGAACATGTCACCGTGTACCCTCGATGCCGGGGGTGATGCACACAACTCACGTCGAAGGAGACCCGTCTGGAAGCGCGGTACGCAAGCAATGCAACGGGCGCTTTTGAGCATCCGAAACCCCACACGCCCGGGAGGGACCCCGTCAGGATTTGCAACAGCTATGGGCTGCCCTAGGTCGATTCGCTCGCCCCTAGAGCCTCGAGGATCGATGCCCTTCAAGACGAAGAACGAACGAAGAACGAGAGAGAAAGAACAAGGGAGATGTAAAAATTAGGGTAAAAGTAGTATATTGATTTGTCGATTGTGTGTTGTTCAATGAGACATCACCTGTCATCTATTTATGATGTGGTTGGACTTCCTGTACAAGAAAAGGACTAAAAATTCCGTCCAAAACATCAAAAACCCTATTGTAACTCGGACAGGAATCTTTGGCAATTTTCCGGATCAACTAGGTCTCACCGATTGGTTTGCTTCGGTCCCACCAAGTGAAAGTGGCCAACTCTGTGTAACTTTCTGTAATTTTTCCGGATCAACTCGGTCTCACCGATTGGTTTGCCTTGGTCCCACCGAGTGAACATTGCCAACTCTCTGGTAATTTTCCGGACCAACTCAGTCTCACCGATCAAATCAACTCGGTCGGTCCGAAATGACTGTGCAGTTTCTGTTTCTGACCTTGTTTTGCCTCCACATGTTGCATACGACCTCGGATTAAGATGATTGTTATATCAAAATCAACCATTTCGACGGGACGCACAACTTTCATTTGAAGAGCTTTCTTTTAGAGGCCATCTTAATTGAGTTTCATGCCATTCATTAATCTGGTGTCAACATGAGCATCTGTAAACTTGTCATAACTTTTGCATCCGAGCTCTATCTTCATATCCATATTGATCTTCTCAAAGAGAACCATTCCATAGTGACCTCCAATCATAAATTTGAATTAGTCTTGATATAGCCCATGTTACTTTTATGATTGTGCCACTTTTGAGCGTCAATACATGCCCCCTATTTTTCGGCAAAGCTAGCATGCCGGAAAATAATTTGTACCATGCTTGTTCTATAGACGATGTCAACACTCCATCGTCCATTTATATGTGCTTAGGGCGATAATTTTTTTATATCGACCATGTTTATGCTTAGGGCGATAATTATATATCGAACATTGATTTTAACATCTTGTGTACATCATACCTTGTAACCGATTACCACCAATCGGCTTTAAAGAGATGGGAATGAACCCGTTCCTTGTAGCACTAAGGAAATCAAACTCCGAGAGGTCACGCCCTATTAAGCAAGTAACATCGGGATGACAATCCACTGATGCATCAGCCAAAGTAACACAAGCCGAATTATCCACGTGAATAACTTCTACCTCATCGTTGACCCATTGTATTATGAACTGATGCATGGTAGATGGCACACATTGGTTAGCATGAACCCAATCATGGCCTAATATAACATTATAGTTACCTTGCACCTCAGCGATGAAGAATGTGGTGGCCAAAGTTTTGCTTCCCACGGTGAGTTCAATGCACATCACACCTTTGGCCTCTGTCTTTTCTTTACCCTCAAATAAGTTAAGTAACATATTGGTCTTCATCAATGCATCATCATGCAACCCCAACTTCTTGAAGACTGAAAAGGGCATTAGATTTACCACAACACCACCATCAACGAGCATCCTAGCAACCGGCGATCCGTTAATATGACCTTTGAGGTAAAATGGCTTCAACTATTTCACCGGTTCTTTCGGCTTCTCAAAGATAGCGTTCTTAGGACCAAAATCCAGCTGGGCCACTTCCTCCTCTCCACCTATAGCGTGAAACTCGGCAGGTAAGTAATACACCATATTAATATCCATACCTTCCCGAACCAGCGTAGATTCGTAATCCACCATCTCACCTTCATCTTCCAATGTGTATATTGGGCTTACAGTTTCCTCGACTAAAGGGGATGTTTCAGGTGGTATGCACGATGTAATAGGGGTCACATAGTCCTCTTTGGGTGGTGTAGGTGTCGCCATAGCTAATGTAGAAGCACTTGCATTTTCTTTTTGCTTAGGCCTCCACACTTGTTTTCTGAGTGCCATGGGCCAAATTTCATTGGACAATTCGTCCCTATGCTTCTTATCTTGGCGCTCTAGCTTCTTGTGGTTCCTCATGCGTTGTAATCTCCTTTTCATGGTCTTAGTCAAACCTGGAGGACACCACCTAGGTTGAATACACTTGGGATCCCTATGTTTGGCCCTGCTTGTGCTAGCCACATGATCATTGGCCATGGAACCCTATTGAACAATAAGAATATCACCATTAGAATTAGCCGGATTACCAACAATCGGCTTTGTGATCTCCTTTTGCTTATCACATTCTGAAACTTCCGCATTAGGTGACTTAACACGCCACACTTTTTTATTGACCTTGCTTGGAGAAATTTTTGTTGGCCGATTAGCAACATGGCTCGAATGGCCTTGTGCGGGATAATAAAGCCTCTCACGAGCAGGCCTTCTAGGTGCTGCCCACCCCATACGCAAAGCATAAGGAGCCATTGGGGGCTGCCCCCATCCTCCATTGAAATCTCCCATGTAATATGTTGCATAGGGGGGTTGTGACATAAATGGTGTTGGTGCCCACGGCCCATATGGTCTTGCATGGTGTCGAAACTCTTGCTCCGGAGGCGATCTTGAATGCTTTGAATGTGATGGCCGATTAGAGCTAGTACCGCCCGCTTGACTTGCATATTTGGATAGCAACATATCAAAAGTTGGCTTGATTCTCTTGTGCTTAGTTTCATTATTTTTCCACTTCTCAACTTCTGAACTCTTGGGCTTGATAAATTTAACATGATCATCTTCTTGTACTTGTGGTTGCCCCCCGAGTGCAGGATTTTTTATGGTGATATTCAATACTTCCTTGCCATCGGGTTGCTTATCAAGCACAACTTCTCTTCCCAAGACTTTGTCGCCCTCCTTTCCTTTCTTGGGTTCACCAACAACAACATTATCTTCATTAGCAGATTTGGCTATGCTAGGCCGAATTAACATTTTCTTTCCCTCCAGGTCCATGGTGTTTCTCGGGAAGGGTTGTGTATCAACTTGCATCTTAGCAAAATTCAATCGTCCGTCATTAATGGCCGATTGTATCTATCATCAAAAAACATTGCAATCGTTAGTAGCATGAGAAAATGAATTATGGTACTTGCAATAAGCATGCCATTTCAGCTCATCAAATGGCAGTAAGGTGTGTGAAATTCTAATCATCTTATCTTGCAAGAGAGCATCAAATATTTTACCACACTTAGATATATCAAAAGTAAACTTCATCTCCTCATCATGATTCTTGCAAATCGGCTTAAGAGCATTGCATGTATAGGGTTTGGCCTTTGAGGACCAAACAAACTCAGTAGTATAGACATTGTAACACCCACGATGCGGCTATATCTCCCACGTGTCGGAGCACGACTTAGAGGCATAACTGCATATTAGGCATGTCGCAAGAGGGGTAATCTTTACACATCCCATGTACTGAATAAGAAAGGGATAAAGAGTTGGCTTACAATCGCCACTTCACACAATACATAAATATAGCATTACATCAACCAGAATACAATCAAGGTCTGACTATGGAACCAACATAAATAAAGACAACCCAAAATGCAATATCCTTGATCGCCCCAACTGGGCTCCTCTACTGATCGTCCGGAAAGGAAACATAGTAACGTCCCGAATCCTCATCGAACTCCCACTTGAGTTCGGTCGCGTCCCCTGCACTGGCATCATCGGCACCTACATCTAGTTTTGGAAGTAATCTGTGAGTCACGGGGACTCAGCAATCTCACACCCTCGCGATCAAGACTATTTAAGCTTAAAGGGAGGAAAAGGTAGTGAGGTGGAGCTGCAGCAAGCACTAGCATATATTGTGGCTAACTTACGCAAATGAGAGCAGGAAGAGAAGCAAAGCACGGTCGAGAAGCTAAAATGATCAAGAAGTGATCCTGAAACTACTTACATTCAAGAATAACACGAGACCATGTTCTCTTCCCGGATTCCGCCAAAAAGAGACCATCACGCTACACACGCAGCTGATTCATTTTAATTAAGTTAAGTTTCAAGTTCTCTACAACCGGATATTAACAAATTCCCATCTGCCCATAACCGCGGGCACGGCTTTCGAAAGTTCAAAACCCTGCAGGGGTGTCCCAACTTAGCCCATCACAAGCTCTCACGATCAACGAAGGATATTCCTTCTCCCAGGACGACCCGATCAGACTCGGAATCCTGGTTGCAAGACATTTTGACAATGGTAAAACAAAACCAGCAAAGCCACCTGAATGTGCCGACAAATCCCGATAGGAGCTGCACATATCTCGTTCTCAGGGCACACGGGGGAACGGGCCGCGGGGGCCAGATCTGGGCCCCACGGGCCGGCGGCGAAGTGGGGCGGCGCGGGGATGCGTGGCGGTTCCTGATTGGTCCGGTGGCAGTGGTGGACGTGTCCGGCTGCGCCCAGACATGTCCGGTGGCGGAGAGGGACTAGGTTAGGGTTGGACTGCGCGAAAATTTCGGAAGGGGCACATATTTATAGGTAGAGGGAGCTAGGAGAGTCCAAATGGAGTGCAGTTTTCGGCCACGCGATCGTGGTCAAATAGCCGAGAGGATGGAGGGGGTTTGGATGGGTTATTGGGCCACTTTGGAAGGTGTTGGCTGCAACACACACGAGACCTTTACGGTTCCCCGGTTAACCGTTAGAGTATCAAACGGACTCCAAATGGCATGAAACTTGATAGGCAGTCTACCGGTAGTGTACCAAGGCCGCTTTGGAAACTCTCGGTCCATTCCGAGAAAGTTTAACACCCGCACATGAAAAGAGACAAAAGGAGGCGCCGGAGGACGTAGGAGTGTCGGAATGCAAAACGGACAACGGGGAAAATGCTCGGATGCATGAGACGAACACGTATGCAAATGAGGTACACATGATAACATGATATGAAATGCATGACATGAACAAAATGCAAAACAAAGACAAGAACCCAACCATGAAGGGAAAATCATAACTTAGAGCCGATACTGGCAAGATTTGGAGTACAAATATGGTAAGTTACATCCGGGGTGTTACAACACTCCACCACTACGAAAGGATCTCGTCCCGAGATCTAGGACTGAAAGAACTCCAGATATTCGGAACCGAGGTGGTCCTCGCGTTCCCAGGTGGCTTCTCGGTCGGAATGAGGTGACCACTTCACTTTTAGGAATTTGATGGACTTGTTGCGAGTCTTGCACTCAGTTTCTTCAAGAATAGCAACGGGATGCTCATTATAAGACAAGTCTTCTTGGAGATCAATCTCTTCGAAGTTGATGGTGCGGTCATGTCGTCGAACTGTCACGGCAGATGTCCTAGAGCAAGGATTTAGTCGTAGGGCCATCACGCTAGGAAGCTTAAAGGGGTTAATCAAGACAAAGGACATGAGAGGGTTTTATACTAGTTCGGCCCCTTACGATGAAGGTAAAAGCCTACATCTAATTGGGATTGGAATTGCTGGGGTTTCGATCACCAAGAGGCTCAACTCGCTGGCTTGGTTATCGATTTGTTGTTTCTTGCCCTAAGCCGCCACCGGGTCGTCCCCTTATATACATGGGTTGACGCCTGGTGGCCTACAGAGTCCCGGCCGGCTCATAATCGTGTCCGGCTCGGTGGCTTCCCTTACATGCCTTTCTTTACAAGTCTTTCCTTACATACTGCGGTTTACAATATCGGGCCTTAAGCCGCCTCTAGGCCCTTGGGCCTTCTATAAGGTTTAATAAACTATCGTCCAGAATGTTTATTGGGCTTCTTGCATAACCCGCTATTGGGGCTGACCCGGCGCCTCCTGGGCGGGTCATGACTGATAGTAATATCCCCAACATTAGCCCCAGGTTGACTTTGAATTTCATTCTTTGTCAATCTTCAATACTTAGACAAAAATCCATCTTCTTATCTTCGTTGAAGTTTTCATAACCCGCCGTGACATCATCTCTTGAAAACGCAAAGAACTTTCATGGCGTCATCTCCCAATGGATCTTTTATCTTTAATGCTTCCCGAGAATCGAGGCGTCTGTGTAGCTAGATAACCATTATTTGTCTTGTCGTGGAATTGTCACGGCAGATGTCCTAGAGCAAGGACTTAGTTGTAGGGCCATCGCGCTAGGAAGCTTAAAGGGGTTAATGGGGACAAAGGACACGAGAGGCTTTTATACTAGTTTGGCCCCTTACGATGAAGGTAAAAGCCTACGTCTAGTTGGGATTGGTATTGCTGGGGTTTCGATCACCAAGAGGCTCAACTCCCCGGCCTGGTTATCGATTTGTTGTTTCTTGCCCTAAGCCGCCACCGGGTCGTCCCCTTATATACATGGGTTGACGCCTGGTGGCCTACAGAGTCCCGGCCGGCTCATAATCGTGTCCGGCTCGGTGTATACCTGTACATGCCTTTCTTTACAAGTCTTTCCTTACATACGGTGGTTTACAATATCGAGCCTTAAGCCGCCTCCAGGCCCTTGGGCCTTCTATAAGGTTTAATAAACTATCGTCTAGAATGCTTACTGGGCTTCTTGCGTAACCCGCTATTGGGGCTGACCCGGCCCCTCCTAGGCGGGTCATGACTGATAGTAATATCCCCAACATTAGGCCCCAGGTTGACTTTGAATTTCATTCTTTGTCAATCTTCATTACTTAGACAAAAATCCATCTTCTTATCTTTGTTGACGTTTTCGTAACCCGCCGTGACGTCATCTCTTGAAAACGCAAAGAACTTTCATGACGTCATCTCCCAACGGATCTTTTATCTTTAATGCTTCCCGAGAATCGAGGCGTCTCTATAGCTAGATAACCATTATTCGGCTCTCCTCAAGTTTCGCGCCCGTCTGTTCACATCTTTCCTTATAAATAGGCACGCCTCGGCCTTGTCATTCTCCTTTCTTACTCCGTCTTCTTCCTTTCGCAAACCCCCTGCTGCTCGAGCTCTGCCGCCGCCACACCTCATCTCCGTCTCCGTCGACTTTGGCCGCTGCATCAACCCAAACCGATCCAGAGAGAATGCGGCGACCTCCGCAGAAAACCTGCAACCGTAAGTGTTCTTTCCTTCGTTTTCAGATCTGCATTAGGGTTTCCGAGCTCCTGCGAGTTCTCCATATTTCATCGTAGTTCATCATAGTTCTTCCACTGCAAGCCTTTTCTGATCCAAAAAGCTATATATATGCTCGCGCGGTAGTGTTTTTGTACCTCTTCTTGATCCACAGATCCCTTTTTCTGATTCAAAGGCTTCTTTAGAACTTTCAGACTCCTCTGCACTAAACTTTTGAGGTCTTGAATTTTTTTCCATTTTGAATAGCCATTTGATCCGGAATAATACCAAACAATTTAGGAAACTTGTTTGTCTCAACACTTAGCTTAATTTGCCTTCCTCAAATATCTATAGTCATGGAGGCTTACCATGCCGGCTTAATTTTCCTTATATGTCATTAGCCCTTAACTAAGCCGTCGTTACTTGTTTGCATCATCATTAGTTAACTATCAATCTCACCATTAAACTGATCTGGCATGTTGCCTTTCTTTTCAGTTCGTCTTTGCACATCATGCCGTCCAAAGCACCAACCATCTGTAACTGGGTTCCCTCAACCGTAACTAAGGAACGTTTGAAAGAGTTCTTTACCATAGGATTTCTACCAGCGAAAACGGTCATGTCTTACCGTGCCCCTGACTCGGAAGAAGAATGGCCCAATCCAAGAGACGGCGAAGTAATCGTTTTCACTGACCACATGAACCGTGGCTTTTCACCGCCCGGCTCAAAGTTCTTCAAAGAGGTCCTCCACTTTTTCAAGCTCCATCCTCAAGATATCGGGCCTAATTCCATATCTAACATCTGTAACTTCCAAGTACTCTGTGAAGTATATCTTCAACAAGAGCCGACCGTGGAGTTGTTTAGAGAATACTTTTATTTGAACTGGCAAAACGAGTGCACAACCGGCCTTAGCTTAGAGCTTGGAGGCATATCAATTCAGCTTCGGAAGGGTGCCATCTTCCCCCTCATTGTCTTACCAAGTCACCCAAAGGACTGGAACCAGACTTGGTTCTACTGCCAGGACACTTCACCAGCAAACAAGAAGCCACTGTCGGGTTATCGCCCCGATCGTCTTGACTCCAAGTTCACGTTTCCTGATAAGCTTATTGTCGCTGAACGTAAGAGGCTGATACCATCCATCAAAAGGATCAATGCTCTGTTGGGGAATGGGTTAACTGGAGTTGATCTGACCCGCTGCTGGATCTCATGGCGGGTCATCCCTTTAAGCCGCAGGTCAAAGCTGATGTATGAGTATGGTGGAGGCCCGGATGACTCTCTTCGTCACAGCCCCGTTCAATTGACAGAAGAAGATATTGTCTCAATGTCGACCCTTCTGGTGAACAGGAAATACGAAGATTGCAGCATTGTTTGGTTAAACCCCTTCTGCAAGCTTAACCCAGTGCCAGAAGTAAGAATATTCTGAACTCTCTCCTTTGTATTTTTCCCAGCCGTATTGTTTAATACTTGCCTTGACTTTTCATCTTTACCTGTCTGCAGGCCAATTCTGACTTCTGGAAAGTTAAGTATGACCACGGGGCTGCCAAGAAAGCGAAAGTCGCCGCCATAAACGCCAAGAAAACAACCCGGAGATCGAAAAATAAGAAGAAGAGCACTGCTGAAGATTGGATGAAGCTTGATGATACATCTGATTCGGAGGTAGCCCTTGATTCCCTTGGCCAATTTTTTAACAATCTTATTAACACTCATCATTACCAGGATGACACCGGGGCCAGTTAGGCCGCGGAAGCAGAGGTAACTATCATTTCCTCCGACTCAGAGCCTTTGCCAAGAAAATTCGACGAGTGATCCGTAAAGTAAGGTTTTCTAACCCGTTAGCTCACTTGGATCCCAACTTTCATTTGAAAAAATAGCAACATGAAAGCTTCCGTTAGGATCGGATCGAAGATGAGCCGGCTGTTGTTCTTCAACAAACTCCTCAGAAGCGTCCGAACGAGGTTTACATCTTTCTGTCTTTAACTCTGTTTAATGGATCCTTTCCCCTGCCTTACTTTAACTTTGTTTTATCTTTTCAGGAGGTGTCTCACTCTTCTGGCGACTCATCGCAGACGCAATTTCTGGCCTTCATGACTGCCCCTGGGTAATGAAAAATCCTCCTTTTTCCGAGTTGTTCAAATTGTATTTTTATACTGACAGTCCTGCAACATTTTCCTTAGTGGCCAAGCTAAATCCAAGAAGGCAAAGGTAGCTAAACCAGCGGAAGACCCACCGGTGCTTGCATCTGACCCGCCCAGGCCATCTTCTCCATTAACCGACGCTCCAGAAGACCCGCCTGTTGATGTAGAAGCAAATCCTCCTGAGCCGTCGTTTGATGAGACCACTGTGAACCCTTCTGCTACTAGACCATCAAGCTCAGCCAACCCGCCATCACCGTCTGCACAAGACGTTCAGATCACCGGGAGCCGCTTTATCGAACCAGGGAATCCAACCGTGCTGGCTCGGTGTACTGCGAAACAAGAGGCATTGGAGAGGCAAAAAGTTCGCTTTGACGTTGCCAATTACGACCATCTAAATGCCAACGATATTTTATCCGGTTGTCTCAGCCATGTGCACTCCAGTCACAACTCTGAGATTGAAATGGTCAAACAGTTGCAGCTGAAATACGAGGTATGTTCTTCCGGCTTATCTATATTCCTTCAGCCCCAAGTCTTCAGATTATGAGACAACCGGAATGATCTGTAGACTTTAGCATATAGGCCAAGACCTTTACCTTTGATTTTCTTGAATTCAATAAAACAAAACTTCACCTGTAGTCCCCAAGGGCCGATTCATTTTAATCATAAATGAGCCGGTACCTTCAATTGTTTGGTACCGTATTCAAAGAACTTAATATTCCGGCTTAAACTTGAGAAACTTGCTGAATTGCATACATTAGCCCCCAAGTGCCAAGTGTTGTTACTTTGTAAAGTACATGGGACTTAAAGTATGTCTTTAGAGTCATAAAAATTTGATTTGGCATACATTAGCCCCCAAGTGTCAAGTGGTTTTTTGTAACGTACTTGAGACTTGAATCTTGATTGTTGAACTTTAAGCGAAATCTTGACTCATGTGAGTATGCTCTTTTTGCAGAATGCTTTATCTGAACTGAACTCGCAATTGACTGATGCGAAGACCCGGCTAGCAGGTCAGGAAACAGAAATCAAGTTTGCTAACTCCAAATTGCAAGTAAGTCTCTCTGAGACGGAAAACTGAAAGACTAGTTTGGCTGCCAAGAAGACCTGGGCAAAGGAAAAAAATGCTTCTGACACAACGCGCTGAGAGAGCCGAAGCAGCCCTCGAAGAGGTGTCAATAGTGCTAAACGGCTTAAAGGGCCGGGTGTCTCAAATGGTGGCCGCCATCTTTGGTAAGCCGTCCATTTTTAATTTTATGTACTTTTTGCTGATCTGGAATATAAGCCGCCAGCTGACTTTGTTTTTAAAACATGCGCAGGCCCACGAAGCAAGAACCTGAGCCAAGATCCTTTGATTAAACTGAAGGCAGTGTACACTTTAGTAGAACAACTGTATATTGGCGCACAACGGGCACTTGCTGCCATCTCTCCTGCCCATCAAGGACCCAACCGGCTCAGCAATGTTTTGAAGAAACTATCAATCCTGCCTACCAGATTTCAAGATGTGAAGCGCTCCTGTGCGTGAGCCGGGGCTTTGACTGCCCTGAGCCGCTCCAAGGCTTGGGTGCCAGACCTAGACCCGGCGGACGTGGCCAGAGGCTATCCCACCGTGAAGGAAGACAGATCTCCCTTTGAGCAGGATGACGTCATGGCTTGCGTGCGCGGAGTCCGGCCTCAGGCAACTACCCTTGGAGATGATACCAACATTGACAAATATCAGCTGGGTTTTGATGCTGAAAATAAGAAGATGGCGACTCCCTCGTACAAGGTGACGGATTTGATCCCGCCTGTAAGGGAAAATACATTTGCCCCGGAAGTTGACTCGGCAGGCCTGATCGACGATGAAGCAGAATTCGTCGCCGTGAATGGTTTTGACTGGTCAAAACCCAACTTCCAGCCAACAGAGGGCGGTGAACCGGCGAGGGAGGAATAATAACCATCTTCATTGGCTTATAAAAAGCCGTGTAAAAGTTTAGCTGTGAAAACACTGAATGCCTTGCTTAAGCCATCGTGCATAAAACACTGTATGTGACTCAGTGTTTCCTGATGGCAATATATGCATTATATTTGATGATTGTTTCTGCAACACTTTAACTCTGTTCCATGTAGATACAAGAGAAAAGACTGGCTTGGCGGCTTAGAACCGAACGGGTTAAAACACCCGGCTTATATCCAATATGTTTATCATAATAGAAAACAAAAAACAGATATAAATAAAGGACAAGGTATGAAACTAACTCTTTAGTTAATACAGCAGGCAATTATATATAAATAATAGCCATACTTGTACCTTTGATCCTTACACCACCGGCTTGAGTAACCCAGGTAATGAAGCTGATAACTCAATCCTTCTGAGAAATCAATACCTTTGAATATTTTAATGACCGTCATACCTTGGTAGCCTTGTTGTCAAATAGACAAGCCGGCGAAGAAGATGATGCTAATTATTTGCAACAAGAAACTCAAAGGCAAATAACAGTTAACAAGTATGATTTAACCTTATATTTAAAGGTTGGTGGCTTCTGATTTGAATACGATCAGTAAACCGGACCAAAGGGGTTAAGCTAAGGTTCGAATACGACCATATAGCCCCCAGTGGCTGTGGCGTTGCGCCGATCAAGAGGGTACCGACAGCTATGTTCTGTTTGGTTCGAATACGACCTATGTTTGAACAAGAAGCCCCCAAATGACCTTGAGAGGTTTTTAACGACCCTGATTCGAATACGATCCAAGTCGGACCCAAAAGGGGTTAAGCTATGATTCGGATACGATCAAGAAGCCCCCTAGTGAGTTTGGCCTTTAGCCGACCAAGAGGGTTACAACAACTATGTTCTGTTTGGTTCGAATATGATCTATGTCTGAACAGGAAGCCCCCAAGTGACCATGATAATTGCAGCTAGATTCGAATACGATCATAAGCCGGACCAAAAAAGGTTAGACTTGATTCAAATATGATCAGCTCCTTAATAGTCATTTGAAAATAAGAAATAACAAAGATGCATAATCTTTGAAAAGAAAAGAGGCTGATGGTCTTACTTTATTACTTATCATGGTATATACAATGTTGAAGTATGTATATGATGAGAGCCGGTAGTTCAGGTGTAGTATGGCCGAAGTTGAGCAATGTTCCACGGTCGGCGGGTCTCATCCTCCAACTTACGTGAATCTTTGTGTTCTCGAACGTCAATGAGGTAATACGACCCGTTGTTTAAGTTCTTGCTGACCACAAAGGGTCCTTACCAAGGTGGGGATAGCTTGTGCGCATCTGACAGATCCTGGATGAGCCAGAGCACCAGGTCGCCTTCCTGAAAAGCCATGGATTTGACCCGGCGGATGTGATAACGGCGTAGGTCCTGTTGATAAATTGCTGACCGAGCCGCTGCAAAGTCTCTTTATTCATCTAACAAGTCAAGTGCATCCTGTCTGGCTTGTTCATTACTAGCTTCAACATAAGCCGCCACACGGGGCGAGTCATGGCGGATGTCACTAGGCAACACTGCTTCTGCTCCATACACCATGAAGAAAGGTGTGTAGCCTGTAGACCTGTTAGGTGTGGTGTTGATACTCCACAACACCGAGGGTAATTCCTCTACCCAACAACCCGGCGTTCGCTATAAGGGAATCATAAGCCGGGGTTTGAGACCTTTTAAAATTTCCTGATTTGCTCTCTCATCTTGACCATTGGGCTGAGGATGAGCTACAGAAGAAACATCTAGCCGGATGTGCTCACACTGACAAAACTTCTCCATAGCCCCTTGGGACAGATTAGTGCCATTGTCAGTGATAATGCTGTGTGGAAAACCAAAACAGAAGATCACCTTTTTCATGAACTGAACCGCCGTGGCCGCGTCACACTTACTCACTGGCTCCGCCTCAACCCACTTAGTGAATTTATCAACTGCCACTAAGGGATGTGTCTTTTTATCCTTAGACCTTTTGAAAGGTCCCACCATGTCAAGACCCCAGACCGCAAATGGCCAAGTGATTGGAATCATCCAGAGCTCTTGAGCTGGCACATGCGCTCGTCGTGCAAACTTTTGACATCCATCACATCTGCTGACCAGATCCTCTGCATCAGCGTGAGCCGTCAACCAGTAAAAACCGTGATGAAAAGCCTTGGCCACCAGAGATTTTGACCCGGCATGATGACCACAATCGCCTTCATGGATCTCACGAAGTATTTCTTGACCTTCTTCGGGGGAAACACACCACTGAAATGCTCCGGAGATGTTGTGATGGTATAATTCTCCATCTGAAATCGTCATTGACTTAGACCGCCGGGTTATCTGTCGAGCCAGGGTCTCATCCGCTGGCAACTCTCCCCGGGTCATGTAAGCCAAGAACGGTACTGTCCAATCTGGGATGAGATGAAGAGCCGCCACCAACTGCGCCTCCGGGTCAGGAACAGCTAAATCTTCTTCCGTGGGCAACTTGACAGACGAGTTATGCAAAACATCCAAAAAGGTGTTAGGTGGTACTGGCTTACACCGTGACCCCAACCAGCTTAAAGCATCAGCTGCTTCGTTCTTTCGACGGTCGATGGTGCTCCACCTGATATCCTTTAAAATGCCCTGCAACAGCATCAACCTCCCGGCGATAAGCCGCCATGAGAGGGTCCTTGGAATCCCATTTGCCTGATACCTGTTGATCCACTAGATCTGAGTCGCCAAGACATCTGACCCGGCTCAAACTCATCTCTTTTGCCACTCGAAGACCATGGAGCAAGGCTTCATACTCTTCTGCATTGTTAGTGCAAGGAAACATCAACCGTAACACATAACAAAATTTGTCACCTCGCGGAGAGGTTAACACAACTCCAGCCCCCGAGCCTTCCAACTGTCTGGACCCATCAAAATGAATAGTCCAATAGTGTTGTCTGGTTTCTCTTCTGGCATCCGCATCTCTGTCCAGTCATTAATGAAGTCAACCAGTGCTTGAGATTTGATCGCGGTACGTGGCACATACTTCAACCCATGAGACCCAAGCTCAATCGCCCACTTGGCGACTTGCCCAGTGGCTTCTCTGTTTTGAATGATGTCTCCCAAAGGAGCAGAGCTAACCACTGTGATTGGATGTCCCTCAAAATAATGCTTAAGCTTCCGGCTTGCCACGAACACCCCATATACGAGCTTCTGCCAATGTGGATATCGTTGCTTGGATTCAATTAGCACCTCACTGACATAGTAAACCGTCCGTTTAACCGGATGCTCCTTGCCAGACTCCTTGCGCTCCACCACAATAGCCACACTAACAGCTCGTGAGTTGGCGGCCACATATAACAGCAACAACTCTTTCTTAACTGGAGCAGCCAGGACCGGCGGCTCAGCAAGCTATGTCTTCAGATCTTCAATAGCAGAGCTCGCAGCATCGCTCTAAACAAAATCATCTGTTTTCTTCATCATCTGATACAGAGGCATTGCCTTCTCCCCTAACCGGCTTATGAACCGGCTCAAAGCAGCAACACGGCCCGCCAGTCGTTGAACGTCATTGATCCATGTTGGTTTGGCCAGGGATGTAATTGCCTTGATTTTCTCCGGGTTAGCCTCAATACCTCAGTTGGACACCAAAAAACCCAAGAGCTTGCCGGCTGGGACTCCAAAACACACTTGGCCGGGTTAAGCATCATTTTGTCGACCCAGAGATTATCGAAAGTCTCTCTCAGATCTGTGACCAAGGTTTCCTCCTTCCTGGATTTTACCACTATATCATCCACATAAGCATGAACATTACGTCCAATTTGATCATGAAGACAATTCTGCACACACCGTTGGTAAGTCGCCTGGGCACTCTTCAGCCTAAAAGGCATAGACACATAGCAGAAAGCTCCAAAAGGAGTGATAAAAGCTGTCTCATCCTGATCTTTGACTGCCATCTTGATCTGATGATAACCAGAATACGCATCCAAAAAACTCAAACGTGCGCAACCCGCCGTAGCATCAATGATCTGATCAATACGGGGGAGGGCAAAAGGATGAGCCGGACAAGTCTTGTTCAGATCGGTGTAATCCACACACATACGCCAGGTGCCATTCATTTTGAGTACAAGCACCGGGTTGGCTAACCACTCTGGGTGAAAGACTTCTACAATGAACCCAGCTGCCAAAAACCGGGCCACCTCTTCTCCAATGGCCTTGCACCATTCTTCATTGAACCGTCGGAGAAATTGTCTGACAGGTTTAAAGTTTAGATCAATATTGAGAGTGTGCTCAGCGAGTTCCCTCGGGACACCCGGCATCTCTGAAGGTTTCCATGCGAAGATGTCCCGGTTCTCACGGATGAACTCGATGAGCGCGCTTTCCTATTTTGGATCCAAGTTAGCACTGATGATGAACTGCTTGGATGAGTCACCAGGCACAAAGTCAACCATCTTGGTGTCATCAGCTGATTTGAACTTCAACACCGGCTCATGCTCTGTTGTTCGTTTCTTTAATGACATCATGTCTGCCGGGTCAACATGATGTTTGTAAAATTTTAACTCCTTTGTTGCACAGACAGATTCAGCATAGGCAGCATCACCTTCTTCACACTCCAAAGCTATTTTCCGGCTCCCGTGTACTGTAATGGTGCCCTTATAACCCGGCATCTTAAGCTGCAAATACACATAACACGGCCGAGCCATGAGTTTGGCATAAGCCGGCCGTCCAAACAGAGCGTGATACGGGCTTTTGATCTTAACCACCTCAAAGGTTAATTTTTCTGCTCTGGAGTCATACTCATCCCCAAAGGCTACTTCTAGTTCAATCTTACCCACTGGGTATGCCGACTTGCTAGGAACCACACCATGAAAAACAGTGTTGGATTGTTTAAGACTCTTATCAGTCAATCCCATCCGACGGAACGTCACATAGTAGAGGATGGTGATGCTGCTGCCTCCATCCATGAGTACCTTAGTGAATTTGTATCCACCAACCTGAGGTGCCACCACCAAAGCCAAGTGACCCGGATTATCGACCCGGGGTGGGTGATCCTCTCTGCTCCATACAATAGGCTGCTCTGACCAACATAAGTAACGTGGAACCGCCGGCTCAACGGCATTGACGGCCCTCTTGTGAAGCTTCTGGCCTCTCTTACATAAGCTAGTGGTCAATACATGGTATTGCCCACTATTCAGCTGCTTCGGGTTGCTCCGATATCCGGACTGCTGCTGCTGATTACCTTGGACGGGTTGCCGATTATACCCTCCTTGGTTATTAGGATGGCCCTGACCGTGGAATCCTCCTCCACCTAAGCCGGCGCCCGGGTCTTGGAAACCGCCTCCACCTGAGCCGCCACCTGGGCCGTTACCTCCATCAAA
Source organism: Triticum monococcum (assembly GCA_034509565.1). Taxonomy (NCBI): domain Eukaryota; kingdom Viridiplantae; phylum Streptophyta; class Magnoliopsida; order Poales; family Poaceae; genus Triticum; species Triticum monococcum. Next base: position 253,100,587 of record CM067845.1, read on the forward strand.
CGCGTTTGAATTTTTAAACGCCTTCATGATCGTACAATCTTTCCACAGGTGGGTGGCTGGCTTCTCCCGGGTGTCGTGCTTTGGACAAGGGTCATTCAATAATTGCTCAAGGGTGGGACCTGACCCGCCCGACCGAGGGGGCTGTCTGCCCTTGCGCCATTTATTTCTGCCCTGTGCATTGGTGTTAGCAACAAACTCATCAGCCTTACATTTATTACCTCCTTGATTCGCCAGGTTATGCTGGTGACCCTTGCCGTTGCCGTTCTTCTTTCCCTTCGTTGTCTTTTCTTCGTCAGACACCGGGTCCTTGGTTGTATCAGAATCAGCATACTTGATGAGAGCCACCACCAACGTTGCCATGTCATTACAGTCACGCTTGAGTCGCCCCAGCTTCTGCTTAGAGGTTCGAAACGGCAATTTTTCTCCAACATTAAGACTGCTAAACCGGCATCCATTTTATTAGATGAATGTATTATCTCCTTGACCTGACACACCCAATGGGTTGTGGATTCACCATACTCTTTCTTGCAATTGGTCAGGTCCACAATCGACATAGGCTGCTTATACGCGTCCTTAAAGTTCTGGATGAACCGGGCCTTCAACTCCGCCCATGAGCCGATAGAATTGGGTGGCAATCCCTTCAACCAAGTTCGAGCTGTTCCATCTAACATCATAGTGAAATACTTGGCCATTGCTACATCGCCGACTTCCAATAACTCCATAGCCATCTCATAACTCTGAATCCAAGCCCCGGGCTGTAAGTCAGCTGTGTAATTAGGCACCTTACGAGGCCCCTTAAAATCCTTTGGCAAACGCTCATTACGTATGGACGACACCAATCAAGGAACGCCTCCGGTTCATGTGGCCACTCCTGCCTCAACCGAGGTTGCTGGATAAGCCGGAAAAGTTTGATGAGCCGCCAGCTCTGCTGCCATTTGAACTGCTCGTTCCGCCTCTTGTCGAATCCTCTCCTGATCCGCCAAGTTAAGGGCTCCAGCCCACACCGGCTCATGCATGTATGGCCGGTTGTGGCGTTGATCATTGCTTGACATATCTGCGGATTCCATATGCCTACTGTAACTCGGGCTTTGGCTTGGGCGAGGAGTTGAATGGATCCTGTCTCGACTGTAGGAGTATGCATCCTGCTGCGCCAGAGCTATTTGAAGAAGTTCTCTTACCCTCCGTGTTTCAACTGCCGCCGGTGAGTCACCTTCCATCGGAAGAGCCGCCAGACGAGCCGATTCTGCGATGAGGTTTTCCAAAGGGTTGGAGAAGTGACCCAGCGGCATTGGAACATAATGAGGTGGAGCGGTAATTATACGAGGTGGATCCATGGCACGCGGCTGGACCGGTGCGCTGGGTGTTGTAATTTGGGGTGCCTCCGGCGAGTTACTTCCCCTGGCTCCGGGTGTGTGAAAAAGATTCCTAGGATCGAGCGTCAGTGGCAGACGTGATTGGGTTTTCTGATGCCTCCTCCTCATGACCTCGTTCGACGTGTTCAGATCCACCGAGAGCCGGAAGGTCTCCGCTTGAAGCTGTTGAGCAGGAATGTCCAAAGCCGCCCACTCTGCTGCCATCCTGACTTCCTCTGCGGCTAGATTTTCCTTAGCTTGCACCATCTCTTCACGTACGCGTGCCACCTCTGTGTCATGCTGGGCTTTATCCGCTGGCTCTACCACGGCAGTCAACAGAGTCGTCAGTTTATCCATGAGGTCCATCAAGATCTGAACCGGGGGGCGCGCGGGGTCTCCTGACCCGGCTGCAGCTGACCCGGTAGCTGTTGTCGCCGCTACTGTAGAGTTTTGCCCGGGCTGTGTCCCTGCCATGAAGACTCTGGCCCAATTCGGCGGCTCAAGAGGGTCCGGAATACTGCTGACATCGGAACAGCCCCCGAGCATGCCATCCTGCAGCTGGTACAAAGAGTCCGTCTCGCCCGTTGATGATGCAGTGTCAGAACAGACAGCCATCTCATCGCCCTCCACCGATCCTTCAGAGTATTCACCACCGTGGACGCAACCTACGAAGGCATGCTTCACGGCAGATTGAATACACGCGTTCCTCGCGCACCGAGCCGTTTCGATGAGCTCGGTGTGGACGTCCGGCTCAGGACCTGACTCGCCGATCCGGCCGATGAAGACGTGAATTCTGCTGAAGGGGACCTGGTACCCGTACTCAATTGAGCCGGCCTTGGGGCCCCAGCCTTCGTCGTCGATGTAGAGCTTGCCGCGATGACTCTTGGTCATCTGGCCCACAGCGTATCCCTTTCGCCCTTCTAAGCTGCCCTTCAAGAACTCAAATCCACCATGCGCTGGCCCCATGGTGGGCGCCAACTGTCATGGAATTGTCATGGCAGATGTCCTAGAGCAAGGACTTAGTCATAGGGACATCGTGCTAGGAAGCTTAAAGGGGTTAATCGGGACAAAGGACACGAGAGGGTTTTATACTAGTTCGGACCCTTACGATGAAGGTAAAAGCCTACGTCTAGTTGGGATTGGTATTGCTGGGGTTTCGATCACCAAGAGGCTCAACTCGCCGGCTTGGTTATCAATTTGTTGTTTCTTGCCCTAAGCCGCCACCGGGTCGTCCCCTTACATACATGGGTTGACGCCTGGTGGCCTACAGAGTCCCGGCCGGCTCATAATTGTGTCAGGCTCGGTGGCTTCCCTTGCATGCCTTTCTTTACAAGTCTATTCTTACATACAATGGTTTACAATTTTGGGCCTTAAGCCGCCTCCAGGCCCTTGGGCCTTCTATAAGGTTTAATAAACTATCGTCTAGAATGTTTACTGGGCTTCTTGTGTAACCCGCTATTGGGGCTGACCCGGCCCCTCCTAGGCGTGTCATGACTGATAGTAATATCCCCAACATGTCAGGAGTCTTGAAACACTTGCGAAGTTGTGACACATGAAACATGTCGTGCACGTTTGCGAAGTTGGATGGGAGCTCAAGTTGATAGGCGAGATCGCCTCGTTTGCCAATGCTCTTGAAAGGACCCACGTATCTAGGGGCAAGCTTCCCTTTGATACCGAAGCGACGAGTACCTTTCATTGGAGAGATGCGGAGGTAGACATGGTCTCCGATCTCGAAAGCCAAGTCACGATGCTTGTTATCATAGTAACTCTTCTGGCCCGATTGCGTGGGTTTGATATTTTCATGAATGACTTTGCACATTTCTTCAGCTTCTCTGATTAAGTCATTGCCAAGAAGTTGGCGTTCACCAGCCTCTGACCAATTAAGAGGGGTACGGCACTTTCTGCCATAGAGAATCTCGAATGGGGCCTTGCCCGAACTCGCTTGGAAGCTGTTGTTGTAGGAGAACTCGGCATATGGAAGACAATCTTCCCACTTCATACCGAAGGAAAAGACACAAGCCCTGAGAATATCTTCAAGAATTTGATTTACTCGCTCGACTTGTCCACGGCCTTGGCTGTGTTGAAGCGAATGTTGGTGCCCATGGCCTTCTGGAAGGAGTCCCAGAACTTAGAAGTAAAGATGCTTCCACGATCTGAAGATATGAACCGCGGAATGCCGTGCAAGGAGACAATCCTGGAGGTATATAGCTCTGCCAGCTAAGCTGCTGTGATAGATTCTTTGATATCTATACGAGTATAAAAAGACCCAAAGGAGTAGATCCAACTGATCTTCGTCATCGAACTAAGTCAATCCAACGACCTAGACTGCTCCAATGGCAAGCGTTAAACGTGTTTAACGTGCAATTAATATCATACCAAATATTGCACTAACGACAGAATTAACAAATGAATAATAGCATACCTAATATCCGCATGCAATTAAGATATTTCCTAAATATTAATGTGCGTTGCACGTGCACATTTACTAGTAGTAAGAAAATGAGCCACTTTTGTATGCTTGTCGATGACAACGAAGATGGCATCATTTCCATGCTTAGACTTGGGAAATCCAGTCACGAAGTCCATCTCAATATGGTCAAACTTCCATTCTGGAATAGCAAGAGGTTGGAGGAGACCAGCTGGCCGTTGGTGTTCTGCTTTCACTCTTCTGCAGACATCACATTCATTCACGAATTGAGCAATTTCTCGCTTCATTCGAGTCCACCAATATGACTGCTTGAGGTCCTGGTACATCTTTGTACTTCCAGGATGAATAGATACGAGTGAATTGTGAGCCTCGTTCATAATGACATTACGAAGTTCACCCTTAGGAACCACAATTCGATCCTCGAAGAATAGAGTATCTTTGTCATCAAGGCGATAGCACTTGTACTTGGGTTGGCTCTTGGAAATCCCATTTTTCACCTTCCTCACCATTGCATCAAAAGTTGTGCCTCACGAATCTGATCTTCCAAAGTGGGAGAGACTTGGAGGTTGGCAAGAAATCCTTGAGGAACAACTGTGAGATTAAGTTTGCGGAAAGCTTCATGAAGATCCGGTTGGAAGGGCTTGGGAATCAAACTGTTGTAGTAAGCCTTCCTGCTCAACGCGTCTGCAATGACATTGGCCTTGCCTGGAGTATATTCAATACTCGGATTATACTCTTGAATCATTTTGACCCAACGACTATGTCTGAGGTTGAGGTTGGGTTGAGTGAAGATGTACTTGAGGCTCTTATGATCAGTGAAGATGTCCACTTTCCTTCCCAACAAGAGATGTCTCCATGTTAAAAGAGCATGGACAACTGCCGCCAACTCGAGGTCATGAGTGGGATAGTTATTTTCATTGGGATTCAACTGGCGAGAGGTATAATCCACAACTTTCTTCTCTTGCATTAACATAGCATCGAGACCTTGCATGGAGGCATCCCAGAAAACTTCGAATGGTTTGGATTCATCAGGAGGAGTCAGAACTGGAGCTGTGACTAACTTCTCTTTCAGCGTGTTGAAGGCAATGTCACATTCAGGCGTCTAGACATACTTCACATGCTTCTGGAGGAGGTTGGAAAGAGGCTTCGTGATCTTAGAGAAATTCTCAACGAATCTTTGACAATAGCTTGCAAGCCCGAGAAAGCTGCGGAGCTGCTTTGCATTCTGAGGCGGTTCCCAATTCACAATTGCAGACACCTTCTCAGGATTAACAGCTATGCCCTTGGCGGAGATGATATGGCCAAGGTAGAGAACCTCATCGAGCCAAAACTCGCACTTTGAAAACTTTGCATAGAACTGATGTTCTCTGAGTTTGTCGAGTACCAATCTCAAATGCTTGGCATGATCCTCCTCGTTCTTGGAAAAGACCAAAATATCATCGAGATACACCAAGACGAAATCATTTATGTAAGGGTTGAAGATGAAGTTCATCATGGGAGAGAATGTTGGAGGAGCATTGACAAGGCCGAAAGCCATGAAAGTGTATTCATAAGAACCATAGCTTGTTTTGAATGCTGTCTTGGGGATATCTTGTTCACAAATGCGAATCTGATGATAGCCCATACGGAGGTCAAGCTTGGAGAATACTTGAGCACCTTTGAGTTGTTCGAAAAGCTCATTGATGTTGGGAAGTGGGTACTTGTTCTTTATGGTCTTTTTGTTCAATGGGCGGTAGTCGACGCAGAGTCGTTCCGTACCATCCTTCTTCTTGACAAAAAGAACACCACAACCCCATGGAGAAGAACTCGGTCGGATCAGACCCATACGCTCTTGTTCATCAAGTTTTTTCTTTAGTTCCTTCAACTCCTTTGGTCCAAGCTTGTAAGGACGTTTGCAAACAGGTTCCGTGCCAGGCTCAAGATTGACGATGAATTCAACTGGTCAGTGACGAGGCATTCCTGGAAGCTCTTCTGGAAAGACGTCTTGATATTCACAACCGACTGGAATCTGAGAGATGGCATCCAACTCGCCCTTCTCGTTGAGCGAAAACAGTCGAATGGTATCATCACGAGTGGCATAGATGATCACATCCTCAGACGAGTGTGTCAATTGAATCTGCCTGGCAGCACAATCAAGCTGAGCCTTGTGCTTAGGATCCGGTGCAACGTAGGGTGGCCAGGGCGGAGGAGGGGTTGCCGGCGACCTCCAGGCGGCGAGGCGGCGCCGTGGAAACCGAGACCAGTGAGGGGCATGGCGGGCGGCGAGGAGCGGGAGGCGCGGCGGCGGTCGGAGTGAAGATCGGCGGCAAGGTCGAAGGACTCGGGCGGCGGCGGCGGAACGGGCTGCGGGGGCCAGATCTGGGCCCCGTGGGCCAGCAACGAAGTGGGGCAGCGCGGGGACGCGTGGCGGTTCCTGATTGGTCTGGTGGCGGTGGTAGACGCATCCGGCTGCGCCCGGACGTGTCCGGCGGCGGAGAGGGACTAGGTTACGGTTGGACTGCACGAAAATTTCGGAAGGGGCACATATTTATCGGTAGAGGGAGCTAGAAGAGTTCAAATGGAGTGTGGTTTTCGGCCACGCGATCATGATCAAACGGCCGGGAGGATGGAGGGGGTTTGGATGGGTTAATGGGCCACTTGGAGGGTGTTGGCTGCAACACACACGAGGCCTTTATGGTTCCCCGGTTAACCGTTGGAGTATCAAACGAACTCCAAATGGCACGAAACTTGACAGGCGGTCTACCGGTGGTGTACCAAGGTCGCGTGTTAAATCTCGGTCCATTTCGAGAAAGTTTAACACCTGCACATGAAAAGAGACGAAAGGAGGCGCCGGAGGACGTAGGAGTGTCGGAATGCAAAACAGACAATGGGGAAAATGCTCGGATGCATGAGACGAACACGTATGCAAATGAGATGCACATGATGACATGATATGAAATGCATGACATGAACAAAATGCAAAACAAAGACAAGAACCCAACCACGAAGGGAAAAGCATAACTTAGAGCCGATACTGGTAAGAGTTGGAGTACAAATATGGTAAGTTGCATCCGGGGTGTTACAGACATCAACGTCATCGTCCGAATTATCATCATTGTATTCAACCATATGCATTCTCAGACGATCGATTGTAGACCTATGGACGTCTTTACTTCGACTCTCTTGGGCCAAATCTTTTTGTAAGACTTGATTAATGCTCAAAAACTCGTAACTTTCTAGCATCTCTTTAATGTGAGTTTTCAAACCATTAAGAACAAGATCTGCCAAGCCTCTCTCAGTTATCACTAAGCTATAACATTGGGTTTTTATATCTCTAAATCTCTTGACATATTCGGTGACCGATTCATCATGTTTTTGCCTAACCAATGTAAGATGTGACAACTTTAGCTCATTACCGCCGCTATAAAAGTCATCATGAAACTTTTTCTCTAATTGCAACCATAAGAGAATTGAGCCATGTGGTAAAGCAGCAAACCATGAAAATGCGGTGCTATTTATGGACAAGGGAAATAAACGCACTTTCAACTCTTTATGGAACCTGCTTCACCCAACTGTGCTAGATACTGACTCACATGCTCCCAAATTGTTCTTGTGCCCTCTCCACTAAATTTAACAAAATCAGGAACCTTGTACCCTCCAGGGTACAAAACTGCATCAAAGTGTTTAGGATAAGGCTTTTGGTACACACGACTCTTTACTTTCGGCACATTTTTGAAAGTTTCTAGAAACATCTTATGCAAATACTCCCTTAATTTAGCTAAAATTGGATCCGAGGTAGATGAAGGTGTTTGTGTCAATGACATAGGAGCAACCTAAGTACTTGCTAGTGCTGCAAGTTGTGGGATGGGCGCCGAACCATAATTCGGCCGAAGACCAAACATGCTTGCGCCTATGGGTGGTGTGACAAAGAGATTCGGCGTTGATGCCGAATTGGGCATACTCATAATAGGATTAGGATATGCAGGTGTAGCCACAAGCTGGTTGGTTTGAGTAGGGTAAAAAATCAATGACATACTATATTGTTGTTGCATAGGAGGTGCCGATGAAATAGGTAAAGTTGGACTAGGGTTTTCTGATATATCAACAGTACCACCAGATGACGGAGGCATATTTTTCTCAGCATCAGTATTTGCCACAAAAGAATTGTACATCATCAAATTACCCTTACTAACAAGACTTTCAATCACAGCCACTTCCTCTGGAGAAAAAACTTTACTCACAGTGATTAAATCTTGTTCATCAATGAGGGGAGGAAAATTGACGTTTCCAAGGGGAGTGATGTTATCGGTGTCAACTTATGAGCGCTTCAAAAGCCTCTTCACGCTGCTTCTTGCGCATTTCATAGGCTTGGCGATGTTCCTCTGATAGTTCATCAAGACTGGGCTTCATGTTATCGGTGTCAACTTCTGAGGGCTTGGGGAGATTAGACATGGTTGATGATGATTCTTGATCTTTCCTCTCCAGTAGAGTTTCCAAAAAGTGTGTTTGCACACGAACACGTCACCGGATACCCTCGACACCGGGGGTGATGCACTGCAGCTCACGTCGAAGGAGACCCGTCCAGAAGCGCAATACGCAAGAAATCCGGTGGGCGCTTTTGAGCAACCAAAACCCCGCACGCCCGGGAGGGACCCCGTCTGGACGTGCGGCGGCTATAGGCTTCCCTAGGTCGGTTCGCTCACATCTAGAGCCTCGAGGATCACTGCCCTTCAAGACGAAGAACGAGAGAGAAAGAACAAGGGAGAGATGTAAAAACTAGGGTAAAAGTAGTATATTGATTTCTCAATTGTGTGTTGTCCAATCGACTGTCACCTCTCATCTATTTTGTAGGCGGTTGGACTTCCTGTACAAGAAAACGACTAAAAATTCCATCCAAAACATCAAAAACACTAACCTAACTCGGACAGGAATCTTTGGCAATTTTTCGGATCAACTCGATCTCACCGATTGGTTTGCTTCGGTCCCACCGAGTGAAAGTGGCCAACTCTTTGTAACTTACTATAATTTCTCGGATCAACTCGGTCTCACCGATTGGTTTGCCTCGGCACCACCGAGTGAACATTGCCAACTCTATGGTAATTTTCCAGACCAACTCGGTCTCATTGATCAAATCAATTCGGTCGATCCGAAATTACTGTGCAGTTTCTGTTTCTGACCTTTTTTTCCCCACATGTTGCATATGACCTCGGATTAAGACGATTTTTATGTCAAAATCAACCGTTTCAACGAGACGCACAACTTTCATGTTGAAAAGTTTTCTATTAGATGCCATCTTAATGGAGTTTAATGCCAATCTTTAATCTGGTGTCAACATGAGCATGTCTGAACTTCTCATAACTCTTGCATCTGAGCTCTATCTTCATATCCATCTTGATCTTCATATCCATCTTGATCTTCATATTCCATAGTGACCTGCAATCATAAATTTGAATTAGTAGCACATGCTACTTTTATGACTGTGCTACTTTTGAGTTCTAGTCATTGGTCCATGTGGTGTCATGGAAGACGAAGATAGGTCCGTGGGGATGACCGTAGGATGGTCCGCATGACTTATTCTAACTGAGTGTGAACTATAGATGAATGATTATATAAGCCTTTAACATCATTAGTCAATGGTCCGTGATATCATTATGTTTTCGTTGATCACTTATGTATTTATTAAATTATTCTTGCTTTACATTGAAGTTGTCAACTTCATCCAAAAACTAACTAGGAGATTTATTATAAGGAAAATCACCCTCATCAAATATATAAGGAGAATTTACCTCTACTACCTATGTCGGGATGACAAGTCCATGTATTTCTTCAATAGGAGGTAGATTCTTTGATGTAGGGTGGAACCCTATACGGCCGATCTTTCATGGAAGGAGCGGATCCCATGAAGAACACGAATAACACAGGGAAGAAGGGAGAGAAAACACAAGGGTAAACACTCAAGAACAAGTCCAATCACATATCCACTAGACAATCAAACACACAAGATCCACAAGGTACCTGAACAACAAAGGGAAAGATACAAGGTAAGGTTCATCTCCATGAGGAGGTCTTGATGGTAGAGTTGATCCAAAATACAAAGGAGATGGGGCTTGAATCCTAGAAGGATCTTCCCACACGGGGGTATTGAATCCAAGGTGTATCTTCTCCGAAGAGGGGCCATGGTCTCTCTCATGGAGTAGATCCGTAATGGATGAGCAAAGCTCTATCTCTAGTGAGCTACTACTTTGCTAACCCTAAAACATAGGTGGAGGGGAAGTATATATAGTCTAAGGGGCGAAGGGGTACATGGGCCTCGGCCCAGAAGCACTGCACGCAGGCAGAGAGGGCCGGATGTTCGGGGCTTCACGGGGAGCCGGATGTCCCGGCTGGCAGGCCAGATGTCCGGGTCGAGGGAGCTGGTCACGGTGCTCCCTGGAATGGCTTGTCCGGAGTTCTGGGGGCTAGGCTGGATGTCCGGGTGTTGATGAGGCGCCGGATGTCCAGGGCTGACGCCGGATGTCTGGGCCTGTAGCACTTCGCCTGTAGGGCTACTGCTGTTGTTGACATCTTCAGGGGCCGGATGTCCGGGTCCTAGGAGTTGTCTCCGTCTTCTTCCGTCACCGCCTCCACGCTTCCTTTGCGGATGGTGTAGTTGTTCCTTGGGCGATTTCACTCCTCCTCAACATCCGTGAAGCTCCGATAATACCTATGCATGCACATGGGAGAAGTGTCAAGTAGTATACCATCCTCGAAGGGGTCAAGTGAGCACGTGTAAAGGAGATGATTCACCTTTATGTATGTGAAGTAGATGTCACACGTGTCACTTTCCAAACGGACTCTTGACATGGTGATGTCCATAGGATGCTCCGCATCATCTCCCCTCCCTTGGGAAAGATCCTGATCGAAAACCAAGTCACCATTGGAAAGAGATGGCTTCGTCGTGTAGAAGTGGACGTTCACCAAGTACTTGTCATCTTGAAGCTCGAAATGGGCACTCTCCAATGTCGCACCGTCTTGTGATTCCTTCAAAAGGAGTAAGGACAACAAACACTTGGAAAAACAAATGTGGTTAGCGTTAGTGCAAAACCAAGCATTCAAGAGGTGAGTCACCAAACAAGTGTCGTCATCATGCAAAGCATATAGTGTGACAAAGTATTGTGACATGGCATGTAAGCATATCAATCGAGCACAATCAAAGATATCATGGGGACAAGCATGTAAATGTGAGTTAGGGATGCAAATATGTGTAACAAGAGAATAAGCGTCTACCTCAAAGTCATAGCAGTCATGCACGAAGAACTCGACAAATGGTCGATGGTGGGCATAATAAACATTCACAACACCAAATAAAATGAAGTGTCTAAACACATGGGACAAGTGTAAGACAATCCAAACATAACATGCAAGGGGTGTAGTGAATATCGTGTAGCACTCAACACAATGGAAAGAGCAATTGTTTATCATGTGTGAGGCAATCAAGGCAAGCATGTAGCAATCAATGGGACATGGCATATGTGAAGTGATGACATTGCTGCAACCAAACATATGAGAGGAGCAAGTAATCCAAGAATTGGATGCAACACACAAGGCATATATATCATGATGCATGGAATGGTGAAAATGAGAAGTCGAAGTAAGATCTCAAACATGTGCGCAATCAAATGGTCCAAGATGACCAATAAGTCTCAAGGTGCAAGCAACACAAGTAGTATGATCCATAATATCCATGCTCACGAAAGATGTCACCTTGAAGGCGTATCCTTGTGCATTCTTCACAATGCCGAAGTACAAGCAAGTGCGATGTAGAATCGTCGTGGTAGAAGGTGGTTAGCTCTCAAGAGCTCGAATGGTCAACTCATGTGACTTGGAAGTTGACACAAATTCCAAGTATCCTACTATTGCACACAACAAAAGAAAGAATGTATGCGCATGGTAGATAAACACATCATCCATCATGATGGTTCTCTTCTCTTGCACATAACCATTAGAAGCACAAGTGCATGAATAATATGATACAACAATGGCTATATTCATGGCACTAGGTATATGCTGCAAAGTGGTAAGACAAGCAGGCTTCACAAGAAATATGTGAAAATCTCCAAATATATGTGAGAATGCCATGGGGGAAATCTCATGAGCAAGAGTAGAATCATTGTTGCACTCAACATGGCAAATCGTCTAACATGAGAGTGGTAACACATGGAGATATATGACAAGATGCAATAACAATCATGTCATGCAAAGCATGTAGATGGTTGTCATCAACCGCATGAAGCGAGCAAGTATCAATCATCGGTGGTGCAACAAGGCGAGAAATCATAGTAATCAAGTCGTGCAACCTAGTAGTGCGAAGATGCAACATACTAGAGTAAATCATGGCAATCATGTCATGAGAGCAAATAATAGGCATAGGCAATGTACATGACATATCGCAAGCACGAACACAAAGCAAGATGAAAGTATCATCATAGGCACGGGGTACAAAGCAAACATGGCAATAGCAAGCAATATCTCCACCAAGCTTGCAAATACACATACAAGTACTAGAATCAATCATCATGTGTAATGCAAAGCATGGGTCACAAATGCATGTCAAAGGTATAGGAATGAACATATCATGCAAAGTGAACATGGCAAGATGGGCATATAATATGTAATGGACAATAACCCATAGCCAAGTGAGGGCCATGTAGAATGAATGCGCAAAGTCTTTGCGCAAAGATAGCGGTGGGAAAGACAATCCATGGGATCCCAAGTCATCAATGCTCTCTAGAGCTCGTTTTTTCAACTCATGGGATTGTGAGGTTGACAAGTATTCATGGGTACCTACACAAAAATACACAAGCAAAATAAATTGTGTGTGGTGTAAATGTACACATCATCCGTCATGATGTGTATGTGCACGTGAGAGTTAGTACAAGATAAGCATCGCTCAAAGAAATTTGAAGCATGGTATAGGAACATGTCATCCATCATGAAAGAATAGTTATTATGTATAACACGATGGGGACACAAATTGAGAATGCAAGTATATGGCACATCAAAAGAATGTTTATTCATGGGAAGCATATTGTGCACACAAATATTCGAATCATGCAATGGATAGGATAAATCAAAATCTCCTAGCATGTATGAGGAAACTATGGGGGTCTCCTCATGAGCAATATTGTTAACATCATATGGAGAAAATGGACAACATCCAAAACAATACATATCCGAAGCTAGGTGGTCATGGCATGGTATATGAGATAAATGATGCAAAGGGAGCATATCAATATCATCACAAGAAAAACAAATGCCAATAACCCTCGGCTTGTCATCTATGCCATATGTGCAAATTGGGTTTATTTGAATGGCATATGCATAGTCACTATGAAGATATTGCAAATATGACATATGATTGACCTCATACATAGCATATGACAAGTCAAGCGGATTGTCAAACATGATGTGACCTAGAGAATTGTCATAAGAAATCCTATGTAACATGGCATCACAACTAAGAGACTCCACATGGCAATCATCATACTCATCATAAATGGGTAAACCATCGCATGGGGAAGTCGCACTAGCATGAAGCATGGTAATAGGTTGATCAACATCATGCAAGCACTCAATCTCAAGAATGTCCACTAGTGGGACTAGAGCATCACCTTCACCTATGTTACCTTGTTCATTCCACTCTAATGGTGTAGGTGATGTGGGTAAGACCAAATGGTGGTTAAGATCATCATCGTGATGGAACCGTGTGGGGGTGCATCATATTCCATCATGGCCATCGCCTTCTCCAAAGGGAGGACGAAGTCATCGCGAATCGGCGCGTCATCATATATGGGACCTAGCACCAAATGAGAAGACACGATAGAGGTAGAGGTCAAGTCGTTAGTGTTGAAAGTGGCCTCACATGACCTATCAACTATCTCACTCTCTCTATGTGGTGGTTCACTCACTCCCTCATGGTAGGTGCACTCAATGTCACATATGGTGGAGTCACTCATCTCACTCAAGTGGTGGGGGTTGTGGCTCTCCTCACATGGGAATTGTGGCAACACATCATATATCGGGCTAGTGGTGAAGTCACTCTCACTCTCAATATGGTGGCTAAAGTCACTCAAGTCATCATATGTTGCCGTGGTCGAAGGGAAAATCCCATGCTCAACCATCTCATTGCTGTCGCCGTGGATGAAGGCCGAAGATGGCACAACATCACTCTCGCCTCCTAAGATGGAAGCATCATCCTTGCTCATCACCATGTCGCTCATCTCCAACGCTTGGTCCTTGATGATCTCCGTAGTCATACTCGTCGCCGCACCATCTTGAAAAAGAGTCAAAGTAGACTCAGGATCATCAATACCACAAAGAGGGATGGCGGTGAAGTCGAACTTGGGAGCATCATCTTGGAGCTCGTCGGGCTTGGACGTCGTGGTGGTACTAGCCTCATGCTTGTTCTCATGGAGCTTGGTCGTCGCGAAGTGAGCTTTGGGTGGAGAAGCTTTGGCCTTCATGAGTTCTTGTTTCGTCTTGAGAGCACCAATGTAGTTGTCGTCAAGGGACTTGTAGTTCTCGAGGAATATCGTCTTGGAGATTTTGTTGTGCAATCCCATCATGAAGTGGAGCTGCATCAAAATGGGGTCGTCCATGCTGGCTCGTCGCAATGGTTTATTCATCTCCTTGAAGTACTGATCGATGGACTTGGATCCTTGGATGGTGTTCTCCAATTGGCGTTGACGTTGTTCCGTGTAGGTTAGAGGCATGAACTCTCGCCACAAAGCTCTCTTTGTCTTGGGCCAACTCATGTCATAGCTCTCTGGAGGTGTGTGAAGCCACCATGTGGACGCGTAGTCGTGGAAGTTCATTGTGGCGCACTTCACTTGATCTTCGGGAGGAACTTGGTGTAGCTTGAGGTAGTCGTCCATTAGGCGCTCCCACTCGAGATACTCCTCGGGTTCTTGAGTTCCAAAGAAAGGAATTTCATGGTCGATGTCGAGGTCGTAGTAGCTCATGGAAGTCGCGGACTTGAACTTGGGGAGCTTCTCTTGAGCGTAGTCTTGAGGTGCTTGTTGGCGAAGATGCCGTATATCCGAAGGCGAAGATACCTTGAAGTTGCTTGGCGAAGATGCCAAGGGAGATGGTGAATTCGTTGAGCGGTTGTTTGTGTTGAGCTCTTGACCTTCACGTTCGTGGTGGTGATGGTGTCGATGCCGATGTGACCTTGCCGGAGATGGTAGCTTGGAAGCATGTGTACTTGAGCGTCTTCTTGAAGATGAGGAAGATCGCTTGGAGGACTTGATGAGGGCCTTGATCTCTTCCATTTGAGCTTGCATCTTGGCGTCGGTGTAGTTTTTTGTGGCATCGAACTCGTCGTTGTTATTGTAGACCAAAGATGAAATGCCTTGCCTATCCATCATAAAACTCGAGCCAATATGAGTGGAGAAAGGAGAAGAACTATACCAAATGTACCTTGACCGATGTTGAAGATGGATCAATGATCACTCAATGATGTAACAAGGAAATAGCACAATTGGTACCAATTCTTGTCGGTTTCTCACACTTACACAAATAAGGCTTATGGTGGAGCTCGGTGAGGATAGTGGCACAAAAATTTGATGCAAAATGTTAGCAAGAGTAAATAATGTTGAAAGAGATTCACAAATTCGCAAGTGAAACAAGTAGACCAATAGCAATGAATGGCACACGGAAACGCACACACGGGTAGATAAATGGGGTTGTGCTACCAAGGATGAGCACAAAATGTGGAATCCACGGAAAACGCTCGTGTTGCACAACTCAAGAGAGACGCTAGCACGATTGCTCAATAGGCGGATACGACACTTGTGCACAGCCTATTAGATGCAAAATGTAACAACTTCTATCCCACGTATGCTTTGTGTATGATGTTCCGGTGGTATGATCCAAGATGATTGGATATGACTATCTTATATGCAATGGGGTATGATGCTATGGCACTTGCTTACAAGCTTCTTTGCTCTTTCTCTTTTGCTTAAAAGCTTATTCTTTTTTTTGTATATGGCCACAATGCGAAATGCACAAACCAAGATAGCAATTGGGTATATACGGGAACAAACATGTGACACAAGGGATGATATGATACCTATATGATATGGTATGGTATGTATGCAATGGAAGGTGTAGAACAGTAATGTGCACAAGTAACGTTGCCAGCAATACTCAAATGGCTGGTCTCGATTGGCAAGTGACGCAAAATGGGCTAGGGGTTAACAATGCAATGGCAAGGGAATATACAATGGAGGGATACCACGATACCAAGATTATATGGAGGTTATCGTTGTTGGGGAACGTAGTAATTTCAAAAAAATCCTACGCACATGCAAGATCATGGTGATGCATAGCAACGAGAGGGGGAGTGTTGTCTACGTCCCCTCGTAGACCAAAAGCAGAAGCGTTAGCACAACGCGGTTGATGTAGTCGTACATCTTCACGATCCGACCGATCAAGTACCGAACATACGGCACCTCCGTGTTCAGCACACGTTCTGCCCGATGACGTCCCTCGATCTCTGATCCAACCGAGTGTTGAGGGAGAGTTTCATCAGCATGATGGCCTGGTGACGATGATGATGTTCTACCAGGGCAGGGCTTCGCCTAAGCACCACTACAGTATTATCGAGGTAGACTATGGTGGAGGGGGGCACCGCACACGGCTAAAAGATCAAACGATCAATTGTTGTGTCTATGGGGTGCCCCCCTGCCCCTGTATATAAAGGAGCCAGGGGGTGCGGTCGGCCTAGAGAGGGGAGCGCCAGGAGGATTCCTAATCCTACTAGGAGTAGGACTCCCCCCTTTTCCTTGTTGGAGTAGGAGAGGGAGGGGAAAGAGGTGGATGAGAAGAAGGAAAGGGGGGTGCCGCCCCCCTCTCCTGGTCCTATTCGGACTAGGGGGGAGGGGGTGCGGCCCATGCCCTGGCCGCCTCTCCTCTCTTTCCACCAAGGCCCACTAAGGCCCATTAAGTCCTCGGGGGGTTCCAGTAACCTCCCGGTACTCCGGTAAAATCCCGATTTCACGGAGAACACTTCCGATATCCAAACATAGGCTTCCAATATATCAATCTTCATGTCTCGACCATTTCGAAACTCCTCGTCATGTCCGTGATCACATCCGGGACTCCGAACAACCTTCGGTACATCAAAACATATAAACTCATAATATAACTGTCATCGAAACGTTAAGCGTGCGGATCCTACGGGTTCGAGAACTATGTAGACATGACCGAGACATGTCTCTGGTCGATAACCAATAGCGGAACCTGGATGTTCATATTGGCTCCCACGTATTCTACAAAGATCTTTATCAGTCAGACCGCATAACAACATATGTTGTTCCCTTTGTCAACGGTATGTTACTTGCCCGAGATTCGATCGTTAGTATCTCAATACTTACTTTAATCTCGTTACCGGCAAGTCTCTTTACTCGTTCTGTAATACATCATCCCGCAACTAACTCATTAGTTGCAATGCTTGCAAGGCTTAAGTGATGTGCATTACCAAGAGGGCCTAGAGATACCTCTCCGACAATCGGAGTGACAAATCCTAATCTCGAAATATGGCAACCTAGCAAGTACCTTCGGAGACACCTGTAGAGCACCTTTATAATCACCCAGTTATGTTGTGACGTTTGGTAGCACACAAAGTGTTCCTCCGGTAAACGGGAGTTGCATAATCTCATAGTCATAGGAACATTTATAAGTTATGAAGAAAGCAATAGCAACATACTAAACGATCGGGTGCTAAGCTAACGGAATGGGTCAAGTCAATCACATCATTCTCCTAATGGTGTGATCCTATTAATCAAATGACAACCCATGTCAATGGTTAGGAAACTTAACCATCTTTGATCAATGAGCTAGTCAAGTAGTGGCATACTAGTGACACTCTGTTTGTCTATGTATTCACACATGTATTATGTTTCCGGTTAATACAATTCTAGCATGAATAATAAACATTTATCATGATATAAGGAAATAAATAATAACTTTATTATTGCCTCTAGGGCATATTTCCTTCAGTCTCCATCTTGCACTAGAGTTAATAATCTAAATTACACAGTAATGATTTTAACACCCATGGAGTCTTGGTGCTGATCATGTTTTGCTCGTGGAAGAGGCTTAGTCAACTGGTCCGCAACATTTAGATCCGTATGTATCTTGCAAATTTCTATGTCTCCCATCTAGACTAAATCCCAGATGGAATTCAAGCGTCTCTTGATGTGCTTGGTTCTCTTGTGAAATCTGGATTCCTTCGCCAAGGCAATTGCACCAGTATTGTCACAAAAGATTTTCATTGGACCCGATGCACTAGGTATTACACCTAGACCGGATATGATCTCCTCCATCCAGACTCCTTCATTTGCTGCTTCTGAAGCAGCTATGTACTCCGCTTCACACGTAGATCCTGCCACAACGCTTTGTTTAGAACTGCACCAACTGACAGCTCCATCGTTCAATGTAAACACGTGTCCGGTTTGCGATTTTGAATCGTCTGGATCAGTGTCAAAGCTTGCATCAACGTAACCGTTTACGATGAGCTCTTTGTCACCTCCATAAACGAGAAACATATCCTTAGACCTTTTCAGATATTTCAGGATGTTCTTGACCGCTGTCCAGTGATCCACTCCTGGATAACTTTGGTACCTCCCTGCTAGACTTATGGCAAGGCACACATCAGGTCTGGTACACAGCATTGCATACATGATAGAGCCTATGGCTGAAGCATAGGGCACATCTTTTATTTTCTCTCTATCTTCTACAGTGGTCGCGCATTGAGTCTTACTCAATTTCACACCTTGTAACATAGGAAAGAACCCTTTCTTTGCTTGATCCATTTTGAACTTCTTCAAAACTTTGTCAAGGTATGTGCTTTGTGAAAGTCCAAATAAGCGTCTTGATCTATCTCTATAGATCTTGATGCCCAATATGTAAGCAGCTTCACCGAGGTCTTTCATTGAAAAACTCTTATTCAAGTATCCCTTTATGCTATCCAGAAATTCTATATCATTACCAATCAACAATATGTCATCCGCATTTAATATTAGAAATGCTACAGAGTTCCCACTCACTTTCTTGTAAATATAGGCTTCTCCAAAAGTCTATATAAAACCAAATGCTTTGATCACACTATCAAAGCGTTTATTCCAACTCCGAGAGGCCTGCACCAGTCCATAAATGGATCGCTAGAGCTTGCACACTTTGTTAGCTCCCTTTGGATCGACAAAACCTTCTGGTTGTATCATATACAACTCTTCTTCCAGAAATCCATTCAGGAATGCAGTTTTGACATCCATTTGCCAAATTTCATAATCATAAAATGCGGCAATTGCTAACATGATTCGAACAGACTTAAGCATCGCTACGGGTGAGAAGGTCTCATCGTAGTCAATCCCTTGAACTTGTCAAAAACCTTTTGCAACAAGTCGATCTTTATAGACAGTAACATTACCGTCAGCGTCAGTCTTCTTCTTGAAGATCCATTTATTCTCAATTGCTTGCCGATCAATGGGCAAGTCAACCAAAGTCCACATTTTGTTCTCATACATGGATCCCATCTCAGATTTCATGGCTTCAACCCATTTTGCGGAATCTAGGCTCACCATTGCTTCTTCATAGTTCGTAAGTTCGTCATGGTTTAGTAACATAACTTCTAGAACAGGATTACCGTACCACTCTGGCGCGGATCTTACTCTGGTTGACCTACGAGGTTCAGTAACAACTTGATCTAAAGTTTCATGATCATCATCATTAACTTACTCACTAATTGGTGTAGGTGTCGCAGAAATCAGTTTCCGTGAGGAACTACTTTCCAATAAGGCAGCAGGTATAGTTACCTCATCAAGTTCTACTTTCCTCCCACTCACTTTTTTCGAGAGAAACTCCTTCTCTAGAAAAACGTCGAATTTAGTAACAAAAGTCTTGCGTTCGGATCTGTGATAGAAGGTGTACCCAACAATCTCCTTTGGGTATCCTATGAAGACACATTTCTCCGATTTGGGTTCGAGCTTATCAGGTTGAAGCTTTTTCACATAAGCATGGCAGCCCCAAAGTTTCAGAAACGGCAACTTTGGTTTCTTACCAAACCACAGTTCATAAGGCGTCGTCTCAACGGATTTCGATGGTGCCCTATTTAAAGTGAATGCGGACGTCTCTAAAGCATAACCGCGGTAAATCACTAAGAGACATCATAGATCGCACCATATCTAGTAAAGTACGATTACGACGTTCGGACACACCATTACGTTGTCGTGTTCTGGGTGGCGTGAGTTGCGAAACTATTCTGCATTGTTTCAAATGAAGGCCAAACTCAAAACTCAAATATTCTCCTCCACGATCAGATCGTAGAAACTTTATTTTCTTGTTACGACGATTTTCAACTTCACTCTGAAATTCTTTAAACTTTTCAAATGTTTCAGACTTATGTTTCATTAAGTAGATATACCCATATCTGCTTAAATCATCTGTGAAGGTGAGAAAACAACGATATCCGCCATGAGCCTCAACATTCATCGGACCACATACATCTGTATGTATGACCTCCAACAAATCTGTTGCTCTCTCCATAGTTCCGGAGAACGGCTGTTTAGTCATCTTGCTCATGAGGCACGGTTCACAAGTACCAAGTGATTCATAATCAAGTGGTTCCAAAAGTCCATTAGTATGGAGTTTCTTCATGAGCTTTACTCCGGTATGACCTAAATGGCAGTGCCACAAATAAGTTGCACTATCATTATCAACTCTGCATCTTTTGGTTTCAATATTATGAATATGTGTATCACCACTATCGAAATTTAGCAAAAATAGACCACTCTTCAAGGGTGCATGACCATAAAAGATATTACTCATATAAATAGAACAACCATTATTCTCTGATTTAAATGAATAACCATCTCGCATCAAACAAGATCCAGATATAATGTTCATGCTCAACGCTGGCACCAAATAACAATTATTTAGGTATAATCCTACTCCCGAAGGTAGATGTAGAGGTAGCGTGCCGACCACGATCACATCGACTTTGGAACCATTTCCCACGCGCATCGTCACCTCGTCCTTAGCCAATCTTCGCTTAATCCGTAGCCCCTGTTTCGAGTTGCAGATATTAGCAACAGAACCAGTATCAAATATCCAGGTGCTACTGCGAGCATTAGTAAGGTACACATCAATAACATGTATATAACATATACCTTTGTTCACCTTGCCATCCTTCTTATCCGCCAAATACTTGGGGCGGTTCCGCTTCCAGTGACCAGTCTGCTTGCAGTAGAAGCACTCAGTCTCATTCTTAGGTCCAGACTTGGGTTTCTTCTCCTGAGCAGCAACTTGCTTGCTGTTCTTCTCGAAGTTCCCCTTCTTCTCCCCTTTGCCCTTTTTCTTGAAGCTGGTGGTCTTATTGGCCATCAACACTTGATGCTCCTTCTTGATTTCTACCTCCGCTGCCTTTAGCATTGCGAAGAGCTCGGGAATTGTATTATCCAACCCTTGCATATTATAGTTCATCACGAAGCTCTTGTAGCTTGGTGGCAATGATTGGAGAATTCTGCCAATGATGCTATCATACGGAAGATTAACTCCCAGTTGAATCAAGTGATTGGAGTACCCAGACATCTTGAGTATATGCTCATTGACAGAACTATTCTGCTCCATCTTGCAGCTGTAGAACTTATTGGTGACTTCATATCTCTCAATCTGAGCATTCTTTTGAAATATTAACTTCAACTCCTAGAACATCTCATATGCTCCATGACGTTCAAAACGTCGTTGAAGTCCCGGTTCTAAGCCTTAAAGCATGGCACACTGAACTATCGAGTAGTCATCAACACGTGTCTGCTAGGCATTCACAATGTCTGCAGTTGCTGGTGAAGGTGGTACACCTAGCGGTGCTTCCAGGACTTAATTGTTCCGAGCAGCAATGAGGATAATCCTCAAGTTACGGACCCAGTCCGTGTAATTGCCACCATCATCTTTCAACTTTGCTTTCTCAAGGAACGCATTAAAATTCAATGGAACAACAGCATGGGCCATCTATCTACAATCAACATAGACAAGCAAGATACTATCAGGTACTAAGTTCATGATAAATTTAAGTTCAATTAATCATATTATTTAAGAACTCCCACTTAGATAGACATCCCTCTAATCCTCTAAGTGATTACGTGATCCATATCAACTAAACCATGTCCGATCATCACGTGACATGGAGTAGTATCAACGGTGAATCACTATGTTGATCGTATCTATTATATGATTCATGCTCGACCTTTCGGTCTCCGTGTTCCGAGGCCATATCTGTTATATGCTAGGCTAGTCAAGTTTAACCTGAGTATTCCATGTGTGCAACTGTTTTGCACCCATTGTATTTGAACGTAGAGCCTATCACACTCGATCATCACGGGGTGTCTCAACACGAAGAACTTTCGCAACGGTGCATACTCAGGGAGAACACTTATACTTTGATAATTTAGTGAGGGATCATCTTATAATGCTACCGTCAATCAAAGCAAGATAAGACGCATAAAAGATAAACATCACATGCAACCAATATAAGTGATATGATATGGCCATCATCATCTTGTGCTTGTGATCTCCATCTCCGAAGCACCGTCATGATCACCATCGTCACCGGCGCGACACCTTGATCACCATCATAGCATCGTTGTCGTATCGCCAATCTTATGCTTCCATGACTATCGCTACCGCTTAGTGATGAAGTAAAGCATTACAGGGAGATTGCTTTGCGTACAATAAAGCGACAACCATATGGCTCCTGCCAGTTGCCGATAACTCTGTTACAAAACATGATCATCTCATACAATAAAATTTAGCATCATGTCTTGACCATATCACATCACAACATGCCCTGCAAAAACAAGTTAGATGTCCTCTACTTTGTTGTTGCAAATTTTATGTGGCTGCTACTGGCTTAGCAAGAACCGTTCTTACCTACGCATCAAAACCACAATGATAGTTTGTCAAGTTGGTGTTGTTTTAACCTTCGCAAGGACCGGGCGTAGCCACACTCGGTTCAACTAAAGTTGGAGAAACTGACACCCGCCAGCCACTTGTGTGGAAAGCACGTCCGTAGAACCAGTATCGCGTAAGCGTACGCGTAATGTAGGTCCGGGCCGCTTCATCCAACAATACAGCCGAACCAAAGTATGACATGCTGGTAAGCAGTATGACTTATATCGCCCACAACTCACTTGTGTTCTACTCGTGCATATGACTTCTATGCATAAAACCTGGCTCGAATGCCACTGTTGGGGAACATAGTAATTTCAAAAACTTTCCTACGCACACGCAAGATCATGGTGATGCATAGCAACGAGAGGGGAGAGTGTTGTCTACGTACCCTTGTAGAAAGAAAGCGGAAGCGTTAGCACAACGCAGTTGATGTAGTCGTACGTCTTCACGATCCAGCTGATCAAGTATCGAACGTACGGCACCTCCGAGTTCAGCACACGTTCTGCCCGATGAAGTGCCTCGAACTCTGATCCAGCCGAGTGTTGAGGGAGAGTTTCATCAGCACGACGGCGTGGTGACGATGATTATGTTCTACCGACGCAGGGCTTTGCCTAAGCACCGCTACAGTATTATAGAGGTAGACTATGGTGGAGGGGGGCACCGCACACGGCTAAAAGATCAAACGATCAATTGTTGTGTCTATGGGGTGCCCCCTGCCCCTGTATATAAAGGAGCAAGGGGGTGCGGCAGACCTCGAGAGGGGCGCGCCAGGAGGAGTCCTACTCCTACCGGGAGTAGGACTCCCCCCTTTTCCTTGTTGGAGTAGGAGAGAGAGGGGAAAGAGGTGGAGGAGAAGAAGGAAGGGGGGCGCGGCCCATGCCCTGGCCGCCTCTCCTCTCTTTCCACCAAGGCCCACTAAGGCCCATTAAGTCCCCGGGGGTTTCCGGTAACCTCCCGGTACTCCGGTAAAATCCCGATTTCACCCGGAAGACTTCCGATATCCAAACATAGGCTTCCAATATATCAATCTTCATGTCTCGACCAATTCGAGACTCCTCGTCATGTCCGTGACGACATCCGGGAGTCCGAACAACCTTTGGTACATCAAAAGATATAAACTCATAATATAACTGTCATCGAAACGTTAAGCGTGTGGACCCTACGGGTTCGAGAACTATGTAGACATGACCGAGACATGTCTCCGGTCAATAACCAACAGTGGAACCTGGATGTTCAGATTGGCTCCCACATATTCTACGAAGATCTTTATCGGTCAGATCGCATAACAACATACATTGTTCCCTTTGTCATCGGTATGTTAGTTGCCCAAGATACGATCGTCGGTATCTCAATACCTAGTTCAATCTTGTTACCGGCAAGTCTCTTTACTCGTTCCGTAATACATCATCCCGCAACTAACTTATTAGTTGCAATGCTTGCAAGGCTTAAGTGATGTGCATTACCGAGAGGGCCCGGAGATACCTCTTCGACAATCGGAGTGACAAATCCTAATCTCGAAATATGCCAACCCAACAAGTACCTTCGGAGACAACTGTAGAGCACCTTTATAATCACCCAGTTATGTTGTGACGTTTGGTAGCACACAAAGTGTTCCTCCGGTAAACAGGAGTTGCATAATCTCATAGTCATAGGAACATGTATAAGTCATGAAGAAAGCAATAGCAACATACTAAACGATCGGGTGCTAAGCTAACAGAATGGGTCAAGTCAATCACATCATTCTCCTAATGGTAGTGATCCCGTTAATCAAATGACAACCCATGTCAATGGTTAGGAACTTAACCATCTTCGATCAACGAGCTAGTCAAGTAGAGGCATACTAGTGACACTCTGCTTGTCTATGTATTCACACATGTATTATGTTTCCGGTTAATACAATTCTAGCATGAATAATAAACATTTATCATGATATAAGGAAATAAATAATAACTCTATTATTTCCTCTAGGGCATATTTCCTTCAACCATCCGCGGTGATGATAAGTGGCGGTGATCTTGATGGAGATACCAAGATGATGGAGACTCGTCCCTAAATAGCCGAAACACCTTAGGAAACGGAAAACCGCGAACTCAAAATTTCAAATGTCAAATGTCAAATGGTGGTTGCGGAATGCGGCGGTGGTGTTGCGGAAGCTGAATGGGATTGCGGAAATGCAATGATGGGTTTTGCCAGTAGGCAATGCGGAAGTGGAGGGTAAGGTTGGCTATACACGGTGTCGAAGTTGGAAGCACGGTCCCTAAGTAGTCGAAACACCTTAGGAGACACAACTCACAACACAAACAAAATTGGGTTAAGTTGGGGTGGCGGAAGTGTATGGTGGTCAAGCCTATGCGGGAGTTATGGTGGTTGTGGGAGTCCTGGATTAAGGGGTCTCCGGACAACCGGACTATCTCCATTGGCCGGACTGTTAGACTATGAAGATACAATATTGAAGACTTCGTATCGTGTCCGTATGGGACTCTACTTGGCGTGGAAGGCAAGCTAGGAAATACGTATATGGATATCTCCTCCTTTGTAAACGACCTTGTGTAACCCTAACCATCTCCGGTGTCTATATAAACCGAAGGGTTTTAGTCCGTAGGACAACAATCACAACATACAATCATACCATAGGCTAGCTTCTAGGGTTTAGCCTCTCTGATCTCGTGGTAGATCTACTCTTGTAACACTCATATCTTCAATATTAATCAAGCAGGACGTAGGGTTTTACCTCCATCAAGAGGGCCCGAACCTGGGTAAAACTTCGTGTCCCTTGCCTCATGTTACCATCCGGCCTAGACGCACAGTTCGGGACCCCCTACCCGAGATCCCCCGGTTTTGACACCGGCATTGGTGCTTTCGTTGAGACTTCCTCTGTGTCATCGCCGTTAGGCTTGATGGCTCCTACTATCATCGATAGCGATGCGGTCCATGGTGAGACTTTTCTCCCCGGTCAGATCTTCGTATTCGGCGGCTTTGTACTGCGGGCTAATTCAGTTGGCCATCTGGAGAAGATTGAAAGCTACGCCCCTGGCCATCAGGTCAGATTTGGAAGTTTGAATTACACGGCCAACATCCGTGGGGAGTTGATCTTCGACGGATTCGAGCCACAGCCGGACGCGCCGCACTGTCGCGATGGCTATGACCTAGCTCTACCACCGGACAGCACCCCAGAGGTCGCACCCGCATTAGCTCCGACCCTTAGCTCGGAGCTAGCTGCGCCAATCGAGGATGGGTGGCTAGACACCGCCTCAGGGGCTGCAGTTTCGACGGCGATCGAGCCAAACACCATCATAATCCTCTGCGCAGCCCGTGACTCCAAGGTGCCGGACTCTCTTCCGGACCCTGAACCATCCGCGCCCCTGCCAATCGAATCTGATTGGGCGCCGATCATGGAATTCACCGCCGCGGATATCTTTCAGCACTCTCCCTTCGGCGACATTCTGAATTCACTAAGGTCTCTCTTTTTGTCAGGAGAGCCCTGGCCGGATTATGGCCAACAGGATTGGGATGCAGACGACGAAGAAATTCGACGCCCACCCACCACCCACTTTGTAGCCACTGTCGATGATTTAACCAACATGCTAGACTTCGACTCCGAAGACATCGACGGTATGGACGACGATGTAGGAGACGAACATGAACCAGCACCTATTGGGCACTGGAAAGCCACCTCGTCGTATGACATATACATGGTGGATACACCCAATGAAGGCAACGACGACGAGATAGCGGAGGATGACCCCTCCAAGAAGCAACCCAAGCACCGACGTCAGCGGCGCCGCTCTAAGTCCCGCCAAAGCAAAAGTGGTGATACCGGCACAGGAGATAATAACACTCCGGATAGCGTCGAATACAACAATAATCCCCTCCAGCAAGATTTAGAGCAGGAGGATGAAAGAGCCAGCTCTCCTGATAGAGCGGCTGGCGGAGAAGAGGAGGATGACAATTACATGCCCCCCTCCGAAGACGAGGCAAGCCTCGGCGAAGATGAATTCGCCGTACGAGAGGATCCCGTCGAACAAGAGCGCTTCAGGCGCAGACTTATGGCCATGGCAAATAGCCTGAAGAAAAAGCAGCAGCAGCTTCAAGCTGATCAAGATCTGCTAGCCGACAAATGGACTGAAGTCCTCACGGCCGAGGAATATAAACTCGAGCATACCTCCAAGAGTTACCCAAGGCGCATGTTACTACCCCGACTGGAGGAAGAAGCGTATGATACGGCTGATCGGCCACCTCGTGGCCGCGATAGGGAGGCATTCCAGCCAAAAGCTCAGCCTCCACCCCAACGCCATCCAAATAAAAAGGCATGGGGAGATACGCCAGACCTGCGAGACATATTGGAGGACAAAAGCAAAGCATTCAAGATCGATCTATGGATCACGAGGGCGCACCACTCTACGTGACGGTACACATCACGCCGGATACAGTAAAAGCAAATCCGGCCGGGCCGAACACAGCGGGCAGGACCTATACGAGCTGCGTCGCGATATAGCCCAATACAGAGGTGCCGCACACCCCTTATGCTTCACAGACGAAGTAATGGAACATCAATTCCCAGAAGGTTTCAAACCTGTAAACATTGAATCATACGACGGCACAACAGATCCGCAGTATGGATTGAGGACTTCCTCCTCCACATCCACATGGCCCGCGGTGATGACTTACATGCCATCAAGTACCTCCCACTAAAACTCAAAGGACCAGCACGGCATTGGCTTAATAGCTTGCCGGCGGACTCCATTAGTTGTTGGGAAGATCTGGAAGCCGCATACCTCGACAACTTTCAGGGCACTTATGTGCGACCACCAGATGCTGATGACTTGAGCCACATAATTCAGCAGCCAGAAGAGTCAGCCAGGCAATTCTGGACTCGGTTCCTTACAAAGAAAAATCAAATCGTCGACTGTCCGGATGCGGAGGCCTTAGCGGCTTTCAAGCACAACATCCGAGATGAGTGGCTAGCCCGGCACCTTGGTCAGGAAAAGCCAAAATCTACAGCTGGTTGGCTCGCAGTAATAACATATCAAAGAACCATGGTACCTCAGATACCAAGGACGGCAATAGCAGGTCACGTCGCAACAAGCATAAGCGCCGCATTAACAGCGAAAGTACTGAGGATACGGAAGTCAACACCGGATTCAAAGGCTCTAAACCTGGTCAGCGGAAAAAGCCATTCAAACAAAGTACGCCGGGTCCGTCCAGCTTGGACCGTACACTCGATCGGTCGTGTCAAATACACGGCACCCCAGACAATCCAGCCAATCACACCAACAGGGATTGTTGGGTGTTCAAGCAGGCCGGAAAGTTAATTGCCGAAAACAAGGACAAGGGGCCGCATAGCGATGACGAGGAAGAACCCCGGCAGCCGCACGCTGGAGGACAGAAGAGGTTTCCCCCGCAAGTGCGGACGGTGAACATGATATACGCAACCCACATCCCCAAGAGGGAGCGGAAGCGTGCGCTCAGGGACGTATATGCGTTGGAGCCAGTCGCACCAAAGTTCAACCCTTGGTCCTCCTGTCCGATCACCTTCGATCGCAGGGACCACCCCACTAGTATTCGTCATGGCGGATTCACCGCACCGGTCTTAGACCCAATCATCGACGGATTTCACCTCACTCGAGTCCTTATGGATGGCGGCAGCAGCCTGAACCTGCTTTATCAGGACACAGTGCGCAAAATGGATATAGACCCCTCAAGGATCAAACCCACAAAAACAACCTTTAAAGGCGGCATTCCAGGCGTAGACGCCCACTGCACAGGCTCAATTACACTGGAAGTGGTCTTCGGATCCCCGGATAACTTCCGAAGCGAAGAGTTAATCTTTAATATAGTCCTGTTCCGCAGTGGTTATCACGCGCTGCTCGGACGAACCGCGTTCGATAGATTCAATGCGGTACCTCATTATGCATACCTCAAGATCAAGATGCCAGGCCCTCGCGGAGTTATTACAGTCAGTGGAAACACAGAGCGCTCTCTCCAAACAGAGGAGCACACCGCGGCCCTTGCAGCAGAAGCGCAAAGCAGCCTCTCAAGGCAATCTACCAGTTTGGCGTTTCAAAGCCCGGACACCTTCAAGTGCGCTCGGGGCAATCGGCAGACAGACCGCCTGGCGCGGTCTGAGCTCGCGTAGCAGTACGGCGGCCACCCTAATCCCAGCCCAACGGCGTTATTCGTGCTGCGCGTACATAATTACGCATTAAAAATACCATGGGCGCAGGTGGGGAGGGGGGCCACAACTGCGGCATGCCCCAAAAAGCGGCCTAAACCACACTAGGGGCTTCCCGTTTGGTTATTTTTCTTTTTCTTTTAGGACTTTAATCTCTGGAAACACTGTCCGGCAGCTCTATTGTTGAACACATGATACATCAACCAATGAGGCAGACAACTACGTTATACAACAGAATTCCCAGGTTGATTACAAATTTCATATCATTCCTCAGCTCGCCCTTGGAAGGGACATAGTCTTACCCTTTTGCTTATTGCACTATTTGTATCACTCTGCTTTGATGCAATTTTTTAATATACAATGCATGACATTAATATATATATCCATGTGTTCATTAATGATGCCTTGCAACCGTACACTCTTGTAGCATTATATGCATCAGCTCCGAATCATGTCTTTGGTCAAATGTTGGGTTTTCCTGACTCCTATGTTTTGGTACCTTACGTTCCTCTCTATCGGCTAAGGTAGCGCTAGGAGAACTACTGCGATTCTGCCCCGGTTCTGCTGGGCCGAGCACCTCAGTAGAGAAAGCTAAAACTGACTGTCATGATAAGGCGAGAGACTGGCCACTGTTCGGTGAGGTTTTTTGAGTCCCTAAAGACTTATGCCGCTTAGGTCGAGGGGCCGGCTCCGTCCGGCTTACAGGCATGTATCGCGCCCCGAATTCGGCCTTCCGAATACCAGGGGCTTCGCCGAAATTTGAAATTATAGAATTCTATGGCTAAGTGAGAGTGATAAAGCATTATTAGTCCAGTTGCCTTTGTTCGTTGTGCTAAGCACCTCCCTCGAAGGACCCAAACATGGGAACAAGAGTGCTCAGTTTATCCCGAACACCCCAGCACTAGTGGCATGGGGGCAGAAGCCGAGGACTAGCCATCTCCCAGATTGGATAAACAGCCAAACAGAAGGTAATATTTTAAATTATAACAAGCGTTGCATAGCGAACATAATACAAGTTTTCGTACATACAGGACAACACAAGCAAGTCTCATTCAAATATTACATTTTGCGAACACTCATCCGCGATAAGACGGGCACCCGGCAGAACACCCTCGTAGTGCATCTCGGGGTGGCGGTGCTCCTTGCCGTCCGGTGGCCCCTCCTTGATCTGCTTCACGGCGTCTAGCTTGACCCACTTCATTTTTACATGGGCGAAAGCCTGGCGTGCACCTTCTATGCAGACGGATCGCTTGACGACCTCCAGCCGAGGGCAGGCATCCACAAGCCGCCTCACCAGGCCGAAGAAGCTGTTTGGAAGGGCGTCGCTAGGCCACAACCGGACTATGAAGCCCTTCATGGCCTGATCGGCCGCCTTATGTAGCTCGGCCATCTTCTTCATCTGGTCACTCATTGGCACCGGATGTTCAGCCTCAGCATACTGAGACCAGAACAGCTTCTCCATCGAGCTTCCGTCCTCGGCCTGTTAGAATTGTGCGGCATCGAACATGCTGTGGGGCAAATCTGCGAATGCTCCTGAAGAGCTCCGGATTCGGGTAAGTAATCGGTAATTCACCTTTACATGCTTGCTTTGCATATAGAAAGCCTTACACGCCGCTATCTTCTTCATCGCGTCGATCTCCTAAAGGGCCTTCTAGGCCTCAGCCTTGGCACTCTTCGCGCTCTCACGGGCCGCGACAAGCTCAGACTCTCGCGTCTTCAAGTCAAGCTCCAACGCCTCGTGCTTCGTCACGAGAGCATGGAGTTCTTGCTGCACCTCGCCCACCTGAGCCTCGTGCCTCTCTCACTCGGTGCGCTCCTTGGCCGCTGTATCTTTGGCCTTGGTCAGCGCTTGCTTCAGGGTCGCCACCTCGGTCGTGGCCCCTGGCAAAACATACAATGATCCTGTCATTTTGCAATCGCGTCCTTTTTTATATACATATATCTATAGACGGGGTATTACTTACCTTCGTTCTCCTCAAGCTGCCTCTTGACAAGGACGAGCTCTTTCTTGGACGCATCGAGGTCCTGCTTCAGTACGACGACCTCCGCAGTTAGTGCAGCAGATGCCAGCAGAGAAGCCGGCATATGCATATTGACATACTTATATTAGACTCATGCGATATTATTTGATCCTCTGTTTGGCTTTTCTTTGCGAACACCGAACAAAGCATCAGGGGCTACTGTCTATGCGGTAATACTTCTACTACATTTTAAAACACTTACCTCGAAACCTGTTAGAAGGCTAGTACAGGCTTCAGTCAATCCGCTCTTGGCGGACTGAACCTTCTGGATCACCGCACTCATGATAGTGCGGTGCTCCTCCTCGATGGAAGCGCTGCGAAGCGCTTCCAACAGATTGTCCGGCGCCTCTGGATGGACAGAGGTCACCGGCACAGGCGTCTCACCTCTCTTAGAAGGAGACAGCCTGCCCGAGCCCGGAACCACTGGAGGTTCCGGTGCGGTGTTCAGCTGAGGGCCGAACTCAGAGCTCTCAGGGGCCCTGTGCCCTCTGCTCTCGGAGTCCGAAAGGTCGCCTTGAGGCACCTCCGGGACTGTCTCCCCTCGATCCGGTGGCTCTTGAGACAACACGTCAGCGTCGTCAGCAGGATGAGGGGAGGTGGCAGTCGGGACTGGATCGCTATCCATGTCCGACGAACCCAGGGAGCCGTCCGATGATACCTCGATGTTGGCTCATGGTGGCCTGCGTAATTATGTTCGGCGATTAGGGAAAGCAATGCGACAAAGGAATCCTATGGGTTACTTTGGTATCCGAATACTTACGATCTCCCCTGGGGCTTGGCCCTAGGCAACCACTCGTCTTCACTTTCATCGGCGGCGGTGGAGCTGCCCGGAAGGAGAGTCCTTCCCTTCTGGGAACCTCCGGCCTCCCTAGATGGGGCGGCCTTCCTTTTCTTGTCTCCCCCAGTCGGTGGGGGAGCCTCTTCTTCCTCTTCCTTGTCTTCGGGGGAAGAATGCGTCGCAGAGTCGTCGGACGGTGAGTCCGACGACGCCTGGCGTCGGGAACTCTTTCGAGCTCCCTTGGTCTTCTCCGACACCTTATAAGGGGCCGGAGTCAACATCTTCGCCAGAAGGGCGTCTGCAGGGCCTTCGGGCAAGGGAGCCGGACAGTCGATTTGTCCGGCCATCTTCTGCCAGTCCTATTAATGGCACGGGAATTTAGATCCCGCATAGAGTCAATCTATATAGAAAACAAGTATCCTGTAAAAGGTAAAACAGCTTACCACACTGGCTTGGCGCTTCGCGCTGAATCCGCGATCCTCAGTAATGGGGGGAGGGACCGCGGCGCCCTTGAACAGCACCCTCCAGGAATCTTCATGAGTCGTGTCGAAGAGCCTGTTCAGAGTTCTGTGCTGCGCTGGGTTGAACTCCCACAAGGTGAACTCCCGTTGTTGGCACGGGAGTATCCGACGGATGAGCATAACATGGACTATGTTGACGAGCTTCAGCTTCTTATCCACCATGTTTTGAATACATGTCTGGAGTTCGGTCAGCTCTTTTGAATTACCTAGGAAAGACCCTTCTCTTTCCAGGAGGTGAGCCACATGGGGATGCCAGATCGGAGCTCGAGGGCCACTACCCATGCGGGGTCACGCGGCTCGGTGATATAGAACCACCACGATTGCCACCCCTTTATGGTATCCACGAAGGAGCCCTCAATCCATGTGATGTTGGGCATCTTGCCCACCATGGCGCCTCCGCACTCCGCCTGGCGGCCTCTCACTACCTTCGGCTTGACATTGAAGGTCTTCAGCCATAAGCCAAAGTGGGGCTTGATGCGGAGGAAGGCCTCGCACACGACGATAAACACCGAGATGTTGAGGATGAAGTTCGTGGCCAGATCATGGAAATCCAGGCCATAATAAAATATGAGCCCCGGGACGAAGGGATGGAGAGGGAATCCCAGTCCGCGGAGGAAATGGGTGAGGAATAGCACCCTCTCATGGGGCTTGGGGGTGGGGATGAGCTGTCCCTTATCTGGGAGCCGGTCCGCGATGTCGTCGGGCAGGTATCCGGCTCTCCTAAGTTTCTTGACGTCTCCCTCCATGACAGAGGAGACCATCCACTTGCCTCCCGCTCCGGGCATGGTTGGAGAAGGTTGAGATGGAAGTGAGAGCTTGGGCGCTGGAGCTCGAGTGTGCGGGAGCGGAGGAGCAGAGGAGGAAGAAGGCGTGGATAGAAAGGTGAATCCTTATCCCTTTATATGGGAGGACAAAATTAAGAGTCCCCACTTGCCTGGTAAAACTTGTTTATCACCCAAGCGCCGCAATTGATGGCGCGGTTGGGTTACCCACGCCCATATTGATGAGAATCCCGTAGTAAGGGGACACGATCTCTGCTTTGACAAGACGTGTCGAAAAACTGCCTCGCGTTATGTGCGGGGCTGGTTAAAAGAAACGGTTTGAATAATCACTGGGCCATGACGTAACGTCATGCTGCCAAAACAAGCTAGCAAATTAGATCTGCTATAGCGTTATTCTCTCTACGGTGGAATGTGGAATTTATTTTGCAGGGTCGGACACTATCCTCGTATTCGACTTCTTCTGTGACGTATTCGGAGAAGGAACCCGCCTTGCAATGCCGATGACAATAGCGCGCCGGACTCGTCGTCATTGAAGCCTGGTTCAGGGGCTACTGTGGGAGTCCTGGATTAGGGGGTCTATGGACAACCGGACTATCTCCATTGGCCGGACTGTTAGACTATGAAGATACAAGATTGAAGACTTCGTCTCGTGCCCGGATGGGACTCTACTTGGCGTGAAAGGCAAGCTAGGCAATACGTATATGGATATCTCCTCCTTTGTAACCGACCTTGTGTAACCCTAACCCTCTACAGTGTCTATATAAACCGAAGGGTTTTAGTCCGTAGGACGACAATCACAACATACAATCATACCATAGGCTAGCTTCTAGGATTTAGCCTCTCTAGTCTCGTGGTAGATCTACTCTTGTAACACTCATATCTTCAATATTAATCAAGCAGGACGTAGGGTTTTACCTCCATCAAGAGGGCCCGAACCTGGGTAAAACTTCGTGTCCCTTGCCTCCTGTTACCATCCGGCCTAGACGCACAGTTCGGGACCCCCTACCCGAGATCCGCCGGTTTTGACACCGACAATGGTGCTGGTGGTTGATGAAGAAGCAATCGTCCCTAAGTATCCTAAACACCTGAGGAGACTCGAATCACTACTCAAGCAACCACAAATGCTATAAGGAACAAAATTGGTTAGGTTGCGGAAGTCGGTGGTGGTTATGCGGAGGTTGTGGTGGAAGCCCTAGGCAAAGATGACATATTTCCAAAATTTGATGGAGTCAAATGGTGATGGTAGTAGTTTTGTGGGAAGGGGATGTCAAGATCTTTTCAATGAGCTAAAGAACACGAAAATCAGACTCCGGATGAATTAGTTATGGACAAAACGGTGAAACGGGGAAGGCTAAAATCCCAGGGGCCGGATATCCATGGGTGGGGGCCGGGTATCCGGGGGTGTATGTCCAAAACCATGCTGATTTTGTGCTCCAGGAGTCGGATGTCCGGCTTGGGGCCCGGATGTCCGGCCCGATGGCCAGGATTTCCGGCCCGACAATTCCAGATCTCGTTTGGGGTGGAAATTTTCGAATTGGGGGCAGAAATTGATGATTCCAAGGTCAAATTGGAGAGATTTCGTGGATGGAAGGTGGTGAAACTTGGGGAGATGCTAGATCCACTCGAAACCAAGCAAATCCATGGATCAAAATCAACAAAACATCATGAAACCAACAAATCATAAAAAAATTGGGGGCTATTTTTTGTGGGGATTTTCGAATTAGAAATAAAATCAACAAAACTAGGCTAGAAAACAAAGAGGGGCTCTGAAATCATGATCAATGTGGCTCATGATACCAAGATGATGTAGGGTGGAACCCTATACGGCGATCTTTCACGAAAGGAGCAGATCCCATGAAAAACATGGGGAAGAACGGAGAAAAAACACAAGGGGAAACACTCAAGAACAAGTCCAATCACAAATCCACTAGACAATCAAACACACAAGATCCACAAGGTACATGAACAACAAAGGGAAAGATACAAGGTCAGGTTCATCTCCATGAGGAGGTCTTGATGGTAGAGTTCATCCCAAATCCAAAGGAGATGGGGGCTTGAATCCTAGAAGGATCTTCCCACACGGGGGTCTTGAATCCAAGGTGGATCTTCTCCAAAGAGGGGTCGCGGTCTCCCTCGTGGAGTAGATCCGTAATGGATGAGCAAAGCTCTATCTCTATTGAGCTACTACTATGCTAACCCTAAAACATAGGTGGAGGGGAAGTATATATAGTCTAAGGGGTGAAGGGGTACATGGGCCTCAGCCCAAAAGTACTGCACGCAGGCAGGGAGGGCCGGATGTCCGGGCGTCGGGCCGGATGTCCGGGGCTTCACGGGGAGCTGGATGTCTGGGCTGGTAGGCCGGATGTCCGAGCCGATGGAGCTGGTCACGGTGCTCTCTGGAATGGCTTGTCCGGATTTCTAGGGGCGAGGCCGGATGTCCGGGTGTTGACGAGGCGCTGGATGTCTGGGCCTGTAGCACTTCGGCTGCAGGGCTGCTGGTATTGTTGACATCTTCAAGGGACGGATGTTCGGGTCCTGGGAGTTGTCTCTGTCTTCTTCTCTTGTCGCTTCCAGGCTTCCCTCGCGGATGGTGTAGTTGTTCCTTGGCGCTTGCACTCCTCCTCAACATCCGTGAAGCTCCGATAATACCTATGCATGCACACGGGAGAAGTGTCAAGTAGTATACCATCCTCGAAGGGGTCAAGTGAGCATGTGTAAAGGAGATGATTCACCTTTATATATGTGAAGTAGAAGCCGCACGTGTCACTTGCCAAACAGACTCTTGACATGGTGATGTCCATAGGATGCTCCGCATCATTCTTAAGATCTTCAGGTTTAATACCTTTCTCTCTCATAGATTTATTTGCTTCTTGCATATCTTTTGGACTGAGGAATAGAATACCTATTGTAGGATTGAAAGTATGTCTAGAGGGGGGTGATTAGACTACTTGACCAAATAAAAACTTATCCTTTTCCCAATTTTAGTTCTTGGCAGATTTTAGCAACTTTGGACTAGTCAAGCAATCTTAACACAATTCAAGAAAGCATGCAAAGAGTATATGAGCAGCGGAAAGTAAAGCATGCAACTTGCAAGAATGTATAGGGAAGGGTTTGGAGGATTCAAACGCAATAGGAGACACATATGTTTTTGTCGTGGTTCGGGTAGGTGGTGCTATCGTACATCCATGTTGATGGAGACTTCAACCCACGAAGGGTAACGGCTGCGCGAGTCCATGGAGGGCTCCACCCAAGAAGGGTCCACGAAGAAGCAACCTTCTCTATCCCACCATGGTCGTCGCCCACGAAGGACTTGCCTCACTAGTGGTAGATCTTTCACGAAGTAGGCGATCTCCTTGCCCTTACAAACTCCTTGGTTCAACTCCACAATCTTGTCGGAGGCTCTGAAGTGACACCTAGCCAATCTAGGAGACACCAGTCTCCAAGAAGTAACGAATGGTGTGTTGATGATGAACTCCTTGCTCTTCTGCTTCAAATGATAGTCTCCCCAACACTCAACTCTCTCTCACAGGATATGGATTTGGTGGAAAGAAGATTTGAGTCGAATGCAACTTGGAGAGGGCTAGAGATCAAGATTCATATGGTAAGAATGGAATATCTTGGCCTCAACACAAGTGTAGGTGGTTCTCTCTCAGAAAAAGTAAGTTGGAATTGTAGGTTTGTTCTGATGGCTCTATGACGCCCCGAGACCGATGTGCCAGGTGTCTTCCAGCTATTCACCATCGTTGCCATGTCATTCGCTTGCGTGTTGCATCTTGTCATGTCATTGCATCATCATGTTTTCAAAACTTGCATCCGCCCCAGTCTCCTCGTCCTCTCCGTTGTCCGTTCTGAGCCCAACCACACTTGCACACGCCCGCGACATGTCCGAAATATTATTTTATAAGTGGCCGGAAAAATGATCTTGGAATGGGTTGAAAGTTGGCATGCGGTGTTGTTTTGTTGTCAGTATACCGCCTGCCAAGTTTCATCGCATTCGGAGTCCGTTTGACGCCCCAACGGATAAATATAGCGGCAATAGTAGACGGTCTAACGTCGGACGTTTTCGGTCTCCAGAAACAGTCGTCGGGCCTCCCTCTCTTCTCTTCTCTCAGCTCGAGACAGTCTACACAGCCCACTACCTACCGCCAGGCCTAGCCTAAGCTCTCCCGTCAGCCCGCGGCCCTCCTCGCGCGCGCGTGCGAGAGCTGTCCCGGACCCGAACCAGGCAGTCGTCATCGTTGGATCCGGATCATCCCCAAATGTCTACAAAACGTCTCTGTTTTCTTAATTGGGCTCCCTAACCCATTTTTTCGCAACCACTCATTTTCGATCGGAGGGACCTAACCGCCCTATAATGATCTCTTTTGGTATATATATAGACCTCCTTGTCCAATTATAGACCAAACCCTAAATTCTAGGTTGTTTGTTCTCCTAGCCGCCGCCACCTACAGCCTCCCCCCTCCTTGGATCTGTCGCCGCCACCTGCTCACCAAATCTTTCCCTGGGATCCCCTCCCGATCTAGCACGCCAACGAGCAACCCCCACCTCTCCCTCTTAGATCGACCCCACGCTCGATCCCGAATGGATTAAGGCGTTGCCTTTGCTCCCACATCTCCTCTGGACTCATCCCGAGAACAACCAGGCCCCAAGCGACCTCGCTCCCCTGCTGTCGCTGGCAACCACGTCACCAGGATCCAGCAAGGAAGAAAGCTCCTCGCGCCGAGCAACCCTCCTAGCCGCCTCCCTCCTCCTGTGCTTCAAACCAGGGCGGATTGGAACCAGTGCCTGAGACCTCCTGTACCTCTCCTCGAGCTCGGTCGCCTCAACATCGTCCTGCCCTTCGTCTTCCCCTTCCGTTCTTTCCTTCCTCCTTCCATGCCGTAACTCCCTCCAACCCCCTCTGTTTTCTTTCACAGGGAGAACAAGACACGCCGGCCTCCGTGGATTTCGCACCGGAGCTCCATTCGCGCCGGATCCCCCTCTTCGACCTTCATTGACTTCGTTCCACACGCTCCCTGTGCTCGTCGGGGCCACCAAGTCCCACACCGCCGCTAGTCTTCTACCTGTCAAGGAGAGGAGGATGAAGCCCCTGCCTCGAGCCACTCCAGCGCTTCAGTCGCGCGTTGACTGCGCCCTCTCGCTGGTCCAACTCCAGAGACAACGTGGGCCTCCTCAAGCGCCACCCAGCGATCCAGCCGGCCCACTGCTCCATCGTCCTGGGCCGAAGCCCATGGGTGAGGCTAGCTCCAGCACCTCCCTTGTGCACTTCTGGGCCTGTTAGTTTCGGCCTAGTGTTGTTTTTTTCCTGGTGCGAATTTGTCTAATTTCCAGAGAAAGATAGTTTTGCAGAAAAGCCCATGTTCTTCATGCATTTAATAACTTCACAACCGTGCATCGGATCTAAATAAATTATATATGAAAGTTGCTTAGAATTTTGTCTAGTTTAATAATATGCAACTTTCATCCATGTTTAAAATGTTTAAAATGTTGTTTGGTTAAATTTGCCCCTATGCCATGTTAAAATGATTTATTTCATAACTAAATAACCGTAGCTCCAGATTTAATAAACTTTATATGTAAATGAGGTAAATTTTTTCCTAGTTTAACATGATGGCTTTACTTTGCATGCTTAACAACTCAAAAATTATGTTTAGGGCAGAACAGTACCAAATCTAATATATGCACATGAGGTGTTTCCGGATTTGTTGTTTGTTGTTCCGGCCTCATTTAAATTTGCCTAGATAGGTAGTATTCATTTGCTTCACCCTCTTGCCATGTTTAACAACATTTAATATTATTGAGTACATAAACGAGAGAGAACTAAATAATGGAATGTGGTGTTTTGTCAATATGCATCCCGATGCATATTG
Source organism: Triticum monococcum (assembly GCA_034509565.1). NCBI lineage: Eukaryota > Viridiplantae > Streptophyta > Magnoliopsida > Poales > Poaceae > Triticum > Triticum monococcum. Next base: position 253,139,474 of record CM067845.1, read on the forward strand.
AGCTCCACTTAACTTGTAGTGTTGATTCTGCACTTTGCCATGCCATGCCTCATTAAACCGGACATGCATCATACTTGTTTGTGCATCGTGCCATGCTTATGTGGCGGTTGTTTACTATGTTGTTTGCTTCCTTTTCAGCTATACTTCTTCTCGGTAATCTGGTAACGTCGTGTTGTGAGGATTTGTTCGACTTCGTTCGTTTGTCTTCTTCATGGACTCGTTCTTCTTCCTTCCGGGATCTCAGGCAAGACGACCATACCCTCGAAATCACTTCTATCTTTGCTTGCTAGTTGCTCGCTCTTTTGCTATACCTATGCTGCGATACCTACCACTTGATTATCATGCCTCCTATATTGTTGAGCCAAGCCTCTAACACACCTTGTCCTAGCAAACTGTTGTTTGGCTGTGTTACCGCTTTGCTCAACCCCTCTTATAGCATTGTTAGTTGCAGGTGAAGATTGGAGCAGGTTCCATGTTTGGAACATGGATATTTTGGTGGGATATCACAATATCTCTTATTTAATTAATGCATCTATATACTTGGTAAAGGGTGGAAGGCTCGGCCTTATGCCTGGTGTTTTGTTCCACTCTTGCCGCCCTAGTTTCCGTCATATCAGTGTTATGTTCCTGGATTTTGCGTTCCTTACGCGGTTGGGTTATAATGGGAACCCCTTGACAGTTTGCCTTGAATAAAACTCCTCCAGCAAGACCCAACATTGGTTTTACCATTCGCCACCTAGCCTCTTTTTCCCTTGGATTAGGCCAGTCCAAGGGTCATCTTTATTTTAACCCCCCCCCCCCCCCGGGCCAGTGCTTCTCTAAGTGTTGGTCCGAGATGGGCAGCCTGCGGGGCCACCTCGGGGAAACTTGAGGGCTGGTTTTACTCGTAGCTTGACCTATCCGGTGTTGCCCTGAGAACGAGATATGTGCAGCTCCCATCAGGATGTCGGTGCATCGGGCGGCTTTGCTGGATTTGTTTTACCATTGTCGAGGATGTCTTGTAACCGGGATTCCGAGCCTGATCGGGTCTTCCCGCTAGAAGGAATATCCTTCATTGACCATGAGTGCTTGTGATGGGCTAAGTTGGGACACCCCTCCAGGGATTTGAACTTTCGAAAGCTGTGCCCGAGGTTATGGGCAGATGGGAATTTGTTAAAGTCCGGGTGTAGAAAACCTGAAGTTGACCTTAATTAAAATACATCTACCGTGTGTGGAACCATGATGGTCTCTTTCCAGCGGAGTCCGGGAAGTGAACACGGTGTTGGAGTTATGCTTGACGTAGGTTGCTCAAGGATCACTTCTTGATCATAGTTTCTCGATCGTGCTTTTGCCTTCTCTTCTCGCTCACATTTGCGTATATGTTAGCCACCAAATATGCTAGTCGCTTGCTGCAGCTCCACCTCATACCTTTTACCCTACCTATAAGCTTAAATAGTCTTGATCGCGAGGGTGTGAGATTGCTGAGTCCCCGTGACTCACAGATACTTCCAAACCAGTTTGCAGGTGCCGATGTTACCGAGCAGGTGACGCAACCAAGCTCAAGGAGGAGCTCGATGAAGATATTGTCCGTTGTGTTGCTTCGTTCTAGTTGATCAGTAGTGGAGCCCAGTTGGGGTCGATTGGGGATCTGTGTAGCATTTGGGGTAGTCTTCTTTTATTTTGGTTCCGTAGTCGGACCTTGATTGTATCTGATTAATGTAATGCTTTATTCATGTAATTGTGTGAAGTGGCGATTGTAAGCCAACTATGTATCTTTTTCCCTTATGTATTACATGGGTTGTGTGAAGATTACCTCACTTGCGACATTGCTTTCAATGCGGTTATGCCTCTAAGTCATGCTTCAACACGTGGAAGATATAGCCGCATCAAGGGCATTACAAGCTCTCTCCACGAATGAAGAGGAGGTGGAGGGGTATATATAGCCTCCACACAAAATCTAACCGTTACACACAACTTACCAATCCCGGTGGGACCGAATTGATAAACTCGGTCGGACCGATTCAGCAACTTGGTAGGACCGATATGGTTAGGGTTAGGGCATAACATAATCTCGGTGAGACCGATTACACAAACTCGGTGAGACCGATTTTAGTAATAAGCTAACCAGAGAGTTGGTCAGGTAAACTCGGTGGGACCGATTCTCTCATTTCGGTGAGACCGAAATGTTACAAAAGGGAAACAGAGAGTTTACATTGCAATCTCGGTGGGACAGATCGGTCATCTCGGTGGGACAGAAACGTTACGAAGGGAAACAGAGAGATTACAATCCCATCTCGGGGAGACCGAGATCCCTATCGGTGAGACCAATTTGCCTAGGGTTTGTGGTAGTGGCTATGACATCTGAACTCGGTGGTGCCGGATAGAAAGAATCGGTGGGGTCGAGTTTGACTTTTGGTTTAGGTCATATGTGGATGTGATAAAGTAGTTGAGGGCTTTGGAGCATATCACTAAGCATTTTGAGCAAGAGGCTCATTAAGCAACACCTCATCCCTCCTTGATAGTATTGGCTTTTCCAATATACTCAATGTGATCTTGGATCACTAAAATAGAAAATGTAGAGTCTTGAGCTTTGAGCTTGAGCCAATCCTTTTGTCCTTAGCATTTTGAGGGGTACACTTTTCTCATCCATGCCATGCCAATCATTGAGCTTTCCTGAGATATTAATCTTGAAATAGCATTAGCTCAATGAGCTATATGTTGTTAGGAATTACCAAAACCACCTAGGGATAGTTGCACTTTCACCTGTCTTCTTAGGAGTTGGTTTTGGTGGTGGTTCGGGAAGTGTCCAATAATCAACATTTCTCAATAAGTTATTCAATAGAATACCTCTCTTCTTAGGAGTTTGTTTAGCAATAGTAGTAACTTAGCAAATACAATACGAGCAAAGCATAGGCATTGAATCAACGATGGATATTTGTATGGATGACATTCATCATGTAACAATCACAACCTAGAGCAACACACAATAACTCCAATTCATCAATTCATTGTAGGCATGTATTCCGTATATAGTCACACATGCTTATAATAAGAACTTGCATGACATCTTTTGTCCTACCCTCCCGTGGCAGCGAGGTCCATAAGGAAATCTAAGGGATTCTAAGGCCTCCTTTTAATAGAGAACCAGAACAACATTAACACATGATGAATACATGAACTCCTCGAATTACAGTCATCCCTGGAGAGTATCCCAATCATTGTCATCTTGGGGTCTACGATTGAGAACAATAACAAGTGCATATAACTAGCAAATAGGATCAGGAAGTCAAATATATTGATGATAACATAGAGGTTTCATATCTGAAATCATGGCACTCAGGCACTATTGACAAGCATTAAGCATAGCAAAGTCATAGCAACATTAATCTCAGAACATAGTGGATACTAGGGATCAAGCCCTAACAAATTGACTCGATTACATGACAAATCTCATCCAACTCCATCAATATCCAGTAAGCCTACAAAGGAATTGCTCACTCCCAATGTGAGCATCATGTAATTGTTGATGATGATGATAATGAATCACCCTCTCTGGAGCCCTGAATGGACTCCAGATAAGCCCTCCTGATGAAGAACGGGAGGTGGCAACGGCTCCGTATAGTTAAACATGAAGAAACTTTCTCTCTGATTTTATCTCCGCAAGACAAAACTTCTTGGACCGGAGGTAGGGCAGATGGAGGCTTGAGGGGCCCACAAACTCAAGCGGTGCGCCCTAGGGGGAGGGGACGCACCACCTGAGCTTGTGTCTATATGGTGGCCCCCTCCAGTAGATGTCTTCACCAGTATTTTTATTTATTCCAGAATTTTTTTGCACAAATTTCAGCCAATTCCGAGAACTTTTATTTCTTCACAAAATAACATCAAGGTAGTTCTCCTAAAAATAGCATCATTCTGGGTTAGTTCCATTCAGATCATGCAAATTAGAGTCCAAAACAAGAGCAAAAGTGTTTGAAAAAATAGATACATTTGAGACACATCAACCTGCAACCAAGGTGTCGGGTGCTGGGACCAGCCCCTCCCTCCTCTATTGATAGGCGTAGAAGACGAGGCTTGTGTTGGGCTATGCTAGGTGCATCATCTGCAATTTAAATTTTTCCCTACGTGTAGATCAACCAGGAAAAATGCTAAGAGAGATGGATAATATATCATTACCACTAGACGCGCAGTACCGTGCAGTAGAAATAGAGTTGGGGTAGCGTGTCCGTTGGGTTCATCTCTTCCTCGTCCAATCTCCCTCGAACAACAAGTCCCCAGATCCCACGAACAGGTTCGTCGGAGCGGCGGAAGTGTACCGCCTCTAACGTGGATGAGGAACGCCATGCAACGGATTGCTTGGTCTGATCACACAGCCGGTAGCGAATGGAGGTGGCTAGTTGCAACACATGCAAAACCCTAATGATGGCCGAAGCAATCAAGTAAAACCATATGTCACACACCCACTATAAGGCATCCATCATAGCCTCAACACTAGGCCTCACATGGATCCTAAAGCCCAAATTATGTTTTGAGTGGATCCGAGTCTGAGTAGGACCACATCTGACTCGTGGAGCCGGATCTGGCCTCATAGGTTCGTTCCCTTAAGAGCGCGACCACTTAGGTTCAAGTGCGCTAAGTCACATATCAGATAACCTCTGACCTGCTCTGTTTTTAGTGGCCTGTATCAAGGCGTGTCGAGCACCAAGTAGACAATGAAGCTGGTCTGCAAACGTGTCCAACGTGTCACACTTCTATTCCCATTGCCACACTATATATGTTCTCGGCGTCAAGGCGAGTCTATCATCCTTGTGCTAGCCCAACCTCTTTCTTGTTCCAGTGATGCCGTCCACAAACCGAATTATCTGATAATCCTTTTTCCATGGCCATACTTATCTTGGTCATATCACACGAGGGTCCCAAACTATATCTCCCCTGATTGGAGGGGCAAATCCCATCTTGCTCGACCATGTCTCGCGGCATGGGTTTGGACAAGCCTTAAACCTACCTTTATAACTACCTAGTTATGGAGTAGTGTTTGGTCGGCGTAAAGCAGGTCTCTCACCATTCCGAGTACATGCGCGAGCTCAGGTCTTAGGACATAGAACGTATGTTGTACTAGAGACTCACAGATGACCTACCGCTGCGTCTCATAGTCGGGTCTGTCTGACTCGAACCTTATTTGGACTCAGATGCGACTATGTCGAACTTGACCAGATCATTTTGAGTCCATATTATCTGGCTAGAGCATCCAATGATATATGGCCAGTGAGAACGAGCCATCCACCATGTCATATGCTAGTCTAGTCAGTTGCGGGTCCAGACAGCCCTTTCGACTAGGGACCTATTAGGACAATCATCATACAATGCATAGTCCCACAAACAAGTCACGTACTTGCTGATACGCATCATTGATAATATCCAACGACTATCTTTATTCATAAAAATGCAGGCAATATCACCATACATGATTGCCTCTAGGGCATATCTCCAACAGTCTCCCGCTTGCATTAGAGTCAATCAAACATGCATCACATGCCCATAGCTCTAATGGCCCTCTCATGCTTGGGTTGTGGAAGCGGCTTAGTCAACATATCTGCAACATTTGCATATGTGTGAATATTGCATAAATTAACATCATTGTTCTTTACAATCTTTTTGTATCACGTGATATTTCCAATCTATGTGCCTGGTCTTGTGGTGGTTCCTTGGCCTGTGCGATGGCTCCAGAATTATCACAATAAAGGTCCAATAGTTTCATCGAGCCTTGGAATACACCGAGATCATCCAGAAAATTCTAGACCCAAACACCTTCCTTTGCAGCTTCACAAGTTGCAATGCATTTGGCTTTTGTAGTAGACACGGACACCGTGTCTTGCTTGGAACTTGTCCAACTCACTGCTCCTCCATTCATGACGTACACGAATCCAGACTATGATCGACAATCATCTCTATCGGTTTGGAAACTAGCATCATCTTAACACTTTACGCAGAGCTCTTTCTCACCTCCATAAACTAGGAACATCTCTTTGGTACTCTTCAGGTACTTCAGAATAGTCTTTACCACCACCCAGTAAGTCTCACCGGGGTTGGCCTGGTATCTTCTTGTTAAGATTATTGCAAAAGCAACATTAGGCCGAGTACATATCATGGCATCCATGATGGATCCGATTGCCAAGGCATATAGAATCCGACTCATCCTACTTCGCTCATCAGATGTCAAAGGACTCTGAGTCTCGCTTAGCCTTATAGCATGTGAGAGGGGCAAGAACCCTTTCTTGGCCTCACTCATGTTGACCATTTCAATACTTTATCTATGCACGTGCACTATCTCAAGCTGAGCAGTCTTCTCAATCTGTCTCTATAGATCATAATGCCCGATATGTAAACTACTTCACCTAGATCCTCATCAAAAACTTTCCATTCCATGATTCCTTGACCAAGTTCAGCATCAAAACGTCATTTTGAATCAGCAATATGTCATCCACATACAGGATAAAGAACACTACTGAGTTCCCACTAGACTTCTTGTATAAACAAGCGTCCTCTTCGCTTTTGATGAAACCGAGACTAGTGACGATCACATCAAAACAAATATTCCAGCTTTGAGATGCTTGACTCAACCCATAAATGGATCTCTTGAGCTTGCACACCTTAATAGCCAGTCTGAAAACTCTCCCAAAATCGGGAAGTGAAAAGACTTCCATGGTTAGAATTGATCCCTAGTGGAGCACCACCAACTGACACTATTCAAGAAATATATAAGTCAGCGAGTTGGCTAGCAGTGATACTCTCTCGAATAGGAAGAAATTGAGCCTCCTTAGAAAGAGGATCAATGACCGCAGAGATAGCATTATTCCCTCTCTTGGTCCTGAGAAAGCTGGTGATGAAGTCCACACCAACTTTGTCCCATTAACATTCAGGAATAGCTAAAGGCCGAGGGTGCGAGTAGGCCTCTGATGCTCTACCTTAACACGATGACAAACGTCATAGTTGGCAATGAACTAAGCAATTTCTCTCTTCATCCTAGTCACCAGAACCTCTGGCGTAGGTCCTGATACATTTTACTACTACCAGGATGAATCATGAGAGGGGATTCATGAGCCTTCTTAAAGATCAGATGCCATAGATGTTGGTTCTTGGGAACCACCTAGAAATTCTCAAAGAAAACAACACCTCGGGTATCCATAGAGAAACACTTAGTAGCCCTGCTAGCAATGTTCTCCTTGATATGGGATATACCCTTATCACGCTTCTGGGCTGCTATTATTTGATTCATAAGAGTAGGTTTCGCCTTAAAGCTAGAAATGAATCCTTGAGGAACAATGTGAAAGTTAAGCTTACAAAATTCTTCATGGAGAAGTGGTTGACCTTGTTGTAAATATTGTCAAATATCAATCTTACCAAGTGGGAGCTTCCAAATCATCCGCGACTAGGATACTACTTTATTCGTTCTCCAGCTGCTCGAAGCAAGGCCCGGATCTGCATCAAACCCCTGCCTGCCTCCGACTGGGAAGGCTAGATCGACTCCGCTCTTCGAGCCGCGGCTGTGAGATTTTGGATCGGAGTGCGCTATACCTGAGTTTCAGGTGGAAAATGCTGCCGCCGACTAGATTCGGGGATCCACTACCGAGCACGCTCGTTGAGTGCACGTTGCAGGTTTTCCAGTCGAGTGCGCTCAGCCAAGTTGGCTAGACGAGCTTCCTCCAAGGCCTGGGCCTCGGGGCTTTCTCCTACGATAGGAGTGTGAAGTGCATCCATGTTGCGTCGGCGGAGCTCTTCCTTCGGCTGCGATGAAAGACGCTCGGGGTGGTACTCCTCGTGAACGTGCGACAGATCGCCGCTGCCATTGCCACCATCATTGCAGGGGAAGCCGGGAGGACTGGGTGGTCCGTCGACCATCAAAACTTCTGTTGCGGGATCGCTTCTGTCGCTTTCGGATGCGATCTCGACGAAGCCAGTCGAACAGGCCGTAGAGAGTTTCGTCGGGCTCGATTTCCGTGACTTGTGAGGTGGCCGACTGGTGGTCCACCGCATGGCTCACCCACCGCTGGAGCCACGACCGACCGGAACGCCTGTGGTGGCGAGTGGCGGGGGATGAAGACACCATAGGAACCGACCGATACTGGATCGATGGTTGCCGGAGAAGGACGCCATGGACGCATGCGCGAAAGTGCGTCACTCCACGGATGGGGAGCACATCGACATCGAGCGGAGCTTCCAGGAGCCAGGCGGAATTGTCGGTGATGAACACGAGTGCGCCGAGACGGATCTCGCGGCCCTCAACCAGTCCGCCAGTGGAAACCATGTTGACGAGAATCGGAAAGATTGCAACCTACCACCAGAAAGTTGCTAAGACACCTGCCCCACGGTGGGCGCCAACTGTTGTGGATCTAAGACAGATAGTAGAATGGGGGTAGGTATGAGGAGGCAAGATCCTAGCTATGACGAAGTAGTACACACGAGTTTTACGAGTTCAGGCCCTTCGCGGAGGAAGTAATAGCCCTACGTCTCGGTGCCCGGAGGCGGTCGACTGGATTATATATATGTGTGTATGTTTACAGAAGATGCAAACCCTTGTGCCAGTGGAGGGGGTGGTTTATATAGAGTGTGCCAGGACCCCAGCCAGCCCACGTTACAAGGAGTTTAAGGTACATTAAGAGGAGGGCGTTACTGGTAACGCTAGAAATTAAGTGATATAAAGGCCTATTAAGTCTATGAAGTAAATGTCCGACCATTGCCGTGCAGAGTGACTTTAGGTCTTCTGTCTGACGAGTGACAATTGTTGCGGTCGAGTGACCTTGAATCTTCCGAGTGGAACGACTTGCAGTCGAGTGGATGATGATATCCCTTGAATGCTTCTAGCTTTAAGATGATGTCCTAGGGGAGGGTGTCTAGGACAGGACAGGACTATGACCCTAACCTAGGTACATAGCTTCATCAGCTGCTGCTGCAACAATGGCTGCAAACGCCGAGAGCGCTCGAGCTGCCATCCATGCCGCTGGTGGCACCCTGGCCCAGGTCGAGGCCATCCACGCCAAGATCGAGGATGCACACGCCAAGATATTCCAGGCCACCTCAGACTCCAGCATGCAATCCGCATATGAAAAGGTGCTGGTGGCCATGGAGCACCTGCTTCCTCATGAGGTCGCCTAGCGGGAGCTGGAGATGTAGGAGGCAGCGGAGATCGAGGAGCGCCGGGAGGAGGAGTTGCGCGTGGCCGAGGTTGAGGTAGAGAAGAGTCTGTCCATCGAAGAATCAGTGGTGGAGTACCAATACAAGCACTGGCGCAACCACTACTATGAGTACTACAACCTTGAGGGCGGCGCCGAGGACGAGGACGAGGACGCGGTCGACTTCAGCGGGGGGGGGGGGGGACACGGAGTCCACCAATGGCGGCATGTCGCCAGGACAAGTCATAGACGTCTCATCTCACACCGGCGATGCATAGGCCGGCGGGGCGGCGGATTTGTTAAAATTATGTGTACTTAGGCTTTGTTTTTAATGTTGGTCTTTTGTTTAGCAATGTTTAGGACAACTGGCTCTGTTTAATGACTAAATTTTCTCGATTCAGTAAGTGTGGTCTCTCTGCTGTACGCTCTTTTGTGTGACCAAATTAGCAAGCGACGTTAAATTATGCAATGACGTACTCGGGGAAATTTCCAGCAAAATTTGAATTATCAGACTCATCGCATGTGCGTAAAGCACAAGAATCGTTTGTGATGCACATAATCATTCAAAGTGAATGGTCTAGCAGCACCGCGTGCAAAGTTTCCCTCCACATTTCCAAAATTTTAGCCTACTGCCAAAAGATCTACCCCCGCCCCTTCCCCTTCCCCACCCCCTTTTCTCCCCGACCACAAGTCACATTTCCCCTGTTTCCTCCTTCCTTCCTTCCTTCCTTGCTAAGCTATAGCCGCTTGCTCGCTCTTGCCGTCTCCCATCCTACCGCAAGGATTGCCATGGTCTTCTTCAAAGACATCTCCAGCGGTTCCTCCTCCGGCGACTACTCCTTCACCACACGGGTATGCCTCTCTTCTTTCTCTCGGGCTATGACTTGGAATGAAGGATTTTTACCTCGCGGTCGATTTGAGTCACTTCTTCCTCTTGTAGCTCCCTAAGACCATCAGTGGCAATGAATGGAGCGGGGTGGCTGAAGATCTATCTGCTCATTGTCACCATCAATCTCCATGCGTGAAGCTAGTTGTGTTTGATTTTGTGGACAGCAGGAGGAAGTTTCTGGCATGTGAAGGGAAGGTTAGAACCTCTTTCGTTTCTACAAATAATTTGTTAGATGTGATTCAGACACTGTCACGGTCCCAACCCATTCATACCACACCTTCGACCAAACGCATCCTAAGACAGTGTCATAGTTTTTACCTAATATCTTAAATTGTTGCCATCTCATCAGTGGTGCCATTAGAAAATTATTTGGCACTGCTTCAGCAGTTTGTGCAGCCAACTTTGGTCCACACATCCAAGCAGCCAAGTAGTAAAATACTAAATCTTTATGGCACAAAGGAACTGGGCATCGGAGCAACTACGTGCTCCGGAGTCCGGGTCCCTGGTTTTTTTTCCGCTGCACCGGCTCGCCCGTGCAGGGAACCGGTGCGAGATGTAGCAACGGTTGTCTTTACCCCAGTTTTGGCATACATAGTGGACGACCTTAGTGCTATTAGTTCTATGTTACTAAATTTGTGCATGTACACACCTGTTAATATCAATTTGCTGTCATCCAAACATTGTCGCTATGTTGTTGCAGTTATATTTACCTTCCTCATAAAATGATCAATTTGTAATTTATTGTACATGAGTAAGAACTTGTAGCGTCGTTGTAGTTAATTATAGCTTCTGATGTTCCAGAATTTGGTTGTTATCTCAGTACCAATTATTTCATTTGCACATTGATATTTTTGATAAGATATGTCATAATTAACATGTTTCTTCAGTTTTTCAAAATAAGCATTGGTGATTTTCTATGTTGCTATAAACCCATTTCCCCTACAATTGTTACTGATCTAGTTTTAAATATTATAGGATGAATGGAAGTGTTCTTACTTGGAGTGGGTTGATCAAGAGTGGCCACAGTCTTTGAAGATGTGCCTAGCGAAGCTCTGGAGCATGTATGAGGAAGAGAACACATGGAGGCTTAGAGAAAGTGTTGTCAATGCTGAAGCATATTATAAGATGCGGGATAAAAAGTTGAAGGTGGAGAATGAGCTCAGATTTTTTAAATCAGACTTTGCTAAGATGGAGTTGGCGAAGGAGGAGGCACTTTCCCAGTTGGCCCGTGCAAAACGGGTTCTTACTGAACTGAAAGTAGAGGTGGATAAGACAAGCCTAGATGATCTCGATTACGGAAATGAATATATTGTTCTTATGAAGTTGAACTAGCCTAATATGAAATTGGTAAACAACTGTTCGATATGTAATGTGAATTTGCGTAATACTGGAATTATTAATTGTAAACTAATAAACCTGCTAAATGTGTCATGGACCTTTGTAAACGATTCTAGCAGAAAAACTGCTCGCGATGGATAGCCTACTGCCACACAGTTTTCTTCATCAAATCATGTGTGATATAGTTGATAAAAGCAAACAGTTAACCATGGCAAACTGTGTGTGATAGTTACACCTTTCACACACGAGCCTACACATAAAACTGTGTGGGATGTACGTCCGAACGGAAACGTGTTCCCTGGATTGACTGTGTGGGATGTACATAAGAACGAAAATGTATTCCTTAGATTGACTGTCTGATACATATGAACGGAAATGTTTTTCTGGGATTCACCATGTGGGATGTACATACCTACAGAAATGATTGGGTTTTGATGCCTCGCCCGATCGGACACGGCCCTAGCCTGGGTCCCAGGAGGGCCTATCCCCGACGATTTCTTGGTCGGGTGCGAAGGACACGCTATCGCACACACTCACTTAGCGACGGTTCCAAATGCTGTTGGGGAAAGGGGTTAAAACCGTTTGTTTAGAACCGACGCACACCAGTGGTGTCCCGCGGTTGCATCGATGATCTAGTCAATGCGGGGAAGTGGGAAGGGGTCCTTAGGGTAGGCTTTATTGAGGTCTTTCAAATCGACAAAAATGCGCCAGGATTTGTCCTTCTTTGGCACCATGACCAGGTTTGCTAGCCAATCCGGGTGTTTTATCTCTCGAATAAACCCAGCTTCAAGTAGTTTGGTAGCTCCTCCCCTAGAGCTTGTCGCTTGGGTCAGAAAATCGCCGCAGCGTCTGCTTGACTGGCTTGAACCCCTTTATTATGTTTAGGTTGTGTTCGGCCAGTCTGTGTGGGATTCCTGGCATATCCGAAGGGTGCCAGGCGAATATGTCCCAATTCTCGCGCAGGAATGTTCTTAGAGTGGCATTGACCATCGGATCCAGCTATGCACCAATGGCTGCTGTTTTATTAGGATCCATCGGATGGACTTGGAATTTGACTATTTCGTCGGCTGGCTTGAAAGAAGTGGATTTAGGCCTTTTATCGAGAATTGCATCGTCTCTATCAACTGTGGAGCGCAGAGCGGTGAGCTCCTCGACCGTGAGGGCCTCGAATAGTGCCTCGAGGGCCAGGGATGCGGTTTTGTTTTTGGCGCAGAGCGCTATGTCTGGATAACTAGCGATAGTGATGACTCCATTAGGCCCGGAGATTTTGAGCTTCATGTACCCGTAATGAGGTATAGCTTGAAATCATATGAATGCATCTCGCCCCAACAGGGTGTGATATCCGCTGTTGAAAGGTGCCACCTGGAAGATTAACTCTTCGGACATGTAGTTCTCAGGCGTGCCGAATACTTCATCAAGTTTAATTTTTCCCGAACATAGTTCTTCTTGACTGGGAATAATGCCTCGAAAGGTTGTACTACTCTGCTCGATGCGGCTCTTGTCCATTTGCATTTTGTTGAGTGTGTCCTCATAAATGAGGTTTAATCCGCTGCCACCGTCCATGTGCACTTTAGTCAGCCAAAAGCCGTCCACAATTGGGTTTAGAACAAGAGCGGCTGGTGCTCGGACTGATCGCACCCGTGGTTCGTCAGTAGCGTTGAAGGTTATTGCCATGTCGTTCCAAGGGTTGACTGCGGCTACTTGGTTGACTTCGGCGAGGTCGTGGAGCGCCCTTTTGTGCCGATTGTTTGAAGAAAAGGTCTCAAAGTAATGTAGGGTGGAACCCTATGTGGCTGATCTTTCTCGAAAGGAGCGGACCCCGTGGAGAACATGAGGAACACGAGGGGTAAAAGAGGGAAAACACAAGAGGAAACACTAAACCAACATGAATAAGTCACACATGTGCTAGATCCTTGAATACATAAGAAAAGATACACGATCCACGGACAACTAAGGACAATACAAGGGTAGCCGGTCTTCTCCGTGAGGAGGTCTTGAGTTCTTCCCTAAAAGGGGTCTTGAATCCGCTTGGGGGATCTTCTCCAGTGGGGGCTCGAATCTCTGAGGAGAAGGTGTCCAAGTGGATGAGCAAAGCTCTCACAAAAATATGAGCTAATCCTTTGCTAACCCTAGCTAGGATGAATAGGAGGTCTATTTATAGTCTGAGTGCAAATGGGGGCAAAAGTAGGGGTACATGGGCCTCGGGCCCAAAACTAGACACAACCAGGTATCGGACGTCTGCTGGGGACCGGTCGTCCGGTGTCTCATGAGCGTCCGGTCATCCGGTCTCCTTCGGACATCCGCTGGATCCAGTCTATGATGGGGGTGCCGGACGTCCGGTAGCTTCGGACTTCCGCTGGTGTTCGCTTGGGTGCGGTCGCGCCGGTCGTCCGGTCCGGGCCGGACGTCCGGTGGGTCTTTAGGCGTCGGACGTCCGGTGCCGACCAGTCGTCCTGTGGCTGGAGCTTCTTCTGCAGCTCTTCTTATCGTTCCTCGCGCTTGGTGTCCTCACCTTCTTGTTCATGGGCTTCCTCTTGGTTCCTGGTCATGCATAGCACACATGTTTGAGGTAGTAGCCATGTCTCACGTATGGAAAGTGATGCTTCGAAGAGGAGCGAGTTCACCTTGCGTCGAATGGCAAATAGTCAAGGTCTCATCTTATGTATCCTTGGGACTTGGAGGGTAGTCGGAGTGTACATGGGGATGAATGTGGGATGCTCCACATCATCTCCCCCCCTTGGGAAAGATCCAACCTTGGATCATGATCCTCATCACCATGGAAACAGTTGTCGTGGACAGACTTGTAGTTGAACGGAGTTGAAAGCATTGCGCAATCCAAGTAATCCAAGGTTTCTCCGGTGTGATAGACATGCAAAAAGAGCAAACACAAGCGACACTCAGAAATACAATGGTTAGCGCACACAAAGTGTCCTTCAAGTAAACATGTGTCCGTGCGACAATATTGATCATGACAAGGTGCATGAAGCTTATCCAAAAGATATGGAAATGTATGCCCGACATTCATCGAAGAAAAAGCAAGAATATGATTAATGCAACCACAGTGCAAAATGATGTCATAGTGAGACGGTTTATCAATAGCATGAATATGGCAATGGATGCTCAAGATGAGTATGTGATCATGCAATTGATGATGGGCAATATGATCATGATGTATGAATATGCCATCAAGAAATATCACAACAAACTTGCTAAGGAAATGCACAAGCTCATATATCATGGATGACATGGGAATACAAGATGCAACAAGGCAATCATAATATGAGTCAATCCATGCATAACATGCAAATTTGTCATGTGTGTGATATGTCCAATGAGCATGACAAGTGTGAGCATAATTAACAAATATGGAGATGTCGGTGTACCAATGCTCGATGTCGGGGCATGAGTGGAGGTTCGAAGGTGCATCCAATAAGTCCGAGCGCTCCTCAATGTGAAGGTCCACAGAGCCAATCTTCAATGTCGGTCTTCCATCCAATAGGTGCAACATGTAGAAAAGGATAAGGAAACAACAATGAAAGAATGACCCATCCAATATGCATATGAGAGGATGGCTCAAAGGGAAGAAGTTCACCTTTATGAGATTCTTGCAAATGTTGGTGTTGCACATCGTGTATGCCTTCACATGACCAAGTTGTCTCGAGATGGTACCACCTTGTGAATCCTTCAAAACGAAAGAACATGACAAACACTCGGAAAAACAAATGAGGTTAGCGAAAGTGCAAAACCTAGCATTCGTGTTGTAAGATACCCAACAAGTGTATGCAACATGCTCATCATAAGAAATGATAAGGGAGCATTTCATAGTATGGAGGCATATGATGTGAGAAAAACCAAATGCAATAGGCTCAATCAAGCCAGCATGCATCACAAGTAATATGTCCAAGTCTCCATGATCAATAAGCATAGCAAGTTGGCACTCAATACAAGGGGATATGAGAGATGCCACTAATGGAGACAAGAGACAATGATCAAGCTAAATCATGTAAGAGGCAAGAGCATATATGCCATCAACCCAAGAAAGCGAGTAATAGGGGAACATGGATGATGCGACAAAGCAAGCAATCATAGCAATCAAGTAGGGCAAGCTCGTAGAGCGAAGATGCAACGTACTAGAAGGAATCATGGCGAGCATGTCATGTGTGCAAATAGTGAGCATGAATAATGCACAAGACGTATCACAAGCATGAAGGCAAGATATGAGAAAAATATCATCAATGTATTGGCGAGAGGCCATATGTAAATAGCAATGGTACATCATGACTCTCCCAACACAACAAGCTTCAATAGCATGAGGCACATGATAAACATGGCAATAGCAACAAGGATCTCCACCAAGCATGCAAATACACATAGGAATAGTGTAATGGTGAATCATGGGTAGATGTAAGCAAGGGTCAAAATTGCATGGAAAAGGCATAGAAGCAAGCATAGCATGCAAAGTGAACATGGTAAAATGAGCATGAAGCGACAAGCGGTATATAGCCCATAGCCGTGTGAGAGCCAAGTGAAAGAGATGCACGTAGTCGTTGCGCGAAGAGAGCGGTTGTAAGCGTAGTTCACAGTATCCCAAGTCATCTTTGATCTCAAGAGCTCAGTTATTCAAATCATGGGATTGTGAGGTTGACGATTGTGCATGAGTACCTACACAAAACAAAGACAAAGGAAAAATTGTGTGTGCGTGGTAGATGTACACATCATCCATCATGATGCACACGTGCTTGTGTTGGTTAGCACAAAATATCCAATGCTCGAATAAATGAGATGCGTGATATAGAAACATGTCATCCATCATGATATGTTAGTTGTTATGTATAGCATAATGGTGTAATGCATCACAAGAAATATGTAGAGCATTGTTATTCATGGAATGCATATGGTGCAAGCAATTATGGGAATCATGCAAAGTATGGAATGCATCAAAATCTCCTAATATGTATGAGGAAACTATGGGGGTCTCCTCATGAGCATTAGCGGAAACATCACATGGAGAATATTGACAACATCCAAAACAAATCATATTTGGAACAATGTGATCATGGCATGGCATAGTAGATGAATTGCGCAACGCATGTAAAGGAAGCATGGCAATATCATCACATGAAAAACAAAAGCCAATGACCATCATCTCGTCATCTATGTCATAAGTGCAAATGGGATTTATTCTAATGGGACATGCATAGGTACTATGTTGAGATTGAAATGATGGAATATGGGATATCTCACTCATAGCATTTGACAAGGTTAATGGATTGTCAAACATGATGTGAAAATTGAATTTTCACGTGATATCCTATGGAGCATGGCATCACAACTAGGCAACTCAACATGCTCATCATCATATTTATCATAAATAGGTAAGTCATGACATGAAGAAGTCGCACTAGCATGAAGCATGGGTATAGGTGTCTCAACATCATGCAAGCAATCATTTGTAAAATAGTCCACTAGTGGTACAAGAGAAGCACCATCACCTATGTTACCTTTGGAGCATTGCTCATGTGTTGTAGGTGAGGTGTCGAAGATCCACTCGTTGTAATCTTCATCTTGATGGAACCATGTGGGGGTGCATCATCGTCCATCATGGCCATCATGGTCTCCATTGGAGGTATGGAATCGTCGAGGATAGGCATGTCGTCATGTAGGAGACCTAGCACCAAATAAAACACATTCGGAGTAGAGGTTAAGTTGTTAGAAAGCACAGTGGCCTCACGTGCCATGTCAACTACCTCACTCACTAAGTGTGGTGGCTCACTCACTCCCGGTATGATGCTCTCACTCATATGGTTGGTGGAGTCACTCAAATGGCTTTCAACCTCACATAGGATGTGTGGCATGCTCTCATGTATGGGGCTAGTGGTGGTCACACTCATCCGCTCATAGGAAATGCACTCAATGTCATATATGGTGGTCGGAGAGATGTAGGTGCAACTGTCTCCATGCTCAATCATGTCGTGGTCGTAGCCGTGGATGAAGGCCGAAGATGGCACATCATCACTCTCCTCTAAGACCAAAGATAAGGTCTCATGTGTGGTCTCGTAGATCAACTCGGAGTACGAGTCCAATATGGGCGCCATCTTCATGTTGTTGTAGAGGTTGATGCTCATCGCCGTGGTCAAAGGGGATGGACCTAGCTCGACCTTCTTTCTTGGAGGGCTTCCGAAGATGGAAGTGTCGCCCTCGCTCATAGGTGGTCGCCTTGTACTTGATGATGTAGATGTAGGCGAACTCAAGGGAAGTAGGCGAAGATGTCGTATGTCCATAGGTGAAGATGCCTTGAGAACACTTGGCAAAGATGCCGAAGAGGTGGTGGGAGTAGCCATAGCATGCTCGTCTCGCGGTCTTCTCTTTTTCTCGTGAATCTTGGGCGTAGCTTGATGTAGAGCTTGTTGGGACTTGTAGGTAGGCGCATCTCGAGGCGTTGTCGTGCTTGAGCTCGATGGCGTTCGTCGTTGTCGTGCACATGATGCTTGGAGGTGACTTGCCCTTCATGACGATGTGGATCACGAACGTGATGTTGGTCGCCATGGAGATGTGGACGTGGACGACTTGCGCTTGCATCATTTTTGCGCTCCGAAGACTTGTGACTTGAACGTCGCCGCCTTGAGGATGATGAAGGGGAAGAACGGTTGATCAACAAGGTCCGAATCTCCTCCATACTTTCATCTTGCTCCTCCTTTTGTGCGGAAAGCTTTCTGTCGATGTAGTCCCTTTCCCTTGCTTCGGAGTGACGAATGTCGATGGAGAGGTTCTCGATGCGCTCTCGCAATCTTGATTGTGCGCCTTACATTTGTCGTTGTAGATCGAAGATTGACGCTTTGGTGATGTAGTTGTTCACGCTGTCCTTGTTGTGGAAGACTGGAGATGAAATGCCTTTCCTATCCATCACAATACTCGAGCAAATATGAGTGGGATAAAGAGAAGAATGAATACCAAATGTACCTTGACCGAACTTGAATGTGGATCAATGATCACTCCAATGTGGAACAAGGAAATAGCACAATTGGTACCAAATCTCGTCGGTTTCTCACACCTACACAAATAAGGCTTATGGTGGAGCTCGGTGAGGATAGTGGCACAAAAATTTGATGTAAAATGTTAGCAAGAGTCAATAATGTTGAAAGAGATTCACAAATTCGCAAGTGAAACAAGTAGACAATAGCAATATATGGCACACGGAAACACACACACGGATAGATAAATGGGGTCGTGCAACCAAGGATGAGCTCAAAATGTGGAATCCATGGAAAACGCTTTTGTTGCACAACTCTAGAGAGACGCTAGCACGATTGCTCAATAGCAGGATGCGTCACTTGTGCACAACCTATGGGAGACAAAAATGCAACGACTTCTATCCCAAGTATGCTATGTATATGATGTTCCGGTGGTATGATCCAAGATGATCGGATATACAATCTTATGCAATGTGGTACGATGCTATGGCACTTGCTTACAAGCTCTTTGTTCACTCCTTTTCTTTGCTTAAAAGCTTTATTCTTTTTTTTCTTTTGTATGTGTGTGGCCACTTTTGCACAATGCACAAACCAAGATAGTAAACGGGTATATGCGGGAACAAACTTGAGGCACACGTGATGATATGATACCAAGATGATACCTATGGTATGGTATGTATGCAATGGAAGGTGTAGACCACTAATGTGCACAAGTAACGTTGTCGGCAATACTCAAATGGCTAGTCTCGATAGGCAAGTAACGCAAAATGGGCTTGGGGTTATCAATGCAATGGCAAGGGAATATACAATGGATGGATACCACGATACCGAGATGATATGGAGGTTACCGTTCGTGGCGATGATGAGTGGCGATGATCTTGATGGAGATACCAAGATGATGGAAACACCTTAGGAAACGGAAAAACCGCGAACTCAAAATCTCAAATGTCAAATGGTGGTAGCGGGATGCGGTGGTGGTGTTGCGGAAGCTCAACGGGATTGCGTGAATGCAATGATGGGTTTTGCGAGTAGGCAATGCGGATGTGGAAGGTAAGATGGTGGACTATACACGATGTCGGAGTTGAAAGCATGGTCCCTAAGTAGCCGAAACACCTTAGGAGACACAACTCACAACACAAACAAAATTGGTTAAGTTGGGGTGGCGGGAGAGCGAGGTGGGCAAAACTATGCGGAAGTTATGGTGGTGGTGGTGGTTGATGAAGAAGCAACTGTCCCTAAGTAGCCTAGACACCTTGGGAGACTCAAATAACTCCTCAACCAACCACTAATGCGATGGGGAACAAAATTGGTTAGGTTGCGGAAGTCGGTGGTGGTGTAGCGGATGATGTGGTGGAGGCCCTAGGCAAAGATGCCAAAGTTCCAAAAATTTGATCGAGTCAAAAGATGTTGGTTGTATTTTTGTGGGAAGGAGGATGTCACGAGCTTTTGAATGAGCTAAAGAACGTGAAATAGGACTCAGGATGAATTAGTTATGGCCAAAAGAAAATTTGAGCGAAGTTGATATCTACAGGTAGCGGACGTCCGGAAAAAACGGTCGTCCGGTCGACGGACGTCTGGTCGGGTCGGAAATCCGCTAATTACAGCTCGGGTTAGGGGTTCCGGTCGTCCGGTAAGGTCGGACGTCCGGTGCTTCCTGGGTCTCCGGACGTCCGATAAAGCAACGGTCGTCCAGTGGGTCGGGGTCAACTCGAGATCCGAGATTTGGGACGCGATTTTGGGCGGAAATTGATGATTTGGGGGTCAAAATTGATGGGATTTCATGGATGAAAGATGGGGAAACTTGGGGAAATGCTAGATCCACTCGAAACCAAGCAAATCCATGGATCAAAATCAACAAAACTTGCTCAAACCATCAAATCACAAAAAAAATTGGGGCTATTTTTAGTGGGGATTTTCGAATTTAGGGAAGAACACAACAAAATTAGGCTAGAAAACGAAGAGGGGTGGCTCCGAAATCGTGATCAACGTGGCTCATGATACCAAGATGATGTAGGGTGGAACCCTATGTGGCTGATCTTTCAGGAAAGGAGCGGATCCCACGGAGAACACGAGGAACACGAGGGGGGAAAGAGGGAAAACACAAGAGGAAACACTAAACCAACATGAATAAGTCAAACATGTGCTAGATCCTCGAATACATAAGAGAAGATACACGATGCACAGACAACTAAGGACGATACAAGGGTAGCCGGTCTTCTCTGTGAGGAGGTCTTGAGTTCTTCCCTAAAAGGGGTCTTGAATCCGCTTGGGGGATCTTCTCCGGTGGAGGCTCGAATCTCCGAGGAGAAGGTGTCCAACTGGATGAGCAAAGCTCTCACACAAAATATGAGCTAATCCTTTGCTAACCCTAGCTAGGATGAATAGGAGGTCTATTTATAGTCTAAGTGCAAATGGGAGCGAAAGTAGGGGTACATGGGCCTCGGGCCCGAAACTGGACACAGCCAGGTACCGGACGTCCGCTGGGGACCGATCGTCCGGTGTCTCATGAGCGTCCGGTCGTCCGGTCTCCTCCGGACGTCCGCTGGATCCGTTCTGTGATGGGGGTGCTGGACATCCGGTAGCTTCGGACTTCCGCTGATGTTGGCTCAGGTGCAGTCGCGCTGGTCGTCCGGTCCGGGCGGGACACCCGGTGGGTCTTCAGGCGTCGGACGTCGTGTCCCAACTGGTCGTCCGGTGGCTGGAGCTTCTTTCGCGGCTCTTCTTCTTGTTCCTCGCGCTTGGTGTCCTCGCCTTCTTGTTCATGGGCTTCCTCTTGGTTCCTGGTCATGCATAGCACACATGTTTGAGGTAGTAGCCATGTCTCACGTATGGAAAGTGATGGTTCGAAGAGGAGCGAGTTCACCTTGCGTCCAACGGCGAATAGTCGAGATCTCAGCTTATGTATCCTTCGGACTTGGAGGGTAGTCGGAGTGTACATGGGGATGAATGTGGGATGCTCCGCATCACAAAGACCGTAAGCACATTGAGATCGTTATCCTTCGGGGAGGACTTGTCAGGGGTAGTGTTGGTGGGGATGCTTCACCGCTCTTAGCCACCTGCCGGAGCATTCAACATGCCCGAAGGCTATGTGTTGGTTCGGATGTTGGCGCCGTGTGTATCTGACAAGGCTTGTCGACCCATTCATCAAGGACAGTTCTATGTCCCGTTAAGGACTTGATTTTCTTGTTCGTGGAGTGATGATCTGCTGCCCCGTGAGAGTGCATCCTTTTTGCCCGACCAATGGGTGCCTTAAAGGCCAGTGGTTCCCACCAAGTTGCCTGGGCTTTCCAGGCACTTTCCATTGCGCAGTACTTCTGTACTATGTGTGCCAAATCTGTGAAGTCTAGTATGCGGCGTTGGTTGAGGGCATTGAGGATCCCTTCGTTTGTACAGTTGTGGCAAAAGACTGATACCGCATCGTTGTCACAACAATCTTTAATCTTGTTTTTGACAAGTAGGAATCTAGACCAAAAGTGTTGGACTGTTTCCTAAGGTTGCTGCCATACATACATTAAGTCGCATATGTCCGGGGGACCATAATTGCTTGGAGAGTATTGCTTGTGGTAGGTGGGTGGGTTTAAATCCGAGCCCTGACCCACTGTGGAATCCGGAATTTGAAAGATTTCTATGTTTACCAGCCTAGGATCCGAAGTGCCCTAGGGATTTTTAGGCTCAATGCCTGGTTCTATGTTCGGAAGACGAAAGGTTTCTTCCCGAAGATGGGTATCCGGCTCGCAGGGCTCGGAGATCCGAACATAGTTTGTTCTTAGCATAGGAGAAGATGTGTTCTCAACTTGCTCCTCCACAACTGTCACTAGGTGGGTGACAGGTGGGGACCTGATTTCCCTCTCATCGGGTTTAAGCCCCATCAGATCATAGTCTGTTGCGACCCCCAGGGGGGCGATGCGATCTAGCAGTTCATTCAAAGACGATATATCTGCCGGATCCATCCTATCACATTTTGTGGGTTGATGCAGAGATGATTTTTGGCGTTCTAAGAGACCGCTTTGTGCTTAATGGTCAGGCAAGCGCCCATAGTGAAACTGCCGAGCCGAAGGATCTGCCCAGGAGCTAGGGCCCTCCTAGAGGTGATTTTGTCATTGACGACAAGGCGAGCCATCGATCCTTCTATCGACAACACAGAGGAACTCCCAATGAAAGCACCAATGTCAGTGTCAAAACCGGCGGATCTCGAGTAGGGGGTCCTGAACTGTGCGTCTGAGGATCAAAGGTAATAGGAGGCATGGACATGATGTTTACCCAGGTTCGGGCCTCTTGACGGAGGTAATACCCTACTTCCTGCTCGATTGACTTTGATGAGTATAAGGGTTACAAGAGTTGATCTACCTCGAGATCATAATGGCTAAACCCTAGATGTCTAGCCTGTATGAATATGATTGCCTCTACGAACTAAACCCTCCAGTTTATATAGGCACCGGAGGGTCCTAGGGTTGTACAGAGTTGGTTTACAGAGAAAGGAATCTTCACATCCGAATGCCAAGCTTGTCATCCACGCAAAGGAGAGTCCCATCCGGACACGGCGGAAGGCCTTCTATCTCGTATCTTCACGGCCCATCAGTCCGGCCCATGTCGCATACCCCGACCATCCGAGGACCCCTTAATCCAGCACTCCCTCAGCCCCCTTGCATGGACAAGCAAGTCATGAATGCTCGACCGGTCATGTGGCCCCATGTAACGCCCCGTATGTAACTTGCCGCATTTGTATTCCAACTCTTGCCAATTTCGGCTCTAAGTTGTGATATTCCCTCGTGGTTGGGTTTTGTCTTCGTTTTGCATTTTGTTCATGGCATGCATCTCATATCATGTCATCATCACATATTGCACATTCATCTCATTTGTTTGCCAGGCTTACCTTGTCATATTGCATTTGTGCCTCTTGTCATTTTGCATTGCATCCCCCATCATGTGCATTGTTGGTGTGTTGCCATGCATGTTTTTGCATGCTCCATGGGCGATCCATGCACCATCACTTCTCCTTCTACCCCCTTCTTCCATTTTTTTGCAAGTTCCATATTGCACTACTCCATTAATGCACTTTTCCACCCTTTAAACCTGGCACCATGTACCTAGCCTCTCTGTCAAATTTCATCACAATTGGAGTTGTTTTCGTTAGGTTCAAAAATGCATCAAGTTTGAATAAATTTCAAACTTGTTTTATTTTTCTACCTCTAAAAATATCCAAAGCAATTTTGTAAAATGGTGCAATATTCCAAGAGCTTGGGGATATTTTTATTTTTACCAAACACTTCTTCTGTGTCCCTGGCCTTTTCCTTTTGTCTTTATGTCTAAAGAAATTGCAAAAAGGGAAAAGGCTATAGCAGCAGCATCCACAACGCACCACTTGGGCCTCTCCCTCACCTGCTTCCCAGCCCACGCAGTAGCAGCAGCCCGCAAATCACCCCGGTTCCTTTCTCACTCGAGCCGACCCAACCATCACTTGCACTCGTCCCGCGTGGCAGCGCAAGGCCTGCGTGGCAGTGCAGGGCCCCCCCTTTTCTTCCACCTCTCCTCCCCTGCTTTACACGTCGTCCGCCATGGCCACGGTGGCCGAGCCCGCCATGCCCGCATCCCTATAAGAACCCCCACCTCGGCGTCCACACCTACTCCTCTAGGGTTTCCCCTTCGCCGCCGCCACCCAGGGTTCTTCCCCTTCTCTCTTTTCTCCTTCCCGTGAGCCCCAAGCGTGGCTGAGAGCATGCTCGTCATCGTCACCGTCCCTCCGGTCACCTCCAGCCGCCTTCTTCAAGTCCGTCTCCTTCCCCGTCATCACCGTCCTCCTCGGCGTCTGTTACATCGTCGAGGGAGTCATCAAGTCTGCGCCTGGCTTCCTCCGTTGCTCCCATCTTATTTGCGATCAGAGTACGTGCCGAGGTTCAGAGGTCAACCGCGTCGCCGTCGGCTTGTCTCCGTCGACCTTGCCGTGTCCTAGGTGAGCTAGGTAACCCCTTTTCCGTCCCTGTTTCTTCTCGCGCCCTCTAGTTCACTGTAGGCGTCGTTTTTTTCATGCCTCTCCCGTGGTCTCGATGCTCCAGCGTAGTCTGAACTGTTAATGAAGATGCTGTTGTAGCATGCCAACCTCGCGCATCCTCGCTCCGGATCCCTGTTGCGCCTCGATGCGCGTCGCAGTGCCTTGCCGCAGCTGTCGTGCGTTTTCTACCCTACATGCCTCACCATGGCCCCGAGCTGAGTGCGGGCTCGTGCTCGAGTGTCCGCTCACTCACGAGCCGCCTCCACCCGCTCGCTGGAGTCCCCACATGTTCCTGCACGCGAGCTGTTGATCTACTCAGTGAGCCACGCCTCCTAGCTCGTCGCTGCCGTTGCCGGTGATCTCTGTGTCACCAGAGCCAAGGCTCGGCCTTCTGGCCATTGTTCAAAAGAGGCCAGATGCTAAGCTGTCCATGAACACGCTCGTAGCGCAGTGGTTAGCCTAGTCGTTTGCATATGGGAGACCAGGGTTCGATCCCCGCGGCCGCGGTTTAAAGCCCCCCATTTGTTTTTGCAACGCTTGTGAGTATGACAGGCCAACCCCACATGTCATCCTCACCCCCTTTTTTTTCTTTCTTTCGTTCCAGCGTTTTCCATTTCTGGAAAGCTACCTTATTCCAAATCAGGCATGTCCATTTCTGGACGTTTCCAAATAAGGAAATGCCATTTCTGTCAGTTTCCTTTTTAAGCAGTTTTTCACTTGTAGCTTTTGTGATGATTTTTCTACAGTAACCTAGACATATTATATATGTTTTTGGGGTAGAAAAATCCCACCAATCTAGTTGTGGCATTGTTTTTTACATTTGAGAAAGTTCATGAACATGTCATTTTCATCATGATGCTATCTTGTCATTTTTATCTGATTTATTTCTAGCATGCTATGAGGTTGTTTGGCACATGGCTAGCTTCATTTTCATGCCTACTCCATGATAGTATTTATTCCATGTCTTTTAGTGCACTATGATGGGTGAGACAAGCATGCCAAGTTGCTATCATAATCTGCTTTTGCCATGTCCTGTAATTCCACTAAGTCTGAAACTGTTAATAAAACTTGCTATATTTACATGGGTGCCATCATATTTTCTGTGCCCTTTTGGTTTACGGCCAGTAAGGGACTTTTGTTATAAGCTTTGAGTAGATTCATGCCATGCCTTTGTTTGCTATGTTAAGTTCCTGTAGCATGTTGTTAACTTGCTCTAAACATTGCTTCCTCATGTTAATTCCTGCCATGTTAGCATTTTCACAAAGTCTGTGATGCTGATATCTTTTGCACTTTTGCCATGCTTGCTTGAACCTGCTATTGTGTGATTTAGCTGTAGCTCCGTGTTCATCTTTTGTCAAGGATCTTGAGTAGATCACTGCCATGTGCTTTTTTGCTATGTTAGAGTGCTGTAGCTTATTTTCTTGTTGCATTTTAGATGGCATCGTGTTGTTAATCACAGAATCGTGCCATTATTGTTTTGCTTGCCATTCGCAAACCGTGCATCCGATTCTGGTGATCTTTATATCTAGTTCGATAGAAATCAACTCATCTTTCTAGCGGCGCACTTGGTATGCCAAGTTGAGGCCTGGTTCAATCTTTTCCTTCCGGAGCAAGCGTATGCATTGCATATTACATCCCGCATATCATGCCATGTTTTGCATCATGTTGCTTGCGCATTGCACCGTGGTTGATTGTGGTTTCTTTTGCTTGTATTCTTGCCTTGGGTAGAGCCGGGAGACGAGTTCGTGATCGAGGAACCCGTTGAGTATGCTTACGAGGATCAAGCTTACGTCAACTTGGAGAACTTTGCAGGCAAGATGACCATACCCTCAAAATCACTTCTATCTTTGCTTGCTAGTTGCTCGCTCTATTGCTATGCCGCGATACCTACCACTTGCTATATCATGCATCCCATATTGCCATGTCAAGTCTCTAACCCACCTTGTCCTGGCAAACCGTTGTTTTGGCTATGTTACCGCTTTGCTAGTTGCAGGTAAAGATTGGATTTTGTTCCTTGTTGGAACATGGATATCGTTGGGATATCATTATTATATCTTCTTTACTTTAATGCACCTATATACTTGGTAAAGGGTGGAAGGCTCGGCCTTGTGCCTGGTGTTTTGTTCCACTCTTGCCGCCCTAATTTCCGTCATACCGGTGTTATGTTCCTTGATTTTGCGTTCCTTACGCGGTTGGGTTATAATGGGAACCCCTTGATAGTTCGCCTTGAATAAAACTCCTCCACCGAGGCCCAACCTTGGTTTTACCATTTGCCACCTAAGCGTTTTTTCCTTGGGTTCCGTGGACTCAAGGGTCATCTTTATTTTAAACCCCCAGGCCAGTGCTCCTCTGAGTGTTAGTCCAACATGTCAGCAGCCGGTGACCACCAGGGGCAACTCTAGGTTGGGCTACCGGAATCTTGGAGAATCCGGTGTGCTGTGAGAACAAGATATGTGCAGCTCCTATCGGGATTTGTCGGCACATTCGGGCGGCTTTGCTGGTCTTGTTTTACCATTGTCGAGATGTCTTGTAACCGGGATTCTGAGTCTGATCGGGTCGTCCTGGGAGAAGGAATATCCTTCATTGACCATGAGAGCTTGTGATGGGCTAAGTTGGGACACCCCTGCAGGGTTTTGAACTTTCGAAAGCCGTGCCCGCGGTTATGGGCAGATGGGAATTTGTTAATATCCGGTTGTAGAAAACTTGACACGTAACTTAATTAAAATGAATCAACAGCGTGTGTAGCCGTGATGGTCTCTTTTCGGCGGAGTCCGGGAAGAGAACACGGTCTCGTGTTATGCTTGAACGTAAGTAGTTCTAGGATCACTTCTTGATCATGATAGCTTATCGACTGTGCCTTGCTTCTCTTCTCGCTCTCATTTGCGTAAGATAGCCACCATATATGCTAGTGCTTGCTGCAACTCCACCTCACTACCTTTTCCTACCCATGAGCTTAAATAGTCTTGATCGCGAGGGTGTGAGATTGCTGAGTCCCCGTGACTCACCGATTACTTCCAAAACCAGATGTAGGTGCCGATGGTGCCAGTCCAGGGGATGCGACCGAACTCAAGTGGGAGTTCGACGAGGATTCAGGACGTTACTATGTTTCCTTTCTAGACAATCAGTAGTCGAGCCCAGTTGGGGCGATCGGGGATCTTATGCATTTGGGGTTGTCTTTATTTTGGTTCCGTAGTCGGACCTTGATTGTATTCTGGATGATGTAATGCTATATTTATGTATTGTGTGAAGTGGCGATTGTAAGCCAACTCTTTATCTCTATCTTATTCAGTACATGGGATGTGTAAAGATTACCCCTCTTGTGACATGCCAACTAAGTGGTTATGCCTCTAAGTCATGCTCCTACACGTGGGAGATATAGCCGCATCATGGGTGTTACACCCCATGTCCTCATGTGGGTGACACATGCGATGACGAACAGTTCGAGAGGCCGTGCCAGCAGGCGTGGATGAAATGGGTTTCCTCTTTGGTGTTAAGGGAGCAAGGCCAGCACGCCGGTACCCAAAGCAATCTGCAATGGTTGCCTGATCGGTGCAAGAGGACCAAGACGACGGGCGCGCAGGATGGAGGTCATCACGGAGCCCACTAGCGCGTCATGGATGGAGGCTTTGTAGGGAAATACCGCCTTTTGTCAGGATAGACTACGCCCCTATTCCCCTTGCAAATTGCCATTGTGTGGCAACCCTTCCCGCCAAGGTTTTCAGGGGGACAGGACCAAGGCATGTATGAAAGAGGGACAGGGACCTCCCATATAGCTGGACCATTCTGGCTCTCCAGCCCTTGTACTCTTGTCGCCACCACCATAATAACCCACAAACCAAGCAGTAGTAGGGTTTTACACTGCAAGGTAGCCCGATCATGGGTAACCGTCATGTCTCTAGCCGTCCCCACTAGCTCGCTCCGCCGTGGCTTGTTGTGGGAAAGCGTAGGGCATCAAGAACAAACGCACCGCAAAGTTCAAACCTTCGGGTTGCCAAAGCCCCGACTCCAACACTTGGTGCGCCGGGTAGCGGTGCGCTGCTTTCCTATGCTCCATTCCGACTTCCGCTTCGCCAACTCCATGACTGACACTAGCCGTGTGAGCGTCGAGCGCCGGGCCGCTCGCGTCGCCCAGACGGCGCTTATGGGCCGCGATGACCGCCGCCGCCCTGCCAGGGCCACGACTGCCACTGCCATTGACCCTGCCGCCCACAAGCAGCGTGACTCCTCCATGCACCCATCCGTGCAGCCGTATGGCGGCACCACTATGGCCTCTTCCTCCCTCGTCTTCCGTGGTCCACCGAACGCGCAGGCTGCGCTGCTCATGGCGCGTGAGCTACTCTGCTACTGCCCGGCCGACGCCTGGCTTGGCCGCATCACCATGGTCATTAACTTCACTGGTGAGTCCCTTCTTCGCTCTAGTGAGGCTTCCTGACGTAGAGTTTTGACTCTTCTCTTCTCAAATTTTATGAAAAAAATTTAGGATCACGTGGGTATCTTGGAATCGTTCCGATGGTTTTGTGACGAGAACATTGTTCTTGGTGCCTCCTGACATTTAGGGGTTGTGGCAGTGTCGCGGGGAGTTGAGCTCCGAGGTGTTGTCGTCACAATTGTATCGTTGCAGTTCTGGAATACCTGAGTTCGCCGACATCGAAAATCTCCTCTATGCAGTTGTTGGTGAGATAACCTCGACGCCACCCAGTACTGGGGCGGGGCGGGAGTTCGGGAGTATTGCCATAACTCGTATAACGGATGGTTTTAGAAGGTTGAGGTAAATGATTTCCGAAGATTTCTTGGTTATGTGTTGAAGGATGGATACAGCTGGATGTAGGGTTTGCTAGTTTTGGGTGAGATATTATGCTTCCCATGTATCCCCAACACCTGATTGCATAACCAAAAAGTTTCAGGAGTTTCATAGGTGGGAATTCATGTAGCTGTAGTATTTCTTCGCGCAGATATTTGGTTTGTGATTGGGTAATCCTTACCAATTATTTGTTCATATCCATACCTTGTTGTTTTATCATCTACCTCTATCTTAGTGGCTTCTCAACTTATGGAAGTGTGATCAGTTACTTTGAAATTCATTCGTTCATTCTTGTTCGAATGTTAAGATTTTATGTTGCAATTTCGATCCATTGATTCAGCTTGAATATATGTCTGTCAAGATGCTAACGGATGTCAACCTCTTCAGGATGGCTCCTCCAACGCGTCAGAATCCGTAACCTCCCCCACCACCTCCACCTCCGGAGGCATCGCAAGCTGTCATGGCCGCTACCAACACCAACACACAGATGCTTATGCAACTCTTGCAAGAGCGTAACCAAGGAAATCAAGGCCATGGCAACAATCAAGTTCAGTTTGCTACCCTCAACCAGTTCCTCGCAAACCAGCCAAAGTCTTTTAGTAACTGTGTCGAGGCCACAGACACTGACGATTGGCTCGTGGATATCTGCAAACATTTTGAGTGTAGCAATGTCAGGTCTGAGGACTTTGTCAAGTTTGCTTCGTTCCAACTCAAAGACCAAGCTGCTGAGTGGTATCAACAATACAAAGATTCCAGAGGAGGTCGTGTGATTACCTGGGCAGAGACCCAAGAAACGCACTCGTACACTCACTGATCGTGAACTTCTTGTGGCTCTGCATCAAAAGCAAGATAGGCATCACGACTGGCTCAAGAGGCAGATGCACAGTCTCATGCAAGACGTCAATCGCATCAGGAATCTGGCCACCAAGAACGCCTTCGTAGCACACGAAACCTGTCGCCGCACTTGGAAAGGCCTCACTATGATGTGCACTGAAGCTGAATTGCAAGAGGATGGCTTCAAGGAGCGTTTCAAGTTTGACTCCACACCCCCCAGACGAGCTGTGTTGCGTGGGACTCCTTCACTTGAAGAATCTGAGTTCTCTTCCTCTGTTGCCACCGTGACGGGGAAGATCATTGAGGAAGAAGACAACGCCACATCATCGCCAATGTCTTCACCGCGCGTCGTCACTGCCCCAAGCTCGCCTGCACCACCAAACGTCACCACCGACCCTGCTGCGCCTGGGAACGCATAGAAAACTCTATGTCTTCAACCCTTTTTGGTCATCACTGACAAAAGGGGGAGAAGCATATGATATTTATAGTCTTCAAGCGGGTCAATAATATGGGCGGGTGCTTTATATTTTGCATTTTTCTTCGTGTTTACAACTCTCGTTTTGCTACTTTTGGTTCTTTGAGTTGTAACACTTAAACTTGATGGTCGTCTGCTACTATGTTTGCCACTGTGTTCTTGCGAAGATAAATTCCGCATGTACGACGATAATTTCCGCACTCTTATCATTTCGCAGACGTCCATTTTTCATTATGCATATCATTATCTTCATATATCTTTACGTGCATGATGGATTGTCATCATAAGTTGAAGCGGATTCCCACAAATACAACCTGCTGTGTGCATTTGCATTCCGGAAGCAAATCACTTAATATGCACATCTTCAGGGGGAGCCCTTGCAGCTTATGAAGACAATTCCTTTACAATTTCACAAATTATATTCCCCGTTGAAAACTTCAACTAGTTTGTCATCAATCACCAAAAAGGGGGAGATTGTAAGTGCATCTAGTGCCACCCCTAGTTGATTTTGGAGTATTGACGACAAACCTAGTTGAGGGACTAATGTGTTTGTGAGAATTGCAGGATAACACAGGTAGAAGTCCCTCATTGATTCGGTTTAGCTACCAGAGATGACCCCCAAAAATTGTACGAAGACATTGAAGACAATGGTGGTTCATGAAGACATTCGTGTCGAAGACAATGACATATGAAGACTCCCCATGAAGCTTTTGGAACTCGAAGACTTAGATCCTTCGTAGCTTTACTTTATTCATGTTGTGTCATAGGAACCACCGTACTGTTAAGTGGGGTCCAAGAAAACCAGTCAGGATGACTGAAGTGATGCCTAATTCAAATCCTATGTCTTCGAGTGAAGACAATAAGAGAAAATCTTGTCCAGAGTCAGACAAGTCAGCTTTACTTGCAGCCCAAGTAAAGTTGCCGTGAGAGTTCAAAATCCGACCGTTAGTACACGTGTCAGTTCCTTAGTGACCCAGGGTCATTTCGGACAAATCAGGTCAGGGTTGCCAAGTGGCTATAAATAGTCCACCCCCACAACCATAAACGGTTGGCTGCTCAGATTTCAGTGCACGGCTTTTGTCGTTTGAGAGCAACCCACCTCGAAGCCTTTGAGAGAAAATCCTTAGTGAGGAGAAAAGCCCTAACCACCCAGAGCCAGAGTAATTGGGCATCACTTAAGTCTTCTTGTCTGAGTGATCTGAAGACTTATTACACTTGAGGACTGTGCATCCTCCAGACGGTTAGGCGTCGCGTTCTGAGCATCCAAGAGGAATTGTGGATTGCCGGTGAACGAAGTCTGTGAAGGTTTGGGAGTCTACCTTGAAGACTTACCAGAGTGATTGGGCGGGGTCTGAGTGACCTTAGCTCAAGGAGAAAACAGTGAGGACTGGGTGTCCTGAGCTGCGTGTTCAGGACTGGGTGTCCGGGACTGTGTGTCCTTTGGTTTAAATACCTAGCCGCTCCAACCAGACGTACAGTTGTCACAGCAACTGGAACTGGTCCAACACATCATTGTCTTCAACGTGTCACTGGTTTCATCTTCACCTCCCTTTACTTACCAGTACACATTGTGAAGCTATTGCATGCCTGCTTAATCTTCTGTCTTCACAACCTGACTG
Source organism: Triticum monococcum (assembly GCA_034509565.1). Lineage (NCBI taxonomy): Eukaryota > Viridiplantae > Streptophyta > Magnoliopsida > Poales > Poaceae > Triticum > Triticum monococcum. Next base: position 253,171,536 of record CM067845.1, read on the forward strand.
TATGATCTGTTTGGCTTCATAACTTCTTCCAACTTGATCCTCATTACACTGAAGCTATTTGTCTCTGTGCTTTCACTGTACTGTATATTTGACTATGGCTTGCGTTGTGTAATCTACCTTCCGCTGCATAGTGATAGGCTTCAAGTCTGTTTGTCTTCATAACTTCCACGTTTTGAAGACTTTCTTAAAAATCGCCTATTCACCCCCCCTCTAGTCGATATAACGCACTTTCAATTGGTATCAGAGCAAGGTGCTCCCTTGTTCTGTGTGATTCGGTTTAACCACTTGGAGTATTAGCCATGTCGACTGCAGGGATAATTAAAGTCTCCGCTGCGTGCCCCGTCTTCGATGGAACTGAATATCCCTACTGGAAGAATAAGATGCGCATGCATCTTGAAGCCATTGACGTCGACCTATGGTATGTCGTCGAAAACGGCGTTCCCAAGGCTGGAGAAGGTGTCACTGCTGCTGATGTCAAGAAGTTCACTCAACTGGACTCCACTGCCAAGAATATTATCTGTGGTCATCTGACCAAGGGACAGTACGGCCGTGTGAGTGCCTTGAAGACATCCAAGCTGGTCTGGGACTGGCTCTCCAAGGTCAATGAAGGCATCTCAACCCAGAGAGATCATAGAATCAGTGTTCTTCGCAATCTCTTCAACCGCTTCAAGCGAAATGACAATGAGAATGTCCAGCACACATTTGACCGGCTCACTGACATCACAAATGAGCTTCGAGCCCTCGGCGCCACTGAGATCACCAAACATGAAATCGTCAAGACGCTGCTAAGATCACTTGACAGTTCATTTGACATTCTAGCCCTGATGATTCAAGAACGTCCAGACTTCAAGACACTCGATCCGTCTGACATACTTGAGAGGCTCAACACACATGAGTTTCAGCTTTCTGAGAAAAGAGATATCTACGGTCCAAACTATGGGCGAACTCGTGCCTTGAAGGCAAAAGCTGTGTCATCATCTGAAGAGGAATCTGACAGCAGTTCTGATGATCCTGAAGACATTGGAAGGGAACTTGCAATGCTAGTGAAGAAGTTCCAGAAATTCACCAAGAAGAAAGGCTTCAGAAAGTCTTCACGATCAAGCTCAAGGAATGATGAAGCTTCTGCGCATGACTACAAGAGGAAAACTTGTCATAAATGCAAGAAAACTGGACACTTCATCTCTGAATGCCCACAGTGGGACAATGAGAACAGAAAGAAGAAGAAGAAGAGCAAGGAATATGACTCTGACGATAAGAAGACGAAGAAATACTCAAAGTCTTCGTCAAAGTCTTCGTCCAAGTCTTCCTCAAAGTCTTCATCGCACAAGAAGAGTTCATCTGGCAAGGCTCGTGTGTTTGTTGGCAAGGAAATGGATTCAGAGGAGGAGTCCGCTTCTGAGGAGGCAGAGGTGGAGTCTGAGGAGGAGTCTGATTCAGGCATTGCAAGTTTGGCTACAGCCTATGTCGCCAAGTCCATCTTCAACACTGAAGACAATGACTCCATCACCATCACCAATGCAAATGACAAGGACGACTCTACTCCCACCTACTGCTTCATGGCACGTGGTGCCAAGGTAAACACACGCACTACTCACTATCGAACATCTAGTGACGATGACTCTGATTGTGATTCAAAACCCAGTTACAAAACACTTGCTAAAATTGCAACTGAACAACAAAAGGCCATGGAACATATTCAAAAACTATTAGACAGAAGCGATGATCTATTGGGTGCTGAAATGACTCGTTCTGAATCCTTAATTGAAGACATAAAAAATCTTCATGTTAAGTATCAAGAACTCGAAGATCGTCTTGAGACTCTCTCAACTACTCATGAAAAGCTTTCCTATGATTATCTTCAGAAGAAGCAAGATCTTGAGAAGTTGAGAGCGGATCATGAAGATCTTCAAAAGGAAAACGAGTCACTTCGAGCCGAATAGATCAGTTCTGCTCAGGAAGGATTTGAACCACCATGCCTTAAATGCATTGAGCGTGATAATGCTATTTCTGTTGCTGAATGTTCCACTGCTACTGCTGTTGCAATATCTTCAACTGTTGAAGTGGTAACTAACCCCTCTGCTGAGGATACCACTGCTATTGCTGATGAAAATGCTAGGTTGAAGACATTGCTTGAAACAGGGATGTACAAAAGTCTTAAAGGACATCAGACACTATGTGATGTCCTCAAGAAGCAGATTCTGAACCGAAACCCTAGCAAAGAGGGTGTTGGGTTCGTGAGGAAAATTAATGCAGATGGCTCTTACTGGAAACCTGAACAGTACCCCAAAACCACATGGGTTGCTGCAAAGGAATCCTCATCAGATCCATCCAATCTATCTGGCTTCACTTGTGCTAATCAAATTATCATCGATGAATCCTTTGATGCAAACTATAAACTGTTTAGGAATCAGAATGGTGAAGTATTTGCCAGGTACATTGGTACTAACTGCAGGAATGGACCGCCTATGAAGAAGATCTGGGTTCCAAAAACGTGTCTTGAGAATCTTCCTGTGAATGTCCTCATGACATCTCACGTGAATAAGACAAACCTCAGACTAAAGGCTTCGTATGGTCCAAAGGGTTCATACAGGCAGAGGGCTCATCTGAGTTGCACTAACACAAATGCTTTGCAGGGAAACCATGCTCGGGCTTATGTGAGCGGTTCTTCAAACCGTCATTCTCATATGACCAAAAATTATTCTGCCTATTCTTATGAGTATTATTGCCCACCTGCTAGACTGTTTTCTAGGGCTCCAAAGCCAAAATTCTCAGATGCTGCACTTAGACTTATTGCTTCTAAGCCACCCTTGAAGATGTGGGTGGTTAAGAAAGCTTAACTCTCTTTTGCAGGGAAAGGTCTCCAGCTCAAAACCAAAATCTTCTGATGCTATTGCTGGGGACCTTAAAAAACTCGTGGGGCGCACGATCAAATGCCCGAATGGCATCACTATGTATCTCATATCTGAATCGCATGCTACTCTCCCTGCTTGTCCTAACCTGGATCTCAGTTTTCATAATCCACTGGTTCGTCAAATGTTTTTGCTTCACAACACTCTTGGTGAAGCCTATCCCCCTAACTGCACTGTAGGGTACGATACCAGTAACTTCGGAGTCTTCAGTATGGATTATTGACAGCGGGTGTACAAATCACATGACTGGCAAGAGAAGTCTCTTTATGGACTCAACCTTACGTCCATCTGACAAGAGCCACATCACATTCGCTGACACTGGTAAAAGTAAAGTACTGGGTCTAGGTAGAGTTGCAATCTCAAAGGATCAACACATGGATAAAGTCATGTTTGTTGAATCCCTTGGCTTCAACTTAATGTCTGTCTCAATGCTTTGCGATTTAAACATGATTGTAATCTTTGGAAAATATCGCTGTCTGGTACTAATGGAATCTGACAAGTCTCTAGTGTTTGAAGGGTATCGAAAAGATGATTTGTACGTGGTAGATTTCTCAGCAGGGCCACAGCTTGCAGTTTGTCTTCTCGCAAAGGCTTCAGAATGCTGGCTTTGGCATCGAAGACTTGGGCATGCTGGCATGAGGAACCTCCACACCCTTGCTAAGAAGAAGCATGTCATAGGCATCGAGGGCGTCAAGTTCAAGAAAGATCACTTGTGCGGTGCCTGTGAAGCCGGGAAGATGACAAGGGCAAAACATCCTTCGAAGACAATCATGACCACTACTCAACCCTTCGAACTGCTTCACATGGATCTCTTTGGTCCTACCCACTACTCGACTTTCTCCACTACTGCTTGCCTCTATGGATTCGTCATTGTTGATGATTACTCAAGATATACTTGGGTGCACATAATTCTTTACAAGACTGAAGTGCAGGATGTCTTCAGACGCTTCGCAAATTGGGCAATGAACAATTATGACGCCAAGATAAAGCACATCAGAAGTGACAATGGCACAGAATTCAAGAACACCGGCCTTGACACATATCTTGATACATTGGGCATCACTCATGAATTCTCAGCTCCATACACGCCACAACAGAATGGCATCGTCGAACGCAAGAACAGAACACTCATTGAGATGGCCAGAACAATGTTAGATGAGTACAAGACACCAAGAAAATTCTGGACTGAAGCCATTGACACGGCATGCCATACTATCAACCGTGTATATCTTCACAAGCTGCTAAACAAGACATCTTATGAACTTCTGACTGGCAAGAAGCCAAATGTGAGTTACTTCAGAGTATTTGGATCGAGATGCTGGATCAAGGACCCTCACCACACCGCAAAATTTGCTCCAAAAGCACATGAGGGCTTCATGCTTGGATATGGAAAGGATTCGCACTCCTACAGAGTCTTCAATCTCTTTCACTACAAAGTGGTTGAAACAGTGGATGTGCGGTTTGATGAGACCAATGGGTCACAAAGAGAGCAACTACCAGATGTACTAGATGAAGTTCCAGCCAGTGAATCAATCAAGCTAATGGGAACTGGAGAAATTATACCTTCTGAAGCTCGTCCTGAAGAAGAACTTATCATCTCAGCACCTGATCCACATGAAGACAATGCTCAGCCTGAAGACATTCCTCCCCATGACAACGTAGATCAGCAAGAGCAAAGTCTTCGACCCCTACATCCTCGTGTTGCCAATGAAGTGCAAATTGATAGAATAATTGATAGCATCAATGCACCTGGTCCACTGACTCGTTCAAAGGCAACTCAACTGGCAAACTTTTGCGGACACTTCGCATTTGTTTCAATCACAGAACCCAAGAAAACTGATGAAGCCTTTATGGAACCTGAATGGATTCAAGCTATGCAAGAAGAGCTTCAACAATTTGAGATGAACAATGTATGGGAGTTAGTTAAGCGTCCTGATCCACGGAAGCATAACATAATAGGCACCAAATGGATATACCGCAACAAGCAAGATGAGCATGGCCAAGTCGTCAGAAACAAGGCTCGTCTCGTTGCTCAAGGATATACTCAAGTGGAAGGCATCGACTTCGACGAAACATTTGCTCCTGTGGCCAGACTTGAAGCCATCCGTATACTGCTGGCCTATGCAAATCATCACAACATAATCCTGTATCAAATGGATGTAAAAAGTGCCTTCCTCAATGGCAAAATTGAAGAAGAAGTGTATGTTGCGCAACCACCTGGGTTTGAAGATCCAAAACATCCTGACATGGTGTACAAGCTCAAAAAGGCACTATATGGCCTCAAACAAGCCCCTCGGGCCTGGTATGATACACTCAAATACTTCCTGAAGAGCAAAGGCTTCATACCTGGTTCCCTGGATCCCACTCTCTTCACAAAGACATATGATGGTGAACTGTTTGTGTGCCAAATATACGTGGATGACATTATCTTCGGCTGCACCAATCAGAAGTACAGTGAGGAGTTCGGATATATGATGCAAGAGCAATATCAGATGTCTATGATGGGGGAGCTGAAATTCTTCCTCGGTCTTCAGATAAGGCAACAACGCAATGGCATCTTCATATCTCAAGAGAAATACCTCAAAGACTGCCTGAAGAAGTTCGGTATGCAAGATTGCAAAGGCTTCACAACACCAATGCCAGCCAAACATCATCTGGGTCCTGACGACAATGGTAAAGAGTTCGATCAAAAGGTATACCGCTCCATGATTGGTTCTTTGCTTTATTTATGTGCATCTAGGCCAGATATTATGCTCAGTGTTTGCATGTGTGCTCGGTTTCAAGCGGCACCAAAGGAGTCGCATCACTTAGCAGTGAAGCGAATTCTTCGATATTTGGCTCACACACCAACTCTAGGGTTATGGTATCCAAAGGGCTCAGAGTTTGATCTGGTTGGATTTTCGAACGCTGATTACGCTGGTGACAAGGTTGATCGGAAGTCCACATCAGGCACATGTCATTTCCTGGGCCGATCTCTTGTCTGTTGGTCTTCAAAGAAGCAGAACTGTGTATCTCTCTCCACTGCTGAATCTGAATACATTGCTGCTGGATCCTGCTGCGCTCAGCTTCTATGGATGAAGCAAACCCTCAAGGATTATGGCATTCATCTGAAGCAAGTGCCACTTTACTGCGACAACGAAAGCGCCATCAAGATCGCCAACAACCCAGTTCAGCACTCGAAGACAAAGCACATTGAAATTCGTCATCATTTTCTCAGAGATCATGTTACAAAGGAAGACATTGATATCATACACGTCAACACTGAAGAGCAATTGGCAGATATCTTCACCAAGCCCTTGGATGAGAAGAGATTTTGCAAGTTACGGTGTGAGCTAAATATCTTGGAATCCTCAAATGTCCTGTGATCAGGCACACATCCTAACACTTATGCATGATGATGACTTAGATGTGCAACACACAAAGTAACATATATCTTCAATCAATGAAGACATACATTCTAAGTGTGAATACATTAACGTGGAATTTGACCTCAGAGCGCCACGATAATTGTGCGCCGTGTCTGGGTCCAATACTTCCTATACGGTGGGTAGCGCCACCACCAAATTTTTTCTGCTTGAAGTGTTTTACTCATGGCGTTACATTTGCTATGTCTTCACATTTGGTTTGGCTTCAAACTCAACATGTCTTCATGATTATCTTCACTATGTTGATTATATATATGCACTGGTGTTCTGTCCTCTACAGCATTCACTTATAGCTATGTCGTCTTGTCTGAATCTTTTGAACTAAGTGAATGTGATCGGACCCTAACCTCTCCATGCTTCCTACCTCAAACTCTATCTCTCCAAGTCATATGCACTCTATTGAAACTGTCGAATGTCTTCACTTCATCCTTGTCAGAAGAAGACACAGAGACAAACTTTAAAACAGCTTTCAATGTTTTTCCATCAACTAGAATTCCGGAGAAGTAGGAACGACTCCCGACAAACCAGGCGTGCGTGGGGTGAAACTGCCCCCACAATTCCGCATGCTGGCCACGTACTGATCAGATGCGAATCGCCAGGGGCACCTGAGTAATAGCGCAGTGCCGCCCATATCCCTATAAGTACACGTTTCACTGCGGTCATTATCTCTTCTTCCTCCCTCGCACAAGCCCTAGCACCACCGCTAACTCTCGACGACGCCGGCGACGAAGTGCTTCACTGCCGCGACTTCTCCGACGCTGTTCTCACGCCGACCGCGGACACCAGTCTTTCCGCCGTCGTCCTAAGTGTCTTCCATCGCCAAGTTAGGGCACGGAGGATCGAACTGCTCGGCCTCACCTCTCCTCTCGTCTAGCAGTTCTACGTCTGGTAAATAACAAGCTTTTTACAGCCTCTTTTGATCCTATTGATCCATCACTTTCTGCCAAAAGAGGTTTCTATTCCTTCAAGTTTCATTCCTCTTGTCTGAATCTCATAACTTGCCTAGCATATTCACTTGTTCTTCATGAAGTAGTTAGATTCCTCACTTGTACTGATCCATGGGTTCGTACAAATCTGGAACCAACTTCTTTTCTATAAAGTGAATGTCTTCGCATGATGAGGTCAATGTCTTCTACACTGATTTATCTTCAAAATCTTCTGAGAATGCATATGACCTCTTCCCCTTCCCTCGCACCTTAATGCTGTCACAGGTACATGTCCGTGGGAGAATCTTTTGGTTCTCATAGTCTGCATTCATTTGCAGAATTCCTACAGCGTCACATCAATTCACCCGAAGCAAGTTCCTGTTGGTCAAGCAAAAGGAAGCCTTTGAAGCCTTTGAAACCTTTGAAACTTTTGAAGCCTTCCAAGTTAAGCTTCATGGCATCCGTGAAACCATCAAGGAAGGGAGGCAGACAGAGACGGGGTGACACATCAAAGGATCTGCCTGAAGATTTGGCAGAAACGTACCAAACAGATCCTGAAGAAACCTATGCTCAGCGCAAGACACGAATCCAATGGATTCGCAGGTATTGGGCAGAGCAGTGGTTCCTATACCGCTTCGTCACCAAAGAATATGCAGAGAAGTGCGCCATCAAGCGGCCATGGGGAGATGCCTTGTACAAGAACCTCGTACCCCGAACCAGAGACGAAGCCATTGCTCAAGGTTTCTTTCCATGCATGGTCAGGGGACAACAGCCAGCTGATGCACATCCATCGTCCCTTCTTTGGTGTCGCGATGACACTCTGTTCAAGCGCAACTTCCAATTTGCCCAGAACTCTGCGAAGCAAAACAAGAAGGAGTTTGGATTGGACTTCAACCCTGGTCCCTCCAGACCAAGGGCAGATGGCACACGCGACGCTAATCCCAATGTCATCGGGCCATTTGCCAATCTCGATGGCCTCATCACTCACATTATAGTCCAAGGGACTGCCGTGAACAACCCTCCAGCAGACACTGAGTCTGATGATGCTCCTGCTGCCCCAGAGCCAAAGCAGATGAAGAAGAAGCCAAAAGCTTCCAAGCCAGTCGCCTCCCCCAAGATCTCCAAAGCGAAGCCATTGGCCACTGCACCTCCTGAAGCCAGTGTGCAGTCTGAAGGCTTATCAAGAGTCTCCAAGCCTCAAGAAGCAAAGAAACCACAGCCACACACCAGCAAAGAGCTAACTGTCGCTGTCGTTCTTCGCTGCGAAGCCATTGATCTGTCCAGTGACGAAGATCTTGGTGATGACGCTCTTGAGCAGCTCATCAAGAGCAAGGAGGAGGCTGAAATCTTCAACAATCTGCCTCTGTTCGATGCAAAAATCATCCACAACTTCATAGATGAGTGGTTTGACACGCCCAACATCAGCTTTGATGATCTGCAGCTGCCCATTGGCCTCAGCGTAGCCTTCCAAGGAGCTATCGCTTCAGAACTCGCTATTGCCCAGCGCATCGTGGAACTGAAGCAAAAGATAGATTTCGAGAAGGCTCAGTTTAAACAGAACATGGCCACGCTCAGCATCCAAGAGATCAAAGACTTCAAGCTCATGCTGCATGAGCTGAAGGAAAACTTCATGCAGAAACGTGCCGAGGCTCAGGGGTCACGCGAGCGCATGAAGAATTTGGCTGATCTCTGCGTACAGGCCTACAATGAGGCCGAGAAGCGAAAGGCACTTGGGCGTCCCGGCATCGACCCCAGGATGGCCGCCAAGAAAAAGAAGACGCCCACCGTGGCTGAAGAAGAGGCCCCACGCCAAGAAGCTATTCCAATTGTCTTCCCCACCGCCAAGCCTAGCTCGAAGCCAAAGCGCTCACCCGCTTCAGAGCTTAAGAAGATAAGGATAGCCGAAGCTAAAGCAAGGAAGAGGAAACACTCTGAAGCCTCTCCTTCAGACCCCGCCACCAAGAAGCGCAAGTCCAAGAAGTCTCGGGCTCCTCCCACAGAGCCCTTGATAGTTGAACCCCTTTCCGTTCGCCGTCCTAATGAAGATCGTCAGATGACCGTCCATGAGCCTGCTCTCACTGAGGCTCAGCGTGATGAAGACATTCCAGCAGCCGACCCCACCGCTGCTGAAGACATTGGTCTCGAAGACAATGTACAAGATGATGCAGTCCTTCCTCAGCTCGAATCGAGTGAATTGCTCAGCATTGGTCGTCCCCTGACGCCAATCACACAAGATGCATCGTGGGCAGATCGCCCACAGGAGGAAGAGGATGAGCCCCAGCCCACTGCAGCTCCACCTGCGTCGCCTGCATTCCGTAGGCTTCGCAGAGGACCAAGGGCTCAGACTGCTGACGACATTCCGGCTGCATCAGCCGAAGCACAAGCAGAAGAGCATGAAGAACCTCAAGCTCCATCTTCCCCACACCAGCAAGAAGAAATTCTCAAGGAGGCTGACACCATGCGGCTGCCACACATAATACTGAAGCATTTGTGGAGCCAGACCAACCAACAGCTTCAAAAGATACTGAAGCAACTGCCTCTGATCCTTCTGTGCCTGTGTCTGCTGCCGGACCACAGTTCAATTATCATATTGCGCACAGGCCCCAGGTACAGAAGCCAATCCCACGACTGCCAAGGTTCCCAGGCCCAGTCACTGCTCCTGGCTCCTTCAATGTCAATAGCTTCAGGGCAGACAACACTTTCTTCAACCGCTCCAAGAACCCTTACTCAAGGGAAAAGATTGTGTCAGATAGGTTCTGGAGCTACCCACAGCGCAGCTACTACTCTTGTGTCCTCTACAATCAGAACCGTATCTTTCCACATCAGCGCCTTGAAGTTGAAGCTTTTGCTGGTCTGCCTGGTCTGGAAGAAGCCTTGGATTGCTTCAAGCAAGTTGGCCTGCTGCCGTTTGTCACGGATGAAGAGCACTGGAACGAAGAGCTTCTGCTTCAGTTCTATGCAACATTGCACATCAAGGGCTACAACAGAGATCCGAAGACTTGGGTCCTGGAGTGGATGACCGGCAACGTCCATCATGAAGCCAATGCGTTTGATATCATTGAGCTCACCGGCCTACCCACTCCAGGCGAACACTTCGAAGAAGGCTGCCAACTCCATACTGAAGCAGTTGAGAGCATATTTCAGCGACCTGAGCCAAATATGAGTCAAATGCTCTCAATGATGAAGCCATTGCCTTCTGACGCACCTTACCCAACGGAGTTCTTCGTTGAAGACTTAGAGTACCTGCCGAGAACCATCTATCACATCATCAGGCGGACTCTATGGCCCATTAAGGGGCACTCTCGATATGCCAAGGTTGAAGGTGCCATGAAGACTCTCATCTTCTGCATCCTACACGGCAAATGCTTCAATGCCCAGGATCTCTTCATTCGTCAACTTGCTGCGTCTGGCTAAGATCTCTTTGGTCTGAAGATTTATGCTCCATGGGTTATGAGGCTAATCAAGCTCCACTCTGCGATATCATATCAGCCCTCAGCCCGCAACCACAGAATCTTCCTACCCGATGTGGACACCTCTGCTGAGCTATTTATCCTGAGCCTGCCAAACAACCACTAAGTCTTCAGAATGCAGAACACCAAAGCTTCACTCAACATGATGAAGGTGTTGAAGCCATTTCCAGAGTCTATGCAATGGCTGGCACCACACGTGCCCCTGCATCCACTGAAGCCACTGACAGCGAAGCTGGGCAGAGACCCAAGAAACGCACTCGTACACTCACTGATCGTGAACTTCTTGTGGCTCTGCATCAAAAGCAAGATAGGCATCACGACTGGCTCAAGAGGCAGATGCACAGTCTCATGCAAGACGTCAATCGCATCAGGAATCTGGCCACCAAGAACGCCTTCGTAGCACACGAAACCTGTCGCCGCACTTGGAAAGGCCTCACTATGATGTGCACTGAAGCTGAATTGCAAGAGGATGGCTTCAAGGAGCGTTTCAAGTTTGACTCCACACCCCCCAGACGAGCTGTGTTGCGTGGGACTCCTTCACTTGAAGAATCTGAGTTCTCTTCCTCTGTTGCCACCGTGACGGGGAAGATCATTGAGGAAGAAGACGACGCCACATCATCGCCAATGTCTTCACCGCGCGTCGTCACTGCCCCAAGCTCGCCTGCACCACCAAACGTCACCACCGACCCTGCTGCGCCTGGGAACGCATAGAAAACTCTATGTCTTCAACCCTTTTTGGTCATCACTGACAAAAGGGGGAGAAGCATATGATATTTATAGTCTTCAAGCGGGTCAATAATATGGGCGGGTGCTTTATATTTTGCATTTTTCTTCGTGTTTACAACTCTCGTTTTGCTACTTTTGGTTCTTTGAGTTGTAACACTTAAACTTGATGGTCGTCTGCTACTATGTTTGCCACTGTGTTCTTGCGAAGATAAATTCCGCATGTACGACGATAATTTCCGCACTCTTATCATTTCGCAGACGTCCATTTTTCATTATGCATATCATTATCTTCATATATCTTTACGTGCATGATGGATTGTCATCATAAGTTGAAGCGGATTCCCACAAATACAACCTGCTGTGTGCATTTGCATTCCGGAAGCAAATCACTTAATATGCACATCTTCAGGGGGAGCCCTTGCAGCTTATGAAGACAATTCCTTTACAATTTCACAAATTATATTCCCCGTTGAAAACTTCAACTAGTTTGTCATCAATCACCAAAAAGGGGGAGATTGTAAGTGCATCTAGTGCCACCCCTAGTTGATTTTGGAGTATTGACGACAAACCTAGTTGAGGGACTAATGTGTTTGTGAGAATTGCAGGATAACACAGGTAGAAGTCCCTCATTGATTCGGTTTAGCTACCAGAGATGACCCCCAAAAATTGTACGAAGACATTGAAGACAATGGTGGTTCATGAAGACATTCGTGTCGAAGACAATGACATATGAAGACTCCCCATGAAGCTTTTGGAACTCGAAGACTTAGATCCTTCGTAGCTTTACTTTATTCATGTTGTGTCATAGGAACCACCGTACTGTTAAGTGGGGTCCAAGAAAACCAGTCAGGATGACTGAAGTGATGCCTAATTCAAATCCTATGTCTTCGAGTGAAGACAATAAGAGAAAATCTTGTCCAGAGTCAGACAAGTCAGCTTTACTTGCAGCCCAAGTAAAGTTGCCGTGAGAGTTCAAAATCCGACCGTTAGTACACGTGTCAGTTCCTTAGTGACCCAGGGTCATTTCGGACAAATCAGGTCAGGGTTGCCAAGTGGCTATAAATAGTCCACCCCCACAACCATAAACGGTTGGCTGCTCAGATTTCAGTGCACGGCTTTTGTCGTTTGAGAGCAACCCACCTCGAAGCCTTTGAGAGAAAATCCTTAGTGAGGAGAAAAGCCCTAACCACCCAGAGCCAGAGTAATTGGGCATCACTTAAGTCTTCTTGTCTGAGTGATCTGAAGACTTATTACACTTGAGGACTGTGCATCCTCCAGACGGTTAGGCGTCGCGTTCTGAGCATCCAAGAGGAATTGTGGATTGCCGGTGAACGAAGTCTGTGAAGGTTTGGGAGTCTACCTTGAAGACTTACCAGAGTGATTGGGCGGGGTCTGAGTGACCTTAGCTCAAGGAGAAAACGGTGAGGACTGGGTGTCCTGAGCTGCGTGTTCAGGACTGGGTGTCCGGGACTGTGTGTCCTTTGGTTTAAATACCTAGCCGCTCCAACCAGACGTATAGTTGTCACAGCAACTGGAACTGGTCCAACACATCATTGTCTTCAACGTGTCACTGGTTTCATCTTCACCTCCCTTTACTTACCAGTACACATTGTGAAGCTATTGCATGCCTGCTTAATCTTCTGTCTTCACAACCTGACTGTATGATCTGTTTGGCTTCATAACTTCTTCCAACCTGATCCTCATTACACTGAAGCTATTTGTCTCTGTGCTTTCACTGTACTGTATATTTGACTATGGCTTGCGTTGTGTAATCTACCTTCCGCTGCATAGTGATAGGCTTCAAGTCTGTTTGTCTTCATAACTTCCACGTTTTGAAGACTTTCTTAAAAATCGCCTATTCACCCCCCCTCTAGTCGATATAACGCACTTTCAAGCTTCCAGGAATGCCTCCTTACCGGCCAGTTGAATTCATCACTGATCTTGTGCCTGGCATGGAACCTGTTTGCAAACGTCCTTACAAGTTTGGACCAGAAGAGTTGAAGGAGCTGAAGAAACAACTCGATATACAAGAGCGTGTGGGTCTGATCCGACCAAGTTCTTCTCCTTGGGGTTGTGGTGTTCTTTTTGTCAAGAAGAAAGATGGCACGGACCGACTTTGTGTGGACTACCGCCCATTGAACAAAAATTCAATAAAGAACAAGTACCCACTTCCCAACATCAATGAGCTTTTCGAACAACTCAAAGGTGCTCAAGTATTCTCCAAGCTTGACCTCCGTATGGGCTATCATCGGATTCACATTCGTGAATAAGATATGCCCAAGACAGTATTCAGAACAAGCTATGGTTCCTATGAATACATTGTCATGTCTTTCGGCCTTGTCAATGCTCCTCCAACGTTCTCTCGCATGATGAACTTCATCTTCAACCCTTACACAAATGACTTCGTCTTGGTGTATCTTGATGATATTTTGGTCTTTTCCTAGAACAAAGAGGATCATGCCAAGCATTTAAGATTGGTGCTGGACAAACTCAGAGAACATCAGTTCTATGTGAAGTTTTCTAAGTGCGAGTTTTGGCTCGATGAGGTTCTCTACCTTGGGCATATCATCTCCGCCAAGGGCATAGCGGTTAATCCTGAGAAGGTGTCTGCAATTGTGAAGTGGGAGCCGCCTCAGAATGTGAAGCAGCTCCGCAGCTTTCTTGGGCTCGCAAGCTATTGTCGAAGATTCGTTAAGAATTTCTCTAAGATCGTGAAGCCTCTTTCCAACCTCCTCCAGAAGCATGTGAAGTATGTCTGGATACCTGAATGTGACGTCGCTTTCAACACCCTCAAAGAGAAGTTAGTCATAGCTCCGGTTCTGACTCCTCCTGATGAATCCAAACCATTCGAGGTTTTCTGTGATGCTTCCCTTCAAGGTCTAGGTGTTGTTTTAATGAAAGAGAAGGAAGTTGTGTCCTATACCTCTCGCCAGTTGAAGCCCAATGAAAAGAACTACCCCACTCATGACCTCGAGTTGGCGGCAGTTGTCCATGCTCTTTTAACATGGAGACATCTCTTGTTGGGAAGGAAAGTGGACATCTTCACTGATCATAAGAGTCTCAAGTACATCTTCACTCAACCCAACCTCAACCTCAGGCAGACTCGTTGGGTCGAGATGATTCAAGTGTATAATCTAAGTATTGAATACACTCCAGGCAAGGCCAATGTCATTACTGACGCTTTGAGCAGGAAGGCTTACTGCAACAGTTTGATTCTCAAGCCCTTCCAACCGGATCTTTGTGAAGCTTTCCGCAAACTTAATCTCCAAGTTGTTCCTCAAGGATTTCTTGCAAACCTCCAAGTCTCTCCTACTTTGGAAGATCAAATTTGTGAGGCACAACTTCTTGATGCCACGGTGAAGAAGGTGAAGATTGGGATTGCCAAGAGCCAACCCAAGTACAAGTGATGTTGCCTTGATGACAAAGATACTCTATTCTTCGATGATCGCATTGTTGTTCCTAAGGGTGACCTTCATAAAGTCATTATGAACGAGGCTCAAAATTCACTCCTATCTATTCATCCTGGAAGTATAAAGATGTACCATGACCTCAAGCAGTCATATTGGTGGACTCGAATGAAGCGAGAAATTGCTCAGTTCGTGAATGAATGTGATGTGTGTAGAAGAGTGAAAGCAGAACACCAACGACCAGCTGGTCTCCTCCAACCTATTTCCATTCTAGAATGGAATTTTGATCGTATTGAGATGGACTTCATGACTGGATTTCCCAAGTCCAAGCGTGGCAATGATGCCATCTTCGTCGTCATCGACAAGCTTACTAAAGTGGCTCTTTTTCTTCCTATCAAAGAATCTATCACAGCAGCTCAGTTGGCAGAGCTATATATCTCCAGGATTGTCTCCTTGCACGACATTCCGCAGTTGATATCTTTAGATCATGGAAGCATTTTTACTTCTCAGTTCTGGGATTCCATCCGGAAGGCCATGGGCACCAACATTCGTTTCAACACAGCCTTTCATCCTCAAACTAGTGGACAAGTCGAGCGAGTAAATCAAATTCTTGAAGATATGCTCAGGGCTTGTGTCATTTCTTTCGGTATGAAGTGGGAAGATTGTCTTCCATATGCCGAGTTCTCCTACAACAACAGCTTCCAAGCGAGTTCAGGCAAGGCCTCATTCGAGATTCTCTATGGCAGAAAGTGACGTACTCCTCTTAACTGGTCAGAGACGGGTGAACGCCAACTTCCTGGCAATGACTTGATGACAGAGGCTGAAGAAATGTGCAAAGTCATTCGTGAAAATATCAAAGTTGCGCAATCGCGCCAGAAGAGTTACTATGATAGCAAGCATCGTGACTTGGATTTCGAGATAGGAGACCATGTCTACCTTCGCGTCTCTCTAATGAAATGTACTCGTCGCTTCGGTATCAAAGGGAAGCTTGCCCCTAGATACGTGGGTCCTTTCAAGATCATTGGCAAAAGAGACGACCTCGCCTATCAACTTGAGCTCCCGTCCAACTTTGCAAATGTGCACGACGTGTTTCACGTGTCACAGCTTCGCAAGTGTTTCAAGACTCCTGACTGCACCATCAACTTCGAAGAGATTGATCTCCAAGAAGACCTGTCTTATCATGAGCATCCCATTGCTATTCTTGAAGAATCTGAGTGCAAGAATCACAATAAGTCTATGAAATTCCTAAAAGTGAAGTGATCACATCATTCCGACCGAGAAGCCACCGAGGAACGCGAGGACCACCTTCATTTCGAATATCCGGAGTTTTTCCAGTCCAAGATCTCGGGATGAGATCCTTTCGTAGTGGTGGAGTATTGTAACGCCCCGTATGTAACTTGCCGCATTTGTATTCCAACTCTTGCCAATTTCGGCTCTAAGTTATGATATTCCGTCGTGGTTGGGTTTTGTCTTTGTTTTGCATTTTGTTCATGTCATGCATCTCATATCATGTCATCATCATATATTGCACATTCATCTCATTTGTTTGCCAGGCTTACCTTGTCTTATTGCATTTGTGCCTCTTGTCATTTTGCATTGCATCCCCCATCATGTGCATCGTGTGGTGTGTTGACATGCTTGTTTTTGCATGCTCCATGGGTGATCCATGCACCATCACTTCGTCTACCCCCTTCTTCCATTTTTTTGCAAGTTCCATATTCAACTACTCCATTAATGCTCCTTTTCCCCCTTTGAACCTGGCACCATGTACCCAGCATCTCTGTCAAATTTCATCACAATTGGAGTTGCTTTGGTTAGGTTCAAAAATGCATCAAGTTTGAATAAATTTGGAACTTGTTTTATTTTTCTGCCTCTAAAAATATCCAAAGCAATTTTGTAAAATGGTGCAATATTCCAAAAGCTTGGGGACATTTTTATTTTTACCAAACTCTTCTTCTATGTCCCTGGCCTTTTCCTTTTGTCTTTCTGTCTAAAGAAATTGCAAAAAGGGAAAAGGCTATAGCAGCAGCATCCACAACGCACCACTTGGGCCTCTCCCTCACCTGCATCCCAGCCCACGCAGTAGCAGCAGCCCAGCAGCAGCCCGCAAATCACCCCGGTTCCTTTCTCACTCGGCTTACCCAACCCTCACTTGCACTCGTCCTGCGTGGCAGCATAGGGCCCATCTGTCAACAGGGAGGCTGTAGCGCTCACCCCCTTTTCTTCCACCTGTCCTCCCCTGCTTTACACGTCGTCCGCCATGGCCATGGTGGCCGAGCCCGCCGTGCCCGCATCCCTATAAGAACCCCCCCTCGGCGTCCACACCTACTCCTCTAGGGTTTCCCCTTCACCGCCGCCACCCAGGGGACTTCCCCTTCTCTCTTTTCTCCTTCCCCGTGAGCCCCAAGCATGGCTGAGAGCACGCTCGTCGTCGTCGCCGTCCCTCCGGTCACCTCTAGTCGCCTTCTTCAAGTCCATCTCCTTCCCCGTCGTCCCCGTCATCCTCGGCGTCCGTTACATCGTCAAGGGAGTCATCAAGTCTGCGCTTGGCTTCCTCCGTTGCTCCCACCTTCTTTGCGCTCAGAGTTCACGCCGAGGTTCATAGGTCGACCGCGTCGCCGCCGGCTCATCTCCGTCGACCTTGCCGTGTCCTAGGTGAGCTAGGTAACCCCTTTTCCGTCCCTGTTTCTTCTCGCGCCCTCTAGTTCACCGTAAGCGTAGTCTGAACTGTTAGTGAAGATGATGTTGTAGCTTGCCAACCTCGCGCATCCTCGCTCCGGATCCTTGTTGCGCTTCGATGCGCGTACGCACCCCCGCAGTGCCTTGCCGCAGCTGTCGTGCGTTTTCTCCCCTGCATGCCTCACCATGGCCCCGAGCCGAGCGCGAGCTCGTGCTCGAGTGTCCGCTCACTCACAAGCCGCCTCCACCCGCTCGCTGGAGTCCCCACATGTTCCCGCACGCCCGTTGTTGCTCTACTCAGTGAGCCACGCCTCCTAGCTCGTCGCCGCCATTGCCGGTGATCTCTGTGTCGCTAGAGCCAAGGGTCGGCCTTCTGGCCATTGTTCAAAAGAGGCCAGATGCTAAGCTGTCCATGAACACGCTCGTAGCGCAGTGGTTAGCCTAGTCGTTTGCATATGGGAGACCAGGGTTCGATCCCCGCGGCCGCGGTTAAAGCCCCCCATTTGTTTTTGCAACGCTTGTGAGTATGACAGGCCAACCCCACATGTCATCCTCACCCCCTTTTTTTCTTTCTTTCGTTCCAGCGTTTTCCATTTCTGGAAAGCTACCTTATTCCAAATCAGGCATGTCCATTTCTGGACGTTTCCAAATAAGGAAATGCCATTTCTGTCAGTTTCCTTTTTAGGCAGCTTTTCACTTGTAGCTTTTGTGATGATTTTTCTACAGTAACCTATACATATTATATATGTTTTTGGGGTAGAAAAATCCCACCAATCCAGTGGTGGCATTGTTTTTTTAATTTGAGCAAGTTCATGAACATGTCATTTTACATCATTTCTTTGTGATTTATTTCAAGCATGCTATGAGGTTGTTTGGCACACGTCTAGCTTCATCTTCATGCCTACTCCATGATAGTATTTATTCCATGTCTTTTAGTGCACTATGCTGGGTGAGAAAATCATGCCAAGTTGCTATTATAATCTGCTTTTGCCATGTCCTGTAATTCCGCTAAGTCTGAAACTGTTAATAAAACTTGCTATGTTTACATGGGTGCCATCATATTTTCTGTGCCCTTTTGGTTTATGGTTAGTAAGGGACTTTTGTTATAAGGTTTGAGTAGATTCATGGCATGCATTTGTTTGCTATGTTAAGTTCCTGTAGCATGTTGTTAACTTGCTCTAAACATTGCTTCCTGATATTAATTCCTGCCATGTTAGCATTTTTACAAAGTCTGTGATGCTGATATCTTTTGCACTTTTACCATGCTTGTTTGAACTTGCTATTGTGTGATTTAGCTGTAGCTCAGTGTTCATCTTTTGTCAAGCATCTTGAATAGATCACTGCCATGTGCTTTGTTGCTATGTTAGAGTGCAGTAGCTTATTTTCTTGTTGCATTGTAGATGGCATCGTGTTGTTAATCGCAGAATCGTGCCATTATTGTTTAGCTTGCCATTTGCAAACCGTGCATCCGATTCCGGTGATCTTTATATCGATTTCGACCGAAATCAACTCATCTTTCCAGCGGCACACTTGGTTTGCCAAGTTGAGGCCTGGTTCAATCTTTTCCTTCCGGAGCAAGCATATGCATTGCATATTACATCCCGCATATTATGCCATTTTTTGCATCATGTTGCTTCCGCATTGCACCGTGGTTGATTGTGGTTTCTTTTGCTTGTATTCTTGCCTTGGGTAGAGCCGGGAGACGAGTTCGTGATCGAGGAACCCGTTGCGTATGGTTACGAGGATCAAGCTTACGTCAACTCGGAGAACTTTGCAGGCAAGATGACCATACCCTCGAAATCACTTCTATCTTTGTTTGCTAGTTGCTCGCTCTATTGCTATGCCGTGATACCTACCACTTGCTATATCATGCCTCCCATATTGCCATGTCAAGCCTCTAACCCACCTTGTCCTAGCAAACCGTTGTTTTGGCTATGTTACCGCTTTGCTCAGCCCCTCTTATAGCGTTGCTAGTTGCAGGTGAAGATTGGAGTTTGTTCCCTGTTGGGACATGGATATTCTTGGGATATCAATATTATATCTTGTTTACTTTGATGCACCTATACACTTGGTAAAGGGTGGAATGCTCGGCCTTATGCCTGGTGTTTTGTTCCACTCTTGCCGCCCTAGTTTCCGTCATACCGATGTTATGTTCCTTGATTTTGCGTTCCTTACGCGGTTGGGTTATAATGGGAACCCCTTGATAGTTCGCCTTGAATAAAACTCCTCCAGCAAGGCCCAACCTTGGTTTTACCATTTGCCACCTAAGCCTTTTTCCTTGGGTTCTGCGGACTCAAGGGTCATCTTTATTTTAAACCCCCGGGTCAGTGCTCCTCTGAGTGTTGGTCCAACCTGTCAGCAGCCGGTGACCACCAGGGGCAACTCTGGGTTGGCCTACTGGAATCTTGGACAATCCGGTGTGCCCTGAGAACGAGATATGTGCAGCTCCTATCTAGATTTGTCGGCATATTCAGGCGGCTTTGCTGGTCTTGTTTTACCATTGTCGAGATGTCTTGTAACCGGGATTCTGAGTCTGGTCGGGTCGTCCTGGGAGAAGGAATATCCATCGTTGACCATGAGAGCTTGTGATGGGCTAAGTTGGGACACCCCTGCAGGGTTTTGAACTTTCGAAAGCTGTGCCCGCGGTTATGGGCAGATGGGAATTTGTTAATATCCGGTTGTAGAAAACTTGACACGTAACTTAATTAAAATGATTCAACAGCGTGTGTAGCCGTGATGGTCTGTTTTCGGCGGAGTACGGGAAGAGAACACGGTCTCGTGTTATCCTTGAACGTAAGTAGTTCTAGGATCACTTCTTGATCATGATAGCTTATCGACCATGCCTTGCTTCTCTTCTCGCTCTCATTTGCGTAAGATAGCCACCATATATGCTAGTGCTTGCTGCAGCTCCACCTCACTACCTTTTCCTACCCATGAGCTTACATAGTCTTGATCGCGAGGGTGTGAGATTGCTGAGTCCCCGTGACTCACCGATTACTTCCAAAACTAGATGCAGGTGCCGATGATGCCAGTCCAGGGGATGCGACCGAACTCAAGTGGGAGTTCGACGAGGATTCAGGACGTTACTATGTTTCCTTTCCAGACGATCAGTAGTGGAGCCCAGTTGGGGCGATCGGGGATCTTATGCATTTGGGGTTGTCTTTATTTTGGTTCTGTAGTCGGATCTTGATTGTATTCTGGATGATGTAATGCTATATTTATGTATTGTGTGAAGTGGCGATTGTAAGCCAACTCTTTATCTCTATCTTATTCAGTACATGGGATGTGTAAAGATTACGCCTCTTGCGACATGCCTACTATGCGGTTATGCATCTAAGTCGTGCTCCGACACGTGGGAGATATAGCAGCATCGTGGGTGTTACACCCCATGTCCTCACGTGGGTGAAGCACGCGATGACGGACAGTGCCAGAGGCCGTGCCAGCAGGCGCGGATGAAGAGGGTTTCCTCTTTGGT
Organism: Triticum monococcum; assembly: GCA_034509565.1. Taxonomy (NCBI): domain Eukaryota; kingdom Viridiplantae; phylum Streptophyta; class Magnoliopsida; order Poales; family Poaceae; genus Triticum; species Triticum monococcum. Next base: position 253,192,553 of record CM067845.1, read on the forward strand.
GTTAAGGGAGCAAGGCCAGCACGCCGGTACCCAAAGAAATCTACAAAGGTTGTCGGATCAGTGCAAGAGGACCAAGACGACGGGCGCGCAGGACGGAGGTCATCACGGAGCCCACCGGCGCATCATGGATGGAGGCTTTGTAGGGAAAGACCGCCTTCAGGATACACTGCGCCCCTATTCCCCTTGCAAATTTCCATTGTGTGGCAACCCTTCCCGCCAAGGTTTTCGGGGGGACAGGACTAAGGCATGTGTAAAAGAGGGGCAGGGACCTCCCATATAGGTGGACCATTCTGGCTCTCCAGCCCTTGTACTCTTCTCGCCACCACCATAATAACCCACAAACCAAGCAGGAGTAGGGTTTTACACTGCAAGGTAGCCCGAACCTGGGTAACCGTCGTGTCTCTAGCCGTCCCCACTAGCTCGCTCCGTCGTGGCTTCTTGTAGGAAAGCGTAGGGCATCAAGAACAAACACACCCCAAAGTTCGAACCTTCGGGTTCCTGAAGCCCCGACTCCGACACTTGGCGCGCCAGGTAGCGGTGTGTCGCTTTCCTATGCTCCATTCCGACTTCCACTTCGCCATCTCCATGACTGACACTAGCTGTGTGCGCCGAGCGCCGGGCCGCTCGCGTCGCCCAGACGGCGCTTATGGACCGTGACGACCGCCGCCGCCCTGCCGGGGCCGCGGCTGCCACTTCCACTGACCCTGCCGCCCACAAGCATCATGACTCCTCCATGCACCCATCTATGCAGCCGGACGGCCGCACCACTATGGCCTCTTCCTCCCTCGTCTGCCGCGGGCCACCGAAAGCGCACGTTGCGCTGCTCATGGCGTGTGAGCTACTCTGCTAGTGCCCGGCCAACGCCTGGCTTGGCCGCATCACCAAGGTCATTAACTTCGCCGGTGATGCCCCCACACCCTCACTCGCTTTGCCCTCCACCTTCTCGTGCTGGGGACGTGTCGCATGGCTCGCCTCCAACACCTCCCTTGCGCAGCGACCTCGGCGGGCCTCAGTGTGATGCGCGTCCATGCGACCCGTCCCGTGGAGCACCCCCGCTGGCCCGGCACGAGGCCCACTGCCAGATCGTTCACCGCGTGCTGCCTGATGCATGTGTGCTCCTCGAGCAACAGCGCCAGTGCCAACACTAGATCGTCCAAGAAGTCACGGAGGCCAGGAGCCAGAACCGTGCCGCCCTCGCGCGCGGCGTCCATACAAGCGGCGTGTGCTGCCGGGCCTTCACCCACGAGCTGCGTCGGGTGTTCTGGCCTAGCAAGTTCAAGCCAGAGTTGCCCCCATGCTACGATGGCATTCCCGACCCCGCAGAGTTCCTCCAGCTCTACGCGCTGAGCATCAAGGCGGCGAACGGTGACGACAAGGTCATAGCAAACTGGCTCCCCATAGCCCTCAAGGACGTCGCGTGCTCCTGGTGTCGTGGATCTAAGACTGACAGTAGAATGGGGGGTAGGTATGAGGAGGCAAGATCCTAGCTATGGAGTAGTTGTACGCACGAGTTTTACGAGTTCAGGCCCTTCTCGGAGGAAGTAACAGCCCTACGTCTCGGTGCCCTGAGGTGGTCGACTGGATTATATGTGTGTGTGTGTGTTTACAAAAGTGCGAACCCTTGTCCCAGAGGAGGGGGTGGCTTATATAGAGTGCGCCAGGACCCCAGCTCCCTTCCGTTACACAGGGTTCAATGTTCATAAAGGTGGGGTGTTACTGGTAACGTCTACAATAAAGTGTTATAAATGCCCATAATGCTATGGTTTAAGTCGCGACCATTGCAGAGTGGAGGGCTTCTCGTCTTCTTGTGGTCGAGTGTCTTCAAGGTGGTTGAGTGTCTTCAAGGAAGTCGGGTGAGCACATCTTCATGGTCGAGTGGATGATATTTTCTCTTCGACTGCTTCTGATTTTTTGTAAAGATGTCCTCGGGGAGGGTATGCTGGACAGGTCCATGACCCTACCCTAGGTACATAGCTTCATCATTAGCCCCCGAATGCATCAGGTTTCGAATGAGGAAGGGGTTGAGAACATTTCCGACCCACTCTTTGTGCTATGAATATGCCTTGTCCTAAAACAATGAGTTGAGGAGACAACGTCGACTCCTTTCTCAGTAGCCTTGGTCCATTCTTGGTTGTTGTTGAGTGAACTTTCATGGTTGAATTCCGAATGATGATGTAGAGGGTGTTTGTCTTCAGTCTGACAGGTTGTTCCGCTCTCCGTGGATCTCGCGGGATTCGAATTTTGGGAAGCGCGCCAGACAGGAGGAAACGAGGTCATCGGGACGGATTACGTAAGTCTCCTCGATCCCCGAGCCACCTTTTTCGCCACGTACTACGCGCGCGACTGTGCGGGATTTGTTTAGATCGCTTGGGTCCACTAGTCAGTCACTCGGCGGAAGGTCTTATAAAAGGTCTCGGGCCAGGCCTCTGCTCCGCACGCCACCAGTCTCTCTTCCCTTTCTCCCGATCTCTCCGCCACTCTCGCTTCCGCCTCGTCGCCGGACCTCCGCTCGATCTTGATCTGCCACCATGGGGAAGGATAAGACAGCGGCGCTGGAACGTGCGAAGAAGGCGACCGCGAAGGCGTAGGGCAAGCGGACCAGCCGGGGTGGATCCTCGTCGAGGTCCGGCCTGCCGGCAGGCTGGATCCAGGGCGACTGGATCCGCTCGGGAATCACACAGGACGACCTCGACGACCTGGTGGAGGGGGGATTGATCCCCCACAAGTCGGCTCGGCTCCCGGGGGACGAAACTAAGCCGCAGCCTAGAGAGGGTGAGTGTGTCCTCCTAGCAACCCACGTAGATCGCGGATTCTCGCTGCCTCCCCACCCTTTCTTCCGGGGTTTTGGGAACTTCTTTGGGGCTCAGATCCACCACTTCACTCCGAACACCATAGTCTATCTGGCCTCTTTCGTGTCCATGTGCGAAAACTTCTTGGGCTGTCAACAGCACTGGGGGCTTTTCAAACACATCTTCACTTGCCGTTCCCAGTCAGTCAACAAGGCCAAGTCGAGTGACGAGAGGACGCGGGTGATCCAGATGTGCGGTGGTTTGGGGATCCAGATGAGGAGCAAGAGTACTTTCCCAGCGATGATCCTTCCTGACTCGGTCCGAGGCTGGCAGTCAATTTGGTTTTACTGCAAGGATCAGCCAACCCCTGGCCAGTTGACTAGACTTCCTCCTTTCTCCTTGGCTCGAGTGGAGAAGCCTGCTCCCCTGAAGGTAGTTCCAGAAGAGAAGGCGCAGGTCAAGGAGCTGGTCGAATGGGTCGTCCAGCTTGTCCGCGAAGGATTGACCGGGATGGATCTGCTAGAGGTCTTTCTCAGTCGACGCATCCAACCTCTTCAGGCGCACGATCATCCGATGTGGATGTACTCTGGGCTCGAAGATACCACTCGGATCCACCCGGAGGAGGTCAGCGAGGATATCTTGGAGAACTGGTTGAGGGGAATCACTGGCAACAAAGACAATCCTCGGGGATCTAGGAGGGTGATTCCATTCGACAACTCGCGCCAGCCGGAGCAGGTATATTTCTGTTTTATCAAGTATCTTTCCGATTCACCATGTGATGTACCGTTTGTGGTCGACTGAATGTCTTTTGATTGTTATCCTTTCAGGCCCTCATTGAAATGTACTCGATGCCCAACGGAGTGCAGGACCCCAGCGCTGAAGAAGAAGGGAGCGGGGGCGAGAGTGGCGAGGAGCATTCGGAAGACGAGGAGGACGAGGAGAGCGATGAATCGACCGATGAGGAAGAAGTCGACTCACCTCCTCGCAGGGAGAGGAGGTCCAAGCACACTCATGACCCGGCACGCGCTCCGGACTTGGTGGCTGCGCCGATCGGGCAATCCTCGAAGCGCCCCACGACGTCTTCCCCGACGCCGACTGAGAAGGCTCCAAAGCAATCCAAGGTCGCGCCGCTTCCAGCGCCGAAAGTGCCGAAAGCCATCTCTTCCAAACTGCCCAAAGCTTTGCCTCGGATCAAAGTGACTGTTCCTACTATCTCCGGGTAACCATCTGACTTGTCCTTTATGTGGATTGAATTAACTGGGTGTAACCGATTGATTGCGGGCCTTTGCAGTGCTGCTACGTCAGGAACCTCTTCATACCAGTACCAGGACAAGGAAATGGAGGATGCGGTGACCTCCAACCCAGGTACGAACTCTTGCAATTTCGATTCTTGATCATTTTGGGGTCGAGTGGTTCACTTGGGGTCGAATGTTCTGTCTTGCAGCTCCACCCAACATCATTGACCTTCCGGACGACGACGAAGATGTGGCTCCTAAGCCTAGGAAGATCAAGAAGGTAACAGCTGGCAGGGTGGCACGACAGGAACCAACTGCAATGCCTCCCGTCTGTCAAGCTAAAGATGCAGGCAGGGCCGCTGTGACGTTCGCTGCACCCTTGCCGAGTGGGCTCCCCAAGCGGTCAACCGCGCTTATGGTTCCTTCAAATATCCAACACCACACCACAGAGCCTCAAGCAGCTGCACCTAGGTCGTCTGCACACTTTTTCACCTGCTACCCCGTCCCAGACAACCAGTCGGAAGCGGTTGCGGAAGCCATTCGACAGGCTGATATGATGATGGAGCGGGTAAAGATAGTGCTGCTCTTCGGGCCAACGTCGAGGTGAGTAGACTTTCCGACTATTTTTGTTCTCAAAAATTATTCTTCTGCACAATCTCCTGTTGTTCGCATTGAATTAGAGAACCCACTGGGTGTTGTTGTCGTTTTTGGTAGTTTCTCTCTTCCACTCGGTCTGGGCGAGTGGGATTAGAACCGGTGGGGGCACGCCTAGTGCACCCACTGGGTGTAGTCCCCGAGACTGCGGTCGACTGCTGGCAGTCAACTGTGGTCTGAGTTCTTCTTTTCTTGACGGCGCAATTGTTCTTTCTCTCTCTCTTTTTTACTCCTTGCACTCGACTCCGGCGGGCCGGGCGAGTGGGATCAGAACCGGTGGGGGCACGCCAAGTGCACCCACTGGGTGTAGTCCCCGAGACCGCGGTCGACTGCTGGCAGTCGACTGGGGTCTGAACAGCTTGTTTTCCAACTTCTTTAGGTTTTATTCATTCAGAAATGAACTGCTTTCAAACCTATCGATTGACCTGTGTCTTGCCTCCTGCAGAAGTCTTGTACTCTTCTCTCCAAGTTTGCCGAACTCGAAGAGAAGCAGAGGCAACTCAACTTAGACTTGGAATTGGCTCAGCAAAATCTGAAAAAAGCTCAAGACGAGGCCACTGGTATGGAAGGTAACTGATTGCCGACTGAATTTCAATATATCTCTTTGATCTCTTTTTTGATTCGATTATTTCTTTTGCAGAGAAAATGAAGTTGGCTCTGGACAAGGACTCGGACCTCACCGCCGCGCAAAAAAGCAGCCCAAGACAAAACCGCTCTCGCAGAGAAGGAGCTTGCTTCAGTCGGAACACTTGAAGGAGAGGTGACTAGACTGACATCTTGTCTTAATGAAGCTAACCGCGAAGTAACCAGCCTGAAGAAGGATAAGGTTGCCCTGAACGAAAAGTTGGAGTCTGCGATCCGCAAGAGGAACGGCACAGAAGCTTATCTAAGGACCCTTGCCAAGAAGCTTTATCTCGTGCATTTCTTTTAATCTGACTGTTCTGATGTTTGCCATCGGATTTTGCTCGATTGATTGAACTGAATCTTGGCTGCAGAACTTTGTCAAGACTTTGACAAAGAAACTGGGAGGGTCGAGACGGGCCTGGACCCTATTGCTTCCCCGGTCTGCGATGAAACAGCGATGAACGTGCTCCGACTGGAGTCCAGTATCGCCAGCGCCACAAGCTACCTCGCACGCCTGGAGGAGGTTGTCTCTCGAATCAACTTGACACTTTGGCCGGAGGCGACGCTTCAGAATGATCTGGAATCTCTGATGACTCGACTGAACGAGATCCCTGACCGAGTGCAAGAATGGAAGAAATCCTCCACCCGGTGTGGTGCTGACGTGGCGTTGTCCCTAGTGCGAGTCCATTGCAAGGAGGTTCATGAAGACAAGCTGGCTGCGATCAAAGTCGCTAACACCAAAAAGCACGACTTCCAGTCCTTCATGGAGACTTTCATTGTTGCTGCCACTCGAATCGCTGATAGGATCGATCTGGACTCATTCGTGGAGCCTGCCAGTCCTCCTCTGGCTGAGTGAACAATCTTATGAAACTTGGATATGCTTTAAATTTGCCTCGGAATGCCGAGTGGTTTCTGTAACCGTTAAACTCCTTCGGGCTTGGTGCCCGAGTACTTTTGATTTGCTGCTTGGAACCTTTTAGTATTTATCTGAATTTGGTTTATCTCCGAATGTGCTTGTGTTTGCCTTCGGATGGACTTTGCTTGCTGCACCTCTTTGTCCTTGCGGATAGGGATGGAGCAGACGTTGTATTTGTGCCGCAGCTCCGAAGGAGAAGGTGGCAGTCGACCTGCACCTCGTCGTCCTTGCGGGTAGGGATGGAGCAGACGTTGTATTTGTGCTGCAGCTCCGAAGGAGAAGGTGGCAGTCGACCTGCACCTCGTCGTCCTTGCGGATAGGGATGGAGCGTACGTTGTATTAGTGCTGCATCTCCGAAGAAGAAGGTTGCAGTCGACCTACACCTCGTCGTCCTTGTGGATAGGGATGGAGCGGACGTTGTATTTGTGCCGCAGCTCCGAAGGAGAAGGTGGCAGTCGACCTGCACGTCGTCGTCCTTGCGGATAGGAATGGAGCGGACGTTGTGTTAGTGCCGCAGCTCCGAAGAAGAAGGTTGCAGTCGACCTGCACCTTGTCGTCCTTGCGGATAGGGATGGGTCTCAAACTTAGGCGAGTACTGGACTGCAGCTAAGCCCCCGAGTGGGAGGGTTGCTCTCCACTCAGTAGGATTTTTCCAAACTTAGGCGAGTGCTGGAGTGCCGTTAAGCCTCTCAGTGAGAGAACTTAGCCGAGTGCTCGACTGCAGCTAAGCCCCCGAGTGGGCGGACTGCTCTCCACTCGGTAGGATTTTTTCAAATGTAGGCGAGTGCTGGACTGCCGTTAAGCCTCTAAGTGAGAGAACTTAGGCGAGTGCTCGACTGCAGCTAAGCCCCCGAGTGGGAGGACTGCTCTCCCCTCGGTAGGATTTCTTCAAACATAGGCGAGTGCTGGACTGCCGTTAAGCCTCTAAGTGAGAGAACTTAGGTGAGTGCTCGACTGCAGCTAAGCCCCCGAGTGGGTGGACTGCTCTCCGCTCGGTAGGATTTTTTCAAACTTAGGCGAGTGCTGGACTGCCGTTAAGCTTCTTAGTGAGAGAACTTAGGCGAGTGCTCGACTACAGCTAAGCCCCCAAGTGGGAGGACTGCTCTCCGCTCGGTAGGATTTTTTCAAACTTAGGCGAGTGCTGGACTGCCGTTAAGCCTCTTAGTGAGAGAACTTAGGCGAGTGCTCGACTGCCGCTAAGCCCTCGAGTGGGAGGACTGCTCTCCACTCGGTGGGATTTTTTCAAACTTAGGCGAGTGCTGGACTGCCGTTAAGCCTCTTAGTGAGGGAACTTAGGCGAGTGCTCGACTACAGCTAAGCCCCCGAGTGGGAGGATTGCTCTCCACTCGGTAGGATCTTTCCAAACTTAGGCGAGTGCTCGACTACAGCTAAGCCCCCGAGTGGGAGGATTGCTCTCCACTCGGTAGGATCTTTCCAAACTTAGGCGAGTGCTAGACTGCCATTTAAGCCTCTTATTGAGAGAACTTAGGCGAGTGCTCGACTGCAGCTAAGCCCCCAAGTGGGAGGACTGCTCTCCACTCGGTAGGATTTTTTCAAACTTAGGCGAGTGCTGGACTGCCGTTAAGCCTCTTAGTGAGAGAACTTAGGCGAGTGCTCGACTGCAGCTAAGCCCCCGAGTGGAAGGACAGCTCTCCACTCGGTAGGATTTTTTCAAACTTAGGCGAGTGCTGGACTGCCGTTAAGCCTCTTAGTGAGAGAACTTAGGCGAGTGCTCGACTGCAGCTAGGCCGCCAAGTGGGAGGGCAGCTCTCCACTCGGTGGGATTTTTTCAAACTTAGGCGAGTGCTGGACTACCGTTAAGCCTCTTAGTGAGAGAACTTAGGCAAGTGCTCGACTGCAGCTAAGCCCCCGAGTGGGAGGATTTCTCTTCACTCGGTAGGATTTTTCCAAACTTAGGCGAGTGCTGGACTGCCGTTAAGCCTCTTAGTGAGAGAACTTAGGCGAGTGCTCGACTGCAGCTAAGCCCCCGAGTGGAAGGATTGCTCTTCACTCGGTAGGATTTTTTCGAACTTAGGCGGAACGGATTCGTGACTAAGCCCACCCACCGGGGGATTTCAGGAGTAAATAAGAACAACACAATCGAATGAGAGAACCATAAGCTCTTGTCTTTGATAAACGTATTACAAAAGGTGTTGCTTATTACATTTTATTCGAACGAGTGTTTAAGTATAAAAGGGGCGGAGCAGCTCCGTGTTCCAAGCTCGTGGCTCGTCTTTCTGATGCTCGATACTGTAAAGATGGTATGCTCCGTTGTGGAGAAGTTTGGTGACGATGAAGGGGCCTTCCCAAGTTGGAGCGAGCTTGTGTGGTTTCTGCTGATCCACTCGAAGAACCAAGTCTCCTTCTTGAAAGGCCCGACCCCTCACATTCCTGGCGTGGAATCGACGCAAATCTTGCTAATATATGGTCGAGCGGATCAAGGCCATCTCTCTTTCCTCCTCTAAGAGATCGACTGAATCTTGCCGGGCCTGCTCTGCTTCTGCTTCGGAGAAGAGTTCAACTCGGGGTGCGATGTGGAGCAAGTCACTTGGCAGGACAGCTTCGGCTCCATAGACTAAGAAGAAAGGAGTTCTTCCTGTCGACCGATTAGGAGTTTTCCTTAAACCCCACAGAACTGACGGAAGTTCATCAACCCAAGCACCTGCTGCGTGTTTGAGATCACGCATCAGTCGGGGCTTCAGTCCTTTGAGAATTAGGCCATTGGCTCTTTTTGCTTGTCCGTTCGACTACGGGTGAGCAACAGAAGCATAGTTGACTCGAGTGCCCTGAGAGGCGCAGAAAATTCTGAACTCATCGGAATCGAAGTTCAATCCGTTGTCCGTGATGATGCTGTGTGGGATTCCATATCGGAACGTCAATTCTCTAATAAAACTGACAGCGGTGCTAGCGTCAAGGTTCTTGATGGGTTTGGCATCGATCCATTTGGTAAACTTGTCGACTGCAACAAGCACATGAGTGAATCCGCTTCTGCCGGTCCTCAGCGGTCCAACCATATCCAGTCCCCAAACAGCGAAGGGCCAGACGAGGGGGATGGTCTTCAGGGCTGACGCTGGCTTGTGAGACATATCGGATTAAAATGGACAGCCTTCACATTTGTCGACTATATCTTTCACCATCTCATTTGCTCGTGGCCAATAGAATCCAGCTCGGTATGCTTTAGCCACGATGGCCCGAGAGGACGCATGGTGACCATAGGTCCCTGAGTGGATGTCATTGAGGATCATTCGACCTTCTTCTAGTGTTATGCAGTTCTGACTAACTCCTGTCACACTTTCTCTGAACAGCTGCCCTCTTATCATAGTAAAAGCTTTAGATCGGCGGACGATCTGCCGAGCTTCTTCTTCATCCTCTGGGAGCTCTTTCCTGAGGATTTACGCAATGTAGGGCACCGTCCAGTCGGGAGTAATGGCCAGAACCTCCATGATTAGGTCGACCACAGCTGGGACCTCGACTTCAGTCGGATCCGTGGTGCTCTTGGGTTGTGGGGGTCTTCAATGAAAGGGTCTTCCTGAACTGTCGGTGTGTGAATATGCTCCAAGAACACATTGCTGGGATTGGCCTCTCTCTTGGAACCTATCTTTGCCAATTCATCGGCTGCTTGATTTTTCAATCGGGGGATGTGGTGGAGTTCTAACCCCTCGAACTTCCTCTCAAGCTTTCTCACCGCATTGCAGTAACCAGTCATGGCTGGGCTTCTGACGTCCCACTCCTTCATCACTTGATTAACTACCAAATCTGAGTCGCCATAGACCATGAGGCGACGGACGCTGAGTGAGATGGCCATGCGCAACCCATACAGGAGTGCTTCATACTCTGCTTCATTGTTGGAGGAATCACAGTGAATCTAGAGGACATATCTGAGCTTGTCTCCTCGGGGGGATACCAGAACTACTCCAGCACCAGAACTGTTCAACATCTTGGATCCGTCAAAGAACATGGTCCAGTGCTCCGAGTGAATTTGAGTCGGCAGTTGCTGTTCGATCCACTCGGCGAGGAAATCTGCTATTGCTTGGGACTTGATAGCTTTCTTTGCCTCAAACTTGATATCCAAGGGAAGGAGTTCAATCGCCCATTTTGCCACTCGACCAGTTGCATCCCTGTTGTGCAGAATCTCTGACAACGGAGCGTCCCTGACGACTGTAACAGAGTGATCTGACAAGTAGTGTGCAACCTTCTTCGTGGTCATGTAAATTCCATAGACAAGCTTCTAATAGTGAGGATATCTCTGCTTTGACGGGGTCAGGACTTCAGAAATATAATAAACTGGGCGTTGAACTTTGTACGCTTTTCCTTCTTCTTCCCGCTCGACCATAAGTACTGTACTGACGGCATGTCCAGTGGCTGCTATATAAAGCAAAAGAGGCTCTTTGCTGATTGGAGCAGCAAGCACCGGCTAGGTGGAAAGCAGGGCTTTTAGCTCTGCAAATGCTGTATCATCTTCTGGAGTCCACTCGAACGCATCTGATTTCTTCATCGGTCGGTAAAGAGGCAGGGCCTTTTCACCTTGGCGAGAAATGAATCGACTTAGGGCGGCCAAGCAAGCAGTAAGCTTCTGGTCATCATGCACACGCACAGGGCGTTTCATCCGAAGTATAGCGCCTACTTTCTCTGGGTTAGCATCGATTCCTCATTCGGAAACAAGAAACCGAGTAACTTTCCGCCTGGAACTCCAAACGTGCACTTTGATGGATTGAGCTTGATATCATACCTTCTGAGGTTGGCAAAGGTTTCAGCGAGGTCGGTCAATAGGTCAGAACCTTTACGTGACTTGACCACAATGTCATCCATGTATGCTTCCACATTCCGACTGATCTGAGTGAGCAGGCACTTCTGAATCATTCACATGAATGTGGCTCCGGCGTTCTTCAAGCCGATTGGCATTGTGACATAATAGAAGCACCCGAACGGGGTGATAAAAGGACAAACGCTCGCACCCAGCAGTCGAGTCGACTATCTGATCGATGCGAGGGAGAGGGAAGTGATCTTTCGGGCAGGCCCGATTGATATGCTTGAAATCAATGCACATGCAGAGTGAGTCATCTTTCTTTGGGACCATGACAACATTGGCTAACCACTCGGAGTGGAAAATCTCTCGGATAAACTCAGCTACCAAAAGCCGAGCCACCTCTTCGCCGATTGCTTTTCTTTTCTGGACGGCGGACTGTCAAAGATGCTCTTTGACTGGTTTCACTTTCAGGTCGACTCGCAAACGATGCTCAGCCAGTCCCCTGGGAACACCTGGCATGTCAGAAGGCCTCCATGCAAAGATGTCCCAGTTCTCACGGAGGAACTGGATGAGCGCTTCTTCCTATTTGGAGTCGAGTGTGGTCGAAATGTGGGTCGGAGCTGCATTGGGGTCCATCGGGTGAATGTGAACAGACTTTGTCTCGCCAGACGACTGGAATGCTGAATCCGTGGCTGGCTTCTTGGCTCGCCACAAGTCACTTGGGTCTGCACTTTTCTGGTATTCTTGCAATTCTGCCACGACCATCTAGGCATCAACGATCTTTGAGCCCTTCTGGAAACACTCTTTCGCCTTTTTCCGATTACTAGAGATAGTCATCACTCCTCTGGGACCAGGCATCTTCAGTTTGAGGTACACGTAACAAGGTCGAGCCATGAATCATGCTTAAGCTGGCCTGCCTAGAATTGCATGATACACACTCTGAAAATCCACGACTTCAAACGTCAACTTTTCTTTGCGGTAATTTTTGGCATCACCGAAAACCACGTCGAGTGCAATCTGACCAAGGGACGCAACCTTCTTGCCTGGTATGACCCCATGGAAACTCATGTGGCTTTCACTGAGTCTGGACATCGAAATGCCCATTCCTTTCAACATTTCTGCATACAGAATGTTCAGGCCACTGCCACCGTCCATCAGGACCTTTGTCAGTCGAGTGCCTTCGACCACTGGGTCGACCACCAGCGCTTGCCTCCCAGGGGTGGCGATGTGCGCTAGGTGATCAGACTGGTCGAACGTAATGGCAGTCTGCGACCATTTCAAGGCCCTCGGTTGGTCACCTCATAACCACTCGGCCGCTCCGTGCTTCGCCAATCGGTTGGTCACCTCATAACCACTCAGCCGCTCCACGCGTCGCCAATCGGTTGGTCACCTCATCACCACTCGGCCGCTCCGCGTGTCGCCAATCGGTTGGTCACCTCATAACCACTCGGCCGCCCCGCGCGTCGCCATCGGTTGGTCACCTCATAACCACTCGGCCGCTCTGTGCTTCGCCAATCGGTTGGTCACCTCATAACCACTCGGCCGCTCCGCGCGTCGCCAATCGGTTGGTCACCTCGTCACCACTCGGCCGCGCCGCGCGTCGCCAATCGGTTGGTCACCTCATGACCACTCGGCCGCCCCGCGCGTCGCCCTCGGTTGGTCACCTCATAACCACTCGCCGCCCCGCGCGTCGCCCTCAGTTGGTCACCTCATAACGACTCGGCCTTCCCGCGCGTCGCGATCGGTTGGTCACCTCATAACCACTCGGCCGCTCTGTGCTTCGCCAATCGGTTGTTCACCTCATCACCACTCGGCTGCTCCGCGTGTCGCCAATCGGTTGGTCACCTCATCACCACTCGGCCGCTCCGCGCCTCGCCAATCGGTTGGTCACCTCATAACCACTCGGCCGCTCCGTGCTTCGCCAATCGGTTGGTCACCTCATAACCACTCGGCCGCTCCGCGCGTCGCCAATCGGTTGGTCACCTCATCACCACTCAGTCGCTCCGCGCGTCGCCAATCGGTTGGTCACCTCATAACCACTCGGCCGCCCCGCGCGTCGCCATCGGTTGGTCACCTCATAACCACTCGGCCACTCCGTGCTTCGCCAATCGGTTGGTCACCTCATAACCACTCGGCCGCTCCGCGCGTCGCCAATCGGTTGGTCACCTCATCACCACTCGGCCGCTCCGCGCGTCGCCAATCGGTTGGTCACCTCATAACCACTCGGCCGCCCCGCGCGTCACCCTCGGTTGGTCACCTCATAACCACTCAGCCGCCCCGCGCGTCACCCTCGGTTGGTCACCTCATAACCACTCGGCCGCCCCGCGCGTCGCCATCGGTTGGTCACCTCATCACCACTCGGCCGCCCTGCGCGTCGCCATCGCCAAAATCCCCAAGTGGGTGACTTAGCTGCGAATCTGTTTCGCCTAAGTTCAAGAAATCCTACCGAGTGGAGAGCAAACCTCCCACTTGGGGGCTTAGCTGCAGTCCAAGGACTCGCCTAAGTTTGAAAAAATCCTACCGAGTGGTGAGCAAACCTCCCACTCGGGGGCTTAGCTGCAGTCTAGTACTCGCCTAAGTTTGAAAAAAAATCCTACCGAGTGGAGAGCAAACCTCCCACTCGGGGGCTTAGCTGCAGTCCAGTACTCGCCTAAGTTTGAAAAAAATCCTACCGAGTGGAGAGCAAACCTCCCACTCGGGGGCTTAGCTGCAGTCCAGTACTCGCCTAAGTTTGAAAAAAAATCCTACCGAGTGGAGAGCAAACCTCCCACTCGGGGGCTTAGCTGCAGTCTAGTACTCGCCTAAGTGTTTGAAATCCTACCGAGTGGAGAGCAAGCCTCCCACTCGGAGGCTTAGCTGCAGTCTAGTACTCGCCTAAGTAGCCAAAATCTGACTGAGACAAGAGCAAACCTCTAATTCAAGGAGCTGCATCACAAGTATAATGTGCGCTCCATCCCTATCCGCAAGGACACCGAGACGAAGGTCAACTGTCACCATCGCATCGTCTCACCACTCGGCCACTCGCTTGCCTTCAAACAGCTAAGTCATTTTACATTCTGTTATTTCCGTCTTTCCGAGTGTCCCATAATTCACACATCACGTTCACTCGGAGGCCACGCCATCGAGTGTATCTCTACGCTCGGCTGCTTATTTTCACATACTTGCTTAGTACTGGTTATGAGACTCACGAGTCCATCTTCCATTTTTTTCGCATACATCATTCACGAACACCATGTGTCGTTCTTCATTTCGAATTTGCATTGGTCTTCCGGGGCTGTAACTCAGTAAAACACTACACTTCCACTTTATTTGAGCCAGTATTCCAATGAGTTCAGTCGGATCCGTCGCTTCGACAAGTTCAAACGGATCCTTCGCTCTTTCGGACTCTTGCTGGTTAACCAGCAAGCCCCTTGCACTCCCAGCGGGTGTCTATGGGTGTTATAAACACAAATCATTTCATCATTCTGACCTCGGGTGTCTATGGGTGTTATAAACACAAATCATTTGAGCACACATCAAATTCCTTCGAGAAATTATTCCATTGGCTTGCGCCATTTTTTTACACAAGTTACGCGATCACTCGACGGCCTTATGCGCCAACTTCATGCTGCTCGGACTCGGTCACCGTACCGATCCTAGCGCACCACAACACCGACCTTGTCGCTCTGTTGACTTCAAACACATCCAGCCAACCCCTCTGTGGAATCCTCTTCATCGTATCAATGATATAGACCTCGTCAGGCATGAGACAGATAAGTCCCTTTTATAATTAAACTTCACACACTTCACTCTTTTGCGAGTTTGTCTCTTTCAAGCATCACTCGGAAGCTTCTCCTCATCTTTACCTGAGTCCGACTCAATGAATTGCAAATCATCCATTCAAAACTATATTTCTCGTATTCTGACATGTCCATTTGTCGAAGCGTGTAGTATGCTCGGGGGCTACGCCGCACTCGGGGGCTGCATCTCATTTGGAATGACACTCTCCTGAGTAGTCGAGTACTTCATCACCAGTCAGATCCTTCACTTCAACAAGTACATTTGATCCGCCACTTTGACAAGTTTTATAACCACCCAGACGCTCTGCACGCCATCTTCATTCCTACTCAGACTCAGTTGTCATGCCGGTCTTGTTGTGTCGCAACCGCACTACGCCGACCTCATCGCTACATTAGCTTCGAAAGCATCTGGCCAAGTCCTTCAAAGACCATTTCAGCCACTTGGTTGGACACTTAGTCCTTCAATGCGCCACCTCGCGCATCCTCACTCGACCACCCCGCGTGTCGCCACTTGGTTGTGCACGTCTTCACCACTCGGCCGCCCCATGCGTTGCCACTCGGTTCTGCACGTCTTCACCACTCGACCGCCCCGCGCATTGCCACTCAGTTGTGCACGTCTTCATCATTCGACCACCTCGCACATCATGACTCAACCGCTCCGCACGTCGCCACTCAGTTGTGCACGTCTTCATCATTCGACCACCTCACACATCACGACTCGACCGCTCCGCACATCGTCACTCGGTTGTGCACGTCCTCACCACTCGACCGCCCCGCGCGTCGTCACTCAGTTGTACACATCAGCGCCCCTCGGCCACCTCGCGCGTCGCCACTCGGTTGGTCACCTCATTATCACTCGGCCGCCCCGCGCGTCGCATATTGATTGGTCACCTCATCACCACTCGGCCGCCCCGCGCGTCGCTACTCGGTTGGTCACCTCATCACCACTCGACCGCCCCGCGCGTCACCATCGGTTGGTCACCTCATCACCACTCGGTCGCCCCGTGCGTTGCCACTCAGTTGTGCACGTCTTCATCATTCGACCACCTCGCACATCATGACTCGGCCGCTCCGCGCGTCGCCACTCAGTTGTGCATGTCTTCATCATTTGACCACCTCACACATCACAACTCGACCGCTCCGCGCGTCGTCACTTGATTGTGCACGTCTTCACCACTCGACCGCCCCACGCATCGTCACTCGGTTGTACACATCATCGCCCCTCGGCCACCTCGCGCGTCGCCACTCGGTTGTTCACCTCATTATCACTCGGCCGCCCCCGCGTGTTGCATATCGATTGGTCACCTCATCACCACTCGGCCACTCCGTGCGTCACCTCTCGGTTGATCACCTCATCACCACTCGGCCGCTCCGCGCGTCGCCTCTCGGTTGGTCACCTCATCACCACTCGGCTGTCTCGCATGTCGCCTATCGGTTGGTCACATCCTCGCCACTCGGCTTCCCCGTGCGTCACCACTCGATTGAACACATCTTCACCACTCGGCCACTCGCGCGCCTTCAGACAGCTAAGTTGTTTTATAGCGAAGTCGTTTACACCCCCAGCACAGGAACGACTAAGTTACTCATATGATCAACCTCATATCACACTCTATAGAAAGCTTACCTCTTTTGAGCATCACTCGGGGGCTGCGCACAGCCGTTGGCCATGTTGCCCTCAGGGGTTATGCCCATTCGATCAACCCATTGATCGCATCAGGAATATCTTTCTGACCATACATGCTCGTTCCGCCGAAAATCTATAATGGTAGTACTGTCCACTCGAACGATCGCCCAAATCATTTCTTGAAGTCATCTTCAGACTGCAAAAGGGTGAAAACGACGCTCCTCTATGGATACACTTGGCCCTTATCCTAGGCCCCAAGGCGTCAGTTTCACAAACTTGGACTCAGAGATGGCATGTGCTGGTGTTCCCCCGGGATAATGAGTGGCATCTCTCTGGAGAGTAAGCCCACACACTAGCCTCGCCACTCGGGTTTCATGGCACGTCCATGTCAGACCACTAGTCTATCTCCTCCGGGAGACATATGAGTGCCACCAAGTTTTTACTTGCAGTCAACATACCCCGATTAGTTGGGAAGCACGTCCACTCGGACAAATACCCTTTTCACGCAAAATTTAACGGTCAATATAAGAAGTACTACTGGAATGATTACTCCCTGGAGTGTCCAGCTTTTTCTACAGTCGTCAGTTTCAAAGCCGATTTCATTCACCGTGTTGAGAGCACGAAGATTCAGCTGCTTGACCGAGTTCCAAGCTGAATTTATTCCATACCGAGTGCACGAAGATCAGTCTGACTGACTCAGCTCCAGGCTGAGCTTACTTACCATGTCAAGCGCCTGAAGATGCATCCGATTGACTCAATTTTAGACTAAAAAGATATTTAACGTGTCGACTGCGTGGAGGTTTACCAGGACACTTAAACCCTCTACCAGGCTCATCTAGTCCGATAGAGGCTCGGAGACTACACCTAGTGGGTGCACTCAGCGTGCCCCCACTGGAAGAGAACTCGGAAAGAAACACTTTTCTCGATGCAAAACCGGCTCCAGAATTACTCGACCTCCGAGTCAGAGAAGAACAAGTCCGATCAGTACCAGCGAAGAAGATTTTTAGTTCTCTCAGACCCCTGCCGACTGCCCGCAGTCGACGGCGGTCTCAGGGACTACACCCAGTGGGTGCACTCAGTGCGCCCCCATTGGAGTAATCTCCACTCGGTACAGCCTGACCAATCTGAGTGATGAACAACAACAAAAAGGACAGGCTCTAAGACTCCCGCCGACTGCTCGCAGTCGACGGCAGTCTCGCGGACTACACCCAGTGGGTGCACTCAGCGTGCCCCCACTGGAATGGTATCCACTCGGAACAGTCCACCCGGTCCGAGTGACGGCCAAACAACAAAAAAATACATGTTCCAGGCGTGAAGAAATTCCGAGTAATCAGTTACTCAATGAAGGACCATCTCCAAATCACTCCAAAAAAAATTGCTCTAAGGTGAGTTTAACGCTCCTCCGCGGACCCGTTTGAGCTCATTTCACTCAGACACCATACAGTCTGGAATCTGTCAAGGCAACATGCGGAGAAAAGATTGCCAGGTGACCAGAGGGAGTTCATAAGTGCCTCTGTAGCACTCGAGTCATCTGGGAATTCACCTCGACTCGACCCGCTCAACCTTGACCAATTCGGGGGTTAATGACGAGGACATGTATTGGGGTAGGGTAATAGGCCTGACCTAAAGGCCCTACCCATGGACACCGTATACTCTGTACTGGGCCCCTGGGCCAGATCGCCGTCTAGGTGTACCACCACTTGAAAATCACTCGGACGGCGACAACCACTCGGAGCACGACACTTCACTCGATGAGCTCATTCCACTCAACTGTGTAACTCACTCGGATATGCAAAGACCAATAGTCAGCATGACGGTTTGTAGCTAGTGGGCAGGCATTATGGCATTGATGCTCCACCGTGTAACATAAGGGGTGAGGGGGTGGCGCACTCTATATAAGCCACCCCCCACCACTAGACTAGGGGGCTCTTTTCTTCCATCTTTCTCTCTTTTTCACCATTATTCTCAGGACTACGGGGATCTGTTCCCCTCTCATTGTAATCTCCGGATACATACTAAGATAAAACAAAGCCTCTCCGGAGCATGAGACGTAGGGTTGTTATCTCCACCGTGAGAGGCCCGAACTCGCTAAAGCCACCGTGTCACCCATATGCATCTCGATAGATCATGCTCCTTTATCCTACCCCTCCTTTATTGTCGGAATCGTTACCACGACACCTGGCTCATGAACTTCTCAGAGCGGGCGATCTATTCATGGGGCGAGCTCTATGATGAGTTCATCGCTAACTTCAAGGGCATGCACGACCGCCCCCTCACCATCAGCGACCTGCGGCGCATGCGGTAGCACCCTGGGAAGATCCTCCATTAGTACATCCAGCGCTTTAGCCAGGTGTGCCACAAGATCCCCCGCGCCTCTGATGAGGCCATCATCTCAGCGTTCTCCATCGGCGTCATGATGCGTGAGAAGCTCGCCATCAATGATGATCTAGACTCGGCACTTGACCTTTTTAACCTCGCTGACAGGTGCGCCAAGGCCAAAGAAGGCCGCCTCTTCATCCACAATGTCCTCGATGCCACGCCAGACAATAACAAGGCCAAGGGCGAGGACGTCAAGCGCAAAGGCCCTGCCATGCTGGCAGCGGAGCCCGAGTAGAAGCGCGACCGCGATTGTAAAGAGCCAGAGAATGACAACCGCCCATTTTGCGTCTACTACAACGTGCACACCCACAACACAGAAGACTGCCAGGAGCTCAAGTCACTTTGTGATGAGCACTTGGGCCGTCGAGGGGACTACAATGACCATTGTGCCGGACATGGAGGCGTTCATGGCGGCGGGCGATGGGACAACCGCAACGGTAGCGGCAACCCCGCCAGGGCTGGCACGATCAGCCTCATGAAGGTGCCTCATGCGATCGGCCTCCTGATGGTGCCTGGCGTCATAAGCCTCGTGAGGTGCATCCTCAGGCTAAGGCTACCCTTCCAGCGCTGCCACCGCCGCCCAGGAGGAACTGCATCAAACAGCTTGACGAGGGGGCTAGGGGCTACCAAGAACCTCGCGTAGTGCCCTGCATCCTCGGGAGAGCTCAGGCCCCCGCATCCAACCGCCTCTTCAAGAAGTTCTCTCGCGAGGTGAATGCTGCACTCCCAAGGCCAGAAGTAGTGCCGCCGCTTGTCGGTGAGCTGGATCGGGCTGGTGTTCGGCCTGAGTTGCCATTCTACCCTGGCCACGTGGTGGTCGGTTGGGTCCGTCAGCCGCGTTATGTGTGGGCCGTATGAGCTCCAGCGCTTTGTCGTCGAATTGGGATAGCAGTTTACGCTTCGGGAAACACTTTGTTGGGCATTCGAGGCCGTACTCCATGGCTGCCAAGATATTAGTCCATCTATCGTCGAGCAGATCTTGGTCAGCTTGCAGCTATTGTTGTTTCTTTTTTAGGCTTCTAGCTGTGGCTATTAGCCGGCGCTTGAAGCGCTCTTGCACGAGGGGTTCCTGTGGCATGATAAAATCTTCGTCGCCGAGGCTCATGTCGTCCTCGGAGAGTGGCAGATAGGTGCTGTCCTCCGAGTCTTTCTTCCCTGCTTGCTCATCAGGATCAATTTGCCCGTCCTCCTGATCGTCCTGTTCGGATGTTGGCCCGATGGGGCTTCTTGGTCTTCGGCGTTCTCCGGAGAATCATTGTCTTCGGTGCCGGTGTCGCTGTTCTTACTGCGACGTGATTTAGAGCGGCGCCACTGACATCGACGTTTCGGTGGTATCTCAGGAGGTTCGTCCTCGACTGCGTTTATCTCGTCATCGCCTTCGCCGTTTTTAGGTGTATCCACCATGTATACGTCATACAAGGAGGTGGCCGTCTGATGAGGACATGACTAGCTTGGATACGACCAAAAATGTTGCATATATGCATATTTGTTAGGTGATTTCTAATACAAACTATTCCATAATCTATTTATGTTATCCAGAACAAAATTACTTCACACACTTTGACTGTTGATGCAAAAGAATCAATGTTTAATAATTTTGATATGAACTCTAATCTTGGTGATGATTCGGTGTCCAATGACTTATTGCATGTTTGCTTATTTAAGCGTGTTGTAGCATGTAAATTTGATGCAAGTAAGGTTTATTCATCAAAGTTAGGATGGTTTAATGATGAACATTGCCAATCTTTTGAAATGAATAAGAGCATCACTTATATGTGCAAACTGAGTTGCAATATTGTCATACCTTCTACTTCTTGTGATAATTTTTGGCTTTATATTTTATGAACTATGAAAGTTACTCATGTATACATGTGTCATATGTGCAAAAATCAAGGGAAGTTAAAATGGATGACATATACATATACAACATGTACATCTTGTCTCTTTTGTTAGCCACATTTCAGATTAAGCAACGCCGAGGACGGCTCTGTTTTCAAGAAGGGGAGGATGATGAGGACATGACTACCTTAGATACGACCAAAAATATTACATACATGCATATTTGTCAGGTGATTTCTAATACAAACTATTCAATAATCTATTTATGTAATCCAGAATAAAAATACTTCACACACTTTAGTGTTTTGTCTAATTGCAGGTGTATGGGAAATTTGTACAATCCACATATGAAGATAAGGGAAAAGAAGAAGTTTAGGTTCTGTTCAAAAAGTCCTCTCACGTCACTTTTGGGCCAAGAGAAGATAGAGTCCAAGTCTCCCACGTTCTGGATTCAGATTCGGACTACACAGACATACCTGACTCAAAACACCAACAACTTTTTCATACGGACTCCGAATTGGGTGATTCTTTTTTTGTTGGAAACTAGATTTTGTGCTCTTTCCAACCCAATTGGATTCGCCTTCAAAATCGTCTGGAACGATGAGTTATGGATGAAACAATCTGACATTGCAGCAGAATCCGAGTCAAACTACAAGCCCAAAGGTGTTGCATCACCTCCACTTGGTCCCATGAGCCTTGTACGACCTAGGGTTAGTTTTAGGCTGCGTTGGGACGTCCCCCCACCTCCTTGGCCGCCACCCCTTGCTCCTATATAAGTAGATCCATCTAGTATCTTTTTCCTTTGGGATTTGTTTAGTTAAAAGTTAGCCATTGCAACTTCATGTACTTCGTTTGTGTCCAACGACCAGACCAAGACCGCTTTCGGATCCCCACCTTTAGCAATACTTCATCTATATTCGCAATATTCAGATTGCACTATCATATTCTTGCTTGTTCTTCGATTGCTTGCAGGAATAGACCTTCGTGGTCAAGCTGACCATGCTTCCGGCATCGTCAGTAACCTCAGGAGATTGGTTTAGCGATTGCTAAGGCGCAACATTGTGCACGTTTCTAGTCGGATCGTCAAAGTCATCTCCACCAAATCAATAGTTATCATCTCATCGAAAGATCGGGACACCCTCGCCTCTATCACCGTCCAACGTCCGGTGACCCTCGTGTTTTTGGCTTGCTCCTCTCCGGCATCGTCGTCCATACCATCGATGTCTTTGGAGGCGTAATCAAGCATGTCGGTTAGGTCCTCGACAGTGGCTATGAAGTTGGTGGTGGGTGGTAAGTAAAATTCCCTATTTTCAGCCCCTAGCCTAGGCCGGGTGTGATTCAGAAGCAGTTCCCCTATGATGACAAGGGATCGCATTAGGTCCAAAGCCTCGTTTAAGAGTGGGGTTTGGACATGGTAGGAAGTTTATGGGCTGAGCTCGCATGACGCGGGCCTCCAGGGTTCGGAAGTAGTATCCGGAGAAGAGTCCGGCCTTGTAATGATTGCCGGAGATGCTATTCTTTTGGTGTTGAGCTCTAAGGCCGCAGAGAGTCCGGCAGGCTCCAGACTCCCGTCTTTGGACCTGATGACATGCTCCAGATCTAAGGCCGGAACAGTGGCTGAGGCCGCGAACCCTTGGAAGATCAAGTCTCCTTGGATATAAGCGACATAGTTCAGGTTTCCAAAACTGATCTGGTGACCAGGGGCGTAGCTGTCAGTCTGCTCCAGGTGGCCAACCGAGTTGGCCCGTAGTGCGTAGCCACCGAATACAATGATCTGGTCGGGGAGAAAAATTTCCTTCACGGCAGTATTGTTGTAGGTGATTGATGGAGCCATCGAGACTTTCGATGACGGCACAGTGGAACTCTCAATCAAAGCACCAATGTCGGTGTCAAAACCGGCAGATCTCGGGTAGGGGGTCCCGAATTGCGCGTCTAAGGATCGAAGGTAACAGGAGACAGGGACACGATGTTTACCCAGGTTTGGGCCCTCTTGATGGAGTTAACACCCTACGTCCTGCTTGATTGACTTTAATGAGTATAAGGGTTACAAGAGTTGATCTACCACGAGATCTTAATGGCTAAACCCTAGATGCCTTATGATCGTGCCTTTGGACTAAACCCTCTGGTTTATATAGACATCAAAGGGGGCTAGGGTTGTACAGAGTCGGTTTACAGAGAAAGGAATATTCATATTCGCACGCTAAGCTTGCCTTCCACGCCAAGGAGAGTCCCATCCAGACACGAGGGAAGGCCTTCTATCTTGTATCTTCATGGCCCATCTGTCCGGCCCACATCACGTAGCCCGGACACCCGAGGACCCCATAATCCAGGACTCCCTCACCCCTCAAGTGGTTATACTACGCCATCACATTCGACTCCAAGGACCACCTCAAGTCTAGGGTCGCAGCTAGCTTGCTCCCCATGATGTGCGCCCCCACCATTAGCATTGTCGCAGTCACCAAGACCCTCATCGATGGAGGCGCCGGCCTCAACGTGATCTCCATCGAGACCTTCGAGACACTCCAAGTGCCCTATGACCAGCTGAGGCCGACCAGGTCCTTGTCCGGGGTGACCGATGGGTCTACCATCCCCCTGGGGCAAGTGCGCCTCCCTATCACCTTTGGCACCTACCACAATTACCACACCAAGCTCATCGACTTCGACATGGACCACATCAGCCTCCCATACAATGCCATCCTAGGATATCCAACACTTGCCAAGTTCATGGCAAGTGCCCCACCACGGCTACAACGTCATCAACATGCCTGGCTGTAGTGGCATCATCACCATCACCTGTGACGAAAAGGATGAGGTCTGTTCCCTCGAGCATGCTTACCAGGCCGCTGTAGCCGCACATTCGGGTGGCAAGGACTCTCCCAGGCATCACGAGGCCGCTCCCAAAAAGAAGTAGCTCCTCTCCCAAGGCCTCCCTTAGGCGAAGAAGGCATCGGCTAATGCCAGCGGTCCGGGCCCTGCCCTCGCCATCGACACCTGCCCTCCTCCCGTATAGGAAGGCACGCTCGGTGCCTCCCTCCGGGCAGGCATGGGTGTTTTTGCTTGGAAAGCGTCTGAGCTACCTGCGATGCCAAGGAAGGTGATCGAGCACCACCTGGCAGTGTGCCCTAGCTCAAGCACCGTCAAGGAAGGAGTGCAGCACCAGGCGCCAGGGAAGGATGAGTTCATCATCTAGGAGATTTCAAAGCTGCAAGAAGCTCGAGCCATCCATGGGGAGCACTGGCTCATATGGTCCGCCAACCCGTTCATTGTCCCTGAAAAGGGCGGCAAGGTCTACATGTGCACCAACCTCACGACCCTCAACAGGGCCTGCTCTTAGGACCTCTTCTGGCTGTCACGTGTCGGCCGGGGAGTGGGCCTCGCCACCAACTACACACGCATACTGAGGGAGTCCTGGATTAGGGGGTATCCGGACAGCTGGACTATATCCGCTGGCCGGACTGTTGGACTATGAAGATACAAGATTGAAGACTTCATCCCGTGTCCGGATGGGACTCTCCTTGGCGTGGAAGGCAAGCTTGGCAGTACAGATATGTAGATCTCTTACCTTGTATCCAACTCTGTGTAACCCTAGCCCCCTCTGGTGTCTATATAAACCGGAGGGTTTAGTCCGTAGGACCAACAACGACAATCATACCATAGGCTAGCTTCTAGGGTTTAACCTCTTTGATCTCGTGGTAGATCCACTCTTGTAATACTCATATCATCAAGATCAATCAAGCAAGAGTAGGGTTTGACCTCCATTGAGAGGGCCCGAACCTGGGTAAAAACACTGTGTCCCCTGTCTTCTATTACCATCCGCCTAGATGCACAGTTCGGGACCCCCTACCCGAGATCCGCCGGTTTTGACACCGACATTGGTACTTTCATTGAGAGTTCCTCTGTGTCGTCATTGTTAGGCTGGATGGCTCCTTCAATCATCGATAGAGATGCAGTCCGTGGTGAGACTTTTCTCCTCGGACAGATCTTTGTATCCGGCGGCTCCGCACTGCGGGCCAACTCGCTTGGCCATCTGGAGCAGATTGAGAGTTACGCCCCTGGCCACCAGGTCAGGTTTGGAAGCTTAAACTATACGGCCGACATCCGCGGAGACTTGATCTTCGATTGATTTGAGCCCCTGCCGAGTGCGTCGCACAGTCATGATGAGCATGATTTAGCTCTACCATCGGACAGTGTTCAGGAGACCACACCGGCAACCGCTCCGACCCTCAATTCGGAGCCAATTGCGCCATCCATGGACGGGTGGATAGACCCTGCCACGGAGGCCATATTCTCAGCGGCGATCGAGCCGAGTATCAACCTTACCCTTCACGGGAGCTGTGACGCCGAACTGCCGGATTCTTCCCCGGCCACGGACTCCGAACCGCCTGCGCCCGTGCCTATCGAATCCAACTGGGCGCTGATCATGGAGTTCACCTCCACGGATATCCTTCAGCACTCGCCCTTTGGCGACATACTAAACTCATTAAGATCTCTCTCCTTGTCAGGAGAGTCCTGGCCGAACTATGGCCGGCCAGATCGGGATGCGAACGACGAAGAAATTCGCCGCCCACCCACCACCCACTTAGTAGCCACTGTCGGTGATTTGACCGACATGCTCGCCTTCGACTCCGAAGACATCGACGGTATGGACGACGATGCAGGAGACGAACAGGAGCCACTGCCCACAGGGCATTGTACACCCACTTCATCATATAATGTATACATGGTGGACACACCCAAAGAAAACGACGATGAGGAACGGAAGGACGCAACGAAGGATCGTTCCCTCGAGAAGCAGTGAAAGCGGCGGCGTAAGCGCCGCTCCAAATCCCACCTCGGCAGAAACAACGGTCATATAGACCCAACGATAGAGCAGGGTGAGCCAGCGGACGACAAACACGGCATTGAACCACCGTCTGACCACGGCAACATGGAGAATCAAACCGAACAACCCAACTCCGGCAAAGATAACAGTCCGGATGACATCACACTGGACAGGCACCTAGAGCAACAGCATACCCATCAAAGGCTTGTTGCCACTGCGAGGAGTCTGAAAAAGCAGAAGCAAAGGCTCAGGGCTGCACAAGACACACTCAGAATTAGATGGAGTGAAGTACTCAACACTGCAGCAAAGTACGACGGTAGTCGCCACACAAAGAGCTACCCGAAGCAAAAGTTGTTACCTGAATTCGATGAGGAGGCCTTAGATCCCCCACAATCAAAAAACAAAATAGCGATCCGATCAGATAGACGACCTCGTGGCCAACATAGAGCGGCAAATGACGCTACACACAAGCCAATACGCGATCCGCGTGAGGGCTCACATCAAAAGGACGGCGCCACCAGATCCATCTACGGCCAAGCAAGCGCGCTCCATCACGCAATGCAACACAACAAAAATCCGAACACCACGGTACACCCAAATACAGGGGTGCCGCACACCCCCTATGTTTCACCGATGAGGTGCTGGACCATGAATTTCCAGAGGGATTCAAACACGTAAACATAGAGGCGTACGACAGAACGACAGACCCTGGGGTCTGGATTGAGGACTACATCCTCCATATCCACATGGCTCGAGGAGATGATCTCCATGCCATCAAGTACTTACCCCTCAAGCTCAAAGGCCCAGCTCGGCACTGGCTTAATAGCCTCCCCGAAAACTCCATTGGAAGCCGGGAAGAGCTCAAGGACGCTTTTCGGGCAAATTTTCAAGGGACCTATGTCCGACCATCGGATGGAGACGATTTACGTCATATAACTCAACAGCCCAGAGAGTCAGCCCGAAAGCTTTGGAACAGGCTTCTCACTAAAAAGAACCAAATAGTCGACTGTCCGGACGCCGAAGCCTTAGCAGCTTTCAAGCACAGCGTTCGAGATGAATGTCTTGCCAGACACCTCGGCCAAGAAAAGCCGAGAACAATGGCAGCATTAACAAGCCTCATGACCCGCTTTTGTGTGGGCGAGGACAACTGGTTAGCCCGATGCAGCACCAGCGACCCAAGTACATCCGAAGTCAGGAACGGAAATGGGAAGCCACGACGCAGCAAAAACAAGCGCCGGAATAAAGAAGACAGCCCGAAGAGCACGGCGGTAAACGCCGGATTCAGAAGCTCTCGGCCAGGTCAGCAAAAGCTGCCCTCCAAAGGCAACAGAGACGAACTGTCCAGCCTGAACAAGATTCTGGACAAACTATGTCAGATCCACAACATCCCCGATAAACCTGCAAATCATACCGATAGAGAATGTTGGGTCTTCAAGCAGTCCGGCAAACTCAACGCCGAACACAAGGGGCAGGATACACCAAGCGAAGACGAGGACGAGCCTCGCAAGCAAGCACTGGGGAACAGAAGAAATTCCCACCAGAAGTCAAAACAGTAAACGTGTTACACGTGATGAAGGGAAGAAACAAAGCGACACTCCTAGAGACACATGCCCCAGGGCCTATCACCGCGGAGTTCTTCCACTGGTCGTCCAAACCGATCACCTTTTACCATCGGGATTACTCGGCAAGTATCCGGCATGTAGGATGGGCTGCCTTGGTGTTAGACCCGATAATTGACAGATACCACTTCACACGAATCCTGATGGACGGCGGCAGTAGTTTAAACCTGATATATTAGGACACAGTCCGCAAAATGGGGATAGACCCAACAAAAATCAGCCATAGCAATACTACCTTTAAAGGAGTAATGCCAGGCTCAGAAGCCCATTGTACCAGCTCCCTATTACTAGAGGTTATATTCGGCTTTCCCGATAACTTCCGCGGCGAAAAGTTAAACTTCCACATCGCTCCGTTCCAAAGTGGCTATCAAGCACTACTCAGACGCGAAGCTTTCGCTTGCTTTAACGCAATACCGCATTACGCTTCTCTCATGCTTAAGATGCCCGGTCCACGTGGCATCATTACAATAAATAGAAATATTGAGCGCTCCTTGCGCGCGGAAGACCATGCGGCTGCCTTGGCAGTCACACACTAGACGGCCTCACCAACTAGAGCATCTGACAGGTCGTTAAGACAACGGACACGGTTAGACGAGTTCGGTGTAGCTATATATAATTGATACAGGTTTGATGGCTATATCCCTACAACAATACAAGGGGCTCAACACGTGTGAACAAGTGACAATTAGGCTCAACTTTACTCATTTGGAACTATACATGGTTTATTTAGTATAACCTACCTTTTGCATGACAACTTTTCAACTAAGTTCCTCTCTTTTTCAGATGACCTTCGTGCTACACCCATCCAGGATACGGCACAACGGAGACACAGGCGCAGACGTGCAGCAAGGACCCGTTCCAAGGATTCTTTTTAGATTAAGACCCTGCATAAACCTTTTTTACTGTCTGTTGTTGATACACATCCCCCGGATTCTCAGTACAACTGAGAAGGATGCTGACGTATTGGCATGTGGCCACGTCAGAATATTGCACGTACCTGGACACCAGGGGCTTATTACAAAGGGCATTGTTTAGCCCGGTTTACATCATAAACACCGAATACCTTAGGGAGTGTTCGGCTTCGTGAGTTTGGCCTTATATGCATCAGCTCCGAATCATGTCTTTGGTCAAATGTTGGGTTTGCCCGGCTCCTGTGTTTTGCTGCCTTATGTTCCGCTCTATCGGCTAGGGCAGCACCAGGAGAACTACTGCGATTGTGCCCTGGTTCATCCGGACGAGCACCTCAGGAGAGAAAGCCGAAAACTGACTGTCATGATATAGCGTGAGACTGGTCAACCACTCGATGACCTAGCGGAATCTTCGGGATTCCTCCACCTTAATGAAGGGCCGTTTCCTGGCCAGGCATGTACGCACCTGGAATTCGGATTAGCGCGGAGCAACCAGGGGCTATATAGTAGCCCCACTGTCAAACTCCTCTGGCTAAGTGAAAGTGTTAAAGCATTATAGTCTGATTGCCTAGTTCGCTGCGCTATCACCTCCTTAATGGACCAACACGTTGGATCAAGTGTGAACATGCGTCTTTCGCGAGCACCCCCCGCATTATATGCGTGGGGGCTGAAGCTGACGACTGCCATCTTTCAGGTTATATACATATATACATAAACGGCCGCATAGGAGGCATCATAGTACTTTCGGGCAAAAGTATAAAAACAGCCTTGATAAACTCAATAAAACATTGTTTTTCAACGGGAATACATGTCATTAGAACATAATATTCTTCAAGCACCGCGCTTCTATCGAACGAGCGCCCTGAAGAACTTCTCGAAAGTAGTGCTCGGCAGGTACTCGGCTCTCGTCTAAATCTTGGGCTGCAATGGCGGTGGCCTCCATTTCCGCCCAGTATGTCTTCACACGGGCAAGTGCCATCCGTGCACCCTCTACGCACGCCGACCTCTTCATCGCGTTGATGTGCGGCACTGCACCAAGGAACTGCTACACCAAACTAAAATAACTATTCGGCTTTGGCCTTTCCGGCCACAGATGATCCATAACAGACCTCATGGCGAGTCCGGATAATCTGTTCAGCTCGGCCCATTCGGCCAACCGATCAGTCAATGGAAGCGGACGCTCTGGAACGTTAAATTGTGACCAGAACAGCTTTTCCACTTCGCGATCTTTTTGATCTTGGAAGTATTCGGCCGCACCGGTAGCACTCGCCGCTAAGTCCAGATATGCGTCCGCAGAACTCCACAGCCGGTCCAAAGGGGCATACCGAGGATCTCCAAACTTCATCCGCAGCATAAAGGGCTTCCCAGCCGCGATAGCCCCGGCTTGACACAGCTCCTCCTTCATTGCTCTCATTGCAGAGCGGGTGTCTTTGGTCCCCATCGTGGCCTTCTCCAGGTCTGTCCTCTTCGCTCGATCTTCCTTTTCAAGAAGCTCGTAACGGTCAGCGGCGTTCTTCAATTCCACAGCCAGCCTAGCTATTTCCTCCTTGCTTTGGTAGTGAGCAGCCTGTTCGGCTTTCAGCTCATCGATTTCCTTTAGGGCAGCCGCATGTCTTTTCCTGGCTTGTTCTTTGGCTTGGGCAAGTTCCGCCTAAAGGTTCTCCATGGCCGGAGCTTCATCTGCATTCACACACATGTTATGGATACTGGCATCATGCTCCTCTTCCCATGTGTCACCAGAGGAATCACATACCCTATGCCTCGTCAAGCCGCTTGTTGACAAGTACGATGTTGGCATCTGCCACGTCAAGCTGCCGCTTTAGCTCGGCAAACTCATCAGTCCGGCTGGCCACTGGACCCTCCGCCACCTGCATATTAAGGCGGCACGATTATTCCTGGGACTATGATCCTCTGTGCGCTGTCGTCTTCGACAGCACCCAGAGTCTCAGGGGCTACTATCTACATAGGGCACATCTAAAAATGTGCGGTACTGTCAAAAATGTACATCATTTCGCGTACCTCAAAACCCGTCAGTAGACTCATAAAGGCTTCATGCAACCCGCTTTCGGCGGACGAAATCCTTTCAATCACCGTACCCATCAATGTACGGTGCTCTTCTGAGATAGCCGCTTGCTCTACCAGATCCTCAGTATGTCCGACCGTACACCAGACGGTGCCGGACTCTTTCGATTGCCCTCTTCAATAGCCAGACACTGAGGACTTCAGGTGGCCATGGGATTACCTTCTGGCCTTGCCGGATCAGGAGAAACCCTCTGCGACGACACCTCGGGGTCGCCCGCCTCATGAGGCGGTATGGCAGGGGGAGGCGTTTCACTCTCCATCATCTCTAGAAGAAGATCCCCTGAAGACGAGCTCTGCTGAGAAGGGCTAAGATCTGAACTGCAAGATAAATGCTTCGATTATTTTCCTCAGAAGTAAGGCGAGATATTTTCATTAGTAAGTACCCTTTTACTTACAGCTAGGTGGAGGGCTGGTCCCCTTGAGGGCATAGTGCGGCCGGGGTATCCCCCAGGGCAGGACCCTCCGACAAAGATTTGTTCCCTCGTTTGGAGACCGTGGTCTCCGGGTCCTCAGAGGCATTCACCTTCCTTCCTTGGGGAGAGGAAGTTTCAGTTCCTCCTCCCCAGTTAACCTCCTTCACGGAGGCGCTAGCCTCCTTGTCCCCCCCTTTATCTTCTCCTGAGGGCGCTTGATAAGGCGCGATCTCCAGCATCCTGGTTAGCACGGGATTTGGTGATGTCTCAGGGAGGGGGCCCGGACACCTGATCAACTTTGCCTTCGCTATCCAATCCTGGTCAAAGAGCGTCTTTTTAGGGTGACGTTGCGATAAACAAACAGATAGTGTGTTCGGATGCGGGGCTACTTACTTGGGTATCCGGGTGATTGCAGCTCAGACCTGCATCCTCAGTGATGTCCGGACACATTATTTGTGGTTCGAAGAACAATTTGTACATCTCCTCGGGCGTCATGCCAAGCAAGTGTTGAATAGCTCGCGGTCCTTCCGAGTTGAATTCCCACATGCGAAGGGGCCGGCGTTTGCAAGGCTGGACTCGACGAACTAGCATAACTTGCACTACCATAACCATACTGAAATCTCTCTCAAGGAGATCTTGGATACGGCTTTGCAGTATTGGCACGTCCTTGGCTGGACCCCAGCTCAGCCCCCTGCTGATCCATGACGTCAGTTGTGGTGGGGGGCCTGAGCGAAAGGTGGGCGCAGCTACCCACTTGGCACTTCGGGGAGCTGTGATGTAGAACCACTCCCGCTGCCACAATCCGGACACTTCTGGGAAGCTACCCTCAGGCATGGAGCGTCAGCAATTTTGCTTATTAAAGCACCTCCGCACGCTGCGTGCTGCCCCTTGATCATCTTCGGCTTCACATCGAAGGTCTTGAGCCACAGGCCGAAGTGAGGGGTAACGCGAAGGAAGGCCTCACATACGACAATAAATGAAGAAATGTGAAGAAGGGAATCCGGGGCCAGATCGTGAAAATCTAGCCCATAATAGAACATAAGACCCCAAACAAAGGGATCCAGAGCGAGGCCTAGTCCTCGGAGGAAGTGGGAGACAAACACGACGCTCTCATTGGGTTCGGGAGTAGGGACGACCTGCCCTCAGGCGGGCAGCCGATGCGAAATTTTGGCAGTCATATATTTGGCCTCTCTCAACCTCTTGATGTCCTCCTCCTTGACGGAGGAAGGCATCCACCGACATTGAAGGTTGGATCCAGACATAGTTGAAGGTCCGAAGCACCTGACCTGAGTTTTGGGTGTTAGAACTCGAGGTGGGGGAAGGATTTGATTGAACACGAGAGGGAAAAAAGAAAAAGCCTTGTCCCCTTTATAAAGAGGGTGAATATCAAGTGTCCTCCTCGTGGCCGTTTGGGACTTGCCTAAGATCTAGGAGTCCTACCAATAGGCACGGTTGGGTTACCCACATCCGTATTGATGAGAATCCGGTAATAAAGGGGACACGATCTTTGCTTCGACAAGACGTGCCAAGGAAACCGCCTCGCGAAACACGCTGATATTGGTTATGAAAAACAATTCGAATAAAGACCTGGCTATGATGTGATGTCACACTACGGGGTACGTTAGCAGATTAGAATTGTGGAAATATTATTCTCTCTACGGTGGTATGTGGAACTTGTTTTGCATAGCCGGACACGATCCTCGTGTTCAAAATCTTCTATGAAGTATTCGGAGGAGGAACCCGCCTTGCAATGCCGAAGACAATCCACGCGCGGGACTCATCGTCATTGAAGCCTGGTTCAGGGGCTACTGAGGCAGTCCTGGATTAGGGGGTATCCGGACAGCCGGACTATATCCTTTGGCTAGACTGTTGGACTTTGAAGATACAAGATTGAAGACTTCGTCCCGTGTCCGGATGGGACTCTCCTTGGCGTGGAAGGCAAGCTTGGTAGTATGGATATGTAGATCTCCTTCCTTGTAACCGACTCTGTGTAACCCTAGCCCCCTCCGGTGTCTATAGAAACCGGAGGGTTTTGTCCATAGGACCAACAACGACAATAATACCATAGGCTAGCTTCTAGGGTTTAGCCTCTTCGATCTCGTGGTAGATCCACTCTTGTAATACTCATATCATCAAGATCAATCAAGCAGGAGTAGGGTTTTACCTCCATCGAGAGGGCCCGAACCTGGGTAAAAACATCATGTCCCCTGTATCCTGTTACCATCCGCCTAGACACACAGTTCGGGACCCCCTACCCAAGATCCGCCGGTTTTGACACCGACACATACCCTTTGACCTGATGAACACCAGCGCCACCTTCCAAAGGCTGGCGAGGCTCATGTTGGATACTCCCGAGCCTTCTGGCCCTCGCAAGCCCCTGGGTGTTGGGAGCCTCCTAGTCTCTAAGCAACGGGCTTCCGCGGCGCACCCCATCAAGCAGCTCGAGAGCGCTATGTCGCCTGGTGACCTTTTGTTATTCAAACCGAGGGCGCCCCACAGGCTGCACCAACCACGAGGCAACATGTGCCAGGCGCGACTGCGGCATCACTTTTTGGTTGGGTAATGAATCTTGATCTTGCTGGATTAGCTTTTGTTGCCTGCATAACTATGAGTTCTAGTGCATAGCCACCTCGGGCGCAGCGCGCCTGCGGGCTCCCTCCCGACCATTCCGTGAAAGAAGGTTTCGACATGGCGTCTGTGCTCGGGTCCGTCCCTATAGCGTTGCTAAATCCAAGGGATCGAGCTCCGGCTCGCAGCCAGGCCTACGCACGTCACCTCATTAAGGTCCCTGGTGCCCTGCCTCTTCTTGAGATGGCCTTGAGACGGTCGCCAAGTGCGTGGCACCCCCCATATTGTGCATTGTGTCAGCATGCAACTGCATCAAGAGCATGGGACAGTCCGCCTAGAGACCAAGGAAGGAGTTCGTGAGCCCAGTGCCTGGAACATCCGACACTTCCAAAGTTCTGGCCGTGTCCACCACACGTCGAAAAGAAATGGGGCCATACACGCCACGGAGATTCTCGATAGAGCTCCCGCCCATGCTCAAGTGGAAGCCCCATGCCCCGCACAGGTGGAACGATCAAACCAGATCATGCCCACACCCCAGTGGAAGCCGCATGCTCCTCGCTGGTGGAATAATTAAAGGAGGTCGGCCACACCAACCTTAGGCTGATCTGTGCCGTACATGGCGGCCGCACCATTTCTCACTGGGCACGCACTTGCCACCACCCCCTTGGACTCACGCAAGCGGGGGATCGACACAGTGCCTGCGCTTGGGTCAGTCCGAGCAGCACTAAAAAACCCAAGCAATCCTGCACTAGCTGGCGGGTATGTCCCCGTGCATGTCAGCCCCACCAAGGTCCTTAGTGTGTAGTCTCCTCATGTAATGCCTGTCAGAATCAGTGCTCCGGGGACACAAGAAAGGTTCGAACTCTAGGGTGAGCTCGATGAACTCCACTAAGCCCTACCTCACTGATCACAACCCCGTGGCGATGCTCCGGCATGCTCGAGCAAGAGGAACGATGAACAGTAGGCACGATAGTTTACCCAAGTTCGCTCCACCTTGTAGTGTAAGACCCTACTCCTGCTTGTGGGTGGATTGCCTCGCGAGGGAGGTTGGGTGTGAGACTAGAAGGGAAAGTGTGAGGCCTTCGGTAGATTCAATCCTGGATCCACCTCCCGGTCTATGGTGGCGTGCTGCCTATACTTATACTTTCCTTGATCCTCTTCCCCCAAAAACACTAGGCGGTAAGTGTTGCCACAACAGCCAATTTGAAGGGGAACGGGAGTACAACTTATCCTGACTAAAGGTGGTCTTCGCCTGCTAAAGCTTCCTACCATGACGCGCTAGTTGGCTCGGTGATGACCTCCGTCCTGGCGAGCACGCTGTCCTAGTCTTCTTGCACCAAACTGGCAACCTTTGGGGATTGCTTCGGGCACTAACATGGCGTCCATGCTCCCTTAGCACGAAAGAGGAAAACCTCCTCATCTACGCCCGTTGGCGCCTCTCTGCCTCCGTTCGTTGCCACGCGCATCACCCACATGAAGACACAGGGCCGTGTGACTCCTCCGCCCAGTCCTTGGTCTGCATGTCTCCACAAGGGGCCTCGGGAAGCAACCTCGGGAAGCCGCCTTGCGAGAGGGCCTCATGAGGCTTTCGTTGATACCTGAGGACGCGCTCTTCGTGAGGCGGGGTCCTTGCGAGGCGGCTTGCTTGAGAAGCCCTGATGTTGGTCCAACCTGGGCCTAGTGGCGCCGCACCCTGGGCCACAGGCAGACGGTCCTGGGTACCCCCAGTCCCATGGGCCTGACAAAAGCCCCCGGTCCCACTGTGTGCATGACTCCACCTGTGAAGGGAGGGGGCGAAATGGCACGAGCCCCAACCGCCTCCGGGCTAGGCTCGACGCATGGTGCACGACGGGTCGTGGGATGCCCCCACTCCCCTCGGCGCCTCGGTAACCGCCCAGGCTGACATAAAGGCAGCCCGCACGTGTTAAGCATCCATCATTACCTTCATGTGTGCCCGTCCTCCTACACTATCCTTCCCCCGCAAGGTTACCTCCTACCCACCAGATATTCGCCTCCCTTGATTTGTTTCATCGCCATGGCGCCCTGGGGGGAGAGAAACAAGGCATCGGTGGCGGTAGACAGTCGAGCGGGGCTGGAGCCCGCTATGGGCAGGTCCACGGTACTCAACCTTGAAAGGCTCGATAAGGTCCTCCCGATGATTGCGGCCAACTCGAACGAGTGGGGAGCGACAAGGATCTGGCTAGCTTCGCGATCTCTCACTGAGCTAGATGCCACCACTATTGTCATCCACCTTCCCGCGCTCTTCTCGGGCATGCTGCCCCCATTCTTGTACTGGCCCAGCATCTCATCAAAGGGAAGAAGGTTGGTTCAGTCTGTCTTCCGACAATGGGGGATGCCACACTATACTCCAGTCGAGGTGCTGCAAAAGGCTGCCTCAAAGTTCTTATAGGATAGGCTCACCACCTAGGCTGATGAGGGAGTGTTTGGATCCCAGATCGAGACTGGATTAATAGAGCATCTATACCCAGGGCCTGCTCAGAGATCAAATCTGGGGCATAAGCCGCGGTATCCACGGCTGGTCTGACACCTGTCCTAGGGCGGTGATCTTGTTGCGGTGATCTGCGGCATTTTCCGGGTTGCCGAGCTGAATGGCTTGGCGCATAGGAAAATCCTCTATTTGGCCTAAATGGCTTGTCGTATTGGCGAGCAGCATGATGTTGCCGAAGATAAAGAGCTGGTCGGCGACAAAGGCGTCCCTGTAGCTAGTGTTGTTGACGATCCATATATCTGCCATCAAGCTCATGCAATGACTTGGCGGGACCTGAATGGGCCATGATGAGGACATCAATACCATTGTTACACCCACAGCCCCTGCTGCAATACATATTGGACCAATTACCAGAGCTCACGAACGCCAATTGAATTATCAGGTAATTCCGTTTCTTGGTAACGATCCTAATGTTCATGAGAATATGATGCTGCCTAAATTGGATACATTTGTTTTGCCTACAAATGAAGGGCCTAGTTTGGACAAGAAAGATGAACCTTGGATCAAGTTCAAGCATGGAGATGATGGCATGCGCAAGGGGATCAAGAATGGAGTTACAAGTGATGATTTCAGGACTTTGAAGCCACCATACATAGTGCATGGAGCCTTGGACGAAATATAAAAGATGCCACTTCATAAATTACATCCAGAAGATATTCTAGGTGCTGCGTCACCTTATTATTGGGCCAGGCCCATGTATTTTCGAAATACTTAAGTATAGGTTGTTTTTAGAGTCCGTATGTGTGGAGAAACAAGAGTTAGGGTTGGTTTCAGACCCCCTCCTCTAAGGGCCACGAAATCCCCCCCACCTCATCCTCCATATATACAGCCCTTAGGGCGTCATTTAGACTTTGGGGTTTTGTTTAGATTAAAGTTCTCCATAGCTGCAACTTTGTGTACTTCATTTGTGTTCAACGACTAGACAAAGGCGTCACAGAACCCCACCTTAATCAATAATGCTTTCATCTTATATTCGAAATATCCAGATTGCAATCTTAGTTTCTTGCTTGTTCTTCATTTGCCTGCAGGAAACAGACCTTCGTGGTCAGGTTGATCGTGCTCCGGCATGGTCAATAACCTCTCGGAATTGGTTTAGCGATTGCTAAGGAATGACGTCCTCGCACGTTCGTAGTCGGATTGTCAAAGTCGACTTCCTCCAAAACGATAGCCACCATCTTATCGAAAGATGGGACACCTTTGCCTCTATCAAGTGGTATCAGATTTCCAGGTTGCTCGGTGAGATTTTACAGTTTTTCATAGTTTAGATCGAGTCTATTCTTCATACCTATAGTCCATGAAAAGGCCAAAAAAATTATGGTTAGTTCATCCTATCCGAACCAATCTGAGCCTTTGCATAATCTTTTATGTATTTGCTTTGTTGAATTTGTGGTTGCATCATCGTGTCAAGTTGCTGGTCTTAGCATCTAGTCCTTTAGAGTTTCGAGTTCTGTTCACAGGTTGTCACGTCGCCGCTGCCATATATCACCACCGCATCATCATCATCGCTGCTGCCATATACCACCACCACACCAAGTTCATCGCCGCTGCCATATACCACCACCACATATTCACCGCCAATCTGAGTCCATATACGCCACCAAATATCAGTCGCCGTCATGGCAATCTGAGTCCACCTGCAACATATATCCGCCACTAGTATGAGTTCCACCAGATTCATCTCTGCCACCAGTTCGAGATTCCACCAGACTCATCTCCGCCACTAGTCCTAGTCCGAGTCCAGTAATTGTTGCTTTGTTTTCGATTTCCAGATCACTCGATACTCCGAGTCATGACAGAGTAGGACTCCCCAACTTCCGAGCCATCCACAGAAGAAAAATAGTTCCAAACTCTAAAGAAACTAACTCTGGAAAATTCTGGCTAGGCAGTTTTTAGACCGTTTGTAGACTTTTTCGAAAAAAATTGTTGCGGAGCAAAAAAAAGAGGAAAAAAGTGCAAAAAAAGAAAAAAAGAAAAAAAAATTCAAAGCGTGCTCCTCCCTTGTTTCTGTGCAGCATCGTGATTTTGTAAGTGTTCTAGGCTCGCGTCTCTGGCATGGTCTAGCCTAGGACCAGCATAGTACCGTCGTTGAGCGTTTATTCAACTTTGCATCTCTAAATTGATTATTGGTGACCCTTTTTTCTACCATATTATAAGCCTTCCCAGCTCCACATACATTGATGTCGTGCGTTTGACTCTCCCTGGTAATTGCTCTATCCAAGCTTTGAGAGTTTTGACTACGACGATTGTCGATCACCGCCTGCTGTTGGGTAAGAACTGGTAAGAATTTGAGATTTGCTTGATGGATTTGTGACTGTCCACCACACCATCACCACCACTTCCTAGTAGTCTGTAGGATCATATTCTTGTGTGTTTCTATTGCTGCTAACCATGGCAGGATCACAAGCCGATGAGACTGACTGGGAGAACATGAAAAACAAAGAGTTACATGATAAGTTTTAGCAAATTATGAGTGGGCAGGTGGAAGATGTGCCAAATAGATTTGAGGAGGCCATGGAGAAGATAGATGGCATTGAGAAGGCATTCGAAAAAAAGCTCAATAACAAGTTTAATGAATTGCTCCCGCGTCTTCCACCGCCCGCTGCACCTGTCACACCTCTACAACAACAACAACAACAACAACAACAACAACAACAACAACAACAACAACGTCTTCCAAATCAAGTGGAACGAGCACAGCGCGTTCCCATTGAGCCTGGTCAAACTTCTAGGGCTGATGTACCTACTATTGGTGCTTCTATAGCTCCTGCTACTACTGCAGAGGTGGAGGACCATTATGAGGATGAGGTTGATCAAAATCAGAACTACGTGCAACCAGCAGCACCACCACTAGGCCGTCCTCATGCATATCATCGCAACAGTAGGGCTGCACCACCACCTGAGGTACGAGATCATTACCATCTTCCTAAACTGAAATTGAATATTCCACCATTTGAGGGTAGATATGTTCCTCATATATATCTTACTTGGGAGTTAGAAACTGAACAATGTTTTACATGTTTACAATATCCTGAGGAGATACGTGTTCCTGCTGCTGTTTGTGCTTTCACTAGTTTTGCATGTGTTTGGTGGTCTGAACATTGTAGAATATATCCCATTCCAGCTACTTGGGCTGCTTTGAAAGCTGCTATGCGTACTCGTTGGGTTCCACCTTATTATCAACGTGAATTACTTCAAAAATTGCAGCGTTTAAGACAAGGAATTTTTTTTGTAGAAGAATATTATCTGGAATTACAAACCGGCATGATTAGATGTGGTATTGGTGAGGAGAATGAAGGTATGCTTGCACGTTTTATGGGTGGATTAAATAGAGAGATTCAGACCATTCTAGAGTATAAGGAGTATACTAATATCACTCGTTTATTCCATCTTGCTTGTAAATATGAACGTGAAGTGCATGATCGACAGGCATTGGAGCGAACTAACTTTTCTGCAGGTCGATATTCGTCATGGACACCACGAGCATCCTCTACTTTGACTGGACCAGCACCTCCATTAGGTGCCACCTCCAGCCGTGATACAAGAAAGAAGGCACAACCACCACTATCTACCAAGAGCACTCCTGCTGGGCCTGCGCAGAGCTCTTCTTCTTCCATGGCATCAACAGGGCACACAAGTGATATTATTTGTCGTCGTTGCAAGGGAAGAGGACATTTTGCGAGAGAATGCAAATCTCAATGTGTGATGATTGTTACTGAGGATGGTGGGTATGAGTCCGCTAGTTACTATGATGAGGAGACTTTGGCTCTTATTACATATGAAGAACACGGTGGAGATGATTCTAATCATGAGACGCAATACATGGCTCCTGAAGATGCTGACATGTATGAATGTTTAGTTGCTCAACGTGTTTTGAGTGTGCAGGTTACACAGGCTGAGCAAAATCAGAGGCATACTTTGTTCCATACAAAGGGAGTTGTGAAGGAACGTTCTGTTCGCGTCATCATAGATAGAGGGAGCTGCAATAACTTGGCTAGCATGGAGATGGTGGAGAAGCCATCTCTCACCACAAGACCACATCCACATCCTTACTACATCCAATGGTTCAACAACAACGACAAGCTTAAGGTGACACGTATTGTTCGTGTGCATTTTAGTATCTCTACATATGCTGATTATGTTGATTGTGATGTGGTACCTATGCAAGCATGTTCCTTGTTACTTGGTAGACCATGGCAATTTGATAAAAATTCTATACACCATGGTAGAAACAATCCGTATATTCTTGTTCATAAGGATAAAAATATTACTTTGCTTCCTATGACTCCTGATTCCATTTTGAAAGATGATATTAATAGAGCTAATAAAGCAAACCAGGAGAAAAATAAGAGTGAAAATCAGATTGTGGCAAAATAATTTGAGAAACAAATGAAGCCTAATAATAAACCATCTAGTGTTGTTTCTGAAATTAAATAGAAAAGTGCATGTTTACTTGCCGCCAAATCTGATATTGATGATCTAAATTTTAGCAAATCTGTTTGCTATGCTTTTGTCTGCAACGAGGCATTATTTTCGTTCGAGGATGTGCCTTCCTCTTTGCCTCCTGCTTTCACTAACATTTTGCAGGAGTTCGCTGACGTCTTTCCACAAGACGTGCCACCGGGATTACCACCTATTCGAGGGATTGAGCATCAAATTGACTTAATTCCCGGTGCATCATTACCCAACCGTGCACCATACCGTACCAATCCAGAGGAGACGAAGGAGATTATGCGTCAAGTACAAGAATTGCTTGACAAATGTTATATACGCGAATCCCTTAGTCCTTGTGTTGTTCCTATCATTTTAGTGCCGAAAAAGGATGGTACGTCGCGTATGTGCGTTGATTCTAGAGGCATTAATAATATTACTATTCATTATCGTCATCCTATTCCTAGACTAGAT
The DNA here is from genome assembly GCA_034509565.1 of Triticum monococcum. Classification (NCBI taxonomy): domain Eukaryota; kingdom Viridiplantae; phylum Streptophyta; class Magnoliopsida; order Poales; family Poaceae; genus Triticum; species Triticum monococcum. The sequence goes on from CM067845.1 coordinate 253,232,962, forward strand.
GATATGCTTGATGAATTGAGTGGCTCTACAATATTGTCCAAAGTTGATTTGCATAGTGGATACCAACAAATTCGTATGAAATTGGGAGATGAATGGAAAACAACATTTAAAACTATGTTTGGATTATATGAGTGGTTAGTCATGCCTTTTGGGTTAACTAATGCACCTAGTACTTTCATGAGATTAATGAACAAAGTTTTGCGTGCTTTCATTGGACAATCTGTGGTAGTTTACTTTGATGACATATTGATTTATAGCAAATCTTTGGAGGAACGTTTGGAACATTTACGTGTTGTTTTTATTGCTCTACGTGATGCACATTTGTTTGGTAACCTTGGAAAGTGCACCTTTTGCACTGACTGAGTATCTTTTCTTGGCTATGTTGTTACTCCACAGGGAATTGAAGTTGATAAAGCCAAGATTGAAGCTATTGTGAGTTGGCCGCAGCCCAAAACGGTCACACAAGTGAGGAGTTTCCTTGGCCTCGCTGGTTTCTATAGGCGTTTTGTGAGAGATTTCAGCACCATTGCTGCACCTCTCAACGAGCTTACAAAGAAAGATGTGCCTTTTGTTTGGGGTACCGCACAGGAAGAAGCCTTAACGGTATTGAAAGATAATTTGACACATGCTCCTTTACTCCAACTTCCTAATTTTAATAAGACTTTTGAGCTTGATTGTGATGCTAGTGGAATTGGATTAGGTGGTGTGTTATTACAAGATGGCAAACATGTTGCATACTTTTCTGAAAAATTGAGTGGGCCTAGTCTGAACTATTTTACTTATGATAAAGAATTATATGCTCTTGTTCGGACCTTAGAAACATGGCAACATTATTTATGGCCCAAGGAATTTGTTATACATTCTGATCATGAATCTTTGAAACACATTAAAAGTCAAGCAAAACTGAACCATAGACATGCTAAATGGGTTGAATTCATTGAGACTTTCCCTTATGTCATTAAACGCAAGAAGAGCAAGGAAGATGTTAATGTTGATGCATTGTCTCATCTTTATACTATGCTTTCACAACTTGACTTTAAAATATTTGGTTTGGAGACCATCAAAGACCAATATGTACATGATGTTGAATTTAAAGATGTATTGCAGAATTGTAAGGAAGGGAGAACTTGGAACAAGTTCATTCTTAACGATGGATTTGTGTTTCGTGCTAACAAGCTATGCATTCTAGCTAGCTCCGTTCGTCTTTTGTTGTTGCAGGAGGTGCATGGAGGAGGATTAATGGGACACTTTGGCGTCAAGATGATGGAGGATATACTTTCTACACATTTCATTTGGCCAAAGATGAGACGGGATGTTGAGCGTTTTTTTGCTCGCTGGACTACATGTCAAAAAGAGAAGTCACGAATCAATCCTCATGGTTTATATATGCATTTGCCTGTACCTAGTGTTCATTGGGAGGATATATCTATGGACTTTGTTTTAGGTTTACCTCGAACAAAGAAGGGGAGGGATAGCATATTTGTTGTCATGGATAGGTTCTCAAAAATGGCACACTTTATACCATGTCATAGAAGAGAAGATGTTGTTAATGTTGCTGATTTGTTCTTTCGTGAAATTATTCGCTTGCATGGTGTGCCAAATACTATTGTTTCAGATCGTGATACTAAATTTCATAGCCACTTTTGGAGATGTTTATGGGCTAAGTTAGGAACTAAGCTACTTTTTAGTACTACTTGTCACCCCCAAACTGATGGGCAAACTGGAGTAGTCAATAGAAAATTGTCTACTATGCTTAGGGCTGTTTTGAAGAATAATAAGAAAATGTGGGAAGAATGCTTGGCTCATATTAAATTTGCTTACAATCGTTCATTGCATTCTACTACTAAGATGTGCCCTTTTGAATGTGTGTATCGTTTCCTACCTCGTGCACCTATTGATTTGTTGCCTCTTCCATCTTCGGAGAAGGTTAATTTTGATGCTAAATAACATGCTGAATTGATTTTAAAAATGCATGAGTTAACTAAGGAAAACATTGAGCGTATGAATGCTAAATATAAACTTGCTGGAGATAAGGGTAGAAAACATGTTGTGTTTGCACCTGGAGATCTTGTTTGGTTACATTGGTGTAAGGATAGATTTCCTAATTTGTGCAAATCAAAGCTAATGCCACGTGCAGCTAGTCCTTTCAAGGTGTTAGAGAAAATAAATGATAATGCATATAAACTTGAGCTGCCTGCATATTTTGGGGTTAGTCCCAGTTTTAACATTGCAGATTTGAAGCCTTATTTGGGTGAGGAGGATGAGCTTTCGTTGAGGACGACTTCATTTCAAGAAGGGGAGGATGATGAGGACATCAATACCATTGTTACACCCGCATCCCCCGCTCCTATACATACTGGACCAATTACTAGAGCTCGCGCATGCCAATTGAATTATCAGGTACTTTCGTTTCTTGGTAACGATTCTATTGTTCATGAGAATATGATGCTGCCTAAATTGGATACATTTGTTTTGCTTACAAATGAAGGGCCTAGTTTGGACAAGAAAGATGAACCTTGGAGCAAGTTCAAGCATGGAGATGATGGCATGCGCAAGGGGATCAAGAACGGAGTTACAAGTGATGATTTCAGTACTTTGAAGCCACCATAAGGAGTGCATGAAGCCTTGGATGAAATATACAAGATGCCACTTCATAAATTTCGTCCAGAGGCTATTCTAGGTGATGCGTCACCTTATTATTGGGCCGGGCCCATGTATTTTCGAAATACTTAAAGTATAGGTTGTTTTTAGAGTCCGTATGTGTGGGGAAACAAGAGTTAGGGTTGGTTTTGGACCCCTCCTCCAAGGGCCACAAAATTCCCCCCTCTTCCTCCATATATACAGCCCTTAGGGCGTCTTTTAGACTTTGGGGTTTTGTTTAGATTCAAGTTCGCCATTGGTGCAACTTCGCGTACTTCGTTTATGTTCAACGACCAGACAAAGGCATCACGGAACCCCACCTTGATTAATAAAGCTTTCATCTTATATTCGCAATACCTAGATTGCAATCTTAGTTTCTTGCAAGTTCTTCGTTTGCCTGCAGGAAACAGACCTTCATGGTCAGGTTGATCGTGCTCCGGCGTGGTCAATAACCTCTCGGAGTTGGTTTAGCGATTGCTAAGGCGCGATGTCCTCGCACGTTCATAGTCGGATCGTCAAAGTCGACTTCCTACAAAATGATAGCCACCATCTCATCGAAACACGGGACACCTTTGCCTCTATCAGGCCACCAATGTCGGTGCTAAATCCGGCATATCTCGGGCAGGGGGTCCCAAGCTTGATGATCAAAGGTCGATGGTAACAGGGAAAGTAGGGACACAATGTTTTACCCATGTTTGTCCCCTCTTGATCAAGTAAAACCCTACGTCCTGCTTCTTATTATTGATTATGAGATTGATCTACCTCGAGATCATATAAGATTGTGTAAGCTCTAAACCTTGTGAAGGTGAATGTGTATCCTCCCTAAGCACTAAACCCTATGGCTTATATAGACGCCTGGGGGTACCTTGGGTTTACAAATGGGCGGTTATAATATCTAGAGATAAGCATGTTGGTTCGATGAGGACATTAATACCATTGTTACAACCACAACCCCTGCTGCTATACATACTGGACCAATTACTAGAGCTCGTGCATGCCAATTGAATTACCAGGTACTTTCGTTTCTTGGTAACGATTCTAATGTTCATGAGAATATGATGCTTCCTAAATTGGATAACATTTGTTTTGCTTACAAATGAAGGGCCTAGCGTGGACAATAAAGATGAACCTTGGAGCAAGTTCAAGCATGGAGATGATGGCATGCGCAAGGGGAACAAGAACGGAGTTACAAGTGATGATCCCAGGACTTTGAAGCCACCATAAAGAGTGCATGAAGCCTTGGAAGAAATATACAAGATGCCACGTCATAAATTTCATCCTGAGGCTATTCTAGGTGCCATGTCACCTTATTATTGGACCAGGGCCATGTAATTTTGAAATACTTGATTATAGGCTATTTTTAGAGTTAGTATGTGTGAGGAAACAAGAGTTAGGGTTGGTTTCAGACCCCTCCTCCAAGAGCCATGAAATCCCCCCTCTTCCTCCATATATACAACTCTTAGGGCATCGTTTAGACTTTGGGTCTTGTTCATATTAAAAGTTCTCCATAGCTGCAACTTCGCGTACTTTGTTTGTGTTCAATGACCAGACCAAGACGTCACTGAACCCCATCTTGATCAATAAAGCTTTCATCTTATTTTCGCAATATCTAGATTGCAATCTCAGCTTCTTGCTTATTCTACGTTTGCTCGCAGGAAATAAACACTCGTGGTTAGGTCAATCGTGCTCCACCGTGGTCAATAGCCCCTCAGAAGTTGGTTTAGCGGTTGCTAAGGTGCAACGTCTTCGCACATTCGTAGTCGGCTCATCAAAGTCGACTCTCACAGAAAAGGATATCTATCTCATCAATACATCGAGACACCTTCGCCTCCATCAAGTGGTATCAGATTTCCAGGTTGCTCGGTGTGATTTTACAGTTTTTCGTAGTTTAGATCGAGTCTGTTCTTCATACCTACAGTCCATGAAAAAGCCACAAAGTATTAGGGTTAGTTCATCATATCTGAACCAGTCTGAGCCTTTGCATAGTCTTTTCAGTATTTTTCTTTGTTGATTTTGCGGTTGCATCGTCGTGTCAAGTTGCTGGTCTTAGCGTCTAGTCCTCTAGAGTTTCGAGTTCTGTCACAATTTGTCATGCCGCTGCCACACCACCTTCGTCGCCGCTGCCATATACCACCACCGCTGCCATATCCTACCGCCGCTGCCATATCCTACCACCGCTGTCATAAACCACCACCGCTGCCATATACCACTACCGCTGCCATATACTAGATTGTGCTAGAGTGTGATTTTCCCTTGTTTATGTGTCGCACCATGATTTTGTTAGTGTTCTAGGCTCGCGTCTCTAGTACGGTCTAGCCTAGGACCAGCACAGTACTGTCGTTGAGCGTTTATTCAACTTTGCATCTCTGAATTGATTATCGCTAACCCTTTTTGCTACCATATCATAAGCCTTCCCAGATCCACATACATCTACGTCGTGCATTTGACTCTCCCTGGTAATCGCTCTATCCAAACTTTGAGAGTTTTGACTACAACGGTTGCCGATCACCACCTGCTGCTTGGTAAGAATTGGAAAGATTTTGAGATTTGCTTGATGGATTTGTGACATATTCTTGTGTTTTTCTCTTGCTGCTAACCATGCCAGGATCACAAGCGGATGAGCTAGGCTGGGAGAACATGACAAAGAAGGAGTTGGATGATAAATTTCAGCAAATGATGAGTGGCCAAGTGGGAGATGTGCTAAACAGAATTGAAGAGGTCATGGAGAAGATAGATGGCATGGAGAAGTCATTCGAGACAAAGCTGGATAACAAGTTTAATGAATTGCTCTTGCGTCTTCCACAACCACCACCGGCTCCACCTGTCGCACCTCTACAATGCCAACAACAACGCCCCCTGCCGAATCAGTTCAGACGAGCGAAGCGTGTTCCTCTTGAGGATGGCCAAACTTCTGGTACTGCTGTACCTACTATTGATGCTTCTTTGGCTCCTGCTGGTGCCGAGGAGGATGACGATTACGAGGATGAGTTTGATAAAAATCATAATTACATGCAACCACCAGCACTAGGTCATCCACATGCATATAATCGCAATGGCAGGGCTCCACTACTAGCATAGGTACGAGATCATGACCATCTTCCTAAACTGAAAGTGAATATTCCACCATTTGAGGGTAGATATGTTCCTGATATATATCTTACTTGGGAGTTAGAAACTGAACAAAGTTTTACATGTTTACAATATCCCGAGGAGAGACGTGTTGCTTCTGATGTTTGTGCTTTCACTAGTTTTGCATGTGTATGGTGGTCTGAACATTGTAGATTATATCCTATTCCAGCTACTTGGGCTGCTTTGAAAAATGCTATGCATACTCGCTGGGTTCCACCATATTATCAACATGAATTGCTTCAAAAATCGCAGCATTTGAGACAAGGAAAAATTATGTAGAACAATATTATCAGGAATTACAAACTGGCATGATTAGATGTGGTATTGTCGAGGATAATGAAGCTACCTTTGCACCTTTTATGTGTGGATAAAATAGAGAGATTCAGACCATTCTAGAGTATAAGGAGTATAATAATATCACTCATTTATCCCATCTTGCTTGTAAAGCCGAACATGAAGTGCAGGATCGATAGGCATTGGCACGAACCAACTTTTCTACAGGTCGACCTTCATCATGGGCACCGCGTGCATCCTCTACTCCCACACATTCTACTGCACCGACACCTCCCTCAGCTGCCACCTCAAGCCATGATACAAGAAAGCAGACACAACCACCACTATCTGCCAAGAGCACACATTCTGGGCCTGCACAGAGCTCTTCTTCATCCATGGCATCAACAGGGCAAGGACATGATATTATTTTTCATCGTTGCAAGGGTGGAGGTCATTATGTGAGAGAATGTCCATCTAAGCATGTGATGATTGCCACTGAGGATGGTGGGTATGAGTCCACTAGTGACTACGATGAGGAGACTTTCGCTCTTATTACAAGTGAAGAACACGGTGGAGATGATTTTGAACAAGAGACGCAATACATGGCTGCTGATGACGCTGACGGGTATGAAAGTTTATTGCTCAACGGGTTTTGAGTGCGCGGGTCATGCAAGCTGAGCAAAATCACATGCACAATTTGTTCCACACAAAGGGAGTTGTGAAGGAATGTTCTATTCGTGTCATCATTGATGAAGGGAGATGCAACAACTTGGCTAGCATGGAGATGGTGGAGAAGCTATCTCTCACCACAAGACCACATCCACATCCTTACTACATCCAATGGTTCAACAACAACGGCAAGGTTAAAGTAACACATATTGTTCGTGTGCATTTTAATATCTCTACATATGCTGATTATGTTGATTGTGATGTGGTACCCATGCAAGTATGTTCCTTATTACTTGGTAGACCATGGCAATTTGATAAAAATTCTATACACCATGGTAGAAACAATCAGTATACTCTTGTCCATAAGGATAAACATATTACTTTACATCCTATGTCTCCCAACTCCATTTTGAAAGACGACATTAATAGAGCTAATAAAGCAAAACAGGAGAAAAAAATAGTGAAAATCAGATTGTGGCCAAAGAATTTGAGCAACAAATGAAGCCTCATAATAAACCATCTAGTGTTGCTACTGAAATTAAATTGAAAAGTGCATGCTTACCTGCCACCAAATTTGATATTGATGATCTAGATGTCAGCAAATCTGTTTGATATGCTTTTGTGTGCAAAGAGGCTTTATTTTCATTCGAGGATGTGCCTTCCTCTTTGCCTCCTGCTGTCACTAACATTATGTAGGAGTTCGCTGACGTCTTTCCACAAGACGTGCCATCGGGATTGCCAGCTATTCGAGGGATTGAGCATCAGATTGAGTTAATTCCCGGTGCTTCGTTGGCAAACCGTGCACCATATCAAACCAATCAAGAGGAGACGAAGGAGATTATGCGTCAAGTACAGGAGCTGCTCGACAAAGGTTATATACGCGAATCTCTTAGTCCTTGTGTTGTTCCTATTATACTAGTGCCAAAAAAGGATGGTACATTGCATATGTGTGTTGATTGTAGAGGCATTAATAACATTACTATTTGTTATCGTCATCCTATTCCTAGGCTACATGATATGCTTGATAAATTGACTGGCTCTACAATATTCTCCAAAGTTGATTTGCGTAGTGGATACCATCCCAAAGTTGATTTGCGTAGTGGATACCATCAAATTCGTATGAAATTGGGAGATGCATGGAAAACAGCATTCAAAACTAAGTTTTGTTTATATGAGTGGTTAGTCATGCATTTTGGGTTAACTAATGCACCTAGTACTTTCATGAGATTAATGAACGAAGTTTTATGTGCTTTCATTGGACGATTTGTGGTAGTTTACTTTGATGACATATTGATTTATAGCAAATCTTTGGAAGAACATTTGGAACATCTACGTGCTGTTTTTATTGCTCTACGTGATGCATGTTTGTTTGGTAACCTTGGGAAGTGCACCTTTTGCACCGACCGAGTATCTTTTCTTGGCTATATTGTTACTCCACAGGGAATTGAAGGCGATAAAGCCAAGATTGAAGCTATTGAGAGTTGGCCGCAGGCAAAAACGGTCACACAAGTGAGGAGTTTTCTTGGACTCGCTGGTTTCTATAGGTGTTTTGTGAGATATTTGAGCACCATTCCTGCACCTCTCAATGAGCTTATGAAGAAGGATGTGCCTTTTGTTTGGGGTACCGCATAGGAAGAAGCCTTCACGGTATTGAAAGATAAGTTTACACATGCTCCTTTACTCCCACTTCCTGATTTTAGTAAGACTTTTGAGCTTGAATGTGATGCTAGTGGAATTGGATTAGCAGTTGTGTTATTACAAGATGGCAAACCTGTTGCGTACTTTTTTGAAAAATTGAGTGGGTCTAGTCTGAACTATTCTACTTATGATAAAGAATTATATGCTCTTCTTCGGACTTTAGAAACATGGCAACATTATTTATGGCCCATAGAATTTGTTATACATTCTGATCACGAGTCTTTGAAACATATTAAAAGTCAAGCCAAACTGGAATGAAGACATGTTAAATGGGTTGAATTCATTGAGACTTTCCTTTATGTCATTATACACAAGAAGGGTAAATAAAATGTTGTTGTTGATGCATTGTCTCGTCGTTATACTATGCTTTCACAACTTGACTTTAAAATATTTGGTTTGGACACCATCGAAGAACAATATGTGCATGATGCCGAATTTAAAGATGTGTTGCAGAATTGTAAAGAAGGGAGAACATGGAACAAGTTCGTCGTTAACAATGGATATGTGTTTCGTGCTAACAAGCTATGCATTCCAGCTAGGTCCGTTCGTCTTTTGTTGTTGAAGGAGGCGCATGGAGGAGGATTAATGGGACACTTTGGCATGAATAAGATGGAGGACGTGCTTCTACACATTTATTTGGGCCAAAGATGAGACGGGATGTTGAGCATTTTGTTGCTCGCTGCACTACATGTCAAAAAGCTAAGTCACGACTCAATCTTGATTGTTTATATATGCCTTTGCCTATACCTAGTGTTCCTTGGGAGGATATATCTATGGTCTTTGTTTTAGGTTTACCTTGAACAAAGAAGAGGAGGTATAGCATATTTGTTGTCGTGGATAGATTCTCGAAAATGGCACACTTTATACCATGTCATAAAAGCGATGATGTTGTTAATGTTGCTGATTTGTTCTTTCGTGAAATTATTCACTTGCATGTTGTGCCAAATACTATTGTTTCAGATCATGATACTAAATTTCTTAGCCACTTTTGGAGATATTTATGGGCTAAGTCGGGGACTAAACTGCTTTTTAGTACTACTTGTCACCCCCAAACTAATGGACAAACTTAAGTAGTAAATAGAACATTGTCTACTATGCTTAGGGTAGTTTTGAAGAATAACAAGAAAATGTGGGAAGAATGCTTGCCTCGTATTGAATTTTCTTATAATCATTCACTGCATACTACTACTAAGATGTGCCCTTTTGAAATTGTGTATGGTTTCGTACCTCGTCATTTATTGATTTGTTGCCTCTTCCAACTTCGGAGAAGGTTAATTTTGATGTAAATAGCATGCTGAATTAATCTGAAAAATGCATGAGTTAACTAAGGAAAACATTGAGCATATGAATGCTAAATATAAACTTGCTGGAGATAAAGGTAGAAAACATGTTGTGTTTGCACCTGGAGATCTTGTTTGGTTACATTTGCGTAAGGATAGATTTCCTAATTTGCGCAAATCAAAGCTAATGCCACGTGCTGATGGTCCTGTTAAGGTGTTAGAGAAAATAAATGATAATGCATATAAACTTGAGCTACATGCAGATTTTGGGGTTAGTCCCACTTTTAACATTGTAGATTTGAAGCCTTATTTGGGTGAGGAAGATGAGCTTTCATCGAGGACGACTTCATTTCAAGAAGGGGGGGATGATGAGGACATCAATACCATTGTTACACCCACAACCCCTGTTGCTATACATATTGGACCAATTACTAGAGCTCGCGCACGCCAATTGAATTACCAGGTACTTTCGTTTCTTGGTAACGATTCTAATGTTCATGATAATATGATGCTTCCTAAATTGGATACATTTGTTTTGCTTACAAATGAAGGGCCTAGCTTGGACAATAAATATGAATCTTTGAGCAAGTTCAAGCATGGGGATGATGGCATGCGCAAGGGGAACAAAAACGGAGTTACAAGTGATGATCCCAAGACTTTGAAGCCATCATAATGAGTGCATGAAGCCTTGGGTGAAATATACAAGATGCCACGTGATAAATTTTCTCCAGAGGCTATTCTAGGTGTTGTGTCACCTTATTATTGGGTCAGGCCCATGTAATTTCGAAATAATTGATTATAGATTGTTTTTAGAGTCCGCATGTGTGGGGAAACAAGAGTTAGGGTTGGTTTCGGACCCCTCCTCCAAGGGCCATGAAATCCCCCCCTCTTTCTCCATATGTACAACCCTTAGGGCATCGTTTAGACTTTGGATTTTTTTTAGATTAAAAGTTCGCCATAGCTGCAACTTCGCGTTCTTCGTTTGTGTTCAACGGCCAGACCACGATGTCACATAACCCCATCTTGATCAATGAAGCTTTCATCTTATTTTCGCAATATCTAGATTGCAATCTCAGCTTCTTGCTTGTTATTCGTTTGCTCGTAGGAAATAGACCATCGTTATCAGGTTTATTGTGCTACGGCGTGGTCAATAACCCCTCGAAAGTTGGTTCACCGATTGCTAAGGCGCGACATCTTCGTAGTCGGATCGTCAAAGTCGACTCCCACAGAAAATGATGTCTATCTCGTCGAAACATTGAGACACCTTTGCCTCTATCATGGTTGAAGCACGATTAAAGTGAATGCCAAGTTTTCAAGAGATCTTTATTTCCATCGCGTCGAGGGCCAGGGTTAATATGGCCTTGTCAACAGTCTTCAATGAGCCCTCAGCCCGGCCCATCACTTGCGGGCCAACGTGGCAAGCACCCCCTAATCCAAGACACCAACAACAGGTGCGCTCTAGCTCCAGCCTCCCCCGCAGCTCTGTGGCATCGCTCTCCAGACGGAGGACAATGCTGTTGAGGTTACACTAGGGCTCACGCACCTCCTCACCACTCACAGCAAGGCTTGCACGCAGTTTCTCCAGCTCGAAACGAGACACCTCATGCGACATGGTGAGGACAGAGGTTGGCGACGGCGGAGCAACTCTAGAGATGGTGGCGACAACTAAGGAGTGACAGAGATTGGGTTAAGAGGGAGGAGGATGAAGAAAAATGAAGCTGCGCCTTGCCTTCTTATAGGCTAGCATCTGTAGTGGATCAACTTCTCACTACTAGAGGCAATTAATGCCAGAAATAGGCTGCTAAATTTCCCAGGCGAGCTCGAAGGCCATCCAGTCACATCCACTCTTTGGTGGGATTTAACGTCACAAGGCATTATTGCCCTTTCTGTCATCGTGAACACCAAAGGAGTGTAATGATCAGCTCACGATGTGCGAATTGTCGCGGTTTCAAATCCAAAATGACATGGGTCAAATATTTGATTCCTTCCCTCGATAGGATTAAAGTGCCACATGTTAGAGCACCCATTAGCAAAGGTGGCCAACACTACAAATAAAACACTTCTGTGATGATACGTGCTTGTCATAGTAGGTCATGTTTTCTGTCATGCATGTACATCCATGACGATTTTAAGGGAGAATCAAGATAGTCATACATGTGTTGTCGTTGAAGTGTTCCATGACAATACCAAAATTATCATCATGGAAGTGTCCAGTTCCATGATGATAAATGGCGCGTCATGGAAGTGCTTTCGTCGAGGTTAACCGACACGTGGCATCCACCATAACAGGTCGCCATAAGCTAGCGTGTTCCGGTTTGGATCCGATAACCTGTTAACAGCCTAGACCAATAGGGATTTTCCATGTATAAATTCTCATTGGTTGTAGAAACCACGTGGCAGCTCCGTGTTGGGACAGATGTCAACCTTCCAATGGACAGGAGGCGCCTATGATACATCGACACATGGAAAGGCCCAATGGCGCCATTTAGGTTAAAAAGACTGACCCGCTCAAAATTAGTTGGCTAGCCCATTAACGGCCCTCTTGCAGATGGCCCATTCGCAGTTAAGGCCCATAGGAATACTATCAAATTGGTACTTCAACGACCCGTTATAGATTTGTGATCATTGCAGCCCATGGTCACTCTTGTCCCGTTAAAAGTCCGCTAAGTATTTGGGCCGAATTACGACCCAGTGTGTTTCCGACCTGTTAAAGGTCCTGCTACATTTGGGCCCATTTATTGCCTAATGAAACTTTTGACTGATAAACGATCGAGAAGGAATTGGGTCATATTCGGCCATGTCTAACATTCGGCATGTTAGCGGCCCACTGTAGATTTGGGCCACTTCCAACCTATTGTGTTTTTTGGCTTGTTAACTTCGGACGAAATCCTTGGGCCATATGTGGCCCAATGTCACATCGAGCCTATTAATGGCCCATATAAACGCTGATACTAATCAAGCCCGACCGCACTTCCCGCTTGGTAAAGGCCCGTGTAGTAGGTCGGCGCATTTACGACCCATCTGAATTCCGGCCTATGAACAATCCGCATTATAAATGGGCCACCATGAGCTAAGATACATTTTGGCCTGCTAATGACCAGTGGGTTATTTGGAACATTTTAGAGGCCTGCGAGATATTCACACATGGTCACGGTCTATTGTTACTAAGGGCCCAAATTATATTAGGCCTATTAAAGGCCCACTGTGGGCACAGGACTACCAAAAATAAGAAAGCTTATGTTGATTTAGGCCCAGATATTTTTAGTGGGCTACATGTCGCTTATGGCCCATAATCGTTTTTAGCCCAATTGGAATTGTGGGCCCGACAAATGTTGGCCCGTTGTGCTCCTACGAAGCTTTCGACTGAAAAGAGATCGATGATGCCGAATACATTACTAAGATAAACCTAAACTATACAAAACTGCCATCGTAATTCCTACGGCCTTTGGTAGCACGATAAACATTGTATCACAACAAAATAAACTACAACCATACAACCAAACGTGTGTTGGCATAAAAGTTTATAGTCCTTGCAGATAAAAGCACCATCAGATGTATAGAAGCACAAATCATTTGCCTATGTGCTAATGTTTTAGGCTGTAGAATCTGATGGAGCACCATGATCTTCCCCTTTTTTCGCCATTGCTCTTGAACAACGAAGACAATGTATGATAGTCTGGTTTCAATACCATTCATATCTTGATGACATTTCTCAACCACTATTCTTGTTTCATAAACGACCTCCATTAGGGATTGGACTTTGTCTAGAGCACAGATATATCACTCTGTCTAGCTGGAAGATTTTGTTTAGTAGGCGATTTGGACAAGGTTACCTTGACAACCAACCCAGAATTACACAGGAAGGTGCTTTTTGCACACATTAGCATGTATTGTTTAGTAGGCGATTTGGACGAGGTTACCTTGAAAACCAACCCAGAATTACGCAGGACGGTGCTTTTTGCACACATTAGCATGTATTGTAGTGCCAACTACATAACAAAATCACTTTTGGAACATACGTCCACTAGCATGCCTACTGTATTGACATCTAAGGATAAAGAGACATGGTTTCAAGTAGGATGAACATAGTATGACATCATTCATATCACGGGCAAACATATATCAAACAAACATGCTATTGTATCATTGTGTGGGCATGTGAAAATCACAATTAGATTGCAGATCAAGACCAAAAGAATATCCTTCCTCTCTTTTAAACTGTGTAAGGTGAAATGATACGTTAAGACAACTGTGTATAAAAGTGAATAGAGTAACTGACATTGGCTGCCAACCAAGCAGTTAAATAAACAAATCACAGTAACAACCAGTTCAAACACATGAGGAGTAAGGACTTACAACAGCGGCTTGAACTGGTGTGCTCATGCCCTTCATCTTGCTAGTGTGGCAATCCTTGAAGATTTGCACTGCATTCGGTTCTGGTTCTTTTTGGCCCACGCGGGCATTTCTTTGTATTAGGAACAAGTCAATATAGATATGATAATATGGCACGGAAAAAAGAAGGAACTAGTAGCTATTTACAAGAGCCTCACAGTGTGCAATATAGTTACGAGATCCTGTTGTGTGTTGGAATTTCAGTTTAGAAAGGTTGGTCTTGTTCTTTAAACAGTTACCCTAGAAGAAGATAGACTTGTAAGGCACATACGTAAATACAAGTTCAATATGTGATCTAATCAAATACAAATACCCTACCTGATACTTTGGATGAGGCAAGTGTTTAACAAGGGTTGTCCAGTCTTCATCCGTAGTATGTTCCACTAGAGATGTTTGGGCGATTTCATTGTTAGCCTTGCCTTCAAAGTGAGTTTTTCTAAGGTGATACCGGTACTGTCGTAGAGCAGACTAGAAAACATGAGTGCATGCTTGTTTTGTTTCATCCTCTTTTGGATCCAACTTGAACCTCATCTATTGAAAAAAGAACGCGAGTCTCATTAGGAGGAAGCTAGAAAGTATGGGATAGAGCAAGACAACATTACAAATTGTGATGAATAGCATTACTTATGGATAAATGGTCAAGGAAGGTGTTAAAATGGGTATCGTCTTTCTCATTCCTATACTGGATCCATGTTGGGAGGATACATGCATAACACCTAACGGCAACGGTTGCCTCTGATACTAACTTGGTTGACTATGTAGCATCTTGTGGCCTTTTTAAACCTGCCTCAAAGTGGACCTCCATTCTTCCTCCTTTATATTTTGTTAATTTTTCAAGCATTATCCCTAATGTCTGTTTCCTCTTGCACCGTGGTGCTAGTTCAATAACAAATATGGAAAGTGTTAGTGCACATCAAACTGTGAGAGTACATATAAAAGAGCATGCAACTGCAACTTGACTCGGTCAGGTACAGTCTTGGGGTTCATTTGATCTTGCCAAGTCATGTTGTGTGAGTAGTGATTCGGAAGGAGTGTTAGGTGTGAAGGCAGCTTGGGAGCATGCCACTTGCAGAACAAACGAACGAGTAACTCATTGAGATGTCGGTATGGTTGAAGGAGATGTTGCAACTGGTGGAGCAGGTGATACTTTGTTTGTAGATTTAGTCGGTGGACTTGGACCTTCTACTGCACTATAAATACCAGCAGAATCTCAAGGAAAGATCCTTTTCCATTGCACTCGACAAGTAACACCATTCCCTACTACATTCTTTTCCTTGCCCTTTTTTGACTTTGCCATGTCAAGCTGTACCCACAACACAAAAGAATAAAATTGCTCTTCAGAACTCATTGATGCATGATACAAACGAGCAATACTTTGATTTAAGACAACCATATGAGGAGGATGGAATATGTAAGAAAAATAGGATGACATGACATATTCACACCTACGATGTGTAAACTAAGCAGAATGGTTTTCAAGATATTAGAAGTAATGCATGCTAGACACCATATGAAAGATGCAACCAATATCACTCTGCCAAGTTAAAAGTGTCTTGTCATAAGTGGCATTTCAAAAAATTAGAAGTAGTACAATCTTGAAATCAATGCAAGATGCAACCACTATCACACTGCCAAGTTAAAAGCGTTGAATCATAAGTGATTGATGAGGGATACACAACACCTGTACTTTGATGTAAGAACATGGTATGATAGATAGATGCAATGTATCCTAGACACAGAAAGGCATGTCGTATGCACATGTATAACGTATAAGCTCAGTAGGTGCAATTTAATCAAGTTAGAAGAAATACAAGCTAGACAACATATGCAACATGAAACCAATTATCGCACTATCAACTTAGAGCAAGCACCTGCGATGGTCGAGTAGGGGAGGCAAACTCATCATATAGACTTGGCACCTCAACTGCAGTAGTAGTAGCAGTGGCAAATCTAGAGAGCCTCCATTTGGATCGGTTGGGAGGACCACCAACATCCTCTAACTTACTCTTTTCCTTCCTCTTTTTTGATATTGCCTTCAGAAGTCAAAACCACAAGAAGAGGAATAAAATTAGCTCTGCATAACTGGTTGATGCATAATACAGAAGAACACTACTTTGATGTAAGGAAAGCGCATGATAGGAGAATGGAATGTATACAAGAAAATGACAACATTTCATATTCATACATATGATAGGAGGATGGAATATGTATGAAAAACAGTAAGCAGAAAGCATTTGAACAAAATTAGAAGAAATGAAAGCTAGGCACCATATGAACACGCAACCAATATCACTCTACCAGGTAAAAAGTGTCTTGTCATAAGTACCATTTCAACAAATTAGAAGCAGTACAAGCTAGAAGACAATGCAAGATGCATCCTACATCACACTCCCAAGTTAAATGTGTCTTATGGGTAAGTGATTGTTGTAGGATACAAAACAGAACTTTGATGTAAGAACATGGTGTGGTAGACATATTTATTAAGTTCTAGAGACAGGAACACATGTATAAGTTGTAAGTTACACAGATGCAATTCAACAAAATTAGAAGAAATACAAACTAGACATCATACGGAACACACAACCACAGATAATAGTGCCAAGTTAGAGCAAGCACCTATGATGGTGGAGTAGGTGAGATGTGCTCATCATCTACGCAACTACGTTGAGTGTCCAGCCTTGTGTTGTCTTGCGAATCTTGTTGGGAGGATGCCGGAGTAGAATCTGTAGAGACCCTCTTTTGAGTTGCTCCGAAGGACCACCATCATCCACAGCCTTACTGATTTCCTTTCGCTGTATTGATTTTGCATTGTGTAGTCAAACCAATAAGAAAAAGGAATAAAATTCGCTCTTCAGAACTCATTCATGCATGATACTAATGAACAGTACTCGGGTGAAAGGCAAACACATGATATGGGGATGGAATACGTATGAAAAACAGGACAACGTGACACATTCCGACCTATGATGTGGTAACTAAGCAAAAGGCATTTCAACAAATTGGAAGCACTATAAGGTAGACACCATATGAAAGATGCAACCAATATCACTCTGCCAAGTTCAAATTGTCTGGTGTTTCAACAAACTAGAAGCAGTATATGCAAGAAATCATATGCAAGATGCAACCAATATCACAGTGGCTACTTAAAGGTGCCTCATCATAAGTGACTGATGCAGGATACGCAAGAACATCAGTCTGATGTAAGAACATGGTGTGATTAGATATAGTATGTTCTAGAAACAGGAACACGTGTCATAGTCACAGATATGATGTGTAAAGTAAGCAAATGCAATACAACAAAGTTAGAAGCAAAACAAGCCAGACATCATACGCAACATGCAACCACATATAGTAGTGCCAAGTTAGAGCAAAAACCTATGATGGTGGAGTAGGGGAGATGTGCTTATCATCTTCATAGCTACGTTAACTGTCTAGCCTTGTGTTGTCTTGTGAATCTTGGTGGGAGGATGGCAGAGTAGAATCTGTAGAGACCCTTAGTTTTAGTAGCTCGAAGGACCACCATCATCCAGTGCCTTACCAATTTCCTTCCGCTTTATTGATTTTGAGTTGTGAGGTCAAACCAACAAGAAAAAGGAATAAAAGTCGCTCTTCAGAACTCATTCATGCATGATAGTGACAAACACTACTCTATTGAAAGGAATACTCATGATATGATGATGGAATATGTACGAAAAACTAGATGTGTGACATATTCACACCTCTGATGTGGAAAGAAAGTAGAAGGCACTTCAACAAATTAGAAGCACTCCAAGCTAGACACCATATGGAAGGTGCAACCAATATCACTCTGCCAAGTTAAAACTATCTCGTCAGAGGTGGCGTTCATCAAATTGGAAGCACTACATGCTAGGAATCATATTCAAGACACAACCAATATCACACTGCGAACTTAAAGGTGTCTCATCATAAGTAACCGATCCAGGATACACAAGAACAACAATTTCATGTAAGAACATGGTGTGATAGGCAAATATAGTATGTACCAGAAACAGGAAGGCATGTTATATTCACACATATAATTTGTAAGCTAAGCAGATGCAGTTTACACTAATTAGAAGCAATACAATCTAGACACCACATGCAACATGCAATCAAATATCACACTGCCAAGTTAGAGAAAGCACCTGGGATGGTGGAGTAGGGGAGCGAAGACTTGGAACTTGTAATGCACTAGCAGTACGAGTAGAATCCATACAGATGCTCCATTTACATTGCTGCAAAGGACCACCATCATCGCCTTCCTTATTATTTCCTTCTTCTTTTTTGATTTTTCCTTGTCAAGTTAAACCACAAGAAAAGGAATAAGATTTTCTCTTCAGAACTCATTGATGCATGATATTGACAAACACTACTTTCATGTAAGGCAGCCGCATGATAGGAGGATGGAATATGTATGAAAAACAGGACGACATGACATATTGACATGTATGATGTGTAACATGTAAACTAAGCACAAGGTGTGTGAACTAACTAGAAGTAATGCAAGCTGGACAGCATATGAAAGATGAAACCAATATCACTCTTCCAAATTAAAAGGGTGGCCTCGTAAATGTATTTCAACAAAATAGAAGCAATACATGGCAACAGGCTAGAAATCATATGCAATATGCAACGAATAAAGGTGTCTCATCGTAAGTGATTGATGCAGGATACACAAGAACAGTAGTTTCATGTAAGAACATGGTTAACAGAGAGATGTAGTATGTAGCAAAAATAGGAAGGCATGTCATATTCACAGGTATAATGTGTAAACTAAGTAGATGCCATTACCCTAATTAGAAGCATTACAAACTAGAAACCATATGCAACATGCAACCACATATCACACTCTAGAGTTAGAGCAAGCACCTGCGATGCTGGTGTAGGTGAAATGCGGTCTTCAAGTATAGAGCTATGTTGAATATCTTCATTTAGACTTGTTGTGTCTTGAGAATCATGGAGGGAGGATGAAACTGCATTCTTTATAAGAGTAGCACGTCTCATACTAGCCTGCGGGCATGACTGTCTCATTATAAGTGGTAGAAGTAGGATACACAAGAATAGTAGTTTGATGTAAGAATGTGTGATAGGCAGATGCAGTATGTACCAAAACAGGAAGACGTGTCATATTCACATGTATAATATGTAAGCTAAGGAGATGCAATTTAACAAATTAGAGGCAATACAAGCTAGGCACCATAAGCAACATGCAACCAGATATCACACTACCATGTTAGAGAAAGCACCTAGGGTTGTGGAGTAGGGGAGATGAGATTTGGAACTTGCACTCCAGTAGGAGAAGCATGAAAATCTGCAGAGATCATCTGTTTCGATTGCTCCAGAGGACCACCATCATCCTGTTTGTTCATCCTTTTAGATTTTGCCCTGTCAAGTCAAACACACAAGAAAAAGGAATTAAATTCACTCTTCCAAATTCATCGATGCATGATATTGATCAACACAACTTTAACGTAAGGCAGCCACATTGTAGGAGGATGGAATATGTACGAAAAGCGCTAAGCAGAAGGCATTTCAACAAATTGGAAGCAATGCAAGCTAGACATCATATGAAAGATCCAACCAAAATCACTCTACCAAGTTAAAAGTGAATCGTCATAAGTAGCATTTCAACAAATTAGAGGCGGTACATGCTTGAAATAATATGCAAGATACAACCAATATCACAATTTCAATTTGAAGGTGTCTCGTCAGCAGTGATTGATGAGGGATACACAAGAAAAGTAGTTTGATGCGAGAACATGGTTAATAGAAAGATGTAGTATGTACAAAAATAGGAAGGAATGTCATATTCACAGGTATAGTGTGTTAACTAAGAAGATGCAATTTACCCTAATGAGAAGCAATACAAGGTAGACACTATATGCAACATGCAACCACATATCACATTGCTAAGTAAGAGCAAGCATCTACGATGGTGGTGTAAGGGAATTGCAGTCATCAACTACAGAGCTACGTCGGCTATCTTCATTTAGCCTTGTTGTTTCTTGAGAATCATGTGGGGAGGATGACACTGCACTCTTTAAAAGAGTAGTACGTCTCATAGTAACCCACTGGCGTGACTATCTCATCATAAGTAACTGATGAGGGATACACAAGAGAATTAGTTTGATAATACAAGCAGATGTAGTATGTATCAAAAACAGAAAGGCATGTCATTATCAAAGATATAATGTGTAAAGTAAGTAGATATTTAACCAAATTGGAAGTAATACAAGCTAGAAACCATATGCAACATGCAACCACATTTGACATCGCGAAGTTAAAGCAAGCACCTATGTAAGTGCATCTAGTGCCACCCCTAGTTGGTTTTGGGGTATTGACGACAAACGTGGTTGAGGGACTAATGTGTTTGTGAGATTCACAAGAGAACACAGGTAGAAGTCCCAATTGATTCGGTTTACCAGTCAGAGATGGCCGCCTAAAAATGTATGAAGACATTGAAGACAATGATGGTTCATGAAGACATTCACGTCGAAGATAATGACGTGTGAAGACATTCACTTGAAGACAATGGACTGAGAAGACATAGTTTCTTTCGTACTTTCATTTTCTTCTTTCTTGAGTCATCGAAACCACTGAATTGTCAAGTGGGGTCCAAGTGAACAAAGTCAGAAAACAGATGTGATGCTTGACCCAAATCATATGTCTTCAAGTGAAGACAATGAGAGAAAATCTTATCTAGAGTTGGATGAGTCAACTTTGCTTGGGGCCCAAGTCAAGCTGCCGCATGTGTTTGAAATCCGATCGTTGGACACGTGTTGGTTCCTTAGTGACCCAGGGTCATTCAGACATATCATGTTGGGTTGCCTCCTGGCTATAAATAGCCCACCCCTACACCATAAATTGGTGGCTGCTCAGAGTTAGTGCACGGCTTTTGTCGTTTGAGAGCAACCCAACTCCGAAGCCTTTGTAACATCCCAAAATTCTAAATTTTGGAATGTTATATTAAATAAATATTTATGATTGTTTTTTTGTTGTTGTGTGACTGATTGTGTGAAATTGAGTGGAATTTGAAACTTTTTGATAGTTGAATGAGAGGGAATGAAATGACTTTCCCAAACTTTCATCTTTGCACTTCGATCTCCATGAATTCAAATTCATTTCATCACAAAAACCCTAGAGTGAAGATGATATGACTTCTTCATCTAAATAAATGAGAAGGGTTTTGAAAAGAATTGAATTTCCATTTGGAAATATTTCAAATTCAGAAACTTTATGCAACTCAATGATTTTCACGAGAGATGATAAACTGACTTCTTCAATTATATGAAATATGAGTTGGAAGTTACAAAGAATCAAATTGAAAGTCATTTGGAATTATTTTGAAACCCCCTTTCGATTTGTAGTTATTTGGTTTTTATTCAAATTATTTTCTCCAAATATAAAATATATTGAAATAAGGGTAAAATGATTCCCTTCCATGAAAAATTGGGAGAAAATAAATTTGAAATATTTTGGTATTTAGAAAATGATTTTATTGGGTTTTAATGCATTAGCAGCACTATTTGACTTTTGTGAATTGTTGTGTTTTTTATTTGCCTCTAATAATACGTTCATGTTTCAGGATTATTTTTCCAGAACATTTTGATATATTATATGCGTACATTATATTTTTAGTTTTGCTTAGTTTATTTTTGTTTTGTTCTCTGTTTAAAAGAAAAAGGTAAAAAAAATCTTTTTAAAAGGCTGAAGCCCAGTCATCCAAGCCACCTCTGTATCTCCCGTGGCCCAGCTGGCCCAGCAGCTTGGTCTCGTGAACCTCTTCGCACCGGCCGCCCGATACCCTCGCCCTCCCACCTTTCTCACTGACGTCGGGCCCCGCCATCTTCTTCCTCCTCACGCCAAGCCACGGCCACGCCCGAGCTCGCACGCCTCCTCGGCCATTTTTCTCTCGAAGATATGCCTCGCCCGCAGCCCCTTGCCCACGAAAGACCCTCCATAAATATTGCCGCATCCCCCTCGTCCGATTTTTGGAAAAATATTGATCTCCCGAGGCCGTTTCGTCCTGATCCAATCTCGCCGGAGACAGAACCTCCGCCGCCCGCCATTGTCGTCCTCCACTTCACCCCGATGCCCCCAAAGCACCAAATTGACCACTCCCATGATCCCCTCTTCAAACCGCGCCTCTCCGTTACCTTGTACATCTCCCTAGACCACCGGAGCGCCGCCCTCGAGCTCACCAGAGCCGCCGGAGCACCCGAACTCCACTATCCTCGTTCCATCTCATCCGGTGGTCCCCGAGCTTCGCCGACACCTCCACAGGACACGCCGCACTAGGCCGCATCACCCAGACCCTGCGCCCATGCCGGGGGATCGCCGGAGCAACCCCGCCGACGACGACCGAGCAGTCCTCACCGTCGACTCACCATCGTTGCCCACTGTAAGCTGTCGGACTCCCTCCTCCGTCCAATCTGTAGGCGACGACTTAGATTAGATCTCTGAATGGCTAGGTTTATTATTATTAGTCCGCGTTTTATTTACGATCTTTACGGTTTAGAACTAGTCGGTTTAGCCGTTCATTTTTTCTCTCTCGTGCGTTAGCGGTTTAGTTATTTTACGACCGAGCGTCGTTTAGTTCAGATCACCCACCGTTTAGCCCAGTAACAGCCCACCACATAGCACATGTCTGATTTGATTTTTTTGTTCTGTTAAAAAAACATGAATAGTTTCAATCTTAGATTGCCTATATCTTGTAGGTTTTAAGTCCAAATTGAGTGATTCTTTTTGCATTAGATTCAAAATTTCTTGAAGTTTCTGGTAGTGCCATTGGATTTCAAATTTGAGTAGTTTAAAACCTATTTTGATGAAATTTATTCAAATCACTATTTTGGCCGTATTTTGAGTTTTATAAAATATTTTTGATTGATTATTTTTGCTTTGATTTTGTTATTGTTTTGTCTATCCAGTAGCAGAAAGTAATTTATTTTTAGTTTATTTTAATTAGGTTTATTGAGAAAACAATATTGTTTTGCTTATGTAGTTATGTTAGTCATATAATTAGTGTTTTTAATTATTTTTAGTTAATTCTTTTTGTAGATTTTTACATTTTTTCATATGTTTCTGTTAGACTACGGTAGTTAATTTTTGTAGTTATTTATTAGTGTTTAGCTACTATTTTAGTATTTGTTTGTTTAGTTCATAGTGATAGTTGATAAAAATAGTTTTATTAGTTTTAATGTATTTCTTTTTGCCACTTCAATATATGTTGTCATTGACTCTGTTATTTAGGAGTAAATTAGTTTGATAATTACTTTAGTATTGTTTACTATTGTTTTGGTGTTTTGCTAGTTGTTATAGTTGTTCTGGTGTTAACTCGTCAGTTACAATAGTTTTCATACTAGTTCTTTTTGCTAGTAAATGCTTTAGGAAATTATTTTTCTTGTTTTATTAGAATTATATTTTCTATGCTGTAGAAAAGTTATTAGATTAATTTAGTTTTAATAAGAAAGTATTCACTGTTATTGTGTGAGTTGGTTTCTCCCTTATTTTTTGTAGTTTTCTTTGGAATTCTATTTGGTTTTCTTTGACTTCATTATTGTTTTATTTATGGCTTTTTGATTGTTATTTTGATTGCTAGTATTGTTTGCTAGGATTATTGCTTACGTGGGTATAATGGTTGACTATATAGATTTTCCCGGAGTGACGAATAGTTTATCAAAGATTCCGAGAGCGTTATTATCTTCATCAAGTAATACCAGGCAAGTTCACTTTGACCATGTTTTTCATACCTATGTTTTATTTGCATGTAGTAGCACCCTTTCAACAATCCCTCCAGTAGTGTTATTGAATCTTGTAGTTGAGTAGAATGCATGAGGTAGGAACCCATCTACCTGTTACCAAGCCCGGGACGTTATATAGTTTTGATGCTACGCTATAGTAGACGGGGTTTGGTATGAGTGCACGAGAGTGGTGTGAAGAAGGAGGAGTCTACGTCAATAACAACAACTCCATGATGGAATCTGCAAGGACTGCATCTTCAAGGCCTCAAGACTTCAAGACTCGAGACGAGAATTCAATACACACTACTGGGCGAAGGACGGTTGACGGGCACCATGGAGCAACCAGTGGATGGCCGGGATGCATGGAGAAATGCCATGACATCTTGCGGAAAGCTTCACCCAGGCTCAAAGAGACGGAAGAATACTTCATGCCCGGAAGCTTACCTGTGCATCCGCAAGTCACTATGGGCTCTAGCTTGGTTGACCTTACTGGTGACTCTGGCTGGGACGGTGCTAGCAGATGTACAACTACGGTAGGATTGGATGATCACCGGACAGTAGTCGGAGGAACTCTTCGGAAGACCATGTTTCGGTCATCTTGTTCTCAAACACCCTGTAGTGCGAGAATGTAAAGAGAGGGATCGAATCTTGCGGGTAAAGTGTCCAAACCTCTGCATAGGGTTTAAACCTAATCAATTAGCTGTGTCCCTAGTTACGAACAATTTGAGCATATGGACTTCGATCTATCTCGGAACTCTCAACACCGGACTGATAATTTAATTGTGGGCAACTTATGATGATTTGGGCTATGAGACATCGGTTGGTGGAACCATGTCATGATAGAAAACTCCATAGTACAGACTCCGGTTAATTCCTTTAATGTAGGGAAAATAAAACCAGCTTTTATGCAAACAAAACTCAGATACAGAGACACAAAGCCATATTGCATATAGTATAGTTTATCATCTGTTTTTCTTACAGTGATCTTGCTGGTACATTCAATGTACCGACCTACACGGCTGCAATGTCTCATGTTGCAGATATGTTTCTTCCGACGAGTAAGAGTACGGTACAGGGTCACGGTCTACACTCAACCTGCCGATGTCATTGATGGGACTCCACACCCGATTGTTTGTTTCCGCTGAGACTTATGAGGTATATATATATATATCAGTTTTATGTTATTTATACATGTGATTGCACTTTGATATATACATTATTGTACTTTGTGTGCTAGCATACCAATCCAGGGATGGCACAGATACACAGAGGCTTGACCGTCTGAGGTCGGGTCGCTAGAGATATGGTATTAGAGCACATGTTGACTATAGGACGTGACCCTAGAAACTGGAAAGCCCTAGGATAGAATATCTCTAAAACTTTATTTTCAAAAGGACTCTTACTTCTCGTCTTTTCTGATTTTATCAAGTAGCTTCTCTTACCTCGAATAGCCGGAGTATACCCTTTTTCCTTTTGACCACACGGAGGATCAACTGAAGTCACTTCAAAAAGTATATGATATCAGACAACTGATGGCCATTTCAGAGTAAGGAGGATTTCACCATGCGTTGGAAGAATTGCAACTGCAACAACAGAAGACTCCGAAGACTTGAAGAATCGGAAGACTCTGAAGATTTATTTGACCCTTAGATGACCAAAACCCCTATTATATACTTACGTTAGATGCGACAATTTGTGAGCTGTCATTTGTTTGATGTTTTTTTCGACAACCACAAAATAAAACTCGTTTCTTCAAAACTATTGTTTGTATCGTGTGTATCTCCCTCCACTCTTCTCTTGTATCTCATCCCAAAACCTTTGGATCCAATAGATGGTGAATGAAGAAGGACTAGTATTCTCTGGACCAATGACTCCACGGGAGGTAGAACTATGGATTCAGAATATGGAGGATCACTTCATGAACAACTTCATTGGAAGCAAGTATGAGGTTCAAGACGCTCTTCGGTACTTTACAAAAAGTGTTGCAACCTGGTGGAAAATGCATCAAGCCATACAAGGACGCAGCGGAGCAAGAACTTGGGAGGAATTCAAGAAGACCCTGTTAAGATCTCGTCTCATCCGGAAGCACTGGGATAACCCGATGAAGAAACCTTGTGCCTGCAAGATTTGCGGAGAAATAGGACACACTAATGAAGAACACAAGGATGGATGCCCTCATTGTGAAGGAAATCACCCAGCTGAAGAATGCCCAACTGGGAAGGTTACTTGTTTCCTATGCGAAGGAACTACGCACTACCCTGCTCAATGTCAGATTTACCCCAACGAACAAGAAATTACCAAGCAACGGAAGGAAGCCATGAAAGAAGCCCTCAAGGAAAGTTTAGAAGAATCCGTGATGGAGGAAGTTATTGAAGACCCTGATGGTGAAGGCCTAAATAGATTTTTTGCCCAAGTCTGCTATTCATGTGGAGAAGGACATTTTTTATAGTATTGCACGAAGGAAAGCCAAGAGTATCTCGGAGAAATCCCGATAGAAGAAGTGAAGTTTGACCCTTAGAAAATAGAAGCTTTGATCATCACGGAGAAATTCAGGAAGAGAAAACGAAGGCATCCCCTGAACAACCCAATTTCTGAAGAGAAGGACCTGAGTAATGTCACTTGTTACAGGTGCAAGGATTTAGGTTATTATGCTAATAAATGTCCAGAGAAGAAGCCTAGAACCCAAAGAGCAGACACCATCCCCGAGAATCCCAAAGACTTATCAAAAATTATTTGTTCTTGTTGCAAGGAAGCAGGACATTATGCTAGTAAATGCCCCAACAAGATGAAAGCTGGAGCCGAGTAGTTGAGATTTTGGTATTCATAATAAGTGTAGTAGGAAGCACATTTATTTTTCATGAGGATATGGAGTTGAATTTATGTAATGAGAGTTTCAGAGATTGTAATGAAATCATGAATCAATAAAGTTAATGTGTTATGATTTCATACGTCGTATTATATGAATTTTTACTCTATGAACAAAGATGTTGACCATTTTCGAGGATATGAGAAATATGGTCCATGGAAGAATTTGTGCATTTCAACGGTGGTAGTACCCTATAAGAACACCCGGCCAATGGAAAAGGAAATATGTCCCACATATTGGAGTTTGGACAAAAAAAAGTTGGAGTTTTTCTTTTGATACGATGGTTATTAAGAAACAGAGTACTATTGGATCTAAAGGAAGTGTAATATGGAACAAGAGTTGCTCCAAGGATGAGTTGAACTTGTACAAGTGTTGAAGTGGGCCATAACCCACATGCCCAGGATTTGAAAAGGAACAGACGTATCCTTGATGAAGTAAGAAATTTATAAGAATCAGTGATTCAATCAGCATACGTTTACTAGGAGGATACGCAAAAACATGAGAGTCATGAAAAACGATAGATGTTTTTTTCAGCTTGTAGAAATAATGGAATTACCCAAACCCATTTCGAGGACAAGAGAAATTCTGCAATGCTTGTGAGAATGACCGAGTGTTAGAAATGCGAGATTCGCTAAACCTTATACAGGGTAGTGATTCGGGTGCAGAATGGATTGATCACCATATCGACTTACTCGTATCATTCGCTCTTGCTATTTGGAATGCTAAATCTGAGTGACTTACCCATCATGGAGAGACAATGATATCAAACCTTGTTTAAACCATAGAATGGCATGTTAAGAAACCCTGGTACCAGGCAGTTGTTGCCAATCGTAGGTTATACGATGAGATTTAACCTAGACCCATTTTCTGTAGGAAAACCATTAATGGTTAACCACCATGAGGTTCCGATAGTTGTTTAGCATTGGCGACAGACCAATCAATTAAGAAGACCCAGTATTGGAAGAACCTTACCATGATGAAAGGACACAAGATTTTGAGGAAAAGAGATTATGCCCTTACCGGAAGGACACCAGCGAAGGAGTTATTCTAGGGAATATGAGAAGACCGACACCGTCAACCTAAAGGAATGAGTACATGAGTTTTGTCGGAACCATAACCATGCTTTTAAGTGTGGTAGCACCCCATACCTCTCCGGACAATGGATTTGCTGGAACACCTCCAAACCCTAACCTTTTCTTCCTAGCCTCCTGGAATCTCGAGGACGAGATTCATTTTAAGTGTGGTAGGTTTGTAACATCCCAAAATTCTAAATTTTGGAAATGTTATACTCCCTCCGTTCCTAAATATAGGGTGTATAGTTTTTGGCATGGAAATTAAAGAACACACATGGAGGGAAATTTTCACACGTTTGGGGCGAGATTATACCTGACTAATTGACATGAGAAAATAGAGGAGCTTGCCTCATATGAGGAAATGTAATCAAATCCCTAAAATAATTATCTAAATGAGTGGTGCAACGCAATACACCTTATATTACGGACTTTTTCTCAAAAATCTATACACCTTATATCAAGGAATGGAGGGAGTATTAAATAAATATTTATGATTGTTTGTTTGATTGTTTTGTGACTGATTGTGTGAAATTGAGTGGAATTTGAAACTTTTTGAAAGTTGAATGAGAGGGAATGAAATGACTTTCCCAAACTTTCATCTTTGCACTTTGATCTCCGTGAATTCAAATTCATTTCATCACAAAAACCCTAGAGTGAAGATGATATGACTTCTTCATTTAAATAAATGAAAAGGGTTTTGAAAAGAATTGAATTTCCATTTGGAAATATTTCAAATTCAGAAACTTTATGCAACTCAATGATTTTCATGAGAGAAGATAAAATGACTTCTTCAATTATATGAAATATGAGTTGGAAGTTACAAAGAATCAAATTGAAAGTCATTTGGAATTATTTTGAAACCCCCTTTCAATTTGTAGTTATTTGGTTTTTATTCTAATTATTTTCTCCAAAAATAAAATATATTGAAATAAGGGTAAAATGATTCCCTTCCATGAAAAATTAGGAGAAAATAAATTGAAATATTTTGGTATTTTAAAAATGAATTTTATTGGGTTTTAATGCATTAGCAGCACTGTTTGACTTTTGTGAATTGTTGTGTATTTTATTTGCCTCTAATAATATGTTCATATTTTAGGATTATTTTTCCTGAACATTTTGATATATTATATGCGTATATTATATTTTTAGTTTTGCTTAGTTTATTTTTGTTTTGTTCTCTCTTTAAAAAAAGGGAAAAAGTCTTTTTTAAATGATGAAGCCCAGTCGTCCAGGACACCTCTCTCTCTCTCCCTGCGGCCTAGCTGGCCTAGCAGCTCGGTCCCGTGCCCGAAAGCTCTTCGCACTAGCCGCCCGATACCCTCGCCCTCCCACTTTTCTCACTAACACCGGGCCCCGCCATCTTCTTCCTCCTCACGCTAAGCCACAGCCATGCCCAAGCTCGCACGCCTCCCCGGCCGTTTTTCTCGCGAAGATATGCCTCGCCCGCAACCCCTTGCCCACGAAAGACCGTCTATAAATACCACCGCATCCCCCTCGTCCGATTTTTGGAAAAATATTGATCTCCCGAGGCCGTTTCGTCCTGATCCAATCTCGCCGGAGACAGAACCTCCGCCGCCCGCCATTGTCGTCCTCCACTTCACCCCGATGCCCCCAAAGCACCAAATCCACCACTCCCATGATCCCCTCTTCAAACCGCGCCTCTCCGTTACCTCGTACGTATCCCTAGACCACCGGAGCGCCGCCCTCGGGCTCACCAGAGCCGCCGGAGCACCCGAGCTCCACCGTCCTTGTTCCATCTCGTCCGGTCGTCCCCGAGCTTCGCCGACACCTCCACAGGACACGCCGCACTATGCCGCATCACCTAGACCCTGCGCCCACGCCGAAGGATCGCCGGAGCAACCCCGCCGACAACGACCGAGCAGTCCTCGTCGTCGACTCACCGTCGTTTTCCACAGTAGGCTGCCAGACTCCCTCCTCCGTCCGAGCTGTAGGTGATGACTTAGATTAGATCTCTGAATGTGTAGGTTTATTCTTATTAGTCCGGTTTTTATTTACGGTTTTTACGGTTTAGAACTAGGCGGTTTAGCCGTTCGTTTTTTCTCTCTCATGTGTTAGCGGTTTAGTTAATTTACGACCGAGCGTCGTTTAGTTGAGATCACCCACCGTTTAGCCCACTAACAGCCCACCACGTAGCACTCGTCCAATTTGGTTTTATTTTGTTCTGTTAAAAAAACAGGAATAGTTTCGTTCTTAGTTGGCTTATATCTTTTAGGTTTTAAGTCCAAATTGAGTGATTGTTTTTTGCATTAGATTCAAAATTTCTTGAAGTTTCTGGTAGTGCGATTGGATTTCAAGTTTGAGTAGTTTAAAATCTAGTTTGATGAAATTTATTCAAATCGCTATTTTGGCCGTATTTTGAGTTTTATAAAATATTTTTGATTGATTATTTTTGCTTCGGTTTTGTTATTGTTTTGTCTATCCAGTAGCAGAAAGTAATTTATTTTTTAGTTTATTTTAATTAGGTTTATTGCGAAAACAGTATTGTTTTGCTTATGTGGTTGTTTTAGTCATATAATTAGTGTTTTTAATTTTTTTAGTTAATTCTTTTTGTAGATTTTTACATGTTGTCATATGTTTCTGTTAGACTACTGTAGATAAATTTTTGTAGTTATTTGTTAGTTTTTAGCTACTGTTTTAGTATTTGTTTGTTTAGTTCATAGTGATAGTTGATAAGAATAGTTTTAATATATTTCTTTTTGCCACTTCAATATATGTTGTTATTGATTTTGTTATTTAGGATTGTTTACTATTGTCTTGGTGTTTTGCTAGTTGTTATAGTTGTTCTGCTGTTAACTAGTCAGTTACAATAGTTTAACTACTAGTTCTTTTTGCTAGTAAATGCTTTAGTAAATTATTTTTCTTGTTTTATCAGAATTATATTTTCTATGTTGTAGAAACGTTATTAGAGTAATTTAGTTTTAATAAGAAAGTATTGACTGTTATTGTGTGAGTTGGTTTCTCCCTTGTTTTTGTGAATTTTTCTTTGGAATTCTATTTCGTTTTCTTTGACTTCATTATTATTTTATTTATGGCTTTTTGATTGTTATTTTGATTGCTAGTATTGTTTGCTAGGATTATTGCTTATGTGAGTATAATGTTTGACTATATAGATTTTCTTGGAGTGACAAATAGTTTATCAAAGATTCCGAGAGTGTTATTATCTTCATCAAGTAATACTAGGCAAGTTCACTTTGACCACATTTTTCATACATATGTTTTATTTGAATGTAGTAGAACCCTTTCAACAATCCCTCCAATAGTGTTATTGAATCTTGTAGTTGAGTAGAATGCATGAGGTAGGAACCCATCTACCTGTTACCAAGCCCGGGACGTTATATAGCTTTGATGCTACGCTATAGTAGACAGGGTTTGGTATGAGTGCACCAGAGTGGTGTGAAGAAGGAGGACTCTACGTCAATAACAACTCCATGATGGAATCTGCAAGGACTGCATCTTCAAGGCCTCAAGAATTCAAGACTCGAGATGAGAATTCAATACACACTACTTGGTGAAGGACGGTTGATGGGCACCCTGGAGAACCAGTTGATGGCCGGGATGCATGGAGAAGCGCGATGACATCTTGCGGAAAGCTTCACCCAGGCTCAAAGAGACGGAAGAATACTTCATGCCCGGAAGCTTACATGTGCAACCGCAAGTCACTATGGGCTCCTGCTTGGTTGACCTTAGTCGGACGAACTCTTCGGAAGACCATGTTTCGGTCATCTTGTTCTCAAACACCCTGAAGTGAGAGAATGTAAAGAGAGGGATCAAACCTTGCGGGTAAAGTGTATAAACCTCTGCAGAGGGTTTAAACCTAATCGATTAGCCGTGTCCCCGGTTACGGACAATTTGATCATCTGGACTTGGATCTATCTCGGAACTCTCAACACCGGACTGATAATTTAATTGTGGGCAACTTATGATGATTTGGGCTATGAGACATCGGTTGGCGGAACCATGTCATGATAGAAAACTCCATAGTATAGACTCTGGTTAATTCCTTTGATGTAGGCAAAATAAAACCAACTTTTATGTAAACAAAACTCAGATACAGAGCCACAAAGCCATATTGCATATAGTATAGTTTATCATCTATTTTTCTTACAGTGATCTTGTCGGTACATTCAATGTACTGACCTATACGGCAGCAACGTCTCATGTTGTTGATATGTTTCTTCCAACGAGTAAGAGCAAACGAAGAACAAGCAAGAAACTGAGATTGCAATCTGGATATTGCGAATATAAGATGAAAGCTTTATTGATCAAGGTGGGGTTCTATGACGTCTTGGTCTGGTTGTTGGACACAAAGGAAGTACGAGAAGTTGCAGCTATGGCGAACTTTTAATCTAAACAAAACCCAAAGTCTAAACGACACCCTAAGGGCTGTATATATGGAGGAAGAGGGGGGAATTTCGTGGCCCTTGAGGGTGGGGTCCGAAACCAACCCTAACTCTTGTTTCCCCACACATACGGACTCTAAAAATAGCCTATACTTAAGTATTTCGAAATTACATGGGCCTGGCCCATTAATAAGGTGACGCAGCACCTAGAATAGCCTATGGACGAATATTATGAAGTGGCATCTTGTATATTTCTTCCAAGGCTTCATGCACTCCTTATGGCGGCTTCAAAGTCCTGAAATCATCACTTGTAACTCCGTTCTTGATCCCCTTGCGCATGCCATCAACTCCATGCGTGTTCTTGCTCCAATGCTCGTCCTTCTCGAAGCTAGGCCCTTCATTTGTAAGCAAAACAAATGTATCCAATTTAGGCAGCATCATATTCTCATGAACATTAGAATCATTAGCAAGAAACGAAAGTACCTGGTAATTTAATTGGCATGCGCGAGCTCTAGTAATTGGTCCAGTATATGTAACAGTAGGGGCTGTGGGTGTAACAATGGTATTGATGTCCTCATCATCCTCCCCTTCTTTAAATGAAGTCGTCCTCGACGGAAGCTCATCTTCCTCACCCAAATAAGGCTTCAAATCTGCAATGTTAAAAGTGGGACTAACCCCAAAATCTGCAGGTAGCTCAAATTATATGCATTATCATTTATTTTCTCTAACACCTTAAAAGGCCATCAGCACGTGGCATTAGCTTTGATTTGCGCAAATTAGGAAATCTATCTTTACGCAAATGTAACCAAACAAGATCTCCAGGTGCAAACACAACATGTTTTCTACCCTTATCTCCAGCAAGTTTATATTTAGCATTCATACGCTCAATTTTTTCCTTAGTTAACTCATGCATTTTTAAAATCAATTCAGAACGTTCTTTAGCATCAAAATTGACCTTCTCCGAAGATGGAAGAGGCAACAAATCAATAGGTGCACGAGGTAGGAAACCATACACAATTTCAAAAGGGCACATCTTAGTAGTAGAATGCAATGAACGATTATAAGCAAATTCAATATGAGGCAAGCATTCTTCCCACATTTTCTTATTATTCTTCAAAACAACCCTAAGCAGAGTAGACAATGTTCTATTGACTACTTCAGTTTATCCATCAGTTTGGGTGTGACAAGTAGTACTAAAAAGCAGTTTAGTCCCCAACTTAGCCCATAAACATCTCCAAAAGTGGCTAAGAAATTTAGTATCACGATCTGAAACAATAGTATTTGGCACACCATGCAAGCGAATAATTTCACGAAAGAACAAATCAGCAACATTAACAACATCATCGCTTTTATGACATGGTATAAAGTGTGCCATTTTCGAGAATATATCCACGACAACAAATATGCTATCCCGCCCCTTCTTTGTTCGAGGTAAACCTAAAACAAATTCCATAGATATATCCTCCCAAGGAACAAGGTACAGGCAAAGGCATATATAAACCATGAGGATTGAGTCGTGACTTAGCTTTTTGACATGTAGTGCAGCGAGCAACAAAACGCTCAACATCCTGTCTCATCTTTGGCCAAAAGAAATGTGTAGCAAGTATATCCTCCGTCTTCTTCACGCCAAAGTGTCCCATTAGTCCTCCTCCATGCGCCTCCTGCAACAACAAAAGACGAACGGAGCTAGCTGGAATGAATAGCTTGTTAGAACGAAACACAAATCCATCATTAACGACGAACTTGTTCCATGTTCTACCTTCTTTACAATTCTGCAATACATCTTTAAATTCAGCATCATGCACATATTGATCTTTGATGGTCTCCAACCCAAATATTTTAAAGTCAAGTTATGAAAGCATAGTATAACGACGAGACAATGCATTAGCAATAACATTTTCTTTACCCTTCTTGTGTTTAATAACATAAGGGAAAGTCTCAATGAATTCAACCCATTTAGCATGTCTACGATTCAGTTTTGCTTGACTTTTAATGTGTTTCAAAGATTCATGATCAGAATGTATAAAAAAATTCTTTGGGCCACAAATAATGTTGCCATGTTTCTAAAGTCCGAACAAGAGCATATAATTCTTTATCATAAGTAGAATAGTTCAGACTAGGCCCACTCAATTTTTCAGAAAAGTATGCAACAGGTTTGCCATCTTGTAATAACACACCTCCTAATCCAATTCCACTAGCATCACATTCAAGCTCAAAAGTCTTATTAAAATCAGGAAGTTGGAGTAAAGGAGCATGTGTCAACTTATCTTTCAATACCGTGAAGGCTTCCTCCTGTGCGGTACCCCAAACAAAAGGCACATCCTTCTTTGTAAGCTCGTTGAGAGGTGCAGCAATGGTGCTGAAATCTCTCACAAAACGCCTATAGAAACCAGCGAGGCCAAGGAAACTCCTCACTTGTGTGACCGTTTTGGGCTGCGGCCAACTCTCAATAGCTTCAATCTTGGCTTTATCAACTGCAATTCCCTATGGAGTAACAACATAGCCAAGAAAAGATACTCGGTCGGTGCAAAAGGTGCACTTCCCAAGGTTACCAAACAAACGTGCATCACGTAGAGCGATAAAAACAGCACGTAAATATTCCAAATGTGCTTCCAAAGATTTGCTATAAATCAGTATATCATCAAAATAGACTACCACAAATCGTCCAATGATAGCTTGTAAAACTTCGTTCATTAGTCTCATAAAAGTACTAGGCGCATTAGTTAACCCAAAAGGCATGACTAACCACTCATATAAACCAAACTTAGTTTTAAATGTTGTTTTCCATTCATCTCCCAATTTCATACGATTTGATGGTATCCACTACGCAAATCAACTTTGGAGAATATTGTAGAGCCACTCAATTCATCAAGCATATCATCAAGCCTAGGAATAGGATGACGATAACGAATAGTAATATTATTAATGCCTCTACAATCAACACACATACGCGACGTACCATCCTTTTTAGGCACTAGTATAATAGGAACAGCACAAGGACTAAGAGATTCGCGTATATAACCTTTGTCGAGCAGCTCCTGTACTTGACTCATAATCTCCTTCGTCTCCTCTGGATTGGTACGGTATGGTGCACGGTTGGGTAGCGAAGCACCGGGAATTAAGTCAATTTGATGCTCAATCCCTCGAATAGGTGGTAATCCCGGTGGCACGTCTTGTGGAAAGACGTCAACGAACTCCTGCAAAATGTTAGTGACAGCAGGGGGCAAAGAGGAAGGCACGTACTCGAATGAAAATAATGCCTCTTTGCACACAAAAGCATAGCAAACAGATTTGCTAAAATCTAGCTCATCAATATCAGATTTGGTGGCAAGTAAACATGCACTTTTCAATTTAATTTCAGAAACAACAGTAGACGGTTTATTATTAGGCTTCATTTGGTGCTCAAATTCTTTTGCCACAATCTGATTTTCACTCTCATTTGTCTCCTGTTTTGCTTTATTAGCTCTATTAATATCATCTTTCAAACTGGAATCAGGAGTCATAGGAAGCAAAGTAATATTTTTATCGTTATGAACAAGAGTATACTGATTGTTTCTACCATGGTGTACAGAATTTTTATCAAATTGCCATGGTCTACCAAGTAATAAGGAACATGCTTGCATAGGTACCACGTTGCAATCAACATAATCAGCATATGTAGAGATACTAAAATGCACACGAATAGTACGTGTTACCTTAAACTTGCCGCTGATGTTGAACCATTGGATGTAGTAAGGATGTGGATGTGGTCTTGTGGTTAGAGATAGCTTCTCCACCATCTCCATGCTAGCCAAGTTGTTGCAACTCCCTCCATCTATGATCACTCGAACAGAACGTTCCTTCACAACTCCCTTTGTATGGAACAAATTATGCCTCTGATTTTGCTCAGCTTGTGTAACCTGCACACTCAAAACACGTTGAGCAACTAAACATTCATACCTGTCAGCATCTTCAGGAGCCATGTATTGCGTCTCATGATCAGAATCGTCTCCATCGTGTTCGTCACGTGTAATAAGAGCCAAAGTCTCCTCATCATAGTCACTAGCGGACTCATACCCACCATCCTCAGTAACAATCATCACACGCTTAGATGGGCATTCTCTCGCATAATGACCTCCACCCTTGCAACGTCGACAAATAATATCATGTGTTTGCCCTGTTGATGCCATGGATGAAGAAGAGCTCTTTGCAGGCCCAGAAGGTGTGCTCTTGGCAGATAGTGGTGATTGTTCCTGCTTTATTGTATCACGGTTGGAGGTGGCAGCCAACGGAGGCGCCGGCGTAGCAGAACGTGTGGAAGTAGATGATGCACGTGGTGTCCATGATGAAGGTCGACCTGCAGAAAATTTAGTCCTGCACTTCACGTTCAGCTTTACAAGCAAGATGGAATAAACAAGTGATATTAGTATACTCCTTATACTCTAGAATCGTCTGAATCTCCCTATTTAATCCACCCATAAAACGTGCAAGCATAGCTTCATTCTCCTCAACAATACCACATCTAATCATGCCAGTTTGTAATTCCTGATAATATTCTTCTACAGAATTTTTTCCCTGTCTTAATCGCTGCAATTTTTGAAGTAATTCACGTTGATAATATGGTGGAACCCAACGAGTACGCATAGCAGTTTTCAAAGCAGCCCAAGTAGCTGGAATAGGATATAATCTACAATGCTCAGACCACCAAACAAATGCAAAACTAGTGAAAGCACAAACAGCAGCAGGAACACGTTTCTCCTGGGGATATTGTAAACATGTAAATCGTTGTTCAGTTTCTAACTCCCAAGTAAGATATATATCAGGAACATATCTACCCTCAAATGGTGGAATATTCAATTTTAATTTAGGGAGATGGTCATGATCTCGTACCTGAGGGTGAGCCCTACCATTGCCATTATTTGCATGTGGACGACCTGATGGTTGCTGTGCTGGTGGTGGCACGTAGTTCTGATTTTGATCAACCTCATCCTCATAATCTCCCACATAATCATCCTCCTCCACATCAGCAGTAGGAGCCACAGAAGTATCAACAGCAGCACCAGTAGTTTGGCCCGGCTGAAGAGGGACACGGCTCGCTCGACGGAGGGCTGTTTCCCGACGTGGAGGTAGTCGGTGTTGTTGCTGTTGTTGCAGAGGTGCGGCAGGAGCAGCCGGTGGTGGTGGTGGAAAACGCGAAAGCAATTCAGCAAACTTGTTATTGGGCTTTGTTTCAAACGTCTTTTCCATGCCATCTATCTTCTCCATGGCCTCTTCAAATCTGTTTAGCACATCTTGCACCTGTCCACTCATCATTTGCTGAAACTTATCATGAAGCTCCTTGTTCGTCAATTTCTCCCAGTCAGTCTCGTCGGCTTGTCATCCTGGCATGGTTAGCAGCAATAGAAACACACAAGAATATGATCCTACAGACTACTAACAAGTGGTGGTGGTGGCGGGTGTCACAAATCCGTCAAGCAAATCTCAAATTCTTACAAGTTCTTACCCAGCAGCAGGCGGTGATCGGCAACCGTTGTAGTCAAAACTCTCAAAAGCTTGGATAGAGCGATTGCCAGGGAGAGTCAAACGCACGATGTAGATGTATGTGGAGCTGGGAAGGCTTATAGTATGGTAGCAAAAAGGGTCAGCAATAATCAATTCAGAGATGCAAAGTTGAATAAACGCTCAACGACGGTACTGTGCTGGTCCTAGGCTAGACCGTGATAGAGACGCGAGCCTAGAACACTAACAAAATCATGGCACTGCACGTAAATAAGGGAAAAGCACACTCTGGAACTCTTTTTTTTGCTCTTTTTTTGCGCTCCTCGTTTTTTTTGTGAAAAATCACTATAATGGCGAGTGTCTCAAAACTCTTCCCTCGTCAAACTGATAGGATGGGCACGGAATTTTTTTTTGACTTTTTTTCCGGAAATCAGGGCAGCGATGATGAAAAAGTGCGACAAAAAATCACTGATGGCACGTGGCTCAAAAGACTCAGAAAAGCCTAAAAATAGGATAGGGAAAAAAATATTTTTGGTCGCCGAAATTTTGGCCTAAAAACTGCCCGGGGGTCTCCAGACTCTGTTTTTTTCCAAGACCTACGCAGGAAAGGAAACATGAATCGGAATTTTGATTGATCTCAAGAACAAACCTAATATGAGAAGAACTCAGATTGGTGGTGGATATATGGTTGTGGTATATGGCAGCGGTGGTGGTATATGGATACAGATTGGTGGTGGTATATGGATACGGATTGGTGGTGGTATATGGATACGGATTCAGAGCGGTGGTGGATAAGCAATGGTGGTAGATGGGTGATGATGATGGTGCAGCGGCGGCGTGACAACTTATGACCAGAACTCGAAACTCTAAAAGACTAGACTCTAAGACCAGCAACTTGACACGATGATGCAACCGCAAATTCAACAAAGCAAAAACCCTAAAAAGATTATGCAAAGGCTCAGATTGGTTCGGATATGATGAACTAACCCTAGTTTTTTGTGGCTTTTTCGTGGACTGTAGGTATGAAGAACAGACTTGATCTAATCTACGAAAAACTGTAAAATCTCACCGAGCAACCTGGAAATCTGATACCACTTGATAGAGGCAAAGGTGTCCTGATGTTTCGATGAGATGGTGACTATCGTTTCTGGGGGAGTCGACCTTGACGATCCGACTACGAACATGCGACACGTCGCGCCTTAGCAATCACTAAACCAACTTCCGAGGGGTTATTGACCACGCCGGAGCACGATCAACCTGACCACGTGGGTCTGTTTCCTGCAAGCAAATGAAGAACAAGCAAGAAACTGAGATTGCAATCTGGATATTGCGAATATAAGATGAAAGATTTATTGATCAAGGTGGGATTCTATGACGTCTTGGTCTGGTCATTGGACACAAATGAAGTACGGGAAGTTGCAGCTATGGCGAACTTTTAATCTAAACAAAACCCAAAGTCTAAACGACGCCCTAAGGGCTGTATATATGGAGGAAGAGGGGGGAATTTCATGGCCCTTGAGGGTGGGGCCCGAAACCAACCCTAACTCTTGTTTCCCCACACATACGGACTCTAAAAATATCCTATACTTAAGTATTTCAAAATTACATGGGCCTGGCCCATTAATAAGGTGACGCAGCACCTAGAATAGCCTATGGACGAATATTATGAAGTGGCATCTTGTATATTTCATCCAAGGCTTCATGCACTCCTTATGGCGGCTTCAAAGTCCTAAAATCATCACTTGTAACTCCGTTCTTGATCCCATTACGCATGCCATCAACTCCATGCGTGTTCTTGCTCCAATGTTCATCCTTCTCGAAGCTAGGCCCTTCATTTGTAAGCAAAACAAATGTATCCAATTTAGGCAGCATCATATTCTCATGAACATTAGAATCATTACCAAGAAGCGAAAGTACCTGGTAATTTAATTGGCGTGCGCGAGCTCTAGTAATTGGTCCAGTATATGTAACAGTAGGGGTTGTGGGTGTAACAATGGTATTGATGTCCTCATCACCTTAGCTCAAGGGGGATAAGGTGAAGACGCGGTCTTCTAAGTTGAATCTCAGCCTCCCTAACCAAATGTACAGTTGTCACAACAACTTGAATTGGTCTACCAAATCCTTGTCTTCGTCAAGCAACTGGTTCTATCCCTTCACCGCTTACTTACTGTTTAGCTTCATGAAGTCATTGCTTGCTTGCTCCTTTTGACTTCACGGTGTGAAGACATACTCTCTATTTGCATGTTTGGCTTCATACTGTCTTCCTATTCTGATCCACTCTACCTAGCTGC
The DNA here is from genome assembly GCA_034509565.1 of Triticum monococcum. Taxonomy (NCBI): domain Eukaryota; kingdom Viridiplantae; phylum Streptophyta; class Magnoliopsida; order Poales; family Poaceae; genus Triticum; species Triticum monococcum. The sequence continues at coordinate 253,272,852 of CM067845.1, forward strand.
TATCTGTCTTTATGTTTACTCTGTACTATTTCCTTGACTATGGCATGGCTAGTGTAGTTTATCTTCCGCTGCATATTGTGTAGGTGTTATTTGGTTGTCATTCTTTGAAGATATCACCTGTCTTGAAGACTTTCATAAAAATCGCCTATTCACCCCCTCTAGTCGATAACTAGCAGTTTCAATTGGTATCAGAGCAAGGTGCTCCCTTGTTCTATGTGATTTAGTTTAACCACCTGGAGTTTTAGCTATGTCGGCTGCAGGAATAATCAAAGTCTCCGTTACGTTCCCTGTCTTCGATGGCAGTAATTACACCTACTGGAAGAATAAGATGCACATGCATCTTGAAGCCATTGACAACAACCTCTGGTATGTCGTCAAGACTGGTGTTCCCAAAGTCGGTGAAGGCGTCACCGCTGCTAACGTCAAGAGGTTCGCGCAACTAGACTCAACTGCCAAGAATATATTTGTGGTCATCTGACCAAAGGGCAGTACAGCTATGTGAGTGCACTGGAATTTGCAAAGCTTGTCTGGGACTAGCTGTCCAAGGTCAACGAGTGTTGGTGTCAAAACCGGCGGACCTCGGGTAGGGGGTCCCGAACTATGCGTATAAGGCGGATGGTAACAGGAGGCAGGGGACACGATGTTTTACCCAGGTTCGGGCCCTCTTGATGGACGTAAAACCCTACGTCCTGCTTGATTTATTCTTGATGATATGAGTATTACAAGAGTTGATCTACCACGAGATCGGAGAGGCTAAACCCTAGAAGCTAGCCTATGGTATGATTGTATGTTGTCCTACGGACTAAAACCCTCCGGTTTATATAGACATCGGAGGGGGCTAGGGTTACACAAGGTCGGTTACAAAGGAGGAGATATACATATCCGTATTGCCTAGCTTGCCTTCCACACCAAGTAGAGTCCCATCCGGACACGAGACGAAGTCTTCAATCTTGTATCTTCATAGTCCAACAGTTCGGCCAAAGGATATAATCCGGCTGTCCGGATACCCCCTAATCCAGGACTCCCTCAGTAGCCCCCGAACCAGGCTTCAATGACGATGAGTCCGACGCGTAGTGTTTTCTTCGGCATTGCAAGGCGGGTTCTTCTCCATCTTCCGAACGTTTGTAAAGCAGTGTCCGGTCCCATAAATGTTTGGACCACTTGGCTTATGTGCCCAATAAGGGCTATCTCCCATGCGTCGAATGAATACGAGGCGCCAGGGCATTTTTACATTCGCCCCCCTAGCCAGATAAATAAATTGTCTATTAAAGGGATGGAGATCCTTAGATCCAATCCATACCATCCTCCCCCAGCGAGAATCCATCAGAGCGCGTCTCGGAAAGATCCATTCCAGCATGGATGACCTCCACAGCTCCTCCACCCGTCCCCATAGCCCTAAGCCCGGTGATTGGGAGAGGTGTTCAGTCCCGCACAGTCGATTAGTTGAACTGCAGACTAAGGGATTTCTCCCTCCGGCGTATATGGTGCCCGTTCGAGACGGGCTTGCCACCTACAATGGCGGGGAGCAAGCGGAGAGCTTTCCCTGTCCCTCTATAGCGGAACGGGTCTGCCTTGTTCCCTATTTATTAAGGGGACTCGGATTTCCAATTCATCCGTTCCTCCGCGGGCTCCTGGAGTTCTACGGCCTCCAATTACACAATTTCACCCCTGCCTCCATCCTACATATCGCCGGCTATGTTGCTCTCTGCGAGTTGTTCCTGGGCTACGAGGCTCACTTCGAGCTATGGAAAAGGCTATTTTGCCTCGTCCCTCGCACACAGAGGGGGTCACTTTATCAAGTGGGCGGAGCCGAAATATGGCGCATCGCCCGATACCGGATACCTGTCCGGTACCCCGAAGAAGTTGTCCGAAGACTGGTCTTCAGAATGGTTTTATATGGAGGAGGTTCCCCTTTCGGAACCTGTTCGGCGGGGCCTTCCTAAGTTCAACAATGCTCTTCTGAAGAAACGCCGAAGTTGGCGCCCACGGAGCCCCCAGGTGGAAGACAATGGAGAAGTCCTCTATCTGATGAACCAGATTAAAGCACTGGCTCGATCAGGATTGACAGTAATCGAAGTTATGTCGATTTGCATAATGCGGGGAGTGCAACCACTTCAATATCATGGGCACCCTTTGTGGTGTTTTAACGGGGCGGATTATGCCACCCGCTATGGGCGTAAGGGTCCGAACAATGCTTTCGCTTTAGTGAAAATTCTGTCCGAATTGTTCAAGGGAGAGGAAGAGGAGTTCACCCGCATCAAGCCATGGGATGGATTCTCCATGTACAATCCTCCAAGCTGGGTAAGTTATATCTCCTTACTCCCATTTTCCCGCATTCTTTGTCGTAAGTATTCACCTTGCCACTTTGCTGCAGGAACTGCGAAAAGCCATAAAGGAGGTCAGCAGCCCTTCTCCATAACCAGAGGATCCTGACCGGGCCCTCGACTCCGGACTTGAAGAAGATCCGGTTATATTCGAGGAGCTGATAGACCGGCAGTTCTATCGGTTAAGCTGCGATGATGCCATGGTGGCCATTACGGCCGACTATCCCGGACTGCTCCCTGCATTGCACGTAAGAAAACCAAAAATCCCAACACCAAAAACTAGGATCCCCTTTTAGACACTTCATCCACCATATACATATGGCATTTTACAGGGAAGGCATTCGGGACGCCCTGCCGAACCTGCAGCAACTCGCCAACAAGAGGCACCGAGGCCGGGTAGGCCAAAAAGGACGGCGGTCAGGACAGAGACGCCAGCGCAAAGGTATAACGAAAACCTCGCTCCGTGGTTGTCATATTTCTCGAAATGTAATTACGCCTGTGTTTCTTTAAAAGAAAAAACGCTTGCCAGAATATGTCTGGCGATGTTACTAATCACGCTTCCACCAGTCGGGCGCCAGGACCGGACATAGAGGCGGGAGCCGATATGGGGCGGGCGCCGGATAATCCCCCTGCAGAGGATGCAGATAGATTATCCGCTACAAACTCAGAAGTGGAAAGCGCCATGAATCATAGGCGCCACCGGGCCGTACTCCGTGACGCTTGTTTCTCACCAGAGGCATTTGATGCCTTCATACCTCCGATCTGCTCAAGATGGTCTAGCCAGAGCCACGAATCAGTATGTAAAGGATGTACGGGTAAGTAAATCTGACGATTTATATCTATCAGTAGCCCCTGAGACTTGAAACAGTTAGCAGAACTGATTTAAGGATCATCTTTATTGTGCAGGTTCTTACAGAGAAGAATACTAGGCTGTCACAGGAGCTAGAGGAATGCAAGACCCAACTGCGGGCCGCTGTTGCCGCATTGCAGGAATCGAAAAAGTCCCCCGCTGGTAACATTTACTTTAAAAAATGATGGTTACCATATAGTGTGCGGCATGGCTGCAGATCTAACAATAGATGTTGTAGATGAATCCGGAGGACCAGCATGTCGTGCGACAGCTAGAGGCTGGCAAACACGTGCTGACTAAGGTTAGGCGGGAGAAAAACAATCTCCAAGATGCTAATATCAAGCTGAGGGTGGAACTAAAAGACATTCAAGCCCAGCTTGCAGACTCCGGGAAGGAGAATAAGCGGCTTCGGCGTGGCATTTTCAGTAAGTGCTTGAACGAATCCTTTGAAAGGAGTTCGGCGAAGAGACCAACTAACAGCATTATGTCTGTAGGTATGCTGACGGGTCGTCCCGCGGAGAAGCTCAAGGGAGCATGGCGGCGCTTCCGACTATGCGGGTGATCTTCTATCCGAGCTCTCACATCTGCACAAACAAGTTGGGTAGGTGATGCAACGTGTTACCCAGGCCTTGTGGCCATCCGCCTCCCTGCCAAACGGCGTTGCAGAGCTTACGGAGAAGCTCAAGGGAGCACGACGGTGCTTCCGATTATGGAAGATATCGGCCTGCCGACAAGGTGCCAGAGAAGCCTGGGCCATGGTGAAGACACGGTATACCAGGGCGGACCCAAATCACATGGCCGAGGTCGGACCTGTGGGGCCTGACGGAAAAGAAATCCCCGTTAGCTTAGTTTATGGGCAAGTAGAATTAGCCGCAAAGTATTCCCAACGGGATTGTAGGCTACACCGCCTGTTGGATGGTATAGAAGAGGAATTTAGTCAGTCTGCATGACTGTGTAGTTAAAGTGACATGTATAATGCCTTCTAGCCGGATTGTAGATCATTTGTCTTGGCGGACCTTTTCGCTTCAACCTCGGGACCCGATAGTCCGGAGTGTATCCGAATACCCGCTCAGTTATATAAGAACCGGGGTATGCGTGGATACTAGGTGTAGGGGTCATTAGTGCTTGAACGGACAAGTGCCCAACTAGTTATGTTATATTACATGGGTAGTAAGAAACATCTTCCAAGGAGAACAGTTCCGTTAAGGGTTCCTTTCCCTGGGTATGCATGCCCCAAAGTGCATGTCCAGACTGCGATAAGAAACGCAGGAAAAAACATCTGGGGCAGATATGGAAAATAAAAAATCATATTTTGTTCACCGACCGAATATGCGCTTAAGAGCGCTAGCTTTCGGCTTCACCCAGTCTGAGGTACACATCCGGCTGACCCGGCAGTAACAATCGTAGAGGTGCTCCCCTTATGCCCTAGCCGAATTAACGGGAACGTAGGGCATAAATACAAGAGCCAGGCAACCCAGCTTGGCCAATACTTAAGTCATATCGATGCATATAATGGCGAAAAAAGGTACATGTGGAAGTATAACACATGTGCGGGGCATGAAGCCCGGATAAATGATTAAGCTTGTGTGAAGGAAGACCCCAGGTATGATGAGCGTGGCTAGCGCATCTATACTGTGCAAGCGAGGCACAAGTTGGCCCTTGAAGGCCTAGAGAAAGAATAAACGAAAGAAAGAAAGAAAGAATGAAAAACAAGACAGATAATGTATATGCAAAAATGGACAGAGGAAGGGGACGAACATAGCGTCTGGCACTAGGCGGAGAATCTTCGGAGCCTTGCGGCGTTCCATGGGTTTGGCTCGAGTCGATTAGTCGATGCATCCTGCAGTCGGTACGCTCCACCGGCCAGAACTTGGTCAATAATGAAGGGACCTTCCCACTTGGGCTCGAGCTTGTTCTTTTTCTTATCCAGCAGGCGTAGAACTAGTTCGCCAATGTTATAAGTTTTGGCCCGTACTTCTCTCTTTGGTACCTGCGAGCCTATTGCTGATAAAATGCGGAACGGGCTTTTGCTACGTCGCGCTCCTCCTCCAGGGTGTCCAGACTGTCCTGGCGATCGAGCTCGGCTTCTCTTTCTTCGTACATGCGCACCGGAGGTGAGTCATGAATTATGTCACAGGGAAAGACCGCCTCTGCGCCATACACCATAAAGAAGGGTGTGTATCCGGTACTACGATTCGGCGTGGTCCACAGCCCCCAGAGTACAGAGTCGAGCTCCTCTACCCAGTGCATGTTAGACTCCGTTAAGGAACGCACTAATCTGTGTTTAATGTCGCTCATTATAAGATCGTTTGCTCGCTCAATTTGGCCGTTGGTTTGTGGGTGATAGACTGAAGCATAATCGAGCTTGATGCCCATTTTGCTGCACCGGAGTTTTACCTCATCGGCAGTGAAGTTCGTGCCGTTGTTAGTGATGATGCTGTGCGGGACGCCATAATGGTGTACGACCCCAGATATGAAGTCTATCACTGGTCTGGATTCGGCTGTTTTAACAGGTTTGGCCTCTATCCATTTGGTGAATTTATCCACCATGACCAGTAAGTATTTTTTCTTGTGGGTTCCCCCTTTAAGGGGTCCAACCATGTCAAGCCCCCAGACCGCGAAGGGCCACGTAATGGGGATTGTTTGGAGGGCGGTGGGTGGCATGTGGCTTTGATTTGCAAAGAGCTGGACCGGCGCAACGTTGGACCAAGTCCTGTGCATCTGCCCGGGCCGTTGGATAATAGAATCCTGTACGGAAGGCCTTGCTTACAAGAGCCCGGGCTGCAGCGTGGTGACCGCCGAGTCTGGCATGGATTTCTGCCAAAAGGTTCTGCCCTTCCTCTTCAGAGATGCACCTTTGAAGGACTCTGGTAGTGCTTTTTTATACAATTCTCCCTCATGGACCCTGTAGGCCTTAGATCGCCGCACGATGCAGCATGCCTCATTTTGGTCCTCCGGAAGTTCCTGCCTAGTTAGGTAGGCCAGGAATGGTTCTATCCACGGGGCTATGATAGCCATTAGTACGTGGGTTGAAGGTGTTATTTCGGTGGCGGAGCATCCAATTGTGTTAGAATGTTCGGTATCGGGCATTTTGGCTGGGTCCGGACTATTGTTACCGGTGTCCCCTTCCCATACTACGGATGGCTTGAACAGTCTCTCCAGAAATATGTTGGGGGGGACCGCATCGCATTTTGCGCCGATGTGGGCGAGGATATCCGTCGCTTGATTGTTTTCCTGAGCCACATGGTGAAATTCGAGCCCCTCGAATCGAGCTGACATTTTTAGGACGACGTTTCGGCAGGCCGCCATTTTCGGATCCTTGGCGTCAAAGTCACCATTTATTTTGGATATTGCGAGGTTTGAATCCCCACGCACCTCCAGGCATTGAATGCCCATGGAGACTGCCATCCAAAGACCATGCAACAGAGCTTCGTATTCAGCTGCGTTGTTGGAGTCTGTATACAATATTTGCAGTACGTACTGAACGGTATCTCCGGTTGGGGACGTCAGGACGACGCCAGCCCCTAGACCAGCCAACATTTTAGAACCATCAAAGTGCATGATCCAATTGGAGTATGCGCCGTACTCTTTAGGGAGTTCGGCCTCCGTCCATTCGGCGACAAAGTCGGCCAAAACTTGCAACTTAATGGCTCGTCGAGGTTTGTATGTTATGTCGAACGGGAGGAGCTCAATGGCCCATTTAGCAATCCGGCCCGTAGCGTCACGGTTGTTTATAATATCATTAAGTGGCACTTCCGAGGCTACTGTAATCGAACACTCTTGAAAGTAGTGTCGCAGCTTCCGGGATGCCATGAATACCGCATAGGCTATCTTTTGATAACGTGGGTACTATGATTTGCATGGAATGAGAATAGTGGATACATAGTATACCGGTTTCTGAAGAGGGAATTTATGTCCGTCGGCCTCTCATTCGAGAACGAGCACTGCGCTTACAACTTGATGAGTTGCTGCAATGTACAACAGCATTGGTTCGCCCATGTTTGGCGCGGCCAAGATTGGGTTAGTTGCCAAAATGGCCTTTATTTCTTCCAATCCGGCTGTGGCAGTGTCCGTCTACTCGAAGTGTTCGGTACGCCGAAGGAGGCGATAAAGAGGTAAAGCCTTTTCTCCTAAGCGGGAGATAAAGCGGCTTAGAGCCGCCACGCATCCAGCTAACTTCTGGATTTTCTTGAGGTCTGTTGGGGTAGACAAATGTGACAAAGCTAGGATTTTGGCCGGATTAGCTTCAATACCTCTACTGGAGACGATGAAATCCAGGAGCTTTCCGGCTGGTACGCCAAAAACGCATTTTTCCGGATTGAGCTTGATGTCGTATGTTCGGAGATTGTCGAATGTGAGCATCAAGTCGTCTATCAAAGAGTCGATGTGTTTGGTTTTGACGACCACATCGTCTACGTATGCCTCTACTGTTTTGCCGATTTGTTTCTCTAGGCATGTCTGAATCATGCGTTGATATGTTGTGCCGGCGTTTTTGAGCCCAAAAGGCATTGTGTTGAAACAAAATGGACCGTATGGTGTGATGAATGCCATTGCGGCTTGGTTGGACTCCGCCATCTTGATTTGGTGGTAACCGGAATATGCGTCGAGGAAACACAATGACTCGTGTCCTGCGGTAGCATCGATAATTTGATCGATGCGGGGGAGGGGTAAGGGATCCTTTGGGCAAGCTTTATTGAGGTCCTTGAAATCGACACAAAGGCACCAAGATTTATCCTTTTTTGGTACCATCACCAGGTTTGCTAGCCAGTCCGGGTGTTTTATTTCTCTAATGAATCTGGCCTCCAATAACTTGGCTAGTTCCTCTCCCATGGCTTGTCTCTTGGGTTCTGAGAAACGCCAAAGAGTTTGCTTGACCGGCTTGAATCCCTTTAGGATATTGAGGCTATGCTCGGCCAGCCTGCGTGGGATTCCTGGCATGTCTGAGGGATGCCAGGAGAATATGTCCCAATTCTCGCGCAGGAGCTCTCGTAGTGCGGCGTCCACGGCGGGGTTTAACTGTGCCCCGATGGAGGCTGTTTTTGTAGGGTCCGTTGGGTGGACTTGGGATTTGACGATTTCATCCGTTGGTTTAAAAGAGGTGGACTTGGATCTCTTATCGAGTATCACGTCGTCCCTGTCCACTGTGGAGGGTAGCATGGTTAATTCCTTGGCCGAGAGGGCTTCGGATAATGCCTCGAGGGCCAGTGCGGTTGTTTTGTTTTCGGGCGGAGTGCTATGTCCGGATCACTGGCAAGGGTGATGATTCCGTTGGGCCCGGGCATTTTGAGCTTCATGTACCCATAATGGGGTACGGCTTGGAAGATCGTGAACGCCTCACGTCCTAAAAGGGCGTGGTATCCACTGCTGAACGGGGCCACTTGAAATGTAATTTCTTCGGACCTATAGTTCTCTGGCGTACCGAATACCACATCTAGTGTGATTTTCCCAGCGCATCGTGCCTCCCGACTGGGTATGATTCCCCCGAAGGTTGTGCTACTTTGCTCAATGCGGTTCCAGTCTATTTCTATTTTTGAAGAGTTTCCTCATAGATGAGGTTTAATCCGCTGCCGCCGTCCATGAGTACTTTGGTGAGTCGAAAGTCGTCCACGATTGGACTGAGGACTAGTGCGGCTGGTGCTCGGGCTGTTCGGAATTTAGGTTCGTCACTGGCATTGAAGGTAATAGCTGTGTCACTCCATGGATTTGTTGCTGCTACGTGGCAGATTTCGGCCATGCTGCGGAGTGTTCGCTTGTGCCTATTATTTGACGCAAAGGTCTCAAAGATTGTTAACACCGTATTGTTATCCACGGGATGGTGTTCTGTGGCATTTGGGATAAGAAGATCCTCACCACTTTTGGCCACCTGCCGGAGTATCCAACATGCTCTAAGGCTGTGAGTTGGTGTTGTATCCACTGTACTATGGATTTTGCAGGGTCCGTTAAGCCACCCCTCCAGTACGGTTCCGTGCCCTGTAGAGGGTTTTTGTTTCTTTGCAACTAGCTCAGGTGTCTTATGATAGTGCACCCTTTTCCTTCAGACTGGGTGCATATTTGGAGCCGGATTATCCCAAAATTCCGTTTCGGTTTTCCATGCGCTTTCCATCGCACAGTACTTTCATACTATGGATGCCAAGTCAGCGAAGCGTGATATGTCACGGCGACTTAAGGCATTGAGGATTCCCTTGTCCGTGCAATTATTGCAGAAAAGTGAGACTGCATCTTCCTCGCGACAATCCGTAACCTTGTTCATCACAAGGAGGAATCTGGCCCAATAATGATGTACTATTTCATGGGGCTCTTGCCTGATGTGGGAAAGATCGTTTATGTCTGTGTGGGTGGCTTCATTTGAGTCCAAACCCCTACATGATCTGAGACCCAGGGGCCGAGGAGTTTCCAATCTTGGAAGTTCAGGTTCCGGAGTGTTGCCCGATAAGTCTGGCCCGCTGCCTGATTCTAAGTTCAGGGCTTGGGTGATGTCCTCCCGTAAGCGGGTGTTCGGCTCGGAGAGCTCAGGAATCCGGACATAGTTAATCCTCAAAATAGAGGAAGAGTTGCCGCATTGTTCCTCCACCACCGCAACGTGATGGGTGACCGATGGAGAGTTAATCTCCCTTTGATCGGGTTTAAGCCCAATTCAATCATAGTCCGTAGCGACTCCCAAGGCGGCAATGTGATCCAAGAGTTCGTTTAGGGAAGAGAGCTCCATTGGATCCATCTGCTCGGCGAATTCCGAGATGATGCGGAGGATGTTTTTGATGACCCGACAAGTCATCGTCGGTGCAGCGGCCGAACAGGCAGTCATGACGAAACTGCCTAGTCGGAGAGTTTGGCCGACAGCCAGAGCTCCCCCGGTGGTAATGTTGCTTTTAACAGAGAAATGAGGCATCCTTCCTTACGGTGACGTGACAGAGGAACTCTCAATGAAAGCACCAATGTCGGTGTCAAAACTGGCGGATCTTGGGTAGGGGGTCCAGAACTGTGCGTCTAAGGAGGATGGTAATAGGAGGCAGGGGGCACGATGTTTTACCCAGGTTCGGGCCCTCTTGATGGAGGTAAAACCCTATGTCCTGCTTGATTTATTCTTGATGATATGAGTATTACAAGAGTTGATCTACCACGAGATCAAAGCGGCTAAACCCTAGAAGCTAGCCTATGGTATGATTGTATGTTGTCCTACGGACTAAAACCCTTCGGTTTATATAGACACCGGAGGGGGCTAGGGTTACACAAGGTCAGTTATAAAGGAGGAGATATACATATCCGTATTGCCTAGCTTGCCTTCCACGCCAAGTAGAGTCCCATCCGGACACGAGATGAAGTCTTCAGTCTTGTTTCTTCATAGTCCAACAGTCTGGCCAAAGGATATAATCCGGTTGTCTGGATACCCCCTAATCCAGGACTCCCTCAATGAGGGCCTCTCTACTCAGAGAGACTCGAGAATTGATGTGCTCCGCAATCTCTTCAACCGATTCAAGAGGAATGACAATGAGAATGTCCTTCTCACTTTCGACCATCTTACTGATATCACGAATGAGCTTCGCGCACTAGGCGCCACTGAGATCACCAAGCATGAAGTTGTGAACAAGCTATTGTGATCACTTGACAGCTCATTTGACACCCTATCACCGATGATCCAAGAACGCCCAGACTTCAATGATCTTGATTTGTCTGACATACTTGAGAAGCTCAACACGCATGAGTTCCAGCTATCTAAGAAGAGAGTGTAGCGACCAGACCTCAAACAGTCTGATCTTTGTGCTCCGGTGTCATCCCTGGATCAGTAATGCTGACACCACACAGTACTTCGAAGGATTTATAGCAGAGTGGCAATCGCACACTTTTTACAACGATGTCTCCGAAGAGAACTTATTACAATAATATGGCTTAAGGCCATCTAATAACGATAACAGCGGAAGACTTGGAAGATAAATGGGTCCATCAACTCCAACGGCATCACTGAGTATAGAACCACGACCTAGAAACACCTTAATCATCGTCTGAAAAGTCTGCAACATTAACGTTGCAGCCCGAAACGGGTCAGCACATGGAATATGCTGGCAAGGTAACACATAGAGAGTAATGGAATGAAACAGCTATACTATATGCATATTTGGCTGGTGGAAAGCTCTATGGTTACAGTTTTGCGTAAAGCCAATTTTTCCCTACTTCAAAGAATAAATTTATTTAACTACCATGGTGGTTGTTAAACATTGAGAATGGTTGACAACATTCTCAATCCCAATTAAAAAGTGAACAATTAAAACCCAACAATATTAATTAGAAGTAACATGATGAGATTCACATGATATTCAAGTACTAGATACTCAAGATTGTCCATAACCGGGGACACGGCTAATCATGATTAGTTTGTTACACTCTGCAGAGGTTTGCGTACTTTTCCCCACAAGACTCGATCGCCTCCGTTGGATTTCTCGCACTACTGGTGTTTGAGAAACGGATGACCGAGACATAGTCTTTCAGAAGCGCTAGCACCTTACGATGGAGTAGACCGTACCACCTACATCCCCTAGATCTGCTAGTCTACCCCTATAAGAGTTCGCACGACTTAGTCAACTATGCCAGAGCCCATAATGGCTTGTGGCTGCACACGTAAGTATTTAGCATGAAAGATCTTATGATCCCTTTGAGCCTGGGTGGCGGTCCATAAAAAAACAGGCAAGTCCTGATAGACATCAGGTGCCTCAATCCACACAGATGTGTGTTTAAGTTGCCACCTTAGATAAACCATTAAAATTATCAATGTCACATCTGTCATGGATATCACTCACCCAATCCACGTCTACTAGCATAGCATGGCATAACAAGCAAATGTAGAAGTAACTCCCAAAGGTTTCATAATAAACAGGTAATAGGTACTACCTCATCTACTTCCCATCCCACAATTTAATTAGATCCTAATCATGCAATGTGTGAGGATGGATCTAATGCAATAAAACTGGGTTGTAGAAAAGGTATGATCAAAGTGTTACTTGCCTTGCTGATGATCCGCGAGTCCTAGAGATTCGAAGTAACAGGCGGCACAATCCGGGTAATCTATCACAGACAAACAACAAGCATACAATAAGTACTCATCTAATGCACAGGTAAAACTCGAACAAAAGATCGAACCAGATAGTTCAACTTAAGAACTCCGGTTGCAAAGAGAGAAAGAACCGAACAAAGAAATCGAAAACAAACGGCGGAAAACAACTCGGTTCTAGCAAGTTGAAACTAGGTCAAATTTTATAGTAGCAAAAACTTAGTTAAAGTTGATTAGTCGGAACGACGGTTTCGAAACGAAACACCAAGCGCTTGAATCACCTGATTCCGATAAACGAGCGAGAAGATAGACTAGAAAGAAGATCGGATCTGAGATCGTGATCGCGGAATAAATGCGACGAGAAGAAAAAGAAGAACGGTTGAACGAACGGACGTTCGTTAACCTAGAAGAAATCCGGTGATCACGTTCGTTAGGACGAATGACCCGGCGAACGGTCTCTAGGCAACTAAATCGGAAAAGAAGACGGATCCGATCTAGGGTTTCGAGAAAAGAAAACCGATCGAAAAACCGATCTAGAAAACCGGAACGGTTTAGAGAAGAAAAGAATCGGAACGATTAGAAGAAAATGATCCGATGAAAAGAAAAGATGCGGCACGGGGCTACCTCTGGCGAGGGGCTCTGACGGCGGGGGCGTGGGCAGCGGTGGTGCTGGCAAGGTGCGGCGGCGGCGGTGGTGGTGATGGGCGGCGGCGGCGCTAGGGCACAAGGGCGGCGGCGTGGCGCAGCGTGTGGGGCGCGGAGGTGCTTGGGGCTTTGGGTTTGATGATTTAGAGGGGGGGTGCTTGGGTATTTATATTGGGGAGGGAGAGGGTTTACTTGGAATAGGGGGCAAGAATTAGAGTAGGAAAAGGAATAGGAGAAAGAGATTGGGAAAGAAAGGAAAAAAATGCAAACAGAGTCCTGGAGGGACTCCTAGGCGGCGGCAGCCTTGGCGCCTCCTGCGCTGGCGCGCGCGGCGCAGGCGAGGGAACCTGGCGCGGCGGCCTGGCCGGCCGGCCGGCCTGCTGGGCCTTTGGCCCAGGGCGCTGCGGGTCTCTTTTTTTTAAATCGGTTTTGCGCGCAGAAAAAAACAGAAAAGAGAACTAAACAAACTCCAAAATTTCTAAAGTCAATTTTCCCCGACTCCTAAAAATGAGTCGAACAAAATGAACTTTTCTCCGGACCTAAAATGCAAATTTTGAAAACGCGCATTTTTCCCTATCCAAATAAAAGGCAAATAAACTCCGACAAAACCAATGATCCTTTCTTCAAATTTTGAGAAGACTCAAATATGAAAAAGACGAAATCTCCAACTCTCTCCGAGGGTCCTTGAGTTGCGTGAAATTTCTAGGATCGGCAAAAATGCAAGAAAATATGATATGCATGATGATCTATGTGCATAACATTCCAAATTGAAAATTTGGGATGTTACAAACCTACCCCCCTTAAGATGAATCTCGCCCTCGAGATTCGGGTTGGCTAGAAAATAGGTGAGGGTGGTCCTTGAGCAAATCTTCTTCTCTCTCCCAGGTGGCTTCGTCCTCTGAGTGGTGGTTCCACTGAACTTTGCAAAACTGGATAACCTTGCTGCGGGTAACTCTACTGGCAAACTCGATAATCTTGACTGGTTTCTCCTCATACGTCAAGTGGTCCTTCAACTGAATCGCTTCTAGCGGTACTGTATCTCTTAGCGGTATCTCTGCCATCTCGGCGTGACATTTCTTTAGCTGAGAAACATGGAATACATCATGAACTCCTGACAGTCCCTCTAGTAATTCCAACTTATACGCGACTTCTCCCATACGTTGCAAGATCTTATATGGTCCAACGAAACGCGGTGCTAATTTTCCCTTAACTCCAAAGCGCTTAACTCCTCATAGTGGGGATACTCGGAGATACACCCTGTCTCCGGTTTCGTAAACTGTCTCCTTGCGTTTAGAATCTGCGTAGCTCTTCTGCCTGGATTGGGCTACCTTGAGCCTAGCGCGAATCAACTTAACTTTCCGTTCAGACTCCTTAATCAAATCTGGTCCAAAGAATTGACGGTCTCCAACTTCGTCCCATAACAATGGTGTCCTGCACCTCCTTCCGTATAACGCTTCGAAAGGTGCCATCTTCAAACTGGTTTGGTAACTGTTGCTATAAGAAAACTCCACATACGGCAAATTATCGTCCCAACTAGATCCATAATCTAGTGCACAAGCTCTCAGCATATCTTCCAAAATCTGATTAACTCTCTCAGTCTGTCCATCTCTCTGCGGATGAAAAACGGTATTGAACTCTAGCCTGGTTCCCAAAGTTTCATGCAACTGATTCCAAAACTTTGAGGTAAATTGGGTTCCTCTGTCTGATACAATACTCCTCGGATCTCCATGCAAACAAATGATCCTAGTCATGTATATCTTTGCCAACTTAGCACTGGTGTAAGTGGTCTTGACTGGAATGAAATGTGCTACCTTCGTCAAACGATCAACTACTACCCATATCGAGTCATATCCTGCTTTTGTCCTGGGTAATCCTGTGATAAAATCCATGCCTATCTTATCCCACTTCCATTCGGGTATCGGCAATGGTTGCATCAATCCGGCTGGCTTCTGATGTTCTACCTTTACTCTATGACATACGTCACAAACTGCTACATATGCTGCAATATCCTTCTTCATTCCGATCCACCAGAATGTCTCCTTCAAATCCAAATACATCTTGGTATTTCCTGGGTGAATTGAATATGGTGAATCATGTGCCTCTTGTAGAATCAACTTCCTGATCTCCAGGTCATTTGGCACATAAACACGGTCCTCAAACCATAGGGTATCGTGCTCATCCTCACGAAATCCCTTTGCTTTTCCTTGGCTTAGCTTCTCCTTTATAGAAGCAATCTCCTTTGTCAGATTTCTGAGCCTCTCTGATTCTATCCATCAATGTTGACTGAATCTCCAATGCTGCTACATAGCCTTTCGGAACTATCTCTAAACTTAGTTCACGAAGGTTTTCTGCTAACTCCTTGGGTATTTCTCCCGTTGTTAATGTATTGACATGGCTCTTACGGCTCAATGCATCAGCTACTACATTAGCTTTTCCGGGATGGTAATGCAATCTCATATCATAATCCTTGATAAGCTCCAACCATCTCCTTTGTCTGAGATTCAACTCCTTCTGCGTGAAATGTACTTCAAACTCTTGTGATCCGTGTACACCTCACAATGATTTCCAATGAGGAAATGTCTCCATGTCTTCAATGCATGCACTACGGCTGCTAACTCCAAATCATGAGTGGCATAATTCATCTCATGAGGTTTCAGTTGTCGTGAAGCATACGAAACAACTCTCCCTTCCTGCATAAGCACTGCTCCAAGTCCTCAACGTGAAGCATCACAATACACCTCATAATCCTTGGTCTGATCTGGCAAAATTAACACTGGTGAGTTAACCAAATGTTGCTTCAACTCCTGGAAACTAGCCTCACACTCCTCAGTCCAATTGAACTTAGTATCCTTTTTCAACAACTCCGTCATAGGCTTCGCAATCTTTGAAAAGTTCTCAATGAATCTCCGGTAATATCCTGCGAGTCCAAGAAAACTCCGGATCTCTCCAACTGTCGTTGGTGCTTCCCATTTGGTTACAGTCTCAACCTTGGCGGGGTCAACTGCTATCCCTTCTCCGGATATAACGTGTCCGAGGAATCCTACTTCCTTCAACCAAATCTCACATTTGCTAAATTTGGCATATAACTGATGTTCCCTTAGTTTCTCCAATACCAAACGCAAATGTTCCTTATGCTCTTCTTCATTCTTTGAAGAAACCAGGATATCATCAATGAACACTACGACGAACTTATCCAAAAACTCCATAAACACCTTGTTCATCATGTTCATAAAATAGGCAGGCGCGTTAGTCAATCCAAATGACATAACGGTATACTCGTACAATCCATATCTCGTGGTGAAGGCTGTCTTAGGAATATCATGTTCCCGAATCTTCAACTGGTGGTACCCTGATCGCAAATCGATCTTGGAGAACACTTTAGCTCCTTGCAAACGATCAAACAGATCATTAATCATTGGCAGTGGGTACTTGTTCTTGATGGTTACTTCTTTCAATCCTCGATAATCAACAACCATTCGTAATGATCCATCCTTCTTCTCCACTAGAAGTACGGGTGATCCCCAAGGCGAAGAACTTGGGCGAATGTAACCTTTCTCCAATAACTCCTTAATCTGATTCATAATTTCCACCAAATCCTTTGCTGGCATCCGGTATGGTCTCTTTGATATTGGTCCAGTGCCTGGCAATAACTCAATCAAAAACTCAATGTCTCTATCCGGTGGCATGCCTGGCAACTCTTCTGGAAATACATCAGGAAAATCCTTTACCACTGGTACTTCCTCCTGCACTACTCGTGTTAGGCAATTTACTTGTGTCCTATTTGGCACATGCCGGGATACATACTTGATCCTTCTTCCTTCCGGCGTTGTAAGCAAAATTGACTTACTAGCACAGTCGATGTTTCCTCCATACATCGACAACCAATCCATACCGAGGATTACATCCAACCCTTGAGATTCCAGTACTATTAGGTCTGAGGGAAAAACATAGTTACCAATCCTTAATGGTAACCGATCACACTATTGTCTAGCCATAAACTCCGCTCCTGGTGAGCTTACTAACATGGGTGACCTAAGGGCTTGGGTTGACAGGTTATATTTATCCACAAATCCCCTTGATATGTACGAATGCGATGCACCAGTATCGAAAAGAATGAGTGTGGTAAATGACTTAACCAAAAACTTACCGATCACTGCATCAGGTTGATCTTCAACCTCCTCCACGCTAACGTGGTTCACCTGTCCCCTATTGAAAGGGTTCGGCTTCTTCCCTGAGCTTCCATTGCCATTTCCATTCTGGCCTTCAGGACATTCATTGGCATAATGTCCGGTCTTGGAACACTTGAAACAGGTGACTTGGCTCAGGTCTCTCTTGGATGGGGTTGATGGGGTCGTCTGGTTATGGCCGTTGCTTCCTCCATTCCCATTACCATTTTTGTGGCCATTGTGGTTGTGCGAACTACTTCCTCCATGGGTATGCTGAAACTGAAATCCCGATTTAGGGGTAAAACGGGGCTTCTGCTGGGCTCCAGAGTTATACTTCCCCTGTCCATACTTCCTCTTGTGGTTCTCAATCTGCTGTTGCTTCCCTTCGATCATGATGGCACGATCTACCAACTCCTGGTAGTTTCTGAAACTTGCTACCATCAACTGCATGCTTAACTCATAATTTAATCCTTCCAAAAACTTCTCTTGCTTAGCTGCATCCGTAGCAACGTCATCTGGGGCATAACGTGCTAACTTGCTGAAGTCATCAACATACTGGCCAACTGTCCTTCCTCCTTGGCGCAAGTTGCGAAACTCACGCTTCTTCATGGCCATAGCTCCTGTTGAAACATGTGCAGTGTGGAAAGCTTGCTGGAACTGATCCCATGTGACGGTGTCAACTGGGAAGGTGGCTATGAAATTCTCCCACCATGCTGCCACGGGTCCTTCTAACTGATGTGTGGCAAACTTCACTTTCTCACCATCTGTGCATCCTGCTGTGGTCAACTCCCTTCCTATCTTGCGGAGCCAATCGTCTGCTGCTATCGGCTCGGTGCTACTGGAAAACACCGGTGGATTCAACCTAAGGAAACGGGCTAAGTGGTCAACAGGGGGTGGTGGTGGTGGTGGGTTGTTGTTGTTGTTGTTCTGCTGATTCTGTACTAACATCTGCATCAATTGATTCTGCTGCTGGATCAACTGAGTGAGCTCCGGTGGGAATCCATTGTCACGTCTCGGAGGCATCTGAGGGTTTAGAAAAGAAGAGATATATGAATAGAATGAGGTCTAAAGAGAAAACACTACCCCAATGCACATGAGCAAATTCACACAAAATCACTTCATTCAATCAAACAAGGGCATACAATCGATCTAGCTATCGCAAAAGTGCTCGAACTATAGTGTTTACATGGGGGAAAATACTACTAATATTTGGTGGTCATTTAAAAATTTGAACCGGTGGAAGACTCCATGATGTCCGCTCCAGCTTCGTCTTCAAATTCGGGTTCACTTGGATCCGAATCGGTGTCGTCGATGATGATGTAGTTGTCTGGACATGCGACGTACATGTCTTCCTTCCTGAATGCTAACTCCATCTTGAGTTCTTTAATCTCTTGCTTAAGATCGCAGTTGTGTCTTGCTAGTGCTACGATCTCGTCCATGTAATCCTTGCGTGTAGCCTTCAGTTCTCCTTCTAGCTCGATGATCCTTGTCTTCGCATTCTTCAACTCCATCATATCATTGCACATCTGGTTCTCGTGGCGTCGAATGTGCTGGTTTAACTCCTGGATCCGCGAGTCCTAGAGATTCGAAGTAACAGGCGGCACAATCCGGGTAATCTATCGCAGACAAACAACAAGCATACAATAAGTACTCATCTAATGCACAGGTAAAACTCGAACAAAAGATCGAACCAGATAGTTCAACTTAAGAACTCCGGTTGCAAAGAGAGAAAGAACCAAACAAAGAAACCGAAAAAAAACGGCGGAAAACAACTCGGTTCTAGCAAGTTGAAACTAGGTCAAATTTTACAGTAGCAAAAACTTAGTTAAAGTTGATTAGTCGGAATGGCGGTTTCGAAACGAAACACCAGGCGCTTGAATCACCTGATTCCGATAAACGAGCGAGAAGATAGACTAGAAAGAAGATCGGATCTGAGATCGCGATCGCGGAATAAATCCGACGAGAAGAAAAAGAAGAACGGTTGAACGAACGGACATTCATTAACCTAGAAGAAATCCGGTGATCATGTTCGTTAGGACGAACGGTCCGGCGAACGGTCTCTAGGCACCTAATCGGAAAAGAAGATGGATCTGATCTAGGGTTTTGAGAAAAGAAAACCGATCGAAAAACCGATCTAGAAAACCGGAATGGTTTAGAGAAGAGAAGAATCGGAACGATTAGAAGAAAACGATCCGATGAAAAGAAAAGATGCGGCGTGGGGCTACCTCCGGCGAGGTCTCTGGTGAGGGGCTCCGGCGGTGGGGGCGTGGGCGGCGGCGGCGGTGGCAAGGTGCGGCGGCGGCGGTGGTGGTGATGGGCGGCGGCGGCGCGGCGCGGGGTGTGGGGCGCGGTGGTGCTTGGGGCTTTGGGTTTGATGATTTAGAGGGGGGTTGCTTGGGTATTTATGTTGGGTAGGGAGAGGGTTTACTTGGAATAGGGGGCAAGAATTAGAGTAGGAAAAGGAATAGGAGAAAGAGATTGGGAAAGAAAGGAAAAAATGCAAAGTGAGTCCTGGAGGGACTCCTAGGCGGCGGCGGCCTTGGCGCCTCCTGCGCTAGCGCGCGCGGCGCGGGCGAGGGAACCTAGCGCGACGGCCTGGCCGGCCGGCCTGCTGGGCCTTTGGCCCAGGGCGCTGCGGGTCTTTTTTTTAAATCGGTTTAGCGCGCAGAAAAAAAACAGAAAAGAGAACTAAACGAACTCCAAAATTTCTAAAGTCAATTTTCCCCGACTCCTAAAAATGAGTCGAACAAAATGAACTTTTCTCCGGACCTAAAATGCAAATTTTGAAAACGCGCATTTTTGCCTATCCAAATAAAAGGCAAATAAACTCCGACAAAACCAATGATCCTTTCTTCAAATTTTGAGAAGACTCAAATATGAAAAAGATGAAATCTCCAACTCTCTCCGAGGGTCCTTGAGTTGCGTGAAATTTCTAGGATCGGCAAAAATGCAAGAAAATATGATATGCATGATGATCTATGTGCATAACATTCCAAATTGAAAATTTGGGATGTTATAGAGAGACATATATGGTCCCAACTATGGTCGATCTCATGCTTTGAAGGCAATGGTTGTATCCCCATCTGAAGAATCTAATTGCAGTTATGATGATCCTAAAGACTTAGGCAAAGAGCTAGCAATGCCTGTGAGAAAGTCCAAAAGTTCTCCAAGAAGAATCGCTTCAGAAAGTCGTAAAAATCCAGCTCCAAGAATACTGAAGCTTCCACTCGTGACTACAAGAAGATAACCTTTCACAAATGCAAGAAGACAGGTCACTACATATCTAAATGTCCTCAGTGGGAAAATGAAGCAAAGAAAAAGAAGAAGAGCATGGAATATGACTTTGACGATAAGAAGAAGAAGAAATCTTCAAAGTTTTCAACTCACAAGAAGATCTCATCTAGCAAAGCACGTGCTTTCATTGGCAAGGAAATGGATTCTGAGGAGTCTGTTTATGAGGAGGCAGAAGTGGAGTCTGAGGAGGAGTCAGATTCTGGAGTTGCTAGTTTGGCTCTAACTTCGGCATTCGTCGCCAAGTCCATCTTCAACACTGAAGGAAATGGTCATGTCACCGATGCTGAAGCTAATGATGATGACGACTCTACTCCTACCTACTGCTTCATGGCAATAGGTGCTAAAGGTACGACTCCTAAAGGTACTGAATGGACCATGGATACTGGATGCACTAACCACATGACTGGTGATCGAAGTTTCTCATGGATTCTACTCTTTGACCATCTACCAAAAGCCATATCACATTTGCTGACACTGGTAAAAGCAAGGTATGGGGTCTAGGTAGAGTTGCTATCTAAAAGGATCAACACATGGATAAAGTGATGCTTGTTGAATCCCTCGGATACAACTTAATGTCTATCTCAATGCTCTGTGATCTTGACATGATCGTGATATTTGGAAAATATCGATGTCTTGTGCTAATGGCTTCTGACAAATCTCTAGTCTTCGAAGGTTATCGAAGAGGTGATCTGTATATGGTAGATTTCTCTGCAGGACTACAACTTGTCGTATGTCTTCTAGCAAAAGCTTCGGAGTGTTGGCTTTGGCATCAAAGGCTAGGACATGCGGGCATGAGGAACTTGCACACTCTCATGAAGAAGAAGCACATCATTGGCATCGAGGGCGTCAAGTTCAAGAAGGGCCATCTATGTGGTGCTTGCGAAGATGGGAAGATGACTAGGGCAAAACATCCGTCGAAGACAATCATGATGACCTCACGTCCTTTCGAGCTGCTACACATGGACTTATTTGGCACTACTCACTACTCTACCCTTACTATCACTGCACAGCTTTATGGATTCGTAATTGTTGATGGTTATTCTAGATATACTTGGGTGCACATATTTCTCTACAAGACTGAAGTGCAGGATGTCTTCAGACAATTTGCCAATCGCACCATGACTAACTATGGCATCAAGATCAAGCACATCAAGAGTGACAATGGCACGGAATTCAAGAACACATGCCTCGACACTTATCTTGATACACTAGGCATCACTCGTGAGCTCTTTTCTCCATACACTCTAGAGTAGAATGACGTCATGGAGCGCAAGAGTAGGACTCTTATTGAGATGGCTCATACGATGCTTGATGAGTACAAGACTCCGCGAAAATTCTGTCCTGAAGCCATTGATAGTGCATGCTATATCATTAACAAAGTTTATCTTCATAAATTATTCGAGTATACATCTTATGAACTACTTAGTGGTAAGAAGCCAAACATATTATTTCAAACTCTTCAGTGCTAGTGTTGGATAAGGGATCCACATCACACTTCCAAATTTGCGCTGAAAGCACATTAAGGTTTTATGCTTGGTTATGGAAAGGATTCGCACACCTACAGGATCTTCTACCTCTTTCACTATAAAGTGGTTGAAACTATGGATGTGCAGTTCGATGAGACTAGCGGCTCGTAAAGAGAGCACCTACCAAATGTGCTAGATGAAGCTTCTCCTAGTGAATCTATCAAGCTAATGGGTACTGGAGAAATCATACCCACTGAGGAACAAGGTGATGAAGAAGTTGTGATTCCAACCCCCGTTCAGCAAGAAGACAATGTTGAAACTGAAGAAAATGCTGAAGATGAAGACAACGATCAGCAACAGCAAAATCTTCGTTCATCCTCGAGTGGCAAATGAAGTTCAGATCGAGAAGACAATTGATAGCATCAATGCACCTGGTCCGCTTACTCCATCAAGAGCTTTGCAACTAGCTAACTTATGTGGGCACTTTGCATTCGTCTCCATATCCAAACCCAAGAAAGTTGAAGAAGCCATTAGGAACCAGAATGGATTCAAGCTATGCAAGTAAAGCTTCAACAATTTTAGCTCAATAATGTCTGGGAGCTAGTCAAACATCCTGATCCTCACAAGCACAATATTATTTGCACCAGATGGATCTATCACAACAAACAAGATGAACATGGTCAAGTCATCAGAAACAAAGCTTGTCTCATTGCTCAAGGTTACACATAAGTGGAGGGAATTGACTTCGATGAAACCTTTGCTCCTATGGCTAGGCTTGAAGCCATTCGCATACTGTTAGCCTATGCTAACCACCATAATATCTTTATGTACCAAATGGATGTGAAGAGTGCTTTTCTCCACCGCAAAATCCAAGAAGAGGTCTATGTAGGCAAGCCACCTATTTTTGAAGATCCCAAGCATCCTGACATGGTTTACAAGCTAAATAAGGCGTTGTATGGCCTCAAACAAGCACCTCGAGCTTGGTATGGCACACTGAATGAATTCCTAAAGAGCAAAGGCTTCAAACCTGGTTCTCTAGATCGAACTCTCTACATGAAGACATATGATGGAGAACTATTCATATGCCAAATCTGTGTGGATGACATTATCTTTGACTGCATAGACAAAAGATTGCCTGAAGAAGTTTGGAATGCAAGATTACAGGGGGTACACAACACCAATGCTAACCAAAGGTCAATTGGGATCCGATGGCAATGGTAAAGAGTTCGATCAAAAAGTATACCACTCCATGATTGGTTCTTTATTGTACTTATTTGCATCTAGGCCAGATATAATGCTTAGCGTTTGCATGTGTGCCTAATTTCAAGCAACACCAAAGGAGTCGCATAACCTCGTGGTGAAGCGAACACTTCGGCATTTGGCTCACACCCCAATGCTAGGATTATGGTATCCAAAGGCCTTAGAGTTTGATCTATTTTGATTCTCATATGTTGATTATGTTGGTGACAAGGTTGATTGCAAGTCCACATCAGGCACATGTCATTTTCTTGGACGATCACTTGTCTGTTGATCTTCAAAGAAGCAGAACTGTGTGTCACTCTCTACTGCTAAAGCTGAATATATTGCCGGTGGATCTTGTTGCGCACAGCTTCTATGGACGAAGAAAACTCTCAAGGACTATGGCATCAACAATAAGATGGTGCCCATCTACTGTGACAATGAAAGCGCCATCAAGATTGCTCACAGTACACCACAACACTGATGTAAGGACAGAAAAACTATCGGGAGAAAGCACTTTAAAGGGCAGATAAACTGCCGGGACAGTGTTTCTTGCGGCAGATAGAACCGCCATGAGAACGGCTGCCGGGGATAACTTCTCCTAGTAAATAATTTTTTGCCGGCAGTTTCTTTTCCCTTGCCCATCTATTTGTCGGTAGTTTGTTTTCTCCCGATAGATTGGTCAAAGTACATGAAACATCAATTACGAGCAGTCCAACTGCTTGCAGAAGCTTGTTTACCCGACAGTTTTTGTGCCAGCACATAGATTTCACTACCAAATAGTTATAGGCATCCCTATGTAACATCCATTCATTATGTGCAAACAATCAGTACATATTACACAATTTATACATACACTTCACTCAAAGTAACATGTCTCATCCATACACTTCCATGAAAGTAACATGTCTCATTCATACACTTCACTCCAAAACCTTAAAGTCGATTCGATAAATTAACATAGCAACCATATATATATATATATATATATATATATATATATATATACATATATATATATATAGTGGCACTATTCTAATCCCAGGATTAGAATAACTATTTGGATCACAGCAGCCCTATATAGAGCCCGAAGACAGGTTCCCGAACTTCCCTGGACTGCCGGCCCAGCCCGACAGAATCCCACCTGGACCCCGATCCTGACAGAATACCACCTGGACCCCGATCTCGATTGAGCTGCCCCTCCCCAACCCCCTCCTCGCCGCTCCTCCCCTCGATCTCCGCCGTGATTCGCCGCCGAAAATCACGCCGGATCCAGTGCCTCCCTTCCTTCTCCAGATCCTAGCCGACTGGATCGAGCTCCGCCCCCTCCGACTCCACCTCCTGCCCGACCGTCGGCGCAGGCGAGCGAGCGACGGCGGACGCCGACGCGAGGGAGCCCGCATCGCTTGGAGCCGGTGAAGTCACCGGATTTCTGCGACAAACGGCCGCCATGGACTTCCGGAAGCCTCATCCTCGGACCATCGTCACCGCCCGACGGCTTGGCAGTGCTCGTGCCGGCCAAGGCGCAACCTACGACGAACAGCGCACCCAAGGAAGCATCTCGGCGGTGGAGGCCGCATCGGCGGCGCCTTCAAATCTAAGAACGGTATATGAATTTCCTCCCTGATCTTGCCTTCTCTGACCTTCTTGCTTCGTGCAGATGAACTTCGCGCCCCCTGCAAGACATGGATTGCCATCGAATTCCTCTCATACCTCCATGACGAATTGTTCTCAAGGTGGCCTATCAGCTGCTAGAAAAAGGTTGGCCGACCTTCTAGCTAGGGTATGGTTGAACTTCTTCCTTCCTTCGGTTTGTTATTTGCTTATAGCTATGTGAAGTTCAGGTGGTGTGTGAGCATCAGTCCAGGCTACAACAACTTTTTTAAAATATGCCTGCCTGCTTACAACCATGTGAAGTTCTGGTAGTGTATGAGCCTCAGTCCAGGCTACAAAACAACATTGTAAAAATATGCCTGCCTGCTTACAGGCATGTGAAGTTAAGGTAGTATGTGAGCCTCAGTCCAGGCTACAAACACTATAAAATCTGCCTGCATTCACATTCACATGTGCAAAAGCCATGTGAACTTCAACTAGTAAGTGTGCTAGAGTTCAGGTTGGTATGTGTCTGGTTCTGTGCAAAAAAGGAAAAAAAGAACATGCATATGATATGACATGAAGGTCAGGTTGGTATGGACTAGCAGTCCAACCATTCAAAAACTTCATGAAGGTTCAGGTTTTTTAACTGTAGACAGTATTTCCCCTTTGCAAAATAAGAAGTTCAGGTTGTGGAGAGTTCTAAGTTCAGGTACATATAAGTAATCAAATACTATAGAATTAAAAAACATGGTGTGAAGTTCATTCTGTGAAGGGTGCTCAGTTCAGGTACAAAAGGCATCGGCAGATGCTCAGCTCAGTGCATAGTGTGATGGCTCTCACCACTCTTATATGAGAAGTTCAGGCTGTGAATAATGCTAAGTTCAGTTACAAAGGTATATGCACATATAACTTGTGTGCTAATAGATATTTTTTCTTTTATGTCAGCAAGACAAGAGACGCATGAAGAAGCTTAGAAGTTCCCAGCAGCAAGTACACAATCCAAAGCCTGTACGCGTTGCACCACCCCCTCAATGGGTCATGCCTCAAACACACCAACAGCATTACCAACCTGCTCCAGACCAAAAATGGATGACACCCGAAACACACGGATACTTCCAAGATGCTGGGTCACAGCCCTATCCGCACAGGTTTGCGCCTCCACGTAATTGGGTGACGCCAGAAATCCCTCGCGGATTCTTTGTATCCACAAGCAGGCTCCCAAGCACGCCGATTGAGGAGGGGGTTAGCTCAAGTCCTGCGTGTAACTCTGGAGGTTATCCTGGTGTGCCTCATCATTGCCAAAGCAAAGCAACTAAACCGTATCCCAGGACAAATCCAACAGCAACACACACACACGGAGGAGAGTGATCTGCACACTACCACCGTTTGATCCTACGGCTGCTGCTACAAGTCAGAATTCTACGGGGCCTAAGGTAGATGGATTGATTCACAAAACAAAAGAGCAAACCAAGACCAGGATCGCAATACCTCCACAACCACCTCAAGCAAAAAGGATGCAAACAAGAGAGAGGCCATCTTCAGCCCTCCTTCCTCCTCATGATCCATTGCCGCATCCTGCAATGATTACTCCGCCATGCCCCATCCCAGAGGGACAGCATCCGACACCGGCGGAGTTGCGATCATACACGCACGTAAGTGAAACAAAAAATATTTGTATACGCATCTTGTATTATCTACACATTTTCTGCTCCCTCCAGAATAAGAAGTTCATAAACTGCATTTTAACGTGTTGTTTGGATTATTTTTTTTCTTTTTTGCAGACGCCGGATCTACCGGATTATCTAATACCAAGACTAAAGATGCAATTCAAAGATGTAGAGAAAGCAAGGGAATTTTATAACAGATACGCCAGGCACGCTGGTTTTGGAATCAGGAAGACGGGTGGAAATGACAACCACAAGTATTTTGTTTGCGCCTTCTAAGGGATACACACATCTTCTGTTTCAGAGGCCAACAGGAAGCGAAACAAAACATCACAGAGGACGGGCTGCAATGCAAGAATGAGGGTGAAGGTGCAGGAGGATGACACATGCGTGGCAGTGGACATTGAGTACAATCATAATCACCAGCTCATGCAAACTGATGACATGCTGGTATTCTTGCACTCACACAAGAATTATGACCCCACTATTCTGGAGTATGTAAAGCTCCTGCAGTACCATGATGTCAAGCACACAACAATCATGTCCATGCCATCTGAAAATGAAGATGGAAGCTACTTCCTATGCATGACCGGACGAGACCTACTAAACCAGTAAGTATTCAAACACCCACATGCTGCAATGTAAAATAGCATCCTAGCTCACAACCCCTTTGATAGCAAAAATAACAAAATGCATGTTGGCGTGTGATTTGCAGGAAAGCCATGAATGCAAGGAAAGATGTTTGGATGATGTATTAAAACTTGTTTCATTCTTTAAAGACATGAAGGCAATAAATGATGAGTTTTTCTATGACATCCAAGTGGACAAGAAAAAATCAATTAAAAACATTTTATGGTCCAATGCAAGCTGCCAAGGAGCCTATCAAGACTTCGGCGATTGCTTAACATTTGACACGACTTACAAGACCAACAGATTTCATATGCCCGTGGGAGTGTTTGTTGGAACAAACCATCACATGTAGTCAACAATATTTGCCGTTGCCCTGATAAGAGACGAAGATGCAAAGTCAATCAAGTGGTTGTTCGATACATTTCTACGGTGCATGAACAACAAGCACCCAACTTGCATTCTAACATATGAGTTCAAAAAAAAACTCCTCAAGTTTCATCATCTTTTCAGTCTATGGGTCTCTGTTGGTTGGGTACATTTGTTTTTTCTGAAAAATATGTAAAGAATGCAGTTCAACCACTGTTAGCACAGAAGTCCAACTAGCAATACAAGAAAGCAAAATTATCTGTCACATGTTTAGAAAAAAGTGGTTATGAATGTGAAGTTCAGGTACATGAATCATATAAGTTCAAGGACGAAGCTGTTAGATAAAAATATGTAGCATGTTCAGAAAAACATGGTTATTTATGAGAAGTTCAATCACTGCTACCACAGAAAGTTCAACAACACTGCTTTAAGAAAAATTTTGAGTGTGACACTACTAGTTTGTCATACTACTAACTGTGAAGTTCAAGCACTGGTACCACAGAAGTTCAGCAACACTGCTGTAAGAAAAAAAACATGTGACATTCTTAGATAGCCATACTACAAGATGTGAAGTTCAATTACTTGTGCAACATAAGTTCACCATCAGTACAAAAAAGAATCAAGTTTCATTTTTTTTAATTCGATCAGACCAGTGCCCATCGATGGCGAAAGCTATACCACAATCATTTCCAAACACCGTCCACAAGCTATGCCATTGGCACATATTGAAGAAGTATAGGGAATACCTCGCGTTGCTATACAAAAAGTATAAAACTTTCAAAGAGGAGTTCATAGCGATATTGAACTAGCCGCTGATGCCAACGGAGTTTGAAGATGCCTGGGCTGAACTCGTGCACAAGTACCACCTGGAGAACGGCCAAATGATGATGCAGCTCTGGAGTGATAGGAAGATGTGGATTTCAGCATATTACAAGAACATTTTCTGTGCTAGAATGACTTCCACACAACGAAGCGAGAGCACGAACCGCGTGCTAAAGAAAGGGTTTGTCAAGGGGACCCAGAACCTACACAAGTTTGCTAGGCGGGTCAATGCTTGCATACAAACTCGGATGCAGAAGGAGAACGAGCAAACAATGACCAGCATGGTATGATGACAAGTACAAAACACCACCATCATGTTCTGTTTACCTTCAACATGTGCACTTTGAATTTAAAAAATGAAACCCATGATTCTGCTTCGACTAATATCTAACTTTTTGACATGTGCAGACCAATCCTATGACAAAGACAACTTACAGCTACCAGGAAGACATGTCTATCAAGTACACGAGAGCCGTGTACACCAAGATGAGGAATAGGATGAGAAAGGCCATGCTATTTCGCGCAAAGCGTACAACAGAGTCCACTAAGTACCTTGTGTACTACCACAACAAGCCTGGCCATGATGATGAAGAGAGATTTTCCTGGTCAAAGCATGAATTCCAGGTTGTAGCTGACCCAGACAATGAAATATACGAGTGTGGATACAAGCTCTGGACACACACAGGTGAGCGGGAAAACAAACTCACTAAATAGCTAGACTAGTAGTATCATATCAAAAATTATGAAACTCATTGCTGGCTCACAAACTATGTATTCTGCATTCATCGCAAAATGCAGGCCTGTTCTGCCTTCACATCATGAACATACTGGACTACCTGAAGCCTGACAAATTTCCAAACAAGTATATCCTCAAACGATACACAAAGACTGCAAAATCACAGCCAACCTTTGATATAAGGGACTACAACACAACCGCATCGGATGGCAGCTCAAGGCTATCGAAGCAAGACATCTTGCTGCAGCTGAATTTGGTGGTTAACAAGAAAGCGATGAGATGTGACCAGCAGTGTGACAGAGCCTACTATGTTCTCAAGAGGCTCGTGGAAGAGCTTGATGCAATACATTCAGCAAATCGAGCGGATGCTGACGAAAGGATGGCTGAAGAGGACGCTGAAATTGAAGATGACCTTCACTATTATGCAGCTGAAATGCTCAACGCCGCCGCTAAAGCCAACCAATGCAAGCAGGGTGATGGACAATCAATGGAGCAGCGACAGCAAGAGATGATGAAACTGCCGTTGTATTCTGAAACAAAGGGTAGGAAGAAAATTACTGTAGCAAAGAAAAGTGACAAGAGAGCGCAAATAAAGGCACCACCTGCAGGAAGAGTCGTGGTGCTCGATGAGAATGGAGTGCCACTTGGACACAGGAAATGTAGTGTGTGCAACCAGGTTGCAGGACACAACAAGATGACTTGTCCAACACTCTTGGAAAGAAACAATGCCGAGGAGGTCAAGCAACCCAAATCTCAAAAACAGCAACCCAAAGTTATGGAACAAAAGAAGGGACCACACCCACAGAAAGCAAGCACCAGACTTTGTAGTATATGCATGGAGTATGAACCACATAATGCAAGAACATGCCCGAAGTGAGCAGATGCTGAAAAGACAAGCAAAAAGCCAGAGAAGAAACAGAAAGAAAAACCCAGAGCCAGCAACAAGAAAGAGGTGGAAGAGGAAGAGGAAGACGAAGACGAAGACACCATCGAAGAAGAGGAAGACGAAGATGAAGAGAAAGAGGAAGAGGATGATGAAGAGGAAGAGGAAGAGGACGATGAAGAGGAAGATGAAGAGGAAGAGGTACATGTCAAGCAAAAACCTATACAACCAAAGCCTAGGAGGAACGCAAGGCTGATGAACAGTTAGAATAGGTAAATTAACACAATGCAAACTTATGTCATGTCAATGTCTATAATATTATGTCATCCCCTTTTATTGTTGAACTTTCAAAGAAGTCCTGGTAACATACACTGTGAAGTTCACGTAGTATTACTTCAGAAGTCCTGGTATGTTATGAGATGAAGTGATGTGCTGATGATGTACTGCATGAAAGAGCAAGTAGTAATAAAATGAAAAACATACACTGTGAAGTTCATGTAATATTACCGCACAAGTCCTGGTATGTTATGGGATGAAGTGATGTGCTGGTGATGTATTGCATGAAAGTGCAAGCAAGAACAAACATGAAAAACATATACTGTGAAGTTCAAGTAAGCTTACTGCAGAAGTCTTGGTATATTATGGCAGGAGGTGCTCGTGTTGTATTCCATAAAAGTGCAACCAGCAAATAATCATATAGTATTGAAGTTCAGGTCAGCTTATAGAAGAAGTTCTGGTATATAAAATCGATGTAGGAAAAAATATGCGTAAAAAATAAAGTTTCACCGCATAAACTAAGGTTAGCATGCCTAAGACAACGCGTTCAAATGTGAAGTTCTGCTTGGATACATGCAGAAGTTCATGTACAATGCCGACAAAAGATAAAGAAACGTCAACAATATTTCTGCACAGATTTACATATGAAATACGTTCGCACTTGAAAAAAACACAAAAAAACAAATATAGATTCTACGCAAAAGCATACATATTGGTTGGGTTGAACATTACCAATACATTACACGACACAAAATATCCTCTCCATCTGAAACCAGCAGCCCAGCCACATCTCAAAGCAGAAGTTCAAGTCTATGATCATATGTTGGGAGCCCAAAAATAAACAACACAAAAAAATCAAGCAGTTAAAACAAAACTGAGGCAGAAGTTCAGGTACATCTGTTGGGGCAAAAACATTCAACACATGGATACTGAAAAACGACGCATTACATTGAAATTCACAAAGCCAAATCATTCTTCCGACCAAATGCATTTGTCCACAATATCATAAGTAATAGTGCTGCACCTATAGATACACAAATCACTAAAAACATTCTTACAACCAAATCTTTACGGAATTGTTCCAATCATTATCAAACCTAAAAATCTATACGAAATCAAATCTACAGATGAAACTAATGCTTCGAATTCACGGGCAAAAGGACTAGTTCTCTTTAGGGAGCTCCAAAAGCACGACTTCATTCTTCTCGCTAAAAATCAGAGTGTGCATGAACTTAGCCTTCCAGTCATCTGCAGCATCCTGCAAACAAAAGAAAGGTGAAAATGATGGTTTAGTAACGGATATCTAAAACCACAGTAGCAGCGTCTCAGCAAAAACACACAAGAATAATCAAAGGATGATGAGACAAGAACAAAGACAGAACATACTTCCACGTCACCAAAATCTTCAACAATCTCATCGCCATCATACGAAGAGCTGAACTTCACAGCAAAGAAACCACAATCATTACTCTTCTGCTTCGGAACATCGATGAAAGTCGGCCTCTTTGCAATAGTCACCCAGTTAGGCTGCTTGCTCGCCTTGTATGCAGCCTTGCCGTACACCTCCTCGAGCAACCCAACAAATCTCTTCATCTGTCGGTAATAACAAAATTAGATGAAGTCAAAAACATGTTAACCAAAATAGTTAAGTTCAGGTACATATAAAAAGCGACACTTGCATAAGATCCACCTAAACAAAATAGCAGAAGTTCAACTTCTAAATGATAGTCAGTTCAAGCAGTGTTACCAAAATAGAGACAGTAACATATTTTGTCAACACAAGGCATAATAAACTTCGTGTCAAACAAGAGAATGTGAAAGGAGGTTCAGGCTAAGAAACACTCACGATATTTTGGCAGTCCCCGTGGAAACTCGATCGCGACGTTTGCATATTATCGTAAGAAAGTGAATCAAGGATGTCAATGCTCCCACGATATCTATTCAACACATACAACACTGTAGTGCACCATTGTGCCAATTGGGTTGAATAGAATCAAGAAAACCTGCCAAGAATGAAAGGACTGGTGAACACAAACTATAAAAGCATATGTACTGAAGAACCGGCATGAACAAAAACTTTCTTGACAAACTCAGTAAAAGGATGCACATGAAATTAAAAAAAGCAAGAGTTATGAAAACCTAACCAGCTTTGCGTTAAGAAGGTCTTCTTCCTTGCAAACAAACATTCGGAGGAGACCAGCAGATTTTTTTGCATCAAACTTTGGAACTGTTGCACTGAAGAAATCTTACTCCAGGCAGTATTGTGCATTCACAAAAACACAATTAAAACACCTCCCAAATGCTACTACAACAAAACTAAGGCAAAAATAAGGAGATAGGGGTGCAAAGAACTAAAACCTGTATGAAGTAGGGACTAAGTACAACCCTGTCAGCACTAGTGAACATATCAGAGGTCTTCGGCTTATCCTTCCACAAATTTATGAGATAATCCATTATGTCTCCTTCCATCTGCTGCCCTTCACTGAAAAGCGTATAAAGGACACGTCCTGTGAGGTCAATCACATTCGCAGGGATGGTAAACATGCAGTAGCTTGTCCTACAGAATACAAAAGGATGGTAAAAAAATATTAGAAGTTCAGATACAACAACAAACAGAAGTCCAGACACTATAACTCAAAAGGCAAGAGGAGACATAAAACAGAAGTTCAGATACTACAACAATGGCAGTTCAGACAATACAATAACAGAAGTTCAGACACTACAACTCCAAGGCAAGGGAGCGATAGATGAGGGTAACTCACTCAGAATACTTCTCCAGACCGTCTTTACTCAACACATACTGTTTCAACTTCCGTGCCTCGGATAGATGAGGGTAACTGTATTTTTTCAGGGGAGCGACAGGAGAACGCCACTTCAAAGGCAATCTTGATGCTCTCTTGGAGGAAGTTATGTTCCCAGACTCAACTGCCGGTTTCCTCCTGGTGATCACAACATTCTTCCCACCTCTACCAGCAATAGTACCAGCAGCACATTTAGCATTGTTCGGGTAAGCAATCTTCTCAAAATCATCATCGGATGAAATCACTTCTGCCTCGGCTGCTTCGACTGCATCAGCCTTCCTGTAGCAAGGGGTTTTTGGAGTACCACGAATACCACCAGCCTGCTTCCCCAACTTGGAAGGAATAAGGGTCCGAGGTCTATCATCTCCTATCGGAGCTGTACTCATCGGTTCCTCCCTAGGCTGGTATTCCTGTGACCCGAGGAATGAGTAGTGGTAATCGGTCAGCTCCAATGGTTCCACTGTCAAAGAAAAAAGGAAGAGAAAACATCACCATTAAATACAACTGAAGTTCAGGAACATCACAATGTGCAGTCCAACTAATAAAGATGACATGGTTACTACTCAAGCTGACCTAAGAAAATTAGTTGCAGTAAGAAACTAAATGAAGTTCAGGCACAACCAGAGGCACAGTTCAAGATAAACCGATGAACTGTAAATCATTCAACTACAGCTAACAAAACCATAGAAAGGCATCATCTCTGAAGTTTCAATTATAAAAGAAAATGCTCATGTCCATTTAAGCAAAACAAAACACACAAGCAAAATTAAAAAAGATAGAAATGAAGTTCATGTACAAAGAAAATGCTCCTCTCCTTCCGAAACCAGCAGCCCAGCCAGACCTCAAGCAGAAGTCCAAGTTCAGAGAAAAATATGAAGTTCAAGTAGAATAAAAAAGATGCAGTGCAGGTAAGCAGTACAAGTTCCAAAATACTTGCATGTGTAGTAGCCAAACAGAGCTTGGAAGTCCGTCTCAAACAGGTTAGAAGAAGCGATTGAGTACAACCACGTCTTCCTGATATCCCCGATATTCTAATGGGAATAATTTGCAAGAACCCCGTCATGATACGAATTAACATTTGTAAGCATGAAGAATCCGCAGTCGATACTGCCATCAAACGAAGTAAAAGAAATAGTGTTAGGACAGAAAAAGAAAGCCAACGAATTAAACACATCGCAGCTTAAGTACAACTACAGTTAAACAGATGTGATAAAGAGAAAAAGTCGAACTCATACTTGTTTTGCTGCTGGGGGACATCAATCCAATCCAGAGGGAAATTGTCGATGCTAATAGGACTGAAGGGTGTCTCCCTGTCGTTGCTGGCATCCTTCCAAAGCCTCTTGATGTTGTCGGTCATCTGTCAAAACAGGCGTACCGCACATTCATCTTTTGGTCCATAGTAGGAATCGAGAAGCTGGAACCTTCAATTCTTCAGGTCAAGGAACACCGACACCCAATGACCGACACCACCCATGGAAGCAGGAAGCTCAGGCGGGTCAAAAGTAGGGAAAACAACCTGAAGCATCATAAACACACGAATCATTAAAAAATGAGAATTAATATCAGAACGGTACAAAAGAAAAATAAAACAAATATTAACACAGTGGATCGCACTGCAAAACTAATACAGAGGCAAAGAACAAGATATTGCATACCAAATCATGTGCATCCATGCTATCTGGACCACTCGCCATGAAGTACTTCCTCACACGGGAATCAAAATGACCTCTGAAAATCTTGTCCTAAAATAATGCAGACAACACCAACATATGAAAAAATACAAAAATGAGACGAACAAGTTTTAACTAAAATGGTAAGGAACAAAACAGAAAATAAATCACTGTATGGTTGACTTACACAAACCCAATACGGCAGGATGAGTTTATCCGATCCCTGGTACTTCACACACAGACAATAGAGTGCACACTCAGCCACATTAGATGTAAGCATTCCACGAGGACCAAAAGATATTGCGACTTCTTGAACACAAGCTTCACACTCCTTGTTTTGGAACATAATCATTGATCTAAAACAAGTGAATAGAAAGTAAAACAAGT
Source organism: Triticum monococcum (assembly GCA_034509565.1). Classification (NCBI taxonomy): domain Eukaryota; kingdom Viridiplantae; phylum Streptophyta; class Magnoliopsida; order Poales; family Poaceae; genus Triticum; species Triticum monococcum. The sequence continues at coordinate 253,307,707 of CM067845.1, forward strand.
TAAGCAGCCGGAACTCAGGAAGTTCATAACACATGTTAGCACAAAAGTTCAGCTATATCACAACAGGCAGTACAGTACAAAAGAGGCCAGAAGTTCAGTGCCAGAGAAGCAAAAAAACAAGAAGTTTAGGTACATAGAGTTGAGAAGTTCAGGTATGAAACCATAGGCAGTTCACAGGGGGTACATGGATGATGTAAATGTTGAGCAGCTGCACTCACCTCTTGGAACGGTCGTTCCTAAGCCTAGTTACACTGTAATAAAAGTCATCAACCTTCTTTTGCACGACAGCAAGGTCGCTATCTGCTCACCAAAAAATAGCAATTAACAGCAACACTCAAAGCACATAGATTCACGACAGTTCCAATTAAGACCAACATTCAAGCACAAACATTCAAAACATAAGCACATCTCAGCTGCTACATCAGAAAAGAGAAAACACAACATCATAGACATCACAACCCATGCATTACAAACATCCACTCACATAGAAAACAGGTTCACTTAACATTCTTTACAACCCACACGACAAACAACAAAACCAGAAGTTCAACTTAGACCACACAGGCAGTTCACAGGGGATATCATGGACTAAACCAAACAACAAAGAGGGAAGGGAATGGGGAAAGAAGAGAGAAGCATGCTCCTCTCTTCATGGATCCTTGCCTAGACCAGTGGCAGCACTGGAATGATCAACCTCCTCTCCATAGCTATCGCTTTCGGTATCTTCATCGTCATCTCCAGCAGACGTTGCAGCGTCATCAGGAAGGACACTAGCAGCAACTGGAGCAGCTGGAGAATCTGAAACAAGAAAAACTTTTGGTTGTGCCTGTACAGCATTAACATCAACTGATGGCTCTGCTGCAGGAGACTTCTCCGGGCTTGCAGCAGCACTACCACCAGTTTCAACAGCAAACTCAACAACATCTTTCTCCAAAATGATGTCTCCAGTTGTCTTGCCCTGCTCAGCATTTGAAACCTCAGCGACAATGGATGACTGAGGTTCAGTCAGGACCACCCCGCCGGAGCAGCCAGTGCCTGAGATGGACATGTCTGCAACCTTCTCTGGAGGAACACTAACATCATCATTCTGCTGCTGCAAAAAGAAACAGAAAGTCTTTACAAAGGGCTGACTGAACCTCATGCACAGGAGCAGCAAGTCCGTCTCAGGGGCAACAAGACAAATGGACAAGAAAAATGGTACCTCATTTTCACTACCATGAACCTCATCAACTATTACGCCACTAGCCGGAGCAGGTTCATGCACAGGGGCAGCCTCATGCACAGGAGTAGCTTCATGTGCAGGTAAAACATCCTCCTCAACCCTAGCATCATCATGAACAGCCTAAAAATAAAAAAAATCATTTAGAAAACAAATACTTAATCAGCAGAAGTTCAGATTGCACAAATCAGAGAAGGTCAGCTATCACAACTGACACATAATGGAAGTCCAAATACAGTAAACATAGCAGGTCAAATATCAAACTACTCTAAGATACAAAAGGGAATAAAAAAGGGCCAGTCATGGAAGTTCAGGTGCTGTAGCAGTTGAAGTTCAGGTTCAATATACAGATAAGGTCACCTAGGAACACTAGTGCTAAAAAGGAACAGTTTACGACACATCAAATAAACAACGCTCGCCTATGACCACAAACAGTAATAACTGAAAGCTAACATTTAACATTGAACATTACTGCAAACCTCTTTGGTATGCTCCACGTGGCCTCTTCACGACCCGAACAAACAGAATCCTGCCTCTGAATCTGTCTCACAACAACACTTGCCTCATCTTCAAAAGGCTTGCAACGAGCATCCTGCATTTCCTTGAACAACCCAACGCTAGTCCGGAGGTGGTAAGTGCTCTGACGAAGCTCTTCAAGAAATTTAGCTTCAATACCTAAGACCTCCTTCGAAGACTCAGCATCAAACCCGTGCCTGGGAGGAAGAATCCCATCAACGCGACTAAGATGCTCAGTAGTCGAAGGAACACGAGCCAACTCCCCACAAACAGTTTCAAGAAGACTGTCAATCCTAACCAGAGAAACATTGGCAGCTTCAAACAAATCCTCACAAGAAACACCACCTGCAGCACTCACATGGGCAGAAGAACCTCCTGGATCTACACAGGGGGCACCAGTATTAACATCCCGAGAGAATTCAAATCTTGGGGAACTTCCACTCCCTAGGCCGGTAGAACGAGGCATAGTTAGAATAGGACGTTCAATAACCCTAAAGAACACAACCTCAGCCTGTGTCTTCCACTGCATACAAAAACAAAAGTCAACGCGTCAGAAAACAAATGAAGGAACATGGGAAAAAATATACAAGACAATACCAGAAGTTCAAGGAAAGAATAATGCATAGAAACACTCACAGGCAGTCTCCCAAACACCCAGTTGGCTGGGTCATCATCACCTTTCGTGACCAAGTCAGCCGCAGCAAGCTCAAGAAGCTTGGCCTGATCCATGAAATTGATGCGAGGGGTCCTCAAGTCAATATTAGGCGTCTTGCCAATGATAAGGCAGTCCAGATACATAAGAAGCGGCGCGATGGCACAGCCTGTGACAGCTTTTCCTCTGCTAGTACCTTGCTGATACCTAACAACAGCACTCCGAATATCTTCAACAACCAACTGGCAGTAGTCCATGTCTGCCATATCCTCAAACACAAGGTTCTCGGCCATTGCTGCCTCCCTGGACACTCGTGTAGACGTTCCAGGGATAACCACCTTCATGAAAACAATAAGGTAAAACACCTGCAGAGCAAGATCATCCTTCGTCTCATCCTTCACAAGTTCAGTGAGGATATTCCGCAAATCCTTTCTCTTGATGCTGTCACTCCTAGCATACCCAAGCTTGCCCTTCAACCTCATAACAACATCATCGAAACCATCATTCGAGGGCCTAGGGGGGTACGATTACCTTGAGGGAACCCAAAGAGATGGTGAATAGCATCACTTGTAATGCGTATAACCTTGTTCACCTCACCCCTATCCAAAATCATGGTTCAAGGGTCAATCCTCGTGTAGATGTTGCCCATCAAAGGACGAGAAATGTTGGAATCAACCTTCAAGTCAAACACACAACCAAAACCAGCCTTGATAACCCTCGCCTTGTGCCTATCTTGTAGCATTTTCGCACACGTCTTGACCTCTCCTAGTGAGCAGCGAACTGTCTTGTTAAAACGTTTCGCCTCACCTCCTCCTTGGCCACCTTCTTCAGGCGCTTTGCCTCCTCTCTTCCTCCTCTCAGGCCGCTGCACAAGCTGATACTGAAAAAATACATTGACAAGGAAAAAAGGCAGAACAATGAGACACACAACCTTCACCAAAATTCCACTTATGCCTACATATACGCACTACATCTCAGAAGTCCAACCATGTCTACATAGGCAGTACAACCATGTATGACCAGAAGTTAACATGCTTTCAAAAATGTTGGAAATTACAAAAGCAGAAGTTCAACCATGTATACCAAGGTAGTAATCAAACATGTATCTCAGAAGTCCAACTATGTCTACATAGGCAGTACAACCATGTATGAACACTAGTCAACATGCTTTCAAAAAAAATGTTGGAAATTTACAAAAGCAGAAGTTCAACCATGTATACCAAGGCAGTAATCAAACATGTATCTCAGAAGTCCAACTATGTCTACATAGGCAGTACAACCATGTATGAACACTAGACAACATGCTTTCAAAAATGTTGGAAATTTAAAAAGCAGAAGTTCAACCATATACACTAAGGCAGTAATCAAACATGTTACAAAACAAGTTGAGCTAATTTCTTCATGTATATACCCAGAAGTCCAACTATGTACACAAAGGCAGTAATACCATAAAAGCAAAGCACGTCGGCTAATTTATTCATCCATATTGAGATGGAGCAGAAGGTCAGCTATGTACGCCAAGGGAGTGCTAAAAACAATAAAACTACAGCAACAGCGACAAATGCTCTAAAAACAGTAAACATGAGACATTCATACCTGATTAGTGGCAGCATCATCATCGTCGTCGTCCTCATCATCAGCATTGAAAGCAGCAGCATCCTTGTCCTCTGGATTAACACGAGAACGCTTCTTCACACCCTTGTTGACCTTTGCAGGTGGAACCTTTCGCTTCACGCCGCATTTCTTCCCCTTACCAGATGCACCAGCACCAAGCGGAGAAGGTGTAGGCGCGGTAGTGGCAAGCACACGAGGACTACGGCGTGGCGTACCACCAAGGCCTAACCCTTCATCTTCAACAAGTTCTGCAGGCCTTGAAACACGTGGGCTCCTCCGAGGAGTAACTTCACCAACTACTAGCTTCCTCGCAGTAGTCTTCTTGATTTTCTTCTTAACAGGGACAACCGTGCCATCACTACCACACGGCACTTCTTCCTCAACAGTGAGCTCAGCCGCATGAACAGATCCAGGAACATCAGAACCTTTCTCAAGGCAGGCCGCCCTCTTCTTGTCAAATTTTTCTTGCTTCTTCCTCTTACGTTGGTCCTCCACGAGAAGCTAAAAAGGCACATCCTCGGGTTGCGTGACAGGTTCAGTGCCATCAACAGACTGCGACTGCGTCTCTGACATCTGAAGAGAGCACAAAGGATCCGGAACGGAATCACAACCTTTGACTGAGGGAGCCCCCTCCTCAGCTGCATTAGGGTTTTCTGATAAACCCAACTCAGATAAAACATCGTTGATGGTGTTCACAGCTTCCTCCTCTGCGGACACATCTGCAAAAAACACAAAAAATCGAAGCAAAAAATAAAAAAAGTCATGAACAAAAACAAAAACAAATGACATGAACAAGCTAAAAAACATGGTTGAAAACTTTAAAATGAAAAGAAAAGGGGTTTCACATACTAGGTGAAGCAAGAGCTGCAGAAGCAAGATCGTCGAGGCTTGAAACATTCTCAAGTCTCGAAGCAACCTCGGCAATCAAAGTCAAAGGGATAATGGGTGATTTAGCCGCATCAGATATTGGAGCATCAGTATTAACCTCTGAAGCTCCATCTTGATCGCAGGAATTTTTTCAGAACTATTCAACTCATCACCAACTACCAAAAATGCAAGTAAAAAGGCAGCTGAGTTCTAATGCACAATCCTACACCAAAGGGACTTCTACTTTGGCAACAATGTCCAATAACAAGAAGTTCAACAATACCTAACAAAGCAGTAAACACAACAAACAAACTAAAATCTACACACTAACTATAAAAACAATCTACACTCAGAGGGGCTACTACATATAACATGAATGTCCAGAAGTTCAACGATATATAACAAAGTAGTAAACACAAAATGTGCATAACAGAAGTTCAACCAAATTTCATTATAAACAAACAATAATTAAAACCAGAAGTTCAACTATGTGACCCAAGCAAATAGCACATAAAAAAAGGTAGCATGACCACAAATAGTATTTCACAGCCAAACTAAATATCAATACCATGAACATGATAACAAATAAAAAAACAAAGATATACACTATAAATATGAATCATTTGGGAAGTCCAACAACACTTGGTGACATAGTTTCACCTGCAAATCAGCAACTAAAAAGTAAGCAACACTACTAACTCAAGCTAAGGGTAAAAAGCATACACATAACCTTTCTTAGAAGTTCACACTAATAAGAATGGCAGTCCAACAAGAAAACTAAATGAAGATATGGGCAGACATATATAAGAATACTGCTTTAAAATACAAGATCCAACTACATTAAGATACCTGGAGAAGGTTTGGAAGGCATGACAACACAACCCCCTTGACGAATGAAACTCCAAACCCTAGAACAACCTACTAAAAACAGGGGATAGAATGCATATAGTTAGCAGGTAGAAAATCATACAACAAATACAAAAAACAACTAAATGAAACCCTAGGATGAAACAACTAGATAATATCAACAAGTATGAAAACATGAACAATAGCACATATAGGCAAGCACAAACAAAAAAAGAATCCAAAAACTAACTAGCATGTGACAGACACAATCTAGACTTCGAAATCAACAATACTAAGACAATTAGATAAATCAGATTCAGCATGAACCATCACACCACACCCTCTCTCACATGCATCTAAATGCTGAAATCACCAAAGGGGAAATGAAAATCCAATCAACTCTGAATGGAGAAATAGCACACACAAGCATCTCATAGACAAATCTGACCACGGGGGAATGGAATCCACCCACCACACGCACAAGAACCCTACCTAATCTCCCATCAAACCATCAGAAGAAGGGGGGAGGAGGCGGACACGAGAGCACACATGAGGCCGACTCGACAGATCTGGCGAAACTAAAAGCAAGCATTAGGGGGGCGGGGGGCAGCATTTGTACCTCTCAAAACAACCCCCGCACACACGAATCCGCGGCGGTTCTTCCACTCCCCACGACGCCACGCGCACCTTGCAACCGTGCAGGCAGTTGCGGCCCTCGCTTCAGAGCAGAATAGAGCGGGTTGGGCGAGGGAGAGCGGGGCGTGGGGGAGAAATAGGAGCGGGGGCGTGCGCCGGTTACTCCAGCACGAGGGCAGGGGACAGGGGCGGAGAAATCAGGGGGAGTTGGAGGCGAGGAATGCAGCGGAGCGACGGAGAGGGGGAAGAGAGCGAGCGACAAGGGGAGAGGGGTTTTCTGACAGGTGGTGGTGAGGGAGATGCTCACTTAATGCAGCGCCACTGAATTTAAAGTTTTACCCCCCCCCCCCCCAACAGCTAAAAAAGTAAATACATCTATAGATAAATGAATGCACCATTTGAATGCATCTATTATAATGAGATAACTTCACACAATAGCACTGCTGATATCCTTAAAACCAAAAATAGATGGCAAATGCACTACCAAAGGAAGAAACATACATACATAAATATGCACCTAAAAAACAACAGAAAGAAGTTCAAAAAATAAAGAACAGAAGTTCAAGTACTCTAATAAAAGAAGTAACGGCATAAGAATAAATAAACCCTAAGAAACAAAAAGAAAAAGTTCAAGTACAAAAACAGATGAAGTTCATATCTAACCCTAAACCATAATAACCCTAAACCCTAAAAACCCTAAGATAGATAGTGGGGTCACGGATGTGACGGACTCGCCTCCGCATGCGACGATGCGGCACGCCGCGTCGTCGCCTGCTCCGGCTCGTTCCTGTCTCGGCCTCGCATGGGGAGGGGGGGGGTCCCGACCCCCCCTCCCCCCCTGCTCGGCCTCGCGGTACCGCATTGGTCAATACACGCAATGCCGATTTCAATATCTACAAAATATTTAAATCCAAAAAATAACAACCTCAAATTTAACATGTTAAAAACGATTATCACACTGAAGTTCAGGATAGTTATTCAGTGAAGAACAACAACTATTATAAGTACAAATAACATACTAGAAAAAATAAAAAATACGCATATCCATCGCCCAATTACATGGCTGTTCACGGGACTAAGTCAAAAAAAATCCAAACCAATGCAAAGAATGAAAAGTAACATAAAAAAGAAGGAAATACAGAGGAATTCCTTTATTACTTTGCAAAGAAGGAAAAAGCAGAAGTTCACGTATAAAGAACATAGAAGTCCAGCTTCTACAAACGACCCTTACATGACCTAGAAAAATTGCATGCATACTTGGGCTAATCCCATGATTGCTCACGAGACAAAAGTATAAAAAGGAACATCTGAAGAATTAAAAATATGAAAGGAAACCAAACAAAGAAAATATAGAGCACCATGCGCCTTCGCCTTGCAAATGTGGAATGTAATCTGGTAAACCAGAAGTTCAACCATTAATAAAAAAGAGAAGTCCAGATCTTACCAAAGATAAGTGGATGATCAAAAAACTATACCAAAACATAGACTAAGGGAAAAAAGAGGATGCATGTTCCTGTGGTCCAGCTCCACGCTTACACACTAGCTACAACAAAAATTGCAGAAGAAAATCTAGTAAGGGTTTCTGAGACAAAGGACTTGTTGCATTATCTTGCAGCGAAAGAAAAAAGAAGAAGTTCAGGTATGACAATGCAGAAGTCCAGCATAGAAACCCAGACAGACCCAGGTTTCTGATGACACGTTGTTATGGTCCGATTCAAAAATTGGCTCACTCGTCAATATGTGGCGCCTTCCCAGCCTGATCTCGCGGCCTGTAGCTGCGACGAAACACGGCGGGCAGCCTCAACGAGCCACACTTGACCATTGGCAGCCTCCGCCTTGACTTGTGATGTCATCATGTCCCTCGCCCTAGCCCTCAGCTCAAGCAGGCCCCGGTCGATGTCGGCCTCGTGCCACGCCTCAAGCGGATGGAGGAAGCCATCGTACACGTGCGCCGCACCCTGAAATCCGAACACCATTAACATTCAGATTCAGAATTGGCAACATACTGAATCAAGTCTATCTAAAATGTTGATCATCTCTCGAGCTCGGGATGTCTGGTCGACTGCTTACCCGTGTGCTGGGGTGCCAAAGGTAGATGATGAGCAGCAGCTTCGCCTCTCTGTACATCGGTCATACATCAGCAGCCATGACACCGTCTAGTCCACGAACCTCTCGATGACCGTCAAGTCTGCCTCCAAGTGGTTGAAGAGCACAACGCCCACCGGGCTGCGCTAGTAAGCGTCTATCACCCATGTGCCCACGTCGGGAAAGTGAAAACTTGTTATTATGCAAATTGCATCAGTTCAACTAAATAGTATATTACAATTCACAAGACACATTAAGTTAAGATTCCATCTCATCTAGCAATTTAAAGAGGCTCATGCCGAACATATATGCTTAATTCATCACTGGCTAGTCAAACTAAATGTTCCAGGAACACACATGGTTACCAACTTACCATGGATACCAGTCAAGATTAGTATTGTCTATGATCAGTTACTAAATCATTAGCATTAATCAATGCCTTCTTCTGTGGGGTCAAGTGTCAACTGATTTTAAGTATGTTCTTGCAAACTACAACGATGTTCAGAGTTACTTGCAATCTGGTTTTTGCAAGCTACAAAGATGTTCAGAATTACTACTTATCTAGTAGTACTAATGTTGAAAACAGATTATAAAGTAGTCCGGACTCCACATACACGTATGTGATGAGCATTAAGCAGTCACTCTCCCAGGCTGTTTAGGGTCATCAACCGAACACAATCTGCACCTAGAAACTATGGAAACGTTTCTTTCTTGTCTAGAAAAACAAAGGGGCCTACAGGCTGACCTTTCCTCAGCTTTAAATGAATGTTGAGAACCAAATCAACAAATAAACTTCCAATGTATATGTATATAACCAAAAACTTCAGGAGCATTCATTTTTGTTGCGAATCAGGAGCATTTGGCCATTAACCATTTTTCTGTAGCATTACAAGGATTCACAAGAAGAGATGAACAGAGGATTGACTAGCTTACCTGCCGATGGGGTCGCTTCATGGACGCTGTTGCGGTGGGGAGCTCCGTCGCCTAGTCATCAAGGGCATGCCCAGGAACAACGCTAGCAGCTTAAAGCGTTACTGATGGGCGGCCTGCGTATCATGTCTCTTAAGTTAATGCACAATTATCATATCTCTTAAGTTTAGGTAAAAGTAAAATAACAGAAGCTGGTTCATGCAGCTACCAGTTTGGAGAGGATATATTGGTTTGCCTGACAAGTAAGTCCGCCGCTTAATTTGCTTACTGCAGAGACTGACTAAAGGTTACTCTGTCTAAATCTTTCGCTGAGTGAGCACAACTTTTCATCAATAATCCAATAGAGTAATTTGAGATGTACCTTTAAAAAAATCTCACTGGACCAACACATAGATTCCATGTTGTACACAAAATAAATGGAACATCCCAAATTTCCAATTTGGAATGTTATGCATTAGATCATCATTGCATATCATATTTCATTGCATTTTGGTTTGATCCTAGAAATTCTACGCAACTCAAGGACCCACGGATAGAGTTGGGGATTTCGTTATTTTCATATTTGAGTTTTCTCAAATTTTGAAAAGAGGATCGTTTGATTTTAATTATTTTCTCTTCGACTATTTATTTTATGAAAATAAAAAGAGAGTGGATAAAATGACTTCCCCAAAATAAAGAAATATTGGAAATTTAATTTTAGAATCAAATAAGATTTTATTTGGAGTTTTTATCGCTATTTTATTTGAATTAGGAAAAATATGCGTTCTTTCCAAATTGCATTAGAGGCCCAAATAAATGTTCACCTTGTCCGGTTGATTTATAGAGGACGGGGAAAATTTATTTCAGGATTTTTGGAGTCAGTTTAGTATTTCTTTTATTCGTTTTTCTGAGCGGAATTATTTTTTTTAAAAGTGGAACCGACCTACGGGCTGTATCCGGCTCGGACTCCTCCCAGGCCCCTCCTTATAAACCGCCCCTGCCCCCGCAGCCCATCGCCGCCGCTAGCCCACCCCGCGCCGCCCTACCCTAGCCGCCGCGCCAGCCGCTACCGCCACATCGCGCGCCCCATCGCCGCCGCCGCCTCGCACGCCATGCTGTTGCCCGCGCCGCCGCCGCCGCCTGCCGGATCTCGTCGCCGTTGACCGGTCAGTTTTCTTCAGTTAAAATATAGGTTTATTTATTTATTTTTTAGGTTTAATTCGTTACATCGGTTTTGTCGTCGGTTTATTTATTTTGCGGACGTTCGTCCGTTCGTTCGTTTAAATGAACACCGTTCACCCATTCGTCACAGACAGCGAACGTTCGTTCGTTAGCCTGTTCATTAGTTTTTCTTTTTCTCAGATTTTCGCGATTATTTTCGATCGCGATTTCTGATCTGATTTTCGATTTAGTTTATATTTTTTGCTTATTTATCGGAATCAGGCGATTCAACCGCCTAGATCTTCGTCTCGAAGCCCTCTTTCTGTTTAACCAACTTAAACAAGATTTTGCTACCGTAAAATTTGACTTTAGTCCAGATTAGTAAACGGATCTTGTTTCTTTCGCAGTTTGAGTTTCGTTGCTTCGTTTGGTTTGATTCTTTTCGCAAACTAGAGTTCTTAAGTTGAACTTTCTGGTTAGATCTTTTCTTTGAGTTTTTACCTGTGCGTTTAGTTGATTCCTTATTGTATGCTTGTTTGTTTGCGATAGAGTACCCGGAGTGCGAAGCGTGCTACTATGAGTCTCTAGGTTTTGCGGATCATCAGCAAGGCAAGTAACACTTTGATCATACCTCTTTACTACCTAGTTTTATTGCATTAGATCAATCCTCAAACACTTGCATGATTAGGATCTGATTAAAGTGTGGGTTTTGGGAAGTTGCTGAGGTAGTACCTATGCACCTGTTTATGTTCAAACCTTGGGAGTTACATCTATGTTGCTTATATTGCTATGCTATGCTCATAGATGCGGATTGGGTTTGAGAGTATTCATGACAGATGTGAGTTTGTTAACTAATGGTTCAACATAAGGTGGCAGCTTAAATACACATCTAGGTGGATTGCTTGTGGACACCTGGAGTACCCAGTGTTGTCCTAGGATATCCCGGAGGACCCGTATGATCATCCTACGACCCGCCACCTAGGATCAAAGGGATCATAAGATTATTCATGCTAGAAACTTCCATGTGCAGCCACAAGCTATTATGGTCTCTAGCATAGTTGAGTAAGTTGCGTGAAGCTCTTAAAGAGGTAGACTAACAGATGTAGTGGGTTGTAGGTGGCATAGTCTACCCAGAGTAGAGAGTTAATGCTTCAGAAAGACTGTGTCTCGAATCTCCGACCATGGATGTATTTGAGTCTTGTGGGGAAAAGTGCGCAAACCTCTGCAAAGTGTATAAACTAATCATGGTTAGCCGTGTCCTTGGTTATAGACATCTTGAGTATATGGTTCTTGGATTATCATGATTGATCTCATCACTCTTAATATAAATTGATTGGGTTTAATGATGATGTTTAATTGGGATTGAGTTGGAGGAACCTTCTCAATTTTTAACAACTACCATGATAGTTAAATAAATTTATTCCTTTGTTGTAGGGGAAAATTGGCTTTTTGCAAAAACATATTAACCTTACAGCCTCCACCGGCCATATATGCATGTAGTGATAGCAATTATTCGGTTCATTATTCTCTTGTGTTAGTTTGCCAGCATATTCCATGTGCTGACCCGTTTCGGGCTGCAACGTGCATGTTGCAGACTTTTCAGACGACGAGTAAGGAGCCATTGGTCGTTGTCTTTCACTCGGTGATACCGTTGGAGTTGATGGACTCACTTTATCTTCCAAGCCTTCCGCTGTTATCGATCTAGATGGCCTTAAGCCATGTTTATTGTTTTAAGTTCTCTCTTGAGACATTCGATGTAATAAGTGTGTGATTGCTACTCTGTTATAAATCCTCAAGTATTGTGCGTGTCAGCATTACCGATCTAGGGATGACACTGATGCACAGAGATCGGACAGTTTGAGGTCTGGTCGCTACAAGATGGTATCAGAGCACACGCTGACTGTAGGACACGACCATTAAGCTAAAACCCTAGATCACTAATCTCTTCTCATTTCTTACACCTCTCCATTTTCTACTCTTTAGGATGACAGATGCAAGGAACAAGTTTGCACAACCGGATGAAGACACCCCCTTTGGACGACACTTGAAGGAAGTCACTAGGTACCTGAACATCGGAATACCAAGCTTCACCGGGACCTACAATGCTACTTTACCAGAAGAGGAGCGCTCGATGATCCAAGTTCAAGTTCCAGGAAGGACGTTCATGCCAGTCACCAAGCCCATAGAGTTTTCCTTTGACGCACCCACCTGGAGTCTAGGCAAGAGCATGGCCTCTCACATCACCATGGGACGCATTGGAGAAGTTTACCACAAGGATCTCAAGGATACTATTTACCAGATTTGTGGGCACAGAGATGATCAATGGGAGATGATCAGCACCAGGAAGGATAGATCTATTGCAGCTTTCATCCAGGAGTTAAACCAGCACATTCGTCGTCAGGAGAACCAGATGTGCGTAGGCATGATAGATCTGAAGAAGGCAATGACAAGGATCAATGAGTTTGAAGAGGAACTCAAGGCTACTCGTGAAGATTATGAGGAGGAAATCGTCGTACTAGTGGAGAAGAATGATGACCTGACAAGGAAGCTGGGAGTATTCATGGGAGATCCCGCGCCAGGACGAGAAGATGATGATTCCACCTGCCCGGAGAACTACATCATCATCGACGACACCGACTCGGACCCCGACGATAGCAATGATGACTTTGTTGATGAAGCTGGAACAGATATTATGGAGACTTCTACCGAGCAATTTTTCTAGTCGCCCAGCATAACAGTAGTAGTATTCTCCCATGTGTATAGTATAGTCCGAGCACTTTTGTAACGATTGTATGCCCTTGTGTGAATTGATTGAAGTGATATGATTGTGTTTTCCCCCTAGACCCCATTCTACTCTATTTTCTCATCTTTTCTAAAACCCATCAGATGCCTCCAAGACGCAACAATGGATTTGCTTTCCCACCGGAGCTTTCCCAGTTGATCCAGTAGCAGAATGCTTTGATGCAGAGACTAGTCCAGAATCAGAATCAGGGGAACAACAACAATAACAACAACCCACCACCACCACCACCTGTTGATCACTTAGCCCGTTATCTAAGGTTGAATCCGCCGGTGTTCTGTAGTAGCACCGAGCCGATAGTTGCAGATGATTGGCTCCGCAAGATTGGAAAGGAGTTGACCACTACAGGATGCACTGATGCGGAAAGAGTGCGTTTTGCCTCACATCAGCTTGGTGGACCCACAGCAGCATGGTGGAGAATTACACTGTCACCTATCCCATCGACACTGTTACGTGGGACCAGTTTCAGTAGGCCTTTCGCATATCCCATGTATCAGCAGGAGCTATGGCCATGAAAAAGCATGAGTTTCGCAACTTACACAAGGGAGGACACATCGTTGGCCAGTATGTGGATGACTTTAGCAAGCTAGCACATTATGCGCTAGATGACGTTGCTACGGATGCAGCTAAACAAGAGAAGTTTCTGGAAGGACTGAATGATGAGCTGAGCATGTAGTTGATGGTAGCAACTTTTAATAACTACCAACAGTTGGTAGATAGAGCTCTCGTGATTGAAGGGAAGCAACAACAGCTTGATAACCGTAAGAGGAAGCATGGACACGGGAAATATAATTCTGAAGCTCAACAGAGACCCCGTTTTACCCCAAACTCGGGAGGACCCCTTCAACATAACCATGGAGGTCACAACCACAATGGAGGGACTGCGCACAACCATAGTGGCCCCAGGAATGGAAATGGTAACGGAGGAAGCAATGGCCAAAACCGTACCAACCCCGCAATGCCCGCCAAGAGGGATCTAAGTCACATTACTTGTTTCAAGTGTAGGAAGAACGGGCATTATGCCACATAATGTTTTGAAGCAAACAATGGAAATGGCAATGGAAGCTCTGGGAAGAAGCCCAACCCTTTCAACAGGGGACAAGTGAACCACGTGAGCATGGAGGAGATTGAAGCGCAACCCGATGTAGTAATAGGTAAGTTATGATTAAGTCATTTACTGCAATCGTTCTTTTTGATACTGGTGCATCGCATTCATACATATCAAGGGAATTTGTGGATAAGTTTAAACTACCAACCCAAACCCTTAGAACACCCATGTTAGTAACCTCGCCAGGAGCAGAGTATATGGCTAGCCTTTGGTGTGATCGGTTACCATTAAGTATTGGTAACTACCTGTTTCCCTTATGACCTAATAGTATTGGAGTCACAAGGACTGGATGTGATATTAGGCATGGATTGGTTATCGAAGTATGAAGGGAACATTGACTGCGCCAGTAAGTTGATTTTGCTTACCACCCCAGAAGGAAGAAGGGTCAAGTATGTATCCCGGCATGTGTCGAATAGGACTCAAGTGGATTCCTTATCAGGAGTTGTATAGGAGGAAGTACCAATGGTAAAGGATTTCCTGGATGTATTTCCAGAAGAGTTGCTAGGCATGCCACCGGATAGGGACATTGAGTTTTTAATCAAACTTTTGCCAGGCACATGGCCAATATCTAAGAGACCGTACAGGATGTCCGCAAAGGATTTAGAGGAAATTAAGAAGCAGATTAAGGAGTTACTGGATAAAGGATATATTCGCCCAAGCACGTCACCTTGGGGATCACCAGTGCTTCTAGTGGAGAAGAAGGATGGATCACTGAGGATGGTTGTTGACTATCGTGGATTGAATGAGGTGACGATTAAAAACAAGTACCCACTGCCGATGATCAATGATTTGTTTGACCAGCTGCGAGGAGCTAAGATGTTTTCCAAGATCAATCTACAATCAGGGTACCACCAGCTGAAGATTCGAGAGCAGGATATACCTAAGAGAACTTTTACCACAAGGTACGGGCTATATGAGTATACTGTCATGTCATTTGGTCTGACTAACGCACCTTCCTATTTCATGAACATGATGAACAAGGTGTTTATGGAGTTTTTCGATAAGTTCGTCGTGGTGTTCATTGATGATATTTTGGTTTATTCGAAGAATGTAGAGGAGCATAAGGAGCATTTGCGTTTGGTACTTGGAAAGCTCAGAGAACACCAGCTATATGCCAAGTTCAACAAGTGTGAGTTTTGGTTGAAGCAAGTTGGATTCCTCAGACATGTTATATCCGAAGAAGGAATAGCTGTAGACCCTACCAAGGTTGTCACCGTGACAAATTGGGAAGCACCCACGTCAGTTGGAGAGATCTAGAGTTTTCTTGGACTCGCAGGATACTACCGGAGGTTCATCGAGAATTTCTCGAAGATTGCAAAGCCAATGACGGAGTTGTTGAAGAAGGACACCAAGTTCAAATGGACTGAGGAATGTGAGGCCAGTTTCCAGGAGTTGAAGAAACGCTTGGTTACAGCTCTAGTGTTGATTCTCCCAGATCAACACAAGGATTACTAGGTGTATTGCGAGGCTTCTCGTGGAGGACTTGGAGCAGTGCTTATGCAGGAAGGAAGAGTTGTTTCATATGCCTCACGACAGCTCAAACCCCATGAGTTGAATTATGCTACCCATGATTTGGAGTTAGCAGCCGTAGTGCACGCGTTGAAGACATGGAGACGTTTTCTCATCGGAAACCATTGTGAGCTGTACACGGATCACAAGAGTTTGAAGTATATCTTCACGCAGAAGGAGTTGAATCTCAGACAGAGGAGATGGTTCGAGCTCATTAAGGATTATGATATGAAGTTGCATTATCATCCCGAAAAGGCTAACATAGTAGCTGATGCGTTGAGCCGCAAGAGCCATGTCAATACACTCATGACCGGAGAGTTACCCAAGGAGTTAGCAGAGGATCTTCATGAGATATGTTTGGAAATAGTTCCAAGAGGTTATGTAGCAGCATTGGAGATTTAGTCTACCTTGATGGATAGGATCAGGGAAGCCCAGAAGACGAACAAGGAGATTACTAAGATAAAGGAAAGAATGAACAAAGGAAAAGCTAAGGGATTTTGTGAGGATGAGCATGATTCCCTATGGTTTGAGGATCGCGTTTATGTGCCTAATGATCCGGAGATCAGGAAGTTGATTCTACAAGAGGCCCATGATTCGTCGTATTCGATTAATCCAGGAAATACCAAGATGTATCTGGATTTGAAGGATAGATTCTGGTGGACCGGAATGAAGAAGGATATTGCGGAGTATGTAGCAATTTGTGATGTATGTCAAAGAGTGAAGGCAGAACATCAGAAGCCAGCTGGATTACTACAGCCATTGCCGATACCCGAATGGAAGTGGGATAAACTAGGCATGGACTTTATGACGGGATTACCCAGGACTCGTTCAGGCTATGACTCGATATGGGTTGTAGTCGATCGTTTGAGGAAGGAAGCTCATTTCATTCCAGTCAAGACCACGTACACCATTGCTAAGTTGGCAAAGATATACATGACCAGGATCATATCTCTGCATGGAGTTCCGAGGACCATTGTATCAGATAAAGGAACCCAGTTTACCTCAACGTTTTGGAATTAGTTGCATGAGACTCTGGGAACCAGGCTAGAGTTCAGTACAACCTTTCACCCGCAGACAGATGGACAGACTAAGAGAGTCAATCAAATTTTGGAGGTCATGTTGAGAGCTTGTGCGCTAGACTATGGATCTAGTTGGGACGACAATTTGCCTTACGCAGAGTTCTCTTACAACAACAGCTATCAAGCCAATCTGAAGATGGCCCCTTTCGAAGCATTGTATAGAAGGAGGTGCAGACCACCATTTGGATGAAGTCAGAGACCGTCAGTTATTTGGACCAGATTTGATTAAAGAGTCTGAAGAGAAGGTTAAGCTGATTCACGATAGACTCAAGGTAGCCCAGTCCAGGCATAAGAGTTATGGGGATTCTAAACGCAAGGAGACAATTCACGAAGTTGGAGACAGAGTGTATTTTCGTGTATCACCACTCCGAGGAGTGAAGCGCTTTGGAGTTAAGGGAAAGTTAGCACCATGTTTTGTGGGACCATACCGTGTTTTGGAACGTATGGGAGAAGGTGCTTACAAGTTTGAATTGCCCGAAGGATTGTCAGGAGTTCACGATGTGCTCCACGTTTCTCAGTTGAAGAAGTGCCACACAGAGATGGCTGATATTCCTCTGAGAGATACTGTGCCACTGGAAGTGATTCAGTTGGATAGCGACTTGACCTATGAGGAGAAACCAGTTAAGATTCTTGATTTTGCCAGCCGAGTCACACGCAGCAAGGTTATCAAGTTATGTAAGGTTCAGTGGAGCCACCATACTGAGGACGAAGCCACCTAGGAACGAGAGGAAGATCTACAGAAGGATCACCCTCACCTATTTTCTAGCCAACCCGAATCTCGAGGGCGAGATTCATCTTAAGGGGGGTAGGTTTGTAACATCCCAAATTTCCAATTTGGAATGTTATGCATTAGATCATGATTGCATATCATATTTCATTGCATTTTGGTTTGATCCTAGAAATTCTACGCAACTCAAGGACCCATGGAGAGAGTTGGGGATTTCATTATTTCATATTTGAGTTTTCTCAAATTTTGAAAAGAGGATCGTTTGATTTTAATTATTTTCTCTTCGAATATTTTTTTATGAAAATAAAAAGAGAGGGGTTAAAATGGCTTCCCTAAAATAAAGAAATATTGGAGATTTAATATCATAATCAAATAAGATTTTATTCGGAGTTTTTATCGCTATTTTATTTGAATTAGGAAAAATATGCGTTTTTCAAAATTGCATTAGAGGCCCAAATAAAGGTTCACCTTCTGTGGTAGATTTTTAAAGGACGGGAAAATTTTATTTTAGGATTTTTGGAGTCCGTTTAGTATTTCTTTTATTCGTCTTTATGAGCGGAATTATTTCAAAAAAGGGAACCGACCTACGGGCCGTATCCGGCCCGGACTCCTCCCAGGCCCCTCCTTATAAGCCGCCCCCTGCCCCCGCAGCCCACCGCCGCCGCGAGCCCACCCCACGCCGCCATGCCCTAGCTGCCGCGCCATCCGTCGCAGCCGCCACCGTGTCGCCGCCCGCCGGATCTCGTCGCCGTTGACCGGTCGGTTTTCTTCGGTTAAAATCCCCGGTTTTTTAGTTTTTTTGTTTAATTCGTTAGATCATTTTTTCCGTCGGATTAATTATTTTGCGGATGTTCATCCGTTCGTTTAAACAAACACCGTTCACCCATTAGTCACAGACAGCGAACGTTCGTTCGTTAGCCTGTTCGTCAGTTTTTCTTTTTCTCGGATTTTTCGCGATTATTTTCGATCGTGATTTTTTATCTGATTTTCGTTTTAGTTTATCTTTTTGGCGTTTATCGGAATCAGACGATTCAAGCGCCTAGATCTTTGTCTCGAAGCCCTCTTTCTGGTTAACCTACTTAAACAAGATTTTGCTACTGTAAAATTTGAATTTTGTCCAGATTAGTAAACGGGTCTTAATTCTTTCACAGTTTGAGTTTCGTTGCTTCGTTTGGTTTGATTCCTTTTGCAAACAGGAGTTCTTAAGTTGAACTTTCTGGTTAGATCTCTTATTTGAGTGTTTACCCGTGCTTCTAGTTGAGTGCTTATTGTATGCTTGTTTGTTTGCAATAGAGTACCCGGAGTGCGAAGCATGCTACTACGAGTCTCTAGGTTTTGCAGATCATCAGCAAGGCAAGTACCACTTTGATCATACCTCTTTACTACCTAGTTTTATTGTATTAGATCAATTCTCAAACACTTGCATGATTAGGATCTGATTAAATTCTGGGTTTTGGGAAGTAGCTGAGGTAGTACCTATGCACCTGTTTATGTTCAAACCTTGGGCGTTACCTCTATGTTGCTTAAATTGCTATCTATGCTCGTAGACACGGATTGGGTTTGAGAGTATTCATGACAGATGTGAGTTTGTTAACTAATGGTTCAACTTAAGGTGGCAACTTAAATACACATCTAGGTGGATTGCGTGTGGACACCTGGAGTACCCAGTGCTGTCCTAGGATATCCCGGAGGACCCGTGTGATCGTCCTACGGCCCGCCACCCTGGATCAAAGGGATCATAAGATTATTCATGCTAGAAACTTCCGTGTGCAGCCACAAGCTATTATGGGCTCTAGCATAGTTGAGTAAGTTGCGAGAACCTCTTGAAGAGGTAGACTACCAGATGTAGTGGGTTGTAGATGGTATAGTCTACCCAGAGTAGAGAGTTAATGCTTCAGAAAGACTGTGTCTCGAATCTCCGACCATGGATGTATTCGAGTCTTGTGGCGAAAAGTGCGCAAACCTCTGCAGAGTGTATAAACTAATCATGGTTAGCCGTGTCCCCGGTTATGGACATCTTGAGTATCTGGTTCTTGGATTATCATGATTGATCTCCTGACTCTTAATATAAATTGATTGGGTTTAATGATGATGTTTAATTGGGATTGAGTTGGAGGAACCTTCTCAATGTTTGACAACTACCATGATAGATTTACTCCTTTGTTGTAGGAAAAAAATGGCTTTTCGCAAAAACATATTAATCTTATGCATGTAAAGATAGCAATTATTCTGTTCATTATTATCTTGTGTTACTTTGCCAGCATATTCCATGTGCTGACTCGTTTCGGGCTGTAACATTCATGTTGCAGACTTTTCAGACGACGAGTAAGGAGCCATAGGTCATTGTCTTTCACTCAGTGATGTCATTGGAGTTGATGGACTCACTTTATCTTCCAAGCCTTCCGTTGTTATTGATTTAGATGGCCTTAAGCCATATTTATTGCTTTAAGTTCTCTCTTGAGACATTCGATGTAATAAGTGTGTGATTGCTATTATGTTATAAATCCTCAAGTACTGTGCATGTCAGCATTACCAATCCAGGGATGACACTGATGCACAGAGAGCAGACTGTTTGAGGTCTGGTCGCTACAATAAAGTACATGCTCTACATTCAGGCAAGCAACATATTTCAGCATAGTTTAAGACGATGAGAATTAAGATAATGAGGAACTTGCGGACATATGCAAGAACCTAGTGATGGCAACTTCCTGTTTTACATACATCCCAATATTGACAGCAAAAGGTTCCAGGTAGCATCCAATACAAGTATCATCGGTACAGTCACATGGATCTAGCAGTTAACCATGCAGCAAATTAATTAGACACTATTATATAAGTTTCAAGATACCGAAGAACAGTTGCAGAGTCTGACGTGTGAACTGAAGTAATGGCCAATTTTTCCTTCTTGTGTGATAACGCAAACCATAGTTCTTCTGTACTTCCATCTAGAGTTTTGCTACAATCGTGAATGATTACCAAGCCCATTCTACCCATCTTAGCTACAACTGTACATCCAACCAGTTCATTTCTAGGAATTCAAGGAAAAATTACATGTGACAAGGAATATAGGAGAAAGAGGAGTATTAGAAGGAAGCTTGCCATTTATGTATCCACACTGGGAGCAATGGGATAGCTTGCATTTGTTCCTGACTTTTTCATTGTAGTGAATTTGACTAGTGCTCCTGCTGTAGGTTGTTGCATTTTATTCAGATAATAAGATAAATTCTTGGGAGGTCTAAAAAGGCCAAAAGTAGCCAACATCAGCAATGACAGTAGCATCTCAGATTGGAAACGCGCACTGTGTCCATGTGTAGAAGACTCACCTACGACGGAGACGTAGACGCAGGCCATGGTTGACCTGTTGAAGAGGGGCGGTGGCGGCATGGCAGAGGGCGGGGCAGCAGCCACGACGGACACGAAGCGGCAGCTACCGCGGTGAAGCTCCAAGGCCATGGCAGTTTCCTGTACAGAGAGAGAGGGAGAAGGACCAAGCATGAGAGAGAGGGGAGGCCGAGGAGGAAAGGAAGCAGGGAAGGGAAGAAGGACCAGGGGAGGTCGGTGTTGTTGTTGCTGTCGTCGGTGGCGGCAAGCTCCGGCGCGGGTGGAGGGGAGTAGCTCAGGGATGCAATTGACGGAAGGCAGACTTGGCACGAGCTCCCGGCGACGAGGCGTGATGCAGGGGAGGCTGGACTGAGCGAAGACGAGGGAGATGGTCGGGCATGCGGATCCGAGCGGAAGGCTGAACCTTGGGGTTCTCCATGGCAGAGACTGGAGGGACTCCTGCCTCTTGGACAAAGAGACCATTGGGTGAGGGAGATGCAGCGGAGGGAGAGAAGTAGAGGTGGAAGGAAAAGGAGAAGGGTCAGCGCAGGGTCCTGGATCCGGTGGCCCTGCTTATACCTGGCCAAATGGGCCGGCCTGGGCCGACACGGCCCGGCCAGGCTTACATAGGCCAGGCACAACCTGGCCCGGGCAGGCACGTATAATACACGGGCCGGGCCGGCATGCATGCTCGCCTCTCCGGCCCGGGCACGGCACAGCAACCTCATGAGGGGGCACGCGGGCCTAATTAGCACGGCGGCCCGAGTGGGCCGGGAAGGCCGGCCTGACTGGCCTGACAAGGAGCAGCCGAGCGCCTCGTCACGGAGGGTGCCGCATCACGCCAAGCGTCGTGGCGGACGCGTTCGTCGGCTCGTCCCATTGCACCTGCATGCACGTCACCATTTTTATCGCATCTCAACTGCATGCATGCACGCCTGCCTCCTAGCTCCGTGCGTTCGCCGGCTCGTGCCGTTGCACATGCACGTACGTATACTTATACATGTATGCCTCCTGGCTCTTCGCTTCTTGCGACATGCTAGCCGTGTCGTGCCGGGCCGACACGTGTGCCTGGCTAGACAGCCCAGGCACGGCCCTAGCCGGACCACGTGTCGAGCACGGCCCATTAAGCCACATGTCGGGCCGGCCAGTGACGGGCCGGGCACGCGGGCTATCGGGCGGGCACGCTAAGGCTAGCCCATCTGGCCAAGTATAGCCCTGCTGGATCGGGGGTGGGAGGTGTGGGAGTAGTAGCGTGGGCATCTGACCTGCGCTACAAAGTAGTGGCGTGGGTTTTAGAACACACGCTATTACTATGGCCTATTCACGGGGAACGGTTGGAGATATTTACTAATATCGTGTTATTTTGATCATGCGCTACTAGTAAATATTTACCAGTAGCGCGGGTAAGTATAGCACGCTACTAGCAAGTAGCAGTAGCGTGGGGCAATATAGCGTGCTACTAGTAAGCGGCTGTCTATAAGCTTTTCCCTAGTAGTGCATCACCACGCTCGCAGGCCAATGGAGGAGGCTCGGACTTCTCCGCGGGGTCTGGTGCGGGAGAGGGGGCGACATCGACCTCGACACACCGTCGGTGGTGCCGAAGGGAGGGAGCCGAGGATTCAACCTCACACGACTATGGAAGGAGGCAACGTCGACATCGACGCACAGGCCACCATCGACATTGATGGGGGTCGCATAGGTTGGCGGAGGAGATCGAACACCAACGGCGGCGGGGGCCGGGGCGGCGGTGTTGGTGTGGGAGAGGGCAATGTGGATGAGGGTTCGATTTGGGGAATATCTATTTGGGGCGGCGGCTATTAGATGCAAACTTTTCGCAGGCCTCTTGCGCGATACACGCACAACTGGGCCAATTTCAGTCTCGCGCCCCATAGACACTCCGGCAGATAGTGGGCCATAGTTTAGTTGTGCCGGCACACACTATGTCCTTACAAACGAAAATCGTTGCCGGCAGTCTATGTGTCCTAGTTCCTACACTTCTGTCGGCAGTTTCTCTGCCCTTAAGTACTTCTACCGGCAGTACCGACATACCTGGCAAATAGTTTACCCTTTTTCAACTATTTATCCCGGTAGTTAACTGCCCCTAATTAAGTGTTGTGGTGTAGTGTCACAATCTAGTTCAGCACTTGAACACAAAGCACATTCAGATCCGTCATCACTTTCTCAGAGACCATGTGTTGAAGGAAGACATTGATATCATTCGCGTCAAAACTGAAGAGCAATTGGCAGATATCTTCATGAAGCTCTTGGATGAGAAAAGGTTTTGCAAGCTACGGTGTGAGTTAAATATCTTAGAATCCTCGAATGTCATGTGAATGGACACACATCCTAATGCTTATGCATGTTGATGACTTAGGTGCGCAACACACAAAGTAACATATGTCTTCAATTCATGAAGACATACACTCTAAGTGTGAAGACATTAATGCGGAATTTGACTTCGGAGCGCCATGATAATTGTGTGCCGTGTCTGGGTCTAATACTTCCTACACGGTGGGTAATGCCGCCACCAATTATTCATGACGATTTTAGTTCAGCGTCACATTGCATTAACTTCATAATTGATTTATCTTCAACATTGGTTTATCTTCAGGATTTATCTTCACACTTTGATTTGGATTTCATTGCCTATATATATGTCATGTCATCTACAACATTCACTTATACCTATGTCTTCAAGTTATCTTTTCCAAATTAAGTGAATGTGATCAGACCCTTACCCCATCTGTGCTCATCTCTCCTACTCTCTCTCTCTCTCTCTCTCTCTCTCTAAATCTTCATAAGCATTATGTTGACACGTGTCGGTTATCTTCACTGTGTCCTTGTCACTTGAAGATTCTGAGACAAACTTTTTAAAACACATTCAATATTCTTATCCTCTTTGCTGGGATCCGTAGAAGCCAAAACGACCGACCATCATACCACATGTACGTCGGGTTGTGGCACAGTTTTTAAAGTATTGCATGCGTGGAACACGTCGCCCAGATGCGTATTAACAGGGGCACCTGAGTAATTTCACTACTCCGCCTCCTTCCTTATAAATAGTCTGCCCCTGTGGTCATTAAATCTTACTCCCTTCATTGTCTCGCTCAAAACCCTAGCGTCGTCGCTAGCTTTCGTTATCGCCGGAGAAGAAGTGCTTCACTGCCGTGACCTCTCCGTCGCCGTCCTCACACCGGCCGTGGCCATCTTCGCCCCTGCGCCGCCGTAGGTGTCTTCCGCCGCCAAGTTAGGGCGCGGGAGATCAAACTGCTCGGTTTCTTCCTTTGACTCGTCTAGCAGTTCCTCGTCTATTCTTGAGCGGTAAATAAAAGCTTACTTTTAATCTTTTATTCGATCCGATGAACTTCCCAAATCTGGATCTTCCATTATCCGCATCTCATTATTTGCATGTACTTTCACCTATGCTTCACAATAAGTTGTGATGCCATGGCTGGACAGCCATGCCTAGAAGAAGCCCTTGACTGCTTTCTAGATGTTCGCTTGCTCCCTTTTGTCGTCAACAAGGAGCACTGGAATGAAGAGTTTTTGCTCCAATTTTAGGCCACACTTCACATATCAGGCTACAATAGGGATCCGAAGACATGTGTCCTTGAGTGGATGATGGGTGATGCTCACCATGAACCCAAAGCTCAGGACATCATCGTGCTTACTTCCCTGCCCACCCTTGGTGATCTTTATGAGCCATGTTGTCAGTTATATGTGAAGAACTTGAAAGCATCTTCCAGAAGACAGAGCCAAACGTGAGCCAAATGCTAAGCATGATGAAGCCATTGCGCGCAGAAGCTGAGTACCCAACGAACTTCCTCGTCAATGACCTCGAGTACCTGCCTCACACCATCTACCACACTGTGTGGCATACTCTGTGGCCTATCAAAGGGCACTCCTCTCATGCAAAGGTTGAAGGCACCATGAAGACATTGGTCTTCTACATTCTCAGTGGTATTTTCTTCAACACTCATGACTTCTTCATCAGGCAGCTGGCTGCTTCAGGCATTGATCTATTTGGCCTCAAATTCTATGCACCATGGATCATGCGGCTAATTAAGCTTCGCTCATTTGTCAACTATCAAGCTTCAATGCAAAATCATGTTGACTTCTTTCCTGAAGTCGATATGTCTCATGAAGCCATATATCTTGAACGTACCAAGGAACGAGTTCATGAAGACTATGCTGCTTTTCAAACTTCTCAGCACCTCTTGAAGCCATTCATGTGCCCAATCCCACTACTGCTGATGTTGGCCCCCTTGTGAGTAAGCTTAGGCTGTCACACCGTGCTAACACTGATGCAACTACCAGCACAATACCTTGTCTCAGAAGCGTGTTTTTGTCCTAAATGACAGAGAACTTCTAGTTTCTCTACATCAGAAGCATGATAGGCATCATGACTAGATGAAGCGTCAGATACAAAGTCTTCTTGTGAATATCAATCGCATTCGCAACCTCTCCACCAAGAACTCATTTATTGAACATCCAACCTGTCGGCGTGCTCGGAAGAGCCCACTCTGCTATGCTCTGAAGAAGATCTTACTGCAGATGGCTTCACTAAACGATTCAAGTTACACTCCAAGCCCCCACAATCTACTCATTGGTGTCCTGCTCCATTAATTGAAGATTTTGACTACTCATCATCCGCTCCAACTGTTGTTGCACGCATCATCAATGAGGAGGACGATGCCACTTCACCAGCAATGGCTTCACTACATCACAATTCTGCATCAGGCCCGACTGCACTGCCCAACTCCAACATCGACCCGGCTTCTCCAACATCATCACCAGCACCTCCGAAACACTTAGACACCCTATATCTTCACTCCTTTTTGGTCACTCGATGTCAAAAGGGGGAGAAGCATATGGATTGATAGTCTTCTAGTGGGTTCATATGGGTCGGGTGCTATATTTTTGTGAAGTCTTGCAACTCTCATTCGTGAACTGTTGGTTTTTGAGTTGTAATACTTAAGTCCAGATGGAACGTCTGCTACATTTTCTGATGTTTTTAACTGCGTGGTTGAATTCCTATCTTATGCGCAAGAGATCATTCTATAGACACCCATTTATCATTGTGCATGTCATTATCTTCAATACATTTTTGTATGCATGATGATTAGACCTCATGAACTAAAGGAGATCTCCACAAAGCAAAACCTGCAATGTGCATTTAAATTCAAAGGCAAATTACTTATATGCACATCTTCAGGGGGAGCCCTTACAACTTCATGAAGCCAATGACCCCGTACTTTAACTTTAACATATTTTTATCCCCGTTGAAACTTCAACCAGTGATGAGGACATGACTACCTTGGATACGACCAAAAATATTGCAACGATGCATATTTGTGAGGTGATTTCTAATGCAAACTATGCAATTGTTTATTTATGTTATCTAGGACAAAAATACTTAACATACTTTTGTGCCATGTCAAATTGCAGGTGTATGGGACATTTTTACAATCAACACATGAACATAACGGAAAAGTAGAAGTTTAGGTGATATTTAAAAAGTCCTCTCACATCACTTTTGGGCTAAGAGAAGATAGAGTCCAAGTCTCTGATGTTCTGGACTTGGATATTAATGAAACAATCTAACGTTGCAGTAGAATCCGAGTCAAACTACAAGTCCAAAGGTGTTGCATCACCTCCACTTGGGCCCATGGGCCCTGTATGCCCTAGGATTAGTTTGGGACGTCCTCCCACCTCCTTGGCCGCCACCCCTTGCTCCTATATAACTAGATCAATCAAGTAGCTTTTTCTTTGGGATTTTTTTAGTTAAAAGTTAGCCATTGCAACTTCGTGTACTTCGTTTGTGTCCAACAACAAGACCAAGAATGCTTTCGGATCCCCACCTTTATAAATACTTCAATTATATTCCCACCATTATCATCGAAAGATCGGGGCCCCTCGCCCCTACCAAGTGGTATCAGTTTTCAGGTTGCTCGGTGAGAATTTTCCGTTATCCCTAGATTAGAGTTATTTTCTTACCTACTATCCAAGAAAAAGCCATAAAAAAGTTAGATATGTTCATCCTTTGTCCAAGCCAGTCTGAGCCTTTGTAATTTTTATTTTCATCGCTTGCATTGTTGTATTATCGGTTGGATCATCGTGTCAGTTGTTGGTCTTAGTGTCTAGTTCCTTTAGAGTCACGAGTTCTGTTCACATTAGTCACACTGCCGCTGCATGTTATCCTTTTTGCTGTCCACCACCCCATCCATCAATTTCCACCACATGCTACCCATCGTTCATTGTCATAACCATAGTTGAGGTCGTTCACATCTTCGCTTGATCCAATCTGCATCTTATCTAGTAATTTTTTGGGAAAAAGGGAGAAAAAAGACAGAGAAAAAGTAAAAAAAAAGTCAGAGAAAAAAAGGAGAGATAGAAAAAAACTGTGATAAAAAAAGAGAGAAGAAAAAAACAAAATTCAGATCTATCTAGACTCAATCTCGTAGCTGAATTCGGATTGGCATCTATTTTGTGCACTATTCAGTAAAACATGCATATCTTCCTCATAAGAAGTCCATTTTGGCTCGATGAGCACTCAAATTAAAGATAGCGACGAGCCGCATCTGAATAGTTGCAGAAGCTATTTCAATATTTGGCACCTCAAAATCGGCTTAGAAATAGGTCTTTTTGCCCTCCGAAGTTTACGAACACATCTTGTTCCAATTTTTCAGGCCAGTTTTAGAATTTTTTGACTCCTCATATCAACTCCGAATTGATTGATTCTTGTTGCATTGAAAGCTTGAGTTAGTAGCATTCTGTAGAAAAATTATTAGAAAATTGGCACAAAGTTTTCTAGAGAAAAGTTGGAGAGAGAGAGAGAGAGTTATTGGTATATCCTACTTGGCAGTTGTTTCTCATCATTATCTTTACTGCCATTGTGATATTCATTTATATCTTGCTGTCTAGAGCTACTTCATATTCTTTATTGATGCTAGTTGTGTTATGTTATGACCTCATTAGTGTTCTAGGCTCGCGTGTCTAGTCCGGTCTAGCCTAGGACCAGCACAGTACCATCATTGAGCGTTTATTCAGCATTGCATCTGTGAATTGATTATTGCTAATCTTTTGCTACCACATATAGCCAACCCAGCTCCACATATTTCTACACCGTTTTATGTTCACCTAGCAATCACTTTCTCAATCTTGGAGTTATTTGACACCGCTGGTTGCCGGTCACCACCTGCTACATGAGCGCTTTACCACCACATCCTAGTAGTTCATAGGCACATTATTCTCGAATCTTGTTTCTTGTTTCTACTAATCATGACAGGTTCCAAAGATAGAAGTTCTTGGACTATGGACACATCTTCACCATCACGAGAGGTGGGACAACATACACAAGCACATGGTCAAGTAATCTCTTTACCGTCATTTGAGGGTAGATTTAATCCTACTATTTATCTAGATTGGGAGCCTGAAGTAGAACAAGTTATTAGTCACCATGATTTTTCTGAACATGGAAGAGTACGAGCTGCCAGTGCATCATTTACTAGTTTTTCTTCTGTTTGCAGAGTGTACATTGTAAGAAAACATTGATAACCAACCCACAACTTGGAAAGATGTGTAAGCTATAATGAGACAACAATTTTTCCTCCTTACTATTGTCTTGAATTGCTTCGCCAATTGGAACAATTAAAACAAGGCAGTAACACTGTTCACGCTTACTACCAAGAGCTCAAATCTTATATGCATCAGTGTGACATAGAAGAATCTAAGGATGATACAATGAATAGATTTTTTGGTGGTTTGAACAACAATATTCGCGCAAGATTTCACTATATTCCTCGTTGCATTACTGGTATGTATGTTCACGCTTGCACCTTTGAGAGACAGATACACGAGGATGCATTGGATGACTACAACAACTACTATTCTAGTTCATGCTCACCACTATCGGTTGCACCTAGTAGAGCAGCTACACCTCAGATTGTGAGCGCGGCATCATCTCAAGTGTATGGTACATTGTCATCATTCGTACCTACATCACATACGTCTTTGCAACAAGGTAAAAGTAAATCCACTTTTCAGATTAAGCAACGTAGAGGACAGCTTTGTTTTCAAGAAGGGGAGGATGATCAGGACATCACTACCTTGGATACGGCCAAAACTATTGCAAAGATGCATATTTGTGAGATGATTTCTAATGCAAACCATGCAATAATTTATTTATGTTATCTAGGACAAAAATACTTCACAGACTTTTGTGCCATGTCTAATTGCAGGTGTCTGGGACATTTGTACAATCCACATATGAAGATAATGGAAAAAGAGAAGTTTAGGTGATGTTCAAAAAGTCCTCTCACGCCACTTTTGGGCCAAGAGACAATAAAGTACAAGTCTCTCATGTTCTGGACTCATATTCGGACTGCACAAACATACCTGGCTCAAAATGCCAAAAACTCTTTCATCTGAACTCCGGATTGGGTGATAATTTTTTTCTTGGAAAGAAGATTTCATGCTCTTCCCAAACCAATTGGATTCACCTTCAAATTCGTCTGTAGGATTGAGAAACTGAAAAAACAATCTAACACTGCAGCAAAATCCGAGCCAAACTACAAGTCCAAAGGTGTTGCATCACCGCCACTTGGGCACATGGGCCTTGTACGACCTAGGGTTAGTTTTACACTGCCTTGGGACGTCCTCCCACCTCCTTGGCCGCCACCCCTTGCTCCTATATAAGTAGATCAATCTACTTGCTTTTTCTTCTGAATTTGTTTAGTTAAAAGTTAGCCATTGCAACTTCGTGTACTTCATTTGTGTCCAACGACCAGACCAAGGACGCTTCTGGATCCCCACCTTTATAAATACTTAATCTATACACTACAAAAAAAGCACATTTCCATGATGATACGTGTTTGTCACAGTAGGTCACGTTTTTTATCATGCATGTAATTCCATGATGATTTGGTGACAGAATCAAGATAGTCCTACATGTGTTGTCGCAGAAGTGTTCCATGACATTACCAAAATTATCATCAAGAAAGTGTCCACTTCCATGATGATAAATGCCGCGTCATGGAAGTGCTTTCATCAAGGGTAACCAACACATGGTATCCACCATAACAGGTCGACATTAAGCTACCGAATTAGTGTTTCGATGCGATAACTCGTTAACAGCCCGAACCAATGGCGATTTTCCATGTGTAAAATTCTCATTCACCGACGATCCACGTGTCAGCTCAGCGTTGGGACAGATGTCAACCATCCATTGGACACGAATCGCCAATGAAACATTGACACGTGGGACATCCCAGTAGAGGCCCATATAGGTTTAAAAGCCGACCCAGGAATAGGCCCACAAGAATTCGTCAGATCTAATGGGCCGGCCCGTTAACAGTCTAACATTTTCTGGACAAAGTTATGGCCCACATCAGATATGGGCCGTTAAATGACTGCAATATTCTGGGCCAGTTTACGGCCCATATCAGATTCGTCCCGTTAACAGCCTGCATTAGTTTGGGCCAAATTACGGTCCATTCCTGATGCGGCCCGTTAACTGACTTTCATTTCTTGGTCCAAATTACAGCCCATAACAGATATGACCCTTTAACAGCTAATGTGCCATCGGGCTCATTGGGGGCCTGATTTGCTCTTTGGCCTCTTAATGGCCCGTTTAACAGTTCGGCCGATATTAGTTTCGGCCTGTTAGTGGCCCTGTCTACATATGGGCCTCTTTCGGCCCGATTTCACTTTTGGCCATTTAAATGCCCGAGTTGCACTTGGGCCTAATTCTGGTCCGTAGTTACTTTTGGCCTCTTAACGGCCCATAGTCTTCGTGGATACATTCTAGCCCAAATTGCCTATCGGCCCGTTAAAGGCCCTTGAGAGCGTTGGGCCTAATTTTGGCCTGTTATACATCCGGCCTGCTTCCGGCCCATCATGTAGTTGAGTCAGCCAAGGCCCAAAAACATTTCAGCATGTTAATGGTCTGTCACACGAACAGGCCAATAATGGGCCGATGTATATTACAGCATGTTGTCGGCCTGTGATTTGTTCGCCACAATTAAGGCTCAATCTAGTTCTCAACCTGTTAAGAGCCTATTTAATTTTCTAGCCCAATTAAGGCAAGCGGTTTACTCGGCCTTTTAAAGGCCCGAAACTAATAGTGGGCCAGATTAAGACTAGACTTAACTAGTGCCCCAAGATGATTGTAGGCCCACGGTTCAGCTTGTACTAGCGATTGGCGACCGGCCAGTTTTAGTATCGATTTTTTTATAAACCTAACCTATTGGCTCATTGCGCATCGGTCGAAGATTATGACCTTTTCTCAGAGCGACGACAGCATAAACAGCAAATAAATTATAGCATCGTGACGAAGAATAAACCTAGACTATACAACAAAGAAATTACAGCATATTACATCCCCTGGGCATCAAAGTTCGCCGCCAGTGATAATAAATGGCAACCAGAAAGCAGATTCCATAAACTAGGCAGGTCGCCACCAGTGGAAGTAAACAGGCCGACAAAATAATAGACATGACCGACAACACTTCAACAAAGTTCAAGAAAGGTTAGCCTGGGCCAGGAGCTGCAGCGCATGTAGCTTAGCAACCTGATGAGACTGCACTTGTTTAACGCTTATGTCCACCAACTTAAGCTGGATAGCATCAATAGACCTCATGTACTTATGGTTAATCTTGCATAGAGATTGGAGTTCCAGTCGGATTTGATCGGAAGCATGTCTTTCTTCTTGAACTTCCGACTGAAGAAGTCGAACAGATTCAGGCGGCGACTCCATCGAGCTTGTGTCACTAAGTAAGTTCCACACTACATCAAGAAATGACTTTGTGGTTGTATCCCTACCCTCAAGATGTGTTTCCTTCTTCTCTAGAATATATGTTAGAGGGAGAAACAATGGGTTCGTCTCACTATCATTGTGGCAGTTCTTCCTAGCATCAGTGTTGTCACCCTGAAAGAGAAACAAGTAGGTAGATAACAGGTTTTGCATGTATAAGCATCAGCATTGTCAATTCATCTCATTTCTTTGTTAGAAATAAATAGACACGGTTTGAAATATCATTAACATAATAGGCATTGTTCATAGTTAAGACGGCAGGAAATGGCATTGTCTGGAGCGGCCAGGTTCACCATAACACTGGATTACAGATCAAGAACACAAGCATACATGTAGTTCTAAACAACATATAAGCATGAATGGTGAGTGTACCATCAATTTATACCATTTCAGATTGGTAATAAAGAGACACGATTTAAATAACATTAATATAATATGGCATTATTCATAGTTGAGACATAGCAGGATATGACATTGTGCTGGAGTTGGTAGTTTCACCACACCATTGGATTATAGATCAAGAACACAAGCTTACACACAGTGCTAAAGAAGATAACTTGCTATATTTAGTTTAATTTCCATGGTATGAATAATGAACTAGGTTGTACAACTAAAGACTGAAATTGAGAAGGACAAACTTTTGTTTATGTACTTCTTTGTTATAAACATTGAACAAGCAATTTGATCAGATGACAAAAATAAACAACATTTGAACTCAAAGCTATCCAAATATACACAACAAAGTTTGAAGGCTCAAGGAGGACAAACTTATATTAGTGGTGAAGACCGGCTCTATAAAGCCCGTGTCCATATTGATAGGGGCAATTCAAGAATTTTACCGCACACTCTTCTTCAAGAGCATTGCCTTTATTCTACATTTTGTTAAGAGTAAATATAGATGTAAAAATATAGGAACAAATGGCAATTATTTAACCTAAGATGCAGAGTACAAATTTAAATAAAACATACAGGCGGAAGGCACTGACAAGAGCAATGTAGAGCTAAACTTCTTCAGTAACATTGGTTTTAATCAATATTTTGGCAAGAGTAAATGTAGATCTGATGTGTAGAAAATGGAGGGCAAGGGAAAATAAGCTGCAAAGTGTACATGAAGAACTAGCTGACAATATAAGTACAGTGATGAAGGATAGCAGATACTTACAAGAACAATGCAGAACTAATTTTCTTCATACGCATTGGGTTTATTCTACATTAATGTAAGCATTAATATAGATATGATAATTTGGACCGAACTGTGGATAAGCAAGTTATAATGCACAATGATGTCGCATAATCCACCAGGTATGAATGTAAGCACACCGATAGGAGAATAGGTACTCATAAGAGCAAAGCGGCGACTAGCATAGTTGCGATATCCTAGGTTTTGCGGTGCTGGTTCTATCGCCAATATATGTGGGGTGCTATGTGATTTCTCCGGTAGCACCACCTTTTTCAAGGACTTTGCTTGTACTCCTTCAGATTCTGCAATCACCCTCTTCCTTTTGGATGTCTGAAACACAACAACAACGTTTGAATGGAAAAACATGCTATGACGACAAATGGAATACGGATTGATAATGGGTGGGCATGGCATCTCCACATATACCATGAGTAAACTAAGTAGATGGCGGTGCAATGAAGCAAAAGAAATGGAAGATACCTTATGCAAGATATTTGCAACCAATAAAACCTTGCCAAATTAGAACAGGCACCTTATTGGGTGAACATGATAGGCCATCTGCCTTTGACTCCTTGAGCTCAGAATAGTAATTAGGATCATATTCTGAATACAAATCTATAGCTCGGGAGGACGTGGGTTTCATTGCATCCACAATGGACCTCAATCCCTTGATGCCAAGTTTGTTACCCATTGAACAGTTCCGCAATATTCTTCTGGTGTGCGCATTCTTATATTCGTTGTGAGTACGTACAATATCTGAAAAGCATGAAAACATAAATAGTAGTGATATTATCTTTGTAATGCAGAGGATATTGTAATATAATCGGGGCTCCCTGTAAACCCTTGTGTGCTATCACTAGATTCTTCTGAGAGAGCCCATGTGTGTTGTAATATGGGTGAGTAGATTAATATAATCTGGCACAACTACACACAAAAATAGGCTCCCTGTTGGTAGCTCCAGATGTAAGGATAGTTGGCAAATGATAGTTTCATAATATAGCGTATAGAAAGTTTATTGCCAAACCATGATAACGAGAGCGCACAACCACTAGGAAGATCGTAGTGTAGATAATAGGGGTACACCATAACCACCATAAATAAATTAGGGAAGCGGAACTGGCTGGAAAATACAGGGTTTTGCCACTACTAATATGCAGCCTATCGATCACCTACATGTCAACTCTATTCATCCGAAGGTGCACTGCTATTACTATCAGTCTAGTCTATCAAAGACCACGCGACTCCCACCAATTCCGGGATATTATGGCAGACCAACTCGAATTGCGAAATCATGTAGCAGAACTGGCCCAATAGAGCTGTCGACTGTGGATGTCCCTGCTCCCCTTCGTGACAAGGAACATACTTTACTTACTAAAGAAGAACAGAAGAGGAACATGTTAAAGAATAGAAGGGGAAGCATATTATTGAGATTCCCCTTCTTTCTATACAATGTTGGTTGCCCACCCATGATGAATTAGAGCGCCCAAAGAAATGAATTTCATGATGTCTCTCTATAGTGGCCACATGCATTTGGAAACTCAAGTGGGAGAATTAGCTAAGCAATTAAATGTGTGTCTGTTAGCCAATGTCAGTATCATATAACATTCGTATTTGAAGAACCTTAGGACGTATCATTGGTGTGTTATTTAACTTTCAAGGGTGGACAGCTACTAGTAGGAACTTGCTGGAATATACGTGCTAGTATTGCCGGTACGGCTAGAAAGGCTTCGGATACCAGCTCTCTACAACTGAAGGCGCAGTACTGTTACTATCAGTCTAACTCCCAAAGGCAACACATACGACCGAATACGAAGAGTTGAAAGTGTCCATGACAATCGATGTGAAGACCAACACGAAGAGTTAAAAGCGTCCATGACAAGCGACCGAATAGACCTGTAGAGTGCAAATGTCCCTCCTCGTCTTCACTGCAAAGAACATACTGTACAACTATTATACTCCCTCTGTTCCTAAATACAAATCTTTGTAGAGATTCCACTATGGATCACATAAGGATGTATATAGATACATTTTAGAGTGTAGATTCACTCATTTTCCTTTATATGTAGTCCATGGAGGAATATCTACAAAGACTTACATTTAGGTACGGAGAGAGTACTTATAAAAGAAGAACAGAAGAGGAGCATGCTAAAGAAGAGCAAGCAGATTTTGGATAATAAGGGCTTCTTTGGTTCGAAGGAATTTTATAGGATTTCTAGAGGATTGAAATCCTTAGGATTCGTTCTTATGTTGGTCCTTTGATTCATAGGATTGGATCCCATAGGAATTTTTCCTATGGAATCTTTTGTTCTACATTTCATAGGAAATTTAACATCCACTCCAACCACTTTTTAGAATTCCTTTGTTTTTCCCGTGGCATCCAACAATCATTGCAAATTCTATAGGATTCAAATGGGCATGTCACTCCAACCCTACACTTTTCCTATTCCTACGTTTTCAAAATCCTACGAATCAAAGAGGCCCTAAAATGTTGGTTGGCCACACATGATGATCCAGAGCGCATAAAGAACGCAACTCCCTATTGTCCCTCGATATGTGGCGCATGTGCTTTTCAAAAGTAAAGTAGGAACATTAGCTGACCAATTAAAAATTCTCTGTTCTAGTACATGTCAGCATCATATCAGATTCATATTTGAGCAACTAATTTGGAATTATGAGTGGCATGTTGTTTAGCTTGATGCGTTGAGGAGCACTGCTTGCACGTACGTTTCGAAGCACCTCTGATAATGGTACTGAATATATGGGAATGTCTACATGCAAGTCGCCTGACTTTCATCATTTGGGTCGGTCGACCATTTCAGGCGGTTGGATGAAGATCCTACGTCTCCTAACCCTTCTTCTTCCTCGCCTCTTATTCTTCCCCTAAAGACCATCGCATGGGTCGCCGGCCAAATTACCGGCCCCCGCCCTCCCCTGAACCGCCCACCACCTCCGGTCTTCCACCGCCCCGGCCACCCCTCTAGCTAACCCCACCCCCACCCTCATCAAGTTTTGCCTCCGGTGAAGCCCCACCATAGCCCGACGACAGCCCCCCACAACCACTGTCCCCACCCGAAACCCTAAGATAGATAATGGGGCAGCCCTCCGGCGAGCCCCTTCCTTCTCTCCGGCGAACTCCCAAAAATGGACTGACCCCAATTTGAAATTCAGTCGACTGTCATTTAAGCTAATGTGGAATATAAAAGGGGAAAACCATAAGCATTGCAGGTATAGTGATGTGCGTGCCATGGCGGATATGAAGAAGCAAACCGGACAAAGGCAACTTCGCAACCAATGTTTGGTTTCAACTAACAAGTAAGATTCTAAGTGATGGACAAGAAATCACAGTAAAGTAGTGGCGATCTATTTTCTTGCTGAGATAAATAACTCAGATACGAAAGAGTACCACCTCTGGTGTGGCGCCGTGTAAGCATCTGCTGAGGCACTGAGGGTGATGCGGTAGCGAAGGCTGTTGGCGGTGTGGAAGCAGATCTAGGAGGGCAGACGGTGGCGGTGAGGGAAATATATCGGTGCCGTGGAAGAGACGGTTGTACGAGCGGCCTCGGCATGGTGGACGACGACGTGAGTGAAGCGAGAGGACGTGATGCAAGGACCCTGGTATGAAGCCGTGGATGAGAGAGGGCAATCACTTGTAATGGATGATGGCGTCGGGGTATCAGCTCCGGCATGGTGGAGGAGGACGGCGGTGGATGGGGTGGCAGATGGAGGAGATTGCAGTGGAGAGCGTGTTTTGGCGCCCACGGAGTACAAATGGGAAAATTGAGGGATAGAGGAAGGGGGAACCATGTCTTCAAGGCGCGCTTGTCTCAAATGCAAGGAGATTTACAAACTTAGCCCCTGTTTAAAATTTCCTACATCACAATAATATTTTTCGGTTGGGGATAGGACAGTAATCTCGCATACACCGAATATTTTACGACGGAGATTTCGGCCGACGAGAGTTTGTTTTGGGACCCACCGTGTATGAATAGGGGAGGGGGGTCAGAGGCGACTTCGGCCGAGGATTAACTTTGTTTTGGCGCCCACCACATATGAATCCGAGGAAGTGAGAGGCGGAAGCGGTTATGTCACGTTTGAGTGAAATTACAAGCCTACCCCTATCGAAACCTATAGAAATCGAGTCGATAGGCTTTGTGTGTCAGGGATAGGCAGTAATTTCCATCTCGCTGATTTTGGTTTCGGGCGGTTACTGCGACTTTCCCCACTTCGTTCAGATTTTTGCAGAGAAAGAGTGCACGTTTACCGTGCCAACTCAATTTGTATACAGTTTGTATTTTTTTCAGGCAAGATCCATTTTGTATTCAAATACAAATCTATATACATCATTTTTATATATACTTTCAAAAGCACAACACCCTTTATACATAAAATATGGTTTACAAATTGCATGATCTCAGATTCATAAGGCTGAATCCATCTTAATTTGGATTTTCAAATATTTGAAAGCACTTTATGTTGAAATCCAATGTATGCATTCCTCGCTAACTGTCTCCAATTAATGTGTGTTTCATGCGTTTTTTTACTTCTCAAACACGTATAATGTGTTTGACATGCGCAACATATAGTGTAATCCTGTTTAGACATTAATTGCATATAAACCATACATTGTCTCTAATTAAAGAATCAATGGATCACTAATATTGATAATTTATATAACATTACACGTGTCCCCAAATTCAAATGAATATGCATGTTTGATAGACCAATTTTCGTTATATATTATCGATGTCATGATCTCTAGTTTAAATATTTGAATCCCCTTTAATCCAGATATTCATATCATATAGCTATCACTCATGCTTATATCTCTCTCTAGACCTATACGCCTTCATCGTCTCTCGGGTATCTCTCATGCTACTTGTATGTCGACAATGATGGTTTATCTTCATAACACACTAACGGTTCTTTCTCCCTCGACCGTCACTCTATCTCTCTCCAAGTATATCTCGCTCCCTGCTATGGGTCTCTAACTATGATTCTCCCTGTGAAATCTCTTTCTCTCACACAAACACAAAATTTGTCTCCCGGGGTCTCATTTCTGTCTACTATTCCCCTGTGTGCCACTCGCACACCCCCTCTCACACAGAGATGTCTTGCGCTCCTTAAGTATGAGAAGCTACGACTCTCCCTCTTAAATATCTCTTTCTCACACACAAACACAAATTCTGTCTCCCAAGGTCTCATATCTCCCAACCATTTCCTTGTATGTCGCTCACACACACTCTCTCCCTAGAGATATCTCGCGTTCCCTGATATGTCTCTCTAGCTATGTTTCTCTCTCGCAAACACAAAACTCCGTCTCTCGGGATCTCATTTCTCTCTAATATTTGTTTGTATGTGACTCACATGCACCCTCTCTCTATCTCTCTCACACCCACACACACAACTTAGCCTTCTGATCCACTCGACTCGTATCTCTAACATACACACTAGCTAGCCGATCTCCCACTATCTAGCATCATTATCTTTCTATTTATCTGTTTCTCCATCAATCTTCTTTCTCGCCCTCACTCTTGCTTCCTATCACGCACACCATATATGTTTCTCTCTGCATGCAGTCATGCGCCCTCTTTTTATCTTTCTCTCACACACACATAACTTCACCCCTCTGAACCATTCGGCGGTCATCTCTAACACACAAACTAGCTGATGTCCCTCTAGCTAGCATCTCTAGCTCTCTATATATCTGTAGTTTGTCCATCAACCTTTCCTTCTTGCATGCACTCTTGCTTCCTATCATGCACACTATATCTGTCTCTCTATACATGCATCTATAGGTTGATCTCTTTTGTACAACGTTGTGTCTCGCACTCTCTGCTCGCCATAGATGCATGCTCCATACCACACCACTATCTCTTAAAGACAAAAACACATGCTCAATTATCGGGCCTTCTTCCCTCCACTCTCACATACTCCCTCCGTTCCCAAATACTTGTCTTTCTAGACATTTCAAATGACTACTACATACGGATGTATGTAGACATATTTTAGAGTGTAGATTCACTCATTTTGCTCCGTATGTAGTCACTTGTTAAAATGACTAGAAAGACAAGTATTTAGGAACGGAGGGAGTACATGCATATTGTCATATCGGTCTGTCTCTCCCATGTCATTAATCTTATGACTTATGTCTTCTTTCTTTTATCTCGATCATGCGCACACGCACACATACACATCCCATGTATACATGTATACCTCTCACACATGCACGTCCATGGTCTCCTATGTATCCATATGTAGTTAATTACCCTTAGCCCCTAACCCCACATCGAATCGTTCTCTTCTTGTGTGCACATAACTTCCGCCTGGATGGGTCTCTTCTATAAGACACACACTCACACTTGACAGTCTCCTTCTAGCTACCCCCTCTCTCACTCTTCCCCTATATCCCCGAAACCAATAAGACCATTCCTTCATTTAATTCCCGCCTACATGCACCATCGATATATAGTAGTCTTCCTTGGTGTGTCTCAAACAAACACGTTATCTCGATGTCGACTCCTCTCATGCGCACACGCCTTCTCTTCCCTCTCTACGGGCCTCTTGTCTCTCGCACCCCCTCGTTGGTGGCCTCTGCCATACACATCACCTCTCTACGATGAAGCCACACACACTTA
This sequence comes from Triticum monococcum, assembly GCA_034509565.1. Classification (NCBI taxonomy): domain Eukaryota; kingdom Viridiplantae; phylum Streptophyta; class Magnoliopsida; order Poales; family Poaceae; genus Triticum; species Triticum monococcum. The sequence continues at coordinate 253,347,384 of CM067845.1, forward strand.
AATTACTTTCGCCACCGAAGACTCCGCTTCACACACACACACACACACACACACACACACTAAGACTCCATCCCACACACACATGCTCTAGGCGGAGCATTTGTTCCTACCACCCTTCGTCCAACCTTACCCGTATGATAAACAATCACCTCAATTTACTTATATAACATGGACAAATTCCACTTTATTTTAGTAGTTAGCAAACTTCTCATAATTATATAATGCAAATCACGAGCAGGAAGTGTCATTTATTTTACACAACCATGTTAACATGGCCATGTAAATCACAAGCTAAAGTGTAATGCCATTATACTTATATCCCGATGCAAAATGTGGAGTACATGTCCGGAGAGTAGAGTCGCACACACGCACTCTGTCTCTCAGAATCTTACATGACGCCCCCTAAGCAGAATCATATGTTACAATTTATGCACCTATGGGTACACGTGATGGTGCACATTTTTTTAAGCCGGACGTCGAACCCAAATAGTAGCTGCATTCACTCCCCTCCCGCCGCCTCTTTTCTAGTCGCCGTCGCCCGATAGCCATGGCCTGGCCGAAGGTAACGACCTACGCCATACTCCTGCCGGAGCAGCGCTTTGATCTGGAGGCAGCGCGATGCCCAGATCATAGCCGCGCTGCCTCCAGAGTTTGGACTAGCCGCAACCGGACGAGGAGGCATTGGAGGCGGAGTAGCACATGGAGTCGGAGGAGGAGAACGATGATGCAGAGCCGGAGGAGGAGAACGACAACGCAGAGTAGGAACAGGAGGATGACAATGCGGGCGAAGCAGAGCCAGAGGAGGACGATGATTTCCATTATACTCAGACTTAAAGGGCTTTGAGTTTCGCACCATATTTATTTCATAGATATAAGAGAAAGGAAACTTTAGTGGTCATGCATGCATCTTTTTCTGCTAGCACTCCTATATAAGGGTTGACCGATCGCTTCCCGCGGATGTGCATGGGCGGTGGAGGAGGAAGGAGAAGGGAAGTGGGCTGTGGAGTACGCCAGTTGTAGCACGAGCTCCAAGGAACGTTCGTTCCAAACAATGCATAGTAGTACAATATAGTCCAGCGGAGTATGAATTGGCCTTTAGGTTGCGTGTGGATGACATGGCTGCAACATGCAGGCTGCAGTTCAACAGCCTACCGCTCTACTTCACACAGTTTGGTCACACAAGATTTGCATGCACGCATGTCACACACGTACTTGCTGAAGGCATGATCGAAAAAGGGTGACCAGGTCCGCTAGTTCACGTTGGTCCATGCTCCCGGAAAACAACTAATCCCAGTCGCTGTAAATGTCGTGCGTGCTTTACTTTTGGGCTAGTGGATGGACGTGAACGTGTCGTACAATGAATCGCCCGCCAGCTCCCTAATCTCTATCTCTACTCTTATAATAATAATAATTTATCTATCTATCTACTCTTACAAAAAGCAGAGTTGGTGATGATGGTGTGCCTGCCATCCTGCAATATAGGCCGTCCGGTTTATATCTGACGGATAGGAAGGAATCTATGGCAATTTTTCAAAAAGATACCCACACCCGTCCCCACATTTGCAAATAAGGCCTTCCCTCGTTCGTCCTTTTCTCTCACAAGATAAACTACTCATACAAATGCATCTTGATGTTACGTGCAACACACGGGCATCTTGCTAGTAATAAATAATAATAATAAAATATTAAAAACTGAGTTGGTGATGATGGTGTGCCTCCCATCCTGCAATATAGATCGTCTAATCTATATCTGACGGATAGAAAGCAAACTATGACAATTTTGCAAAAAGATACCCCCACCCCTCTCCACATTTGTAGATGAGGCCTTTCCTCGTTCATATTCATCTCCCACGAGATAAACAGCTCATATAAATGCATCTTGATGTTCCGTGCAACACATGGGCCTCTTGCTAGTCTCAAATATAAACTGCACTAGTGCGCGCCCGCAGAACATCCTTTCCGAAGGGACGAAGCCCTACAGTTACCATCTCCTCTCGTGTAAACCATTTCCAAAAGGGACAAGGTAGTTGGTTCTCATTGCCATGGATTCGCAAGGCAGTGGTGCTTCTCATCCTCGTCGAGGTTGGGAGACCTTGGCCGATGATCCTTTGGGACAAAAGGTAAGTCGCTCTGACTTCCTCGCAGTCGCAAGACTTAGCAGTACTTGCACCAACTATTTTAAGAGGGTGTGTAAATATGCATGGGAGAAGGCCATGCTAGTTGGTCTGCCATGCATCCTTGAGGACGAGGATGTTTCCTTGGGGGTCTCTCCAGCGTGGTGTGGCCGTAGTTGCAAGTTGACACCCCCTGAGATGTCGATGTTGAGGGGCACTCCGATTTCGTGTGATGAGCAGGCAAGTGATGAGTTTGATCACGTAGTAAATGCATCCTAAATACTACTTCCATGTCCATTTCCTAATTCCCCGGCTGCCCACTGTTTCACAGGTTAGGCTTGGTGCTAGTGGAGATTAGCTTGCATATGTACGGGAGGGTGATGTCTACTACGCAACTTTATTCTTGTAGACACATGTTGGGCCTCCAAGCACAGATTTCTGTAGGACAGTAGCAATTTTCTCTCAAGTGGATGACCTAAGGTTTATCAATCTGTGAGAGGTGTAGGATGAAGATGGTCTCTCTCAAACAACCCTGCAACCAAATACGAGAAATCTCTTGTGTCCCCGACACACCCAATACAATGGCAAATTGTATAGGTGCACTAGTTCGGCGATGAGATGGTGATAAAAGTGTAATATTGATGGTAGAAAATATTTTTATAATCTGAATAAATAAAAAGAGCAAGGTAGCAAATGGTAAACAGGCACAAAAATGGTATTGCAATGCTTAAAAACAAGGCCTAGGGTCCGTACTTTCACTAGTGCAATCTCTCAACAGTGCTAATATAATTGGATCATATAACCGTCCCTCAACGTGCAATAAAGAATCACTCCAAAGTTCCTATCTAGCGGAGAATATAAGACGGAATTGTTTGTAGGCTACTAAACCACCTCAAAGCTATTCTTTCTGATCAATCTATCCTAGAGTTCGTACTAAATAACATGAAGCTATTGATTCCAATCGATCTAACCAAGAGCTCGTACTAAAATAACACCAAAGCAAATACAGATTCTTAATATTCAATCCAATACAAAGAACTTCAAAGAGTGCCCCAAGATTTCTACCGAAGAAACAAAGACAAGAACATGCATCAACGCCTATGCATAGATTACCCCAATGTCATGATACGTCTCCAACATATCTATAATTTTTGATTGCTCCATGCTACTTTATCTACTGTTTTGGACTATATTGGGCTTTATTTTCCACTTTTATATTATTTTCGGGACTAACCTATTAACCGGAGGCCCAACCCAGGATTGCTGTTTTTTTGCCTATTTTAGTATTTCGAGGAAACATAATATCAAACGGAGTCCAAACGGAATGAAACCTTCGGGAACGTGATCTTCGCACCGAACGTGATCCAGGAGACTTGGACCCAACTCCAAGAAGTTTCCGGGGAGGTCACGAGGGTGGAGGGCGCCCCCCTGGGTGTGCCCCCCTGCCTCGTGGGCCCCTCGGAGCTCCACCGACGTGCTCCTTCCTCCTATATATACCTACGTACCCCCATTAGACCAAAGACGGAGCCAAAAACCTAATTGCACCGCCTCAACTTCCTGTATCCACGAGATCCCATCTTGGGGCCTGTTCCGGAGCTCCGCCGGAGAGGGCATCCATCACAGAGGGCTTCTACATCAACACCATAGCCCTTCCGATGAAGTGTGAATAGTTTACTTCAGACCTTCGGGTCCATAGCTAGTAGCTAGATGGCTTCTTCTCTCTTTTTGTATCTGAATACAATGTTCTCCCCCTCTCTCGTGGAGATCTATTGTAACATCCCAAATTTTCAATTTGGAATGTTATACACTAGATCATCATGCATATCATATTTTCTTGCATTTTGCTGATCCTAGAAATTTCACGCAACTCAAGGACCCTCGGAGAGAGTTGGGGATTTCGTCATTTTCATATTTGAGTCTTCTCAAATTTTGAAAAAAGGATCATTGTTTTTGTCGGAGTTTATTTGCTTTTTTATTTGGATAGGGAAAAATGCACGTTTTCAAATTTTGCATTTTAGGCCCGGAGAAAAGTTCATTTTGTTCGACTCATTTTTAGGAGTCGGGGAAAATTGACTTTAGAAATTTTGGAGTTCGTTTAGATCTCTTTTTGTTTTTTTTTCCGCGCGCGAAACCGTTAAAAAAAGGAGATTTCCAGCGCCTTGGGCCAAAGGCCCAAGCCACCAAGCCGCCGGCCAGGAGGCCAGGAGGCCGCGCACGCGTGCCCCAGGCGCAGGGAGGCCGCCGCCGCCGCTTCTTTTTGGAAGTCCTAGTAGGACTTTTGTCCTACTTCCGTTTATTCCGTTTATTTTCTAGATCTTCCCTTCCCTCCTTTCTTTCCTATTCCTAGTCCAATTCTTGTCCCCTACCCCAAGTAAAACCCTCTCCCTCCCCAATATAAATACCCAAGCACCCCCCCCCTCTAAATCATCAAACCCAAAGCCCCAAGCACCACCGCGCCCCACACCCCGCGCCGCGCCGCCGCCCTTGTGCCCTAGCGCCGCCGCCGCCCATCACCACCACTGCCGCCGCTGCACCTTGCCACCGCCGTCGCCGCCCCACGCTCACGCCGCCGGAGCCCCTCGCCGGAGGTACCGCGCCGCATCTTTTCTTTCCATCGGATCGTTTTCTTCTAAATCGTTCCGATTCTTTTCTTCTTTCCGATTCTTTTCTTCTCTAAACCGTTCCTGTTTTCTAGATCGGTTTTTCGTTCGGTTTTATTTTCTCGAAACCCTACATCGGATCCGTCTTCTTTTCCGATTTAGTTGCCTAGCGACCGTTCGCCGGACCGTTCGTCCTAACGAACGTGATCACTGGATTTCTTCTAGGTTAACGAACGTCCGTTCGTTCAACCGTTCTTCTTTTTCTTCTTGTCGGATTTATTCCGCAATCGCGATCTCAGATCCGATCTTCTTTCTAGTCTATCTTCTCACTCGTTTATCGGAATCAGGTGATTCAAGCGCCTGGTGTTTCGTTTCGAAACCGCCGTTCCGACTAATCAACTTTAACTAAGTTTTTGCTACTATAAAATTTGACCTAGTTTCAACTTGCTAGAACCGAGTTGTTTTCCGCCATTTGTTTTCGGTTTCTTTGTTCTGTTTTTTCTTTCTTTGCAACCGGAGTTCTTAAGTTGAACTATCTGGTTCGATCTTTTGTTCGATTTTTACCCGTGCATTAGATTAGTACTTATTGTATGCTTGTTGTTTGTCTGTGATAGATTACCCGGATTGCGCCGCTTGTTACTTCGAATCTCTAGGACTCGCGGATCATCAGCAAGGCAAGTAACACTTTGATCATACCTTTTCTACAACCCAGTTTTATTGCATTAGATCCATCCTCACACATTGCATGATTAGGATCTAATTAAATTGTGGGATGGGAAGTAGATGAGGTAGTACCTATTACCTGTTATTATGAAACCTTTGGGAGTTACTTCTACGTTTGCTTATTATGCCATGCTATGCTAGTAGACGTGGATTGGGTGAGTGATATCCATGACAGATGTGAGATTGATAATTTTAATGGTTTATCTAAGGTGGCAACTTAAACACACATCTGGGTGGATTGAGGCACCTGATGTCTATCAGGACTTGCCTATTTTTTTATGGACCGCCACCCAGGCTCAAAGGGATCATAAGATCTTTCATGCTAAATACTTACGTGTGCAGCCACAAGCCAATATGGGCTCTGGCATAGTTGACTAAGTCGTGCGAACTCTTATAGGGGTAGACTAGCATATGTAGGGGATATAGGTGGTACGGTCTACTCCATCGTAAGGTGCTAGCGCTTCTGAAAGGCTATGTCTCGGTCATCCGTTTCTCAAACACCAGTAGTGCGAGAAAACCAACGGAGGCGATCGAGTCTTGTGGGGAAAAGTGCGCAAACCTCTGCAGAGTGTAACAAACTAATCATGATTAGCCGTGTCCCCGGTTATGGACAATCTTGAGTATCTAGTACTTGAATATCATGTGAATCTCATCATGTTACTACTAATTAATATTGTTGGGTTTTAATTGTTCATTTTTAATTGGGATTGAGGATGCTGTCAACCATTCTCAATGTTTAACAACCACCATGATAGTTAAATAAATTTATTCCTTTGCAGTAGGGAAAAATTGGCTTTACGCAAAACTGTAACCATAGAGCTTTCCACCAGCCAAATATGCATATAGTATAGCTGTTTCATTCCATTATTCTCTATGTGTTACCTTGCCAGCATATTCCATGTGCTGACCCGTTTCGGGCTGCAACGTTAATGTTGCAGACTTTTCAGACGACGATTAAGGTGTTTTTAGGTCGTGGTCCTATACTCAGTGATGCCGTTGGAGTTGATGGACCCATTTACCTTCCAAGTCTTCCGCTGTTATCGTTATTAGATGGCCTTAAGCCGTATTTATGTAATAAGTTCTCTTCGGAGAAAACGATGTAATAAATGTGTGATTGCCACTCTGCTATAAATCCTTCGATGTACTGTGTGGTGTCAGCATTACTGATCCAGGGATGACACCGGAGCACAGAGATCAGACTGTTTGAGGTCTGGTCGCTACAGAGATGGTATCAGAGCACACGCTGACTGTAGGACACGACCACTAAGTTAAAGCCATAGATCACTATTCTCTCCTCATTTTCTAACTCCTCATCTTTTCTACTCTTTAGGATGAAGGACGCGAAGATTAAGTACGCTCAACCGGATGAAGGCACACCTTTTGGATTTCACTTGAAGGAAGTCACCAAGTACCTGAATATTGGATTACCAAGTTTCACGGGAACCTTCAACGCCACTTTGCCTGAAGAGGAGCGCTGGAAGATTCAAGCTCACGTTCCGGGAAGGACATTCGCGCCAATCACGAAGCCCATAGATAGTGTTTTCAATGCACCAACTTGGAGTCTAGGAAGGAGCATGGCAGCTAATATCACCATAGGACGCATTGGAGAAGTTTATCAAGAAGACCTCAAGGACACTATCTACCAGATTTGCGGACATCGAGATGAACAATGGGAGTTAATCATCACCAAGAAGGATAGATCCATTGCAGCGTTCATCCAAGAGTTAAACCAGCACATTCGACGCCACGAGAACCAGATGTGCAATGATATGATGGAGTTGAAGAATGCGAAGACAAGGATCATCGAGCTAGAAGCAGAACTGAAGGCTACATGCAAGGACTACATGGACGAGATCGTAGCTCTAGCAAGACACAACGTCGATCTTAAGCAAGAGATTGAAGAACTCAAGAGGGAGTTAGCATCCAGGAAGGAAGACGAGTACGTCGCATGTCCAGATAACTACATCATCATCGACGACACCGATTCGGATCCAAGTGAACCCGACTTTGACGACGAAGCTGGAGCGGACATCATGGAGTCTTCCGTCGGTTCAAATTTCTAGATGACCACCAAATATTAGTAGTATTTTCCCCCATGTAAACACTATAGTTCGAGCACTTTTGTGATAGCTAGATCGATTGTATGCCCTTGTTTGATTGAATGAAGTGATTTTGTGTGAATTTGCTCATGTGCATTGGGGTAGTGTTTTCTCTTTAGACCTCATTCTATTCTTATATCTCTTCTTTTCTAAACCCTCAGATGCCTCCGAGACGTGACAATGGATTTCCACCGGAGCTCACTCAGTTGATCGAGCAGCAGAATCAATTGATGCAGATGTTAGTTCAGAATCAGTAGAACAACAACAACAACCCACCACCACCACCACCACCACCCCCTGTTGACCACTTAGCCCGTTTCCTTAGGCTGAATCCACCGGTGTTTTCCAGTAGCACCGAGCCGATAGTAGCAGACGATTGGCTCCACAAGATAGGAAGGGAGTTGACCACTGCAGGATGCACGGATGGTGAGAAAGTGAAGTTTGCCGCACATCAGTTAGAAGGACCCGCGGCAGCATGGTGTGAGAATTTCACAGCCACTTTCCCAGTTGACACTGTCACATGGGATCAGTTCCAGCAAGCTTTCCGCACTGCACATGTTTCAGCAGGAGCTATGGCCATGAAGAAGCGTGAGTTTCGCAACTTACGCCAAGGAGGAAGGACAGTTGGCCAGTACGTTGACGACTTCAGCAAGCTAGCACGTTATGCCCCAGATGATGTTGCTACGGATGCAACCAAGCAGGAGAAGTTTATGGAAGGATTGAATGATGAGTTAAGCATGCAGTTGATGGTAGCAAGTTTCAGAAACTACCAGGAGTTGGTAGATCATGCCATCATGATCGAAGGGAAGCAACAGCAGATTGAGAACCGCAAGAGGAAGTATGGACAGGGGAAGTATAACTCTGGAACCCAGTAGAAGCCCCGTTTTACCCCTGAATCGGGATTTCAGTTTTAGCATACCCATGGAGGAGGTAGTTCGCACAACCACAATGGCCACAAGAATGGTAATGGGAATGGAGGAAGCAACGGCCAGAACCGGACCACCCCATCGACCCCATCCAAGAGAGACCTGAGCCAAGTCACCTGTTTCAAGTGTTCCAAGACCGGACATTATGCCAATGAATGTCCTAAAGGCCAGAATGGAAATGGCAATGGAAGCTCGGGGAAGAAGCCGAACCCTTTCAATAGGGGACAGGTGAACCACGTTAGCGTGGAGGAGGTTGAAGATCAGCCTGATGCCGTGATCGGTAAGTTTTTGGTTAAGTCATTTACCGCACTCGTTCTTTTCGATACTGGTGCATCGCATTCATACATATCAAGGGGATTTGTGGATAAATATAACCTGTCAACCCAAGCCCTTAGGTCACCCATGTTAGTAAGCTCACCAGGAGCGGAGTTTATGGCTAGACAATGGTGTGATCGGTTACCATTAAGGATTGGTAACTATGTTTTTCCCTCAGACTTAATAGTACTGGAATCTCAAGGATTGGATGTGATATTAGGCATGGATTGGTTGTCGATGTATGGAGGAAACATCGATTGTGCTAGTAAGTCAATTTTGCTTACAACGCCAGAAGGAAGAAGGATCAAGTATGTATCCCAGCATGTGCCAAATAGGACACAAGTAAATTGCCTGGCAGGAGTCGTGCAGGAGGAAGTACCAGTGGTGAAGGATTACCCTGATGTATTTCCGGAAGAGTTGCCAGGCATGCCACCGGATAGAGACATTGAGTTTTTGATTGAGTTATTGCCAGGCACTGGACCTATATCAAAGAGACCATACCGGATGCCAGCAAAGGATTTGGTAGAAATTAAGAATCATATTAAGGAGTTATTGGAGAAAGGTTACATTCGCCCAAGTTCTTCGCCTTGGGGATCACCCGTACTCCCAGTGGAGAAGAAGGATGGATCATTAAGGATGGTTGTTGATTACCGTGGATTGAACGAAGTAACCATCAAGAACAAGTACCCACTGCCAATGATAAATGATCTGTTTTATCATTTGCAAGGAGCTAAAGTGTTCTCCAAGATCGATTTGCGATCAGGGTACCACCAGTTGAAGATTCGGGAACAGGATATTCCTAAGACAGCCTTCACCACGATATATGGATTGTACGAGTATACCGTTATGTCATTTGGATTGACTAACGTGCCTGCCTATTTTATGAACATGATGAACAAAGTGTTTATGGAGTTTTTGGATAAGTTCGTCATAGTGTTCATTGATGATATCCTGGTTTACTCGAAGAGTGAAGAAGAGCATAAGGAACATTTGCGTTTGGTTTTGGAGAAACTAAGGGAACATCAGTTATATGCCAAATTTAGCAAATGTGAGTTTTGGTTGAAGGAAGTAGGATTCCTCGGACACGTTATATCCGGAGAAGGGATAGCAGTTGACCCCGCCAAGGTTAAGACTGTAACCAAATGGGAAGCACCAACGATAGTTGGAGAGATCCGGAGTTTTCTTGGACTCGCAAGATATTACCGGAGATTCATTGAGAACTTTTCAAAGATTGCGAAGCCTATGACGGAGTTGTTGAAAAAGGATACTAAGTTCAATTGGACTGAGGAGTGTGAGGCTAGTTTCCAGGAGTTGAAGAAACATTTGGTTACCTCACCAGTGTTAATTTTGCCAGATCAGACCAAGGATTATGAGGTGTATTGTGACGCTTCACGTCAAGGACTTGGAGCAGTGCTTATGCAGGAAGGGAGAGTTGTTTCGTATGCTTCACGACAACTGAAACCTCATAAGATGAATTATGCCACTCATGATTTGGAGTTAGCAGCCGTAGTGCATGCATTGAAGACATGGAGACATTTCCTCATTGGAAATCATTGTGAGGTGTACACGGATCACAAGAGTTTGAAGTACATTTTCACGCAGAAGGAGTTGAATCTCAGACAAAGGAGATGGTTGGAGCTCATCAAGGATTATGATATGAGATTGCATTACCATCCCGGTAAAGCTAATGTAGTAGCTGACGCATTGAGCCGTAAGAGCCATGTCAATACGTTGATGACGGGAGAAATACCCAAGGAGTTAGCAGAAAACCTTCGTGAACTAAGTTTAGAGATAGTTCCGAAAGGCTATGTGGCAGCATTGGAGATTCAGTCAACATTGATGGATAAAATCAGAGAGGCTCAGAAATCTGACAAGGAGATTGATGCTATAAAGGAGAAACTAAGCAAAGGAAAAGCAAAGGGATTTCGTGAGGATGAGCACGATACCCTATGGTTTGAGGACCGTGTTTATGTGCCAAATGACCCGGAGATCAGGAAGTTGATTCTACAAGAGGCACATGATTCACCCAGGAAATACCAAGATGTATTCGGATTTGAAGGAGACATTCTGGTGGACCAGAATGAAGAAGGATATTGCAGCATATGTAGAAGTTTGTGACGTATGTCATAGAGTAAAGGCAGAACATCAGAAGCCAGCCGGATTGTTGCAACCATTGCCGATACCCGAATGGAAGTGGGATAAGATAGGCATGGATTTTATCACAGGATTACCCAGGACGAAAGCAGGATATGACTCGATATGGGTAGTAGTTGATCGTTTGACGAAGGTAGCACATTTCATTCCAGTCAAGACCACTTACACCAGTGCTAAGTTGGCAAAGATATACATAACTAGGATCATTTGTTTGCATGGAGTTCCAAGGAGTATTGTATCAGATAGAGGAACCCAATTTATCTCAAAGTTTTGGAATTAGTTGCATGAAACTTTGGGAACCAGGCTAGAGTTCAGCCCCGCTTTTCATCTGCAGACAGATGGACAGACTGAGAGGGTCAATCAGATTTTGGAAGATATGCTGAGAGCTTGTGCACTAGATTATGGATCTAGTTGGGATGATAATTTTCCATATGCGGAGTTTCCGTACAACAACAGTTACCAAACCAGTTTGAAGATGGCACCTTTCGAAGCTTTGTACGGAAGGAGATGCAGGACACCGTTGTCATGGGACGAAGTTGGAGACCGTCAGTTGTTTGGACCAGATTTGATTAAAGAGTCTGAACAGAAGGTGAAGTTGATTCGCGATAGGCTCAAGGTAGCCCAGTCCAGGCAGAAGAGCTACGCAGATTCTAAACGCAAGGAGACAGTTTACGAAACCGGAGACAGGGTGTATCTCCAAGTATCCCCACTTCGAGGAGTTAAACGCTTTGGAGTTAAGGGAAAATTAGCACCGCGTTTCATTGGACCGTATAAGATCTTGCAACGTATGGGAGAAGTCGCGTATAAGTGGGAATTACCAGAGGGATTGTTAGGAGTTCATGACGTATTCCATGTTTCTCAGCTGAAGAAGTGTCACGCCGAGATGGCGGAGGTACCGTTAAGAGATACAGTGCCGCTTGAAGCGATTCAGTTGAAGGACGACCTAACATATGAAGAGAAACCGTCAACATTCTCGAGTTTGCCAGTAGAGTTACCCGCAGCAAGGTTATCAAGTTTTGCAAAGTTCAGTGGAACCACCACTCAGAGGATGAAGCCACCTGGGAGAGAGAAGACGATTTGCTCAAGGACCACCCTCACCTATTTTCTAGCCAACCCGAATCTCGAGGGCGAGATTCATCTTAAGGGGGGTAGGTTTGTAACATCCCAAATTTTCAATTTGGAATGTTATACACTAGATCATCATGCATATCATATTTTCTTGCATTTTGCCGATCCTAGAAATTTCACGCAACTCAAGGACCCTCGGAGAGAGTTGGAGATTTCGTCATTTTCATATTTGAGTCTTCTCAAATTTTGAAAAAAGGATCATTGTTTTTGTCGGAGTTTATTTGCTTTTTTATTTGGATAGGGAAAAATGCACCTTTTCAAAATTTGCATTTTAGGCCCGGAGAAAAGTTCATTTTGTTCGACTCATTTTTAGGAGTCAGGGAAAATTGACTTTAGAAATTTTGGAGTTCGTTTAGATCTCTTTCTATTTTTTTTCCGCGCGCGAAACCGTTAAAAAAAGGAGATTTCCAGCGCCTTGGGCCAAAGGCCCAAGCCACCAAGCCGCCGGCCAGGAGGCCAGGAGGCCGTGCGCGCGTGCCCCAGGCGCAGGGAGGCCGCCGCCGCTGCTTCTTTTTGGAAGTCCTAGTAGGACTTTTGTCCTACTTCCGTTTATTCCGTTTATTTTCTAGATCTTTCCTTCCCTCTTTTCTTTCCTATTCCTAGTCAAATTCTTGTCCCCTACCCCAAGTAAAACCCTCTCCCTCCCCAATATAAATACCCAAGCACCCCCCCCCTCTAAATCATCAAATCCAAAGCCCCAAGCACCACCGCGCCCCACACCCCGTGCCGCGCCGCCGCCCTTGTGCCCAGCGCCGCGGCCGCCCATCACCACCACCGCCGCCGCCGCACCTTGCCACCGCCGCTGCCGCCCCACGCTCACGCCGCCGGAGCCCCTCACCGGAGGTACCGCGCCGCATCTTTTCTTTTCATCGGATCGTTTTCTTCTAAATCGTTCCGATTCTTTTCTTCTTTCCGATTCTTTTCTTCTCTAAACCGTTCCGGTTTTCTAGATCAGTTTTTTGTTCGGTTTTCTTTTCTCGAAACCCTAGATCGGATCCATCTTCTTTTCCGATTTAGTTGCCTAGCGACCATTCGCCGGACCGTTCGTCCTAACGAACGTGATCACTGAATTTCTTCTAGGTTAACGAACGTCCATTCGTTCAACCGTTCTTCTTTTTCTTCTCGTCGGATTTATTCCGCAATCGCGATCTCAGATCCGATCTTCTTTCTAGTCTATCTTCTCGCTCGTTTATCGGAATCAGGTGATTCAAGCGCCCGGTGTTTCTTTTTGAAACCGCCGTTCCGACTAATCAACTTTAACTAAGTTTTTGCTACTGTAAAATTTGACCTAGTTTCAACTTGCTAGAATCGAGTTGTTTTCCGTCGTTTGTTTTCGGTTTCTTTGTTCGGTTTTTTCTTTCTTTGCAACCGGAGTTCTTAAGTTGAACTATCTGGTTCGATCTTTTGTTCGAGTTTTACCTGTGCATTAGATGAGTACTTATTGTATGCTTGTTGTTTGTCTGCGATAGATTACCCGGATTGCGCCGCTTGTTACTTCGAATCTCTAGGACTCGCGGATCATCAGCAAGGCAAGTAACACATTGATCATACCTTTTCTACAACCCAGTTTTATTGCATTAGATCCATCCTCACACATTGCATGATTAGGATCTAATTAAATTGTGGGATGGGAAGTGGATGAGGTAGTACCTATTACCTGTTATTATGAAACCTTTGGGAGTTACTTCTACGTTTGCTTATTATGCCATGCTATGCTAGTAGACGTGGATTGGGTGAGTGATATCCATGACAGATGTGAGATTGATGATTTTAATGGTTTATCTAAGGTGGCAACTTAAACACACATCTGGGTGGATTGAGGCACCTGATGTCTATCAGGACATGCCTTTTTTTTATGGACCGCCACCCAGGCTCAAAGGGATCATAAGATCTTTCATGCTAAATAGTTACGTGTGCAGCCACAAGCCAATATGGGCTCTGGCATAGTTGACTAAGTCATGCGAACTCTTATAGGGGTAGACTAGCATATGTAGGGGATATAGGTGGTACGGTCTACTCCATCGTAAGGTGCTAGCGCTTCTGAAAGACTATGTCTCGGTCATCCGTTTCTCAAACACCAGTAGTGCGAGAAAACCAACGGAGGCGATCGAGTCTTGTGGGGAAAAGTGCGCAAACCTCTGCAGAGTGTAACAAACTAATCATGATTAGCCATGTCCCCGGTTATGGACAATCTTGAGTATCTAGTACTTGAATATCATGTGAATCTCATCATGTTACTACTAATTAATATTGTTGGGTTTTAATTGTTCATTTTTAATTGGGATTGAGGATGCTGTCAACCATTCTCAATGTTTAACAACCACCATGATAGTTAAATAAATTTATTCCTTTGCCGTAGGGAAAAATTGGCTTTACGCAAAACTGTAACCATAGAGCTTTCCACCAGCCAAATATGCATATAGTATAGCTGTTTCATTCCATTACTCTCTATGTGTTACCTTGCCAGCATATTCCATGTGCTGACCCATTTCGGGCTGTAACGTTAATGTTGCAGACTTTTCAGACGACGATTAAGGTGTTTTTAGGTCGTGGTCCTATACTCAGTGATGCCGTTGGAGTTGATGGGCCCATTTACCTTCCAAGTCTTCCGCTGTTATCGTTATTAGATGGCCTTAAGCCATATTTATGTAATAAGTTCTCTTCGGAGACAACGATGTAATAAGTGTGTGATTGCCAGTCTGCTATAAATCCTTCGATGTACTGTGTGGTGTTAGCATTATTGATCCAGGGATGACACCGGAGCACAGAGATCAGACTGTTTGAGGTCTGGTCGCTACATCGATTCGATGTAATCTTCTTTTTGCGGTGTGTTTGTTGAGATCGATGAATTGTGGGTTTATGATCCAACTTATCTATGAATAATATTTGAATCTTCTCTGAATTCTTTTATGTATGTTGAGCAAGTCTCTTCGAATTATCCGTTTGGTTTGGCCAACTAGATTGGTAGTTCTTGCAATGGGAGAAGTGCTTAGCTTTGGGTTCAATCTTGCGGTGTCCTTACTCAGTGACAGAAAGAGTTGCAAGGCACGTATTGTATTGTTGCCATCGAGGATAACAAGATGGGGTATTTATCATATTGCATGAATTTATTCCTCTACATCATGTCATCTTGCTTAAGGCGTTACTCTGTTTTTAACTTAATACTCAAGGTGCATGCTGGATAGCGGTCGATGAGTGGAGTAATAGTAGTAGATGCAGGCAGGAGTCGGTCTACTTGTCACGAACGTGATGCCTATATACATGATCATACCTAGATAACCTCATAACTATGCTCAATTCTATAATTGCTCAACAGTAATTTGTTCACCCACCGTAGAATATCTATGCTCTTGAGAGAAGCCACTAGTGAAACCTATGGCCCCCGGGTGTATTCTCATCATATTAATCTCCATTACTTTATTTTACTTGTTTTGCTTTTACTTTTCACTTTGCATCTTTATACCAAAAATACCAAAAATATTATCTCTATCAGATCTCACTCTCGTAAGTGACCGTGAAGGGATTGACAACCCCTAAGTGTTGGTTGCGAGTTGCTACTATTTTGTGCAGGTACGAGGGACTTGCGCGTGATCTCCTACTGGATTGATACCTTGGTTCTCAAAAACTGAGGGAAATACTTACTCTACTGTGCTGCATCACCCCTTCCTCTTTGGGGAAAACCAACGCTAGCTCGAGATGTAGCAAGAAGGATTTCTGGCGCCGTTGCCGGGGAGGCCTACGCCAAGTCAAGTCAAGATTTACTCTCCCGTCAACGAGCCATTTCTGGCGCCGTTGCCGGGGAAGCCTACGCAAAAGTCAACATACCAAGTACCCATCACAATCTCTATCTCTCGCATTACATTATTTGCCATTTGCCTCTCGTTTTCCTCTCCCCCACTTCACCCTTGCCGTTTTATTCGCCCTCTCTTTCCCTTTGCCTTTTGTTTGCTCATGTGTTAGTTTGCTTGCTTGTCGTGATGGCCTAAGATGCTACCAAATTGTGTGACTTCACCAATACCAATAACAATGATTTCCTTAGCACTCTGATTGCTCCTCTTGCCAATACTGAATCTTGTGAAATCAATACTGCTTTGTTGAATCTTGTTATGAAAGATCAATTCGCCGGCCTTCCTAGTGAAGATGCCACTACTCATCTAAATGGCTTTGTTGATTTATGTGATATGCAAAAGAAAAAGGATGTCGATAATGATGTCATTAAATTGAAGCTATTTCCTTTTTCGCTTAGAGATCATGCTAAAGCATGGTTTTCATCTTTGCCTAAAAATAGTATTGATTCTTGGAACAAGTGCAAAGATGCTTTTATCTCTAAGTATTTTCCTCCCGCTAAGATTATCTCTCTTAGGAATGATATTATGAATTTTAAGCAACTTGATCATGAACATGTTGCACAAGCTTGGGAGAGAATGAAATTAATGCTACGTAATTGTCCTACTCATGGTTTGAACTTATGGATGATTATACAAAAAATTTATGCTGGATTGAATTTTGCTTCTAGAAATCTTTTAGATTCGGCCGCGGGAGGCACTTTTATGGAAATCACTTTAGGAGATGCTACTAAACTCCTAGATAATATTATGGTCAATTATTCTCAATGGCATACTGAAAGATCTACTAATAAAAAAGTGCATGCTATAGAAGAAATCAATGTTTTGCGTGAAAAGATGGATGAACTTAGGAATTTTTTTGTTAAGAGTGTTTCTTCTGATCCCAATAATATGCCTTTATCTACTTTGCTTGAGAATAATAATGAATCTATGGATGTGAATTTTGTTGGTAGGAATAGTTTTGGTAACAACGCATATAGAGGGAATTTTAATTCTAGGCCTTATCCTAGTAATCCTTCTAATAATTATGGAAATTCCTACAACAACTCTTATGGAAATTTTAATAAGATGCCCTCTGAATTTGAGAGTAGTGTTAAAGAATTTATGAATTCGCAAAAGAATTTCAATGCTTTGCTTGAAGAGGAATTGCTTAAAGTTGATGATTTGGCTAGGAACGTTGATAGAATTTCTCTTGAGGTTGATTCTTTAAATCTTAGATCTATTCCTCCTAAGCATGATATCAATGAGTCTCTCAAAGCCATGAGAATTTCCATTGATGAGTGCAAAGAAAAGAACCACTAGGATGCGTGCTTACAAAGATGCCTTTATTAAAGCGTGTTCTTCTAAATCCTATGAAAATCAAGATGAAGATCTGAAAGTTATTGATGTGTCCCCTATTAAATCTTTGTTTTGCAATCTGAATGTTGATGAATCTGATTATGATCTTCCCTTACCTAGAAGGCGTTCTAAGAATTCTGAGTTTTTAGATCCTGATGATGAAATTGATAAAAAAGGTATTGAAAGATAAAAATCTAGATATTGCTAAACCCACTATTTTGGATCTCAAGGAATTTAACTATGAAAATTGCTCTTTAATTGATTTGTATTTCCTTGTTGCAATCCATGTTAAAATCTCCTCATGCTTATAGTCGAAATAAGGCCTTTACCGAACACATTGTTGACGCCTTAATGCAATCTTATGAAGAAAAGCTTGAGTTGAAAGTTTCTATCCCTAGAAAACTCCATGATGAGTGGGAACCTACAATTAAGATTAAAATTAAAAATTATGAGTTTCATGCTTTGTGTGATTTGGGTGCTAGTGTCTCTACTATCCCTAAAGCTTTGTGTGATTTGTTAGATTTCCGTGACTTTGATGATTGCTCTCTAAACTTGCATCTTGCGGATTCCACTATTAAAAAGCCTATGGGAAGAATTAATGATGTTCTTATTGTTTCAAATAGGAATTATGTGCCCGTAGATTTTATCGTTCTTGATATAGATTGCAATCATTCATGTCCTATTATTCTTGGTAGACCTTTCCTTAGAACGATTGGTGCAATTATTGATATGAAGGGAATATTAAATTCCGATTTACCTTAAAGAAGGGCATGGAATACTTTCCTAGAAAGAAAATAAAATTACCATATGAATCTATCATGAGAGCCACTTATGGACTGCCTACCAAAGATGGCAATACCTAGATCTATCCTTGCTTTTATGCCTAGCTAGGGGCGTTAAACGATAGCGCTTGTTGGGAGGCAACCCAGTTTTATTTTGTGTTTTTCGTTTTTGGTTTTGTTTAGGAATAAATAATCCATCTAGATTCTGTTTAGATGTGGTTTTATCTTTTCATTAGTGTTTGTGCCAAGTTAAACCTATTAGATCTTCTTGGAAGATAGTTATTTGATCTTGCTGTAATTTCCAGAATCTTTGCGCTCAGTGCCGAATTGTCAAAAATCACCAGAACGTGATAAAATAGTGATTCCAATTGCTGCTGATCAATGAACAAATTGCCCAGGTCGTCTAATTTTGGTAGAATTTTTTTGGGTTCCAGAAGTTTGCGTTAGTAACAGATTACTACAGACTGTTCTGTTTTTGACAGATTCTGTTTTGCGTGTGTTGTTTGCTTATTTTGATGAATCTATGGCTAGTAAAATAGTTTATAAACCATAGAGAAGTTGGAATACAGTAGGTTTAACACCAATACAAATAAACAACAAGTTCACTACAGTACCTTAAAGTAGTCTTTTGTTTTCTTTCTCTAACGGAGCTCACGAGATTTCTATTGAGTTTTGTGTTGTGAAGTTTTCAAGTTTTGGGTGAATTCTTTTGATGGATTATGGAACAAGGAGTGGAAAGAGCCTAAGCTTGGGGATGCCCATGGCACCCCCAAGATAATCCAAGGACACCAAAAAGTCAAAGCTTGGGGATGCCCCAGAAGGCATCCCCTCTTTCGTCCACTTCCATCGGTAATTTACTTGGAGCTATATTTTTATTCACCACATGATATGTGTTTTGCTTGGAGCGTCTTGTATTATTTGTGTCTTTGCTTGTTAGTCTACCACAATCATCCTTTCTGTACACACCTTTTGAGAGAGCCATGTATGAATTGAAATTTGTTAGAATACTCTATGTGCTTCACTTATATCTTTTGAGCTTGATAGTTTACTCTATGTGCTTCACTTATATCTTTTTGAGCGTGATAATTTTTGCTCTAGTGCTTCACTTAGATCTTTTAGAGCATGGTGGTGGTTTGTTTTAAAGAAACTTGATCTCTCATGCTTCACTTAGATTATTTTGAGAGTCGTTAATAGCATGGTAATTTGCTTAATGTTAATATACTTGGTATTCAAGATATGTGAAACTTTCTTTTTAGTGGGTTGAATACTAAGATAAGTTTGATGCTTGATAATTGTTTTGAGATATGGAGGTGATAATAGTATAGTCATGCTAGTTGAGTAGTTGTGAATTTGAGAAATACTTGTGTTTAAGTGAGCAAGTCCCGTAGCATGCACGTATGGTTAAAGTTGTGTAACAAATTTGAAGCATGAAGTGTACCTGGCCTGTGCATCCTTATGAGTGGCGGTCGGGGACGAGCGATGGTCTTTTCCTACCAATCTATCCCCCTAGGAGCATGCGCATAGTACTTGATTTTTGATGACTTCTAAATTTTTGCAATAAGTATATGAGTTCTTTTGACTAATGTTGAGTCCATGGATTATACGCACTTTTACCTTTCCGCCATTTGCTAGCCTCTTCAGTACCGTGCATTGCCCTTTCTCACATTGAGAGTTGGTGCAAACTTCGCCGGTGCATCCAAACCCCGTGATATGATACGCTCTTTCACACATAAACCTCCCTATATCTTCCTCAAAACAGCAACCATACCTACCTATCATGGCATTTCCATAGCCATTCCGAGATATATTGCCATGCAACTTCCACCATCATCATCATCATCATGACATGCTTTACTTTTGTCATATTGCCATTGCATGATCTTGTAGTTGACATCGTATTTGTGGCAAAGCCACCATGCATTATTTTTCATACATGTCACTCTTGATTCATTGCACCATCCCGGTACACCGCCGGAGGCATTCATATAGAGTCATATCTTGTTCTAGTATCGAGTTGTAATCATTATGTTGTAATCAATAGAAGTGTGATGATCATCATTATTAGAGCATTGCCCAATAAAAAAAGAGAAAGGCCAAAAAGAAAAAAAGAGAAAGGCCCAAAAAAAGAGAAAATAAAAAGGGCAATGCTACTATCTCTTTTTCCACACTTGTGCTTCAAAGTAGCACCTTGTTCTTCATGTAGTGAGTCTCATATATTGTGCTTCAAAGTAGCACCATGATTTTCATATAGTGAGTCTCATAAGTTGTCTTGTTCATACTAGTGTGAATTTTTCATTATAGAACTTGGCTTGTATATTCCAACAATGGGCTTCCTCAAAATGCCCTAGGTCTTCATGAGCAAGCAAGTTGGATGCACACCCACTAGTTTTCTTTTGTTGAGAATTCTTAGCTCTAGTGCATCCGTTGCATGGCAATCCCTACTCCTTGCATTAACATCAATTGATGGGCATATCCATAGCTCATTGATTAGCCTTGTTGATGTGAGACTTTCTCCTTTTTTGTCTTCTCCACACAATCCCCATCATCATATTCTATACCACCCATAGTGCTATGTCCATGGCTCGCGCTCATGTATTGCGTGAAGGTTGAAAAAGTTTGAGATTATTTGAGTATGGAACAATTGCTTGGCTTGTCATCGGGGGTATAGAAGTTGGGAACATCTTTGTGTGACGAAAATGAAGCATAGCCTAACTATATGATTTTGTAGGGATGAACTTCCTTTGGCCATGTTATTTTGAGATGACATAATTGTTTAATTAGTATGCTTGAAGTATTATCATTTTTATGTCAATATGAACTTTTGTCTTGAACCTTTCAGATCTGAATATTCATACCATGATTAGGAAGATTTACATTCAAATTATGCCAAAGTATCACTCCGCATCAAAAATTCTCTTTTTATCATTTACCTACTCGAGGACGAGCAGGAATTAAGCTTGGGGATGCCTGATACGTCTCCAACGTATCTATAATTTTTGATTGCTCCATGCTACTTTATCTACTATTTTGGACTATATTGGGCTTTATTTTCCACTTTTATATTATTTTTGGGACTAACCTATTAACCGGAGGCCCAGCCCAGAATTGTTGTTTTTTTGCCTATTTCAGTATTTCAAGGAAACAGAATATTAAATGGAGTCCAAACGGAATGAAACCTTCGGGAACGTGATCTTCGCACCGAACGTGATCCAGGAGACTTGGACCCTACTCCAAGAAGTTTCCGGGAAGGTCACGAGGGTGGAGGGCGCCCCCCTGGGCGCGCCCCCTGCCTCGTGGGCCCCTCGGAGCTCCACCGACGTGCTCCTTCCTCCTATATATACCTACGTACCCCCATTAGACCAAAGACGGAGCCAAAAACCTAATTCCACCGCCGCAACTTCTTGTATCCACGAGATCCCATCTTGGGGCCTGTTCCGGAGTTCCGCCGGAGAGGGCATCCATCACGGAGGGCTTCTACATCAACACCATAGCCCTTCCGATGAAGTGTGAGTAGTTTACTTCAGACCTTCGGGTCCATAGCTAGTAGCTAGATGGCTTCTTCTCTCTTTTTGGATCTCAATACAATGTTCTCCCCCTCTCTCGTGGAGATCTATTCAATGTAATCTTCTTTTTGTGGTGTGTTTGTTGAGACCGATGAATTGTGGGTTTATGATCCAACTTATCTATGAATAATATTTGAATCTTCTCTGAATTCTTTTATGTATGATTGAGTTATCTTTGCATGTCTCTTCGAATTATCCGTTTGGTTTGGCCAACTAGATGGGTAGTTCTTGCAATGGGAGAAGTGCTTAGCTTTGGGTTCAATCTTGCGGTGTGCTTACTCAGTGACAGAAAGAGTTGCAAGGCACGTATTGTATTGTTGCCATCGAGGATAACAAGATGGGGTATTTATCATATTGCATGAATTTATTCCTCTACATCATGTCATCTTGCTTAAGGCGTTACTCTGTTTTTAACTTAATACTCTAGATGCATGCTGGATAGCGGTCGATGAGTGGAGTAATAGTAGTAGATGCAGGCAGGAGTCGGTCTACTTGTCACGGACGTGATGCCTATATACATGATCATACCTAGATAACCTCATAACTATGCTCAATTCTATTAATTTCTCAACAGTAATTTGTTCACCCACCGTAGAATATCTATGCTCTTGAGAGAAGCCACTAGTGAAACTTATGGCCCCCGGGTCTATTCTCATGATATCAATCTCCATTACTTTATTTTACTTGTTTTGCTTTTACTTTTCACTTTGCATCTTTATACCAAAAATACCAAACATATTATCTCTATCAGATCTCACTAAGTGACCGTGAAGGGATTGACAACCCCTAAGCGTTGGTTGCGAGTTGCTACCATTTTGTGCAGGTACGAGGGACTTGCGCGTGACCTCCTACTGGATTGATACCTTGGTTCTCAAAAACTGAGGGAAATACTTACGCTACTGTGCTGCATCACCCCCTCTTCTTCGGGGAAAACCAACGCTAGCTCGAGACGTAGCATGTCACCTCGGGAATCCGCGAGTTGAGTGCCAAAACATATATCAAGTGAATCAATACGATACCCCATTGTCATCATGAGTATTCAATTGCAAGACATATATCAAGTGCTATCAAATCCATAAAAGTATTTAATCTGATAACAACAAAATCTCAAAGGGAAATGCTCAATTCATCACAACATGATAGAGAGGGGAAAACACCATATGATCTGACTATATTAACAAAGCCCGCGATACATCAAGATCGTGACATCTCAAGAACACGAGAGAGAGAGAGAGAGATTAAACAGATAGCTACTGGTAAAAACACTCAGCCCCGAGGGTGGACTACTCCCTCCTCATCATGGTGGCCGCCGGGATGATGAAGATGGCCACCGGAGATGGTTCCTCCCTCCGGCAGGGTGCCGGAAAGGGTCTAGATTGGTTTTCGGTGGCTACAAAGCCTTGCGGCGGTGAAACTTCTGATCTAGGTTAACCCCAAGGGTTTTTGGAATTTTTGTGAATTTATAAGGTAAAGATGGGTGCGGGAGGCCACCGAGGTGGACACGACCCGCCAGGGTGCGCCTGGGGGGTTGTGCCCCCCTCGAGGCACCCCTAGGTGCTTCTCCGGCCCATCCTGGGTGTTCTGGTCCAAAAAATCTCCAAAAAATTTCGTGGCGTTTGGACTCCATTTGATATTGATTTCCTGCGATGTAAAAAACAAGCAAAAAACTGCAACTGGCACTGGGTCAATAGGTTAGTCCCAAAAAATGATATAAAGTTGCTATAAAATGATTGTAAATCATCCAAGAATGATAATAAAATAGCATGAATATTTCATAAATTATAGATACATTGGAGACGTATCAGCATCCCCAAGCTTAATTCCTACTTGTCCTCGAGTAGGTAAATGATAAAAGAAATAATTTATGAAGTGTGAATGCTAGCAAAGTGCACAAGTTTTATCAATGATAATTTCAATCACTTCTCCTAGCATCATAACATCAATTCATTCTTATAAAAGTTCCCATGCTAAAGTAGCAACTAATTCACATGTTAAGGTTCAAACAATGAATTCTCTTGAAACTCAACAACCTATGTTCTTAGTCACCAAGCAATTGCAATTCAACTTATTCAACAGAGTCTAAGTAAGAGCTCCACATACCCAACCATCATATAGTCTTCTATGATTGTTAACACTCACCGTATACACATGAGCAAAACGTTTCAATCGGACACATAGAAAGATAGGGGCTTATAATTTCGCCTCCCAACGTATTCACCTCAAGGGTGATGTCAACAATAATAACGCACGCCACCCATATTCAACTGGACATATGTGCCTAGATCTTTCCTCACCAGATGATGCTTGCCAAAAGAGAAAAATAAAAAGGAATAGAGAGAAGAACTTGGACTCTTTGCATAGAAGTAAATACATAAAAGTAAAAGATAGGCCCTTCGCGGAGGGAAGCAGAGGTTGCCATGCACTTATTTATTTGTATGCTCAACCCCTTAGTGCAAAAGAACGTCATGCTATATTTCCCCTTATGATAGCAACCTTTATTATGAAGTCCACCCCTCAGTGTATTTGCATGTGAAAGTTCTCTTCCTTATACTAATTATTCGTGAATCGCTTGTATGACCAAATTTGTGATTGTCAAGCCTCAAAATATTTCACTTTATAAATGCAATGTGAAGCTACCACTGGGCATTATATGATTTCAACTTCGTGACATTCAATTTATTCAACAATTTACTCATATGATATAAGTGAAGCACAAGAGCAATTCCAAAGAAAAGAGCTTTGTTGACGGGATGTGAATGCCGCTCACTTAGCCTCCATGGCAACTATTTGAGGACTCTATTTTATTCAAAAACTTTCAGATATAAGTATTCTATTAAAACAGCAAGTAAAAAAATGTCATTCTAAGAATAGCACAACTCATGTGAAGAAGCAAAAACTTAGGCTCAACCGATAATTGTTGCAGAAGAAAGGTGGGATGCCTACCGGGGCATCACCAAGCTTAGATGCTTGAGACTTCTTGAATATTATCTTGGGATGCCTTGGGCATCCCCAAGCTTGAGCTTTTGTCTCTCCTTAATTCTTCTCATATAACGGTTTTCCTAAATCTCAAAAGCTTCATCCACACAAAACTCAACAAGAACTCATGAGATAAGTTAGTATAAACCAATGCAAAAACCTTATCATTCTCTACTATAGCAAATCACTAAAATTATTATTCAATATTGCATACTAAATGCCTCTACATATTTAATACTCCTATCCTCAAATAGAGTCATTAAACAAGCAAACATATCCAAACATAACTATCGTGGAATTGTCATGGCAGATGTCCTAGTGTGAGGACTTAGTCGTGAGGCCAACACATCTATGTTGTAGCTTGAGAGGGGTTGATCGGAATCGAGAGACGCAACGCAAGACAAGGATTTAGACAGATTCAGGCCGGGGGAAACATCATCCGGTAACAACCCTACATGTTGTTTGTGGCCAGGTCTCATTATCATCACGAGGGAGTCGTCGTAAACCGGCTCTCCTAGTTATGTCTAACCCCGAATATTCTTTCTCCCCTCTTGGGGTGCCTTGTCCCTCCTTATAAATGTTAAAGGGGCGTGTTACATGTAGAGTCCAACTCGGATTAAGACTTCAACTATTTTGACTTTTCTTCATGGGCTTCTTAACGTCTCGGGCTTCTTAACCCCAGGCGACTCTGTCTGCCGGGTTATAACTGTCTGTTGGGTTATGACTGCCTGCTGGGTTATAAGTGTCTGCCGGGTTGTGACTGCCTGCCGGGTAATCATCTGACTTAACATCTGCCGGGTTATCATCTGACTTAACAACTGTCGGGTTATCATCTGACCTAACACCCGTCGGGTTATCATCTGACTTAACACCTGCCGGGTTATCATCTGACTTAACATCTGCCGAGTTATCATCTAACTTAACACCTGCCAGGTTATCATCTGACTTAACACCTCCTGGGTTATCATCTGACTTAACACCTGCCGGTTTACCAAGTCCCAGCTGGGTTATAACTCCGGCCGGGTCATACCGCGGGGTATATCCCCGACATTAGCCCCGAGTTTAATTTGGATTTATCCATGTTGAACTGATCCTGATCATCCTTAAGTCCTTGTCATTTCCTTCTTCTAGAAAATCTGGGTCAACAGGACAGCTTCATAATCAATTTGCTGACATTGGTTTGTCATAGATAAATATTGTGAAAAATAATTCATTAAATTCAGCTCCCAATGCTTAACAAAAATATTGGTCCTTGAAATACTCATCTGATCTTCAGCCGGCTTAAGGATGTAGAATTTGCCGGTTTTCATTGTCAAAATTGCCGGTTTATTAATATTGATGGCACCGGGTAATAACTGTTTGTTAACATCAGCTTCGAAAAATATACCTCTTATATGCCTATCACTTGTAGCCCCCAAATCTTAAGAAGGTAACGTAGTAACAACTTAAGAATTGCTTCAATATGAACTGTGGTTGTTAATCATAAGCTTGAAGAAATCCAGGTTGTTCATCTCAATCACTAGTCAGAACTGAGTATTCCACATATGTAGGCCCCAAGTGCCGGGTTGTCATGCTTGCAGCAACCTGGGACTTGTAATTGCCTTATGCTCATAAAAACTTCAACCAGTGTAGCCCCCAAGGGACGGTCATTATGTAATAATGAGCAGGGACTTTATAGATATGATCATGTAAACTTTGAACAGCAACGTGTAGCCCCCAAGGGCCGGCTCAGTAAGATAATATTGAGCTGGGACTCTATATATACTTCATTAAGAATAACATCATATGATGTAACCCCCATCATGGGGCTTGAACAGATGTCCACAAGGTTGAGAGATTTGTGCTTTACCAACTGAGCAGTGGATCCTTCAATATAATGGATTAAGACTTGTGTACCTTAAATTGTTGACAGGAGAAATTGGTAGCCCCCAAGGGCCGGCTCACTACAATGTGATGAGTCGGGTCTTCAATAAGGTGATGAAAAAATGACTTTGCATTAGCCCCCAAGTGCCATGGTGCATGCTGGCAGTGGCATGGGACTTGCATATTTGATGTAATCTCAATTTGAATAATGTTGCCCCCAAGTGCTGGGTCATAAGCCTGCAGCGACTCGGGACTATTCCTTCCATTGTAGAATAAATCATATCCATCGATAAAATAATATCCATTGCGCTAAAGCGACTTTGAAAACCTCAATCATAATACTGGTTATTGATAACCATAGTAAAAATCCAGCCATATTGGATATTAAAGATTTGAATAATATACCCAATGATTTATAAGTGCATGATTCCAATGGCGCAATCCAAATATATACTAGCGACTTATAGTCGAAAGCCAGGCCAGGTTAATAAACACCGGATATCAGTTTACCTCTTACCGGTGACTTATAGTCAAAGGACAGGCCGGGTTAATAAACACAGGATAAATTATAATTATAAAGCATTATAAACCTAAAAAATCAAGAATGATTTAAATAGTCATAATTGTGGTGTTGCATCGATCAAGAGGGCTTAAGCTATGGTTCGGATACGTCCAAAACCCCCAAATAATCATCCTGGTGGCCTTATGCCGATCAAGAGGGTTTAAGCTTTGGTTCGAATACGACCAAAAACCCAAATGATTTACCTAGTCGCCTTATGCCGATCAAGAGGTGTAGCTATGGTTCGAATACGACCAAGACCCCAAGTGATTTCCCTGGTGGCCTTACGCTGATCAAGAGGTGTAGCTATGGTTCGAATACGACCAAGCCCCCAAGTGATTTCCCTGGTGGCCTTACGCCGAACAAGTGTAGCTATGGTTCGAATACGACCAAGCCCCCAAGTGATTTCCTTGGTGGCCTTACGCCGATCAAGAGGTGTAGCTATGGTTCAAATACGGCCAAGACCCCAAGTGATTTCCCTGGTGGCCTTATGCCAATCAAGAGGTGTAGCTATCGTTCGAATACGACCAAGCCCTCAAGTGATTATCCTAGTGGCCTTATGCCAATCAAGAGGTGTAGCTATGGTTCGAATACGACCAAGCCCCCAAGTGGTTATTGTGAGTTGTGCTCAAGGGGCACCTATGTTTGAGTTGTGCTTTTGCATCAGACTCTCTTTGGTCCCTTTAATTTTTCCTGAGAACTCAAACTTGCGAGAGATTATTCTTTTTGAACCGGAAATTCTTAAACCGGATATTGAGATCTTCAAAGTTTTTTGGGGGACAGCTTTCCCTTGAACCGGATTTTCAACTGGAATCTTTCCTCATGACTGGGAACTTCTTCATTGAGCCGAGATTTTGTGATTGTCATATACTTTTTAAGCCATAATTTTTCTGACGGCCTTTAAATTTTCATCAATATAACAGTAGCCTTCGGGACCGGGTTATCTGTCCCTTCAACGTCCTGGGGCACTTGAATTTGCTGAAACTGGCAAAACTTGCCGAGTCATATCATTGTAGCCCCTGAGTCTTAATACAACTCGAGGAGTTGGCTTGAGATTCTCCATATTTGATCGTCATGTACACCGGCATGTAGTTGAATAGCGAAACGCTATAAGCTGGAGGCAAGGTAGTGAGTTGATGATCTTGGCAACACTCATTGTATATCTTTAGCGTTAATAACGCAATATGAATCCACGGAAGGTTGAAGTCGACCATGGCAGGTTATAAATGATCCCATTGGAATTGTGTTAGTAACCCGGCCAGTGGGTCATCCACGCTGATTGTTGAAATTACCCAAACTGCAGTGGCAACGATTTGTACTCCAATTCATTGAGCCATCCGGTGGAGGCTGATAATATATTATGATCCGCTCCAGTTTTGTTGAAATAGACTGGGCCGTAGGAGCGGTATCTTGCGTGCGCTCATTAAGCAGCTCGTGCAGACGGGTGCAGCTCCGGTGTGTTGATGTAGACTAGACCGCAAGGGCGGCAGCGTAAGCGCTTCTCGGCGGTGAATAATTGTCCTGATGTACCTGGATGACAGATGATCTTCGTCTCTGCCATGAACATGGAACAAAAATATTTAAAGGGAGGATAATTGTTCTACGAGGAATCTAAAATACATTGAAGAATATAAATAAGGTGGATAGCACCTGATCTTTTCCTGGGACGTCGAACCAGTCATGTACCTCGTTGATTTTCCGACTGATCTGAATTTTACTGCCTTTTTTTCCAGCAGCAGGTCGATGAGGCCCCAGGCGGGTTAACAACGGAGGCAGTTTAAACGGGGGCAGTGGCTTGGGGACACACCCGCGGGGGTGACTCGAGGCATAGTGACTCATCAGGCGAACTAGGCCAGGGATACCGGTGGAGGAGTAGAAATGGCGGTTTAGCAGGGTCGGCGACAGCAGAGGAGTAGCGACTCGAGCATGACTGGTGGGCAAGCAAGCCGGCGACTCGAAAACGGTTGCTCTGTGAAGCCAGCCTGAGGTAGAGTAAAGCGGGTCACGGCCACGGCGGAAGTGGGTTGACCCGGGGCGGTTTAAAAAACCCGTGGCCGCGTCGGTTTAGTGGCGCAGCGGCATGTAGTGGAGCATGGCGATAGGCAACCTCTGTGACTTGCAGCAGAGGCGAGGAGACCCGGCGGCTGTTGATGATTGAATCGGCCCTGACGGCGGGAGCGGCGATTCGCATGTGAGGCGGAGCCCTTGGCGACTCATGGCAGTAGTTGGGCAGGCGGGGTCACGGCAGCTGCGAATCGACCGGGCCTCTCGAGGTGAAGGGCGGAGGCGAAACAGTGCTTGAGGTGCGCTATGCTCGACGGCAGCGGGGCTGAGGAGGCAGAGCTAAACCGGCAGGTCACTCGGTGGCGGTTCACTCACGAGACAGCGACGATTTGCAGGGGCACAGGGTCAGCGGCTGCAGTTGAATTAGTCAATGGTTGATTTGTTCCTGGCCATAGCGAGGTGACTCACCAGCGACAGCGGTTTTGCGGAAACCGCGACAGAAGCAACGCCGTTCCATCACGGGTTACCGTAGGCCACAGAGGCGATTGACAGTAAGCCAGCAGAGACAAAGCGAGGCCATGGCGGCTCAGCTTTGGCGCAGCTGAAGAAGATAGGCGGGCGCTGGAAGACGGCCACATCCGGCTGCGGCGGCGAGATGTCCACGCAACGGCGGCTCGATCATCAATGGCTGCTGTTGTTATAGCTGGCCGGCTCACGGCTATAGTGATCCTGGCAACGGAGGCTCAGAGGTAAGGCCTGTCGTGGTTCTAAGTCTGACAGTGATGTAGGGGGGTAAGTATGGAGAGGCTAGATCTTAGCTATGCAGGAGCTGTAAGCACACGAAGATGTACGAGTTCAGGCCCTTCTCGGAGGAAGTAATAGCCCTACGTCTCGGAGCCCAGAGGCGGTCGACTGGATTATGTGTGTATGAATTACAGGGGTGCAAACCCTTGATACTGAGGAGGGGGTGGCTTATATAGAGTTCACCAGCCCTCTCCTGCCCTCAGTAATGCAGGGTTTAAGGTACATTAAGGTTGGGCATTACTGGTAACGCCTCTAATAAAGTGCTATAATGACCATAAAGGCTACTTAATGACCGACTGTTTGCCTGCGGAGTGACTTTAGATCTCCTGGCAGTCGAGTGGTTGGCTTCGTGGTCGAGTGATAGCTTCCTGGTCGAGTGTCTTGAACCCGTCGAGTGGGTATCTTTAAGTAGATTGAAAGGTGACTTCTTCTATGGATGTCCTTGGGTAGGGCTCTTAGGACAGGTCTGTGCCCCTACCCTAGGTACATGGCTTCATCATTAGCCCCCGAATGGACCGAGGTTAGAGTGGGGAAAGAGTTGGTGACCTTTCCGACAGGTTCTTTGTGCCACGTGAGTGCCTTGTTTTGGATCAATCGCCACGGATGACGTCATCAACCTCTTTCAGTCGCCTTGATCCATTCCAAGTCTTTCGTCGAGTGAGTTTCCTTGCTTGTGGAGTTCCGAATGACGATGTGAAAGGGATCTTCTGTCTGACAAATTGTTCTGCAACCCGCGGATTTCGTGGGGTTTGAATTTCGGGAAGCACGCGGGACGGGAGCGGCCGCAGTAATCAGGCGTGATAAGGCGGAAACTCCTCGATCCCCGCGCCACCTTTTTCGCCACGTACCGCACGCGCGTCTGCTGCGGGATTTGACGGGATAGCCTGGGCCTATCGGTCAGCCACTCGGGAGCGGCCTCTTATAAGCCACCGGCTCGGGGATTCCAAACAGTGTGCTTTCTCTTTCCCTTCTCCCTTCGCGAAGTTCTCCGCCACCTCCGCTCTCACCCTAGCGCCACAGGCCCGTTCGAGCTTTGCCGGCGACGATGGTGAAGGACAAGACGTCCGCTCTGGAGCGTGCGAGGAAGGCGGCGGCGCAGGGGAAACGGAAGAGGTCCGCTCGGGGCGGATCTTCCTCAAGGACTTCTCTGCCCAGAGGCTGGATCCAGGGCAACTGGATGCCGATGGTGATTCGGCAGGAAGATCTCGACGATATGGTTGAGGGGGGAGTCATCCCTTATGAAGCTGCGCGTCTCTCGGGGAGAGAAGTCGAGCACCAACCTCTTGATGGTGAGTGTGTGCTCCTCGCCACCCATATCGATCGCGGGTTTTCTCTGCCTCCTCATCCTTTTTTCCGGAGCTTCCTGAACTTCTTTGGAGCGCAGCTCCATCACTTCACTCCCAACTCTATCGTGTATCTAGCTGCTTTCATTTCCTTGTGTGAGGGTTTCTTGGGTTGCCGCCCCCATTGGGGACTCTTTAAGCACATCTTCACTTGTTGTTCCCAATCGGTCAAAAAGGCCAAGTCGAGTGACGAAAGGACGCAGGTGATCCAGTTGTGCGGGGGTCTGGCGATCCAGACGAGGGGAAAAAACTGTTTTCCATCCATCACTTTCCGTGAGTCGGTCTGTGGTTGGCAGGCGACCTGGTTTTACTGCAAAGACCAGGCGACTCCAGGACAGTCGACTGGGCTTCCCCCTTTCTCTCTGGAACGAGCTAAAAAATCTGCTTCTCTGAAAGTGACGCCGGAAGAAAAGGCCCAAGTCAAAGTGTTGGTTGGTCGATTGGTTCAGCTTGTCCGCGACGGCGTGACTGGCATGGACTTGCTGGAGGTCTTCCTTCAGAGGCGCATCCAACCGCTCCAGGCTCGCGACCACCCGATGTGGCTGTACTCGGGTCTTGAAGACACCACTCGGATCCACCCGGAGGAGGTCACCGATGAGATGTTAGAAGGATGGCTGTCAAGCATCACAGGGAACAAAGACAACCCCCGAGGAGCCAGGAGGGTTCCTCCACTCGACAATACATACGAAGTGGACCAGGTCTGACCTTATGTTCCTGACTGAGATCTTGTTTTCTTCATTGGTCTTATTTGAATTGGTAGATTGACTTTGATCTTGTTTGTTGTTTTCCAGGAAACTACTGAGATGTACTCGACACCCAACGGGGTGCAGGAGCCGACTGAGGAAGGGGAGGCGAGCGGCGGTGAGAGTGGAGATGAACAAGCCGAGTGGGAATCCGATGGCGAAGGAGAGGGAGACGACGACACCGACTCCAGCGAAGAGGAGGAGGAAGAAGTTGAACCCCCTCGCTCGAAGAGGCGATCCAAGCTTACACACGAGCCGGCGCGGGAACGTGGTAAGTCGACTGCTCTTGTTGGGCAGTCGACGAAATGCCCTCGGACCTCTTCTCCTCCGCCGGCCGAAAAGGCTCCCAAGCACCCACGCGCGACGCCGTCCAAGCCACCTAAGGCTCTGCCCAAGATGAAGATGACCGTCCCCACCATTTTCTGGGTAATAATAGAACTTGTTCTCCTTTGTCGACCGTGGACAGATCCTTGGTCGATTCATTGAGTCAACTGACTGATTTTCGAGATTTGCAGCGCTGCTACTTCTGAGCTCTCAGCCAAGGATGACGATCAAGAGATGGAGGATGCTGTTACCTCCAACCCTGGTACGATTACCGATGTTCTACCTTGAGTCGACTGGATATTTATTGCAACCCTGGTCGATTGAATTTTCTTTTGTAGCTCCTCCTCATGTTATTAGCCTTCCGGATGACGACGACGTCGTGCCGCTGAGAGTGAGAAGGAACAGGCGGGCGTTGGCTGGTAAGACCCCCCAATCTGCTCCGGCGTCTGAGGCCGTAGCTCGGGATGGCGGTGACACCACTCGGGCTTCTGTGACTTTCGCCGTTCCTCTGACGAGCGTGCGGCCTTTGGCGTCGACCGCAAATCCTCCTTCGCTTTTTGCCGCATACCCCGCCCCTGAGGACCAAGCGAGTGCCGCGAAAGAGGCTATACGTCAGGTGGGGATCATGATGGAACAAGTGAAAGTGGTTCGGGAGGCCAGCCAAGCAGCCTATGACGCAAGTTTGGCTCTTCAGGGCAACGTCCAGGTCAGTCGACTCAACACTTGGTCTGTTACGATATGCTGTTTAGAAGAATCTCTTTTCCGAAGATCTTTACATCTGTACACCCACTGGGTGTGTCTGCCAATTCTTGGACGAGTGGGGGCATGCTGAGTGCACCCACTGGGTGTAGTCCCCGAGACTACGGTGGACTGCTAGCAGTCGACTGTAGTCTTTACATTGTGTTGCTGTAGTTGTACTTCTTCACTCGGTCTGGTTAGGCCGTGCCAAATGGAACTGTATCCGGTCGACTGCTGGTAGTCGACTTTTTCTCTCTTTTTTTTCAAAAACCAGTGGGGGCACGCTGAGTGCACCCACTGGGTGTAGTCCCCGAGACTACTGTTGAATGTTTTTTGATTCGGCTGTAGTCTTAGAAACGCCATCATTGTCTCTTAGTTACTCGGAAGCAACTTATCCTGGACGTCTGTCGACTGATTTTTGTTTTGCATAAATCCTGCGAACTTGTAGCTCGCTATACTCAGTTGGAGAATAAGCAGATCCAGCTCAACCTTGACTTGAAACTTGCTCAAGAGAACTTGAAGAAGGTGCAAGAAGAAGCAAAAGGTATGGCTGGTGAGGTTCTCCATTCTTGACGAGTGACTTTTCTTTCCTGTCCATTCTTGATGTTGATTTCACTCGACGTGTTGCAGATAAACTGGAGGAAGCTCTGAAGAAGAAGGATCAAGATCTTGCAGAGGCACACAAGGAGGCTTTGAGCAAAACAAAGCTTGCTGGAGAAAAGCTGGCTTCGGTCGATACTCTTGAAAAGGAAAAATCCAGGCTCAAAAGCGCTCTCGACGTGGCTAATCAAGAGGCCAGCCATCTGAAGAAAGACAAGATGACTCTGAGTGACCAGGCAGGTGAGCTGGCGGGGCAGAGGAACGATCTGGAGGTTTATCTTGGTGGACTCGCCAAGAAGCTGTTCGTCATGCTCAAGGGTAATTACTCCGGTCTGACTGACTTGCAGTTACCAAACCCGCGTAGAGCCACTGACTTATCCTTGAATTGTGTTTACATAATTCTGCCAGAACTTCGAAGAGGACACCAGTCGAGTGGAGATAGGCTTGGACCCTGCTAACTCTCTTGTGAAGGACGAGGCTGCAATGAATGTGCTCCGTCTGGAGTCTCGTATTGCCAGCGTGGTTGACTATCTGGCTCGGCTGAAGGTTGCAGTGTCGCGGATCGACACGTCTCTCTGGCCCAGGGCGGTGCTTTCAAATGATCTCGAGTCTCTGATGACTCGACTGAACGACGTTCCTGGTCGAGTGACGGATTGGAAGAAATCCTCCGCAAGGTGTGGTGCCGATGTCGCTTTGTCCCTCGTCTGCGTCCACTGCAAGGAGGTGCGAGAGGAGAAGCCGGCCGCCATCCAAGTTGCCAACACTAGGAAGCTTAACTTTCAACACTTCATGGAAACTTTCATTGTTGCTGCCACCCGTATTGCAGACGGGATCGACTTGGACGAGTTCGTTGCCCCTTCCAGTCCTCCGCCGGAGGAGTAAAAAACTTTTATGCTTCACCTTAAATTTGCCTCGGAATGCCGAGTGGATTCTGTAACCGTTAAACGCTGTCGAGCCGAGGGCTCGAGTACTTTGGTCTGAGGTCTTGGACCTTTGGGTTTTATCCGAACTTGATGTATCGTTGAATATCTTCGGGAATTATCTGTCGAGTGGAACTTGGTCTTCACTCGAAATAACTTCGCATTTGTGGTGCAGCTCCGAAGGAAAAGGTAACAGTCGATTCGCATCTTGCCGTCCTTGTGGATTGGGACGTGTTCCGAACTTAGGCGAGCACTGGGCTGCAGCTAAGCCTCCGAATGGGAGGTTTGCTCTCCACTCGGCAGGATTTTTGAACACTTAGGCGAGCGCTGGGCTGCAGCTAAGCCTCCGAATGGGAGGTTTGCTCTCCACTCAGTAGGATTTTTGAACACTTAGGCGAGCGCTGGGCGGCAGCTAAGCCTCCGAATGGGTGGTTTGCTGTCCACTCGGTAGGATTTTTGAACACTTAGGCGAGCACTGAGCTGCAGCTAAGCCTTCGAGTGGGAGGTTTGCTCTCCACTCGATAGGATTTTTATATACTTAGGCAAGTACTTGGACTGCAGCTAAGCCCCCGAGTGGGAGGTTTGCTCTCCACTCGGTAGGATTTTTATATACTTAGGCGAGTACTTGGACTGCAGCTAAGCCCCCGAGTGGGAGGTTTGCTCTCCACTCGGTAGGATTTTTATATACTTAGGCGAGTACTTGGACTGCAGCTAAGCCTCCGAGTGGGAGGTTTGCTCTCCACTCGGTAGGATTTTCAAACACTTAGGCGAGCACTGGGCTGCAGCTAAGCCCCTTAGTGGGAGTCTGGCTCACCACTCGGTAGGATTTTCAAACACTTAGGCGAGCACTGGGTTGCAGCTAAGCCCCCGAGTGGGAGTCTGGCTCACCACTCGGTAGGATTTTCAAACACTTAGGCGAGCACTGGGCTACAGCTAAGCCCCCGAGTGGGAGTCTGGCTCACCACTCGGTAGTATTTTCAAACACTTAGGCGAGCACTGGGCTGCAGCTAAGCCCCCGAGTGGGAGTCTGGCTCACCACTCGGTAGGATTTTCAAACACTTAGGCGAGCACTGGGCTGCAGCTAAGCCTCCGAGTGGGAGGTTTGCTCTCCACTCGGTAGGATTTTTATATACTTAGGCGAGTACTTGGACTGCAGCTAAGCCTCTGAGTGGGAGTCTGGCTCACCACTCGGTAGGATTTTCAAATACTTAGGCGAGCACTGGGCTGTAGCTAAGCCCCCGAGTGGGAGTCTGGCTCACCACTCGGTAGGATTTTCAAACACTTAGGCGAGCACTGGGCTGCAGCTAAGCCTCCGAGTGGGAGGTTTGCTCTCCACTCGGTAGGATTTTTATATACTTAGGCGAGCACTGGGCTGCAGCTAAGCCCCCGAGTGGGAGGTTTGCTCTCCACTCGGTAGGATTTTTATATACTTAGGCGAGTACTTGGACTCCAGCTAAGCCTCCGAGTGGGAGTCTGGCTCACCACTCGGTAGGATTTTCAAATACTTAGGTGAGCACTGGGCTGCAGCTAAGCCCCTGAGTGGGAGTCTGGCTCACCACTCGGTAGGATTTTTTTGCAAACTTAGGCGAAACGGATTCGCAGCTAAGCCACCCACTGGGGGATTTCGTACGCAAACAACAGTGACAGCAATTACAGGAAGAACTAGGACACTCTTGTCTTTGATAAAAATAAACTACAGAAGTTTTCCTTATTACATCTCATCCGAGTGAGAATTCAAGTGTAAAATGGGCGGAGTAGTTCCGCATTCCAAGCTCGTGGCTCGTTGATCCGGCGATCAAAGTTGTAGAGATGATATGCTCCATTGTGGAGGACTCTGGTAACGATGAAGGGGCCTTCCCAAGTAGGAGCAAGTTTGTGTGGTTTCTGTTGATCCACTCGGAGGACCAAATCTCCTTCTTGGAAGGCTCGGCTCTTCACATTTCTGGCATGGAATCGACGCAAGTCTTGCTGATAGATGGTCGATCTGATCATAGCCATTTCCCTCTCCTCCTCTAGGAGGTCGACTGCGTCTTGCCGGGCTTGCTCTACTTCGTCTTCGTTATAAAGCTCGACTCTGGGGGCATTGTGAAGTAGATCACTCGGCAGGACGGCTTCGGCTCCGTAAACCAGAAAGAATGGCATTCTTCCAGTCGACCGGTTCGGGGTGGTCCTCAATCCCCACAAAACTGACGGAAGCTCGTCGACCCAAGCGCCTGTTGCGTGCTTGAGATCACGCATCAGTCGAGGCTTCAGTCCTTTGAGAATCAGACCATTTGCTCTTTCAGCTTGTCCATTCGACTAGGGATGCGCGACCGACGCGTAGTCGACTCGTGTGCCTTGAGAGGCGCAAAAAGCTCTGAACTTGTCTGAATCGAAGTTTGACCCATTGTCAGTGATGATGCTATGCGGGACTCCATATCTGAATATCAACTCTCTGATGAAACTGATAGCAGTGCTAGCATCAAGATTTTTGATAGGCTTGGCTTCAATCCATTTGGTGAACTTGTCGACTGCCACAAGCACATGTGTGAATCCGCTCCTGCCTGTTCTCAGTGGACCAACCATGTCCAGTCCCCAAACAGCGAAGGGCCAAACGAGTGGAATGGTCCTCAGAGCTGATGCTGGCTTGTGCGACATGTTGGAGTAGAACTGGCAGTCTTCACACTTGTCGACTATCTCTTTCGCCATTTCGTTTGCCCTGGGCCAGTAAAAACCCGCTCGGTATGCTTTGGCCACAATGGTCCGAGAGGACGCATGGTGACCACAGGTCCCCGAGTGGATATCATCAAGGATTATCTGACCTTCTTCTGGCGTTATGCACTTCTGACCGATTCCAGTTGCGCTTTCTCTATACAACTGTCCTTTTATGACTGTGAAAGCTTTAGATCGACGGACGATCTGTCGAGGTTCTTCTTCGTCCTCTAGAAGTTCTTTCCTCAAATATATGTGATGTATGGTATCGTCCAGTCAGGAGTGATTGCCAAGACCTCCATGACTAGGTCGACCACAACAGGAATTTCGACTTCAGTCGGATCTGTGGCACTTTTCGGTTGCGGGGCTTCTTCTGTAAAAGGATCCTCCTGGACTGACGGCGAGCGGATGTGCTCCAAAAACACATTGCTGGGAATGGCTTCTCTCTTAGAGCCTATCTTTGCCAGATCATCAGCTACTTGATTTTTCAGTCGGGGGATGTGATGAAGCTCTAACCCCTCGAATTTCTTTTCTAGCTTTCTTACTGCGTTGCAGTAGCCAGTCATACTTTTGACGTCCCACTCCTTCATCACCTGATTAACCACCAAATCTGAGTCACCATAGACCATGAGGCGCCGAACGCCGAGTGAAATGGCCATGCACAACCCATACAAGAGTGCTTCATATTCTGCTTCATTATTGGAGGAATCGAAGTGAATCTGGAGAACATATCTGAGCTTATCTCCTCGGGGGGAGACCAATACTACCCCAGCACCGGAACCATTCAGCATCTTAGATCCATCGAAGAACATGGTCCAATGCTCCGAGTGAACTTGAGTCGGAAGCTGCTGTTCAATCCACTCGGCGACGAAATCTGCAATTGCTTGGGACTTGATAGCCTTCTTTGCTTCAAACTTGATATCTAGGGGAAGGAGTTCAATCGCCCACTTCGCCACTCGACCGGTTGCATCTCTATTGTGCAAAATCTCTGACAGTGGAGCGTCGCTGACGACTGTAATGGAATGGTCAGAGAAATAGTGTGCAACCTTCTTCATGGTCATGTAAATCCCATATACAAGCTTCTGGTAATGGGCATATCTTTGCTTCGAAGGAGTCAAAACTTCAGACACATAATATACTGGGCGCTGAACTCTGAAGGCCTTTCCTTCTTCTTCCCGCTCGACCGTAAGTACTGTACCGACAACTTGTCCCGTGGCCGCAATGTAAAGCAGCAGAGGCCCTTTACTGATTGGGGCAGCAAGCACCGGCTGGGTGGAGAGCAGAGCTTTGAGCTCTGCAAATGCTGCATCAGCTTCTGGAGTCCACTCGAA
Organism: Triticum monococcum; assembly: GCA_034509565.1. Classification (NCBI taxonomy): domain Eukaryota; kingdom Viridiplantae; phylum Streptophyta; class Magnoliopsida; order Poales; family Poaceae; genus Triticum; species Triticum monococcum. The sequence continues at coordinate 253,385,867 of CM067845.1, forward strand.
CTTGTCAGACTTCTTCATCAGTCGGTAAAGAGGTAATGCCTTTTCACCGAGACGAGAAATGAATCGACTTAGAGCGGCCAAGCAACCTGTAAGCTTCTGGACATCGTGCACACACACAGGGCGCTTCATCCGGAGTATGGTGCCAACTTTCTCGGGATTGGCGTCGATTCCTCGTTCGGAAACGAGAAAACCGAGTAACTTTCCACCTGGAACTCCGAATGCGCACTTTGATGGATTGAGCTTGATATCATATCTCCTGAGGTTAGCAAAGGTTTCGGCAAGGTCAGTCAGCAGGTCGGAACCTTTCCGTGACTTAACCACAATATCATCCATGTACGCTTCCATGTTCTGAGTGATCTGAGTGAGGAAACACTTCTGAATCATCCTCATGAACGTGGCTCCAGCATTCTTGAGGCCGAAGGGCATGGTGACATAACAAAATCACCCGAATGGGGTGATGAAAGCCGTTTTGATCTCGTCGGGTCCATACAGACGGATCTGATGGTACCCTGAATAAGCGTCTAGAAAAGACAAACGCTCACACCCCGCGGTCGAGTCGACTATCTGGTCGATGCGGGGGAGAGGGAAATGATCTTTCGGGCAGGCCCGATTGATATGTTTAAAGTCAATGCACATGCGAAGTGACTTGTTCTTCTTGGGGACCATGACAACATTGGCGAGCCACTCGGAGTGGTAAATCTCTCGGATGAACTCCGCTGCTAAGAGCCGAGCCACCTCCTCGCCAATAGCTTTCCTCTTCTGGACGGCGGACCGTCGAAGATGTTCTTTCACAGGCTTGAACTTCGGGTCGACTCGTAGACGGTGCTCAGCCAGCCCCCTAGGAACTCTAGGCATGTCAGAAGGCTTCCATGCGAAGATGTCCCAGTTTTCACGGAGGAACTGGATGAGCGCTTCTTCCTATTTGGAGTCGAGCGTCATTGAGATGTGAGTCGGAGCAGCATTGGGGTCGGTCGGGTGAATGTGAACTGGCTTAGTTTCACCGGACGACTGAAAAGCTGATTCTGAAGCTGGCTTTTTGGCTCGCAGCAATTCACTCGGATCAGCAGTCTTCTGGTACTCTTGCAGCTCGACTACTGACATCTAAGCATCAGCGATCTTTGATCCTTTTTGAAAACACTCCTTTGCTTTCTTCCGATTGCCTGTAACGGTGATCACACCTCTGGGGCCGGGCATCTTCAACTTGAGATACACATAGCACGGTCAAGCCATGAAGTGTGCATAAGCTGGCCGGCCCAGAATAGCATGATAAGCACTTTGGAAGTCCACAACCTCAAATGTCAACTTTTCCTTGCGGTAATTCTTTGAATCACCAAAAACCACATCGAGAGCAATCTGGCCGAGTGACTCGGCTTTCTTTCCAGGAATGACTCCATGGAAACTCATGTGCTGGCACTGAGCCTGGACATGGGAATGCCCATCCCTTTCAGCGTTTCCGCATACAGTATGTTCAGGCCGCTGCCACCATCCATCAAGACTTTGGTCAGTCGAGTGCCTTCGACAACTGGGTCGACCACCAGAGCTTGCCTCCCAGTGGTGGCAATGTGCGCAGGGTGATCGGACTGGTCGAACGTGATGGTAGTCTGAGACCACTTCAGGTAGTTGGTTGTTGCCGGGGCAACCATATTCACTTCACGGTTAATGACTTTCAGTCGACTTTTGCTTTCGACATCAGCAAAAATCATCAAGGTGGGATTTACATGGGGGTACCCGTCGTCACTATCTTCCTTATCCTCAACCTTGTCCGACTCCTTTTCCTTGTCTTTGGACTGCTTGCCCTGGAACTGTTGGATCAGGAGCCGACACTGTCGAGTGGTATGCTTTGGGTAAATGAGTTTACCCTCCTCGTCTTTCTTGGTGTGAATGTGACATGGCAGATCCAAAACATCATTTCCGTCCTGATCTTTTACTTTCTTGGGGTTCCAGGGCCCCTTGGTTTTCCCTTGAATTTCCCCTGGGTTACGGCCAGGGCCGCCCCAGGAGCGGCTGGCTCGGCCTTCCGCTTCTGCTTCTGACTGGAATTGCCTCCGGTTTCCTGGGCGACTGCTTTCTGCTTGCCACTCCGGAGTCGATCTTCATCTTCTCTGTTAGCGTATTTGGTGGCAATTTCCATCATCCGATTCAAAGACATTTCTCTGGTCGGACCGAACATCAGGTTCAACTCTTTGTTCTTGACGCCTTCTTTAAAGGCACAAACTGCTTGGTGATCTGGTACATTCTCAACTGTGTGATGCAAAGTGATCCACCTCTGGATGTAATCCCTCAGAGTTTCACTCGGTTTCTGCACGCAAGACCGCAACTCCGTAAGGCCTGCCGGTCGCTTGCATGTTCCTTCAAAGGTCGTGACAAACACTCGAGAGAGATCCTCCCAAGTGTAGATGCTGCTAGGTGCTAACTGATTCAGCCACGCTCTGGCTAAGCCCTCTAACAGGAGAGGCAAATGCTTCATAGCCACCTCATCATCGCCGCCGCCAATCTGGACAGCCACTCAGTAGTCTTCGAGCCAAGTGTTAGGCTTAGACTCGCCGGTGAACTTGCTGACTCCAGTTGCCAATCGGAAGTTGGGAGGAATCACTACGGCCCTTATGGCTCGACTGAAACACTCTGGCCCTGAAACATGTACCCTGCTGCTGGTAGGGGCATCTCTGTCATGTCCTTCTCGGTGAGCCCTGTTCCTGTCGACCAAACCTTGAACGAGGATGTATCTCGCATCAAAGCCTGGTTCCCTGGGGTCGACTGGGATCCTCCGCCCAACACTATGAGGGCATCTGTCATCCTGCTGTCGAGGCGCATACGACCCACTCCTCGGGGGAGGGGTTGGCACTCGACGTCGATCATCACGATCGAATCGGTGATCATACTGTTCGTTTCTTCTATACTGATCTGGTCGGTCTCCACGTCCCTCACGCATCGGGGGCGATCTTGGCTGTGAGCCGACTGCACTGTATCCGCTGCAACAGATCGACTGTGGATCCTATTCCGCGACTGAGAGATAGCGGAATTCTGGTTTCCCGCTGCTCGGAGCAACGCTCTGATTCTGCTATTCGGGCCGCGGCTGCCAAATTCTGGACGGGAGTTCGATATACCTGCGTAGGCGAGAAGAGCTGACGTCGACTGGACTCGGGAGCCCGCCGACGCGCTTGCTCGTCGAGTGCTCGCTGGAGATTCTCCAGTCGAGTGCGCTCGGCCAAGTTAGCCAAGCGCGCTTCCTCTAAGGCTCGGGCCTTGGGGGTTTCTCCAACGATAGGAGTATGGAGTGCATCCATGTTCCGGCGGCGAAGCTCCTCTCACTGCAGCGACGTGGGAGGCTCAGGGAGATATTCTTCGTGGGGATGCGACGGGTCGCCCCCACCTGCCCCTCCGTCGGTATGAGTAAAACCGGGAGGGCTGCGTGTCCCATCAATTGCCAGGACCTTCGCCGCAGGATCACTGCTGTCGCACTCGGATGCGGTCTCTGCGGAGCCAGTCGACAGGTCGAACAGGCCGTAGAGAGATTCGTCGGGCTCGATTGTCGCGACTTGTGGGGTGGCCGATTGGCGAGCCACCGCATGCCTCACCCACCTCTGAAGTCTCGATCGACCAGAGCGCTTGTGCTGGCGAGAGACGAGGCGGGGAGATGACACGGGAGCCGACCGATACTGGGTCGACGGCTACCGCAGCAGGACGCCGCGAACACATGCCCGAAAGTGCGTCGTCCCACGGACGGGGAGCACGTCGATGTCGAGCGGAGCCTCTTGAAGCCAGGCGGAGTCGTCGGCGATGAACGTGAGCGCGCCGAGACGGATCTCGCGGCCCTCCACCAAAACTCCGCATGAAACCATGATCAAGGAGATCGGAAAATTGCAACTCCTACAATCAAGCGCTAAGATTCCGGCCCCACGGTGGGCGCCAACTGTCGTGGTTCTAAGTCTGACGGTGATGTAGGGGGGTAAGTATGGAGAGGCTAGATCTTAGCTATGCAGGAGCTGTAAGCACACGAAGATGTACGAGTTAAGCCCCTTCTCGGAGGAAGTAATAGCCCTACGTCTCGGAACCCGGAGGCGGTCGACTGGATTATGTGTGTATGAATTACAAGGGTGTGAACCCTTGATACTGAGGAGGGGGTGGCTTATATAGAGTTCGCCAGCCCTCTCCTGCCCTCAGTAATGCAGGGTTTAAGGTACATTAAGGTTGGGCGTTACTAGTAACGCCTCTAATAAAGTGCTATAATGACCATAAAGGCTACTTAATGACCGACCATTTTCCTGCGGAGTGACTTTAGATCTCCTGGCAGTCGAGTGGTTGGCTTCGTGGTCGAGTGATAGCTTCCTGGTCGAGTGTCTTGAACCCGTCGAGTGGGTATCTTTAAGTAGATTGAAAGGTGACTTCTTCTATGGATGTCCTTGGGTAGGGCTCTTAGGACAGGTCCGTGCCCCTACCCTAGGTACATGGCTTCATCAAGGCCGCGGTGTTGTGAAGTAGGTCGGTGACTCGAGGAACGAGACCAAAATGGGCACAACCACGGCTCCGCGCGCCGGTGTTGGTGGCTCAGGCACGACCTGCTGACTTAAAACGGCCGGCGGAGGTAGTGGGTGGTTCAAGAACTGCCGGTTCGGAGGCGGAGTCGAGCGGCGGGAGGGCGGCTCGAGACGAGGCCGGGCATGGCTCGGTGTTGATCCCGAGCGAGGGACGGCCTGAGGCGGCAGGGCCGGCTCAACCCGGCGGCGGAGGCGCCCGCGAAGCGAGGTCGCAGCGGAGGTTGCTTCCAAGTCGTAACCGGTTGAATAGACCGGGTCGTGGCCTGTTTCTCTCTTTTTTATTTTTTTAATAGTAATTTTCCCTTGAAGATCTGAGTACTGGCACTAGCGGCTAATACCCTGGCGATTTGATGTGATGGCTTGTCTTCACCTTGGCTTCCGTCCAACATGTGAGAAGTACTAGTTGAATTAGTACTTTGACTTTAAGCGGTGATTTGGCTCTTCCCGTGAGGACGTAAGTAGCTCGTCAAATTGTTTGCTTCCCAAACCTTGAGATTTTGAAGCGAACCTGCATACATTAGTTGCTCGGATGCAATCTGCTTTACGCGTAGTTTTTTCATCTTGTCCTAAAACGGAGATAGGGTTTTTAGTAACCTGGCGGCGGCGTCTGAGGTGTTGCCACTAAAAAATTCCTCTGTTCCAGCTTCTGACGACGGTGTAGCGAAAATAGATCCGGTTCAACGGATCGCGTGGTCGCAGCAGCACGCAACACACAACCCTCGTCATCTTTATCCCAGGTAGCGATCAACAGCTACCAGTTGATACACTCAAGGCTTTGAAAACTGATAGGTACAGTAGTAATGCACACATGCCGGATCAGACTAATGCTTGGAATATAGTAATCAGACCCAGCGGCGGATTGTGAAAATCCTTACAAGCTCGGTGAACTGGTAGTATGTTGACTTCAGAGGAAAAGCTTCAGTCCATCTCGGCGAATCAAAAGTGATCAAATAACCCGCCGGACAATAGCTACGAAGAGACCGTAACCCTCACTACTTTTGACTTTGGACAAATCTTGTATTTTGTTGCTCTGACTGCTTGATATTGAGACAATGTAACTCCTTCATTTATGACTCTTCTTCATCTCGAAAAATTGCGAACTTCTCGAACCCTAGAAAAGATCCCTCCAAGAACTCAACACCACCGTGCGTATGCCCCACGGTGGGCGCCAACTGTCATGGAATTGTCACGGCAGATGTCCTAGGGTGATTACTTAGTCGTGAGGCGAACGCATCTATGTGGTAGCTTGAGAAGGGTTGATTGGAATCGAGAGACGCAACGCAAGACAAGGATTTAGACAGCTTCGGGCCCTGGGAAACATCATCCAATAAACCTACATGCTGTTTGTGGCTAGGTCTCATTATCATCACGAGGGAGTCGCCGTAAACCGGCTCTCCTAGTTATGTCTAACCCTTAAGAATCTTTCTCCCCTATTGGGGTGCCCTGCCCCTCCTTATATATGTTAAAGGGGCGGGTTACATGTAGAGTCCAACTCGGATTAAGACTTCAACTATTTTGACTTCTCTTCATGGGCTTCTTAACATCTTGGGCTTCTTAACATCTCGGGCTTGTTAACCCTAGGCGACTCTGTCTGCCGGGTTATAACTGTCTACCGGGTTATTATTGTGTGCCGGGTTATGATGTGACTTAATAGCTGTCGGGTTATCATCTGACTTCACACCTGTCGGGTTATCATCTGACTTAACACCTGTCGGGTTATCATCTGACTTAACACCTGCCGATTTACCAAGTCCCAGCTGGGTTATAACTCCGGCCGGGTCATACCGCGGGGTATATCCCCGATAATAACAGCAATCTGCCCTAAAAAACAAGAACTCGTGAGATAAGTCAGTATAAACCAATGCAAAAACCTTATCATTCTCTACTGTAGCAAATCACTAAAATTATTATTCAATATTGCATACTAAATGCCTCTGCATATTTAATACTCCTATCCTCAAATAGAATCATTAAACAAGCAAACATATCCAAACATAACAACAATTTGCCAAAACAGTACACTCCATAAAGAATGCAAGAGTATCAATACTTCTTAAACTCCAAAGATTATGAAAATTTACCACACTTTATAAAATTTATTATAGCTTATTTTGCAAAAAAAATCAACATTTTATAACATAATTAATTTTCTAGGGAATTTTTGCAACAATGGTAAACTTTCTGTTTTCAAACAGCAACATGTAGACTTGTAAAATAAGCATAGTAAAGGCTATAAATTCCACTTTTATTGAAATAAAAGATGCAAAACATGATTCTAAATAACAGAAATCAAATCCTAACAAAATAAATTGACGCTCCAAGCAAAACATATATCATGTGACGAATGAAAACATAGCTCCAAGTGGGGTTACCGATAATGTTGGAGACGAAAGAATGGATGCCTTCCTGGGCATCGCCGAGCTTAGTTGCTTGGATCTTCCTTGAATATTACCTTGGTGTGCCTTGGGCATCACAAAGCTTAGGGTCTTGTCACTCCTTATTCTCCTCATATCGACATCTCACCCAAAACTTGAAAACTTCAATCACACAAAACTTAACAAAACTTCATGAGATAGGTTAGTGTGATAAAGAGCAAACTGTTTCACTTTGGTACTGTCAAAGACAAGATTCATAATTGTTCCCACACAATTCCCACTATAGCATATCATTTCTGCAATTTATATTATGCAATATAAACCATGGAAACTAGAAAACAAGCAAAGTATGCATAGAAAACAAAATCTGTCAAAAATAGATCAGTCTATAGTAATCTATACTCCAACCATACTTCTACTACTCCAAAAATTCAGAACAATTAGGAAACCCTGGGAAATTTGTGTATTAATCTTCTGCAAAAAGAATCAGCCTTTTATCACGCTTCGGTTAAAAAAGAGAATTATTTTCCTGAGCGCAAAAGTTTTTGTTTTTCAGCAAAATCAAATCAACTATCACCGTAAGCCATTCCAAAGGTCTTACTTGGCACTTTATTGAAACAAAAGCAATAAAAACTGATTACTAAAGTAGCCTAATCATGTGAACACACAAAACCAATAGGGGTAAATGTTGGGTTGTGATAGAGGCAAAGGTGTCCCGATGTTTCGATGAGATAGATATCGTTTTCTGTGGGAGTCGACTTTGACGATCCGACTACGAGCGTGCGAAGACGTTGCGCCTTAGCAATCGCTAAACCAACTTTTGAGGGTTATTGACCATGCCGGAGCACGATCAACCTGACCACGAGGGTCTATTTCCTGCGAGCAAACAAAGAACAAGCAAGAAACTGAGATTGCAATCTGGATATTGCAAATAAAATAGGAAAGCTTTATTAATGAAGGTGGGGTTCTGTGACATCTTGGTCTGGTCATTGGACACAAACGAAGTACGCGAAGTTGCATCTATGGTGAACTTTTAATCTAAACAAAACCCAAAGTCTAAACGACGCCCTAAGGGCTGTATATATGGAGGAAGAGGGGGGCAATTTTGTGGCCCTTAGAGGAGGGGTCCAAAACCAACCCTAACTCTTGTTTCCCCACACATACGGACTCTAAAAACAGCCTATACACAAGTATTTCGAAAATACATGGGCCTGGCCCAATAATAAGGTGACGCAGCAGCTAGAATAGCCTCTAGACGAAATTTATGAAGTGACATCTTGTATATTTCGTCCAAGGCTTCATGCACTCCTTATGGTGGCTTCAAAGTCCTGAAATCATCACTTGTAACTCCATTCTGGATCCCCTTGCGCATGCCATCATCTCCATGCTTGGTCTTGCTCTAGTGTTCATCCCTCTTATCCATGCCAGGCCCTTCATTTGTAAGCAAAACAAATGTATCCAATTTAGGCAGCATCATATTTTCATGAACATCAGAATCATTACCAAGAAACGGAAGTACCTGATAATTTAATTGGCGTGCGTAAACTCTAGTAATTGGTCCAGTATTTATAGCAGCAGGGGTTGTGGGTGTAACAATGGTATTGATGTCCTGATCAGCCTCCCCTTCTTGAAATGAAGTCGTCCTCGACGAAAGCTCATCTTCCTCACCCAAATAAGGCTTCAAATCTGCAATGTTAAAAGTGGGACTAACCCCAAAATCTGCAGGCAGCTCAAGTTTATATGCATTATCATTTATTTTCTCTAACACCTCAAAAGGACCATCAGCACGTGGCATTAGCTTTGATTTGCGCAAATTAGGAAATCTATCCTTACACAAATGTAACCAAACAATATCTCCAGGTGAAAACACAACATGTTGTCTACCCTTATCTCCAGCAAGTTTATATTTAGCATTCATAAGCTCAATGTTTTCCTTAGTTAACTCATGCATTTTTTAAATCAATTCAGCACGTTCTTTAGCATCAAAATTAACCTTCTCCGAAGATGGAAGAGGCAACAAATCAATAGGTGCACGAGGTAGGAAACCATACACAATTTCAAAAGGGCACATCTTAGTACTAGAATGCAATGAACGATTATAAGCAAATTCAATATGAGGCAAGCATTCTTCCCACATTTTCTTGTTATTGTTCAAAACAGCCCTAAGCATAGTAGACAATGTTCTATTGACTACTTCAGTTTGTCCATCAGTTTGGGGTGACAAGTAGTACTAAAAAGCAGTTTAGTCCCCAACTTAGCCCATAAACATCTCCAAAAATGGCTAAGAAATTTAGTATCATGATCTGAAACAATAGTATTTGGCACACCATGCAAGCGAATAATTTCACGAAAGAACAAATCAGCAACATTAACAACATCATCGCTTTTATGCCATGGTATAAAGTGTGCCATTTTCGAGAACCTATCCACGACAACAAATATGCTATCCCTCCCCTTCTTTGTTCGAGGTAAACCTAAAACAAAGTCCATAGATATATCCTCCCAAGGAACACTAGGTACAGGCAAAGGCATATATAAACCATGAGGATTGAGTCGTGACTTAGCTTTTTGACATGCAGTGCAGCGAGCAACAAAACACTCAACATCCCGTCTCATCTTTGGCCAAAAGAAATGTGTAGCAAGTATATCCTCTGTCTTCTTGACGCCAAAGTGTCCCATTAATCCTCCTCCATGCGCCTCCTTCAACAACAAAAGACGAACGGAGCTAGCTGGAATGCATAGCTTGTTAGCACGAAACACAAATCCATCATTAAGAACGAGCTTGTTCCAAGTTCTCCCTTCCTTACAATTCTGCAATACATCTTTAAATTCAGCATCATGCATATATTGATCTTTGATGGTCTCCAAACCAAATATTTTTAAAGTCAAGTTGTGAAAGCATAGTATAACGACGAGACAAAGCATCAGCAATAACATTTTCTTTACCCTTCTTGTGTTTAATGACATAAGGGAAAGTCTCAATGAATTGAACCCATTTAGCATGTCTACGGTTCAGTTTTGCTTGACTTTTAATATGTTTCAAAGATTCATGATCAGAATGTATAACAAAAGCATAGCAAACAGATTTGCTAAAATCTAGATCTTCAATATCAGATTTGGTGGCAAGTAAACATGCACTTTTCAATTTAATTTCAGAAGCAACACTAGATGGTTTATTATTAGGCTTCATTTGTTGCTCAAATTCTTTTGCCACAATCTGATTTTCACTCTTATTTTTCTCCTGTTTTGCTTTATTAGCTCTATTAATATCATCTTTCAAAATGGAATCAGGAGTCATAGGAAGCAAAGTAATAATGTTATCCTTATGAACAAGAGTATACTGATTGTTTCTAACATGGTGTACAGAATCTTTATCAAATTGCCATGGTCTACCAAGTAATAAGGAACATGCTTGCATAGGTACCACATCACAATCAACATAATCAACATGTGTAGAGATACTAAAATGCACATGAACAGTACGTGTTACCTTAACCTTGCCGCCATTGTTGAACCATTGGATGTAATTAGGATGTGGATGTGGTCTTGTGGTGAGAGATAGCTTCTCCACCATCTCCATGCTAGCCAAGTTGTTGCAGCTCCCTCCATCTATGATGACGCGAATAGAACGTTCCTTCACAACTCCCTTTGTATGGAACAAATTATACCTCTGATTTTGCTCAGCTTGTGTGACCTGCACACTCAAAACACGTTGAGAAACTAAACATTCATACATGTCAGCATCTTCAACAGCCATGTATTGCGTCTCATATTTAGAATCATCTCCACCATGTTCTTCATGTGTAATAAGAGCCAAAGTCTCCTCATCATAGTCACTAGCGGACTCATACCACCATCCTCAGTAGCAATCATCACACGCTGAGATTTGCACTCTCTCGCAAAATGTCCTCTTCCCTTACAACGACGACACATAATATCACTTGTGTGCCCTGTTGATGCCATGGAAGAAGAAGAGCTCTGCGAAGGCCTGACAGGTGTGCTCTTGGCAGATAGTGGTGGTTGTGCCTGCTTTCTTGTATCACGGCTGGAGGTGGCACCTGATGGAGATGCTGGTGCAGTGGAAGCAGATGATGCACGTGGTGTCCATGATGAAGATCGACCTGCAGAAAAGTTAGTTCGCGCCAATGCCTGTCGATCCTGCACTTCACGTTCAGCTTTACAAGCAAGATGGAATAAACGAGTGATATTAGTATACTCCTTATACTCTAGAATGGTCTGAATCTCTCTATTTAATCCACCCATAAAACGTGCAAGCATAGCTTCATTCTCCTCAACAATACCACATATAATCATGCCAGTTTGTAATTCCTGATAATATTCTTCTACAGAATTTTTTCCTTGTCTTAAACACTGCAATTTTTGAAGTAATTCACGTTGATAATATGGTGGAACCCAACGAGTATGCATAACAGTTTTCAAAGCAACCCAAGTAGCTGGAATAGGATATAATCTACAATGCTCAGACCACCAAACACATGCAAAACTAGTGAAAGCACAAACATCAGCAGGAACACGTCTCTCCTCGGGATATTGTAAACATGTAAATCATTGTTCAGTTTCTAACTCCCAAGTAAGATATATATCAAGAACATATCTACCCTCAAATGGTGGAATTTTCAATTTCAGTTTAGGGAGATGGTCATGATCTCGTACCTGAGGGGGAGCCCTACCATTGCCATTATTTGCATGTGGACGACCTGGTGGTTGCGGTGCTGGTGGTTGCACGTAGTTCTTATTTTGATCAACCTCATCCTCGTAATCTCCCGCAAAATCAACCTCCTCCGCATCAGCAGCAGGAGCCACAGAAGTATCAATAGCAGCACCAACAGTTTCACCAGGTGTAAGAGGGAGACGGCCCGCTCGGCAGAGGGTTGTTTCTGTGACGTGGAGGTAGTCGTTGTTGTTGTTGTTGTTGTTGTTGTTGTTGTAGAGGTGCGTTAGGTGCAGCCGGTGGTGGTGGTGGTGGAAGACGCGCGAGCAATTCATTAAACTTGTTATCGAGCTTTCTTTCGAACGTCTTCTCCACGCCATCTATCTTCTCCATGGCTTCTTCATATCTTTTTAGCACATCTTGCACCTGTCCACTCATCATTTGCTGAAATTTATCATGCAACTCCTTATTCGTCATGTTCTCCCAGTCAGTCTTGTCGGCTTGTGATCCTGGAATTGGTAGCAGCAATAGAAACACACAAGAATATGATCCTACAGACTACTAACAAGAGGTGGTGGTGGGTGTCACAATTCCGTCAAGCAAATCTCAAATTCTTACCAGTTCTTACCCAGGAGCAGGCGGTGATCGGCAACCGTCGTAGTCAAAACTCTCAAAGCTTGGATAGAGCGATTACCAGGGAGAGTCAAACGCACGACGTAGATGTATGTGCAGCTGGGAAGACTTATAATATGGTAGCAAAAAGGGTCAGCAATAATCAATTTAGAGATGCAAAGTTGAATAAACACTCAACGACGGTACTGTGCTGGTCCTAGGCTAGACCGTGCTAGAGACGCGAGCCTAGAACACTAACAAAATCATGGCGCTGCACATGAACAAGGGAAAAGCACACTCTGGAAATTTTTTTCGCTCTGTTTTTTTGCAAAAAATCATTATAATGGCGAGTGTCTCAAAACTCTTCCCTCGTCAAACTGACAGGATGGGCACGAAATTTTGTTTGATTTTTTTCTGAAATCAGGGCAGTGACGACGGAAAAGTGCGACAAAAAAATCACTATGATGGCACGTGGCTCAAAAGACTCAGAAAAGCCTAAAAATAAGATTGGGAAAAATAATTTGCCTGCGAAAATTTGGGCCTAAATACTGCCCGGGGGTCTCCAGACTATTTTTTTTCCGAGACCTACTCAGGCAAGGAAACACAAAACGAAACTAGATGGATCTCAAAAACAAACCTAATATGGAAAGAACTGGGACTGGTGGTGGACAAGTAGATGTATATGTGGACTCGAATTGGTGGTGCACAGGCGGATGTATATGTGGACTCGGATTAGTGGTGAACAGACAGATGTATATGTGGACTCGAATTGGTGGTGGACAGACAGATGTATATGGCATCGGTAAGGAATATGTTGTTGGTGGTGGTATATGGTAGGAACGATGACGATGGTGCGGCGGCGGCGTGACAACTTATGACCAGAACTCGAAACTCTAAAAGACTAGATTCTAAGACCAGCAACTAGACACGATGATGCAACCGCAAATTCAACAAAGCAAAATGCTAAAAATACTATGCAAAGGCTTAGACTGGTTCGGATATGATGAACTAACCCTAATTTTTTTAGCTTTTTCATGGACTGTAGGTATGAAGAACAGGCTCGATCTAAACTACGAAAAACTGTAAAATCTCACCGAGCAACCTGGAAATCTGATACCACTTGATAGAGGCGAAGGTGTCCTGATGTTTCGATGAGATAGATATCATTTTCCGTGGGAGTCGACTTTGACGATCCGACTATGAACGTGCGAAGACGTTGCGCCTTAGCAATCGCTAAACCAAATTCCGAGGGTTATTGACCACGCCGGAGCACGATCAACCTGACCACGAGGGTCTATTTCCTGCGAGCAAACGAAGAACAAGCAAGAAACTGAGATTGCAATCTGGACATTGCGAATAAAAGAGGGAAGCTTTATTAATGAAGGTGGGGTTCTGTGATGTCTTGGTCTGGTTGTTGGACACAAACGAAGTACGCGAAGTTGCATCTATGGCGAACTTTTAATCTAAACAAAACCCAAAGTCTAAACGATGCCCTAAGGGCTGTATATATGGAGGAAGAGGGGGGGGGATTTCATGGCCCTTGGAGGAGGGATCCGAAACCAACCCTAACTCTTGTTTCCCCACACATACGGACTCTAAAAACAGCCTATACTTATGTATTTCGAAAATACATGGGCCTGGCCCAATAATAAGGTGACGCAGTAGCTAGAATAGCCTCTAGACGAAATTTATGAAGTGGCATCTTGTATATTTCGTCCAAGGCTTCATGCACTCCTTATGGTGGCTTCAAAGTCCTGAAATCATCACTTGTAACTCCGTTCTAGATTCCCTTGCGCATGCCATCATCTCCATGCTTGGTCTTGCTCCAGTGTTCATCCCTCTTGTCCATGCTTGAAGGAAGTCACTAGATACCTGAACATAGGAGTACAAAGCTTCACAGGAACCTACAACGCCACTTTACCTGAAGAAGAGCGCTGGATGATTCAAGTTCAAGTTCCAGGAAGGACGTTCATGCCAGTCACTGAGCCCATAGAGTTTTCTTTTGATGCACCAACTTGGAGTCTAGGAAAGAGTATGGCAGCTCACATTGCCATGGGACGCATTGGAGAAGTCTATCGCAAGGATCTCAAGGATACTATCTACCAGATTTGCAGACGCCGAGATGAACACTGGGAGATGATCAGCACCAGGAAGGATAGATCAATTGCAGCTTTTATCCAAGAGGTAAACCAGCACATTCGACGACAGGAGAATCAGATGTGCGCCGATATGATAGATCTGAAGAAGGCTAAGGCTAGAATCAAGGAACTGGAGGAAGAACTCAAGGCTACACATGAAGATTATGAAGAAGAAATTGAAGTATTGGTGAGAAGAATGACGACCTGATCAAGAAGATTGGAATATTTATGGGAGGCCCGACACCAGTAGATGAAGACGAAGAACCCAAGGAGATTAGCCCGGAAGACTACATCATCATCGACGGCACCGACTCGGAAGCAGATAGTAGCGATGATGACTATGTTGATGAAGCTGGAGCCGATATCATGGAGTCTACAACCGTAGAATATTTCTAGTAGACCACCTCACCAGTAGTAGTAGTCCACCATGTAAATTTAGTAGTCCAAGCACTTTTGTGATAGTTAGATCGATTGTATGCCTTTGTTTGATTGAATGAGTGAATTGTTTGCTTTTTCCTCATGTGCATATGGGTAGTGTTTTGTCTTTAGACCCCTCTATTCTTATAACTCATCTTTTCTAAACCCTCAGATGCCTCCGAGACGTGACCCCGGATTTGCCTTTCCGCCGGAGCTCACCCAGTTGATCCAGCAGCAGAACACCTTGATGCAGTTGCTAGTTCAGAATCAGAATCAGGGGAACAACAACAACAACCCACCACCACCACCACCACCTGTTGACCACTTAGCCCGTTTTCTTAGGCTGAATCCGCCGGTGTTTTCCAGTAGCATCGAGCCGATAGTAGCAGATGATTGGCTCCGCAAGACAGCTAGGGAGTTGACCACAGCAGGATGCACAGATGCGGAGAAGGTGAAGTTTGCCGCACATCAGTTAGAAGGACCCGCAGCATCATGGTGGGAGAATTTCACAGCCACCTTCCTAGTCGACACTATCACATGGGACCAGTTTCAGCAGGCTTTTCGTACTACCCATGTTTCAGCAGGAGCAATGGCCATGAAGAAGCGTGAGTTTCATAACTTGCGCCAAGGAGGACGGACAGTTGGCCAGTATGTGGAGGAGTTTAGTAAGCTAGCACGTTATGCCCCAGATGACGTTGCTACGGATGCAGCTAAGCAGGAGAAATTCCTGGAAGGACTGAATGATGAGTTGAGTATGCAGTTGATGGTAGCCACCTTCAACAACTACCAGGAGTTGGTAGATCGTGCTCTTATGATTGAAGGGAAGCAGCAGCAAATTGAGAACCCCAAGAGGAAGTATGGACAAGGAAAGTATAATTCAGGAGCTCAGCAGAAGCCACGTTTTACCCCTAGACCGGGAGGACATTTTCAGCATACCCATGGAGTAGGTAGCTCGCACAACCACAATGGCACCAAGAATGGTAATGGGAATGGAGGAAGCAGTGGACAGAACCGCAACACCCCATCAACCCCAGCCAAGAGAGACCTGAGTCAAGTCACTTGTTTTAAGTGTCAGAAGACCGGACATTATGCCAATGAATGTCCTGAAGGCTAGAATGGCAATGGAAGTTCTGGGAAGAAGCCGAACCCTTTCAACAGGGGACAGGTGAACCACGTTAATGTGGAGGAGGTTGAAGCTCAGCCCGATGCAGTAATAGGTAAGTTTTTGGTTAAGTCATTTACTGCACTCGTTCTTTTTGATACTGGTGCATCGCATTCATACATATCAAGGGGATTTGTGGAAAAGTATAGCCTACCCACTAGGGTTCTTAAAACACCTATGCTAGTAAGCTCACCAGGAGCAGAGTACATGGCCAGTCAAGGATGTTTTCAAGTGACATTAAGTATAGGAAGGCATGTTTTCCCAACGGATTTGATTATTCTGGAATCTCAAGGTCTGGATGTGATTCTTGGTATGGATTAGCTGTCGATGTATGGAGGAAACATCGATTGTGCTAGTAAGTCAATTTTGCTCACAATGCTAGAAGGAAGAAGGATCAAGTATGTATCCCGGCATATGCCAAAAAGGACACAAGTAAATTCCTTATCAGGAGTTGTGCAAGAGGAAGTACCAGTGGTAAATGATTTTCCTGACGTATTTCCAGAGGAGTTGCCAGGCATGCCACCGGATATAGATATTGAGTTTTTGATTGAGCTATTGCCAGGCACTGGGCCAATGTCAAAGAGACCATACAGGATGCCCACAAAGGATTTGGTGGAAATTAAGAAGCAGATTAAGGAGTTACTGGATAAAGGTTACATTCGCCCAAGTTCTTCGCCTTGGGGATCACCAGTACTTCTAGTGGAGAAGAAGGATGGATCATTAAGAATGGTTGTTGATTATCGAGGATTGAACGAAGTAACAATCAAAAACAAGTACCCGCTACCAATGATCAATGATCTGTTTGATCGATTGCAAGGGGCTAAAGTGTTTTCCAAGATCGATTTGCGATCAGGGTACCATCAGTTGAAGATTCGAGAGCATGACATACCTAAGACAACATTCACCACAAGATATGGACTGTATGAGTATACCGTTATGTCATTTGGACTGACTAACGCACCTGCCTATTTTATGAACATGATGAACAAAGTGTTTATGGAGTTTTTGGATAAGTTCGTCCTGGTTTTCATCGATGATATTCTGGTATTCTCAAAGAATGAAGAGGAGCATAAGGAGCATTTGCGTTTGGTACTTGGAAAGCTCAGAGAACATCAATTATATGCCAAGTTTAGCAAATGTGAGTTTTGGTTAAAGGAAGTAGGATTCCTTGGACATGTTATATCTGGAGAAGGTATAGCAGTAGATCCCGCTAAAGTTGATACCGTGACCAGGTGGGAAGCACCAACAACAGTTGGAGAGATCCGGAGTTTTCTTGGACTCGCAGGATACTACCGGAGGTTTATTGAGAACTTTTCAAAAATTGCGAAACCTATTTCGGAGTTGTTGAAGAAGGATACTAAGTTCAAATGGACTGATGAGTGTGAGGCTAGTTTCCAGGAGTTGAAGAAACGCTTGGTTACCTCACCAGTGTTGATTTTGCCAGACCAGGCTAAGGATTATGAGGTGTATTGCGATGCTTCACGTCGAGGACTTGGAGCAGTGCTTATGCAGGAAGGGAGAGTTGTTTCGTATGCTTCACGACAACTGAAACCTCACGAATTGAATTATGCCATGCATGATTTGGAGTTAGCAGCCGTAGTGCATGCATTGAAGACGTGGAGGCATTTCCTCATTGGAAATCATTGTGAGGTGTACACGGATCACAAGAGTTTGAAGTACATTTTCACACAGAAGGAGTTGAACCTTAGACAAAGGAGATGGTTGGAGCTCATCAAGGATTATGATATGAGATTGCATTACCATCCCGGAAAAGCTAATGTAGTAGCTGACGCATTGAGCCGTAAGAGTCATGTCAATACACTAATGACGGGAGAGATACCCAAGGAGCTAGCAGAAAACCTTCGTGAGCTATGTTTGGAGATAGTTCCGAGAGGCTATGTGGCAGCATTGGAGATTCAGTCAACATTGATGGATAAAATCAGAGAGGCTCAGAAATCTGACAAGGAGATTGCTTCTATAAAAGAGAAAATGAGCCAAGGAAAAGCTAAGGGATTTCGTGAGGATGAGGACGACACCCTATGGTTTGAAGACTGTGTTTATGTACCCAATGACCCGGAGATCAGAAAGTTGATTCTGCAAGAGGCACATGATTCACCGTATTCGATTCACCCAAGAAATACCAAGATGTATTTGGATTTGAAGGATATTTTCTGGTGGACCGGAATGAAGAAGGATATTGCGGAGTATGTAGCAGTTTCTGACGTATGTCAGAGAGTAAAGGCAGAGCATCAGAAACCAGCAGGATTGTTGCAACCATTGCCGATACCCGAATGGAAGTGGGATAAGCTAGGCATGGATTTTATCACGGGATTACCAAGGACTCGTTCAGGCTATGACTCGATTTGGGTTGTAGTTGATCGATTGACAAAGGTAGCTCATTTCATCCCAGTAAAGACCACTTACACCAGTGCTAAGTTGGCAAAGATATATATGACCAGGATCGTATGTTTGCATGGAGTTCCGAGGAGTATCGTATCAGATAGAGGAACCCAGTTTACCTCGAAGTTCTGGAAGCAGTTGCATGAGACTTTGGGTACTAGGCTAGAATTTAGTACAGCTTTTTATCCGCAGACAGATGGACAGACCGAGAGAGTCAATCAGATTTTGGAGGATATGCTGAGAGCTTGTGCGCTAGATTATGGATCTAGTTGGGACGAAAATTTGCCATATGCAGAGTTCTCTTACAATAATAGCTATCAGACCAGTTTGAAGATGGCCCCTTTCGAAGCTTTGTACGGAAGGAGGTGCAGGACACCGTTGTCATGGGACGAAGTTGGAGACCACCAGTTGTTTGGACCAGATCTGATTAAAGAGTTTGAACAGAAGGTGAAGTTGATTCGCGATAGGCTCAAGGTAGCCCAGTCCAGGCAGAAGAGCTACGCAGATTCTAAATGCAAGGAGACAGTTTACGAAGTCGGAGACAGAGCTTATCTTCGAGTATCCCCACTTCGAGGGATTAAGCATTTTGGAGTTAAGGGGAAGTTAGCGCCATGATTTGTAGGGCCATATCGAGTTTTGGAGCGTATGGGAGAAGTGGCCTACAAGTTGGAATTGCCAGAAGGATTGATAGGAGTTCATGACGTGTTCCACGTTTCTGAGTTGAAGAAGTGTCACGCGGAGATGGCTGACATACCTTTGCGAGACACAATGCCATTGGAAGCAATTCAGTTGGATAACAATTTGACCTATGAGGAGAAACCAGTCAAGATTCTCGAGTTTGCTAGCCGAGTCACTCGCAGCAAGGTTATCAAGTTTTGCAAAGTTCAGTGGAGTCACCACACGGAGGATGAAGCCACCTGGGAGCGAGAGGAAGATTTGCTCAAGGACCACCCTCACCTATTTTCTAGCCAACCCGAATCTCGAGGGCGAGATTCATCTTAAGGGGGATAGGTTTGTAACATCCCAAATTTTCAATTTGGAATGTTATACATTAGATCATCATGCATATCATATTTTATTTTGCTTTTGGTTTTGATCCTAGAAAATCCTAAGCAACTCAAGGACCCACGGAGAGAGTTGGGGATTTCGTTATTTACATATTTGAGTTTTCTCAAATTTTGTAAACAGGATCATTTGATTTTATTTATTTTATCGTCAATTATTTCTATTACAAAAATATGAGAGAGGGAATAAAATGACTTTCCCAAAATATAGAAATATTGAGGATTTAATAAAAAAATCAAATAAGATTTATTTCGGAGTTTTGCGGTATTTTTATTTGAATTTAGGAAAAATACGCGTTTTTCAAAGTTGTAGTTTGGGCCCAAATAAATGTTCTCTTTATCGGGCTTGATTTTAGAAACCCGGCAAAATTTATTTCATAATTTTTGGAGTCTGTTTAGTATTTCTTTTTATTTTTCTTCCGAGCATAATTATTTAAAAAAAACGAAACCGACTTTGGGCCGTACTCGGCCAGGACTCCGCCTGGTCGGGGCCTTTATATAGCGCGCCCGAGGCCCGAGCCGAGCCAGCCCACCGCCGTCGCCCAAACCCTAGCCGCCGCCAGCCGCCGCCACCGCCGACCCGCCGGAGCCGCGCGCCGTTCGAGGTTCGCCGCCGCGCCTCGATTTCCGTGCGGTTTTTTTAAAATATTTTTTTCCATTCGTCGTTTTTCTTTTTCGTCGGATTTTCCGCGGTTATTTTCTGATCGCGATTTCTGATCCGATTTTCGTTTTAGTATTACTTTTTGCTCGTTTATCGGAATCAGGCGATTCAAGCGCCTGGAGTTTCGTCTCGAAACCCTCTTTCCGAATAATCAACTTAAACAAGTTTTTGCTACAGTAAAACCCTCTTTCCGATTTGATTCTTTTTGCAAACCAAGGTTCTTAAGTTGAACTTTCTGGTTAGATCTTCTATTTGAGTTTTACCTGTGCATTAGATGAGTACTTATTGTATGCTTGTTTGTTTGTCTGCGACAGAATACCCGGAGTGCGCCGCGTGTTACTTCGAATCTCTAGGTTTCGCGGACCATCAGCAAGGCAAGTAACACTTTGATCATACCTTTTCTACAACCCAGCTTTATTGCATTAGATCAATCCCCACACATTGCATGATTAGGACCTAATTAAATTGTGGGATGGGAAGTACATGAGGTAGTACCTATTACCTGTTTATTATCAAACCTTTGGGAGTTATTTCTACGTTTGCTTATTATGCCATGCTATGCTAGTAGACGTGGATTGGGTGAGTGATATCCATGATAGATGTGAGATCGTTAATTAAAGGTTTACTTAAGGTGGCAACTTAAATACACATCTGGGTGGATTGAGGCACCTGGTTTCTATCAGGACTTGCCTGTTTTTCTTTTGGACCGCCACCCAGGCTCAAAGGGATCATGAGATTATTCATACTAGAAAATTCTGTGTGCAGCCACAAGCCATTATGGGCTCTGGCATAGTTGATTAAGTCGTGCAAACTCTTACAGGGTAGACTAGCAGATGTAGGGGAAAGTAGGTGTACCGGTCTATCCAACGTAAGGTGCTAGCGCTTCTGAAAGACTGCGTCTCGGTCATCCGTTTCTCAAACACCATGCAGTGCGAGAAATCCAACGGAGGCGATCGAGTCTTGTGGGGAAAAGTGCGCAAACCTCTGCAGAGTGTAATAAACTAATCATGGTTAGCCGTGTCCCCGGTTATGGACATCTTGAGTATCTAGTACCTGGATTATCATGTGAATCTCAACATGTTACTCTAAAGTTAAATTTTGATGGGTTTGTTAAATGATGATGCTTAATTGGGATTGAGAATGCTGTCAACCATTCTCAATGTTTAACAACCACCATGATAGTAATTAATTTTATTCCTTTGAAGTAGGGAAAAATTGGCTTTACGCAAAACTGTAACCATAGAGCTTTCCACCAGCCAAATATGCATATAGTATAGTTGTTTCATTTCATTACTCTCTATGTGTTACCTTGCCAGCATATTCCATGTGCTGACCTGTTCTCGGGCTGCAACGTTAATGTTGCAGACTTTTCAGACGACGATTAAGGAGTTTTAGGTCATGGTTCTATACTCAGTGATGCCGTTGGAGTTGATGGACTCACTTATCTTCCAAGCCTTCCGCTATTATCGTTATTAGATGGCCTTAAGCCATATTTATTGTAATAAGTTCTCTTTTGAGACACTCGATGTAATAAGTGTGTGATTGCTACTCTGCTATAAATCCTCCGAGTACTGTGTGGTGTCAGCATTACTGATCCAGGGATGACACCGGGGCACAGAGATCAGACTGTTTGAGGTCTGGTCGCTACACATTACCAAGAAACAAAAGTACCTGATAATTTAATTGACGTGGACGAGCTCTAGTAATTGGTCTAGTATGTATAGCAGAAGGGGCTGTGGGTGTAACAATGGTATTAATGTCCTCATCAGGTTGTGTCCCAACAAGTACTTTTCTTTTATGCCTTTTAGCTAGGCATGATGATTTCAATGATGCTCACATAAAAGATAAGAATTGAAACATAAAGAGAGCATCATGATTCACATGGAAAGCACATTTAAGTCTAACCCACTTCCTATGCATAGGGATTTTATGAGCAAACAATTTATGGGATCAAGAATCAACTAGCATAGGAAGGCAAAACAAGTGCAACTTCAAAACTTTCAACATAAAGAGAGGAAACTTGATATTATTGAGATGTGTAGAAGCATAAGTTCCTCCCTCATAGTAATTTCAGTAACATCATGAATGAATTTAAGAATATAACTATCACATAAAGCATTCTTTTCATGATCTACAAGCATAGAAAATTTATTACTCTCCATATAAGCAAAATTATTCTCATGAATTATAGTGGGAGCAAGCTCAACAAAATAACTATCATGGATTGAAAATAAGAATCATGATGAAAATTTTCATGCTTATAATTATTCTCTATAACATATATGTCATCACCATAATCATCATAGATAGGAACTTTGTTGTCACAATCAATTGAAACCTCTTCCAAAATGGTGGATTCATCACTAAATAAAGTCATGGCCTCTCCAAATCCACTTTCATCATTATAATCATCATAAATAGGAGGCATGCAATCATTATAAGAAATTTGCACATCAAATCTTGGGGGACTAAAAATATCATCTTCATCAAATATAGCATCCCCAAGCTTATGGCTTTCCATATCGTTAGCATCATGGATATTCAAAGAGTTCATACCAACAACATTGCAATCATGCTCATCATTCAAGGATTTTTTCTCAAACATTTTATAGAATTCTTCTTCTATCAATTGAGCACAATTTTCCTTTCCATCATTTTCACGAAAGACATTATAAAGATGAATAATATGAGACCATCTCAATTCCATTTATTTTGCAGTTTTATTTTATAAACCAAACTAGTGATAAACCAGAAACTAAAAGATTCAATTGCAAGATATAAATATATACCTTCAAGCACTCACCTCCCCGGCAACGGCGCGAGAAAAGAGCTTGATGTATACTACACAACTTTATTCTTGTAGACACGTGTTGGGCCTCCAAGCGTAGAGTTTTGTAGGACAGTATCAATTTTCCCTCAAGTGGATGACCTAAGGTTTATCAATCCGTGAGAGGTGTAGGATGAAGATGGTCTCTCTCAAACGACCTTGCAACCAAATACGAGAAATCCCTTGTGTCCCCAACACACCCAATACAATGGCAAATTGTATAGGTGCACTAGTTAGGCGAAGAGATGGTGATAAGAGTGTAATATTGATGGTAGAAATATATTTTAATAATCTGAATAAATAAAACCAACAAGGTAGCAAATGGTAAACGGGCACAAAAATGGTATTGCAATGCTTAAAAAAAGGCCTAGGGTCCGTACTTTCACTAGTGCAATCTCTCAATAGTGCTAATATAATTGGATCATATAACCATCCTTCAACGTGCAACGAAGAATCACTCCAAAGTTCCTATCTAGCGGAGAACATAAGACGGAATTGTTTGTAGGGTACAAAACCACCTCAAATCTATTCTTTCCGATCAATCTATCCTAGAGTTCGTACTAAAATAACACGAAGCTATTCTTTCCGATCGATCTGACCAAGAGTTCGTACTAAAATAACACCAAAGCAAATTCAGATTCATAATATTCAATCCAACACAAAGAACTTCAAAGAGTGCCCCAAGATTTCTACCGGAGAAACAAAGACAAGAACGTGCATCAACCCCTATGCATAGATTACCCCAATGTCACCTCGGGAATCCGCGAGTTGAGTGCCAAAACATATATCAAGTGAATCAATACGGTACACCATTGTCACCACGAGTATTCAATTGCAAGACATATATCAAGTGCTCTCATATCCATAAAAGTATTCAATCTCATAACAACGAAATCTCAAAGGGAAATGCTCAATTCATCACAACAAGATAGAGAGGGGAAAACACCATATGATCCGACTATATTAACAAAGCCCGCGATACATCAAGATCGTGACATCTCAAGAACATGAGAGAGAGATTAAACACATAGCTATTGGTACAAACCCTCGGCCCTGAGGGTGGATGATAGAGGCGAGGGTCCCTATCTTTCAATGAGATGGTAACTATCGATTTGGTGGAGTCGACCTTGACGATCCGACTATAGAGCATGCATCACGTTGCGGCTTAGCAATCGCTAAACCAATGGAAGAGGTATACAATATCGTCCTCATCAATACTTCTAATACATCCGTCGTGGACACGAGTGAAAAATTTTCTTCATCTTCTTTTTCTACAATATGAAATGAAATTGGCAATGACATCAATTTGAGTTCAACAATACCCTAGATATATGACTGGAGACACACACACACACACTCACACTCTATTTTGATTAAATTTTAGTTCGAAGCAGTTTATACACTGATACAACTAGAACATGGTATAAGTAGAAAGCATCAAGAGGGAAACAGGGAAAGCGTGAAAGAAAATTACAAGTTGTGGCAGCCGGCAGTGAAGCAGCGCCACGAGAGTGAACGACGAGCAGGAGTACATGAGATGATAGAGGCGAAGGTGTCCCAATGTTTTGATGAGATAGATATCGTTTTCTGTGGGAGTCGACTTTGACGATCCGACTATGAACGTGCGAAGACGTTGCGCCTTAGCAATCGCTAAACCAACTTCCGAGGGTTATTGACCACGCCGAGCACGATCAACCTGACCACGAGGGTCTATTTCCTGCGAGCAAATGAAGAACAAGCAAGAAACTGAGATTGCAATTTGGATATTGCGAATAAAAGAGGAAAGCTTTATTAATGAAGATGGGGTTCTATGACGTCTTGGTTTGGTCGTTGGACACAAACGAAGTACGCGAAGTTGCAGCTATGGCAAACTTTTAATCTAAACAAAACCCAAAGTCTAAACGATGCCCTAAGGGTTGTATATATAGAGGAGAGAGGGGGGGAATTTTGTGGCCCTTGTAGGAGGGGTCCGAAACCAACCCTAACTCTTGTTTCCCCACACATACGGACTCTAAAAACAGCCTATACTTAAGTATTTTGAAAATGCATGGGCCTGGCCCAATAATAAGGTGACGTAGCACCTAGAATAGCCTCTGGACGAAATTTATGAAGTGGCATCTTGTATATTTCGTCCAAGCCTTCATGCACTCCTTATCATGGTTTCAAAGTCCTGAAGTCACCACTTGTAACTCCGTTCTTGATCCCCTTGCGCATGCCATCATCTCCATGCTTGAACTTGCTCCAAGGTTCATCTTTCTTATCCAAGATATGTCCTTCATTTGTAAGCAAAACAAATGTATCCAGTTTAGGCAACATCATATTCTCATGAGCATTAGAATCGTTACCAAGAAACGAAAGTACCTGATAATTCAATTGGCGTGCGCAAGCTCTAGTAATTGGTCCAGTATGTATAGCAGTAGGGGTTGTGGGTGTAACAATGGTCTTGATGTCCTCATCATCCTCCCCTTCTTGAAAGGAAGTCATCCTCCACGAAAGCTCACCTTGCTCACCCAAATAAGGCTTCAAATTTGGAATGTTAAAAGTGGGACTAACCCCAAAATCTGCAGGCAGCTCAAGTTTATATGCATTATCATTTATTTTCTCTAACACCTTAAAAGGACCAGCAACACGTGGCATTAGCTTTGATTTGCGCAAATTAGGAAATCTATCCTTACGCAAATGTAACCAAACAAGATCTCCTGGTGCAAACACAACATGTTTTCTACCCTTATCTCCAACAAGTTTATATTTAGCATTCATACGCTCAATATTTTCCTTAGTTAACTCATGCATTTAAAAAATCTATTCAGCATGTTCTTTAGCATCAAAATTAACCTTCTCCGAAGATGGAAGAGGCAACAAATCAATAGGTGCACGAGGTAGGAAACCATACACAATTTCAAAAGGGCACATCAATATGAGGAAAGCATTCTTCCCACATTTCAAAATCAGCAGTAGAATGCAATGAACGATTATAAGCAAATTCAATATGAGGAAAGCATTTTTCCCACATTTTGTGATTATTCTTCAAAACAGCCCTAAGCATAGTAGACAATGTTCTATTGACTACTTCAGTTTGTCCATCAGTTTGGGGGTGACAAGTAGTACTAAAAAGCAGTTTAGTCCCCAAGTTAGCCCATAAACATCTCCAAAAGTGGCTAAGTAATTTAGTATGATGATCTGAAACAATAATATTTGGCACACCATGCAAGCGAATAATTTCACGAAAGAACAAATCAGCAACATTAACAGCATCATCACTTTTATGACATGGTATAAAGTGTGCCATTTTCGAGAACCTATCCACGACAACAAATATGCTATCCCTCCCCTTCTTTGCTCGAGGTAAACCTAAAACAAAGTCCATAGATATATCCTCCCAAGGAACACTAGGTACATGCAAAGGCATACATAAACCATGAGGATTGAGTCGTGACTTAGCTTTTTGACATGTAGTGCAGTGAGCAACAAAACGCTCAACATCCGTCTCATCTTTGGCCAAAAGAAACGTGTAGCAAGTACGTCCTCCGTCTTCTTCACGCCAAAGTGTCCCATTAGTCATCCTCCATGCACCTCCTGCAACAACAAAAGATGAATAGAGCTAGCTGGAATGCATAGCTTGTTAGCAGGGAACACAAATCCATCATTAACGACGAACTTGTTCCACGTTCTTCCTTCTTTACAATTCTACATTACATCTTTAAAATCTGCATCAAGCACATATTGATCTTTGATGGTCTCCAAACCAAATATTTTGAAGTCAAGTTGTGAAAGCATAGTGTAGCGACGAGACAATGCATCAGCAATAACATTTTCGATACCCTTCTTGTGCTTAATAACATAAGGGAAAGTCTCAATGAATTCAACCCATTTAGCACGTCTACGATTCGGTTTAGCTTGACTTTTAATATGTTTCAAAGATTCATGATCAGAATGTATAACAAATTCTTTGGGCCATAAATAATGTTGCCATGTCTCTAAAGTTCGAACAAGAGCATATAATTCTTTATCACAAGTAGAATAATTCAGACTAGGCCAACTCAATATTTCAGAAAAGTATGCAACAAGTTTGCCATCTTGTAATAACACACCTCCTAATCCAATTCCACTAGCATCACATTCAAGCTCAAAAGTCTTATTAAAATCAGGAAGTTGGAGTAAAAGAGCATGTGTCAACTTTTCTTTCAATACCTTGAAGGCTTCTTCCTGTGCGGTACTCCAAGCAAAAGGCACATCCTTCTTTGTAAGCTCATTGAGAGGTGTAGCAACAGTGTTGAAATCTCTCACAAAACGCCTATAGAATCCAGCGAGGCCAAGAAAACTCATCACTTGTGTGACTGTTTTGGGTTGCGGCCAACTCTCAATAGCTTCAATCTTGGCTTTATCAACTTCAATTCCCTGTGGAGTAACAACATAGCAAAGAAAAGATACTCGGTCGGTGCATAAGGTGCACTTCCCAAGGTTACCAAACAAACGTGCATCACGTAAAGCAATAAAAACAACACGTAAATGTTCCAAATGTTCCTCCAAAGTTTTGCTATAAATCAGTATATCATCAAAATAGACTACCACAAATCGTCCAATGAAAGCACGTAAAACTTCGTTCATTAGTCTCATGAAAGTACTAGGTGCATTAGTTAACCCAAAAGGCATGACTTTCCACTCATATAAACCAAACTTAGTTTTAAATGTCGTTTTCCATTCATCTCCCAATTTCATACGAATTTGATGGTATCCACTACGCAAATCAACTTTGGAGAAAATTGTAGAGCCACTCAATTCATCGAGCATATCATCTAGCCTAGGAATAGGATGACGACAATGAATAGTAATATTATTAATGCCTCTACAATCAACACACATACGCGACGTACCATCCTTTTTAGGCACAAGTATAATAGGAACAGCACAAGGACTAAGAGATTCGCGTATGTAAGCTTTGTCGAGCAGCTCCTGTACTTGACGCATAATCTCCTTCGTCTCCTCTAGATTGGTACGGTATGGTGCATGGTTGCGTAGCGACGCACCGGGAATTAAGTCAATTTGATGCTCCATCCCTCGAATAGGTGGTAATCCCGGTGGCACGTCTTGTGGGAAGACGTCAGCGAACTCCTTTAAAATGTTAGTGACAGCAGGGGGCAAAGAGGAAGGCACGTCCTCGAATGAAAATAATGCCTCTTTGCACACTAATGCATAGCAAACAGATTTGCTAAAATCTAGCTCATCAATATCAGTTTTTGTGGCAAGTAAACATGCACTTTTCAATTTAATTTCAGAAGCAACACTAGATGGTTTATTATTAGGTTTCATTTGTTGCTCAAATTATTTTGCCACAATCTTATTTTCACTCTTATTTTTCTCCTGTTTTGCTTTATTAGCTCTATTAATATCATCTTTCAAAATGGATTCAGGAGTCATAGGAAGCAAAGTAATATGGCTATCCTTATGAACAAGAGTATACTGATTATTTCTACCATGGTGTACATAATTTTTATCAAATTGCCATGGTCTACCAAGTAATAAGGAACACGCTTGCTTGGGTACCACATCACAATCAACATAATCAGCATATGTAGAGATACAAAAATGCACACGAACAGTATGTGTTACCTCAATTTTGCACTGTTGTTGGACCATTGGATGTAGTAAGGATGTGGATGTGGTCTTGTGGTGAGGGATAGCTTCTCCACCAGCTCCATGCTAGCCAAGTTGTTGCAGCTCCCTCCATCTATGATGACGCGAACAGAACGTTCCTTCACAACTCCCTTTGTATGGAACAAATTATGCCTCTGATTTTTCTCAGCTTGTGTAACCTCCACACTCAAAACACGTTGAGCAACTAAACATTCATACCTGTTAGCATCTTCAACAGCCATGTATTACGTCTCATGATCAGAATCATCTCCACCGTGTTCTTCATGTGTAATAAGAGCCAAAGTCTCCTCATCATAGTCACTAGCGGACTCATACCCACCATCCTCAGTAGCAATCATCACACGCTAAGATTTGCATTCTCTCGCAAAATTTCCTCTTCCCTTACAACGATGACAAACAATATCACTTGTGTGCCCTGTTGATGCCATGGAAGAAGAAGAGCTCTGCGCAGGCCCGGCAAGTGTGCTCTTGGCAGATAGTGGTGGTTCTGCCTGCTTTCTTGTATCATGGCTGGAGGTGGCACCTGATGGTGGTGCTAGTGGAGTGGAAGTAGAGGATGCACGTGGTGTCCATGATGAAGATTGACCTGCAGAAAAGTTAGATCACGCCAATGCCTATCAATCCTGCACTTCACGTTCATATTTACAAGCAAGATGGAATAAACGAGTGATATTAGTATACTCCTTATACTCTAGAATGGTATGAATCTCTCTATTTAATCCACCCATAAAACGTGCAGCCATAGCTTTCTCCTCAACAATACCACATCTAATCATGCCGGTTTGTAATTCCTGATAATATTCTTCTACAGAATTTTTTCCTTGTCTTAAACACTGCAATTTTTGAAGTAATTCATGTTGATAATACGGTGGAACCCAACGAGTACGCATAGCAGTTTTCAAAGCATCCCAAGTAGTTGGAATAGGATATAATCTACAATGTTCAGACCACCAAACACATGTGAAGCTAGTGAAAGCACAAACAACAGTAGGAACATGTCTCTTCTTAGGATATTGTAAACATGTAAAACGTTGTCCAGTTTCTAACTCCCAAGTAAGATATATATCAAGAACATATCTACCCTCAAATGGTGGAATATTCAATTTCAGTTTAGGAAGATGGTCATGATCTCGTACCTCATATGGTGGTGCAGTCTTACCGTTGCGATGATATACCTGAGGACGACCTGGTGGTGGTGGTGGTGGTTGCACGTAGTTCTGATTTTGATCAACCTCATCCTCGTAATGGTCCTCCACCCCTGCAGTAGCAGCAGGAGCGACAGAAGCATCAGCAGCGGCACCAGAATTTTGCCCAGGGTAAATGGGAACGCGTTGTGCTCGTCCCACTTGATTTGGAGAGCGACATTGTTGTTGTTATTGTTGTTGTTGTTGTTGTTGTTGTTGTTGTTGTAGACGTGCGTTAGGGGCAGCCGGTGGTGGTGGTGGAAGACGCGCGAACAATTCATTAAACTTGTTATCAAGCTATGTTTCGAACGTCTTTTCCATCCCATCTATCTTCTCCATGGCCTCTTCAAACCTGTTTAGCACATCTTGCACCTGTCCACTCATCATTTGCTGAAATTTATCATGCAACTCCTTATTCGTCATGTTCTCCCAGTCAGTCTCGTCGGCTTGTGATCCTGCCATGGTTAGCAGCAATAGAAACACACAAGAATATGATCCTACAGACTACTAACAAGAGGTGGTGGTGGGTGTCACAAATCCGTCAAGCAAATCTCAAATTCTTACCAGTTCTTACCCAGCAGCAGGCGGTGATCGGCACCCGTCGTAGTCAAAACCCTCAAAGTTCAGATAGAGCGATTACCATGGAAAATCAAACGCATGCCGTAGATGTATGTGGAGCTGGGAAGGCTTATAATATGGTAGCAAAAAGGGTAAGCAATAATCAATTCAGAGATTCAAAGTTGAATAAACGCTCAACGCCGGTACTGTGCTAGTCCTAGGCTAGACCGTGCTAGAGACGCGAGCCTAGAACAGTAACAAAATCACGGCGCTGCACGTAAACAAGGGAAAATCACACTCTGGAACTTTTTGTTCGCTCTGTTTTTTTGCGCTCCTCTTTTTTTTGCAAAAAATCACTATAATGGCGAGTGTCTCAAAACTCTTCCCTCGTCAAACTGACAGGATGGGCATGATTTTTTTTTTGACTTTTTCGGAATTCAGGGCACCGACGATGAAAAAGTGTGATAAAAAATCACTATGATGGCACATGGCTCAAAAGACTCAGACAAGCCTAAAAATAGGATAGGGAAAAAAATTGGTCGCTGAAGTTTTGGCCTACAAACTCCCCGAGGTTCTCCAGACACTTTTTTTCGAGACCTACTCAGGCAAGGAAACACAAAACAAAAACTAGATGGATCTCGAAAACAAACCTAATATGAAAAGAACTCGGATTGGTGGTGGACAGGCAGATGTATATGTGGACTCGGATTGGTGGTGGACAGGCAGATGTATATGTGGACTCGGATTGGCGGTGGACAGGCGGATGTATATGTGGACTCGGATTGGTGGTGGACAGGCGGATATATATGGCAGCGGTAAGGAATATGTTGGTGGTGGTGGTATGTGGTAGGAACGATGGCGATGGTGCGGTGGCGGCGTGACAACTTGTGGACAGAACTCGAAACTCTAAAGGAAACTAAATGCTAAGACCAGCAACTCGACACGGCGATGCAACCGCATATTCAACAATGCAAAACCCTAAAAATATTATGCAAAGGCTCAGATTGGTTCAGATATGATGACCTAACCCTAATTTTTTTGGCTTTTTCGTGGACTGTAGGTATGAAGAACATACTCGATCTAAACTATGAAAAACTGTAAAATCTCACCGAGCAACCTAGAAATCTGATACCACTTGATAGAAGCAAAGGTGTCCCGATGTTTCGATGAGATAGATATCGTTTTCTATGGGAGTCAACTTTGACGATCCGACTACGAATGTGCGAAGACGTCGCGCCTTAGCAATCACTAAACCAACTTCTGAGGGTTATTGACCATGCCGGAGCACGATCAACCTGACCACGTGGGTCTATTTCCTGCGAGCAAACAAAGAACAAGCAAGAAACTGAGATTGCAATATGGATATTGCGAATAAAATAGGAAAGCTTTATTAATGAAGGTGCGGTTCTGTGACATCTTGGTCTGGTCGTTGGACACAAACGAAGTAAGCGAAGTTGCAGCTATGGTGAACTTTTAATCTAAACAAAACCCAAAGTCTAAACGATGCCCTAAGGGTTGTATATATGAAGGAGAGAGGGGTGAATTTTGTGGCCCTTGGAGGAGGGGTCCGAAACCAACCCTAACTCTTGTTTCCCCACACATACAGACTCTAAAAACAACCTATACTTAAGTATTTCGAAAATACATGGGCATGGCCCAATAATAAGGTGACGCAGCACCTAGAATAGCCTCTGGACGAAATTTATGAAGTGGCATCTTGTATATTTCATCCAAGGCTTCATGCACTCCTTATGGTGGCTTCAAAGTCCTGAAATCACCACTTGTAACTCCGTTCTTGATCCCCTTGTGCATGCCATCATCTCCATGCTTGAACTTGCTCCAAGGTTCATCTTTCTTGTCCAAGCTAGGCCCTTCATTTGTAAGAAAAACAAATGTATCCAATTTAGGCAGCATCATATTCTCATGAGCATTAGAATCGTTACCAAGAAACGAAAGTACCTGATAATTCAATTGGCGTGCGTGAGCTCTAGTAATTGGTCTAGTATGTATAGCAGCAGGGGCTGTGGGTGTAACAATGGTATTGATGTCCTTATCAGGACAGGATGGCGGTGGCCTAGCGCCGAGGAGTAGGGGAGTGGGTGGGCCGGGGGTGGTGTCGCGGAGCCATGACGGATGGCGGCGCGGACGTTGGAGTCCCTGCTGGACATGAGGAGATGTATCTTGTCTTCCCGCGTGCGTGCGACTTGGCGACGGCTGCACGAGCGTTTCATCTTCTTTTTTTTACCAACATCGCTGAGTCTCCTCGTGCGTGCGATCGTGGGGTGGAGTTGCCTCGTGCGTGCGTTCGTTTCTGGTGAGATAGCCCATCAAGGCTTTGGGCCTCCTTCATTTAGCAGGGCTGCACCCCGAGCCTGCAGGAAAACATATATAAATATAGCCTATTAATTTTTCCACGCCCCGGGCCTGGAACCTGGGTGCCCGGGGCCTAGCTCCGCCCCTGATTAGACATGGCACAAAAGTTTGTGAAGTATTTTTGTCCTGGATGACATAAATAAATTATTCCATAGTTTGCATTAGAAATCACCTCACAAATATACATATATGCAATATTTTTGGTCGTATCCAAGGTAGTCATGTCCTCATCATCCTCCCCTTCTTGAAAACAAATCCGTCCTCGGCGTTGCTTAATCTGAAATATGGCTAACAAAAGAGACAAGGTGTACATGTTGTATATGTATATGTCATCCATTTTCTATTTCCCTTGGTTTTTGCACAAATGACACATGTATACATGAGTAAATTTCATAGCTCATAAAATCTGAAGCCGAAATATTATCACAAGAAGTAGAAGACATGAAAATATTGCAACTCGGTTTGCACATATAAGTGAAGCTCTTATTCATATCAAAGGATTGACAATGTTCATCATTAAACCATACCAACATTGGTGAATAAACCTTACTTGCATCAAATTTACATGATGCAACATGCAATAAGTCATTTGGCACAGAATCATCACCAAGATTAGAGGTCATATCAAAATGATTAAACATTGGTTTTTTGCATCAACAGTTAATTCAATGGGTGCACTGAAAATTGTTGGTACTTCAGTTGTTTGATCACATGACGCATTCATGACAGTAACAAGATTCTCTAAAATATGTGGTGTTCTCAAATCAAGAGGTAACTCAACACATGATGCATTCAAGTTAACTAGTCATGCATCATTCTCATGTGAAGTTATATCATCAATACCTTTACAGTTACCTTGTCGCAAAGACGTAGCTGATGTAGGTACGGACGTTGACAATGTACCATACTCTTGAGATGATGTCGCGCTCACAATCCAAGGTGGGGCTGCTCTAGTAGGTGCAACGATGGAGGAACCAACTGACGGTGGTGAGCATGAACGAGAATAGTAGTTGTTGTAGTCACCCAATGCATCCTCCTGTATCTCTCTCTCTCAAAGGTACAAGCACAAATATACATACCAGTAATTGATATGTCTCCAACGTATCTATAATTTTTTAATGTTCCAAGCTATTATATTACCTGTTTTGGATGTTTATGGGCTTTATTATACACTTTTATGTTATTTTTGGGACTAACCTATTAACCGGAGGCCCAGCCCAAAATGTTGTTTTATTACCTATTTCTGTGTTTCGAAGAAAAGGAATATAAAATGGAGTCCAAATGGAATGAAACCTTCGGGAGAGTTATTTTTGGAACGGAAGCAACCCAGGAGACTTGGAGTAGACGTCAGAGAAGCTTCGAGGAAGCCACGAGGTAGGAAGGTGTGCCCTATTCCCCTGGGCGCGCCCCCCACCCTCGTGGGCCCCTCATGGCTCCCCTGACTGACTTCTTTCGCCTATATATATCCATATACCCTAAAAACATCGGGGAGCACAATAAATCGGGAATTCCTCCGCCAGAAGCCTCCGTAGCCACCAAAAACCAATCTAGACCCATTTCGGCACCCTGCCGGTGGGGGGAATCCCTCTCCGGTGGCCATCTTCATCATCCCGGCGCTCTCCATGACGAGGAGGGAGTATTTCACCCTCAGGGCTGAGGGTATGTACCAGTAGCTATGTGTTTGATCTCTCTCTCTCTCTCGTGTTCTTGAGGTGATACAATCTTGATGTATCGCGAGCTTTGCTATTATAGTTGGATCTTATGATGTTTCTCCCCCTCTACTCTCTTGTGATGAATTGAATTTTCCTTTGAAGTTATCTTATCGGATTGAGTCTTTAAGTATTTGAGAACACTTGATGTATGTCTTGCATGTGCTTATCTGTGGTGACAATGGGATATCACATGATCCACTTGATGTATGTTTTGGTGATCAACTTGCGATTTTCGTGACCTCATGAACTTATGCATAGGGGTTGGCACACGTTGTCGTCTTGACTCTCCGATAGAAACTTTGGGGCACTCTTTGAAGTTCTTTGTGTTGGCTGAATAGATGAATCTAAGATTGTGTGGTGCATATCGTATAATCATACCCACGGATACTTGAGGTGACATTGGAGTATCTAGGTGACATTAGGGTTTTGATTGATTTGTGTCTTCAGGTGTTATTCTAGTACAAACTCTAGGATAGATTGAATGGAAGGAATAGCTTCATGTTATTTTACTACGGACTCTTGAATAGATCAATCAGAAAGGATAACTTTGAGGTGGTTTCGTACCCTACCAT
Source organism: Triticum monococcum (assembly GCA_034509565.1). Taxonomy (NCBI): domain Eukaryota; kingdom Viridiplantae; phylum Streptophyta; class Magnoliopsida; order Poales; family Poaceae; genus Triticum; species Triticum monococcum. The sequence continues at coordinate 253,420,784 of CM067845.1, forward strand.
AATCTCTTCGTTTGTTCTCCGCTATTAGTGACTTTGGAGTGACTCTTTGTTGCATGTTGAGGGATAGTTATATGATCCAATTATGTTATTATTGTTGAGAGAACCTGCACTAGTGAAAGTATGAACCCTAGGCCTTGTTTCCTAGCATTGCAATACCGTTTATGCTCACTTTTACCACTTGCTACCTTGCTGTTTTTTATATTATCAAATTACAAAAACCTTTATCTACTATCCATATTGCACTTGTATCACCATCTCTTCGCCGAACTAGTGCACCTATACAATTTACCATTGTATTGGGTGTGTTGGGGACACAAGAGACTCTTTGTTATTTGGTTGGAGGGTTGTTTGAGAGAGACCATCTTCATCCTACGCCTCCCACGGATTGATAAACCTTAGGCCATCCACTTGAGGGAAATTTGCTGCTGTCCTACAAACCTTTGCACTTGGAGGCCCAACAACGTCTATAAGAAGAAGGTTGTGTAGTAGACATCAAGCTCTTTTCTGGCGTCGTTGCCGGGGAGGTTAGCACTTGAAGGTATATCTTTAGATCTTGCAATCGAATCTTTTAGTTTCTTGTTTTATCACTAGTTTAGTCTATAAAAGAAAACTAAAAATGGAATTAAGGGTACCTCATATGCTTCATCTTTTTAATGTCTTTCATGAAAATAAGGATTCCGATAATTGTGCCAAAGTGTTAGAAGAAGATGCATTAAAATGTTTGGCACTAAATCTTTGTATGAGGAGCATGATTGCAATGTTGTTAGTATGAATTCCTTGAATATCCATGATGCTAATGATATGCAAAGCCACAAGCTTGGGGAAGCTATGTTTGATGAAGATGATATTTTTTTTGTCCCCCAAGTTTTGATGAGCAAAATTATTTTGATGATAGCATGCCTCCTATTTATGATGATTATATTGATGAAAGTGGGTTTGGAAGAGTCAACTTTAGGAAGTAATGATCCCACTATTTTGGAGGGTGTTGAATCTTATTGTGATAATTAGGAAAGTGGATTTGGAGAGGTCATGACTTTATTTAGTAATGATTCCACTATCTTGGAAGAGGTTTCAATTGATTATGATGAGAACAAAGTTGCTACTTATGATGATTACTGTGATGACATGTATGCTATAAAAAGTAGTGATGATTATATTAAAACTTGTCATGATTATGATTACCCTTTTCTTGAATATTACTCTTTTAATGTGGAAACAATTTGTAGTATTCGAGTTTCTTATGATACTCCCACTATTCCGATTGAGAAGAATCGTGGTTATGTGGAGAGTAGTAAATTTTCTATGCTTGTAGGTCATGAAAAGAATGCCTTATGTGATAGTTATATTGTTGAATTTATTCATGATGCTACTGAAAATTATTATGAGGGAGGAATATATGCTTGTAGGAATTGCAATAATATCAAGTTTCCTCTCTACATGTTGAAAATTTTGAAGCTATGCTTGTTTTGCCTTCCTATGTTAGTTGATTCTTGTTCCCACAAGTTGTTTGCTCACAAAATCCCTATGCATAGGAAGTGGGTTATACTTAAATGTGCTAGTCATATTATTCATGATGCTCTCTTTATATTTCAATTCTTATCTTTTATGTGAGCATCATTCAAATCATCATGCCTAGCTAGGGGCGTTAAACGATATCGCTTGTTGGGAGGCAACCCAACTTTATGTTTGTTCCTTGCTTTTTTGTTCCTGATTAGTAATAAATAATTCATATAGCCTTTCCTATGATTCAGTTTTTATGTTTTATAGTGTTTGTGCCAAGTAGAACCTTTGGGAAGACTTGGGGAAAGTCTTTGTGATCATGCTGTAAAAAAAACAGAAACTTTAGCGCTCACGAGATTTGCTGCCATTTTTTATTGGAGAGTGATATTTAGTTAATTATTTTTTCAGATGATTAATAGACAAATTACTCACGTCTATCAATTTATTTTATAATTTTTGGGGTTCTAGAAGTATTCATTTGATCCAGATTACTACAGACTGTTCCGTTTTTGACAGATTCTGTTTTCTATGTGTTGCTTGCTTATTTTGATGAATCTATGAGTAGTATCGGGGGGTATGAACCATAGATGAGTTGGAATACAGTAGATATTACACCAATATGAATTTATAATGAGTTCACAACAATACCTAAGTGGTGATTTATTTTCTTATACTAACGGACCTTATGAGTTTTCTGTTAAGTTTTGTGTTGTGAAGTTTTCAAGTTTTGGGTAAAGATACGATGGACTATGGAATAAGGAATGGCAAGAGCCTAAGCTTGGGGATGCGCAAGGCACCCAAGGTAATATTCAAGGACAACCAAGAGCCTAAGCTTGGGGATGCCTCGGATGGCATCCCCTCTTTCGTCTTCGTTCATCGGTAACTTTACTTGGAACTATATTTTTATTCACCACATGATATGTGTTTTGCTTGGAGCGTCATTTTATTTTATTTAGTTTTGCTTGCTGTTTGAATAATATACCAAGATATGAAATTACTAAATGTTAGAGAGTCTTCACATAGTTGCATAATTATTCGACTACTCATTGATCTTCACTTATATCTTTCGGAGTAGTTTGTCATTTTCTCTAGTGCTTCACTTATATCTTTTTAGAGAACGACGGTGGTTTTATTTTGAAGAAATAGATGAACTCTCGTGTTTCACTTATATTAGTTTGAGAGTCTTTAGAACAGCATGGTAATTTTCTTTGGTTATGAAATTATTCCTAATATGATAGGCATTCAAGATGGGTATAATAAAAACTTTCATATAAAGTGCATTGAATACTATGAGAAGTTTGATACTTGATAATTGTTTTGAGATATGAAGATGGTAATATTGGAGTCATGCTAGTTGAGTAGTTGTGAATTTGAGAAATACTTGTGTTAAAAGTTTGTGATTCCCGTAGCATGCACGTATGGTAAACCATTATGTGATGAAGGTGGAGCATGATTTATTTATTGATTGTCTTCCTTATGAGTGGCGGCGGGGACAAGCGATGGTCTTTTCCTACCAATCTATCCCGCTAGGAGCATGCGCGTAGTACTTTGTTTTGATAACTAATATATTTTTGCAATAAGTATGTGAATTCTTTATGACTAATGTTGAGTCCATGGATTATACGCACTCTCACCCTTCCACCATTTCTAGCCTCTCTAGTACCACGCAACTTTCGCCGGTACCATAAACCCACTATATACCTTCCTCAAAACAGCCACCTATGGCATTTCCATAGCCATTCTGAGATATATTGCCATGCAACTTTCCACCGTTCCGTTTATTATGACACGCTTCATCATTGTCATATTGCCTTGCATGATCATATAATTGACATCGTATTTGTGGCAAAGCCACCATTCATAATTCTTTCATACATGTCACTCATGAGTCATTGCACATCCCGGTACACCGGCGGAGGCATTCATATAGTCATATTTTGTTCTAAGTATTGAGTTGTAATTCTTGAGCTATAAGTAAATAAAAGTGTGATGATCATCATTATTAGAGGATTGTCCCATGTTAGGAAAGGATGATGGAGACTATGATTCCCCCACAAGTCGGAATGAGACTCCGGACAAAAAAAAGAGGCCATAAAAAAGGGAGGAGGCCAAAAAAACAAAAAAATGAGAGAAAAAGAGAGAAGGGGCAATGCTACTATCCTTTTACCACACTTGTGCTTCAAAGTAGCACCATGATCTTCATGATAGAGAGTCTCCTATGTTGTCACTTTCATATACTAGTGGGAACCTTTCATTATAGAACTTGGCTTGTATATTCCAATGACGGGCTTCCTCAAAATGCCCTAGGTCTTTGTGAGCAAGCGAGTTGGATGCACACCCACTTAGTTTCTTTTTGAGCTTTCATACACTTATAGCTCTAGTGCATCCGTTGCATGGCAATCCCTACTCACTCACATTGATTTCTATTGATGGGCATCTCCATAGTCTATTAATACACCTAGTTGATGTGAGACTATCTTCTCCTTTTGTCTTCTCCACAACCACCATTCTATTCCACCTATAGTGCTATATCCATGGCTCACGCTCATGTATTGCGTGAAGATTGAAAAAGTTTGAGAACATCAAAAGTATGAAACAATTGCTTGGCTTGTCATCGGGGTTGTGCATGATTTAAATATTTTGTGTATTGAAGATAGAGCATAGCCAGACTATATGATTTTGTAGGGATAGCTTTCTTTGTCCATGTTATTTTGAGAAGACATGATTACTTTGTTAGTATGCTTGAAGTATTATTATGTTTATGTCAATATTAAACTTTTGTCTTGAATCTTATGGATCTGAATATTCTTGCCACAATAAAGAGAATTACATGGATAAATATGTTAGGTAGCATTCCACATAAAAAATTCTATTTTTATCATTTACCTACTCGAGGACGAGCAGGAATTAAGCTTGTGGATGCTTGATACGTCTCCAATGTATCTATAATTTTTGATTGTTCCATGCTATTATATTACCCGTTTTGGATGTTTATGGGATTTATTATACACTTTTATGTTATTTTTGGGACTAACCTATTAACCGGAGGCCCAGCCCAAAATGTTGTTTATTGCCTATTTCAGTGTTTCAAAGAAAAGGAATATCAAATGGAGTCCAAACGGAATGAAACCTTCGGGAGAGTTATTTTTGGAACGGAAGCAACCCAGGAGACTTGGAGTAGACGTCAGGGAAGCTTCGAGGAAGCCATGAGGCAGGGAGGCGCGCCCTACCCCCTAGGCGTGCCCCCCCACCCTCATGGGCCCCTCGTGGCTCCACTGACCGACTTCTTTTGCCTATATATATATACATATATCCATATACTCTACAAACAACGGGGATCACAATAGATTGGGAGCTTCGCCGCCAGAAGCCTCCGTAGCCACTGAAAACTAATCTAGACCCATTCCGGCACCCTGCCGGATGGGGGAATCCCTCTCCCGTGGCCATCTTCATCATCCTGGCGCTCTCCATGATGAGGAGGGAGTAGTTCACCCTCAAGGCCGAGGGTATGTACCAGTAGCTATGTGTTTGATCTCTCTCTCTCTCTCATGTTCTTGAGGTGATACGATCTTGATGTATCACAAGCTTTACTATTATAGTTGGATCTTATGATGTTTCTCCCCCTCTACTCTCTTGTGATGAATTGAGTTTTCCCTTTGAAGTTATCTTATCAGATTGAGTCTTTAAGGATTTGAGAACACGTAATGTATGTCTTGCATGTGCTTATCTGTGGTGATAATGGGATATCACGTGATCCACTTGATGTATGTTTTGGTGATCAACTTGCGAGTTCCGTGACCTCGTGAACTTATGCATAGGGGTTGGTGCACATTTTCGTCTTGACTCTCCGGTAGAAACTTTGGGGCACTGTTTGAAGTTCTTTGTGTTGGTTGAATAGATGAATCTGAGATTGTGTGATGCATATTGTATAATCATACCCACGAATACTTGAGGTGACATTGGAGTATCTAGGTGACATTAGGGTTTTGGTTGATTTGTGTCTTCAGGTGTTATTCTAGTAGGAACTCTTGGATAGATTGAACGAAAAGAATAGCTTCATGTTATTTTACTATGGACTCTTGAATAGATAGATCAGAAAGGATAACTTTGAGGTGCTTTCGTACCCTACCATAATCTCTTCGTTTGTTCTCCGCTATTAGTGAGTTTTGAGTGACTCTTTGTTGCATGTTGAGGGATAGTTATATGATCCAATTATGTTATTATTGTTGAGAGAACATGCACTAGTGAAAGTATGGACCCTAGGCCTTGTTTCCTAGCATTGCAATACCGTTTACGCTCACTTTTACCACTTGCTCCCTTGCTGTTTTTATATTTTTTAGATTACAAAAACCTTTATCTACTGTCCATATTGCACTTGTATCACCATCTCTTCACCGAACTAGTGCACCTATACAGTTTACCATTGTATTGGGTGTGTTGGGGACACAAGAAACTCTTTGTTATTTGGTTGCAGGGTTGTTTGAGAGAGACCATCTTCATCCTACGCCTCCCACGGATTGATAAACCTTAGGTCATCCACTTGAGGGAAATTTGCTACTATCCTACAAACCTCTGCACTTGGAGGCCCAACAACGTCTACAAGAAGATGGTTGTGTAGTAGAAATCAGTAATGCATCGAGGAATATACTGAAATCTTGCCTGAATATCATGGTTCAAACCACCAAAAAATCTGTTCATTGTATCATCCTCAGATTCTTCTATGTCACAATGATGCATATAAGATTTGAACTCTTGGTAGTAAGCATGAACAGTGTTGTTGCCTTGTTTAAATTTTTCAAATTTGTGAAGCAATTCACGACGATGGTAAGGAGGGAAAAATTGTTGTCTCATTACGTATTTCAAATCATTCCAAGTTGTGCGTTGGTTATCAATGTTTTTCTTACAATGCACACTCCACAAAACAGAAGCAAAACCAGTAAATGCTCTAGTGGCAGCTCGTACTCGCTCAAGTTCAGAAGAGTCATGGTGACTAAAAACTTGTTCTACTTCAAGCTCCCAAGCTAGATAAATAGCAGGATTAAATGTACCCTCAAATGACGGTAAAAAGATAACCTGACCATGTGCTTGTGTGCGTTGTCCCAACTCTCGTGATGGTGAAGATGTGTTTGTCGTCCAAGAACTTCTATCTCCGGAACTACTAGGATGTGGTTGTAAAGTGCTCACAGTAAAGCAAATATCAATATCTTACAAGTTCTTACCATGCGGCAGGTTGTGACAGGCAACCAGCAATGTCAAATAACTCCGAAGATTGTGTAAAGAGATTGCCAGGGAAACATACGTATACACGGTGTAGAAATATGTGGAGCTGGGTTGGTTATATATGGTAGCAAAAGATTAGCAATAATCAATTCAGAGATGCAATGTTGAATAAACGCTCAACGACGGTACTGTGCTAGTCTTAGGCTAGACCGAACTAGAGATGCGAGCCTAGAACACTAATGAGATCACGACGTAGCACAACTAGCATCAATGAAGGATACTAAGTAGCTCTGGACAGCAAGATATAAGTGAAGATCACAGCAGCAGTAAAGATAATGATGAAAAACAACTGCCAAGTAGGATATACAACAACTTTCTCTCAAACTTTTCTTTTGAAAAGTTTGTGCCAATCTTATGATAATTTTTCTCAAGAATGGCACTAACTCAAGCTTTCAAATGCAAAAAGAATCACTCAGTTCCGATTTGATATGAGGAGTCAAAAAATTCGAAAACTAGCGTGAAAAACTGGAACAAGCTGTGTTGCGAACTTCGGAGGGGGAAAGACCTATTTAGAAGCAGATTTTGAGGTGCCAAATATTGAACATTTCTCTGCAACTATGTAGATGCGGCTCGTCGCTAGCTTTCATTTGAGTACTCGCGGAGCCAAAACGGACTTCGTATGACGAAGTTATGGCTGTTTTACTGAACAGTGCACGAAACAGATTTCAATTCGAAATCAACTACGAGATTGAGTCTAGATAGATCCGAATTTTATTTTTTGTCTTCTTTCTTTTTTTCCTCACACATTTTTCTTTCTCTCCTTTTTTCTCTAACTTTTTTTAAACTTTTTTCTCTGCCTTTTTTTGTCTCCCTCTTTCCAAGACAAACTAGATAAGATGCAGATTGGATCTAGCGAAGATGTGAACGACCTCAACAATGATTGTGACAATGAAAGATGGGTAGAACCTGGTGGAAATTGATGGATGGGTGGTGGACAGCGGAAGGGATAACGATGCAGCGGCGGCATGAGTAATGTGAACAAAACTCAAAACTCTAAACGAACTAGACACTAAGACCAGCAACTCGACACGACGATGCAACCGATAATTCAACTATGCAAACAATGAAAAGAAAATTGCAAAGGCTCAGACTGGTTTGGACAAAGGATGAATAGATCTAACTTTTCTCCCTACCATTCTGTTGGCGGTCGTGGGCGGCAAGGAACTCGGCGCGGAGGGATGCCATAGCTTTCTTACTGGTTAGTGCATGGCTCGGTGGCATGAACGACGCTTGGTGAGTGCTCTGGGGCAGAGTGGACAGACAACCATATAGTGCATTGGTTTGTCAAGAGCACAAGGACAGATGACGAAGGAAATTTAGATTCCCCTTCAATCCTGGTCATTTATTACCGAGTAAAATGCATTGGCGGTCATCGAACTTATCTTGATAGCTCACTTTGACCATTGTACTTAAGAATACGGTCAATACGGTCATTATATACGAGATATGGTGATTATATGGTCACTGGCTCAACGTATAGCTTCGTATTTGTCTGGTTGATCAGTCAACTAGTCCACATGCGCCTCATAGGCCCATGTTCTGTATCTACGCGTGCAGACACTCACACTGCAAGGCACACTCATCAGCCAAAAAAATGAAATACATTACATTAAATGAAATACATTACATTAAATGCACAAAAATGAAACCACAGACTCGTCGCTGCAAGGCACACTCATCAGCCAAAAAAATGAAATACATTACATTAAATGCACAAAACAATTTTTTAATTATACGTGATGCACACATTAGCGTGCACCGTCCACAGACCCAAGTAGTATGTACGCGTGCAGACACTCACACTCATGCTGTCAAACCATGGCAATGCATGCACGTCGCCCTCTCAATCAAAGTCCTGCTGTAGGACCTTGAAGTAGATGTGTCTAGAGGGGGGTGATTAGAAACTTCATGCCAAAGTTGCATTTTTTAAGCTTTTTCGGTTTGAGTGGAGTTTAAGCATAATTTCAACACTCACAATACATATCAAGCAAGCATGCAAAGTGTATATAGGCAGCGAAAAGTAAAGCATGCAACTTGAAAAAATGTAAAGGGAAGGGTTTGGAGAATTCAAACGCAATCGGAGACCTGGAAGTTTTTCCCGTGGTTCGGATAGGTGGTGTTATCCTACATCCACGTTGATGGAGACTTCAACCCACGAAGGGTAACGGTTGCGCGAGTCCATGGAGGGCTCCACCCACGAAGGGTCCATGAAGAAGCAACCTTGTCTATCCCACCATGGCCATCGCCCACGAAGGACTTGCCTCACTAGCGGTAGATCTTCACGAAGTAGGCGATCTCCTTGCCCTTACAAACTCCTTGGTTCAACTCCACAATCTTGTTGGAGGCTCCCAAGTGACACCTAGCCAATCTAGGAGACACCACTCTCCAAGAAGTAACAAATGGTGTGTTGATGATGAACTCCTTGCTCTTGTGCTTCAAATGATAGTCTCCCCAACACTCAACTCTCTCTCATAGGATTTGGATCTGGTGGAAAGAAGATTTGAGTGGAAAGCAACTTGGGGAAGGCTAGAGATCAAGATTCATATGGTAGGAATGGAATGTCTTGGCCTCAACACATGAGTAGGTAGTTCTCTCTCAGAAATAGGACGCTGGAAGTGTAGGTATAGTCTGATGGCTCTCTCCACGAGTGAAGAGGAGGTGGAGGGGTATTTATAGCCTCCACACAAAATCCAACCGTTACACAATTTACCAATCTCGGTGGGACCGAATCAGAAAACTCGGTTGGACCGAAATGGTAAACCTAGTGACCGTTATGAATTTCGGTGGGACCGATTGGAACAACTCGGTGGGACCGATGTGCTAGGGTTAGGGAAAATCCAAAACTCGGTTTGACCGATTACTCAAACTCGGTGGGACCGATTTGGGTAATAAGCAGAACAGAGAGTTGGCCAAGCAAACTCGGTGGGACCGATTGCATATCTCGGTGGGACCGAGAGTAATGCAGTAGGTAACAGAGAGTTTGCAAGCCCATCTCGGTGAGACCGAGATCCCATCGGTGAGACCGAACTGATTAGGGTTTGGCAGTGGCTACGACATGTGAAACTTGGTGGCGCCGGGTTGAAAGAATCGGTATGACCGAGTTTGAATTAGGGTTTAGGTCATGTGAATATGGGAAAGTAGCTGAGGATTTTGGAGCATATCATTAAGCACTTGAGCAAGAGGCTCATTAAACAACACCTCATCCCTCCTTGATAGTATTGGCTTTTCCTATGGACTCAATGTGATCTTGGATCACTAAAATGTAAAATGAAGAGTCTTGAACTTCAAGCTTTAGCCAATCCTTTGTCCTTAGTGTCTTGGAGACCTTCCCACACCCTTTAGTCCATGCCACTCCATTGTTGAACTTATATGAAACATACTAGGTGAAAACATTAGTCCAACAAGAGATATGTTGTCATCAATTATCAAAACCACCTAGGGAGCACTTGTGCTTTCAATCTCCCCCTTTTTGGTAATTGATGGCAACATACATCAAAGCTTTAGATAAAGATACAAAGAATAGTAAGTAAAGCTTTGGAAGGACATGTAACAAACATAGGCTCCCCCTACATGTATGCAATCATGTGAATATAAAATATAGAAGCATGTGAGAGCATAATCATGACAGAGTAGGCAATGTGTTACATGTATCTTGGCCATATGCATCAGAGCAAAAGATTATTAAGGAAAATACCTTCATGCTCATGAGTCCTTCTTGCAAACAGTATATACATAGGCAAGAATTCCTCATACTCATGATTTGATGCATACACTTACCTTGTAGTCTTAAGTTGGCTTAGGATGGAATGAACCTGCACAAACAAGGTTAGATAACACAGGTACATCCACTAGCCAGAGCAAACAAAAGAAGCCACAAGAATACCAAGACTGGGATGACATGTAAAGAGTAAGTACTAGGTACTACATTGAATCCAACATGTCCCCAAGAATAAAGATATGCAATGAATTTGACTGATTTCTTTCCCATGGGTGTCTTGCTCCCCCTGAATCTTTCATGGGATATTGGGAGAAGATAGGGAACAGAAAATCAGAGCTGAAAGATACAAATGAATATGTCTTTCCCCCTAAAAATACATGTGACATCTCTCCTCTTGAACATCAAGCATCTGGGATCCTTGAGTATTGTCTCTCACCCTAGAGATCTCTTTCTCCCCCTTAATACATTATCTGGGACGTCTGGGATCCTTGAGACTTTCTCTCCCCCTTTAGTATTGTGATGTGATCTTTCTCTCCCCGAAGATAGGCTTTGATGTGATCTCTCTCCCCCTTTGACATCAATTTCCAAGAAGGTTTTTCTGGAATCCGTCGAATAGGGTTGGTCCTTGAGACTCAGCATAAAGCAAAGAATAAACTTGTGATGCTTGTAGAGGACAAGATTCATTGAGTGGAGCTGGAGAGTAGAAATGTAGAACGAGTGGAAAACTGTTTTTCTGACTACAAAGTCGGTGGCACCGAGTGGCATATTTCGGTGGTACCGAAAAGATTCGGTTGGACCGAAGAATGCAAGTCGGTGAAACCGAGTTTACACAGAGAAAAACACTTGTCACCTCAGCTCACTAGACATGTAAGATCTCATAAAGATTTGCAATGAATTAAATGCAGAAAATGCAGAGCAAAAACAAAAAGAAAAGAAAAGAAAAGAGACTGAAAGATCTATATGAAGTGAAAAAGAGAAAGGGAACAACTACACAAGCATGAGACAAATGCAATAACACAAAGAAGGAACACAAGAGAACTTCATCTAGAGTTGGGCGGTGACATAGTCACCTATCTTAGAGTATATTGACTTAGGAGTCAAGTGAGAACACTTGATCATAGGTCATACTCATCGTTTAAGCTCAAAATGGGGTTACCATTTTTCGTTTAAGCATCTTGATGTATTCACATCTTGTTGAGTTGCTTTGACTCATGTCTCGGAGTAAAGCTTCTCTAAGATGGAACAACATACCTTGGGTGGTGGTGTGGTTCTTTCTCATGTAGTTGAACTTGTGTGGGTGCTCATGGTTGATGTAGCCCATCAAGAGTTTGGAGCACCACTTGGAGTTTGAGTTCATCTACCTACATGGATTAGTTCTAGCAAGGAAAAGCACTTGTGTATCCAAAAAAATGACATTCATGAAGCTCAACATAGGATTTGTCAAAGGATATGTTTGGATGATTTTGTGCTTCCTTGTCTTCAACCATCATTGTGTAGAGTCTTGGTGATGTAAAGATTGCTCAAGATGTGAGTGAATCGCAATCTCATGGAATTAGATTCAACCAAGCACCTACATGGGTTAGACAACATGCAAGGAACAAATATATCCAAGACACAAGATAGTCATCATAAGAGATATATCATGGATTAGTCATAAGCTCATGTCTTGCATGTATCCAATGGAGTTCCTACTCCAAGTTTGAAGCATCAATGATGTTCAATTCTCCTCTCAACCTGCAAAACACTTTCTCATCAAGTGGTTTAGTGAATATATCCACTAATTGCTTATCAGTGCGAACATGCTTAAGATCTATGTCACCCTTAGCAACATGATCTCGAATGAAATGATGACGAACTTCAATATGCTTAGTTCGAGAATGTTGTACAGGATTATGACCAATTTTGATAGCACTTTCATTGTCACAAAGCAGTGGAACATGTTTCACATAGATCCCATAATCTTTAAGAGTTTGGGTCATCCAAAGTAGTTGAGCACAACATGAACCAGCGGCAATGTATTCCGCTTCGGCGGTGGATAAGGATACTAAGTTTTGTTTCTTGGAGGACCAAGACACAAGGGATCTACCAAGAAATTGACAAGTACCCGAAGTTGACTTTCTATCAACCTTGTCTCCAGCATAATCTGAGTCGGAATAGCCAAAAAGATCAAAAGAAGACCTCTTAGGGTACCAAATGCCAAAATTAGGTGTATGAATTAAGTATCTAACTATCCTTTTCACAGCCTTAAGATGACATTCTTTAGGGGCAGCTTGATATCTTGCACACATGCACACACTTAGCATAATATCGGGACGTGAAGCACATAGGTATAATAATGAACCAATCATAGATCGATAAACCTTTTGATCAACCGGTTCACCATCTTTGGTCAAATCATTATGTCCACTAGTAGGCATGGGTGTAGACATACCTTTGCATTCTTGCATATTGAACTTCTTGAATAAGTCCTTGGTGTACTTTGTTTGAGAGACAAATGTACCTTCCTTAGTTTGCTTGATTTGCAAACCAAGAAAGAATTTGAGTTCACGCATCATAGACATCTCAAACTTTTCTAACATTAGCTTTCCAAACTTTTCACTAAAGAGAGGGTTAGTTGAACCAAATATGATATCATCAACATAAATTTGGCATACAAATAGTTCTCCATTAACCCTTTTAGTAAAAAGAGTAGAATCAATTTTACCAATTTCGAAACCACTTGTAATGAGGAACTTGGTCAAGCATTTATACCATGCTCTAGGAGCTTGTTTACGACCATAGAGAGCATTGTGAAGTTTGTAAACATGATTAGGTTTCTTAGGATTGACAAAGCCGGGAGGTTGTTTGACATAAACCCCCTCCTCTATTTCACCATTTAGAAAAGCACTTTTAATGTCCATTTGGTACAAGGTGATGTTATGGTGATTAGCATAGGCAAGTAAGATGCGAATGGACTCAAGTCTAGCAACGGGAGCATATGTCTCACCATAGTCCATACCTTCGACTTGTGTGTACCCTTGGGCGACGAGATGTGCTTTGTTGCGAACCACTTGTCCATCTTCATCTTGCTTGTTGCGAAACACCCATTTCGTACCAATGATGTTGTGGTTGTCGTCGGGCTTCTCAACCAATGTCCAAACTTGGTTTCTCTCAAAGTTGTGTAGCTCTTCATGCATGGCGTTTATCCAATCCGGATCTTCCAATGCTTCTTCAACCTTCATAGGTTCAATTCTAGAGATGAATGAATAGTTTTCACAAAAGTTAGCTAAACGAGTTTTTGAGCGAGTGATTCTCCCGGTTTGTATATCATTGAAGATTTGCTCGACGGGGTGATCTTTGGCAATTCTTGCTCGAACTCGTGAGAGCTTTTGCTTGGGTCTTCGTTGAACATTTTCTTCATCTTGTTCTTCTTCTTGGCCTTCTTCATTGTTGATGTTGTCATTGTCTTGTTGTGGTGGAGAAGGAGGTTGTTGATGTTCATCTTGATGCATTTCCTTGTCTTCTTCATCTTGGTGTGTCCCACTTGTGGATGCTTCCGTATCAATTCTTGGTTCACCTTGTTGTGAAGTAGAAGCCTCCACTTGGACAGATGAAGTACTCTCCTTCACCTCCATTGGACGAACTTTGCCTATGGGAAAGTCTTGGATTGCTTCTGAAGGGTCTTTGTCTCCTACATCAATTGGCAATTGCTCTACTTGCGAGCCATTAGATTCATCAAACTTCACATCTACCGTCTCTTCAACCTTTCGGGTGAAATTGTTGTAGACACGGTAAGTGTGAGAGTTTGAGCCATAACCAAGTAGGAAACCTTCATGAGATTTAGGGGCAAACTTTGAACGACGATGCTTATCAAGAATGTAGCACTTTGAGCCGAATACTCGAAAGTATCCAACTTGGGGTTTGTTACCGGTGAGGAGCTCATATGCCGTCTTGCCGAGTAGCTTGTGAAGATACAAGCGATTTGTTGCATGACAAGCTATCTCAACCGCTTCTGCCCAAAAGTGCTTCGGCGTCTTGTATTCATCAAGCATTGTTCTTGCCATTTCGATGAGCGTCCGGTTCTTCCTCTCAACAACTCCATTTTGTTGAGGTGTGTACGCAGCCGAGAACTCGTGTGAAATCCCTTCTTCGTCAAGAAAGGTGTCCACATTTACGTTCTTGAACTCCGTTCCGTTGTCACTCCGAACCTTCTTGATCTTCACGTCAAACTGATTTTGGGCCTTCCTAGCGAAGTTTTTGAAGATCTTCTGGACCCGCGACTTGTCATTAAGAAACAACACCCACGTAAATCTTGAAAAATCATCAACTATAACTAGACCAAAGGAATTTCCACCAAGACTCTTGTAGGCATTGGGACCAAAAAGATCCATATGAAGTAGCTCGAGTGGCCTCCTTGTGGTCATGATGTTCTTCACGGGATGTCTTCCTCCAACCTGTTGACCTACTTGACAAGCACTGCAAAGTCTATCCTAATCGAATATGACATCGTTAACTCCAAGGATATGATTTCCTTTAATAAGCTTGTCAAGATTTCTCATGCCAACGTGACCTAGTTGTCTATGCCACAGCCAACCTTTTGAGGATTTAGCAATAAAGCAAGTTTTAGGTTGTGCCTTTTTAGAGAAGTCGACAATGTAAAGGTCACCTTTACGCCTACCGGTAAAGACCATTTTATGATTGTCTCGATGAAACACTTAGCAATCTACCTCAGTAAATAGGACATTTAAACCAAAATCAGTAAGTCTAGATACTGAAAGTAAGTTGTAGCCGATAGATTCAACGAGCATGACATTTTGAATGGAACTATCATGTGAGATGGCCACCTTACCAAGGCCAACTACTTTACCCTTTGAATTATCACCAAAGGTGACATATTTTCGAGGGCCGTCATTTTCAGCAAGCTCACGGAACATCTCCTCATCCCCGGTCATATGATCAGTACATCCACTATCAAGAACCCATTCCTTTCCTCCTGATTCATATCCCCGAAGATTTGCCGTAAGGCCAAAGTGTCTCATTGCATCATCAAGATTGAAGTCGCTATCATCATCATCATCATCATCATCATCATAGTATCCATGTTCACCATGATCTTGTGACTCATCATTTCCTAGAGAGGGTAGTTCTTTAGATAAATGATCATCAAAATGGTCACTTTTATGAATTCTTATAGCTTCGAATATAATATCACTAATGATTCCAACATCCCCCTTAGCTCGCTTGAGATTGGCATGCTCAAGTAGACAATCACCAAAGTTAGGATCACTAGAGTTCATCTTACTCAAGGCAATAGATTTATGGAGAATTTTATCCAAATTTTTTAAGGAATGGTCGGGAAATCGTTCCTCAAGAAATTTCCATATAGTATAAGCACAATTAAGAGTAGGCAAACTAGCAATCAAGTTTTTGGGCAATCCTCTAATGATGAGCTCAGTAGTTCTAAGATTGTGAATAATGTCAATATCTTCATCTAGGGTAGGATGCAAAGGATCAATGTGAGGTGCACAAGGGCTAGCAATATACTTGTTCAAATGATATTGGTTGAAGATTACAAGCATCTCATTTTTCCACTCATGAAAATATTCTCCATCAAGAATAGGCACTCTATGTCTAAGACTCCCTAAAGTAGACACATCCATCTTCCTCCAATGGTGATTAAACCAAGGCAATGGAGACCAAAGCTCTGATACCACTTGTAGGACCTTGAAGTAGATGTGTCTAGAGGGGGGTGATTAGACACTTCATGCCAAAGTTGCAATTTTTAAGCTTTTTCGGTTTGAGTGGAGTTTAAGCATAATTTCAACACTCACAATACATATCAAGCAAGCATGCAAAGTGTATATAGGCAGCGGAAAGTAAAGCATGCAACTTGCAAGAATGTAAAGGGAAGGGTTTGGAGAATTCAAACGCAATCGGAGACAGGGAAGTTTTTCCCGTGGTTCGGATAGGTGGTGCTATCCTACATCCACGTTGATGGAGACTTCAACCCACGAAGGGTAACGTTTGCGCGAGTCCACGGAGGGCTCCACCCACGAAGGGTCCACGAAGAAGCAACCTTGTCTATCCCACCATGGCCATCGCACACGAAGGACTTGCCTCACTAGCGGTAGATCTTCACGAAGTAGGCGATCTCCTTGCCCTTACAAACTCCTTGGTTCAACTCCACAATCTTGTTGGAGGCTCCCAAGTGACACCTAGCCAATCTAGGAGACACCACTCTCCAAGAAGTAACAAATGGTGTGTTGATGATGAACTCCTTGCTCTTGTGCTTCAAATGATAGTCTCCCCAACACTAAACTCTCTCTCATAGGATTTGGATCTAGTGGAAAGAAGATTTGAGTGGAAAGCAACTTGGGGAAGGCTAGAGATCAAGATTCATATGGTAGGAATGGAATGTCTTGGCCTCAACACATGAGTAGGTAGTTCTCCCTCAGAAATAGGATGCTGGAAGTGTAGGTTTAGTCTGATGGCTCTCTCCACGAGTGAAGAGGAGGTGGAGGGGTATTTATAGCCTCCACACAAAATCCAACCGTTACACAATTTACCAATCTCGGTGGGACCGAATCAGAAAACTCGGTCGGACCGAAATGGTAAACCTAGTGACCGTTAAGAATTTCGGTGGGATCGATTGGAACAACTCGGTGGGACCGATGTGCTAGGGTTAGGGAAAATCCAAAACTCGGTTTGACCGATTACTCAAACTCGGTGGGACCGATTTGGGTAATAAGCAGAACAGAGAGTTGGCCAAGCAAACTCGGTGGGACCGATTGCATATCTCGGTGGGACTGAGAGTAATGCAGTAGGTAACAGAGAGTTTGCAAGCCCATCTCGGTGAGACCGAGATCCCATCGGTGAGACCGAACTGATTAGGGTTTGGCAGTGGCTATGACATGTGAAACTCGGTGGCGCCGGGTTGAAAGAATCGGTATGACCGAGTTTGAATTAGGGTTTAGGTCATTTGTGAATATGGGAAAGTAGCTGAGGATTTTGGAGCATATCATTAAGCACTTGAGCAAGAGGCTCATTAAACAACACCTCATCCCTCCTTGATAGTATTGGCTTTTCCTATGGACTCAATGTGATCTTGGATCACTAAAATGTAAAATGAAGAGTCTTGAACTTCAAGCTTTAGCCAATCCTTTGTCCTTAGTCTCTTGGAGACCTTCCCACACCCTTTAGTCCATGCCACTCCATTGTTGAACTTATATGAAACATACTAGGTGAAAACATTAGTCCAACAAGAGATATGTTGTCATCAATTATCAAAACCACCTAGGGAGCACTTGTGCTTTCACCTGCTCATGGTGCAATGCAAACGGCGAGCCCTATACCTACATGCCCCGGCGGTGCCTGACATTACTATTTAGACGTTTGCTGGCGGCCTCCGCGAACACCGAGCATGTATTCACCTGGCTCAACACCGACGTCATACTCATGCTTGGGCGCCGAGCTGCTCGACATTGGCCATGGCTCTGCACACGACGCGATGATGTGACTCGGCGCCTTTCTCATGGATATCATCCATCACAACGACAATCTATAGAACAACCTAGCTAGAGAGGGTACTATGGTACCTATATATGTATCATGAGCAACCGACCATAGTGCCACTCCACATGCGTGTGTGTTTGATCGATTCGTCCATTATTCCTAAGTTATGCATGGTTGTGTGGTGTCTAATGGTGGTCGTCGAAGGCTAGCTGGCGACAAGAGCGGTTGCATGCACGTCTGGTTGTCTATACGTGCCGCATATGCTTCCAAGGCCCGTCATCCATGAGTTCATATAACTTATTATGGTACAATCATAAGCATAACTGCATAAGTGCGTTCGCGTGTGTTCTAGTTTGTATTGTGTTCATGCGCGTGGGTACTCCATGTGTGTGGGTCGTCCGCATGCATGCATGTGCGTCGTGTTTCCTCCTTGCAAAAATACCTCATTTGGTTAGCTCGTGGGGCTTTACTGAAGAGGTTCGAGGTTCATTCCCCACCCATGCAATGCATAATTTAGCTTTTCTAATTTATTTATTTTTTACCCATTGACAGGTGGAGCCGTGGAACCTGGGTGAGGCACATGTGGACTATTTGACTAGTCAACCAAACAAAATACGGAGTTATACGCTAAGCCAATGACCGTATAATCATCTTAAGTTGTATATAGTGACAATATTGATCGTATTCTTAAGTACGGTGACCAAAGTGAGCTATCGAGACAAGTTCGATGACTGCTAGTGCATTTTACTCTTTATTACCGCACACAGTTACTTTCCGTTGCCTGTGGAAACTGTGTGTGCTGACCCTATTGTGGGTTGCTTTTTGACTGGCCGCCACCCCAGCCATGCGGATCACGCGGGTGCAATGTGATCGAATGGCATTCCATGTCCCTATCATCACACCCTTGTATCTATAGCTGGGATTTGATGTTTCTACACCTCCGTCCTGGTTGATGCATGTAACTACAAATAATATCACTAGAAACTATGTTTATTAGTAAGGTATACGTGCATTGCACGCATGAGATTTGGCAACCAAATTATGAATAAATACCACACTATCGCATGTAAGCTTTGTGTCATATATGCATGATGTAGATGTTCGTTTCTTATAGTGGTAGTAAATTTCTATAAAATGGACATAATGGTCTAAATATGGTAAATAAACCCGGAGAAGTGCCAAATTTGAACATGGTGCTTTGTAGTGAGATTGTTGATCGTAGAAAAAAAGTGAACTACCACATTAATTGAGTACTTTTGCAAACTACAACAATAATATACCACCACGCCAGCGGGTGACCGCCCTGGCCTACCTAAATCCCCTCCATTGCTAGCACGCGCTTCCTGCCTGAAACGGTCACCATTGCTCCAGAACGTCAATGCCACATTCACGCCCGGTGCAACCTCTCACTGGCGCCAGCATTGCAGCAGTGATACGTCTCCAACATATCTACTTTTCCTAATGCTTTTCCTCGTGTTTTGGACTCTAATTTGCATGATTTGAATGAAACTAACCCCGAACTGATGCTTTTTTCAGCAGAACTACCATGGTGTTGTTTTTGTGCAAAAATAAAAGTTCTTGGAATGGAACAAAGCTTTGCGAGGATTTTTATACAATAAATAAGAATTTCTAGAGCCAAGAACCATCGGAGAGGGGCACCTGGGTGGGCACAACCCACCAGGGCGCGCCCATGTCGGTTGTCCCCACCTGGTGGCCCCGTAGACCCAGAAACCAATGCTATAAAATCCTATTTTCGGACAAAAGAATCAGGGATAAAGAATTATCCCAATCCACGAGACGGAGCCGCCGCTAAGCCCCGTTCTTCCTCGAGAGGGCAGATCTGGAGTCTGTTTGGGGCTCCGAAGAGTGTGATCTTTGTTCTTCGTCATCACCAACCCTTCTCCATCGCCAATTCCATGATGCTCCCCATCAGGAGTGAGTAATTCCTTCGTAGGATCTCTGGTCGGTGAGGAGTTGGATGAGATTTATCATGTAATCGAGTTAGTTTTGTTAGGGCTTGATCCCTAGTATCCACTATGTTCTTACATTGATGTTCTATGACTTTGCCATGATTAATGCTTGTCACTTTGGGCCCGGGTGCCATGATTTCAGATCTGAACCGTTTATGTTAACACCATTATATCCATGTTCTAGATCTGATCTTGCAAGTTATAGTCACCTACTACGTGTTATGATCGGTAACCCTGAAGTGACAATAATTGGGACTTCTTCCAGTGATTACCGTAGTTTCAGGAGTTCATGTATTCACCGTGTGTTAATGCTTTGTTCCAGTTCTCTATTAAAAGGAGGTCTTAATATCCCTTAGTTTCCAATATGGACCCCGCTACCACAGGAGAGTAGGACAAAAGATGTCATGCAAGATCTTTTAATAAAGCACGTATGACTATTTACGGAATACATGTATTGATGAACTCGAGCTAGTGCTGTATCGCCCTAAGTTATCACTGTCTCATGATGAATATCATCCAACAAGTCACTGATCCAATGCCTATGAATTTATCTTATATTGTTCTTGCTAAGTTACTACTGCTATTATCACTGTTACACTTGCTACAAAATTACTGCTATCACTGTTACCGTTACTGTTGTTGCTGCTACTACTATCAAAACTAACATATTACTTTGCTACTGATCACTTTGCCATAGATAATTAATATCTAGGTGTGGTTGAACTAACAACTCAACTGCTAATACCTTCAAATATTCTTTGGCTCCCCTTGTGTCGAATCTGTAAATTTGGGTTGATTACTCTACCCTCGAAAATTGTTGCGATCCCCTATACTTGTGGGTTATCAAGGCCTTTTTCTGGCACCGTTGCCGGGGAGCATAGCTATATTTGTTGAGTCACTTGGGATTATTATAAATTTATCACTATGAAGAGTGTGAAGGATGCTAAGACTAATATTTTTCCCTCAAAGACGAGGGGAGGTAAGGAACTGCCATCCAGTTCTGCTTTAGATTCACCTTATGTTATAAGTAAGCTTGCAACACCACCACATGCTATTAATTCTGATATGTCACAAGTTATTGATGTTGCTACTTCTGCTATGGATAATGCTTATGATGATGCTAGTACCTTGCTTAATGATGATGTGCCACTTGGTGAATTTCTTGATAAACAAATTGCAAGAGTTATACAACATGATGTTGTTGAATCTGATGATGAGCTTGAAACTGAATCTCCTAAAACACCTACTAGAACTATCCTTCCTAGATATGAATTGCCTAAGGTACCGGAAGGTTATGTTATGAGTGAAGAAACAACTAGAGATAGAGATGATCTAGAGAAATTATTATCCAAGTATAAAGAAAAATCTCTGAAATGCTAGAATGAAATGTGATCCTAAGTTTCCTACTTCACCTATCTTTATTGATGATAACGATTATGAATTCTCTGTCGACCCAGAGCTAATGACTATGGTTGAATCTAATCCTTTCCATGGTTATGAAACTGAAATAGTTGTGGCACATCTTACTAAGTTGAATGACATAGCCACCCTTTTTACTCATGATGAGAAAACTTGCTATTACTTTATTCTCAAATTATTTCCTTTCTCATTAAAGGGTGATGCCAAAGCTTGGTACAATACTCTTGCTCCAGGTTGTGTGCGTAGTCCCCAGGATATAATTTATTACTTCTCTGAAAAATATTTTCCTGCTCAACACATCTCCTAGAATTGTCTGAATGGGGATCTAGTAGACTTCTTGACGGAGGAAGTAGAGTATGACCCACGGGAAATAGAAGCCCTGATTGGAACAGAAAAGTCTAGGAAGAGAAATAGATTGGATTCCAGGAAGGACCTAAGTCATATCACATGTTTCAAGTGCAAGGAGTCAGGGCACTACTTCAGGAGTTGCCCAAAAAGGAAGCCGAGGACCCAAGGAGGCTTTGAAATCAGAAGGAAACCTCGATATTTGTCAAAAGTAATATGTTTTCGTTGTAACGAAGAAGGACACTTTGCCAGAGAATGTCCCAAGGAGAAGGAGACTTGTGATAAATAGTTGAGTTGCAACGAGAAATATAGTAGAAGTGTGGACATTTCTTTTAGTGAGGTATTGAGTTGAGGCATGTAATGGAAGTGGAGGAGATTGTAATAAATTGAGAATCAATGAAGTTACCATCGTTGGTACTAATTTGGATTTTTATGAGTTGTTACTCTATGAAGAAAGATTTTGATCATTTCCGAGGATATGAAAAATATGGTATATGGAAGAATTTGTGCATTTCAAGGGTGGTAGTACCCTGTGAGGACACTTGACCCCTGGAAAAGATAATGATATTCCACGGAGTGGACTTCGGACAAAATAAGTATGAGTTTTATCTCGATATGTGGGATACCGCAAGAGTATGAAGGGATGAAGTACTATTGGATATAAAGGAGGTATAATGTTGGTAATACGGAGCAATTGTAAATCAATGATGAGTCTGAGTAATCACGTCTTAGTTTGGTACCAATAGAAGGAAGGGAGACAATACCATTGGATGGATTTAAGAATGCTAGGAAGCTGGATGTTGGAATAATGATCAGTTGCCCCGATGATGAGTTCAAGGATTACAAGTGATGAGATGGGCCATAGCCCACAGGCTCCAGGATCTGCCAAGAAGCAAGCACACTCTTGCTGAAGGAAAAACCTTGGAAGAGATTTCGACCTTACCCATCGACGATTTTATAGGAGTAATGCAAAACCTCAAAGTTGTGAAGGAACGATAGATGTTTGTTTGGCTTGTAGAATCAATGCTTTATCCGAACTTAGTTCATCGACAAGAGAAATTCTGCAATGCTTGTGAGGATGACCGAGTGTTAGAATGAGAGATTCGCTAAACCGTATACAAGGTAATGATTTGGGTGCGGGGTGGATTGATCACCATATCGACTTACTCTTATTATTCGCCTTGCTATATGGGATGGTAAATCTGAGTGACTTGCCTATAGTAGAGAGATGACGATCAAAACCTTGTTTGAACCTTAGCATGGTATGACAAGTTTTCCCCTTGTACAAGGCCGTTGTTGCCAATCGTAGGTCATAAGGTGAGAATGAAGCCAGACCCATTTTCCTGGAGGTGAAACCATAAGTTGTTGACCGCCATGAGATATCGATAGTTGTTTAGTATTGGCGCCAGACCTGTCAGCTAAGAAGACTCGGTCATAGAAGAACCATACCAAGATGGAAGGATAACAGAATTGAGGAAAAAGGTTATGCCACTACCGGAAGAGCCCAGAGAAGGAATTTCCCGAGAATCTGAGAAGACCGACCCTGTTAACCGTAAGGATGGAGTAAATGAGTTTTGATGGAACCATAACAATGCTTCTAAGGGTGCTAGCACCCGAGACCCCCGGAGAGGATAGATCGATTTTGAGAAGACCCCCAAACCTAACCTATTTCTTTCTAGCCTCTCCAAATCTCGAGGATGAGATTCATTTTAAGGGTGGTAGGTTTGTAACATCCCAAAATTCTAAATTTTGGAATGTTATATTAAATAGATAGTTATGATTGATTGTTTGATTTGTGCTATGTTGCTTGAGTGCAATTGAGTGAAATTAGATTTTTTTTTGAAAGTTAAATGAGCGGGAATAAAAGGACTTTCCCAAACTTTAATTTTTCATTTATGATCCCCATGAATTCAAAATTCTTTTCAAATACAAAACCCTAGAGAGAAGATGATATGACTTCTTCCATTTAATTAAATGAAAAAGGGTTTTGAAAATATTTTGAATTCATTTGGAAATCTTTCAAATACAGAAACTTTAAGCAACTCAATGATTTTCATGAGAGAAGATAAAATGACTTCCTGAAAACATATGAAATATGAGTTGGAAGTTTAAAAGAATCAAATTTATAGTCACTTTGAAATTATTCTCATTTTGGAGTTATTTGGATTTTTTTTCAAATTATTATTTCTCCAAAAATAAAATATATGGAAATTAGGGTAAAATGATTCCCTACATTAGAAAATTAGAGAGAAATAAATGTGAATTTATTTTGGTATTTTTAAAATGATTTATAGGAGGTTTTATTGCTACAGTAGCACTGTTTGTTTTATTTAAATTTTTGTGGATTTTATTTGACACTATAAAAATGTTCACGTTGTAGAAAATCTTTTTCTGAAAAATTTGATATATTATATGCCTATATAATATTTTTATTTCTTTTTAATTTTATTATTTTTGTCTAACTATTTAAAAAACTTTTCTCCCGCCGACCGGGCGGGCCCAGCCAACCGGGCCAAGCCAAAGCCCAGCCTAGCGCGTCGCCCCTCTCCTTCCTTGAGCGGGAGTCCCGCTCGAGCATGCCGCCGCGCTGCCATGGGAGGCCTTGCCGCCTCCGGCCTCCTCCTACCCCCTCCTACATGCCTCGACCCCCCCGGCTACCTATAAATACCGGGCCACCCGGGCGCTCCTCCCCACATCGCGCCGCCGCCTCCCGCCGTCGTTGCCGCATTGCCGCCGCAGATTGTGTCGCCGCCGCTGCCGCTTTCGCCGCCGTAGCCGCCGCCCCACCTCGCTGCTGCGCGCGCCTTGCTCCGCCGTCGCGTGGAGTCACCGACGCCAGCACCATCACCCCATGCCACCGCCAACCGCCACCGGAGCCTACTGCAGTCGGCGTCCGGTCCGACCCGATACGCCGCCAACTCGCCTAAACCAGTTTTGTTTAGGTTTAGTTATTTAGAGAACTTTCGCTGGTTAGGTTTAGAAAACAAACGTTCGCCTTTTAGTCTTTTTCTTTTTTCTGTTATTTTTCGTCAGGGACCTATCTGCGATTAAAGTTTTTACATATTAGTCCCTAATCTTAGAACGATCACAACTTTTTACTCGTTTGTCCAAATCAAATGAAACTAGCACCCACTCCTTCGTTATGATCCCCTCCATCCAGATAACCAACTTAAACATATTTTCGACAGTTTAAAATTTGGATTTCAAACAGATTTGAAAAACTTCTTTTGTTCATAATTTGAGTTTTATAACTCCATTTGAGTTGATTCTTTTTGCAAATCGAAGCTCTTGACCTAAACTTTCTGATAAGGCCAAATACACACAATTTTGGTACTATTAGAATTTTTTTTCAGTTGCAAGAGTTAATTGCTTGTTTTCGAAGTTTTCCGAGATCTTTTCTTCGATTCTTTTGCATGATTGCTTATGTGTGGTTACTATTGTTTACTTACGATAGATTGATCGAAGTGTGACGGGTAGATATATCAAGAGTTGAGTGCGAATCATCTTCATCAACAGTATGAGGCAAGTTCAGACTTTGATTATATCCCTTATTACCAAGTTTTTATGCATTAGTTACAATCCTCAAACATTGCATGGGTAGGATCTGTTTAACATGTGGGTATTGGGAAGTAGTTGATGAGGTAGGAACCTATTGTCCTTTATTCAAACCCCTGGGTGTTACTACATTATGCTTATACTGCTATGCTATGCTCATAGACGTGGATTGGTTTTTGAGAGAATTCATGGAGGTTGTGAGAGACTATTGTTAACTAAGGTTTAACTTAAGGTGGATACTTTAACACACATTTGGGTGGATTGGTTGGGGCACCCTGGAGCACCCTGGAGCACCCAGTGGTTTTCCCGGGCACCTGGAGAACCCAGTGCTTTCCCAAGGGGATCCCAGAGTACCCGAGTGATCATGTTATGGAATGCCACCCAGGCTCAAAGGGATCATTAGATTATTCATGCTAGAAACTTCCATGTGCAGCCACAAGCTACTATGGGCTCTGGCATAGTTGATTAAGTTTTGGGAATCCTTTCCATGATGGGCTAGCAGATGTAGGGGGGATTGTATGTCCACCGGCCTTTCTATCAGTTAAGGGGACCTATTCGGAAAGACCGTGTCTCGGTCATCCGTTTCTCAAACATCATGCAGTGCAAGAAATACAATGGAGAAGATCGAGTCTTGTGGGGAAAAGTGCGCAAACTTATGTAGAGTGTACAAACTAATCATGATTAGCCGTGTCCCCGGTTATGGACATCTTGAGTATCTGGTGCTTGAATTATTTTGTTGATATCATCACTTTACTTAATTAATTTGAGGGGTTATAATTATTATTTTGGGATTGAGCTGGAGGAACCTTCTCAATAATTGCAGGAAACTTTGTAGTTAAATAAAATATATTCCTTTGTTGTAGGGAAAAATAGCTTTATGCAAAATTAAACTTAGAGCCTCCACCAGCCAAATATGCATGTAGTGATAGCCATTTTTCAGCATTGCTCTATAGTGTGAAATTGCCAGTACATTCAATGTATTGACCTACATGGCTGCAACGTCTCATGTTGCAGGGATTTTATGATGAGTAAGTGATATGTTAGGGTTACGATTTCTACACTCAACTTTGCCATTGGTGTTGATGGGAATCCACAACCTTGTTGTTACTTCCGCTATTTGGATTGAGGTAATAGTATTTACGTTACTTTATACATGTGATTTACCTCTGTTATAAATCCTCGAGTACTGTGTGTCAGCATACCGATCCAGGGATGACACTTAAGCACAGAGACTTGACCGTCTGAGGTCGGGTTGCTACAATATCTTTGCAAGTCTATTCGAACTATCGATTTGGTTTGGCCAACTAGATTGGTTTTTCTTGCAATGGGAGAAGTGCTTAGCTTTGGGTTCAATCTTGTGGTGCTCAATCCTAGTGACAGAAGGGGAACCGACACGTATTGTATTGTTGCCATCGAGGATAAAAAGATGGGGTTTTCATCATATTGCTTGAGTTAATTCCTCTACATCATGTCATCTTGCTTAAGGCGTTACACCGTTCTTTATGAACTTAATACTCTAGATGCATGCTGGATAGAGGTCGATGTGTGGAGTAATAGTAGTAGATGCAGAATCATTTTGGTTTACTTGACACAGACGTGATGCCTATATTCATGTAATTGCCTTAGATATCATCATAACTTTGCGCTTTTCTATCAATTGCTCGACAGTAATTTGTTCACCCACCGTAATAACTTCTATCTTGAGAGAAGCCTCTAGTGAAACCTATGGCCCCCGGGTCTATTTTACATCATATTAGTTTCCGTTTGCTTGCAATTTTTGTCACCGTTCCCTTACTTTGTAATCTTTTACTTTCTGTTCCATAAACCAAAAATACCAAAAATATTACTTTACCATTTATCCATCTCTATCAGATCTCACTTTCCGACGAAGGATCATTCCGTGTCTTCATTAGATTTTGCAACAAATTTTTCCCTAAAAAAAGTTGGCAACAAAATCAAAGGAATGTTTCTTGATCTAATTAAAATGGGGCTTTTATGTTGTAATGAAATTGTGCCTGGAAGTTGCCATGTTGTGGGTCTTTACCAAACTCTAATACACTTATTCTATTGTGTTTGCTTGATCAAAAAATAGAAGGTGATTTCTCCCACAAATACAGAAAAGGAAAATATATAGGTATTTATTGTGCATAATATATGCAAATCAAATTATTTATTTTTTTCCAAAATACAACACTTGTTTTTTCTACTACACTAGTATTTTGGTGAACTTTGAAATAACGGCTATAGGGCTATCTAGGCTTGTTTACATATAACTTGTAGTAATCAACATATATATTCAAGGCATCAGCTGGATGAAGTAAACACAACTAGTATTAGCTTCTGCCACTTTATGATTAATTGTTTGTCTAGGTAATGCTGTTGTGGGCACTCGAGCATTGACATGGCAATGATGGACTTTGAACCATGGTTGAAAACCTATTTGGCAACATACAACAAAATTTGTATTGAATAAGTAAAGACATCTGGAGTTGTTTTTGAAGAATCCAGTGTATACATAGTTGATGTTGTTTTGACATATATTTATACACACACATTTGTTTTTGTGTCATAAATAAATGTTTATTTGTATTTTTTTTCTTTAGTAACACATGTGCACTTTAGATTCTTAGGATGGGATATGCTTGCTTTAATTTGTGATTACTAGGGGATAATAACTAAGGGCAATGTAAACCTATTCTTTACTGAATGAAAAAAATATCTTCCTCTAATCACTGTAGAGTAAAACTCCTCACCGGCATGACAAGATAATGAGGACCAACTTAGCAATGTTGGATCTAGGGTTACGAGGGTTTGTGATGGAAGGGGAAAGCGTGTGAGGTTGGTGGTAGTGGAGGCAGTTGTCCAGATTGGGTTGAATGGTTGTGGCTGTGGGGAGTAGTGTGTGAGGTGTGAGTGGTTGTGACTCGGTTCTTAGTAACCATGTACTACAACTAATTTAGAACAATGCAATTTGTCGTGCAGCAATGTGCATTATTCATTCTTTGTAATACAAAATAAATTACCTTAGATTTTAAAAAGGTGCCCAAGCAAAGGTAAGGTAATATGATGGGCTTTTGAGCTGGTGATAATGCTAGAGCAAGCTTAGATTAGAAGAAAACTACTATAAAATAAATGAAAGTTCAAACAATTAAATTACTATCCAACTGGCTGGTCCCAAAAAGAGATTAAAAAACTTCCAAATCAAAAAGGATTATATATTATATGAAACATAATATTAAAGGAGGGCTCAAACACTGGGAGGAGAAAGATGTCGAGGATGAGAGAGAGAGAGCAATGCATCGAAGAAGATGGTGGTTGGTGCTCGCCAGAGGGACATGAATTACCTAGTGGTGGTTGGTGTGTCACCAGAGAAGATACTCTACCCGGAGCCACCCCTCCTCTCCTTCTTTGGCTTTCTAGATGAAGAAGAACGAAGCAGTAGGAGGAACGCTTTGCTGTGGAGATTGGGAAGAGGGAGGAGCGATGAGAGAGAGAGAGAGAGATAGATAGATAGATAGATAGATAGATAGATAGATAGATAGATAGATAGATAGATAGAGAGAGAGAGAGTTAGGGAATGTTTGGTTCTCGTGCAAGACCTTACTTAGCCTCGCCAAGCAAGGTAGCAAAGGATTTGGTTCCTGGGCAAGCTAGCCTTGTTGCCAGCAGTTTCCAGATTTTTCTTTGGTTGAGCAGGCGAGCCGATTTGGCTAGCATCCATTGGCAAGGCTAGCCATGCCTAGCGAGATAAACGGGCGAGGTATACAAATGCTCCCTTAATTTCAGGTGCAAAAGTTTGAATGGAGAAATGATGATATATCTTTAGTACTCATAATAGAAGGGATTCTATCTGCAACGTACAGATGGATGCATGCTATGATAGGCAACTGAGCGGGGAGGTGACGGCCTGTTAAGAAAAGGGAAGGGTGCGTCATGAGGTGAGGGTTTTGTGTTGGGTCCGCGTGTTGTGGTTACATGGCGAATAGTTCGGGAAACCAAATTTCTCCCCACATATGATCTGGATTTAGGGGGCATGTTGTCAATACAATTGAATTTTAGGGAGCCCGTTATCCCGTTTGATGTCCGAACATGCCCGGACGTATGAGGAGAAATGAGTTTCAACCTTCAACACAATCTTAATGATTTTTTGATTTATTTATGTCCATTATTGCCCGTAGCAACACACGGGCATTTTACTAGTAGATGCTGTGTTGATGATGAACTCCTTGCTCTTGTGCTTCAAATGATAGTCTCCCCAACACTCAACTCTCTCACGCATATTTGGATATGGTGGAAACATTATTTGAGTGGAAAGCAACTTGGTCAAGGATAGAAATCAAGATTCTTGTGGTAGGATTGATATATCTTGATCTCAACACGTGAGTAGGTGGTTCTCTCTCAGAAAATGTATGCTGGAAGTGTAGGCATGTTCTAATGGCTCTCTCACATATGGAGAAGAGGTGGATGGGTATATATAGCCTCCACACAAAATCCAACCGTTACACACATTTGCCCCAACTCGGTCAGACCGATTACACAAACTCGGTGAGACCGATTTACTTCAAAATGTGAATGTTAGGAATCTCGATGGGACCGACTGGAAAAACTTGGCGGGGCCCGTGTGCTAGGGCTTAGGGCAAACATCAACTCGGTGGCACCGATTGCATCAACTCGGTGAGGCCAAAGTCACACAACAAGGCAATAGAGAAAATGTCAAGCCAACTCGGTGAGACCGATTGCTATTTCGGTGAGACCAAAATAATTGCAACAGACAACAGAGAATTGGCAAGGCCATCTCGGTGAGACCGAGGTCCGTATCGATGTGACCAAACTGTTAGGGTTTCTGGCAGTGGCAATGTCATATGAACTCGAATGACTCCGGGTAGGAAATGTCGGTGGGGCCGAGTTGGAGTTTAGGGTTTTGACATATTTGGAATGAGAATGTGGTTGACGGACTTGGAGCAATATCACTAAGCATTTGAGCAAGCAAGCCATTAAGCAACACCTCATCTGCTTTTAATAGTATTGGCTTACCTATGGACTCAATGTGATCTTGGGTCACTAAAATAGAAATGAAGAGTCTTGAGCTTTTGCCAATGCATGTCCTAGACACCTTAAAGGGGTTCCACATCCTCTTGTCCTTTCCATGCCATTGTCAAACTTGTCTGAAATACACTAGATAAAAGCATTAGTCCAACAAGAGATATGTTGACATTAATTACCAAAATCACCCATGGAGCACTTATGCTTTCAATCTCCCACCTTTTGGTAATTGATGACAACATACAAAAAAGCCTTAGGTAAATGATGTGAAGAGTAGCAGGTAAAGCTTTGAAGGAACATGTAACATGCATAAGCTCCCTATACATGTATGCAATCATGTGAAGATAGATTATAGAAACATGTGAATGCATTATCATGATAGAGGAAGCAGAGAGTTACATGTATCTTGGCTATATGCATCAGAGCGTATGATATGATTTAAAAATGTACCTCCATGGTTATGAATCCCTCTTGCAAACAATATGTACACCAGCAAGAGATCATCATGCACATGAGTGTGATGTATATACTTACCTTGTAGTCTTGAGCTGACTTTGGAAACAGTGGACTTGAGAAAACAAGGTTATATAATAGAAGAACACTCCTAGTAAAGCATGTTAAGAACCACAAGAATACCAAGACTGGGATGACATGTAATGGGGGAGTACTGAGTACTTTATTTAGATATAGACATGTGCCCGAATATTTAAATATGTGCAATGAATTCCAAAGATTTTTCTCTCCCTGTAGACATGAACTCTTTCTCCCCCTGAATCTGATATTTGATAATGGGAGAAGGTAGTGTGAGATAAAATCAGAGCAAGATAAGGTAATATCAACCAAAATCAGAGCAACAAGAATTTTAGCAAAAGCTAAGACATATTTACATGTCTTTCCCCTCTTAAAGACATGTGACTTTTTTCCTCTTTGTTAACAAGCATCTGGAAGAGCTTAGATGTGCTCATATGATAAGCTTTGATGTGCTCTCTCTCCCCCTTTGACATCAATTTCCAAGACGGGCACTTCTGGAGCATGAGTCAAGTAGGTGTGGTCCTTGAGAGTCACTACAAGGCAGTGAATAGCTTATTATGCTAATAGAGGAAAGAATCATTGAGTGGAGTTGTAGAAAATAGACAGAAAGAAATGGCAAATCATTTTCTCAGAGTTGAAATTGGTGACACCGATTCATTTTCTGTTGGTGGCTCCGAAATGACAGAGTCACAAAAGGTACTTCTCAGTGCGACCAAGTTGGTCCATGTTGGTTGTTCCGATGAACTATTCACAAGGGACCTTGTATTTCTGCCGAGCCAATAGGTTTGAATCGGAGGGATCAAGTTCAATCAGAGCGAAATGATGCTACTAATGACTCCAACATCTCCTTTGGCATGCATAAGGTCACGGAGCTCAGATGGACAATCATCAAATTTAGGATCACTAGGATCCATATTTTGAAAAGCAATGGACTTTTGAAGAATCTCATCTAGATTTTTCAGGTAATAGTTTGGAAAGCGCTCCTCAAGATATTTCCTTATAGTATAAGCACATTAATGTAGGAAAGCAAACAAGCAAATTTCTAGGCAATCCTCTAATGATAGGATCAATAGTTCTAAGATTGCGGGTCATGTCAAGATACTCATCTTGGGTAGGATGTAAGGGATCAATAGGGGGCACATGAGGGATAGTAATATACTTGTTCAAATCATATTCATTGAAAATCTCAAGAATCTCATTCTTACAAGAATTATAGAACCCTCTGTCAAGCATAGGCACTCTATGTCTAATACTCCTGATCATAGACTCATCCATCTTCGTCCAATGGTGATTAAACCAAAGCAATGGAAACCAAAGCTTTGATACCAATTGAAAGGATCAAGAAGAGGGGTCTACAGGGGGTGATTAGACCCTCAACAAGTAAAACTGGCAATTTTTAAGTTATTCAAGTTAAGGTGGAGCTTTAGCACAAGTTTAAGCATTGACAATACATTGCAAGAAAGCATGACATGAGTATATGCAACAGAAAGAGTAAAGCATGGTAATTGCAAGAAAGTAAAGGGATAGGATTGGAGTGTGCAAACGCAATGAAGACACGGAGATTTTTGGCGTGGTTCCGATAGGTGGTGTTATTGTACATGCACGTTGATGGAGACTTCAACCCACGAAGGGTAACGGTTGTGCGAGTCCATGGAGGGCTCCACCCAAGAAGGGTCCATGAAGAAGCAACCTTGTCTATCCCACCATGGCCATTGCCCATGAAGGACTTGCCTCACTCGGGTAGATCTTCACGAATAAGGCAATCTCCTTGCCCTAACAAACTTCTTGGTTCAACTGCACAACTTATCGGAGGCTCCCAAGTGACACCTAACCAATCTAGGAGACACCACTCTACAAAAGGTAATAGATGTTGTGTTGATGATGAACTCCTTGCTCTTGTGCTTGAAATGATAGTCTCCCCAACACTCACACAGATTTGGATATGGTGGAAAGATGATTTGAGTGGAAAGCAACTTGGGGAAGGCTAGAAATCAAGATTCTTGTGGTAGGATAGGTATATCTTGATCTCAACACATGAGTAGGTTGTTCTCTCTCAAAAAATGTATGCTGGAAGTGTAGGCACATTCTGATGGCTCTCTCACATATGGAGAAGGGGTGGAGGGGTATATATAGCCTCCACACAAAATCCAATTGTTACACGATTTGACCCAACTCGGTTAGACTGAATAGACGAACTCGGTGAGACCGATTTAGTTCAAAATGTAAACGTTAGGAATCTCGGTGGGACCGACTACAACAACTCGGTGGGACCGATGTGCTAGGGCTTAGGGCAAACATCTACTCGATGGCACCGATTGCATCAACTCGATGAGACCGAAGTTACATAATAAGGTAACAGAGAAAATGTCAAGCCAACTCAGTGAGAACGAAATAATTGCAACAAGCAACAGAGAATTGGCAAGGCCCACGATGAGAACGAGGTCTGTATCGGTGTGACCGAACTGTTAGGGATTCTGGCAATGGCTATGTCATATGAACTCGGTCGCTCCAGATAGGAAATATCGGTGGGGATGAGTTGGAGTTTAGGTTTTTGACATATTTGGAATGAGAATGTGGTTGAGGGATTTGGAGCAATATCACTAAGCATTTGAGCAAGCAAGCCATTCAGCAACACCTCACCCCCTTTTAATAGTATTGGCTTTCCTATGGACTCAATGTGATCTTGGATCACTAAAATAGAAATGAAGATTCTTGAGCTTTTGCCAATGCATGTCCTAGAAACCTTGAAGGGGTTCCACATCCTCTTGTCCCACTGGTACGCGTCGGTGCTATACAAACAGTTTTAACCCCTTTCTGCGACGACATTTGGAACCGTCGCCTAGTGAGTGATGGCGATACGGGGTCCTTCCCGCACGACCCACAAACCAGTGGGGAATAGGGAGCCTTAATGCATACAGTTGTCCCTATATGACCGTTTCCGATATCTCGAATATACCAAACACTTCATCCTTGCTACTCGTTTGTGCTCACATTGCCATCGCAGTCAGATTTTTGTGGTTTTACCTAAAACCAGGCAGATTCCAGGCACGAGAGTTTTCTAGGAAAATTCTAGGCACAAGAGTTTTACGATGCCTGGCACATCACAAATAGTTCATGATTATAAACCGTGTACGATAGGTAGACAATCACACACATTTAGTTTTCCCGCCCCGTATGTGATAGTGTCTGACATCACACACGCTTTGCAAATGGCAACTGTGTGCATTGTTACACATGTTTCCTCTCCGTGAACCGTGTCGGATTATGATGTATATCGCACACACTGTTCTTTATTAACCGTGTGTGCCGTAATTAGTTGAAAAATCAAATCTGTGTCCTTGTTTGCATGCTTAGGTCCCATGCAAGAAATGTGAATGTATTTCAAATACCAGGGCAATGTTGATTGCCAGCAAAACATTGAGATGCCTGGTTTTATATTCTAGTAATCCAAAACTCGTCTGAAATTCATGAAACTTGGTATGGTATCATGGAGCGGCACATGACATGTTGTGGTAAATTTTTTGTCCCATTTGGGGAAGGTTTGGGTATAAGCTTCTCACATACCAGAGCTTCTCACAACAGGCCTGATGGTTTTGGTACGGAACGTGCCACATTTGGGGACAAAATGATATCCGTTGCCTCTTATTGCTTTCAAGCATTTTATAGTTCCAACATAGAACAACAAGAGTGTTGTGTTAATTTTGGAATTTTTCGGGGTTCATTTGGATACTTTTATACATTAACTGGGTTTTCTATGCATTTTATGTGCATAATTCAAATTTGAAAAAAAAGCACATGCCCTCGTGCATATAAAATGGTTGAAAAATTAAATATGTGTCCTTGGGTCCATGCTTAGGTCCCATGCAAGAAATGGGAATGAATTTCAAACACCAGGGCACAGTTGATTGCCGGCAAAACGTTGAGATACCTGGTTTTTAAATTCCAGTAAATCCAAAACTCGTCTGAAATTCATGAAACATGGCATGGTATCATGGAGCGGCACCCGACATGCCGTGGTAAAAAATTTGTCCCATTTTGGGAAGTTTTGGGTATAAGCTTCTCACAACAACCTTGATGGCTTCGCAACGGAACGTGCCACCTTGGGGACGAAACGATATCCATTGCCTGTTATTGCTTTCCAAAATTTTCTAGTGACAACATAGAACAATAGGAGTGTTGTGTTAAATTTTGGAATTTTTCAGGGTTCATTTGGACAATTTTATACATTAACTAGGTTTTGTAGGCATTTTATATGTGTAATTCAAATTTGAAATACATGCACATGCTCCAGTGCATATAAATTGGTTGAAAAATCAAATTTTTGCCCTTGGGTGCATGCTTAGGCCCCATGCAAGATATGGGAATGAATTTCAAACACCAGGGCACTGTTGATTGCTGGCAAAATGTTGAGATACCTGGTATTTATATTCTAGTAAATCCAAAACTCATCTGAAATTCATGAAAGTTGGTATGGTATCATGGAGCGGCACCCGACATGCCATGGTAAATTTTTGGTCCCATTAGGGGTAGGTTTGGGTATAAGCTTCTCACAACAATCCTGATGGTTTCGGTATGGAACATGCCACCTTTGGGGACAAAATGATATTCATTGCCTCTTATTGCTTTCCAAATTTTTTTAGTGCCCACATAGAACAACAGGAGTGTCGTGTTAAGTTTTGGAATTTTTTGGGGTTTGTTTGGACATTTTTCTACATTAACTGGGTTTTCTAGGCATTTTATATCCATAATTCAAATTTGAAATACATGCACATGCTCTAGTGCATATGAATTGGTTGAAAAAGAAAATCTGTGTCCTTGGGTCCATGCTTAGGTCCCATGCAAGAAATGGGAATGAATTTTAAACACCAGGGCACTAATGATTGTCGGCAAAACATTGAGATACCTGGTTTTAAAATTCTAGTAATTCCAAAACTCATCTGAAATTCATGAAACTTGGCATGGTATCTTATAGCGGCACTCGACATGCCGTGGTAAATTTTTTGTCACATTTGGGGCTGGTTTGGGTATAAGCTTCTCACAAACCAGAGCTTCTCACAACAAGCCTAATGGTTTCGGTACCAAACGTGCCACCTTTGGGAACAAAACGATATCCGTTGCCTCTTATTGCTTTCCAAAATTTTCTAGTGCCAACATAGAACAATAGGAGTGTTATGTTAAGTTTTGGAATATTTCAGGGTTTGATTGGACATTTTTATACATTAACTAGGTTTTCTAGGCATTTTATGTGTATAATTCAAATTTGAAATACATGCACATCCTCCAGTGCATATAAATTGGTTGAAAAATCAAATTTGTGTCCTTGGGTGCATGCTTAGGTCCCATGCAAGAAATAGGAATGAATTACAAACATCAGGGCACTGTTGATTGCTGGCAAATCCTTCAGATACCTAGTTTTTAAATTCTAGTAAATCCAAAACTTGTCTGAAACTCATGAAACTTGGCATGGTATCATGGAGCGGCACCCGACATGCCGTGGTAAAATTTTTGTCCCATTTGGGGGAGGTTTGGGTATAAGCTTCGCACAACAAGCGTGATGGTTTCGGTACGGAACGTGCTACCTTTGGGGACGAAACAATATTCGTTGCCACATATTGCTTTCCAAAATTTTGTAGTGCCAACATAGAACAGCAGGAGTGTTGTGTTAACTTTTGGAATTTTTCGGGGTTCGTATAGACATTTTTATATATTAACTGTGTTTTCTAAGCATTTTATATGCATAATTCAACTTTGAAATATATGCACTTGCTCCAGTACTTATAAATTGGTTGAAAAATCAAATCAGTGTCCTTGGGTGCATGCTTAGGTCCCATGCAAGAAATGGGAATGAATTTCAAACACAAGAGCACTGTTGATTGCCGTCATAACATTGAGATACCTGGCTTTTAAATTCTAGTAAATCCAAAACTCGTCTGAAATTCATGAAACTTGGCATCGTATCATGGCGCGGAAAACAACTTGTCGTGGTAAATTTTTTGTCCCACTTGGGGCAGGTTTGGGTATAAGCTTCTCACAAACCAGGGCTTCTCACAACAAGCCTGATGGTTTCGGTACAGAAAGTGCCACCTTTGGGAACAAAATGATATCCGCTGCCTCTTATTGCTTTCCAAACTTTTCTAGTGCCAACATAGAACAACATGAGTGGTGTGTTAAGTTTTGGGATTTTTCGTGGTTCGTTTGGACATTTTGTACATTAATTGGGTTTTCTTGGCATTTTATGTGCATATAAATTGGTTGAAAAATCAAATTTGTGTCATTGGGTGCATGCTTAGGTCACATGCAAGAAATGAGAATGAATTTCAAACACCAGGGCGCTGTCCATTGCCGGCAAAATGTTGAGATACTTGGTTTTTATATTCTAGTAAATCCAAAAATAGTCTGAAATTAATGAAACTTGGTATGGTTTCATGGAGCGGCACCCGACATGTCATGGCAAATTTTTTGTCGCATTTGGGGCAGGTTTGGGTATAAGCTTCTCACAAACCAGAGCTTCTCACAACAAGCCTGATCGTTTTGGTACGGAACGTGCCACCTTTGGGGATGAAATGATATTCGTTGCCTATTATTGCTTTCCAAAAATTTCTAGTGCCAACATAGAACAACCGGAGTGTTGTGTTAAGTTTTGGAATTTTTGGGGGTTCATTTGAACATTTTTATACATTAACTAGGTTTTCTAGGTATTTTATGTGCATAATTCAAATTTGATATACATGCACATGCTCCAGTGCAAATAAATTGGTGGAAAAATCAAATCTATGTCCTTGGGTGCATGCTTAGGTCCCATGCAAGAAATGGAATGAATAACAAACATCAAGGCACTGTTGATTGCCGCCAGAACATTGAGGTACATGGTTTTTAAATTCTAGTAAATCCAAAACTCGTTCGAAATTCATGAAACTTGGCATGGTATCATAGACTGGCACCTGACATTACTTGGTAAAAAATTTGGCCCATTTGGGGCAGGTTTGGGTATAATCTTCTCACAAACTAGAGCTTCTCACCACAAGCCCGATGGTTTCGGTAAGGAACATGACACCTTTGGGGACGAAACGATATCCATTTCCTCTTATTGCTTTCCAAAATTTTCCAATGCCAACATGGAACACCAGGAGTGTAGTGTTATGTTTTGGAATTTTCGGGGTTCGTTTGGACATTTTTATACATTAACTGGGTTTTCTAGGTATTTTATGTGCATAATTTAAATTTGAAATACATGCACATGCTCCAGCGCATATAAATTGGTTGAAAAATAAAATATGTGTCCTTGGGTGCATGCTTAGGTCCCATGCAAGAAATGGGAATAAATTTGAAACACCAGGGCATTGTTGATTGCCGGCAAAACATTGTGTTACTTGGTTTTTAAATTCTAGTAAGTCCAGAACTCGTCTAAAATTCATGAAACTTGGCACGGTATCATGGAGTGGCATCAACATGCCATGGTAAAAAATGTGTCCCATTTGCGGTAGGTTTGGGTATAAGCTTCTCACAACAAGCTTGATGGTTTCGGTACGGAACGTGACACCTTCGGGGACGAAATGATATCCATTGCCTCTTATCACTTTTCAAATTTTTTCCAGTGCCAACATAGAACAATAGGAGTGTAGTGTTAAGTTTTCAAATTTTTCGTGGTTCGTTTGGAGATTTTGATACATTAACTAGGTTTTCTAGGCATTTTATATTCATAATTCAAATTTGGAATACATGCACATGCTCCAGTGCATATAATTTGGTTAAAAAATCAAATCTGTGTCCTTGGGTGCATGCTTAATTCCCATGCAAGAAATGGGAATGAATTTCAAACACTAGGGCATTGTTGATTGCCGGCAAAACATTGATATACCTTATTTTTATATTCTAGTAAATCCAGAACTTGTCTGAAATTCATGAAACTTGGCATGGTATCATGGAGCTGCATCAACATGTCGTGGTAAAAAAATTCCCATTTGGTGCAGGTTTGGGTATAAGCTTCTCACAAATGAGAGCTTCTCACAACAAGCCTGATGGTTTCGGTACGGAACGTGACACCTTTGGGGAAGAAACAATATCCATTGCCTCTTATTGCTTTCGAAAATTTTCTAGTGCCAACATAGAACAACATGAGTGTAGTGTTAAGTTTTGGAATTTTTCAGGGTTCCTTTTTGCATTTTTATACATTAACTGGGTTTTCTAGGCATTTTACGTGCATAATTCAAATTTGAAATACATGCACATTCTCCAATGCATATAAATTGGTTGAAAAATCGAATCATTGTCCTTGGGTCCATGCTTAGGTCCCATGCAAGAAATGTGAATGTATTTCAAACACCAAGGCACTGTTGATTACCGGCAAAACGTTGAGATACCTAGTTTTTATATCCTAGTAAATCCAAAACTCGTCTGAAATTCATGATACTTGGTATGGTTTCATGGAGCGGCACCCGAGATGCTGTGGTAAATTTTTTGTCCCATTTGGGGTAGGTTTGGGTATAAGCTTCTCACAAACCAGAGCTTCTCACGACAAGCCTGATGGTTTCGGTACGGAACGTGCCAGCTTTGGGGATGAAATGATATCTGTTGCCTCTTATTGCTTTCAAAAATTTTCTAGTGCCAACATAGAACAACAAGAGTTTTGTGTTAAGTTTTGGAATTTTTCGGGGTTTGTTTGGACATTTTTATACATTAACTGGGTTTTCTAGGCATTTTATGTGCATAATTCAAATTTGAAATGCAAGCACATGCTCCCGTGCATATAAAATGGTTGAAAAATCTAATCTGTGTCCTTGTGTGCATGCTTAGGTCCCATGCAAGAAATAGGAATGAACTAAAAACATCAGGGCATTTTGATTGGTGGCAAAGCCTTGAGATACCTAGTTTTTTAAATTCTAGTAAAACCAAAACTTGTCTGAAATTCATGAAACTTGGCATGGTATCATGGAGCGGCACCCGACATGCCGTGGTAAATTTTTTGTCCCATTTGGGGCAGGTTTGGGTATAAGATGCTCACAAACAAGAGCTTCTCACAACAAGCCTGATGGTTTCGGTACCAAACGTGCCACCTTTGGGGACGAAACGATATCCGTTGCCTCTTATTGCTTTCCAAAATTTTCTAGTGATGACATAGAACAATAGGAGTGTTGTGTTAAGTTTTAGAATTTTTCGGGGTTCATTTGGACATTTTTATACATTAACTGGGTTTTCTAGGCATTTTATATGCATAATTCAAATTTGAAATACATGCACATGCTCCAGTGCATATAAATTGGTTGAAAAATCAAATATGTGTGCTTCGGTGCATGCTTAGGTCCCCTGCAAGAAATGAGAATGAATTTCAAACACCAGGGCACTGTGGATTGCTCGCAAAACATTGAGGTACCTGGTTTTTATATTCTAGTAAATCCAAAACTCTTCTGAAATTCATGAAAGTTGGTATGGTATCATGGAGCGGCACCCGACATGCCATGGTAAATTTTTTGTCCCCTTTGTGGTAGGTTTGGGTATAAGCTTCTCACAACAATCCTGATGGTTTCGGTACGGAACATGGCACCTTTGGGGACGAAACGATATTCGCTTCCTCTTATTGCTTTCCAAAATTTTCTAGTGCCAACATAGAACAACAGGAGTGTTGTGTTAAGTTTTGGAATTTTTCGGGATTCGTTTCGACATTTTTATACACTAATTGGGGTTTCTAGGCATTTTGTGTGCATAATTCAAATATGAAATACATGCACATGCTCTAGTGCTTATAAATTGGTTGAAAAATCAAATATGTGTCCTTGGGTGCATGCTTAGGTCCCAAGCAAGAAATGGGAATGAATTACAAACACTAGGGCACTGTTGATTGCTGGCAAAACGTTTAGATACCTGGTTTTTAAATTCTAGTAAATCCAAAACTCGTCTGAAATTCATGAAACTTGGCATGGTATCATGGAGCGACACCCAACATGGCGTGGGAAATTTTTTGTCCCATTTGGGGCAGGTTTGGGTATAAGCTTCTCACAAGCCAGAGCTTCTCACAACAATCCCGATGGTTTCGATACGAAACATGGCACCTGTGGTGACGAAACAAAATCCATGGCCTCTTATTAATTTACAAAATTTTCTAATGCCAACATAGAACAACATGAGTGTTGTGTTAAGTTTTTGGAATTTTTCGTGGTTCAATTGGATATTTTTATACATTAACTGGGTTTTCTAGGCATTTTGTGTGCATAATTCAAATTTGAAATACATGCACATGCTCGAGTGCATATGAATTGGTTGAAAAATCAAATTTGTGTCCTAGGGTGCATGCTTAGGTCCCATGCAAGAAATGGGAATGAATTTCAAACACCAGGGCACTGTTGATTGCCGGCAAAACGTTGAGATACCTAGTTTTTAAATTCTAGTAAATCCAAAACTCGTCTGAAATTCATGAAACTTTGCATGGTATCATGGGGCGGCACTCAACATGCCGTGGTAAATTTTTTGTCCCATTTGGGACTGGTTTGGGTATAAGCTTCTCACAAACCAGAGGTTCTCAGAGCAAGCCTAATGGTTTCGGTACGGAACGTGCCACCTTTGGGAACGAAACGATATTCGTTGCCTCTTGTTGCTTTCCAAATTTTCTCGTGCCAACATAGAACAACACGAGTGTTGTGTCAAGTTTTGGAATTTTTTAGGGTTTGTTTGGATGTTTTTATACATTAACTGGGTTTTCTAGGCATTTTGTGTGTATTATTAAAATTTGAAATACATGCGCATGCTCCAGTGCATATAAACTGGTTGAAAAATCAAATTTGTTTCCTTGGTTGCATGCTTAGGTCCCATGCAAGAAATAGGAATGAATTACAAACATCAAGGCACCGTTGATTGCTGGCAAAGCGTTGAAATACCTGGTTTTTAAATTCTAGTAAATCCAAAACTTGTCTGAAATTCATGAAACTTGGCATGGTATCATGGAGCGGCACCCGACATGTCGTGGTAAAAATTATCTCCCATTTGGGGCAGGTTCGGGTATAAGCTTCTCACAAACTAGATCTTCTCACAACCAGCCTGATGGTTTCGGTGCCAAACGTGCCACCTTTGGGGACGAAACGATATATGTTGCCTCTTATTGATTTCAAAAAATTTCTAGTGCCAACAAAGAACAACAGATGCGTTTTATTAAGTTTTGGAATTTTTTGGGGTTCTTTTGGATATTTTTATTTCTAGGCATTTTATGTGCATAATTCATATTTGAAATACATGCACATCCTCCTGTGCATATAAAATGGTTGAAAAATCAAATTTCTGACCTTGGGTGCATGCTTAGGTCCCATGCAAGAAATGGGAATGAATTTCAAACACCAGGGCACTGTTGATTGCCGGTAGAATGTTGAGATACCTGGTTTTTAAATTCTAGTAAATCCAAAACTTGTCTGAAATTCATGAAACTTGGCGTGGTATCATGGAGTGGCACCCGACATGCCATGGTAAATTTTTTGTCCCATTTGGGGCAGGTTTGGGTATAAGCTTCTCACAAACCAGAGCTTCTCACAACAAGGCTGATGGTTTCGGTACCAAACGTCCCACCTTTGGGGATGAAAGGATATACGTTGCCTCTTATTGCTTTCAAAAAATTTCTGGTGCCAAGAAAGAACAACAGAAGTGTTGTATTAAGTTTTGGAATTTTTTGGGGTTCGTTTTGATATTTTTATTTCTAGGAATTTTATGTGCATAATTCATATTTGAAATACATGCACATGCCCCTATGCATATAAAATGATTGAGAAATCAAATCTGTGACCTTGGGTGCATGCTTAGGTCCCATGCAAGAAATGGGAATGAATTTTAAACACCAGTGCACTGTTGATTGCCGGCAGAACATTGAGATACCTGGTTTTTAAATTCTAGTAAATCCAAAACTTGTCTGAAATTCATGAAACTTGGCATGGTATCATGGAGCGGCACCCAAAATGCCGTGGTAAAAAATTTGTCCCATTTGGGGCAGGTTTGGGTATAAGCTTCTCACAAACCAGAGCTTCTCACAAGAAGCCTGATGGTTTCGGTACCAAACGTGCCACCTTTTGGGACGAAACGATATATGTTGCCTCTTATTGCTTTCAAAAAATTTCTAGTGCCAACAAGGAACAACAGAAGTGTTGTATTAAGTTTTGGAATTTTTTGAGGTTCGTTTGGATATTTTTATTTCTAGGCATTTTATGTGCATAATTCATATATTAAATACATGCACATGCTCTTGTGCATATAAAATGGTTGAAAAATCAAATCTGTGGCCTTGGGTGCATGCTTAGGTCCCATGC
The DNA here is from genome assembly GCA_034509565.1 of Triticum monococcum. Classification (NCBI taxonomy): domain Eukaryota; kingdom Viridiplantae; phylum Streptophyta; class Magnoliopsida; order Poales; family Poaceae; genus Triticum; species Triticum monococcum. Next base: position 253,463,914 of record CM067845.1, read on the forward strand.
AAAAAATGAGAACGAATTTCAAACACCAGGGCACTGTTGATTGCTGGTAGAACATTGAGATACCTGGTTTTAAATTCTAGTAAATCCAAAACTTGTGTGAAAGTCATGAAACTTGGCATGGTATCATGGAGTGGCACCCGACAGGCCATGGTAAAAAATTTCTCCCATTTGGGGCATGCCTGGGTATAAGCTTCTCACAAACCAGAGCTTCTCACAAAGAGCCTGATGGTTTTGGTACGGAACGTGCCAACTTTGGGGACAAAACCATATTCATTGCCACTTATTGCTTTCCATAATTTTCTAGTGCCAACGTAGAACAACAGAAGTGTTGTGTTAAGTTTTGTAATTTTTCGGGGTTCGTTTGGACATTTTTATACATTAACTCGGTTTTCTAGGCATTTTATGTGCATAATTCAAATTTGAAATACAAGCACATGCTCCCGTGCATATAAAATGGTTGAAAAAGCAAATCTGTGCCCTAGGGTGCATGCTTTGGTCCCATGCAAGAAATGGGAATGAATTTCAAACACCAAGGCACTGTTGATTGCCGACAAAACGTTGAGATACCTGGTTTTTATATTCTAGTAAATCCAAAACTTGTCTGAAATTCAAAAAAGTTGGTATGGTATCATGTAGCGGCCCCGACATGTCGTGGTAAATTTTTTGTCCCATTTGTGGTAGGTTTGGGTATAAGCTTCTCACAACAATCCTGATGGTTTCGGTATGGAACATTGCACCTTTGGGGACGAAACGATATTCTTTGCCTCTTATTGCTTTCCAAAATTTTCTAGTGCCAATATGGAACAACAGGAGTGTTGTGTTAAGTTTTTGAATTTTTTGGGATTCGTTTCGACATTTAGTACATTAACTGGGTTTTCTAGGCATTTTATGTGCATAATTCATATTTGAAATACATGCACATGCTCTAGTGCATATAAATTGGTTGAAAAATCAAATATGTGTCCTTGGGTGCATCCTTAGGTCCCATTCAAGAAATGGGAATGAATTACAAACACCAGGGCACTGTTGATTGCCGGCAAAATGTTGAGATACCTTATTTTTAAATTCTTGTAAATCCAAAACTCGTCTGAACTTCATGAAACATGGTATGGTATCATGGAGCGGCACCCGACATGTCGTGGTAAATATTTTGTCCCATTTGGGGCAGGTTTGGGTATAAGCTTCTCACAAACCAGAGCTTCTCACAACAATCCCGATGGTTTCGGTATGGAACATGCCACCATTGGGGACGAAATGATATCCATGGCCTCTTATTGCTTTCAAAAAAATTCTAGTGCCAACATAGAACAACAGGAGTGTTGTGTTAAGTTTTTGGAATTTTTTGGGGTTCGATTGGACTTTTTATACATTAACTGGGTTTTCTAGGCATTTTATGTGCATAATTCAAATTTGAAATACAAGCACATCCTCCCGTGCATATAAAATGGTTGAAAGATCAAATTTGTGTCTTTGGGTGCATGCTTAGGTCCCATGCAAGAAATGGGAATGAATTTCAAACACCAGGGCACTATTGATTGCCGGCAAAATGTTGAGATACCTGGTTTTTAAATTCTAGTAAATCCAAAACTCGTCTTAAATTCATGAAACTTGGCATGGTATCATGGACCAGCACCCGACATGCCGTGGTAATTTTTTCCCATTTGGGGAAGTTTTGGGTATAAGCTCCTCACAACAACCTTGATGGTTTCGTTACGAAACATGCCACCTTTAGGGACGAAACGATATCCGTTGCCTCTTATTGCTTTCCAAAATTTTCTAGTGACAACATAGAACAACAGGAGTGTTGTGTTCAGTTTTGGAATTTTTCGGGGTTCATTTGGATATTTTTATACATTAACCGGGTTTTCTAGGCATTTTATATGCATAATTCAAATGTGAAATACATGCACATGCTCCAGTGCATATAAATTGGTTGAAAAATCAAATCAGTGTCCTTGGGTGCATAATTAGGTCCCATGCAAGAAATAGGAATGAATTTCAAACACCAGGGCACTACTGATTGCTGGCAAAACGTTGAGATACCTGGTTTCTATATTCTAGTAAATCCTAAACTCGTCTGAAATTCATGAAAGTAAGTATGGTATAATGGAGTGGCACCTGACATGCCTTGGTAAATTTTTTGTCCCATTTGGGGCAGGTTTGGGTATAAGCTTCTCACAAACAAGAGCTTCTCACAACAAGCCTGGTGGTTTCGGTACCAAATGTGCCACCTTTGGGGATGAAACGATATACGTTGCCTCTTATTGCTTTCAAAATATTTCTGGTGCGAACAAAGAACAACAGAAGTGTTGTATTAAGTTTTGGAATTTTTTGGGGTTCGTTTTGATATTTTTATTTCTAGGAATTTTATGTGCATAATTCATATTTGAAATACATGTACATGCTCCTATGCATATAAAATGATTGAGAAATCAAATCTGTGACCTTGGGTGTATGCTTAGGTCCCATGCAAGAAATGGGAATGAATTTCAAACACCAGTGCACTGTTGATTGCCGGCAGAACATTGAGATACCTGGTTTTTAAATTCTAGTAAATCCAAAACTTGTCTGAAATTCATGAAACTTGGCATGGTATCATGGAGCGGCACCCAACATGCCGTGGTAAAAAATTTGTCCCATTTGGGGCAGGTTTGGGTATAAGCTTCTCACAAACCAGAGCTTCTCACAAGAAGCCTGATGGTTTCGGTACCAAACGTGCCACCTTTTGGGATGAAACGATATATGTTGCCTCTTATTGCTTTCAAAAAATTTCTAGTGCCAACAAGGAACAACAGAAGTGTTGTATTAAGTTTTGGAATTTTTTGAGGTTCGTTTGGATATTTTTATTTCTAGGCATTTTATGTGCATAATTCATATATTAAATACATGCACATGCTCTTGTGCATATAAAATGGTTGAAAAATCAAGTCTGTGGCCTTGAGTGCATGCTTAGGTCCCATGCAAGAAATGAGAATGAATTTCAAACACCAGGGCAGTGTTGATTGCTGGTAGAACATTGAGATACCTGGTTTTTAAATTCTAGTAAATCCAAAACTTGTGTGAAAGTCATGAAACTTGGCATGGTATCATGGAGTGGCACCCGACAGGCCATGGTAAAAAATTACTCCCATTTGGGGCATGTTTGTGTATAAGCTTCTCACAAACCAGAGCTTCTCACAACAAGCCTGATGGTTTCGGTACGGAACGTGCCAACTTTGGGGACAAAACCATATTTGTTGCCACTTATTGCTTTCCATAATTTTCTAGTGCCAACGTACAACAACAGAAGTGTTGTGTTAAGTTTTGGAATTTTTCGGGGTTCGTTTGGACATTTTTGTACATTAACTAGGTTTTCTAGGCATTTTATGTGCATAATTCAAATTTGAAATACAAGCACATGCTCCCGTGCATATAAAATGGTTGAAAAAGCAAATCTGTGCCCTAGGGTGCATGCTTTGGTCCCATGCAAGAAATGGGAATGAATTTCAAACACCAGGGCACTGTTGATTGCCGGCAAAACGTTGAGATACCTGGTTTTTATATTCTAGTAAATCCAAAACTTGTTTGAAATTCAAAAAAGTTGGTATGGTATCATGTAGCGGCCCCGACATGTCGTGGTAAATTTTGTGTCCCATTTGTGGTAGGTTTGGGTATAAGCTTCTCACAACAATCCTGATGGTTTCGGTACGGAACATTGCACCTTTGGGGACGAAACGATATTCGTTGCCTCTTATTGCTTTCCAAAATTTTCTAGTGCCAATATGGAACAACAGGAGTGTTGTGTTAAGTTTTTGAATTTTTTGGGATTCGTTTCGACATTTTTATACATTAACTGGGTTTTCTAGGCATTTTATGTGCATAATTCATATTTGAAATACATGCACACCCTCTAGTGCATATAAATTGGTTGAAAAATCAAATATGTGTCCTTGGGTGCATGCTTAGGTCCCATTCAAGAAATGGGAATGAATTACAAACACCAGGGCACTGTTGATTGCTGGCAAAATGTTGAGATACCTTATTTTTAAATTCTTGTAAATCCAAAACTCGTCTGAACTTCATGAAACATGGTATGGTATCATGGAGCGGCACCCGACATGTCGTGGTAAATATTTTGTCCCATTTGGGGCAGGTTTGGGTATAAGTTTCTCACTAACCAGAGCTTCTCACAACAATCCCGATGGTTTCGGTATGGAACATGCCACCATTGGGGACGAAATGATATTCATGGCCTCTTATTGCTTTCAAAAAATTTCTAGTGCCAACATAGAACAACAGGAGTGTTGTGTTAAGTTTTTGGGATTTTTCGGGGTTCGATTGGACTTTTTTATACATTAACTGGGTTTTCTAGGCATTTTATCTGCATAATTCAAATTTGAAATACAAGCACATCCTCCCGTGCATATAAAATGGTTGAAAGATCAAATTTGTGTCTTTGGGTGCATGCTTAGGTCCCATGCAAGAAATGGGAATGAATTTCAAACACCAAGGCACTATTGATTGCCGGCAAAATGTTGAGATACCTGGTTTTTGAATTCTAGTAAATCCAAAACTCGTCTTAAATTCATGAAACTTGGCATGGTATCATGGAGCAGCACCCGACATGCCGTGGTAATTTTTTTCCCATTTGGGGAAGTTTTGGGTATAAGCTCCTCACAACAACCTTGATGGTTTCGTTACGAAACATGCCACCTTTGGGGACAAAACGATATCCGTTGCCTCTTATTGCTTTCCAAAGTTTTCTAGTGACAACATAGAACAACAGGAGTGTTGTGTTCAGTTTTGGAGTTTTTCGGGGTTCATTTGGATATTTTTATACATTAACTGGGTTTTCTAGCCATTTTATATGCACAATTCAAATGTGAAATACATGCACATGCTCCAGTGCATATAAATTGGTTGAAAAATCAAATCAGTGTCCTTGGGTGCATAATTAGGTCCCATGCAAGAAATAGGAATGAATTTCAAACACCAGGGCACTACTGATTGCTGGCAAAATGTTGAGATACCTAGTTTCTATATTCTAGTAAATCCTAAACTCGTCTGAAATTCATGAAAGTAAGTATGGTATAATGGAGTGGCACCCGACATGCCTTGGTAAATTTTTTGTCCCATTTGGGGCAGGTTTGGGTATAAGCTTCTCACAAACCAGAGCTTCTCACAACAAGCCTGATGGTTTCGGTACCAAACGTGCCACCTTTGGGGATGAAACGATATACGTTGCCTCTTATTGCTTTCAAAAAATTTCTAGTGCCAACAAGGAACAACAGAAGTGTTGTATTAAGTTTTGGAATTTTTTGGGGTTCGTTTGTATATTTTTATTTCTAGGCATTTTATGTGCATAATTCATACTTGAAATACATGCACATGCTCCTGTGCATATAAAATGATTGAGAAATCAAATCCGTGACCTTGGGTGCATGCTTAGGTCCCATGCAAGAAATGGGAATGAATTTCAAACACTAGGGCACTGTTGATTGCCGGCAGAACGTTGAGATACCTGGTTTCTAAATTCTAGTAAATCCAAAACTTGTCTGAAATTCATGAAACTTGGCATGGTATCATGGAGCGGCACCCAACATGCCGTGGTAAAATTTTTGTCCCATTTGGGGCAGGTTTGGGTATAAGCTTCTCACAAACCAGAGCTTCTCACAAGAAGCCTGATGGTTTCGGTACCAAACGTGCCACCTTTTGGGACGAAACAATATATGTTGCCTCTTATTGATTTCAAAAAATTTCTAGTGCCAATAAGGAACAACAGAAGTGTTGTATTAAGTTGTGGAATTTTTTGAGGTTCATTTGGATATTTTTATTTCTAGGCATTTTATGTGCATAATTCAGATATTAAATACATGCACATGCTCTTGTGCATATAAAATGGTTGAAAAATCAAATCTGTGGCCTTGGGTGCATGCTTAGGTCCCATGCAAGAAATGAGAATGAATTTCAAACACCAGGGCACTGTTGATTGCTGGTAGAATGTTGAGATACCTGGTTTTTAAATTCTAGTAAATCCAAAACTTGTGTGAAATTCATGAAACTTGGCATGGTATCATGGAGCGGCACCCGACAGGCCATGGTAAAAAATTTCTCCCATTTGGGGCATGTTTGGGTATAAGCTTCTCACAAACCAGAGCTTCTCACAACAAGCCTGATGGTTTCGGTACGGAACGTGCCAACTTTGGGGACAAAACGATATTTGTTGCCACTTATTGCTTTCCATAATTTTCTAGTGCCAACATAGAACAACAGAAGTGTTGTGTTAAGTTTTGGAATTTTTCGGGGTTCGTTTGGACATTTTTATACATTAACTGGGTTTTCTAGGCATTTTATGTGCATAATTCAAATTTGAAATACAAGCACATGCTCCCGTGCATATAAAATGGTTGAAAAAGCAAATCTGTGCCCTAGGGTGCATGCTTTGGTCCCATGCAAGAAATGGGAATGAATTTCAAACACCAGGGCACTGTTGATTGCCGGCAAAACGTTGAGATACCTGGTTTTTATATTCTAGTAAATCCAAAACTTGTCTGAAATTCATAAAACTTGGTATGGTATCATGTAGCGGCCCCGATATGTCGTGGTAAATTTTGTGTCCCATTTGTGGTAGGTTTGGGTATAAGCTTCTCACAACAATCCTGATGGTTTCGGTACGGAACATTGCACCTTTGGGGACGAAACGATATTCGTTGCCTCTTATTGCTTTCCAAAATTTTCTAGTGCCAATATGGAACAACAGGAGTGTTGTGTTAAGTTTTTGAATTTTTTGGGATTCGTTTCGACATTTTTATACATTAACTGGGTTTTCTAGGCATTTTATGTGCATAATTCATATTTGAAATACATGCACATCCTCTAGTGCATATAAATTGGTTGAAAAATCAAATATGTGTCCTTGGGTGCATGCTTAGGTCCCATTCAAGAAATGGGAATGAATTACAAACACCAGGGCACTGTTGATTGCTGGCAAAATGTTGAGATACCTTATTTTTAAATTCTTGTAAATCCAAAACTCGTCTGAACTTCATGAAACATGGTATGGTATCATGGAGCGGCACCCGACATGTCGTGGTAAATATTTTGTCCCATTTGGGGCAGGTTTGGGTATAAGCTTCTCACAAACCAGAGCTTCTCACAACAATCCCGATGGTTTCGGTACGGAACATGCCACCATTGGGGACGAAATGATATCCATGGCCTCTTATTGCTTTCAAAAAATTTCTAGTGCCAACATAGAACAAGAGGAGTGTTGTGTTAAGTTTTTGAAATTTTTCGGGGTTCGATTGGACGTTTTTATACATTAACTGGGTTTTCTAGGCATTTTATGAGCATAATTCAAATTTGAAATACAAGCACATCCTCCCGTGCATATAAAATAGTTGAAAGATCAAATCTGTGTCTTTGGGTGCATTCTTAGGTCCCATGCAAGAAATGGGAATGAATTTCAAACACCAGGGCACTATTGATTGCCGGCAAAATGTTGAGATACCTGGTTTTTAAATTCTAGTAAATCCAAAACTCGTCTGAAATTCATGAAACTTGGCATGGTATCATGGAGCAGCACCCGACATGTCGTGGTAATTTTTTTCCCATTTGGGGAAGTTTTGGGTATAAGCTCCTCACAACAACCTTGATGGTTTCGTTACGAAACATGCCACCTTTGGGGACGAAACGATATCCATTGCCTCAACATAGAACAACAGGAGTGTTGTGTTCAGTTTTGGAATTTTTCGGGGTTCATTTGGATATTTTTATACATTAACTGGGTTTTCTAGGCATTTTATATGCATAATTCAAATTTGAAATTCATGCACATGCTCTAGTGCATATAAATTGGTTGAAAAATCAAATCAGTGTCCTTGGGTGCACGATTAGGTCCCATGCAAGAAATAGGAATGAATTTCAAACACCAGGGCACTGCTGATTGCCGGCAAAATGTTGAGATACCTGGTTTCTATATTCTAGTAAATCCAAAACTCGTCTGAAATTCATGAAAGTAGGTATGGTATCATGGAGTGGCACCCGACATGCCTTGGTAAATTTTTTGTCCCATTTGGGGTAGGTTTGGGTATAAGCTTCTCACAACAATCCTGATGGTTTCGGTAAGGAACATGGCACCTTTGGGGACAAAATAATATTCGTTGCCTCTTATTTCTTTCCAAAATTTTCTAGTGCCAACATAGAACAACAGGAGTGTTGTGTTAAGTTTTGAAATTCTTTGGTATTCGTTTCAACATTTTTTATACATTAACTGGGTTTTCTAGGCATTTTATGTGCATAATTCGAATTTGAAATACATGCACATGCTCTAGTGCATATAAATTGGTTGAAAAATCAAACCTGTGTCCTTGGGTGCATGCTTAGGTCCCATGCAAGAAATGGGAATGAATTACAAACACCAGGGCACTGTTGATTGCCGACAAAACATTGAGATACCTCGTTTTTAAATTCTAGTAAATCCAAAACTCGTCTGAAATTCATGAAACTTGGCATGGTATCATGGAGCGACACCCGACATGCCGTGGTAAATTTTTTGTCCCATTCAGGTTAGGTTTGGGTATAAGCTTCTCACAAACCAGAGCTTCTCACAACAATCCTGATGGTTTCGGTACGGAACATGCCACCTTTGGGGACGAAACGATATCCATGGCCTCTTATTGCTTTCAAAATTTTTCTAGTGCCAACATAGAACAACAGGAGTGTTGTGTTAAGTTTTCGGAATTTTTTGGGGTTCGATTGGACATTTTTATACATTAACTAGGTTTTCTGGGCATTTTATGTGCATAATTCAAATTTGAAATACATGCACATGCTCCAGTGCATATGAATTGGTTGGAAAATCAAATTTATGTCCTTGGGTGCATGCTTAGGTCCAATGCAAGAACTATGAATGAATTTCAAACACAATGGCAGTGTTGATTGCCGGCGAAACATTGAGATACCTGGTTTTATATTCTAGTAAATCCAAAACTCATCTGAAATTCATGAAACATGGTATGTTATCATGTAGCGGCACCCGACATGTCGTGGTAAATTTTTTGTCCCATTTGGGGCAGTTTGAGTATAAGCTTCTCACAAATCAGAGCTTCTCACAACAAGGCTAATGGTTTCGGTACGGAACGTGCCACCTTTGTGGACGAAATGATATTCGTTGCCGCTTATTGCTTTCCAAAATTTTCTTGTGCCAACATAGAACAACAGAAGTGTTGTGTTAAGTTTTGGAATTTTTTGGGGTTTGTTTGGACATTTTTATATATTAACTAGGTTTTCTAGGCATTTTATGTGCATAATTCAAATTTGAAATATATGCACATGCTCAAGTGCATATAAATTGGTTGAAAAATCAAATCAGTGTCCTTGGGTGCATGCTTAGGTCCCATGCAAGAAATGGGAATGAATTTCAAATACAAGGGCACTGTTGATTCCGGCAAAATGTTGAGGTACCTGGTTTTTAAATGTAGTAAATCCAAAACTCGTCTGAAATTCATGAAACTTGGCATGGTATCATGGTGGGGCAAATGACATGCCGTGGTAAAATTTTTGTCCTATTTGGGGAACGTTTGGGTATAAGCTTCTCACAAAACCGGGCTTCTCACAATAAGCCTGATGGTTTCAGTACGGAACGTGCCACCTTTGGGGACGAAACGATATTTGTTGCCTCTTATTGCTTTCCAAACTTTTCTAGTGTGAACATAGAACAACAGGAGTGTTGTTTTAAGTTTTGGGATCTTTCGGGGTTCGTTTGGACATTTTGTACATTAATTGGGTTTTCTAGGCATTTTATGTGCATAATTCAAATTTGAAATACATGCACATGCTTCAGTGCATATAAATTGGTTGAAAAATCAATTTTTTGTCCTTGGGTGCGTGCTTAGGTCGCATGCAAGAAATGGGAATGAATTTCAAACGCCAGGGCACTGTTGATTGGCAGCAAAACATTGAGATACATGGTTTTTATAGTCTAGTAAATACAAAACTAGTTTGAAATTCATGAAACTTGGTATGGTATCATGGAGCGACACCCGACATGCCGTGCAAATTTTTTGTCCCATTTGGGGCAGGTTTGGGTGTAAGCTTCTCACAACAAGCCTGATGGTTTCGGTACGGAACGTGCCACCTTTGGGGATAAAACGATATTCATTGCCTCTTATTGCTTTCCAAAATTTTCTAGTGCCAACATAGAACAAGAGGAGTGTTGTGTTAAGTTTTGAAATTTTTCAGGGTTCGTTTGGACATTTTTATACATTAACTGGGGTTTCTAGGTATTCTATGTGCATAATTCAAATTTGAAATACATTCACATGCTCTAGTGCATATAAATTGGTTGAAAAATCAAATCTGTGTCCTTGGGTGCATGCTTAGGTCCCATTCAAGAAATGGGAATGAATTACAAACATCAGGGCATTGTTGATTGCCGGCAAAACGTTGAGATACCTGGTTTTTAAATTCTAGTAAATCCAAAACTCGTCCGAAATTCATGAAACTTGGCATGGTATCATGGAGCGGCACCGGACATTTCATGGTAAATTTTTTGTCCCATTTGGGGCAGGTTTGGGTATAAGCTTCTCACAAAGTAGAGCTTCTCACAACCAGCCCGATGGTTTCGGTACGGAACATGCCACCTTTGGGGACAAAACGTTATCCATTGCCTCATATTGCTTTCCAAAATTTTCTAGTGCCAACATAGAACAACTAGAGTGTTGTGTTAATTTTTGGAATTTTTCGGGGTTCGTTTGGACATTTTTATACATTAACTGCGTTTCCTAGGCATTTTATGTGCACAATTCAAATTTCAAATACATGCACATTCTCTAGTGCATGTAAATTGGTTGAAAAATCAAATCTGTGTCCTTGGGTGCATGCTTAGGTCGCATGCAAGAAATGGGAATGAATTTTAAACACCAAGGTACTATTGATTGCCGGCAAAACATTGAATTACCTCGCTTTTAAATTGTAGTAAATCCAAAACTCGTCTGAAATTCATGAAACTTGGCATGCTGTCATGAAATGGCACCCGACATGTTATGGTATATTTCGTGTCCATTTTGAGAGCAGGCACACTCGAATAATAGCCAATAAAGGCTTTTTGAAAAAATAGGTGCCACTTTAATATCTCTAGCGTTTGTATAATTCAAACCGTGTGCGTTCTGTTAACCATTCACGTGACCCCACGTGTCTTGGTTTTAATGGCTATAGGAGGTGTTGTGCGGACAGCTGCTTGACTGAACGGGAGGCGTGCGAGCGTAGTCCGGTGTGCAGACTCACCGAGAAGCGTGCAAGCTGTTCAATGCAGGATCTGTGCATCTCTTCAATGCAAACGGTTTAGATTACGGTATGTAAATTAAAGCCAGACTTTGGAGCTAAGCCAAGAGACACTGCGATTTGTCAAAATATGCAGCTAAAAATCAATAGCACTATCTAAGTTTTGCAACTAAAATTTAGTAATTAAGCATAGATTTCATTCATAGAGATTAAGCAGTCGTTCTCACCAGGAAGCGAGACAGCCTTGGACTGCCGCCCGCCTCGCTCCCACTGGTCTTTATTAATGGCGCGGCCGAGCGGCCGCACCCCCCATCCTCACCACACACACAATCCTCTCTCTCCGCCCGCATCCTCGACGCCGCTCTGAGTCCTCAAAGCCGTCAGTGTCTGAGGATGCCGCCGAAGCGCCCCATCGGAGGGAGTGGCGATGCCGGGGCTGCTGAAGCACCGGAGCACGGCGTGAATACGAAGGCAGAGGTTTCCATCGCTGCCGATGAGGTGGAGAACGAGGCTGCCAACAAGTGGAGGCGGGTCAAGAAAGAACTGCGAGCGACTCCAGCAGGTCTAGACTTCATCAACAACCTCCCCGAGATATGTTCAGAGTCATCATATCCCTCTCCCAATCAAATATCGAGCGATGACAACCACCCTTTCCCTGCGGTGGCACCCCCTATCGCTCTTCACCCCTGTCGACCTCCTAGACGCCCACGAGCTCTGCCATGGCTAACGCCAAAGCTTGGATGTGTTCTCCCAGATCCTCGGGAGTGACCATGGCCCAATCAAAGGACTTATCACATGCAAGTTTCGTTCCAATGGCAAGGAGCGAGCCAAGCTTGACGAGTCGTTCCAATCCCCCGCCATAGATCAGCTCGAGAAGCTCAGTTTTAATGATGGGCATATGCGCTTGCTTCCAACGTTCGCACTCCGCTTCGCGCCCACGCTGCGCCTCGCCAAGTTCATGAACTGCCATCCCCCCCTAATGAGGCGCCCGCTCTTTTTCTACCATGACTGAAGCACCTCGAGCTCGTCGTCGTCTGCATCCCAAAGGATGACGTGGAGCGCCTGCTCCGCGGCTGTACTACACTCAAGTTCCTTCGTCTTCAGGTGATGAATTGGTCGAGTACCTTGCACATCACCTCCAGGACTCTCCGGACTGTTTATGTGTGTTGCTGGTGCTGCAACGAGAGATCGCAAAAGGTGGACCACAATATGATCACTATGGACGCACCTTCACTTGAGAGATTACTTGTAGTTGATCAATAAGGTACAACAAGAATCAATGTCATTTCTGCACCGAAATTGATAGTGGTGGGCTACTCGTCTATCAAATACTACTACTTTCAGGTACAACGGTCACCTTATACCTCTCCTTCTTTATATCAACACTATTTCTAGTTTTGAAGATGTATGTTCGTCTGTCATCCAGCAAAGCTTCACCCAAATTTTGGGCTCAGAGAAGGTCTTGGCACTAGAGTCTGTCGGCCCCAACCTGGACCAAGGTGTCAGTTGCCTGAGATGCTTTCCGTGCCTGAAGAAGCTGTACATCGAGGTGATGTTCCTTTCCTGTTAAATGTTAACCATAAGGGAGTTCAATTTTTTGCACTTATTCCCAAGTTTACAATGACAATATACTACGATTTCTGATGGAATTTTGGAGTATTTCAGGTCATACACTCCCCCCACCCCATATTGGTTGCTTGATTCACATGGTTACAATCCATCAGCATTTCTCCTTTGGATACATCTGTACTAGTTTTCTTAGGGAATTTTTCATCCAATCCAACCTCTTGTGAAGAAGGCTACATGTTTCTAGATTGTAAACAAATTCCCATGTTAATCATGTCAGATCGAAGATGGCACGTTGGTGCATTTTACAAATCCCGCAAACCAAATGGGTGTGTAGTAGTGTTCAAAACTGCATGTAGGCACTAACACGTTCTCTTCTTTTGAAGATAATAATAGGCCGGAGGTTCATAATTTTTATAACTACAATCACATCAAATGCCTGGATCTGCATCTCTCAAATATTACTTTGAACTCCTACCAACGGACCTTACTGGAGACTACACTCACCAGGTTCTTTCTTGCTAGAGCAAAGGTGCTGAGGGTACTGAGGTTGAACACACATTTAATTAGGAAAGATGAAATGGTATGTTGATTAGAGCTGGCAGGTACTGCAGACTAGAAGAGGCTCCAAAAAAGCTAAACTTTGTATTGGAAGAGCATATGGCAAAGCAATTGGAAGTCATTGTGTCAAACCCATACATGACTTGTGAGCGGCTGATCCCTTCTCAGAAATGACGGTGTTTGCAATGTTTGAATTTGGGTGTTGTAATCTTTGAATTTGAACCTTGCAATATTAATGGTATTTGTCATATAACGTAATTGGATTTTTTGTCTAATCGATACATGGGCATCCCGATGCAATGTTTGAATTTGGGCGCGCTCTGCCAGCGGTTGGGCATGCCCACGATCACGTCGGGGGGCCCATATGCATGCGTTTGCGCCGCACGCGTTGCCACGCGATGCAGTTACGTGTGGCACGATGGAGTTACACGTTGAAAATTAGAACTGCCATCAGAGCCTGCCGATATTCATGGTTGTCTAGCTTCCCCTTCAATTCCCGCGGCCATTATAACCTTAGTCTCTTTGACAAGCACATCCATGACAACACGTAGAGAGGGGATGTCTAGCGGCGCTCCAATGGAGTTCGGCGAGCATAGAGTGGAGACCCACGCGAGGGAGACGTATGTCTCGGTGGTGTACACCATCGACCCGGCCGTGGTGGACGACTACATCAACAATGTTGAGTAGTTGCTTGCTCGAGAAAAGTACAAGGTGGTCGGCATCGACCTCTAGTACACCACCGGTCGTCCTGGCATAGATCAGAAGGTTTCTGTTGCCCAGTTGTGCATGCTCCATCATGTCCTCATCTACCACTACTGCATGGCCACAGAGCCTTGCGACCATTTCAACAGGTTTCTCAACAGCACCGACTACAAGTTCACCATGGTGGAAACCACCGATGATGTAAAAGTGCTCAATGTTATGGGCTTGGCCTCCAAGAACCTTGTCGAAATCCGTGTCCACTACAGGGTCTGGGGCGGCACGAAGGACTCCCTGGTCGAACTAGCCTTGTCCATCATCGAACCCTACTACGAAAAGATGAAGCAGGATGCCCAGAGAAAAAGTCCCGTATCTTGGCACAGGGCCTGGATGCGGCAACTGGATGAACCTCACCTCAGGTTCACGGCCAAGAGCATGTACACATGCTACGAGATGCATAGGCAGATCGTTGACATGAGGAATGCCTCGTTACCCAAATCGACGAGCCCGGATCGACCCACAAGCAGAGCAAGCATCACAAGAAGTAGATGATGATCAGATGATAGTTTATGCTAGTTAATCATGCATGTAATATATAGTTTACTTTATTGGTGTGTGGAAATGTCATGTGTGTAGTAGCCACCTATGTAATTATGCATGTAATAGTTTACTTTGGTGTGTGCAAATGCCATGGTTGTAGTAGCCACCTATGTAAGTGGATGTTTCATTTGGTTATGCAACCATGTCCTTATAAGTGTGTGTGTGTGTCTTTGTGTGTGTGTATGTTGTTCTTATGTATGCAATCCCATCGCACAACACACACGTCTTACTAGCAGCAACCGTCTGTGTTATTATCGGTCTTCGCACACATTTCTGATTACAGTCCTGTTTGTCGCGTATCACACACATCTTGTTATATTGAGCCATTTCTGTTCTCTTGTCTCAACACAAACAGTTCATCCGTGTGAACCGCATGTCATATATCTCACACACCTTGATCTGGCTGACCGTTTCTTTTGTGTTGCCTAATCACAAACAGTTCATCTGAGTGAACCATATGCTAACATCGCACACACCTTCATCTGGCTGCCCGTTTCTTTTGTTCCTCCTCATCACCAACGGTTAATTGAACTGAACTATATGCTTGACATCGCACATGCAACAAAAATCTGAACCATGTTTGATGCATCCTCCATCACAAACGTTTTGCACCTTTTTTGATGGTTTTTTACACCATCATTTGCGATTATTGCATCGCACACAGTTTCGTCGAAGGGTCTCTGATCATGGTGTCGCATTAGCAGCATCCTGCAGTAGTGTCCTTTCCATGCCATTGTTGAACTTCTCTGAAATACACTAGATAAAAGCATTAGTCAGATCCGTCTCCGTCGGACTCTAACTTGCATGATTTGAATGGAACTAACCCGGACTGACGCTGTTTTTAGCGGAATTGCCATGGTGTTATTTTTGTGTAGAAATAAAAGTTCTCGGAATGACCTGAAAATCAACGGAGAATTATTTTGGAATACATAAAAAATACTGGAAGAAGAATCCACGTTAGGGGGGCCTCCACCTATCCACGAGGGTGGGGGGTGCGCCTGCCCCCCTTAGCGCGCCCCCTGCCTCGTGAGCCCCCTGATGCTCCACCGACCTCAACCTTGACTCCATATATTCACTTTCAGGGAGAAAAAAAATAAAGAGAAGGATTCATCATGTTTTACGATACGGAGCCGCCGCCAAGCCCTAAAGTCTCTCGGGAGGGCTGATCTGGAGTCCGTTCGGGGCTCCGGAGAGGGGAATCCATCGCCATCGTCATCATCAACCTTCCTCCATCACCAATTTCATGATTCTCACCGCCGTGCGTGAGTAATTCCATCATAGGCTTGCTGGACAGTGATGGGTTGGATGAGATTTATCATGTAATCGAGTTAGTTTTGTTAGGGTTTGATCCTTAGTATCCACTATGGTCTGAGATTGATGTTGCTATGACTTTGCTATGCTTAATGCTTGTCACTAGGGCCCGAGTGCCATGATTTCAGATCTGAACCTATTATGTTTTCATCAATATATGAGAGTTCTTGATCCTATCTTGCAAGTCTATAGTCACCTATTATGTGTTATGATCCATTAACCCCGAAGTGACAATAATCAGGATACTTACTGGTGATGACTGTAGTTTGAGTAGTTCATGTATTCACTATGTGGTAATGCTTTGGTCCAGTACTCTATTAAAAGGGGGTCTTAATATCCCATAGTTTCCATTAGGACCTCGTTGCCAGGCGAGGGTAGGGCAAAAGATGTCATGCAAGTTCTTTTCCGTAAGCACGTATGACTATATTCACAATACATGCCTACATTACATTGATGAACTGGAGCTAGTTCTGTGTCACCCTATGTTATAACTGTTGCATGAATAATCGCATCCGGCATAATTCTCCATCACTGATCCATTGCCTACGAGCTTTTCCATATATTGTTCTTCGCTTATTTACTTTTCTGCTCCTAGTGTTATAATCACTATAAAACCCAAAAATATTACTTTTGGTACCGTTACTTTTTCTATCATTACCACTTCTATCATCTTACTTTGCTACTAAATACCTTGCTGCAGATATTAAGTTTCCAGGTGTGGTTGAATTGACAACTCAACTGCTAATACTTGAGAATATTCTTTGGCTCCCATTGTGTCGAATCAATAAATTTGGGTTGAATACTCTACCCTCGAAAACTATTGCAATCCCCTATACTTGTGGGTTATTAAGAATATTTTCTGGCACCGTTACTGGGGAGCATAGCTCTATTCTTTGAGTCACTTGGGATTTCTATCTGTTTATTACTATGAAGAACTTGAAAGATCAAAGAACCAAGATTTTTCCCTCAACTATGAGGGGAGGTAAGGAACTGCCATCTAGCTCTGCACTTGATTCACCTTCTGTTTTGAGTAAACTTGCGACACCTAAACCTGCTTCTGCTATTAATTCTGATATGTCTCATGTTATTGATGATGCCACTTCTGCTATGCCTGATACTTATGATGAAACTACTTCTATGCTTGATACCACTGTGCCACTTGGTGAATTTCTTGATGAACAACTTGCTAGGGCTAGAGAGAATGAAATTATTGAAACTGATAATATTGATGAAAGTGATGATGAAGATTCTCCCCCTAGATATGAATTACCTGTTGTTCCCGAGGGTTATGTTATGGATGAAAAAACTGCTAGAGACTTTCTTGCTTGCAGTGATATGAGTGATCTTAAGAAACTATTAGCTAAGCTGAAACAAAAATCTCTGAATGCTAAAATGAAATATGATCCTACTTATGCTACTTCACCTATCTTTGTTACTGATAAGGATTATGAATTCTCTGTCGACCCTAATATAATTACTTTGGTTGAATCTGATCCTTTCTATGGATATGAATTTGAAATTGTTGTGGCACATCTTACTAAATTAAATGATATAACCACCCTGTTCACTAATGATGAGAAAACTCGCTACTACTATATACTTAAAATATTTCCGTTCTCATTAAAGGGTGATGCTAAGATATGGTTTAATTCTCTTGATCCTAGTTGTGTGCGTAGTCCCTAGGATATGATTTATTACTTCTCTACTAAATATTTCCCTGCTCATAAGAAACAAGTTGCTTTAAGGGAAATACATAATTTTGTGCAAATTGAAGAAGAGAGTCTCCCACAAGCTTGGGGAGGCTTCTCCAATTAATTAATGCTTTGCCTGATCATCCTCTCAAGAAAAATGAAAATACTTGATATCTTTTATAATGGACTAACCGATGCTTCCAAAGACCACCTGGATAGTTGTGCTGGTTGTGTTTTCAGGGAAAGAACTATTGATCAAGCTGAAATTCTATTGAATAATATGTTGACTAATGAAAACAATTGGACACTTCCTAAACTGTAGCGACTAGACCTCAAACGGTCCAATCACTGTGCTCAGGTGTCATCCCTGGATCAGTAATGCTGACACCACACAGTATTTCAAGGATTTATAATAGAGTAGTAATCACACACTTATTACATCAAGTGTCTCAAAAGAGAACTTATTACAATAAATATGGCGTAAGGCCATCTAATAACGATAACAGCGGAAGGCTTGGAAGATAAGTGAGTCCATCAACTCCAACGACATCACTGAGTATAGAACCATGACCTAAAAGCACATTAATCGTGGTCTGAAAAGTCTGCAACAATAACGTTGCACCCCGAAACGGGTCAGCTCATGGAATATGCTGGCAATGTAACACATAGAGAGTAATGAAATGAAATATGCTATACTATATGCATATTTGGCTGGTGGAAAGCTCTGTGGTTACAGTTTTGCGTAAAGCCAATTTTTCCCTACTAGAAAGGAATAAATTTTATTTAACTATCATGGTAGTTGTTAAACATTGAGAATGGTTGACAGCATTCTCAATCCCAATTAAACATCATCATTAAACAAAAACCCAACAATTTAATTTTAGAGTAACATGATGAGATTCACATGATAATCCAGGTACTAGATACTCAAGAATGTCCATAACCGGGGACACGGCTAACCATGATTAGTTTATACACTCTGCAGAGGTTTGCGCACTTTTCCCCACAAGAATCGATCGCCTCCGTTTGATTTCTCGCACTACATGGTGTTTGAGAAACGGATGACCAAGACATAGTCTTTCAGATGCACTAGCACCTTACGATCGGGTAGACCGTTACACCTACTTTCCCCTACATCTGCTAGTCTACCACTGTAAGAGTTCGCACAACTTACTCAACTATGCTAGAGCCCATAGTAGCTTGTGGCTGCACACGAAAGTTTCTAGTATGAATAATCTCATGATCCCTTTGAGCCTGGGTGGCAGTCCAAAAGAAAATAGGCAATCGCTGGAATACCCAGGTGCCTCAATCCAACCAGATGTGTATTTAAGTTGCCACCTTAGATAAACCATTAGTTTAACAATCTCACATCTGTCATGGATTTTAACTCATCCAATCCACGTCTACTAGCACAGGTAAAACTCGAATAAGAGATCTAACCAGAAAGTTCAACTTAAGAACTCCGGTTGGCAAAAGAATCAAATCAAACGAAGCAACGAAAGACAAACGGCAAAAGAAACAAGCTTCGTTTACTAATCTAAATCTAGGGCAAATTTTACTGAGGCAAATTTTTGTTTGAGTTGGTTAAACAGAAAGAAGGTTTTGAGATGAAACTCCAGGCGCTTGAATCGCCTGATTCCGACAAATGAGCGAAAAGTTAGACTAGAACGAACATCGGATCAGAAATCGTGATCAGAAAAATCATGGATTTAATCCGGGAAAAAGAAAACGACAAACAGTTTAACGAACGACCATTCGTTAACTGGAACTAAACGATGAACGCGTTCGTTAAAACAAACGGACGAGCGAACGCTCGCTAAATAAATAAACCAGAGAAAAACCTGTCTATTAAAAAACAAAAACTAGGGTTTAAAAAAACTGAAATGGTTTTTTTCTCAAAAACCGGGCGGCAGCTACCTCGGCTCGGGGCTCCGGCGAGGCTGTGGCGGGGCTCCGGCGGCGGTGGGTGGTGCGGGCGGCGGATCCGACGCGGCGGCGGGGCGGCAGGCGGCGCGGGGCGGCGGCTGCGGCGCGGCGGCGGCGGCAGGCGGCGCTGGAGGCGTGGGGTGGCGGCGGCGGTGTGGGCTGCAGGGGGCGGTTATAAAGGGGGCGGGGGAGGCGACTTGGGGAAGGGGTCGGCCTCGCGAGGTGGAGTCCTCCCCGGACTCGGGCGGCTGTCCCGACCCGGCGAGAGGCGGCGGCGGCGGCTGGGCCGGCCTGCTCGGCTGGGCCCTTGGCCCAGTCGGGCGCGGGGTCGCGTTTTTTAAAACAATTTCGCTGCAACTAAAAAAATACTAGAAAAATAAATAAAAATCTAAAAATGCCAAAACAAATATTTAGAACAGGATGAACAGTCTTTGGCTCTAAATGCAATTTTTGAAAACGTGCATTTTTTCCTAAATTCAAATAAAATAGCAAATAAAACCAAAATAAAATCTTATTTGATTTTTTATTAAATCCTCTATATTTATTTATTTTGGGAAAGTAATTTTATTCCCTCTCTCATATTTTTATAATAGAAATAATTGAAGATAAAATAAATAAAATCAAATGATCCTATTTTCAAAATTTGAGAAAACTCAAATATGAAAATAAGGAAATTCCCAACTCTCTCCGTGGGTCCTTGAGTTGTGTAGAATTTCTAGGATCAACCAAAATGCGAGGAAATATGATATGCAATGATGATCTAGTGTATAACATTCCAAATTGAAAATTTGGGATGTTACAAACCTACCCCTCTTAAGATGAATCTCGCCCTCGAGATTCGGGTTGGCTAGAAAATAGGTGAGGGTGGTCCTTCAGCAAGTCTTCCTCTCGTTCCCAGGTGGCTTCCTCTTCCGTGTGGTGGCTCCACTGAACTTTGCAAAACTTGATAACTTTTCTGCGGGTGACTCGGCTGGCATACTGTAGAATCTTAACTGGTTTCTCCTCATAGGTCAAATCACTGTCCAACTGAATCGCTTCCAGTGGCACTGTGTCTCTCAGCGGTATATCAGCCATCTCTGCGTGGCACTTCTTCAACTGGGAAACGTGGAACACATCGTGAACTCCTGACAATCCTTCAGGCAACTCCAACTTATAGGCTACTTCTCCCATATGCTCCAAAACTTTGTATGGGCCTACAAAACGTGGCGCTAACTTTCCCTTAACTCCAAAGCGCTTAGCTCCTCGAAGTGGAGATACTCGAAGATAAACTCGGTCTCCGACTTCATAAACTGTCTCCTTGCGTTTTGAATCTGCGTAGCTCTTCTGCCTGGATTGAGCTACCTTGAGCCTATCGCGAATCAATTTCACTTTCTGTTCAAACTCCTTAATCAGAACCAGTCCAAACAACTGGCGGTCTCCAACTTCATCCCACGACAATGGGGTCCTGCACCTCCTTCCGTACAAGGCTTCGAAAGGGGCCATCTTCAAACTAGATTGATAACTGTTGTTGTAAGAGAACTCTGCATATGGCAAATTCTCGTCCCAACTAGATCCATACCTGCACAGGCTCTCAACATATCCTCCAAAATCTGGTTGACTCTCTCGGTCTGTCCATCTGTCTGCGGATGGAAAGCTGTACTAAACTCTAGTCTGGTACCTAAGGTTTCATGCAACTAATTCCAGAACTTTGAAGTAAATTGGGTTCCTCTATCTGATACAATGCTCCTTGGAACTCCATGCAGACATACGATTCTGGTCATGTATATCTTTGCCAACTTTGCACTGGTATAGGTAGTCTTTACTGGAATGAAATGAGCTACCTTTGTCAAAGGATCGACCACAACCCAAATCGAGTCATAGCCAGAACGAGTTCTGGGTAAACCTGTAATAAAATCCATGCCTAACTTATCCCACTTCCATTCGGGTATTGGCAATGGCTGTAGCAATCCTGCTGGCTTCTGATGCTTTGCCTTTACTCTCTGACATACATCACAAACTGCTACATATTCCACAATATCCTTCTTCATTCCAGTCCACCAGAAAGTATCCTTCAAATCCAAATACATCTTGGTATTTCCTGGGTGAATCGAATATGGTGAATCATAGGCCTCCTGTAGAATTAACTTCCTGATCTCCGGATCATTAGGCACATAAAGACGGTCTTCAAACCATAAGGTATCATGCTCATCTTCACGAAATCCCTTAGCTTTTCCTTTGCTCATTTTCTCCTTTATAGCGGCAATCTCCTTGTCAGTCTTTTGGGCGTCTCTGATCTTATCCATCAAAGTAGACTGAATCTCCAATGCTGCTACATAGCCTCTTTGTACTATTTCCAAACATAGCTCTCGAAGATTTTCGGCTAACTCCCTTGGTAAATCTCCCGTTATCAGTGTGTTGACATGGCTTTTACGACTCAACGCGTCAGCTACTACGTTAGCCTTTCTGGGGTGATAATGCAATCTCATATCATAATCCTTGATGAGCTCCAACCATCTCCTTTGCCTGAGGTTCAACTCCTTCTGCGTGAAAATATACTTCAAACTCTTGTGATTCGTGTACACCTCACAATGGTTTCCAATGAGAAAGTGTCTCCAGGTTTTCAATGCATGCACTACGGCTGCTAACTCCAAATCATGCATAGCATAATTTGACGCATGAGGCTTAAGCTATCGTGAGGCATATGAAACAACTCTTCCTTCCTGCATAAGCACTGCTCCAAGTCCTCGACGTGAAGCGTCACAATACACCTCATAATCCTTGGTCTGATCTGGCAAAATCAACACAGGTGATGTAACCAAACGTTTCTTCAACTCCTGGAAACTGGCCTCACATTCCTCAGTCCATATGAACTTGGTATCCTTCTTCAACAACTTCGTCATAGGCTTTGCAATCTTCAAGAAATTCTCAATAAACCTCCGGTAGTATCCTGCGAGTCCAAGAAAACTTTGGATTTCTCCAACTGTTGTTGGGGCTTCCCAATTTTTCACGGTATCAACCTTAGTGGGGTCTGCTGCTATACCTTCTCCAGATATAACGTGTCTGAGAAATCCAACTTCCTTCAACCAAAATTCACATTTGCTAAACTTGGCATATAATTGTTGTTCTCTGAGCTTTCCATGAACCAAACGCAAATGCTCCTTATGCTCCTCTTCATTCTTCGAGTAAACCAGGATATCATCAATGAACACTACGAAGAACTTATCCAAAAACTCCATAAACACCTTATTCATCATGTTAATAAAATATGCAGGTGCGTTAGTCAGACCAAATGACATAACGGTATACTCATACAACCCATACCTGGTGGTAAAAGCCGTCTTAGGTATATCATCTTCTCGAATCTTCAACTGGTGGTATCCTGATCGCAGATCGATCTTGGAAAATACCTTAGCTCCTTGCAATCGATCAAACAGATCATTGATCATCGGTAGTGGGTACTTGTTCTTGATGGTTACTTCATTCAATCCTTGATAATCAACAACCATCCTTAACGATCCATCATTCTTCTCCACTAGAAGTACTGGCGATCCCCAAGGCGAAGAACTTGGGCGAATATAACCTTTATCCAGTAACTCCTTAATCTGCTTCTTAATCTCCACCAAATCCTTTGCGGGCATCCTATATGGTCTCTTAGATATTGGCCCTGTGCCTGGCAAAAGCTCAATCAAAAACTCAATATGTCTATCCGGTGGCATGCCTGGCAATTCTTCTGGAAATACATCCAGGAAATCCTTCACCACTGGTACTTCCTCCTGCACAACTCCTGTTAAAAAATTTACTTGAGTCCTCTTCGGCACATGTCGGGATACATACTTGATCCTTCTCCCTTCTGGGGTGGTAAGCAGGATCGACTTACTAGCGCAATTGATGTTTCCTCCATATATCGACAGCCAATCCATACCCAGAATTACATCCAATCCTTGTGATTCCAAAATGATCAAATCCGAGGGAAACACATGCCTACCTATACTCAATGGCACTTGAAAACATCCTTGGCTAGCCATATACTCCGCTCCTGGTTAGCTTACTAACATAGGTGTTCTAAGAACTTTGGTGGGCAGGTTATACTTATCCACAAATCCCCTTGATATGTATGAATGCGATGCACCAATATCAAAAAGAATGAGTGCAGTAAATGACTTAACGAAAAACTTACCGATTACTACATCCGGCTGCTCTTCAACCTCCTCCACGTTAACGTGGTTCACCTGTCCCCTGTTGAAAGGGTTCGGCTTCTTCCCAGAGCTTCCATTGCCATTTCCATTCTGGGATTTAGGACATTCATTGGCATAATGTCCGGTCTTCTGGCACTTAAAACAAGTGACTTGGCTCAGGTCTCTCTTGGCTGGGGTTGATGGGTTGGTGCTGTTCTGGCCGTTGCTTCCTCCATTCCCATTAGCATTCTTGGTGCCATTGTGATTGTGCAAGCTACCTCCTCCATGGGTATGCTGAAAATGTCCTTCCGGTCTAGGGGTAAAACGTGGCTTCTGTTGAGCTCCTGAATTGTACTTCCCTTGTCCATACTTCCTCTTGCGGGTCTCAATCTACTGTTGCTTCCCTTCAATCATGAGAGCACGACCTACCAACTCCTGGTAGTTGTTGAAAGTTGCTACCATCAACTGCATGCTCAACTCATCATTCAGTCTTTCCAGAAACTTCTCCTACTTAGCTGCATCGGTAGCAACGTCATCTGGGGCATAACATGCTAACTTACTAAAGTCCTCCACATACTGGCCAACTGTCCGTCCTCCTTGGTGCAAGTTGCGAAACTCTCGCTTCTTCATGGCCATAGCTCCTGCTGAAACATGGGCAGTACGAAAAGCCTGCTGAAACTGGTCCCACGTGACAGTGTCGATAGGGAAAGTGGCTGTGAAATTCTCCCACCATGATGCTGCGGGTCCTTCAAGCTGATGTGTGGCCGACTTCACCTTTTCCACATCTATGCTTCCTGCTGTGGTCAACTCCCTTGCTGTCTTGCGGAGCCAATCATCTGCTACTATCGGCTCGGTGCTACTAGAAAACAATGGCGGATTCAGCCTAAGAAAATGGGCTAGGTGATCAACAGGTGGTGGTGGTGGTGGGTTGTTGTTGTTGTTCCCCTGATTCTGATTCTGGACTAGCAACTGCATCAATGTGTTCTGCTGCTTGATCAACTGGGTGAGCTCCGGTGGGAAAGTAAATCCGGGGTCACGTCTCGGAGGCATCTGAGGGTTTAGAAAAGATGAGATTTAAAAATAGAGGGGGTCTAAAGAGAAAATACTACACATATGCAGATGAGGCAAAAGCAAGCAATCCACTTCATTCAATCAATCAAATAAGGGCATACAATCGATCTAACTATGGCAAAAGTGCTCGGACTACTATATTTACAAGGTGGACTACTACAACTGATGGGGTGGTCTACTAGAAATATTCTTCGGTTGCAGACTCCATGATATCTACTCCAGCTTCATCAACATAGTCATCATCGCTATCATCTGGATCCGAATCGGTGTCGTCGATGATGATGTAGTCTTTCGGGCAATTTCCTTGGGTTCTTCGTCTTCTTCTACTGGTGTCGGGCCTCCCATGAATATTCCAATCTTCTTGATCAGATCGTCATTCTTCTCCACTAATACTTCAATTTCCTCTTCATAATCTTCACGTGTAGCCTTGAGTTCTTCCTCTAGTTCCTTGATTCTAGTCTCTGCCTTCTTCAGATCTATCATGTCGGCGCACATCTGGTTCTCCTAACGTCAAATGTGTTGGTTTAACTCATGGATAAAAGCTGCAATTGATCTATCCTTCCTGGTGTTGATCATCTCCCAGTGCTCATCTCGGCGCCCACAAATCTGGTAGATAATATCCTTGAGATCATTGCAGTAAACTTCTCCAATGCGTCCCATGGCGATGTGAGCTGCCATGCTCTTTCCTAAATTCCAAGTTGATGCATCAAAAGAAAACTCTATGGGCTCGGTGACTGGCATAAACGTCCTTCCTGGAACTTGAACTTGAATCATCTAGTGCTCTTCTTCAGGTAAAGTGGCGTTGTAGGTTCCGGTGAAGCTTGGTACTCCGATGTTCAGGTATCTAGTGACTTCCTTCAAGTGGCGTCCAAAGGGTGTATCTTCATCCGGTTGCGTGAACTTGTTCGTTGCATCCGCCATCCTAAAAGACTAGAAAAGATGAGAAGTCAGAATGAGAAGAGTGAGTAATGATCTAGGTCTTTAGCTTAGTGGTCGTGTCCTACAGTCAGCATGTGCTCCGATACCATCTTGTAGCGACCAGACCTCAAACGGTCCAATCTCTGTGCTCAGGTGTCATCCCTGGATCAGTAATGCTGACACCACACAATACTTGAAGGATTTATAACAGAGTAGCAATCATACACTTATTACATCGAGTGTCTCAAAAGAGAACTTATTACAATAAATATGGCATAAGGCCATCTAATAATGATAACAGCGGAAGGCTTGGAAGATAAGTGAGTCCATCAACTCCAACGGCATCACTAAGTATAGAACCACGACCTAGAAGCACATTAATCGTAGTCTGAAAAGTCTGCAACAATAACGTTGCACCCCGAAACGGGTCAGCTCATGGAATTTGCTGGCAATGTAACACATAGAGAGTAATGAAATGAAATAGGCTATACTATATGCATATTGGGCTGGTGGAAAGCTCTATGGTTACAGTTTTGCATAAAGCCAATTTTTCCCTACTGCAAAGGAATAAATTTTATTTAACTATCATGGTAGTTGTTAAACATTGAGAATGGTTGACAGCATTCTCAATCCCAATTAAACATCATCATTAAACAAAAACCCAACAATTTAATTTTAGAGTAACATGATGAGATTCACATGATAATCCAGGTACTAGATACTCAAGAATGTCCATAACCGGGGACACGGCTAACCATGATTAGTTTATACACTCTGCAGAGGTTTGCGCACTTTTCTCCACAAGACTCGATCGCCTCCGTTCGATTTCTCGCACTACATGGTGTTTGAGAAACGGATGACCAAGACATAGTCTTTCAGAAGCACTAGCACCTTACGATCGGGTAGACCGTTACACCTACTTTCCCCTACATCTGCTAGTCTACCATTGTAAGAGTTCGCACAACTTACTCAACTATGCTAGAGCCCATAATAGCTTGTGGCTGCACACGGAAGTTTTCTAGTATGAATAATCTCATGATCCCTTTGAGCCTGGGTGGCGGTTCAAAAGAAAACAGGCAATTGCTGGAGTACCCAGGTGCCTCAATCCACCCAGATGTGTATTTAAGTTGCCACCTTAGATAAACCATTAGTTTAACAATCTCACATCTGTCATGGATTTTCACTCACCCAATCCACGTCTACTAGCATAGCATGGCATAATAAGCAAACATAGAAGTAACTCCCAAAGGTTTGATAACAATAGGTAATAGGTGCTACCTCATCTACTTCCCAAACCCACAATTTAACTAGATCCTAATCATGCAATGTGTGAGGATTGATCTAATGCAATAAAAACTGGGTAGTTGGAAGGTATGATCAAAGTGTTACTTGCCTTGCTGATGATCCGGGAAACCTAGCGATTCGAAGTAGCAAGTGGCACACTCCGGGTACTCTATCGCAAACAAACAAGCATACAATAAGTACTCAACTAATGAACAGGTAAAACTCGAATAAGAGATCTAACCAGAAAGTTCAACTTAAGAACTCCGGTTGGCAAAGGAATCAAATCGAACGAAGCAACGAAAGGCAAACGGCAAAAGAAACAAGCTTCATTTAATAATCTAAATCTAGGGCAAATTTTACTGAGGCAAAATTTTGTTTGAGTTGGTTAAACGGAAAGAAGGTTTCGAGACGAAACTCCAGGCGCTTGAATCGCCTGATTCCGACAAACGAGCGAAAAGTTAGACTAGAACGAACATCGGATCAGAAATCCTGATCAGAAAAATCGCAGATTTAATCCGGGAAAAAGAAAACGATGAAAAGTTTAATGAACGAACGTTCGTTTACTGGAACTAAACGATGAACACGTTCGTTAAAACAAACGGACGAGCGAACGCTCGCTAAATAAATAAACCGGAGAAAATCGGTCTATTTAAAAAAACGAAAACTAGGGTTTTCAAAAAAAACCGAAACGGTTTTTTTCTCAAAAACTAGGCGGCAGCTACCTCGGCTCGGGGCTCCGGTGGCGGCAGGCAGCGCGGGGTGGCGGCGGAGCGGCAGGCGGCGCGGGGCGGCGGCTGCGGCAGGCGGCATGGGGCGGCGGCTGCGGCAGGCGGCGCGGGACGGCGGCTGCGGCAGGCGGCGCGGGACGGCGGCTGCGGCAGGCGGCGCGGGCGGCGTGCGGCGGCGGCGTTGGAGGCGTGGGGCGGCGGCGTTGGTGTGGGCTACAGGGGGGCATCGGTTATGAAGGGGGCGGGGGAGGCGACTTGGGGAAGGGGTCGACCTCGGGAGGCGGAGTCCTCCCCGGACTCGGGCGGCGACGGCGGCTGGGCCCTTGGCCCATTCAGGCGCGGGGTCACGTTTTTTTAAAACAATTTCGCTGCAACTAAAAAAATGCTAGAAAACTAAATAAAAATCTAAAAATGCCAAAACAAATTTTCTTTGTCTAAATAAAATATTTAGAACAGGATGAACATTTTTTTGCTCTAAATGCAATTTTTCAAAACATGCAATTTTTCCTAATTTCAAATAAAATAGCAAATAAAACCAAAATAAAATCTTATTTGATTTTTTTATTGAATCATCAATATTTCTTTATTTTGGGAAAGTCATTTTATTCCCTCTCTCATATTTTTATAATAAAAATAACTGAAGATAAAATAAATAAAATCAAATGATCCTATTTTCAAAATTTGAGAAAACTCAAATATGAAAATAAGGAAATTCCCAACTCTCTCCGAGGGTCCTTGAGTTGCGTAGAATTTCTAGGATCAACCAAAATGTGAGGAAATATGATATGCAATGATGATCTAGTGTATAACATTCCAAATTGAAAATTTGGGATGTTACATGAACGAACTCCTAAGCCAACTCTGAAGAAAAGGGGTATTCTATTTCTCAGTCCTGAAGATATGCAGGAGGCAAATAAATCTATGAAAGAAAAAGGTATTAAAGCTGAGGATGTTAACAATTTACCTCCTGTTGAAGAAATACATGGTCTTAATTTACCGCCTATCGAAGAAACACATGGTCTTGACAACCCGACACAGGTAGTAAAGGTAAATTCTCTCTATAGATATGATAAAGCTGAAATCCCTCCTACTAAGTTTGCTAGCCAATGCTTAGATGAGTTTGATAATTTTATGGTTAAACAAGAAGACTTCAATGCTTATGTTGGTAGACAATTGAAACATAATGCTTATATGATTGAACACTTGAGTGATTATATGGCTAGTGTTAAAGCAGAACTTAAACTTATTAGTAAACATGCTTCTATGCTTACCACTCAAGTAGAACAAGTACTTAAAGCTCAGAATGATTTTCTCAATGAATTAAATAGTAAGAAAAATAATAATGTTGTTAGAGTTGTGACTAGAGGTGGTAAAATGACTCAGGAACCTTTGTATGCTGAAGGCCATCCTAAGAGAATTGAGCAAGATTCTCAGAGAACTAATGTAGATGCACCTAGTCCTTCTAAGAGGAAGAAAAAGAAAAATGAGAGGACTTTGCATGCTTCTAGTGAACCTGTTATTGACACACCTAAGAATCCCAATGATATTTCTATTTCTGATGCTGAAACACAATCTGGTAGTGAACATGAACCTAGTGATAATGTTAATGATGAAGTTCATGTTGATTCTCAACCTAGTAATGACAATGATGTAGAGATTGAACCTGATGTTGATCTTGATAACCCACAATCAAAGAATCAACGTTATGATAAGAGAGACTTTGTTGCTAGGAAGCACGGTAAAGAAAGAGAACCGTGAGTTCAGAAACCCATGCCTTTTCCTCCCAAGCCATCCAAGAAAAAGGATGATGAGGATTTTGAGCGCTTTGCTGAAATGATTAGACCTATCTTTTTGCGTATGTGTTTGACTGATATGCTTAAAATGAATCCTTATGCTAAGTACATGAAGGATATTGTTACTAATAAAAGAAAGATACCAGAAGCTGAAATTTCCACCATGCTTGCTAATTATACTTTTAAGGGTGGAATACCAAAGAAACTAGGAGATCCAGGAGTACCAACTATACCATGCTCCATTAAAAGAAACTATGTTAAAACTGCTTTATGTGATCTTGGAGCCGGTGTTAGTGTTATGCATCTCTCTTTATATCGTAGACTTGATCTGAATAAGTTGACACCTACTGAAATATCTTTGCAAATGGCTGACAAATCAACAGCTATACCTGTCGGTATTTGTGAGGATGTGTCTGTTGTGGTAGCAAAAGTTACTATTTTAACGGACTTTGTTATTCTTGATATTCCTGAGGACGATAATATGTCTATTATTCTGGGAAGACCCTTTCTGAATACTGCAGGGGCTGTTATTGATTGCAACAAAGGCAATGTCACTTTTCACGTTAATGGAAATGAGCATACGGTACACTTTCCGAGGAAACAACCTCAAGTTCATAGTATAAACTCTATTGGAAAATTCCATCGATTATTTTTGGAGGTTCTGAATTTCCTCTCCCTACTGTCAAGAAGAAATATGATATTCTTATTATTGGGGACGTGCATATCCCCGTTGAGGTAACCTAGTGTTATTCGAAAATTCTCCAGTTTCATGTTATTCGAAATGAGTTTGCTAACAAGACTTGATCAACCTTGTTAGTGGATTCCTTTTGATGAGCATGAGATGGATGAATTTAGAAAACACAACTCTCTGTGCCCTCTTTTTACTTTCTGTTATTTATACTAAATAGAGCAAAAATAGTATTTTTCTGTCTGTTTCCTGAATTATCCATGCAATAAAAAATACCCCCAAAATGAAAGCTCTCCAAATGCCCTGAAATTTAAATATGATTTTTTCTGAAATATTTGAAGATATCTCGCACTGAGAACTCATCAGGGGGAGCAAGCACTTAGCTACGAGGGTCCAGGGCGCGCCCCCTGCCTTGTGGGCCCATGGTGGCTCCCCTCCACTTATTCCAGCCACCACACACTCCTTCTTCCTCCCAAAAAAATCACTAACTAGCTCAAGCACGAATTCTAGCTCATCTTGCTGCCATTTTCGATCTCCTTGCTCAAAGCTCCATTCACCAATCTACTTTGGGGGATTGTTCTTTGGTTTGTGACTCCTCCAATGGTCCAATTAGTTTTTGTTCTAGTGCTTTATTTATTGCAAATTGTTGCTTCTTAGCTGACCCTATTCTTGAGCTTGCATATCAAATTTATATGGTCAAAAGTAGTTTTAATGAATGATACAGTGTCTAGGCACTTGTGGGAGTAGTTGCTATCAATTTCGTTGAGTTTGGTTCGCTTTTATTTTGAAGTTACTAAAAATTTCAGAACTTTTTCAAAGGAGGAATATGTTTAGAAAAATGTACCAAGGTGGTTCTTCAAGGAAGCAAGGACCCAGGCCCGCAATGCATGAGCCGGACGATGAACCACCGAGGGACGCTCAAGTGCGGCCTTGTGAATGGCCGTCAGAGGGCTTCATGGTTCAAGCAGGAATCAAGGAGGAATGTGACGCATATGTGCGTAATGCTAATCTGGAGAGCTTCGAGGCAGATAAGTGCCGTCAATACCTCTTTTTAACTGATTCATTTGTGAGAAGGTTTAAATTTTCATCATCACGCAATTCTCAGACTGTCCTATTTGATCTTTATGAAAATTCTTATACTATGGACTTAGAAGATTTTAACACTGCTTGTAAACTTCCACAATGGGGTAGCCATAGTGAGCCTCGCAAATCTGAGTTTAGAGATTTTCTTGCTAGTGTAACTGTGGAGGAGTCTAGAGATATAACACAAGCTACCATAGGGAGCATTCGTTTTCCTCCTATACATTATTTTGCTCTCTTCATAGGTAGGTGCATCAATGGTAAGGATGAAGCATGTCACATGTGTGTCCCTGATCTCAGTGTTCTCAGGAGTGCTGTATTAGGAGATAAACATTATAATTTGGCAGCCATTGTTGCACGTAGGTTGCATAATAATCGTATTCATGGAGACTTCTTGTAACACCCTCGATGCGACTATATCTCCCACGTGTCGAGGCACGACTTAGAGGCATAATCGCATTGAAGGCATATGTCGCAAGTGAGGTAATCTTCACACAACCCATGTAATATAATAAGGAAATAAGATACATAGTTGGCTTACAATCGCCACTTCAGACAAATACATGAATAAAGCATTACATCATCCAGATACAATCAAGGTCCGACTACAGAACCAAAAATAAAAGAAGAACCCCAAATGCGACAAAGGTCCCCGATCGACCCCAACTGGGCTCCACTACTGATCACTAGAACGAAACAACACAAAGGACAAGATCTTCAACGAGCTCCTCCTGAGCTGGATTGCGTCATCTACACGGACTCATCGGCACCTGCAAACTGGTTTTGGAAGTATCTATGAGGCACAGGGACTCAGCAATCTCGCACCCTCAAGATCAAGACTATTTAAGCTTATGGTAAGGTAAAAGATATGAGGTGGAGCTGCAGCAAGCGACTAGCATATATGGTGGCTAACATACGCAAATGAGAGCGAGAAGAGAAGGCAAAGCACGGTCGATAAAAGTATGATCAAGAAGTGATCCTGGACTACCTACGGCAAGCATAACTCCAACCACCGTGTTCACTTCCCGAACTCCGCCGGAAAGAGACCATCACGGTTACACACGCAGTTGATTCATTTTAATTAAGGTCAACTTCAGGTTTTCTACAACCGGACATTAACAAATTCCCATCTGCCCATAACCGCGGGCACGGCTTTCGAAAGTTCAAATCCCTGCAGGGGTGTCCCAACTTAGCCCATCATAAGCTCTCATGGTCAATGAAGGAATAGACCTCCTCCCGAGACATTCCGATCAGACTCGGTATCCCGGTACAACAAGACATTTTGACAGGGTAAAACTAAACCAGCAAAGCCACCCAGATTTGCCGACAAATCCCGATAGGAGCTGCACATATCTCGTTCTCAGGGCACACCGGATGAGCAAGACGTCGGGTTAGCCAGCCCAGAGTTGCCCCTGGTAGCCTTGGACATCGCTCAGTTGGACCAACACTGAGAGGAGCACTGGCCCGGGGGGGTAAAATAATGATGACCCTTGAGTCTGCAGAACCCAAGGGAAAGAAAAGACTAGGTGGCAAATGGTAAAACCAATGTTGGGCATTGCTGGAAGAGCTTTACTTAAGGCGAACTGTCAAGGGGTTCCCATTATAGCCCAACCGCGTAAGGAACGCAAAATCCGGGAACATAACACCGATATGACAGAAACTAGGGCGGCAAGAGTGGAACAAAACACCAGGCATAAGGCCGAGCCTTCCACCCTTTACCAAGTATATAGATGCATTAATTAAATAAGATATATTGTGATATCCCAACAAGTAAACATGTTCCAACAAGGAACAACATCTCCATGTTCCAACAAGGAACAAACTTCAATCTTCACCTGCAACTAACAACGCTATAAGAGGGCTGAGCAAAGCGGTAACATAGCCAAACAATGGTTTGCTAGGACAAGGTGGGTTAGAGGCTTGGTTCAACAATATGGGAGGCATGATAAGCAAGTGGTAGGTATCGCAGCATAGGCATAGCAAAAGAGCGAACAACTAGCATAGCAAATATAATAGTGATTTCGAGGGTATGATCATCTTGCCTGAAATCCCGCAAGGAAGAAGAACGAGTCCATGAAGAAGACAAACGGAACGTAGTCGAACGGGTCCTCACAATCACGACGTTACCGGAACTCACCTGAGAAGCAACACCGGAAAGGAGCAAACAACATAATAAGCAACCATCACATAATCATGGCATGATGCACAATCGAGTATGATGCATGTCCGGTTTAATGAAGCATGGCATGACAAAGTGCACAAACAATCCTACAAATTAAGTGGAGCTCAATGTGCAACGAGTTGCATATTGACAGAGCACCACATCAATTATTTAGTTCTCTCCCGTTTAAGTACTCAACAATATTAAATGTTGGTTAACATGGCAAGAGGTGGGGCATAACAAAACTACACCATCTAAACAATTTAAATGGGGCCGGATATAACGAACAACAAATCCGGTAAATCCCCATATGCGTTAGTAATTTATTGCAACAACAATTTAAACATTTCAATAGTTGTTATCATGATGCGGATGACATGGACAAGTTTATGCAATTTTTATTGAAGTTGACAAGAGTAATAAGAAGCATTTGTCACCGTGGCGGAAACAAAAGGGGTGCCACGACAACGATACCGAAAATGATGCCACGGCAACATATCGGTTCCGGTAGCTCATGGAGGTACCGGTGCAAAAGGAAGCGTGCGGATGTGCGAAACATGCTAGAGATGGTGGGGTGCTCCCGACTACCGGGTTCCCATGGGTTAGTGGCATGGAAACGAGAGACAATTCGGACACGGTGCAAACACGAGCATCTCATACATCACACAACATTCGTTCATGGGCGTCGTCTCGGTGGTTATACACGGGTCGTAGTGGAAGTAGAGGCTCACGACGTCTTGTCAAAAATCACGGCGGTGGTAGTCGTACACATGTCCTAGAGGAACTTGATCTTGCGAAGAGGTACTTGACGGTAGTGGTACTTGACGCGTTCGAGGATCGTCATGTCATGGTACTTGGCAAAATCCTCGGAGAAGGTGCTTGACGGTCCGGGTACGTACGGTTCTTTGGAGACGGTAGTTTGTTCACGTTGTAGTCGGACTTGACGCAAAGCGCACTAGCTGTAGAGGTACACGACTCGTAGATGTTCGGTTCATCGGATGAGGTACTTGACGTCCACGGAAATTAACAGCGGAGGCCATGGGTCTCAGGTCTCGGGTCTTGGTCCTGAACTTGAGGAGGTCGACGGTCGAAGTGGCCCACGCGAGCACTCACGCCGGAGATGAAGAGGGCGGCCATGGGACGGGCGGATCCGGCAGATGGGCGTCCAACCCGGCTGGTGGCGGGACGAGGGAGTAGAGCAGGAGGTAGCGGGGCTTGACGGAGGGAGCTTGTGAGGGGCCATGGCGAGGAGGCAGAGCTCGCGGCAGGAGGTGAAGAAGACGGTGCGGCAACGGGGTGAGGAACGCAGGGGCCACGGGGCGGCTGCGCGCCTGTGGGAGCGAAACGGTGGGTGCGGGCGCGCATGGAGAGGCTCGGGGTTGAGCTTCTCGCGCTCTATGAAGATGGCACGGAGGATGACGGATGCGGGCGCGGGTGCTCGAGGAGCTCCTCTCCTCGAGCACACGGGCGACGAGGATTTGGCGAGGAGGAGGCGCGGTCGTGGCCTGGTGCTGCAGAGGGAGGCGCGCGGGACGAGAGGGAGAGAGTGAGATGGGGATCGGGGTGAGCGAGGGAGATGGCGGCGCTGGAGGAAGGGTTCGAGGGGAAGAGAGGGATCGAGGGACAGAGCTAGGGTTGGTTATCGGTGCGGCTGGGCTTCAGGAGGGTTGGTGGGCCTAGGAGGCCGAGGGGAGCAGGGTGGCCTGGCTGGCCGGCCCAGAGGAGAGGGAGGCTGCTGGGCTCTCCACTCCCTCTCTCATCTATTATTCTTTAACAGAAAAACAAGAGAAGAAAAATAAATGAAGAGGGGGTTTGGGGAGCAAAGTTGGACTCGCGAATAAATTTCCCGGACTCACAAAAATATGTTAGGTCCGAGAAAATTAGGAAAGACCAAGATTGAAAGAATAAATTCAAATTTCTTTGAATTTAATTCAAAAAGTTTGAACTAGGGTAGGTTCTAGGAGTTTCCAAAAATGTTGAGAATTTTGGTAGAGCTCCGGAAAATTATGAAAGAATAAATGGCAAGGTTCGAGGTCAAGCAACGAGAAAACAAAGGCATGGGGAAATTTGCAAGTGTGTTTTAGGTGATTCCAAAAGAATGGATATTTTTTATAATAGCTCCACTAATATCGGGAGGATATGTTATAAAGTGAACTCACCCTATGAATTCCCTCAATTTAAATGGACCGAACATCCATACGATTTATTTAGTTGAGTTGCAACAATTAATGATATGATGGCATGATGACATGCTGCAATTCACATGATGACATGACATGATGCAACACGCAAGCACATGACAACGCAACAACATCGAATAACTGCACGACACCTAGCACATCGGTCTCGGGGCGTTACAACACTCCACCACTACAAGAGGATCTCGTCCCGAGATCTAGAATGGCACCGGAGGGAAAAACGGACGAGAAAGAGAAGAGGTAAAACTAAGTTGCTCCATTGGCAAACGAGTGAAACCAAAGAACCTTGCAAAGGTTACACAAATTGAAAGAAAGAATACAACGGAGACGAACGAAGTTGAAAACACTCCGTTAGAAAAGAGGGACAAGGAAGAACAACTTCGAGCAGCACTCCGGTTAAAAGAGATTTAAGACTTGATAAGGCGAAAAGAACTTGAGCGAAAGGGCACAACACTCCGATTTAATGGATAGGCATGAAAAGAACATGATCTCGACAAAGCGAGAAGATGGGTTGAGGAGAGCAACATCACAACGCCTCCAGAATGAAAGAATAGACTATAGATAATTGAAATAAAAGAATGGAGAAGAAAAGACAACTTCTGTCACAAAGTGTTTGAGAAGGCATCCTTAGGAGAAGGGTCGAACAGAGTTGTTGGAACACCAACAATGAAAAGAATACACTTGACATGGTCTTATGGAATACATCTCACATTATGAGGTGACAACCTGCCACTCACGGGAAAAGAATTGGATTGATAAGAACAAGGAGACAAGAAGCTATTTCACCGTGAGGATAAAGAAGAACTTGGGTCCTTTATAAACACCATAGATAGCGACAATCCTTAGGGAAGGCTTTAGGTGAAAAATAATCCAAGATAACTCCAATGAAGAGGTTGATGGATTTAAAATACATCATTCATAACAACATGTGAATCATGAAACATGAACTCAAATTATCAAGAATGACATAAAACCACCTGAAATGATACGGTAGAAAGAATTGCACTCTGGATTGCACGAAGGAGAACACTTGAGCTCCTTAGAAAAGAATGTTGATGAACACTTCGAGAAGGAATATAAATCCTTGATGAACCATCATGTAGAACTTTCATGAGAACTCCGGAAAAACAGGAATTGAACAAACTCGATGAAACAAGAATAAGAATTATATTATGCTCGTCCTTCATCAATTAAATTGATGACAATCAATGGATTTGACATATTACTTATTCTCATAGAAAAGATTAAGAGAGAGATAGCGCAAACTTGAGAAGGTCTTCAACAAACCACCGGAAGGATTGAAAACAATGAATAATTGATATGATAACGAATGACGAGATCTCTTGAACGAACCACCGTAAGAATTAAAAATGAGCGAAGAGAAGATAAAGAAACACCGGGAAGAATTACCAAATAACCGAGGTTGCTTGAGAGAATTTAGATCCATGATAAACGAAGAGATTACATGCTGATTAGAGAATCCTTGATTTAAGCACCAGTAAGATTGGAGAATGATAACTAAAAGCTGAGAATGAATAAACCTGAATTGATGGACTCCGGATAATCAACCTGAAAAGACTCCTGAATTGCACCGGATGGGTGAAAAGAATTCCCATAATCGAAAATAATTATGAGAGGATGGCAACAAGCTAGAATCACGAATCTTGAAGAGAATGGAGCAAGATTTAAGTGAAACTCTTCTTCGGTCTTCAAAATCTGAGAATGACGACGAGAAACACCACCAATAATTATTGAGGCACTCCGGAATGAAGAATGGAAAGGTTGAGCCAACGATGAAAAGAATTTGGAAGATTTTGGTGAAAGACATTTGATTGATGATGATTCATTCTTACGTCAAACTTTGAAATGAATTTGAGAATAGCTCCGGGGAGATTAGAAGAGTCAGGTAAGATCCTGGGAAAAGACCTGTGGGTTAGGGCCCATTGAAAAGATATACCGTAGAAAGATTTTGAAAAGAGATTGCACCGGTTGATTCAAATGGCTTGAATGGGATAACAACCTCGAAATAGGTTGAACAGATCTTGAATGACAAGACGAGCCTTCCGAGATATCTTTAGCACTCCAGAATAATTGAATAGCGAGAAATTAATGAATATGATGAGCACCGGCATGAGAACACATTTGAAACGAGGAAAAGGATGTGATCACCATCGAAAGATTGCATTGAGAACACCAGGGAAGATAAAAGAACAAAGAATGATATACTTGAGGCTCCGTTAGAATCTTCATGAGCAACACCGGGTAAGAATATTGACGGAAAAATGAGTGGGGAGGCTTCACATGAATAAGATGGATACTTGATGAAGAAATCTGAATCCTTTAAAAAAACAAGGGTGGGAGGGTGGGAAAACAAAGACAACTTGGGATGGATGAACGAACACCGTTGAGAAAGCTGAGATTGGATCTTGCGGATGTTGAAATGTTCGGATCCACTTGAAGAGAAACACACCGGTGAAAAGGATTGACATGACAATCTCGATTATCATGAAGGATTGGTATTCACATCGGAGTATGAAAACACCATTTCGGGAAGGTATGGAATCAACATTTGACTTCGAAGCAACTCGAATACCACAACTCAAAAAAAAATGAAAGGATTGGCTTGCGGAGTAAGCCGGAACAAACATATGATAGAGATTTCGTCCGAAGTTTTCGTGGTGGGACCTACACGGGCTCGATCGTACAACACCATCATGTACAAGGCAGTGCACATGACATACGAAGCGTCCCCTAGTCGGCATAGCCAAGGACTCTTTAAGACACAACGAGACCACTGTAAAACCGACCGTGAATAGGCGGACCACTAGACGTCGAACCCCAATTTCATATCATACATATGTCAGAAAGATATCCTAAGAGCTACTTGAATTCCCACTTATGAAACTCCCGAACCTTTCCGGTTATGCAATCAGGTGTTGGGGATACAGGGGAAGCATAATATCTCACCCAAAACTAGCAAATCCTACATCCAGCTGTATCCATCCTTCAACACATAACCAAGAAACCTTCGGAAATCATCTACCTCAACCTTCGAAAAGCATCCGTTATACGAGTTATGGCAATACTCCCGAACTCCCGCCCCAGTACTGGGTGGCGTCGAGGTTATCTCACCAACGAACTGCATAAAAGAGATTTTCGATGTCGGCGTACTAAACTCAGGTATTCCAGAACTGCAACGATAAAATTATGACGACAATACCTTAGAGCTCAACTCCCCGGGACACTTCCACAAAACCCCTGACAGGAGGCACCAAGACAATGTTCTCATCATAAAACCATCGGAACGATTCCAAGATACCCGCGTGATCCTAAATTTTTTTTAGTGAAATTTGAGAAGAGAAGATTCAAAACTCTATGTCAAGATGCCTTACCAGAGCGATGAGGAG
The DNA here is from genome assembly GCA_034509565.1 of Triticum monococcum. Lineage (NCBI taxonomy): Eukaryota > Viridiplantae > Streptophyta > Magnoliopsida > Poales > Poaceae > Triticum > Triticum monococcum. The sequence goes on from CM067845.1 coordinate 253,503,012, forward strand.
ACTGGGAAGTAAAAAGAATTCCTAAACTCTCCGATATATAATTCCAAAATGACTCAAAACATTTTTTTCTAGACACAACTCGGCCGCTAAAAACGATCAAGCAATGGGGCTCCTAAGGTCGGGGAAGGCTCTGATTACCAACTTGTAACACCCTCGATGTGACTATATCTCCCACGTGTCGAGGCGCGACTTAGAGGCATAATCGCATTGAAGGCATATGTCGCAACTGAGGTAATCTTCACACAACCCATGTAATATAATAAGGAAATAAGATACATAGTTGGCTTATAATCGCCACTTCACACAAATACATGAATAAAGCATTACATCATCCAGATACAATCAAGGTCCGACTACGGAACCAAAAATAAAAGAAGAACCCCAAATGCGACAAAGGTCCCCGATCGACCCCAACTGGGCTCCACTACTGATCGACTAGAACGAAACAACACAAAGGACAAGATCTTCAACGAGATCCTCCTGAGCTGGATTGCGTCATCTGCACGGACTCATCGGCACCTGCAAACTGGTTTTGGAAGTATCTGTGAGCCACAGGGACTCAGCAATCTCACACCCTCGCGATCAAGACTATTTAAGCTTATGGGTAAGGTAAAAGGTATGAGGTGGAGCTGCAGCAAGCGACTATCATATATGGTGGCTAACATACGCAAATGAGAGCGAGAAGAGAAGGCAAAGCACGGTCGATAAAAGTATGATCAAGAAGTGATCCTGGACTACCTACGGCAAGCATAACTCCAACCACCGTGTTCACTTCCCGGACTCCGCCGGAAAGAGACCATCACGGTTACACACGCGGTTGATTCATTTTAATTAAGGTCAACTTCAGGTTTTCTACAACCAGACATTAACAAATTCCCATCTGCCCATAACCGCGGGCACGGCTTTCGAAGGTTCAAATCCCTGCAGGGGTGTCCCAACTTAGCCCATCACAAGCTCTCACGGTCAACGAAGGAATAGACCTCCTCCCGAGACATTCCGATCAGACTCGGTATCCCGGTACAACAAGACATTTTGACAAGGTAAAACTAAACCAGCAAAGCCACCCAGATGTGCCGACAATTCCCGATAGGAGCTGCACATATCTCTTTCTCAGGGCACACCGGATGAGCAAGACGTCGGGTAAGCCAGCCCAGAGTTGCCCCTGGTAGCCTCGGACATCGCTTAGTTGGACCAACACTCAGAGGAGCACTGGCCCCGGGGGGGGGGGGGGGGGTAAAATAATGATGACCCTTGAGTCTGCAGAACCCAAGGAAAAGAAAAGACTAGGTGGCAAATGGTAAAACCAATGTTGGGCATTGCTGGAAGAGCTTTACTTAAGGCGAACTGTCAAGGGGTTCCCATTATAGCCCAACCGCGTAAGGAACGCAAAATCCGGGAACATAACACCGATATGACGGAAACTAGGGCGGCAAGAGTGGAACAAAACACCAGGCATAAGGCCAAGCCTTCCACCCTTTACCAAGTATATAGATGCATTAATTAAATAAGATATATTGTGATACCCCAACAAGTAAACATGTTCCCACAAGGAACAACGTCTCCATGTTCCAACAAGGAACAAACTTCAATCTTCACCTGCAACTAACAACACTATAAGAGGGCTGAGCAAAGCGGTAACATAGCCAAACAACGGTTTGCTAGGACAAGGTGGGTTAGAGGCTTGGTTCAACAATATGGGAGGCATGATAAGCAAGTGGTAGGTATCGCAACATAGGAATAGCAAAAGAGCGAGCAACTAGCATAGCAAAGATAATAGTGATTTCGAGGGTATGATCATCTTGCCTGAAATCCCGCAAGGAAGAAGAACGAGTCCATGAAGAAGACAAACGGAACGTAGTCGAACGGGTCCTCACAATCACGACGTTACCGAAACTCACCCGAGAAGTAACACCGGAAAGGAGCAAACAACATAATAAGCAACCATCACATAATCATGGCATGATGCACAATCGAGTATGATGCATGTCCGATTTAATGAAGCATGGCATGACAAAGTGCACAAACAATCCTACAAATTAAGTGGAGCTCAATGTGCAACGAGTTGCATATTGACGGAGCACCACATCAATTATTTAGTTCTCTCCCGTTTAAGTACTCAACAATATTAAATGTTGGTTAACATGGCAAGAGGTGGGGCATAACAAAACTACACCATCTAAACAATTTAAATGGGGCCGGATATAACGAACAACAAATCCGGTAAATCCCCATATGCCTTAGTAATTTATTGCAACAACAATTTAAACATTTCAATAGTTGTTATCATGATGCGGATGACATGGACAAGTTTATGCAATTTTTATTGAAGTTGACAAGAGTAATAAGAAGCATTTGTCACCGTGGCGGAAACAAAAGGGGTGCCACGACAACGATACAGAAAATGATGCCACGGCAACATATCGGTTCCGGTAGCTCATGGAGATACCGGTGGAAAAGGAAGCGTGCGGATGTGCGAAACATGCTAGAGATGGTGGGGTGCTCCCGACTACCGGGTTCCCACGGGTTAGTGGCATGGAAATGAGAGACAATTCGGACACGGTGCAAACACGAGCATCTCATACATCACACAACATTCGTTCACGGGCGTCGTCTCGGTGGTTATACCTTCCAAGGGAGTGTTCTCGAGCGGTTCGAGTTCGTAGAGGAAGTAGTTGTACACGGGTCGTAGTGGAAGTAGAGGCTCACGACGTCTTGTCAAAAATCACGGCAGCGGTAGTCGTACACATGTCGTAGAGGAACTTGGTCTTGCGAAGAGGTACTTGACGGTAGTGGTACTTGACGCGTTCGAGGATCGTCATGTCATGGTACTTGGCAAAATCCTCGGAGAAGGTGCTTGACGGTTCGGGTACGTACGGTTCTTCGGAGACGGTAGTTTGTTCACGTTGTAGTCGGACTTGACGCAAAGCGCACTAGCTGTAGAGGTACATGACTCATAGATGTTCGGATCACCGGACGAGGTACTTGACATCCACGGAAATTAACAGCGGAGGCCACGGGTCTCAGGTCTTGGTCCTGAACTTGAGGAGGTCGACGGTCGAAGTGGCCCACGCGAGCACTCACGCACGGGCGAGCGAGCGGGTGCTGATGTTCAGGCGACGAGCAGGGAAAACAGAGGCCGGAGGCAGGGACTTGCAGCGAAGCGAGATACGCTCGAGATGAAGAGGGCAGCCACGGGACGGGGGATCTGGCAGATGGGCGTCCAACCTGGCTGGTGGCGGGACAAGGGAGTAGAGCAGGAGGCAGCGGGGCTTGACGGAGGGAGCTTGCGAGGGGCCATGGCGAGGAGGCAGAGCTCGCGGCAGGAGGTGAACAAGACGGTGCGGCAGCGGGGCGAGGAATGCAGGGGCCACGGGGCGGCTGCGCGCCTGCGGGAGCGAAGCGGTGGGTGCGGGCGCGCATGGAGAGGCTCGTGGTTGAGCTTCTGGCGCTCTACAAAGATGGCGCGGAGGACGACGGATGCGGGCGGGTGCTTGAGGAGCTCCTCTCCTCGAGCACACGGGCAACGAGGATTTGGCGAGGAGGAGGAGCGGTCGCGGCCTGGTGCTGCAAAGGGAGGCGCGCGGGACGAGAGGGAGAGAGTGAGATGGGGATCGGGATGAGCGAGGGAGATGGCGGCGCTGGAGGAAGGGTTCGAGGGGAAGAGAGGGATCGAGGGACAGAGCTAGGGTTGGTTATCGGTGCGGCTGGGCTTCAGGAGGGTTGGTGGGCCTAGGAGGCCGAGGGGAGCAGGGTGGCCTGGCTGGCCGGCCCAGAGGAGAGGGAGGCTGCTGGGCTCTCCACTCCCTCTCTCATCTATTATTCTTTAACAGAAAAACAAGAGAACAAAAAGAAATGAAGAGGGGGTTTAGGGAGCAATGTTGGACTCGCAAATAAATTTCTCGGACTCACAAAAATATGTTAGCTCCGAGAAAATTAGGAAAGACCAAGATTGAAAGAATAAATTCAAATTTCTTTGAATTTAATTCAAAAGGTTTGAACTAGGGTAGGTTCTAGGAGTTTCCAAAAATGTTAAGAATTTTGGTAGAGCTCCGGAAAATGATGAAAGAATAAATGGCAAGGTTCGAGGTCAAGCAGCGAGATAACAAAGGCATGGGGAAATTTGCAAGTGTGTTTTAGGTGATTCCAAAAGAATGGATAATTTTTATAATAGCTCCACTAATATCGGGAGGATATGTTATAAAGAGAACTCACCCTGTGAATTCCCTCAATTTAAATGGACTGAACATCCATACGATTTATTTAGTTGAGTTGCAACAATTAATGATATGATGGCATGATGACATGATGCAATGCACATGATGACATGACATGATGCAACACGCAAGCACATGACAACGCAACAACATCGAATAACTGCACGACACCTGGCACATCGGTCTCGGGGCATTACATTTCTTTGGTGGAATTTATGCAACTCGTATAGGTAACTTTCTTGAGATACCCATACGTGGAGATGATATTGAGTTGCCTCCTTCTTATTTAGATTATGAGGCTATGGTTTGTCATCAGTTTATTGAGAGGAACGATCAGTTCCTCCAGTAAGGACTAATCTTTGACAGACGACGCACCTATCGCGTCGCCCTCCCTGCTCCTACTTTCTTTGACTTTCAGGCAAAGAGGCGATATTTTATAACCAGGGAGGAGGCGACCGAGTACGAGAGGAGGGCGGAGACAGCTCGCCTCCAAGCTGCAGCTCATCAGGCAATTGCCGCTGCATCTCAGTACGACCCCAACTACAACTTTGGATATCCTCCAGGCCAGCCGTGGCCATAGACCAACTTAGGCCAAAAGCCTAAGCTTGGGGGAGTACGTATTTCTCACCGACATTACATTTATGTTCACACACTCATGCTAGTTGTCGGTGCTCATACTTTTTCACTGTATCATCCATGCTAGTTTATTTTCCCTTTTTATGCTTTCTTCTTGTGTCTTTGATAAACCTTAAGAAAAACCAAAAAAATAGTTGTAGCTTTTAGCTAGTTTACTTTCTTGCTTGTAGTAGTAATTAAAAGAAAACCCAAAAAGATTTCATGTTCTTCTTTTGCTTATTGGGAGCTTTCCTGTGTAAATAGTTTTACTTCTTTTCTTTTCTTTGGGGGTCGATAGGAGAAGACCATGATTAAAATGTTGAGTGGCTCTCATATGCATTATTGTTGATCTAACCAAGAGCGCATATTACCTTGTCTTCTCTCTTGAATTGAATGCTTGCAGATGCCAGCTTAGTCTAATGCACGTGCACTATTATTATTTTCCACACTATTCGATCGTGCAAGTAAAAGGCAATAATGATGATTATATGATGAAATGATTGAGATGAGAGAAGCTGGTATGAACTCGACCTCTCTTGTTTTCGTAAATATGATTAGTTCATCGTTCCTGATTTAGCCTATTATGAATAAACATGTTTGCAATGACAATTAGAGATTATGGTTGCTTATGCCATGCTTAATTATCTAGGAGCTTATAATGGTTTACCTTGCGTGCCAACATGCTATTAAAATGGTTGTGATGTGGTATGATAGGGTGGTATCCTCTTTTGAACAATTCGAGTGGCTTGACTTGGCACATGTTCATGCATGTAGTTGAAACAAAATCAACATAGCCTCTACGATATTTATGTTCATGGTGCATTATATCCTACTCATGCTTGCATTCGGTGTTGATTAATTTTAATGCATGTTCATGACTGTTGTCACTCTCTAGCTGGTCGCTTCCCAGTCTTTTTCCAGCCTTCACTTGTACTAAGCGGGAATACTGCTTGTGCATCCCATTCCATAAACCCCAAAGTTATTCCATATGAGTCCACCATACCTGCCTATACACGGTATCTACCTGCCGTTTCAAGTAAAGTTGTATGTGCCAAACTCTAAACCTTCAAATAAACATTATGTTTTGTATGCTCGAATAGCTCATGTATCAACTACGGTTGTCTGTATCTTCCATGCTAGGCGGGTTATTCTCAAGAGGAGTGGACTCCGCTCCTCACTCACGAGAACATGGCTGGTCACCGGGATGCGCAGTCCCATGCTATATGCAAATCAAATCTAAATAACTACAAACAAAACTCCCCCGAGATTCTTGTTAGTTGGAGGCACTCGTTGTTTCAAGCAAGCCATGGATTGATGCTTGTTGGTGGAGAGGGAGTACAAACTTTACCATTCTGTTTGGGAACCGCCTATAATGTGTGTAGCATGGAAGATATCGAGATCTCTCAGTTGTTATGCTGACAATGAAAGTATACCGCTCAAAATATTATTCATATCTATTTCAAAACTGAGCTCTGGCACCTCTACAAGTCCCCGCTTCCCTCTGCAAAGGGCCTATCCATTTACTTTTTTGTTGAGTCATCCTCCTCTTATTAAAAAGCACCAGTTAGAGAGCACTGCTGTCATTTGCATTCATTACGGTTAGTTTACATTGAGTATGACTTGACTGGATCTCTTTTACCATGAATTACAATGTCTAGTCCGTCCTTGATCTTCAAAGGTGCTCTGCAATTATGTTTTGCGGTCACGGAAAGGGCTAGCGAGATACCATCTTGTTATATCATATCATGATTGTTTTGAGAGGTGTTGTCGTCCGAGATTTAGTATTATTGCTCGCTAGTTGATTATGCCATTGATATGAGTAAACATGAGACCGAAGTGTTATTGTGAATATGGTTAGTTCATAATCTTTGCTGAAAACTTGAATGCTGGCTTTACATATTTACAACAACAAGAGCAAACTGAGTTTATAAAAGTTTTTCTTTATCACTATCAGTTTATCAACTAAATTGCTTGAGGACAAGCAAAGGTTTAAGCTTGGGGGAGTTGATACGTCTCAGTCGTATCTACTTTTCCAAACACTCTTGCCCTTGTTTTGGACTCTAACTTGCATGATTTGAATGGAACTAACCCGGACTGACGCTGTTTTCAGCAGAATTGTCATGGTGTTATTTTTGTGCAGAAATAAAAGTTCTCGGAATGACCTGAAAATCAATGGAGAACTATTTTGGAATATATAAAAAATACTGGAAGAAGAATCCACGTCAGGGGGGCTCGAACTGTCCACGAGGGTGGGGGGCGCGCCCCCTGCCTTGTGGGCCCCCTGATGCTCCACTGACCTCAACCTTGACTCCATATATTCACTTTCGGTGAGAAAAAAATCAGAGAGAAGTATTCATCGCGTTTTATGATACGGAGCCATCGCCAAGCCCTAAACTCTCTCGGGAGGGCCGATCTGGAGTCCATTCGGGGCTCCGAAGAGGGGAATCCGTCGCCATCGTCATCATCAACCTTCCTCCATCACCAATTTCATGATGCTCACCGCCGTGCGTGAGTAATTACATCGTAGGCTTGCTGGACGATGATGGGTTGGATGAGATTTATCATGTAATCGAGTTAGTTTTGTTAGGGTTTGATCCCTAGTATCCATTATGGTTTGAGATTGATGTTGCTATGACTTTGCTATGCTTAATGCTTCTCACTAGGTCCCGAGTGCCATGATTTCAGATCTGAACCTATTATGTTTTCATCAATATATGAGAGTTCTTGATCCTATCTTGCAAGTCTATAGTCACCTATTATGTGTTATGATCCATTAACCCTGAAGTGACAATAATCAGGATACTTACCAGTGATGACTTTAGTTTGAGGAGTTCATGTATTCACTATGTGTTAATGCTTTGGTCCAGTACTCTATTAAAAGGAGGCCTTAATATCCCTTAGTTTCCATTAGGACCTCGCTGCCATGGGAGGGTAGGACAAAAGATGTCATGCAAGTTCTTTTTCGTAAGCACGTATGACTATATTCGGAATACATGCCTACATTACATTGATGAATTGGAGCTAGTTCTGTGTCACCCTATGTTATAACTGTTGCATGAATAATCGCATCCGGCATAATTCTCCATCACCGATCCATTGCCTACGAGCTTTTCCATATATGTTCTTCGCTTTTACTTTTCCGCTGCTAGTGTTATAATCACTATAAAACCCAAAAATATTACTTTTGGTATCGTTACTTTTGCTATCGTTACCACTACTATCATCTTACTTTGCTACTAAATACCTTGCTGCAGATATTAAGTTTCCAGGTGTGGTTGAATTGACAACTCAGCTGCTAATACATGAGAATATTCGTTGGCTCCCCTTGTGTCGAATCAATAAATTTGGGTTGAATACTCTACCCTCCAAAACTGTTGCGATCCCCTATACATGTGGGTTATCAAGAATATTTTTTGGTGCCATTACCGGGGAGCATAGCTCTATTCTTTGAGTCACTTGGGATTTCTATCTATTTATTACTATGAAGAACTTGAAAGATCAAAGAACCAAGATTTTTCCCTCAACTATGAGGGGAGGTAAGGAACTGCCATCTAGCTCTACACTTGATTCACCTTCTGTTTTGAGTAAACTTGCGACACCTAAACCTGCTTCTGCTATTAATTCTGATATGTCTCATGTTATTGATGATGCCACTTCTGCTATGCCTGATACTTATGATAAAACTACTTCTATGCTTGATACCACTGTGCCACTTGGTGAATTTCTTGATGAACAACTTGCTAGGGCTAGAGAGAATGAAATTATTGAAACTGATACTATTGATGAAAGTGATGATGAAGATTCTCCCCCTAGATATGAATTACCTGTTGTTCCTGAGGGTTAAGTCATGGATGAAGAAACTGCTAGGGACTTTCTTGCTTGCAATGATATGAGTGATCTTAAGAAACTATTAGCTAAGCTGAGACAAAAATCTCTGAATGCTAAAATGAAATATGATCCTACTTATGCTACTTCACCTATCTTTGTTACAGATAAGGATTATGAATTCTCTATCGACCCTGATATAATTACTTTGGTTGAATCTGATCCTTTCTATGGCTATGAATTTGAGACTGTTGTGGCACATCTTACTAAATTAAATGATATAGCCACCCTGTTCACTAATGATGAGAAAAGTCGCTACTACTATATCCTTAAAATATTTCTGTTCTCATTAAAGGGTGATGCTAAGATATGGTTTAATTCTCTTGATCTTGGTTGTGTGCGTAGTCCCCAGGATATGATTTATTACTTCTCTGCTAAATATTTCCCTGCTCATAAGAAACAAGCTGCTTTAAGGGAAATATATAATTTTGTGCAAATTGAAGAAGAGAGTCTCCCACAAGCTTGGGGGAGGCTTCTATTACACCTGCTAAATATTTCCCTGCTCATAAGAAACAAGCTACTAAATATTGCCTACGGGCTTTTCCATATATTGTTCTTCGCTTATTTACTTTTTCGCTGCTACTGTTACAATCACTATAAAACCCAAAAATATTACTTTTGCTACCATTACTATTGCTATCGTTACCACTACTATCATATTACTTTGCTACTAAATACCTTGCTGCAGATATTATGTTTCCAGGTGTGGTTGAATTGACAACTCAGCTGCTAATACTTGAGAATATTCTTTGGCTCCCCTTGTGTCGAATCAATAAATTTGGGTTGAATACTCTACCCTCGAAAACTGTTGTGATCCCCTATACTTGTGGGTTATCATAGTCCAAGAAGAGATATGTTGACATTAATTACCAAAATCACCCATGGAGCACTTGTGCTTTCAACGTGTTTGCCCACTATCACACATGGTCAAGATATCACCATCATGTCCGATGGATGCGCCATCGCGCCTCCCACAGGATGCCAGAAGGTTGACCAGAATTGCAATATGCAGGTGTTGTAGCTCGCCGTTGAGGTAGCCGTGGCGCGCTCTGCTTGTCGTTGAGGCGGCTGTGGTGCGGTCTGCTCGTGTCCGTCCGTGCATTTTGCTCGCCATTGAGGCGGCCGCGGCGCGCTCCGTTCTGCTCGCCATTGAGGCAAATTTAAAATGGCAACAGTTAATAATTGTCTTACCTATTCAGGATAATTTAAAATGCCACGTGCGGCATCGCCCAAAACACTCATGACCTACATATGCATACAATTATAACAAAATATAGGCTAAAAGTCTGAGCTGGTGACCTTCCGACGATGGTCTTCTCGGACTCCATGATCAGCATAGCACCCTTGCGGACGTTCATTCCAAGTGCCTGACCCACCTCCGCCTACGGAGCTGCTGGCGCTGGGAGCCTCTTGGGGTTGTTGGGCCTCATCCAGAAGAGCTTGACAGTGTGCAATCACGCGCATGAAAACTTGGCGGAACCACTCCATTTCCATGACTCTGGCCTGGTAGCAAATTCCGTCCATCAACTGCATCCTCAAGATACCATGTTCGTATGTTCTACTTTGTCGGGGATGTCAACTCCGCCAAAGCTGCGCTTGAGCCTGGCCACCACATCGTCGGAATCGAGGTCCACGGCCACCGCCGGCAATGATGAAGTTGCAGGCTGGCCGTTTCTTAACTAAACCAAGAGGTCCTCTGCCCATTCCTTGTGGCGCATCAGGCTCTCAATGAGCAGCGGTGATGGCGGCTCTTCGGGTGGGTCGTCGACCATGCGGCCGAGTAGCTCTGGATCTTTTGCACGGTGGATGGCAAACTGCTCATCATACTTCCTCTGCAATATGTCAATTGTGTGCCCAAGGACTGTCACGCCGATATCGCTGACGATGGGCCATGGTGCCTGCACCGGCCGATGAAGCTCTTGCTCCCCGACCTGCTCTGGCTCGTTCTCCTTGCTGAAGATGTAACGCAGGTAGGGGTCGACGTCGAAACTTTGGTCGTTGTCTGGCATGCTTGGAATAACTAATGGTAGATGGGTGAGGACTAGATCTACGCACAATGTCACGACGGTGCGTTGCCGCCTGGGTCATATGGAGCAAGCCATTAGCTACTGGAGGTAAACCGATGAGGGAACAGGTGGGGATTTTACAATTCACTCATGTGGAGTGCGGGAAACCTTCGCTGGAGCGCGGAAGCCTTCGCTGGAGCGCGGGAAGACTAAGTGGAGCACACAACCCAACAATTTATGCAGTGTCACGTGTTGTCTTTCACACACGTGTTAACATAAGGAAACATATGTGTAACTTACTAATCATCACACACGAGTACTCCCAGACGCATCATGTGTGATACTCCTAGCCACCACAAGCAACTAGTTTGCATTTTTCAAAGTTTTTTGTACACACAGAATCACACATGAATTAACTATAATAATCGTATATTATATTTTCTCATCATAAACAGTTCATCCGAGTGGGTTGCTTGCCGCGTATCACACACATCTTGTTTACATGAATCGTTTGTGTTCTTTTGGCTCATCGCAAATAGTTCATCTATGTGAACTATATGTCGCATATCACACACATCTTATTAAGTTGAACCGTTTCTGTTGTGTTCCCTAATCGAAAACAGTTCGTCCGAGTGAACCGTATGCCGTATATCACACACACCTTGATCTGGCTAACCATTTCTGTTACATTCCCTAATAGCAAGCCGTTCATCCGAGCGAACTGTATGTCGTATATCCCACACACCTTTATATAGCTGCCCGTTTTTGTTGTTCTGCCACATCACAAACAGTTCTTATGGATTAACCGTTTATCACGCATCGCACACACAACTGTAATCTAAACCATGTTTGATGTATCCGTCATCGCAAACGTTTTGCATCTCTTTTGACGGGGTTTTTACATCACCATTTGTGATTAATGCATCGCACATAGTTTCGTCAAAGGGTCTCTGATCGTAGTGTCGCGTTAGCAGCATCCTGCAGTAGCGCATGTCTGCCACAGCTTTCGAAGCTCACTTAGTTGGCCCACTAGGATGAAGCATGCGCATGGTGTTGTCCATTTAGTGAACAAAATTATTCTAAAAAATTAGTGAATAAAATAATGTAATGGTCAAAAACAAAAGTCAACAAATTATTCTCACAACCGTAGCCATTGGATTGACTTCCAAGGGAAATCCTGCTTCTTCAATATCTGATCTAGTTGCTCTTCCTCCAGCCGCTAAAACCATCACCAGCAGGGGCGCCTGCATCTGCCTCCCATGAGCGGCTATGCTGCCGCACAGGCCTGGCCGCCCCACCCTACTCCCAACAGTGGCCATGTCATACCTATACTCACACATACCTTTTATTATTCTCCGGTGATGGCAGCCTCACCCCGCAGCCGAACAGGTGAACCCGCGTACTCCCCTCTGTGAGGGACTCTAGTGCCCCTTCTTCAATGACCCCAGATCATTCCCATCCTAGGCCTCGCCGTCGTCCATCTCTATGGTGCGCTCGACTATGCGTGGTCAACAACGAGAGCCAATGTGGAGTATGTGGAGAGGTTGACAGCTGGGAACCACTAGCTACATCTTTGCAGGCAAGCTAGTGCCTCCTTATTACACGGGAATAAACCATTCCTCCCCTCGATAGGTTGGACCCACCAGCTACAACCTATGCACACATGGAAGTTCCTTCTTATTACACGAGAAAAATGTTTTCTCTCCATCATAGCTGGGACCCACCAGCTACATCTTGGCACAGAAGGAAGTGCCTCCTTATTAAGCACAAGAAAAATGATTCCTCCCCCTCCTAGCTGGGACTCACCAGACTCAAAGGCTGACTTGTGGGCCTACTAAATTTACACGTACGTAGGGATTTGTTAACTTAGTCAACAAATGATTCTAGCAGCAGTGACTGTTGGATGTTAATTCAACGACCATGTTGCTTCTTCAATCTCTGATCCTCTAGCTCCAGCCGCCCAAACCAGTGCCAGTGGGACTGCCTGCTCCTGCCTCCCATGGCCGCCTAAGCTGCCACTACTGGCCATGCCATCCCACTACTCACCCACACCTCTTGTTATTCTCCGGCGATGCCATCCTCACACCAAAGTGGAACTAGTAAACCCTTGTACTCCCCTCTGCCTGGGCAACCACTGTTATGTCTTCCCCGGCTCCTAGTGGTTCCCTTCCTAGGCCTCATCGTCATCCACCGCCATGCTGCTCTTGGTATGGCGTCCTCAGCGCAGTTAATGAACGACAACCAACGGAAGATTATTGTACATGAATAGACTGATAACTGGGACCCACCATCTACATCTTCGCATGCAAGGAAGTGCGTCCGTATTCTGGGCAAAATGACCCCCTGACAGCTGGGGCCCACTAGCTAATACGTCTCCAACGTATCTATAATTTTTTATTGTTCCATGCTATTATATTATCAATCTTGGATGTTTTATATACATTTACAAGTAACTTTATATCAATTTTTGGGACTAACCTATTAACTTAGTGCCCAGTGCCAGTTGCAGGTTTTTCCTTCTTTTTTACTTTGCTGAATATCCGTACCAAACGAAGTCCAAATGCCATGAAACTTTTTTGAGATTTTTTTCTGGCAATACGAGAGTCTGGAAGCTTCTGGAGGCCACGAGAAGAAGAAAGAGGGGCCCACTAAGACCCAGGGCGCGCTAGGGGCCTCTGGGACGCCGTGGTGGGTCGTGGGGCCCACGAGCATCATTTTGACCTACATCTGCCTCTATAAATACTCTAAAATCCCAAAACCCTCAAGGGAGTTCATGAAATACTTTTTCTGCCGCCGCAAGTTCCAGAACCACAAGATCCAATCTAGAGGCCTTTTCGGGCACTCTGCCGGAGGGGGAAACGATCACGGATGGGTTCTTTATCATCCTTTCTACCCCTCCGATGATGGGTTAGTAGTTTACCACGGACCTATGGGTCCATAGTTAGTAGCTAGTTGGATTCTTCTCTCTTTTTTTATCTTCAATACAATGTGCTCCTCGGTGTTCTCGGAGATCTATTTGATTTAATGACTTTTTACAGTGCGTTTGTTGTGATTCGATGAATTGTGAGTTTACGATCAGATTTATCCTTGAATATTATTTGAGTTTTCTCTAAACTCTTTGATGCATTATTATTATAGCATCATATTTCTTCTCTGATTTATTGGTTTGGTTTGGCCAACTAGATTGATTTATCTTGCCATGAGAAGAGGTGCTTTGTGATGGGTTCGATCTTGCGGTGCTCAATCTCACACTACAAAAAAATACACTTCCGTGATGATACGTGTTTGTCACAGTAGGTCACGTTTTCTATCATGCATGTACATCCATGACGATTTTATGACATATTCAAGATAGTCATACTTGTGCTGTCATAGAAGTGTTCCATGACATTACCCAAATTATCATCACGGAAGTGTCCACTTCCATGACGATAAATCGCGCGTCATAGAAGTGCTTTCATCAAGGGTGACCGACACGTGGCATCCACCATAATGGATCGCCATTAAGTTATCGGGTTCCAGTTTGGATCCGATAACCCGTTAACAGCCTGGACCAATGGGGATTTTCCACGTGTAAAATTACCATTGGCTGGAGGAAACACGTGTCAGCTCATCATTGGGACAGATGTCATCCACTCATTAGACAGAATGCGCCAATGATACGTCGACATGTGGCACGGCCCAACAGAGGTCCATTCTCGTGAAAAGGCCAGCCCATTTGACTTGGTCAAAAGATAGCGGGCCGGCGCACGGAAAGCCTATTAACGGCCTGTTCACACATAGCCCATTTACAGCCCGCTAACCCAGGGCCTGTTACGGCCTATCAGAATTAGGCCTAGTAGCGTCATCTAGGCCGTCCAATATGATTCCAGCTGGTTGTAACTTCCGGCCCATGTTTGGCTCATGACGTCTTTTGTCCCATATGAGGCACTTTGTAACTCTTGGCCATTAACGGCCCGTGGTGAAATTGGCCCGTAATGAACAGTACATCGCTTTATACCCATTAATGCCCATTATTCCAATGGGCCCTGTCAAGCCCATGTTATCTTTCAGCCTTCTCAGGGCCCATTTATTCCTGGGCTCATTTCTAGCATTCGGTTACTTACTGCCTGTTACTCGCCTTTTCTGATTGTGGGCCAAATTTAGCCCGTGGTTACAGTCAGCCCGTTTGTGGCCCTTTAATCCATTAGGCCATTCTCATAGCGCCATCAAATACGGCCGATTAACGACGGCCCGTTATTGTTGGCCCATGAACGGATGATTCCAACTCTAGCCTGTTTAAGGCCCATAATGTGGTTCGTTGTTGGCCCATGTTTGGCCGATCGATCATACGGCCTGTAGAAGGCCCATTGATGCTACGACCCGTAGAAGGCCCATTGTTTCTACGGACCGTAACAGGCACATGGTAACTAAGTAAATATGTAGCCCATGGTTATTGTGGCCTAGTTTTAAAAAATAGGTTATTGCAGCCACTAACAAACCACGGTAAAAGAACTGCACTAACTACAAGCAAACAAATAAACAAGCCAACAGGGAAATAAATAAGCAAACAACTTATGCTAGGCTATCACGGCTATTACGCATATTACATCCACTGGGCATCAAAGTTCGCCACCAGTGCAAATATAGGGAACAAAGCAGCATATCATATACACTGGTTGCCAAAGTTGGCGACCAGTGCAAATAAACGTCGTAGCAAAATAAGTCCAGAACTGAAACCACTTCAGAAAATCTCAAGAAACAATATCCTAGGTACCCATAATGCTGGCAAGATGCTTAGCAAGATTATTAACTTTCTCTTGTTTGGCGCTTAAATCCTCCAGCACTTGCTGTTGCACAAGAAAGTATGGATCTGAATTCTGCAGGGACTTCCTCAGTCCTTCAGCTTGTTGCTGCAGCACAGCTAACTGACGCCTTTTAGCTTGTAGCTGAGACTGAAGAAGCCAAAGTGATTCAGGCAGCGAGTTCGAAGAGCTTGAGCCAGCGATACTGGCAAGTAACTCGAACACTATATCAACGTAGGACTGTGGGGTTTTCTCACTATCTACAAGATCGTTTTATCACCTTTCTTGGGGACCAACATGGCTGTCTCACCATCTTGAACCTTATCTGCATTACTTTCTCTGCCATTGTATAGTGGGGTGCTCTTCTCCAATTTTCTGTTCGCATACTATGAGAGAAACAAGCAGACACATCATAGGTTTAGCATGTAGTATACGAAACTCATTTTGGTAAACCAGTTCAGTAGTAAGGTGGACAGGATAACAACATGAAACAAACACATATCTATGTACTATGGTCACTGTATTGTCCATAACATTCTAGTTTATGTTGCCAAATCAAGATAGAGACACAGTTCAACTCATATATTATTAAGACACAACAGCATAGACAAGTGTGAGAAACTACACAGCATTGGCAACACTTGTAATGTGCATCACATGAGAACATAATTGTTTATACAACTGAAACTGAAATCAACATAGAGCAAGAAGCTAGAACAGCAATCCAGTTAAAGAAATAGGTTTAAAACATACATGTTGCGCCATTGGAGTTTCAATTGGATCCTTCAAATTCGAAAGTCGTTGGTATGAGTAAATACAGTGATGCAACAACAAAGGAGTATGGACCATAGCTACGGAATCTGACCTAAGAATAGTTGCTCTTCTACTTTAAACATGGATTTTGGGTTTGTTGTGGTGGTCTTCGTGCTTTAGGCACTGCAGTTGCTTTACAAACTGCTCATGTGGGGGTACTCTGTGGTGGACATGGTGCTTTGTCAACTAGAAGTGGGTTACTATCCGCTGGGCTTGGGGGTTAGATGGGTTGTAGCTGGTTCTCTGCCCAACGGTGTAAGTGTGCAATCTGGAAGAGTCTCGATTATGTGTGGTGGGGCTAGCTTGTGGGCTAGTACAACCATGGTTCTATCTGCATCGACGGGTAGCACTGTCTTTTGTGAAGAACGGGTTTTTGCTCCCTTAGATACTGCCATCACCCACTCCAATTCAAATGGCTGATAAACAAGAAAAGAAATTGAATGTACAGAAATTGCATGATAGACAGATGTGGTATTTCACATATATGATGCCTAACTAAACAGGATAGCATGACACAGTTTCAGATATATCATGGATAACTTAACAGGATATAATGACATAATTCAACATATGATGAGTATCTAAACATGATGACATGAAAAAACTATATGATGTCTTTCTAAAATAGGTTGGGATGAAATAATTCACATACATGTTGTCTAAGTATACAGGATGGCATGATATAATTGATACAATTGATTCATATACTAAGCAGCTGGCACTCGCATGTCTCTAAACTAAGCAGATGAATTCAATATTGTGCATATGATGTCTAAACTAAGAAATGCAAGACACCATATACATGATACGAGAAATATAAACGTTGCAACTTAGAGCATACACCTCAGGTGGGATATAGGATTGGTCATCTGTCTCTGAATCCTCCTCTGAGGAGCTCCCTGTAACCATCAAGATATATGCTTCAACAGGTACCATTGCCTACTCTGAAGACCTTGTTTTCACTCCTGATTTTTCCATAAACTGCTCAAATGGCTGATACACATGAAGAGTAGTTCAATATACACAGATTGTCGACAAATGGAATACGTAATGAAAAAGATGGCATGAGATAATTCACATATATGATGCCTGGCTACATGGCGGTGCATAATTCACAGATATGATAACTGGCCGAAAAACATGGCATTGCATAATTCACATATCTAATATAGAAAGCAAACAGGAGGCATTCACACAAAGCATGTCTAATCTAAGAAGATGGCACGGCAATGCAAGACACCATATGCATGATATGAGCAATATAACCCTGCCAAGTTAGAGCATACACCTCAGGGGGAATAGGACATGCCATATGTCTTTGAATCCTCCTCTAAGGGGCTATCTGTAACCAGCAAGAAATCTCAATCGACAGGTAGCACTGACTGCTCAGAAGACCTTGTTTTCACTCCAGATTTTCCAATGACTGACTCAAATGGCTGATGCATAGGAAGAGTAGATGAATGTATAAACATTGTTGACGAATGGAGTACAACAACAACAACAAAGCCTTTAGTCCCAAACAAGTTGGGGTAGGCTAGAGGTGAAACCCATAAGATCTCGCAACCAACTCATGGCTCTGGCACATGGATAGCAAGCTTCCACGCACCCCTGTCCATAGCTAGCTCTTTGGTGATACTCCAATCCTTCAGGTCTCTCTTAACGGACTCCTCCCATGTCAAATTCGGTCTACCCCGCCCTCTCTTTGCGATATCTTATCATAGGCCTTCTCCAAGTCAATGAACACCATATGCAAGTCCTTCTTTTGCTCCCTATATCTCTCCATAAGTTGTCGTACCAAGAAAATGGCTTCCATGGTCGACCTCCCATGCATGAAACCAAACCGATTTTTGGTCACGCCTGTCATTCTTCTTAAGCGGTGCTCAATGACTCTCCCATAGCTTCATTGTATGGCTCATCAGCTTAATTCCACGGTAATTAGTACAACTCTGAACACCCCCCTTGTTCTTGCAGATTGGTACTAATATACTCCGTCTCCATTCTTCTGGCATCTTGTTTGCCCGAAAAATGAGGTTGAAAAGCTTGGTTAGCCATACTATCGCTATGTCCCCGAGGCCTTTCCACACCTCAATGGGGATACAATCAGGGCCCATCGCCTTGCCTCCTTTCATCCTTTCTAAAGCCTCCTTGACCTCAGACTCTTGGATTCGCCGCACAAAACGGATGCTGGTCTCATCAACGGTTAGGCACGAAGGAAGGTGAAAGGGACATCTATAAGATGGCCAAGATCCGAGAGAGGAAGACGAGGGATATTGGCCAAGTCAAATGCATCAAGGACGGAGCAGGCTAGAGCAAAGCTTAAGACACCTTCTCCTTCTTAATTCCTGATGCCATAGCCAAAGCCCCCGTGCGCCCCTTCAAAACATGTGTTAGATGTACCCACGTGGCCATTGAGGTCTCCTCCTATGAAGAGCTTCTCACCAATCGGTACACTCCTAATCATGTCTTCCAGGCCTTCCCAGAACTCCCTCTTGGTGTTCTCATTGTGGCCTACTTGCGGGGCATACGCGCTGATAACATTGAGAACCAAGTCCTCAACTACCAGCTTGACCAGGATAATCCGGTCCCCACGTCTCCTGACGTCTACCACTCCATACTTGAGGGTCTTGTTGATCAAGATGCCTACGCCATTTTTGTTTGCAGCCGTCCCTGTGTACCACAACATGAAGCCGGTATCCTCCACCTCCTTCGCCTTCTGTCCTCTCCATTTGGTTTCTTGGACGCAAAGGATATCAACACCTCTCCTCACCGCTGCATCAACTAGCTCCCGAAGCTTCCCTGTCAGAGACCCTACGTTCTAGCTACCTAAGCGAATCCTCCTAGGCTCGGCTAGCTTCCTTACCCTTCACACTCGTCGAGTCAAATGCGAAGACCCTTGCCCATTTTCCACTACATCCGGGCGCCAATGTAGCGTGGCACTAAGGACGCGACGACCCGATCCTCGCTCACTTGCCACCGTATCCGGATCAAGATATAGCGCGCCACCTTGGGGGTGATGGCCCAGCCCTATTGACGAATGGAGTACATTATGAAAAAAAATACATTATGAAAAAATATGGGACGATACAATTCACATATACGATGACTGGCTAAACAGGATGGCATTGCATGATTCACGTATATGATGCCTGGCTAAAGAAGATGGCATTGCATAATTCCCATATACTCCCTCTGTTCCTAAATATTTGTCTTTTTATAGATTTCAAATGGACTACCACATATGGATGTATATAGACATATTTTAGAGTGTAGATTCACTCATTTTGCTCCGTATGTAGTCACCTGTTGAAATCTCTAAAAAGACAAATATTTAGGAATGGTGGGAGTATGATACAGAAACCAAACAGGTGGCATTCACACAAAGCAAATCTAAACGAAGTTGATGACATATAAGATGTATAATGTAAGCAATGCGAGGCGCCATATGCATGATATGACCAACATCAGCATGCCAGGTTAGAGAAAACACCTCAGGTGGTAAATAGGAGTGGTCGGCTCCCTCTGAATCCACATCTGAACAGTTATCTTCCTCTGGAATACAATATGGAATGGTGGGAGGGGAGGGGGCCACTTCTCCCACCATGGAGCGGCGTCTGCATGACATTATATTCCCACGCAACGGTCTTATCTTTTTCTCTACATGTTCAGTGCGGTTGTGTACAATAACTGACATGCATAATAAAAAATAGTTATATTTTGTAAGGCCTAAGGGGTGCATGCAGAAATCAAGACTGATGGTAGCAAATGAGTGGATAGATCCAAAACTAATGATAGCAGGTAGATTATAGCTTCAGTTTAAAAAGATAGACAATGGATCATCTACAGTTTGTTGCCCACCCAACATGAACCACATAGAAGACCCAGATGAACCAGATAGTAGACAGATACTATTCGTTGCTGCCTTGATATGAGACCCACGGGCATTTTAAAACTCAAGCCTGAATGATAAAGTAGAAGGTAATAATAATAGATGCATAACGTAAGCAAACATGAAAGACTATGACCTCTCTTCCGGAACTGTGTAGTCTCCAGGTTCATCTGCTCAGTTGATGATGGTAATGCAGTTGGCGTGGCTGCTGGCAACGGGGAAGTTGATCTGAGGCAGCGAAAGAAAGTCTGCAGGGGAATCTCTGCTGCAGTGAACACTTCTATCGATGGTGCACCTTAGGTGGGGTGGATGATGGCATGGCAGGAGCAGGACATAACACACATAGTTTTCTTTGACGACTATCTGAAAATGAAGTAAGTCTGTAAAGGCTCCTTAGAATTGGAGGATTCTATAAACACAAGACAGGAAAAACACAGGAATAGGATAGGAATGCATGTGCAAAATAGAGCATTTGCAAACATAGGATTTCTGTCAACCTGGGTGTTTGGTTGACATGAATTGGAAGAACACAGGAATGGAGAAACATGGTCAAATTAAAGTCAAACCACGTGAAAGTGAAAAAATAAGAATCTTATTATGCCAGTAATGTAATTAGTCCTATTCTTCATGCATATTAATTTGAAAAGGACGTCCAAGTGGATATTAAAATTCCTACTTTTTTCTTTGAAGGAGACACCAAAGGAGAAAATCCTCCAGTTTTGCTTTGCTCAACTCCTTCTAACCAAATGCATGAATAGTAGTACCATAGTAGTTCCATAGCAAAGGATCCCTGAGGGATCGACATGAATGCAGAGTAACAAAGTGATGCAACGAGTGTACCACCTCTTTGGCATAGCCTTGTCGACCTCAGCATCATTCGGTTGGACGTGGAGGATGGTGATGCTGGTGTGACTGTCGGAGACGGGGAAGAAGATTTGAGGCCTCTAGAAACGGCACCGAGGGTACTGCTCCGCTGTGATGCATGGTTCCATCGTTGGAGCAGCTCCGGTGAGGTGTACGGTGGGGAGGCTGAAGCAGGACAAGACAGACAATGTTAATCTGAAGTGGGACACTAATATAATCTGCAATAGATGATGTAAACTACATCAACAAAAAGTGCTAGATGTAAAACGCATCAGCCGCGCCAGGGCCGCTCCGACAGATGCTGTAAATATTGTTCACTCTAAACTTAATTGAAGAAACTGAACTTTACAGTCGAACCTGAATTTTACAGTCGAAACTGATTGAACCAGTAGCAGAGCTTGCAATAGATGTTTAGGGCATTCGCACACTAGTAGTAGAGAAGTAGTGATCTAAACCAGCAGACGCTCGAGCAGGGAACGCACTAGCAGAGAGCAAGTCGTGCAGCAGCATCACAAGCGAGTGCTAAAGCAGCAACTCATGTTGCTACCGGAGGTCATGCCGCAGTAGCAGCAGCGTGAGCGAGAGCAAGAGCGGAGCAATAGCACGAATGAGAGCAAGAGCGGAGCACCAGCGCGACCGACATCAATAGTAGAGCATAGCAGCAACATGAACGAAAGCAAGAGCAGTGTAGCAGCGCGACCGACAGCAAGAACAGAGTCGTAGCATGAGCGAGAGCCGGAGGAGTAGTAGCAGCGTGAGCGAGAGCCAGAGCAGCTGCAGCTAGTGCCGGTGTGGAAGTCGCCACCAATGAAGCAACGACATGGGGGAGAGACGCCGTGGATGAAGTGGCTGGCGACGGCGCGGTCGATGGAGACCCGCCATGGCAGCTCGGTATCGAGCACAGGCAGCCCCGTGAGACTGAATAAAATATAAAATGCAGCAGTGAGTGCATAACCTCCTTGGTGGTGCCGAGTTGGCCTCGGCTTCACCGGAGGAATTGGTGAGGGTGTTGCGGTTCCGGTGGGGCAGGTCAAGACGCTGCTGTGGGGATGGAGGTGGCACAATAGACAAGGCGAACATCGGGGCAGCTCCTTGGAGGTGGAGGATGGGGCGGCTGATCCGGCGGGATGACGAGATCGACGACAGATCCTCATCCGGTGCAGTGGATGAGGGACGGCGAGCTGTTGTGGTGGACGACGTCGTCGGTGAAGAGTCTCCAGTTGGGTGGCGGTCGGAAGGCTGATGGGGGAGCGTGGTGTTCCGCGGGTTTTGGCGGCCTCGGTGTACGAATGGGGGGACGAAGGGGAAGGTAGGGGAGCCATGGCTTAGGGACGCGCTTGTCCGAAATCTAGGGTAAGTTACCAGCGTACCCCACTGGTTTTGACACCATGACATCGAGCCGGCATTTCTGGCTAAGGGGTACAAGGGGGATTTCGCGTGTCTGGGCTGCGGGACCAATTTCGGATGAGGAGGGAGTTTTCGTGCGCATCAAAATTTTGGGATAACAAGGCGTGACGCGGGTTGAAGAGGCGGGAGTTTCAAAGCAGATGAGACAAAAGATACTCGAGCTTGAAAATTTCGGGACAACAAGGCGCGGATTCCTTGTTCGGCAGAACATACTTAACGTGTACAAAAAAACAATTCATACAAGAACAACAGAGTCATGTCCCCTTTTACTATATTCCTATAAATGCCATTGAAAAAACTGCAAGAAACATGTAAAAAAATCGGGAGAACAAGATTACCTTGTACAGTACCAAATTGATTCGCACTTCCCTCAACAACAACAAAAAACAAATCAATTCCCACCAAAAGAAAGAGTCATGTCCCTTTTTATATGATTACAAATGCCAGGAACTCGAATTTCAATTTTTGAATCCATGTTATGTTGAATTCGAATATATCGGTAGGTGACCTTGCAGTTTATAATGGATGTAGTCCTACATATTGATCTTCCATCATATATGAACATTTTACTCCACCCTACGAACATATATATTATCGTCTACCATATGGACTAAATTTGAATCAATTTTCCTTATTTGAATCCAACTGTTGTCAATTTATACAATCATTTAAATATTATCTTCATAACAAAAACATGCATATAGTAGTAATCATATTTCACTATGAACTACATGTACCATACGATCTCCAATTCAAATATGTGTATCCATTTTATGTTGAATTCAAATCAGAGTACATTGGTCTAGGTAGCGAGATGTTCGGGATAATCTAAACCCTATTTTCATATGTATAATTTTTGACTAAATTGGGATAGGTTTTGGTATAAGATTCTTGCAAAACCGGAGATTCTCTCAACAAGCCTCGTGGTTACGGGAGGGAACGTGTTACCTTTGTGTGTGAAACGATATACGCTGCCCCCCCTAATTTTCTTTCTAGATGCAACATAGAACTATATGAGTGCCCTGTTAAATTTTGGAATTATTCCGGGTTCGTTTAACCTTTTTTATACATTAATTGAGTTTCTGGAAATTTAATATGCATAATCCAAATTTGAACTGCAAGCACATGCTCTTGTGCACCAAAGTTGGTTGAAAAATCACATTTGTGTCCTTGGGTGAATTTCTAGGTCCCATGCAAGAAATGGGAATGAAATTCAAACATCTGGGCGTCATGACTCGGCCGAGAATATCAAGAAACCTGGTTTTTTAATTCATGTAAATCCAAAACTCGCCTAGAAATCATGAAACTTGGCATGGTGTCATGTCATGGTACTATATGTTGTGGTAAAAAAATTGGGCCGATTTGGAACAAGTTTTAGTATAAGCTTCTTGCAAACCGGAGCTTCTGTCAAGAAGGCTCGTGGTTCTGAGAGGGAATGTGTCACCTTTGAGTGCGAAACGATATACGATGCCGCCCCTTGAGTTTCTTTACACAGGAAACATAGAACTACATGAGTGCCCTGTTAAATTTTGGAATTATTCCGGGTTCGTTTGGCCTTTTTTATACATTAATTGAGTTTCTGGTCATTTAATGTGCATAATTCAAATTTGAACTACAAGCACATGCTCCCGTCCACCAAAGTTGGTTGAAAAATCACATGTGTGTCCTCGGGTGAATTTCTAGGTCCCATGCAAGAAATGGGAATGAAATTCAAACATCTGGGCATCGTGGCTTGGCTGAGAACATTGAGAAACTTGGTTTTAAAAATCTTGTAAATCCAAAACATGCCTGAAAATCATGAAACTTGGCATGGTGCCATGTCATGGTACTACCATGCTGTGGTAAAAAATGGCCGAATAGGAAGAAGTTATGGTATAAGCTTCTTGCAAACCGGAGCTTCTCTCAAGAAGGCTCGTGGTTCTAAGAGGGAACGTGTCACCTTTGTGTGCATAATTCACATTTAGAATACAAGCACATGCTCCAGTTGTAACACCCACGATAGGGCTATATCTCCCACGTGTCAAGGCATGACTTAGAGGCATAACCGCATGGTGGTTTAGTCGCAAGTGGGGTAATCTTCGCACAATTCCATGTATAGAATAAGAAAGGGATAAAGAGTTGGCTTACAATCGCCACTTCACACAATACATAAATAATTCATACATCATCCAAATACACTCAAAGACTGACTATGGTCAAATCCAAAAGAAAAGGAAGATAAACCCCAAATGCTAGATCCCCGATCGTCCCAACTGGGCTCCACTGCTGATCATCAGGAAACGAAACATAGCAACGACCAAGATCTTCATTGAGCTCCCACTTGAGCTCGGCTGTGTCACCTGCACTGGTATCATCGGCACCTGCAACTGTTTGGAAGTATCCGTGAGCCACGAGGACTCAGCAATCTCACACCAGCGAGATCAAGACTATTTAAGCTTATAGGTAGGATGGGGTAATGAGGTGGAGCTGCAGCAGGCGCTAAGCAAATATGGTGGCTAACATACACAAATAAGAGCGAGAAGAGAAGCAACACAACGGTCGAGAAGCTAGAAGTGATCAAGAAGTGATCCTAAAACTACTTACGTTCATACAGAACACAAGACCGTTTTCACTTCCCCGACTTCGCCGAAAAGAGACAATCACGGCTACACACGCGGTTGATGCATTTTAATTAAGTCAAGTGTCAAGCTTTTGAAAATTTATACCCTGCAGGGGTGTCCCAACTTAGACCTTTGTGTGCATAATTCACATTTAGAATACAAGCACATGCTCCAGTTGTAACACCCACGATGGGGCTATATCTCCCACGTGTCAAGGCATGACTTAGAGGCATAACCGCATGGTGGTTTAGTCGCAAGTGGGGTAATCTTCGCACAATTCCATGTATAGAATAAGAAAGGGATAAAGAGTTGGCTTACAATCGCCACTTCACACAATACATAAATAATTCATACATCATCCAAATACACTCAAAGACTGACTATGGTCAAATCCAAAAGAAAAGGAAGATAAACCCCAAATGCTAGATCCCCGATCGTCCCAACTGGGCTCCACTGCTGATCATCAGGAAACGAAACATAGCAACGACCAAGATCTTCATTGAGCTCCCACTTGAGCTCGGCTGTGTCACCTGCACTGGTATCATCGGCACCTGCAACTGTTTGGAAGTATCCGTGAGCCACGAGGACTCAGCAATCTCACACCAGCGAGATCAAGACTATTTAAGCTTATAGGTAGGATGGGGTAATGAGGTGGAGCTGCAGCAAGCGCTAAGCAAATATGGTGGCTAACATACACAAATAAGAGCGAGAAGAGAAGCAACACAACGGTCGAGAAGCTAGAAGTGATCAAGAAGTGATCCTAAAACTACTTACGTTCATACAGAACACAAGACCGTTTTCACTTCCCAGACTTCGCCGAAAAGAGACAATCACGGCTACACACGCGGTTGATGCATTTTAATTAAGTCAAGTGTCAAGCTTTTGAAAGTTTATACCCTGCAGGGGTGTCCCAACTTAGCCCATCACGATCAAGGAAGGATATTCCTTCTCCCGGAACAACCCGATCAGACTCGGAATCTCGGTTACAAGACATTTCGACAATGCTAGAACAAGACCAGCAAGACCGCCCGACTATGCCGGCAAATCCCAATAGGAGCTGCACATATCTCGTTCTCAGGGCACACCGGATGAGACATCCTACGAGTAAAACCAGCCCTCTAGTTGCCCCGAGGTGGCCCCGCAGTCTACTCAGTTCGGACCAACACTCAGAGGAGCACTGGCCCGGGGGGGGTTAAAATAAAGATAACCCTCGGGCTCGTGAAAACCCAAGGGAAAGTTATAGGTTGTTAGGCAAGTGTAAAACCAAGGTTGGGCCTTGCTGGAGGAGTTTTATTCAAGGCGAACTGTCAAGTGGATCCCATAACCCCACCCGCGTAAGGAATGCAAAATCAAGGAACATAACACCGGTATGACGGAAACTAGGCGACAAGAGTGGAACAAAACACCAGGCAAAAGGTTGAGCCTTCCACCCTTTACCAAGTATATAGATGCATTAATTGAATTAGAGGTATTGTGATATCCCAACATAACCATGTTCCAACATGGAACAAACTTCAGCTTCACCTGCAACTAACAATGCTATAAGAGGGGCTGAGCAAAGCGGTAACTTAGCCAAACAACGGTTTGCTAGGAAAGGTCGGTTAGAGGTTTGACATGGCAATATGGGAGGCATGATATAACAAGTGGTAGGTAGCACGACATAGCGATAGAGAGATCAACTAGCTAGCAAAGATAGAAGTGATTTCGAGGGTATGGTCATCTTGCCTGAGATCCCGCAAGGAAGAAGAACAGGTCCATGAAGAAGACAAACGGTCGTAGTCAAACGGATCCTCAGAAATGTGACGTTACCGGAACTAACAAGCAGAAGCAACACCAGAAAAGAGCAAACAACATGGTAAACACCCAAGCATAAACATGGCATGATGCACAATCAAGTATGATGCATGTTCGGTTTAAGGAGGCATGGCAAAGTGCAACAAACAATATTACAAATTAAGTGGAGCTCAATATGCAACGGAGTTGCATATTGAAGAAAACACCACATTTATTATTTAGTTCACTCCCGTTTAGGTACTCAATAATATTAAATATTGTATAACATGGGAAGAGGTGAGGCATGAGTAAACTAACTATTTAGGCAAGTTTAAATGAGGCCGAAAATACAAACAACAATTCCGAAAAAACCTTATGTGCATATTTTAGATTTGGTACTGTTCGGCCCTAAACCATATTTTAGAGTTATAAAACATGCAAAGTAATGCCACCATGTTAAACTATGCATTTTTCTACCCCATTTACATATAAACTTTATTAAATTTGAAGCTACGGTTATTAAGTTATGAAATAAATCATTTTAACACGGCATATGAGAAAAATTAAACGAACATCATTTTACACATTTTTAACATAGATGAAAGTGGCATATTATGAAACTAGATGAAAATCTAAGCATTTTTCATATATAAAGTATTTTAATCTGATGCACGGTCATTGAGTTATTAGCATTTTGAAACGATGGCATTTACTAAAATTATGCATGCCATGAAAAGAGCTAAATTCATCTCACACTAAAAATAAAAGGCCAAGCAAAAAATATGTGGAGCTGGGAGTTGAACACAGGACCTCCTGGATGGATGCATGCATGATTGACCAATGGGCTATGATGGAAGTTTGATAAACAAAGCCTTTATACGCAAGATGAACCATACCCTGGTGCAGGTCTGACGAAACTGAAAACTGAAATAGCGATAGCTTGCTCTGTAGGCGCGGCTGCTCGATCAATGCGGGGTAAACGCGAACATAGAAGGCAACGAGGCATTCACGCGCAGGGTCGAAGGGGACGCAGCCATGGCGACTCTCGAGCAGCTTCGGTCTGAGGCAACATAGAGAGAGATGGCGAATTGAGAGAAGAACATAGAGGAATGGGAGTGACGCGCGAGGCAAGTGCGTGCCTCACCTTGTCCGCGACGGCGCTGCTGCTTGCAGACGGCCGGTGGAGGCGAGTGTGCACGAGGACGGGCAGGTTGGAGACGTGGATCCGGCGGCGGCGAGCTTGCCGGCGTCGGGGACGAGGGCAGGCAGCGGTGCTCGGGCAGCAAGACGTGGGGCAGGGCGCTCGTCTTCGATACGGAGGAAGCAGGGGCGCTGCGGCACGGCTAGACAGCAGCGAGGCAGCAGCGGAGGGCAGCGTCTGGTGCGGTGCCACGCGCGAAGGAGGGCGCCGGTTGCCGCGTTCGTCAGCAACAAGGGAGGAAGGCACGAAGGCGGACGGAACCGGGCGGCGCTGGACACAGGACGATGAAGGACGCTGACAAGGTTGCTCTGGGACGTGGCGGCCATGGTGCTCCTGCAGGTGGCGGCGGGGGAGGTGAGTGAAAGGAGGGACGCGTCGGCGACCTGCAGTGCTCCAGCATCGAGCTCGCCGACACGGCGGAGGAGGAGCGGCGACGCGGTGCACAAGGTGAAGACGAGAAGGGGCGATGGAGCCCTGCAGTAGGGGAAGCAGAAGAAGGCTCGGCGGCGGCATGAATGGGAAGGAGGTCAGGCGGGGTCGCGGACTTGATGGATCTGGCCGCGGGACACCAGTTCCCGATGGCGGCGAGGTGAACTGGAGCTCAGGGAGGCATCCAAGGCGTGCTTTTGCTCATCGCTGGCGGGGACGGCTAGCTCCATGGAAGTGCTCGAGAAGAAGCAAAGGAGGCCGTGGACTCTGGCTGCTGGTCAAGATCGAGCTTGCTCGATCTGGAAGCCGTGGGGAGGAGCTTTGGGTTGGCGGGGGTCGATGGATGGATGGATCGACGGGGCTGGTGGTGGCTGAAGACGATGAAGGGACGAGAAGGTTGGTTGGGCAGGTGGATCGAGGAAGATCCCAAGGACGATGGTGAGAGGGTGGCAGCGGTGATGGGACGGATGGGACAAGGGAGAGGATTTTTAGGGTTTGCCAAAATGGACTAGGGGTGCACTATAAATACATCACGGATTAGGTTCGGAGCTACCTCGACCCTACGATCGTAATCGCACGGTTAAGAAAAAATATAGGTTAGGAAGTCCAAATAAGAAAACAGAGATGTTTTAGGGATGTTTGGGGATGATCCGGACCCAACGGTAACGATAGCCCGGGTCGGGTTCGGGAAAACTCTCGAACGCGCACGAGGGGTCTGAGCACTGTGAAAAGAGGGTTAGGCGGACAAGGTCAAGTGTGTGGTTTGGCTGAGAAGAGAGAGAGGAGCAGAGCGGCCTGGCGACGGTTTTCGGAGACCAAAAATGTCCGACGTGTGACCGGCTCTAGTGCCGCTATATTTAACGGTTGGGCTACCAAACGGACTCCGAATGCGACGAAACTTGACAGGCGGTCTATCTACCCTAAAATAAAACCGCACGCCAACTTTCATCCCATTCCAAGAACATTTTTATGCCACTTACAAAATAATATTTTGGAGGTGTCGCGGGCGCGTGCAAGTATGTCTGGGCTCAGAAAGGACAACGAACGGAACTGGGTGAACCCGGACGGATGCAAGTTTTGAAAACATGATGATGCAATGCACATGATGACATGACAAGATGCGACACGCAAGAAAATGACATGGCAACGACAGCGAATACTGGAAGACACCTAGCGCGTCGGTCTCGGGGCGTCACAACTCTCCTTCACTACAAGAGGATCTCATCTCGAGAACTAGGATGGCACCGGAGAGAAGCGGAAAAGGAAGAGGAGAGGTAAACTAAGTTGCTTCTTGTAGAAACAAGTGAAACCAAAGAACCTTGAGAGGTTAAACAATTTTTTAGAAAAGAATACAACGGAGATAAACGAAGTTGAAAACAGTTCGTTAGAAAAGAGGAACAAGGAACATTGCGAAAACCTTGTGGGTTGAAAGACATGAATGAAGAGCTACAACGACAAGGAAGGACATGTAACCTCTCCGGTTGAAACGGAATAAGCAAGGAATGAGAATGAAAGAATGCAGGCAGCACTCCGGCTGGAAATGGACGGAATTGAACATGAACTTGATAAGATGAGAGGATACTTGATGCAATCAACAACACACTGTCTCCGGAACAAAAGAATAGAAGCTAGATCGTCAGGGAAGAAAGAAAGTAGAAGAAAATCATAACTTCTACCACTAATGAATTTGAAGGCATCCTTAGAAAGAGGGATTGAAAGGAGTTGTTGAAAAACCAACAACGAAACAAATAAGTTTGTAGTGGGCTTATGGAAAACTTCTCAAAATTGAGGCGAAATTCTGCCACTACGGAAACAATAGATTGGATTGATATCAACTAGGAGACGAGAAACTTATTTCACCGGGAGGATAAATGAAGAACTTGGGTCATTTGTGAGCACCATAATTAGCAACAATCCTTAGGGAAAGCTTTGGGTGAAATATAACCCAAGATAACTCCAACGAAGAGATTAATGGATTTAAAATACCTCATTTTTGATAACTTGTGAATCATGAAACACGAAGGAAAATTATCAAGAATGACATAACACCACCTCAAAAGATAAGGGAGAAGGAATTGAACTTTGAAATGCAAGATGAAGAATACTTGAGCTCCTCTAAAAAGAATCTCGATGAACACTTCAAGAAGGAATTAAATCCTTGATGAACCATCATGTAGAGCCTCCATGAAGAACTCCGGTAATAAAAGGATGATAAAAAGAAAGAGAAGTTGAAAACCCAAGGTGAAGCCTTGCAATGATTTAGATGGATCTTCGTGATGATGAGAGCTTGGAACTCTGGGAAAAGTATGAAGCACTTGAGCCGAGAATTTACGCATCGTGAACAAACTCTGGAAGCATGAATCAATCACTTGGATGAAGCAAGAACAAGAATTATGTTATGCGTATCCTTCACCAATTTAAATTGATGACAAGCAACGGATTTGGCATGCTACTTACTCTCGTTGAAAGGATTAAGATAGATATAGCGCAAACTTGAGAAAGGTCTTCAACGAACCACCGGTAGCATTTGGAAAGCATGAATGCATTGCTACCATAACGACAGAAGAAGAATGTTGGACGAACCACCATTAGGATTAAAAGAACAAGCGATGAAAACGAATGCATCGCTGGGAGGAATTGGAAAATTAACGAAGATACTTGAGAGAATTTAGATACAAGTGAAACGAAGAGATCATGAACTGACTAGAGAATACTTGAATGATGCACTGGTAAGATTTGAAGAATGTGAGCTAAAAGCTGGAATGAATACTTATGAAATGATCGGCTCCGGGGAATCAAACTGAGAAGACCCCTGAATTGCTCAGGAAGGGTGAAAAGAATTCTTACAATCGAAAACAATTATGAGAGGATGGAATCAAGTATGAACTTTGCATCTTTGGAAGAACGTATAAGAATTTAAAAGGAACTCCTCTTCGGTCTTCAAAATCCGACAATGACGACGAGAAACACCACCATGAATTTGTTGAGGCACTCTGGAATGAAAATTAGAAAGGTTCAACCAACGATGAAAAGAATTTAAAAGATCGTGGAGAAAGACATATGACTGATAGTAATTCATCCTTACATCATACTTGAAAGAATTCGATAATAACTCCGAGAAAAATTAGAAGAGTCGGGTAAGATCCTGGGAAAAGACCTGTGGGTTAGGGCCCACTCAAAAGGAAACACCGTTGAACGATCTTAAAAGAGATATTGCACCGGTTGAATTAAATGGCTTGAATGAGATAACAACCTCAAAATAACTTGAACGTGTTAATAATGAAAACACCGATCTCCTGAGATATCTTCAGCACACCGGAACAAATGAATAGCGAGAGGTGAGTGATTAATTTGTGCAACGACATGAGAAAACATTTGAAACGAGGAAAGGATATGATCGACAAGGCTTGAATTTAGCCCATCGAAGAAGAAAAAAGAACGAAGAATTATAAACTTGTAGAGCATCTTTATGAGAACCACTGGGTAAGAACATTGATTGAAAAGAATGAAGAGACTTCACATGAATAAACTGAATACTTGATTAAGACATCTGATTCCTTGAAGGAAAAGGGTGGGAGGGTGGGAAAACAAAAGCAACTTTGGATGGATGAAACAAACACCATTGAGGAAAACTGAGATTGGGTCTTGCGAATGGGAAAAATGATAGGATCATCTTGAAGAGAATCGCACCGGTTGGAAAGAATTGACAAGACAATCTCGATGATCAAGAAGGATTAGTATTCACATAGAAATGTGAGAACACCACTTGGAAAAATGTATGGAAACAACACTTGTCATTGAAGCAACTCTAATATCACAACTAAAAACAAAAACAAAGGATTTGGCTTACAGAATAAACCAGAAACAAACATATGATAGACCCTATATCGTATCACGTGTCTGTTTGAAAGATATCCTATGAGATACTTGAATTCCCTCTTATTAACTCCCGAAACTTTCTGGTTATGCAATCAGGTGTTGGGGATACAGGGGAAGCATAATATCTAACCCAAACTAAGAATCCCTACATCCAGCTGTATCCATCCTTCAACACATAACCAAGAAACCTTCGGAAATCATGTACCTCAACCTTCGAAAAGCATCCGTTATACAAGTTATGGCGATACTCCCAAACTCCCGCCCCAGTACTGGGTGGCGCCGAGGTTATCTCACCAACAACTGCATAAAATAGATTTTCGATGTCGGCGAACTTAGGTATTCCAGAACTGCCATGATAAAATTTTGACGACAACACCTCGGAGCTTAACTCCCCGGGACACTGCCACAACCCCTAAATGCCAGGAGGCACCAAGAACAATGTTCTCGTCACAAGACTATCGGAACGATTCCAAGATACCCGCGTGATCCTAAAAAAATCGTGAAATTTGAGGAGAGGGAAGTCAAGACTTTTACGCCAGGAGGCCTCACCAGAGCGACGAAGGGACTGAGAAGTAGAAAGAATCCTACTCTCCGATACATATAATCCTAAGACTCAAAACATTTTGTTCTAGACTCAAAAACATCGGCGATTCGATCAAGCAGGGGGCTCCTAAGTCGGGGATGGCTCTGATTACCAACTTGTAACACCCACGATGCGGCTATATCTCCCACGTGTGGAGGCACGACTTAGAGGCATAACCGCATGGTGGTTTAGTCGCAAGTGGGGTAATCTTCACACAATTCCATAATAAGAAAGGGATAAAGAGTTGGATTACAATCGCCACTTCACACAATACATAAATAATTCATGCATCATCCAAATACACTCAAAGACCGACTACGGTCAAATCCAAAAGAAAAGGAAGATAAACCCCAAATGCTAGATCCCCGATCATCCCAACTGGCCCCACTACTGATCATCAGGAAATGAAACATAGCAACGACCAAGATCTTCATCGAGCTCCCACTTGAGCTCGGTTGCGTCATCGGCACTGGTATCGTCGGCACCTGCAACTGTTTGGAAGTATCCGTGAGCCACGAGGACTCGGCAATCTCACACCCGCAAGATTGAGACTACTTAAGCTTATAGGTAGGATGGGGTAATGAGGTGGAGCTGCAGCAAGCGCTAAGGAAATATGGTGGCTAACATATGCAAATAAGAGCGAGAAGAGAAGCAACGCAATGGTCGAGAAGCTATAAGTGATCCTGAAACTACTTACATTCATACATAACACAAGACCGTATTCACTTCCCAGACTCTGCCAAAAAGAGACCATCACGGCTACACATGCGGTTGATGCATTTTAATTAAGTCAAGTGTCAAGTTCTCTACAACCGGATATTAACAAATTCCCATCTACCACATAACCGCGGGCACGGCTCTCGAAAGTTCATACCCTGTAGGGGTGTCCCAACTTAGCCCATCAAAAGCTCTCATGATCAACAAAGGATATTCCTTCTCCCGGAACAACCCGATCAGACTCGGAATCCCGGTTACAAGACATTTTGACAATGCTAGAACAAGACCAGCAAGACCACCCGACTGTGCCGACAAATCCCGATAGGAGCTGCACATATCTCGTTCTCAGGGTACACCGGATGAGACATCCTACAAGTAAAACCAGCCCTCAAGTTGCCCTGAGGTGGCCCCGCAGTCTACTCAGTTCGGACCAACACTTAGAGGAGCACTGGCCCGAGGGGGGGTTAAAATAAAGATGACCCTCGGGCTCGCGAAAACCCAAGGGAAAGTTATAGGTTGTTAGGCAAATGTAAAACCAGGGTTGGGCCTTGTTGGAGGAGTTTTATTCAAGGCGAACTGTCAAGGGGTTCCCATAACCCCAACCGCGTAAGAACGCAAAATCAAGGAACATAACACCGGTATGACGGAAACTAGGGCGGCAAGACTGGAATAAAACACCGGGCAAAAGGCCGAGTCTTCCACCCTTTACCAAGTATATAGATGCATTAATTAAATAAGATATATTGTGATATCCAAACATAACCATGTTCCAACATGGAACAAACTTCAGCTTCACCTACAACTAACAAGGCTATAAGAGGGGCTGAGCAAAGCGGTAACTTAGCCAAACAACGGTTTGCTAAGAAAGGTGGGTTAGAGGCTTGACATGGTAATATGGGAGGCATGATATAACAAGTGGTAGGTAGCGCTACATAGCGATAGAGCGAACAACTAGCAAGCAAATATAGAAGTGATTTCGAGGGTATGGCCATCTTGCCTGAGATCCCGCAAGGAAGAAGAACGGGCCCATGAAGAAGACAAACGGACGTAGTCGAACGGGTCCTCACAAACGCGACACTATCGAAACTAACAAGAAGAAGCAACACCGGAAAAGAGCAAACAACATAGTAAACAACCAGGCATAAAAATGGCATGATGCACAATCAAGTATGTTGCATGTCCGGTTTAAGAAGGCATGGCAAAGTGCAACAAACAATACTACAAATTAAGTGGAGCTCAATATGCAACGGAGTTGCGTATTGAAGAAAACACCACATTTAATATTCAGTTCACTCCCGTTTAGGTACTCAACAATATTAAATATTATTTAACACGAGAAGAGGTGAGGCATGAGTAAACTAACTATTTAGGCAAGTTTAAATGTGGCCGGAAATACAAACAACAATTCCGAAAAAACCTTATGTGCATATTTTAGATTTGGTACTGTTCGGCCCTAAACCATATTTTAGAGTTACAAAACATGCAAAGTAATGCCACCATGTTAAACTATGCATTTTTCTACCCCATTTATATATAAAGTTTATTAAATTTGAAGCTACGGTTATTAAGTTATGAAATTTATCATTTTAACATGACATATGAGCAAAATTGAACAAACAGCATTCTACACATTTTTAACATAGATGAAAGTGGCATATTATGAAATTAGACGGAAATCTAAGCATTTTTCATATATAAAGTATTTTAATCCGATGCACGGTCATTGAGTTATTAGCATTTTGAAATGATGGCATTTACTAAAATTATGCATGCCATGAAAAGAGCTAAATTCATCTCACACTAAAAATAAAAGGCCAAGCAAAAAGCATATGAAGCTGGGTGTCGAAACCAAGACCTCCTGGATGGATGCATGCACGAGTGACCAGTGGGCTACGATGGAAGCTTGATAAACAAAGCCTTTATAAGCAAGATGAACCATACCCTGGTGCAGGTCTGACGAAACTGAAAACTAAAACAGCGATAGCTTGCTCTGTAGGCGCGGCTGCTCAATCGATGCGGGGTCAACGCAAAAATAGAAGGCAGCAAGCCAGTCGCGCGCAGGGTCGAATGGGACGCAGCCATGGCGGCTCTCGAGCGGCTTCGGTCTGAGGCAAAATAGAGAGAAATGGCAAGATGAGAGAAGAACAGAGAGGAATGGGAGCAACGCGTGAGGCAACTGCGTGCCTCACCTTGTCCGCGATGGCGCTGCTGCTTGCAAACGGCCGATGGAGGCGAGCGTGCACGAGCACGGGCAGGCTGGAGACGTGGATCCGGTGGCGGCGAGCTTGCCGGCGTTAGGGACGAGGGCAGGCAGCGGTGCTCGGGCGGCGAGACGTGGGGCGGGGCGCTCGTCTTCAATACAGAGGAAGCAGGGGCGCTGCGGCACGGCTGGACAGCGGTGAGGCAGCAGCGGAGGGCGCGTCTGGCACGGTGCCACGCGCGAAGGAGGGCGCCGGTCTCCGCGTTCGTCAGCACCAATGGCGGGAGGCACGAAGGCGGACGGATCCGGGCAGTGCTAGACACAGGAAGATGAAGGACGCTGACAAGCTTGCTCCGAGACGAGGCGGCCATGGCGCTCCTGCAGGTGGCGATGGTCAGCGAGGCAGCAAAAGCCGGGGGAGGTGAGTGAAAGGAGGGACACATCGGCGACCTACGGTGCTCCGACATCATGCTCGCCGGCACGGCGGAGGAGGAGCGGCGACGCAGTGCGCGAGGTGAAGACGAGCAGGGGCGATGGAGCCCTGCAGCAGGGGAAGCAGAAGAAGGCTCGGCGGCGACATGAACGGGAAGGAGGTCAGGCGGGGTCGCAGACTTGACGGATTCGGCCGCGGGACACTGGTTCCCGACGGCGGCGAGGTGAGATGGAGCTCGGGGAGGCATCCACGGCGTGCTTCTGCTCATCGCCGGCAGGGACGGCTGGCTCCATGGAAGTGCTCGGGAAGAAGCAAAGGAGGCCGTGGACTCTGGCTGCTGGTCGAGATCGAGCTTGCTTGATCTGGAAGCCGTGGGGAGGAGCTGCGGGTTGGTGGTGATCGATGGATGGATGGATCGATAGGATTGGTGGTGGCTAAAAACGATGAAGGGATGAGAAGGTTGGTTGGGCAGGTGGATCGGGGAAGATCCCGAGGACGATGGTGAGTGGGTGGCGGCGGTGATGGAACGGATGGGACAAGGGAGAGGATTTTTAGGGTTTGCCAAAATGTACTAGGGGTGCAATATAAATACATCACGGATTAGGTTACGGGCCATCTTGACCCTACAATCATAGTCGGACGATTAAGAAAAAAATGTAGGTTAGGAAGTCCAAATAAGAAAACGGAGTTGTTTTAGGGATGTTTGGGGATGATCCGGACCCAACCGTAACGATAGCCCGGGTCAGGTTTGGGACAAATCTCAGACGCGCACGAGGGGTCTGAGCACTGTGCAAAGAGGGTTAGGCGGACGAGGTCAAGTGTGTGGTTTGGCTGAGAAGAGAGAGAAGCAAAGCGGCCCGGCGACGGTTTTCGGAGACCAAAAATGTCCGACATGTGACCGGCTATAGTACCGCTATGTTGAACGGTTGGGCTACCAAACGGACTCCGAATGCGAGGAAGCTTGACAGGCGGTCTATCTACCCTAAAATAAAACCGCACGCCAACTTTCATCCCATTCCGAGAACATTTTTATGCCACTTATAAAATAATATTTCGGAGGTGTCGCGGGCGCGTGCAAGTGTGTCTGGGCTTAGAATGGACAATGGACGGAACTGGGGGAACCCGGACGGATGCAATTTCTGCAAACATGATGATGCAATGCACATGATGACATGACAAGATGCGACATGCAAGAAAATGACATGGCAACGACATCGAATACTGGAAGACACCTGGCGCGTCGGTCTCGGGGCGTCACACTAGTGCACCAAAGTTGGTTAAAAAATCACATGTGTGTCCTCAGGTAAATTTCTAGGTCACATGACAGAAATGGGAATGAAATACAAACATATGGGCGTCGTTGCTCAGCTGGGAACATTGAGAAACTTGGTTTTTTAATTCATGTAAGTCCAAAACATGCATGAAAATCAGGAAACTTGCCTTGGTGTCATGAGATGGCACCAACATGCTATGGTGATTTTGCTGTTCGATTTGTGAAGGTGCACACATTAACAATCAACGAAGTCATTTTGGAACAAGTGTTGTCACGTTACAATCAGAAACACAAGTATTATTGAAACCGTGGGCGTTCTATTTACCATGTACGTGCCGCCACACGTCCCCTTTTTTTATTAGCTAGGAGGCGCCGTGCAGGGTAGCTATTTGAGTACGGGAGGCATGCGATCAGACCCCCTGCGCGTGTTTATCGGGAGGAGAGCCCTTTGACCTCCATCTGGCATCCACCTCTCTCCCAAGGTCTCCATTAATGGCGCCCGAGCCTCTATTTAATGGCATGGCTATGTCTCACTCGACTGAGATTTAAGAGAGAAAAAGGAAAATCTGAAAAGAAAATTTTGCACGGATCTTGATGTAAGATCCGACGGACCTATATAGCATCTACTGCGACTTATGGCAAGACTGATGAATATATAAGGATGACAACAATGGATAATAATTGTCTTACATAATTAAGAAGATAATTTAAAAAGCCACATGCGGCTACGCCCGAAATACACAAGGGCAAAAGAAGAAGGAAGACAACAATCTGGCTCGCTGATCTCTACATTCTTGATGCGTTGCTACAGGCCGCGGGAACTAGTCTCCGCAGTGAGCGACGATGAGCTCTGTCGTGTCCTCAAGATGTTGCTTGAGAGCATCCACGTATTCCTCCACCAGCCTTTGGTGCTCGATGCGGAGCATGTCATTCTCGTCCATAAGTTTCTTGACGATGATGTCAGTCCTCTTCAACAAGGCACTGGTCTCCCCCTGCTGCTCTGCACTTCAGACGATCTTCGTCCTCAGCAGGTCACGCTCGGCCCGGAGCCTCTCATTGCCCTCCCTTAGTTGTCAGATGACGCCGGTAGCCTGTTCAAACAAGGCTTTCATGTCGTCCTGCAACCTCGCCTAGCCGGAGATCTGATCCATCTGGTTATGGACGATTGCATGCATGCGCTTATAAGAGTCGTAGCCTGGCCGCGAGACATTTTACCTGGCTGCTGCGGCGCGGCGGGACAACTCTGCTGCTTCTGCGGCGCGGCCGGACCAGTCTGCTGCATTGACGACGCGGTGGTACCTCTGTGCTGCTTCGGCTGCGCGGCAGGACCTCTGTGTTGCTACTTCCATGCGGCGGGACATGTCGGCTGCTTTCGCGGCGAGGCGGGACATCTCTCCTGCTTCCGCTTCCATGCTCACCTCTCCCTGGTGGTAATCTCTCGACCCAGAACTCACGCTGGCCATGGCGGACGCAAGGGAAGGATGCTGAATGACTGTCGGATTTCGGGTTCCGTCAAACCCTTGAGGTTCGAACACTGGGGTGCGCGTGGAGATCTCTCCCCTACCGATCTACGTCCAATCTCCTCGCGTGATCTAAGCTGGAAACAACGAACAACACAAGGGACACGAGGTTTATACTGGTTCGGGCCACCGTTGTGGTGTAATACCCTACTCCAGTGTGTGGTGTGGTGGATTGCCTCAGGGGCTGATGATGAATAGTACAAGGGAAGGACAACCTCGCGAGAGGTGTTCTTGAGCTGGTGCGATGAACTGCTTGGGTGAGTTCAGTCGCCTCTCTCTCTGCTAGGGTTCTATGATTAGCTTTGCTTTCGCTATCCACTCCTGTTTAAAGGACAACTCTTTTAGGAGCAATTTTATGATAAATATACGGATAGCGAGTCTGGGCACGAGGCTACTTACTTGAGTATCCGGGCGATTGCGGCTTAGGCCCGCGTCCTCGGTCAAGTCTAGACACATTGCTTGTGATCCGAAGAACAATTTGTACATCTCTAGGGGTGTTGCGCCCATGAAATGCTGAAGAGCTCGTGGTCCCTCCGGATTGAACTCCCACAGGCGAAGGGGGCGACGTTTGCCGGGCAATGCTTGACGGATCAACATGACCTG
The DNA here is from genome assembly GCA_034509565.1 of Triticum monococcum. Classification (NCBI taxonomy): domain Eukaryota; kingdom Viridiplantae; phylum Streptophyta; class Magnoliopsida; order Poales; family Poaceae; genus Triticum; species Triticum monococcum. The sequence goes on from CM067845.1 coordinate 253,542,697, forward strand.
CGTCACCATGACCAGGTAATGTCTCTTTCTAAGAGATCTCGAATGCGGCCCTGCAACAAGGGCACGTCCTTGGATGGCCCCCAGTCCAGTCCTTTATTGACCCATGACAGTAGCTGTGGTGGGGGACCCGAGCGAAACGCAGGTGGCGCCACCCACTTGGAGCTCCTGGGAACGGTGATGTCGAACCACTCTCGTTGCCATAAGCTGGACTCCTCTTGAAAAGAGCCCTCGGGCCATGGAGCACCAGCATTCTTGCTTATAAAAGCACCTCCGCACTCCGCGTGCCGTCCCTCGATCATCTTCGGCTCTACTTTGAAGGTCTTGAGCCATAGTCCTAAGTGAGGAGTAATACGGAGGAAGGCTTGACACACGACGATGAATGAGGAAATATGGAGGATGGACTCTGGAGGTAAGTCGTGAAATTCCAGCCCATAATAAAACATGAGCCCCCTCACGAAGGGATCCGTCGGGAAGCCTAGCCCCCGAAGGAAGTGAGACATGAACACCACACTCTCACCAGGCTTGGGAGTGGGAATGACCCTCCCTTGAGCAGGCAGCCTATGCCAGATTTCGCCGGTCAAGAACCTGGCCTCTCTCAACTTCAGCACGTCCTCCTCCGTGACGGAGGAGGGCATCCATCGGCCTCGAAGGTCGGAACCGGACATTGTCGAAGGTCCGAAGTGCCTGAAATCTGGAGCCTTGGGTGTTGGAACTCGAGGCGAAGGGCAAACTCGTTTGAGATTGAAAGAAAGGGGTAAGGCCTTGGTCTCTCTATAAGAGGTTGAATACCAAGGGCCCTCCCCGTGACCGTTTGGGACTCGCCTTTGATCGAGAAAACATACCAACGGGTACGGTTGGGTTACCCATGCCCATATTGATGAGAATCCCGGAATAAGGGGACACGATCTCTGCTTTGACAAGACATGCCAAGGGAACCGCCTCGCTAAACGCGCTGAGGTGGGACAGTAAAACGATTCTGATAAAAACTTGGCCGTGGTGTGGTGTCACGCTACGGAATACGTCAGCAGATTAGATTTGTGTAAATATTATTCTCTCTATGGCAATATGTGGAAACTTATTTTGCAGAGCCGGACACTACCTTTGTGTTCAAATCTTCTATGAAGTACTTGGAGGAGGAACCCGCCTTGCAATGCCGAAGACAATCTGCGCGCCGGAATCGTCGTCATTGAAGCCTGGTTCAGGGGCTACTGAGGGAGTCCTGGATTAGGGGGTGTCCGGATAGCCGGACTATACCTTTCGCTGGACTCTTGGACTATGAAGATACAAGATTGAAGACTTCATCCCGTGTCCGGAAGGGACTTTCCTTGGCGTGGAAGGCATGCTTGGCGATACGGATATGTAGATCTCCTACCATTGTAACCGACTCTGTGTAACCCTAGCCCTCTCCCTTGTCTATATAAACTGGAGGGTTTTAGTCCGTAGGACAACAATCACAATAGCAATCATACCATAGGCTAGCTTCTAGGGTTTAGCCTCCTTGATCTCGTGGTAGATCTACTCTTGTACTACCCATATCATCAATATCAATCAAGCAGGACGTAGGGTTTTACCTCCATCAAGAGGGCCCGAACCTGGGTAAAATATCGTGTCCCCTGCCTCCTGTTACCATCCGCCTAGACGCACAGTTCAGGACTCCCTACCCGAGATCCGCCGGTTTTGATACTGACACTAGGCCTCTCCCCAAATAATGAGCGGGAAGGGCGCCAACAATTGGCCATTTTGAAGGGGAACATCTAGTACAAGTTATCCTGACCAAAGGTGGTCTTCGGCTGCCAAAAGCTCTGGTGATGATGCCGTCTTGGGCTCCACGGTGACCTCCATCCCGCCGCTCTGCTGGTCTTGGTCTCGTTGCACCGGAATGGTAACCTTTGCCCGATGCCTTGGCCTGTGCTTGCCCCCTTTGCACCAAAGGGGAAACAAGGACACTGTGCAGGCCGGCGCCCGCCTGGTCTCGATCGTCATGGCTTGCGTCACGGGCTCCTCACGAGGTACCCCTGCCTTGATCTCTCCGCCTCCTCGCGAGCCTGCCTGGTGAGGCTGCCTCTGAGGAAGCTTCCTGTCATCTGCCCCGCGAGGCTTGGCCCCTCGCGAGGGTCTTGAGCTTGAGCTGATGAAGATGGGCCGCGTTGGGCCCCCACTTGAGCCACGCCGCAGGCCGCAGGCAGGCAAGTCTGGGGACCCCCGTTCCCAGAACGCCGACAATGACTTGTTTGTTTTTGTGGATGAGGAGTTGAGGAGGAATGTGCAATCATCTTGGCATAGTAGTATTTATAATCGAGTACTAATGCGCTCCTAAGTGGGAAACCATTTAGGTTGTGATCGGTGTGAATAGGTTTGCAATTAAATATAGCGTGTTACTAATACCTCCTTTCCGGTTTATAGGGGTCAATTCAAAAATCTCACCAACCAAGGTAGATGATGACAAGACGCAAGCTCAAAATTTATTGACGGTTCTAGTTTCGAAGTGCAGCACTATTCCTAGATGGCGTAACGTGGGTATGTGTTCTCGACCGTGGTGTAGCATATGCCATGGTACTAGTTCTTTTTCTACTGTTGTGTAAGTGCAATAACTAGCACCGTCGGATACATATCTTATGGTTATTGGGGCATTCGACAGGAATAGCCTTGTGGCGAGCTATAGACTAGTCTTTTTTTTCAGGCGCATTAGACCTATCTCTCGGGACTTCTTGCATGCACCATCTGTAGCTCCCTAGGTCGATGCCACCCACATACACTTGTACTCTGAGTTTAGTACGTTATACAGGAAGAGAAGAGGTGCACACACACACTCCTCCTCTCTCACACACGCATCTGTAGCTACGAATTGTAGTGTTCTCAACCATCTGATTGGCTCTATCATATGTTTCACATTGCTCCTTGGCCTTGAGATTGAGAAGTTCAAAATGCGGAGGCTAAGCTAGAGGTGCGAGGTTTTGGTTAATGTGTGGGCCGCACACGGTACCAACATGACACGAGCTTCGTCTGCCTGGTGCGCAGTCGGGTGAGTTGTCCAAGTATAGACACAACCAGGGCCTCCTTGGTATCTGTGCCTCAACTTATGCATGGAGAAATTAGGATCAGAGGGAGTACATGGTTAGTAGTAGTACATTACTACTTTGATGTGTCGCGTCAACTCGCACAAGTATGCAACACTTCCTGAACAAACAAGCATATAAGTTGTTGCCGTTATACTTCTTACCCAAAGGATCTTTATATCCAACAGACACAAAATATCTGTTCGACTATTGGAAATTACTTTAACTACTGATCTGATGTCAAAGTAATTGCTGCATCGCCATCAAAACCCACCATCTCTTAAGCTAAAGTAGACCGAGGTAACCCCTATATTAGAATATTACTAAGATAAACAGAAGGCACTATAGAATCATTTAGGACATGGGCTTATCAATCTGAATGTTGAGGGACACCAGCTTAGCCCCGGCCAGCAGCTTGGGCGGAACTGTGAAGAAGGTCAGCTCCTGCATGGCGACGCCTCAGGATCCTTACTGCTTGTCACCTCCATTTCCACCTTGACAATGTCGGTTCTTGTCGGTGTCAAAACCGGCGTTCTCGGGTAGGGGTCCCGAACTGTGTGTCTAGGATCGATGGTAACAGGAGACGGGGGACATAGTGTTTACCCAGCTTCGGACCCTCTCTATGGAGGTAAAACCCTACGCCTTGCTTGATTGATATTGATGAATATGAGTGTTACAAGAGTGGATCTATCACGAGATCATAATGGCTAAACCCTAGAAGTCTAGCCTATGTGGGTATGGAAATGAGTATATGTGATTTCCTTTCCGGACTACCCCCTTCGGTTTATATAGACATCGAGGGGATCTAGGGTTTACATGGAGTCGGTTACATAAGAAGGAATCTTCGGTCGCCAAGCTTGGCTTCCACGCCAAGTAGAGTACAATCCGGACACGGTGCAGTCTTCGGCCTTCATGTCTTCATAGCCCATCAGTCTGGCCCATGGATAACTGGCCGGACGCCCGAGGACCCCTTAGTCCAGGACACCCTTAGTAGCCCCCGAACCAGTCTTCAATAACGAGGTGCTCGGCACACATATTGTCTTCGGCGTTGCAAGGCGGGTTCTGCCTTCGACAATCTCCAAGTATGCATTCGGCCATTGATCCAATGTCGCCTCCTTGGCTTCCGTGTGTTGAATAGTCTTTGTCCTCCACGTGTCGAGTGAATGTGGAAAGTTAGGGTATTTTTCCGAATAACACCCCCTTCATGCGAGGAAGAGCGCCTATTTAAAGAGATTGGACCCCAGATCCATTCAGCGCTACGCAGAAGAAATCCCCAGAGACTGCTTTAGGAGAAACCGGCTAATGCTCCCAGCTCCTCCGCTCGTCCCGGCCCAGAGAAAGGCGAGTGGGAGAGGTGTTCCGTGTCTCATAGCCGTTTGACAAAGTTGCAAACGCAGGGATTCCTTCCCCATGCAGATCTAGTCCCTGTTCGATCGGGGCTACCTTCCTTCAATGAGGGGACTCGGGCAAAGGACTTCCCCAATCTATCCATTGGGGAGCGAGTGTGTTTTGTCACCTACCTGCTAAGAGGTGTCGAATTTCCAAACCATCTGTTCCTCCGAGGGCTTTTGGAATATTACGGCCTCCAGCTGCACAACTTCACTTCGGCCTCTATTCTGCACATTGCGGGTTACGTCGCTTTATGTGAATTTTTCCTGGGCGTCGAGGCTCACTTCGAGTTGTGGAGGAAGCTGTTTTGTCTCGTCCCGCGCAATCACGAAGGGTCAATATTTGAAGTGGGCGGAGCCGAAGTGTGGCGCGTCGCCGATACTGGATATCCATCCAGCACACCAGGGAAGGCACCTGATGAATGGCCCTCCGAATGGTTTTATATAGAGGACGTTGCGCTTCCTGACCCAATTCAAAAGGATCTTCGTGAATTTGCTCATGTCCCACTGAAGAAACGCCACAGTTAGCGTCCCCGGAGTTCTGAAGAGGAAGACGGCACGGAGGTTTGTCAGCTGATGAGCAGGATAAGAGAGCTCACTCAGTCCAGACTCACAGTAATCAAGGTTATGGTGATTTCCATAGTGCGAGGGGTTCAACCGCTCCAATATAGAGGACTTCCCACGTGACACTATAATGGGGAGGACGACGCTTCTCGCTGCGGTCGGAAAGGTACAGATACCCCTGCCACTTTGGCTAAGATATTAGCCGAACTGTTCAAAGGGGAGGAAAAGGAATTTCTCCGCATCAAATCTAGAGACGGGTACTCTATGTATAACCCTCCCAGCTGGGTAAGGCCCGACCCCTCCGTTTTTTACTTCTTCCATCTCCAAATTGCTTTTGAAAAACTTCTAGCTTGTTTGCTTATGACAGCACTGGTGAAAGGTCACCGAGGGATTTTATAGTCCCGCCCCACAGCCAGAGGACCACAACCGGGAGCTAGATCCCGAGTTCGAAGAGGACACAGATATATTTGTGGTGCTTGTGGAGGGAGTGTTCTACCAGACCAACTACGACGGCACAGAAGTGGCCATTACCGCAGACTATCCAGGCCTTCTTCCCGCTTCTCTGGTAAATAATTAAGAAACCGCCTTCTCTAAAAGAGTGCTCTTACTCCATTTCACCCATCCCATCGTATCGTGCTTCACAGGGGAGACATTCGGCGGCTTCGAAGAGATCGGCTCCCGCGCCGGACAATCCTTCCAAGAGGAAAGAAAATGAAGACACGACCACGCCTTCATCGAAGAGGTATGAATTCGCCAACCTGCCCCTGAGCAGTCACATCCAACCGTGACCTTCCCGTTTTCCATTTGTCAGGAGGAAGGCGCGTCGGACTGTATCCGGGGGTCCGAGAGGCAGTACTTCCCACAGCCATGATTCAAATCCCGCCGTGAAGACGGGGGCTGATGTAGGGGCGAAGCTGGACTGTCCTCCAGCCGAGGATTCGAACGATGTATCGGTCACCAACTCGGAAGTGGAGAGTGCTATGAATCATCAGCACCGCCGGGCCATTTTACAAGATCCTGGCTTTTTGGAAGAGTCGTTTAACACCTTCAACGTAGCCGATGCGTACATCCGGGCTGCTCGAGATGGGATTAGTAGGGCCACAAAGCAACATCTGAAAGATGTGCAGGTAAATTCGCTTTGTCTGACTATGACAACCATATGCCAGTAGCCCCTGAGACTTAAAGGATTTGAATCAACTGATTTAAGGATCAATGTACAACCAGGTTCTTACGGAGAAGAATACCAGCCGGCTCAGGAACTAGAAAAGTGCCAGCGCCAGCTGCTTGCTGCTAACACCGAACTGGAGAAATACAAAGCATCTCCAGGTAATATTTTCCTCCATCGAAAATTTATAAGGCTACACCGATAGTGTGAATCTGGGTTCTAATTTTTGTGTTTGGTCGTTTAGACCAAGTACAAGAGCAGCTGGACGCCGCTAGAAGCGAAGAACACAGAGCCAAAAAGCTGCTAGCAGTGGGCGAGCGTGTATTGACAAAGGTCGTTGAAGAGAAAAGGAAACTCCAGGATTCGAACATCAACCTAGGCGAAGAACTGAAAGATGTGCGAGCGCAGCTAGACGACTCTGTGAAGGAGAACAAGAAGCTCCGAGGCGGCATATTCAATATGTGGCCGCTTTTATCTTACAACAGTTTGGAGGTAGCGGTAGCTGATATAGCTGTAATTGCAGGTTTGTTGGCAATCCGCCCCGAAGAGGAAGTGTCCGGATCACAAAATGATCTTCTACAGGAGCTGTCGCAGTTGCACGAGCAAGCTCGGCAGGCTATGCAGAGTGTAGCCAAGGCTTTATGGCCATCCTACTCCCCTCTGGGAAGCATGGAGAAGCTAGTAGAGCTGTTCAAGGGAGCGCGACATCGTATCCGGCTGTGGAAGATATCTGCCTGCTGAGAGGGTGCGCGAGAGGCCTGGGCCATGGTGAAGACGTGCTATACCAAGCTGGATCCTAATCAAATGGCTCGTGTCGGGCCGGTAGGGCCGAATGGGGAAGCAATTCCTGTTAGTATAGTATATGACCAAGTAGAGGTGGCCGCCAAATAGTCTCAACAAGATTGTAAGTTAGATTGCGTGTTGGAAGGTCTAGAGGAAGAGGTGTTCGAGTCCAAGTGACTGTGTAGTTTTCCTCATCTAGCTGAATTGTATATCATTTGTCATGGCAGACCTTTTCGCTTCAACCTCCAGACTCTAAGGTGCGGAGTGTTTCCGAATACCGTCGCGGCCGAATAGGTCGGGGTATGCTTGGTAAACTAGCGTAGGGGTCATAGTTGCTTGAATAGACAAGTTGTATCCGGCTAGCTATGTTATATTACATGGATATCATAAGAAACATCTTCCAAAGAGAATACTTCTGTTAAGGGTTCCTTTCCCTGGGTGTGCATGCATTTAATGTACATGTCGGGATTGTGATGCGAGCACCACAGTTCGTATAACTTCTGGGGGTGCACAATGGAGTGAGTTTAGAAAACATGTTTAAATCACCGACCGAATATTCCCTTAAGAACGCTAGCTTTCGGCTTCACCCAGTCTAAGGTACACATCCGGATGACACGGTAATAACAATCGCAGAGGTGCTCCCTTTATGCCCTAGCCGAACTAACGGGAACGTAGGGCATAAGCACAGGAGCCAGGCAACCCAGCTTGGCCAAAACTTAACTCATATCGATGCATATAGTGGCGAAGAAAAGGTACATATGGAAAAACTCATATGTGAGGAGCTTGATGCTCAAGGAATGACAAGAACTTCTATCTGAGAAGCCCCCAGGTACAAGTGGTGTACATGTTTAAAGATGTGCGGTCTAGCCGTACTTAAAGCTTTTAAAGCGAGAGAAAGAAAGTAATCGGAAAAGAGAGAGAAAATAATGGAAACTACAGGGGAGGAGAGACAAACAAGGAGTTTAGCGCTAGGCGTAGAATCTCCGGAGTCTGGCCACATTCCAGGGGTTCGGCTTGAGGCGATTGTCTGATGCATCGCAAAGAAGGTACGCTCCTCCGGTGAGAACTTCATCAATTATGAAGGGACCCTCCCATTTGGGCTTGAGTTTGTCCTTTTTATTCTTCGGGAGGCGTAGAACGAGTTCGCCAACGTTGTAAGTCTTCGCCCGTACTTCTCTGCTTTGATATCTTCGAGCCTGCTGTTGGTAAACTTCTGAACGAGCTTTTGCGACATCACATTCCTCCTCTAGGGCATCTAGGTTGTCCTGCCGATCACGCTCGGCTTCTCTCTCTTCGTACATACGCACTCTAGGTGAGTCGTGAATAATATCGCAGGGCAATACGGCCTCTGTACCATAAACCATGAAGAAATGTGTGTATCCGGTAGTACGGTTGGGCGTGGTCCGCAGCCCCCAGAGTACGGAGTCGAGCTCCTCAACCCAGTGTTTGTCTGATTCTTTCAAATACCGCACTAGTCTGGGCTTGATGCCACTCATAATAAGACCGTTGGCGCGTTCTACTTGACCGTTGGTTTGTGGGTGGTAGACAGAGGCGTAATCAAGTTTGATACCCAGAATAGTACACCAAGTTTTTACCGCGTCGACTGTGAAATTGGAGCCGTTGTCAGTGATGATGTTGTGTGGGACACCATAACGGTGCACAACATCGGATATGAAGTCTATTACCGGGCCGGACTCAGCCGTTTTGACTGGTTTAGCCTCTATCCACTTAGTGAATTTGTCCACCATAACCAGCAGATATTTTTTTTCTTATGGCTTCCCCTTTAAGGGGTCCAACCATGTCGAGTCCCCAAACCGCGAAAGGCCAAGTGATGGGGATTGTTTGTAGGGCAGTGGGAGGCATATGGCTTTGATTGGCAAAGAGTTGGCATCCGACGCAATGTTGGATAAGGTCCTGTGCATCCGCTCGGGCCGTCGGCCAATAAAACCCTGTATGGAAGGCCTTGCTAACAAGGGCCCGAGCTGCAGCGTGGTGACCGCCGAGTCCGGCATGAATTTCAGCCAAGAGCTGCCGCCCCTCTTCCTCGGATATACATCGTTGAAGGACTCTAGTGGCGCTTTTCTTGTAGAGTTCTCCATCATGAACCTTGTAGGCCTTTGAACGTCGGACAATGCAGCGGGCCTCATTCTGGTCCCCAGGAAGCTCCGTCCTATTAAGGTAGGCTAGGAAGGGTTCGGTCCATGGGGCAATGGCTGCCTTGATGAGATGCGCCGATGGTGTTATGTCGATGTTTCTGGGATCTGGGGTTATGTTTGGGTCCAGACTAGTGTTGTTGTTTTCCCCCCGCCACACCACGGATGGCTTGAAGAGCCTTTCCAGGAAGGTATTAGGTGGGACGGGGTCACGCTCAGCGCCAATACGAGCAAGAACATCGACCGCTTGATTACTTTCTCGAGCCACGTGATGGAAGTCGAGCCCCTCGAACCGGGCCGACATTTTTATGACTGCATTGCGATACGCTGCCATCTTCGGATCTTTAGCGTCAAAATCTCTATTTATTGGAGATATTGCAAGGTTTGAGTCCCCACGCACTTCTAGGCATTGTATCCCCATGGAGACAACCATCCAGAGACCATGCAATAAGGCCTCATATTCGGCTGCGTTATTGGAGTCTGTGTATAGTATTTGTAGAACATATTGGATGATGTCTCCGGTGGGGGACGTTAAAACAACACCCGCTCCTAACCCTGCCAGCATTTTGGAGCCGTCGAAGTGCATGACCCAATTGGAGTATGTGCCGCACTCTCTAGGGAGCTCGGCCTCTGTCCATTCGGCGATGAAGTCGGCCAAAACTTGGGATTTGATAGCTCGACGTGGTTTGTATGTGATGTCGAATGGCAAGAGTTCAATGACACCATGCATCGCGGTTGTTTATAATGTCGTTGAGTGGTACTTCGGAGGCCACCGTGATCGAACACTCCTGGAAGTAGTGACGGAGCTTTCGGGATGCCATGAAGACCGCGTATGCTATTTTTTGATAATGAGGGTACCGGGATTTGCATGGTGTAAGCACAGTAGACACGTAGTATACTGGCTTCTGAAGCGGGAATTTATGTCCATCATGTTCTCGTTCAACGACGAGTACGGCACTAACCACCTGATGTGTTGCCGATATGTATAATAACATCGGTTCGTCGGCGTTTGGTGCGGCCAGGATTGGATGGCTCGCAAGAAGGGTTTTTATTTCTTCCAGTCCGACTGTTGCCGCGTCCGTCCACTCGAAGTGGTCGGTTCATCGTAGAAGGCGATAGAGTGGCAATGCCTTTTCTCCTAATCTGGAGATAAAGCGGCTTAGAGCTGCCACGCAACCTGCAAGTTTTTGAACTTGTTAATGGTCTGTTGGCTTAGCCAATTGTGACAAAGCTCGGATTTTGGCTGGGTTTGCTTCAATTCCCCTATTGGAGATGATGAAGCCTAGCAGTTTTCCAGTGGGGACACCAAAGACACACTTTTCCGGGTTGATCTTGATGTCATATGCCCTGAGGTTGTCGAAGGTAAGACGCAAGTCATCTATTAGTGTTTCCATGTGCCTGGTTTTGATGACGATGTCATCAACATAAGCTTCTACTGTTTTGCCAATCTGTTTCTCTAGGCATGTTTGAATCATGCGTTGATATGTGGCGCCAGCGTTCTTGAGCCCAAAGGGCATGGTATTGAAGCGGAATGGCCCGTATGGGGTAATGACTATTGTCGCAGCTTGATCGGATTCTTTCATTTTGATTTGATGGTATCCGGAGTATGCATCAAGGAAACACAGTGAGTCGTGTCCTGCGGTGGCGTCAATGATTTGATCAATGCGGGGGAGGGGGAAGGGATCCTTAGGGCAGGCTTTGTTGAGGTCTTTGAAATCGACGCACAGACGCCAGGATTTGTCCTTCTTTGGTACCATCACCAGGTTTGCCAGCCAGTCCGGATGTTTGTTTTATCTAATGAATCCAGCCTCGATGAGTTTGGCCAGCTCCTCCCCCATGGCTTGTCGCTTGGGTTTGGAAAAGCGCCGCAGTGTTTGCTTAACCGGTTTAAACCCCTTTAATATATTGAGGCTATGTTCGGCCAACTTGCGTGGGATCCCTGGCATGTCCGAAGGGTGCCAGGCAAATATGTCCCAGTTTTCGCGCAGGAATCCTCGTAGTGCGGCATCAACTATTGGGTTCAGTTGAGCTCCGATGGATGATGTCTTCTTGGGGTCTGTTGGGTGGACCTGGAATTTGACTATTTCCTCTGCTGGTTTGAAAGAGGTGGATTTGGGGCGTTTGTCGAGGATCACGTCATCCCTGTCCACTGTGGAGCGTAGTGTGGTTAATTCTTCGATCGCGAGGGCTTCGGATAGCGCCTCTAGGGCTAAGGATGTGGTTTTGTTTTTAGCGCGGAGCGCTATGTCCGGATCACTGTCGAGAGTGATTATACCGTTTGGTCCGGTCATTTTGAGCTTCATATATCCGTAGTGAGGTATAGCTTGGAAGCGTGTAAAAGCATCCCGCCCCAATAGGGTATGATATCCGCTGCTGAAAGGGGCCACCGGGAAGGGTATTTCTTCGGACCGATAGTTCTCCGGTGATCCGAATACCACGTCAAGTGTGATTTTGCCCGCGCACCGCGCCTCCCGACTAGGAATAATTCCCCGGAAGGTTGTGTTACTTTGTTTGATGCGACTCCTGTCTATTTCCATTTTATGGTGTGTGTCCTCATAAATGAGATTTAATCCGCTACCGCCGTCCATGAGGACCTTGGTGAGTCGGAACCCATCCACGATGGGGCCGAGGACTAACGCGGCTGGTGCTCATGTTGTTCTGTACTTTGGTTCGTCACCGGCGCTGAATGTTATAGCCGTGTCGTTCCATGGGTTTATTACAGCAATTTGGCAGACTTCATTCAGCTCGCGAAGTGCCCTTTTGCGCTTGTTATTTGAAGTGAATGTCTCGAAGACTGTCAATACTCTTAGGCCGCCTTCTTCTGGGGGGTGTTGTTCGGGGGCGTCCTAGATAAGGATGTCCTCCCCGCTCTTGGCTACCTGTCGTAGTATCCAACATGCTCTAAGGCTGTGGGTTGCCACGATATCTGTTGTTGTATGTATTTTGCATGGGCCATCGAGCCACCCTTCCAGAACAGTGCCTTTCCGTGTAGTGGCTTTGTGTTTTTTGACTGTTGGATTGGGCGTGCCATGAGGGTACGCCCTTTTCTCCTGTAGGGGAAGTTGGGTTGGGACTGGTGGTTCCCAGCGAGCTACCCGAGTTTCCCAGGCGCTTTCCATCGCGTAGTATTTTTGTACGATGGTTGCTAAGTCAGCAAATTTTAGTATGCGGCGGCGATTGATGGCGTTGAGGATTCCTTTGTCCGCACAGTTTTTGCAGAACGCTGATATTGTGTCCTCGTCACGGCAATCCTTTACCTTGTCCTTGACAGGAATCTGGCCCAAAAGTGGTGGACCTTCTCCTGAGATTGTTGTTTTATGCTCATGAGAGCCTCTATATCCGGGTGGGTGGGTGGAATTAAATCCGAACCCCGACCTAACCGGTTGTCAAGAGTCCGACGACCTTCCAGACTAGACAGTCCGGGTTCCGGAATATCTTTTGATTGTTTGGAACCGTCGTCCGATGCTATGTTCGGAGGGCTAGTTGCGTCCTTTCGTGGGTGAGTATCCGGCTCTTCATGAACGGCGACCCGAACATAGTCCGTCTTCAATATAGAAGAAGACTTGCCGTCCTGCTCCAGGAGTGCCACGATCTGGTGGGTGACCGGTGGGATTTTGGTTTCTCGCTGATCGGTTTTAGGCCCGATCTGATCGTAATCTGTGGCGATTCCCAAAGTAGTGATGCGATCTAGGAGCTCGTTTAAGGAAGAAAACTCAACCAGATCCATCTGCTTGGAGTGCTCAGAGTTGATGCAAAGGGGATTTTCGATGGCCGAGAGGTCATCGTCGGCCCTGCAGCCAAACGGGCGATCATAGTAAAGTCGCCCAGCCGAAGAGTTTGGCCCGAGGCCAAAACTACCCCTACGGTAATATTGTCTTTAATGACAAGGCGAGCCATCGAGCCTTTCATCGACGACACAGTGGAACTCTCAATGAAAGCACTAATGTCGGTGTCAAAACCGGCGGATCTTGGGTAGGAGGTCCTGAACTGTGCGTCTAGGATCGATGGTAATAGGAGACGAGGGACACAGTGTTTACCCAGGTTCGGGCCCTCTCTATGGAGGTAAAACCCTACGTCCTGCTTGATTGATATTGATGAATATGAGTGTTACAAGAGCGGATCCACCACGAGATCGTAATGGCTAAACCCTAGAAGTCTAGCCTATGTGGGTATGGTAATGAGTATATGTGATGTCCTTTCTGGACTACCCCTTCGGTTTATATAGACACCAAGGGGATCTAGGGTTCACATGGAGTCGGTTACATAAGAAGGAATCTTCGGTCGCCAAGCTTGTCTTCCACGCCAAGTAGAGTCCAATCCAAACACGGTGCAGTCTTCGGCCTTCATGTCTTCACAGCCCATCAGTCCGGCCCATGGATAACAGGCCGGACGCCTGAGGACCCCTTAGTCCAGGACTCCATCAGTCCTGCCTTTGGGCTCCCCCGGCTGGCCGTTCGCCCATAGCTTGGCCACATAGTGCGGCAGTGGGGACGCCCCCACTCTAATGCAAACGACCGACACGGCGATAGGCGCGCCGATGTCGAGCATGCCGCCGACCAAGAAAAATTCGCGGTCGTCCTCCTCCGCGAATAGCAAGAGCCGTGGCTCCGATAGTGGCACTTGCACTATTCTCTCCATGATGGGTGTTTTGCTTGTCGGCGGGCACTTGGCTTGGAGACATAGGACGCAGTACAAACTCTTTCCCTTTCATTTTGAAGCTATAGTGATTGGTACGCCCATTGTGAATGAGACCTCGGTCAAATTGCCATGGCCGCCCAAGAAGGAGGTGGCAAACGGTCATCGGAAGGACATCACACTCCGAAGTGTATTCATAGGCGCCGATCTTGAAAGAGACTTGTACTCGATGCTCGACTTGTATGGTGCCGGTGTCACTTAGCCATTGAACCTTGTAGGGGTGAGGGTGCTTCATCTTGACCAATTGAAGTTTGGAGCATAGTTCTTCACTTGCTAAGTTGTGGCAACTACCTCCATCGATGATGACCTTAATGGACCGTCCGTTGAAGCCGACATTTGTGTGGAAGATATGGCATCTTTAATCTTCGTCTTGTTGATGTTGAAGAGTCAAGACCTTGGAGACAACAAGAGCGGGACTTGAATCTTCATCACAAAAGACTTGATCATCTTCGTCTTCGTTGTTCACTTCTCGGTGCACGGCCACTTGCTCAAGGGCTTCCATTTCTCCTTCACTCATGGAGTCGTAGGTTCCGTCGTTGTTGAGGATCATGGTGCGCTTGTTTGTGCACTCAAAGGATTTGTGGCCTCGGCCTCCGCATGTGAAACATTTGATGGAACTTGTCTTGATGGTCTCATCGGTTGGGGTAGATGATGATGAAGCTTTCGGCTTGAAGTTGCTTGTAGTAGGAGGACGACTTGCACTTGTCGAAGTCTTCTTCCTTGACTTGTTGCCGGTACTTGGTGATGCTCTAGTTGAGGTAGGAGTTGCCGAAGTCGCGGGAGCTTGATAAGAGGAGCCGTAGGTCTTGGACGAGAACTTGGCATACTTGAAATCATCTTGCACTTGGCGTTCCGCTTTGGTGGCTTGGTGCACTAGCTCGACGAGGTTTGAGTATGGTTGGAAGTCGGCGATCTTCTTGATGGGATGGTTGAGGCCATTCAAGAAGCGTGCCATTGTTTGTTCATCGTCTTCCGTGACATTGGCTCTTATCATTGCAATCTCCATCTCCTTGTAGTATTCTTCAACGCTCTTCGTTCCTTGCTTGAGTTGTTGGAGTTTCTTGAAGAGGTCGCGGTTGTAGTAGGTAGGAAAGAAGCGTGCTCTCATGACATCTTTCATTTGCGCCCAAGTAGTGATGGGTGGATCACCTCTTGCCTCTCGGCGCTCAGTGACTTGTTCCCACCAAATAAGGACATAGTCTTGGAACTCAAGGGATGCCATCTCGATCTTCTTCTCTTCTTCATAATTGTGCAAACGGAAGATCTTGTCAACTTTCAATGCCCATGAAAGGTACTCTTCGGGATCGTTGCTTCCGTTGAACTTGGGCATGGTGAACTTGAGCTTGCTGTAGCGTTTCTCTTCATTGTATTGGGGTCGTGGATGATGATGCCCGTGTTGTAGATGATTGTTCAACTCGTGGTGCTCTTGACACGGAAGGTTGTCAACCTCATGTTGCTCTTGTCGTGGAGGATTTCCATTGTCTTCATGCTCTTGATGAACTTGATGGGGTTGGCGAGCTTGTGGGGGAGCTTCGCGAGCTCGAGGAGGAACTGGACGATGCAAGCGAGCTTGAAATCTTTGTTCCTGAATTTCTTCAAGAAGTGCTTCATCTTGTTCACGGGCTTGACAGCTTCGGTCGGCAACGGCTTGACTCGAATCGTGTAGAGCTTGTTGTGCCGCAAGTGCTTTAGCGTCACGAAGTTGTTGTTCTTGACGTTGTGTCTCGGCATCTTGTGCAAGTTGGTGGAGACGCACACGTTCTTCCTCTTCATGTTGGCGTTGTTGTTGCCGTTCTCGTGCTAGCGCAAAGGCCTCTTGAGTTTGATGTTGTCGGCGCTCTTGAGAGTCGGTGTCTCAAAGTGGATTGAGGCTTGCTTGACGGTCGGTGCGTGCGGCTCGACGAGGAGTGTTCGATGTCGGTGTACTTGAGCCGGAGAGGGTGAAGTCGGAGTGGCGGCTTGAATGGCTCCTTCTTGAAGTGGAAGACGAGTGGTTGAGCAACAAAGCACGAATTTCGTCCATCCTTGCGTCATTCTCTTGCTTGTGATCGTCGAGCTTGTGGTCGAAGTAGTCCCTTGTACGTTGCTCGGAAGGTCGCAAGTCGGCGGCAAGGTTGTCGATGCGGTCACTCATAGCTTGTTGCTCTTGATGCAAAGCACGTTGTGCACCAAAGAGGTGACTCTTGGTGATGAAGGAGTTCATGTCATCGTCGTGCTCCATGAAGAGTGGGTTGGTAGAAGTACTTGGCCTATCCATCATGAGCAAGTGGTGGTGAGTAGGACAAATGAGAGAACAAAACCAAAGTTACCTTTTCTGAAGATTGTGGATGTAACAAGTACGATCTCACGATGCTATAATAGGGGAATAGGTACCGGGAATTGTTTCTCACACCTACAAGTAAAAGGCTTATGGAGGAGCTCGGTTAGGATTGTGGCAAAAATTTCAAGCAAATGTTAGTCAAGATATCGATAAGGTTGAGAAGATTCACAAAAATGCAAGTAAAAACAAATAGATCAAACCCAAGGATATCACTAGGAACACACACACGGAAGATAGATGGGATCCGCACAACCAAGGGGTGAGCTCAAAATGTGCAACCATGGAAAATGCTCTTGTTGTGCGAATACTAGAGAGACACTAGCTCGATTGCTCAAATGGGCTAGATACGCATGTGCACCAACCTATAAGAGAAACGTGCCGTCTTCAATCCCAACTATGCTACGTATGAGGTATCGAAGATGATATGCAAAAATGACTCGATGCTATTGCTTACAAGCTCTTTGTTGCTCCTCTTTTGCTTAAAAGGTTTTCTTGTTTTTCTTTTTTTTTCTTTTTTTGAAGCTAGAGCCAAGTATGATATGAGACAAGTATGTAGGATATGCACGGGAGAGACTTATGGCACTAAGATGGTAACAAGATCACTATGGTGCACAAAAGAGTGGCCCGACAATTCTCAACTTGCTAGTCTCGATGGGTAAGCGACACGAAATGGCTCGGGTTATCAATGCAAAAGCAAGGGTGAGATGTCGTCGAGGTTACCGTCCGATCGTACGGTAAGAATGAAGTTGGTGAAGCCGGTGTGGTGTCCGAGTTGATGATCGAGTGGCGGCGATAATGATGTCCAAATGCGCCTAAGTAGCTTAAACACCTTAGGACACAAGAGAGACCGCGGTTCGAAACTCAAACAACCACGAGAAATAGTGCGGAAGAACACGAGTGTTGGTATGGATGCAAAATGGTGCAAAACAAAGATGGCCAAAAGTTTTGGATGGTCCGTGCGCACGGGGTAAGTGAGGCCTGTGTGCACGGGGTCTCGAGGGCCCGCGTGCACGGGGTGTGCTGGGAGCGGAAGAACAGCTCCGGATCCGAGGGGATTTTCCGAGATAAGTACAATTTCGAGGGTTTGGAAGGTGGGGAAGCAGGAAGATGGGTAGATCCACTTGCGAAACTCCAAATTCGTGGATCAAAACAACCAAATCTCACAAGATCCAACAAATGGCAAGAAATTTTTTTGGGGCTATTTTTGTGGGGATTTTCGAATTTGGACGAAAACAACAAAATCAAGCTAGCAAATGGGGGGATGGGACTCCAGGATGTGAATCAACCTGGCTCTGATACCAAAATGATATAGGATGAAATCCTAGAGGGGGATCTTTTCACACTTGGAGGGGGAAAAGGGCAAACTCACAAGAACACAAAGAGGAAATCACTCAAACAATTCCCCAATCACACATCCACTATAGTAGCAAAATAAGATCCACAAGTCACAAGCACAATCAAAGGAAAGATACAATGGCAAAGTTCTTCCCACTCCTAGGAGATGAGGTCTTGAAGATAGTCTTCTCCTATAGGAGGTCTTGAAATCCACTAGGATTCTTCCCAAAGGGGTCTTGATTCCACAAATGGGAAGGTAGAAGGAGCAAAGCTCACAAATATCTCATCTCATACTTTGTTAACCCTAAACATAGCCCTAGGTACGGTTTATATAGTCTTGGGGTCAAAAGAGATGAAGAGGGGCTTGGTTTGGGGATCTCAGTCGTCCATCCTGGGTGGCCCATGCGCACGGGGTAAGTTGGGCCCGTGCGCACGGGGGTCCCGTGGGCACGGTACAGGCCCGTGGACATGGGGTGCTCCAGTGCCAACTTCCTGGATAGCCCGTGGGCACGGGGTCTCGGGGGCCCGTGCGCACGGGGTCACCTGGGACTTCCAGTTTTGCTAGTGTTGCACTCTGTCTTGGCCCGCGTGGCCTTGGGGTGGTTCCTCTTCTCCTTGGGGTGCTCCTGAGCCTCTTGGTGGTGTTCCTCTTCGTACCTAATGAGATATAGCATATCTTGGTGAGGTAGTAACAATGTTCCATTCGTATCCATATGCAAGCTAAGTAGGAAAGAGCTCACCTTGGTTTCCAAAGCACGTGTTCTCGCTCTTCTCATAGGTCCACGTGGGGCTTGATGTGTCGGTGTAGAGTCCATGGGGATGATGGAAGGATGCTCCGCATCAGGGCATCTTGAGCTTGAGATAAGCATAGTATGGCACTGCGTTAAATCTAGCAAACGCGGTTCGTCCGAGCAGTGTGTGGTAGCCACTGCGGAAGGGGGCGATATCAAAGATTAACTCTTCGCTTCGGAAGTTGTCCGGAGAACCGAAGACTACCTCTAGCGTGATTGAGCCGTACAGCGGGCCTCTACACCTGGTATGACTCCTTTCAAGGTAGTCTTCGTTGGTTTGATTCACGAGGGATTAATGCCCATCTTCCATACTGTATCCTGATACAGCAGGTTGAGGCTGCTTCTGCCATCCATCAGGACTCGTGTTAGGTGGAATCCGTTGATGATTGGGTCCAGCACTAGTGTGGCCGAACCGCCATGGCGGATACTAGTCGGATGATCTCGTCGACCGAAGGTGATCGGAAATGATGACCACGGATTGAACTTTTGGGCGACTGGCTCTACCGCGTAGACGTCCCTGAGTGCTCGTTTGCGCTCCTTTCTGGGAATGTGCGTGGCGTATATCATGTTCACTGTTTTGACTTGGGGGGAGGGGGAATTTCTTCTATCCCCGGGTGTTCAGCTGGTAGGGCTCTTCATCCTCGTCCTCGTTGTGTGACCCCTTTTCTTTGTTTTCGCCATTTCACTTGCTAGCCTGCTTAAAGACCCAACAATCCCTGTTTGTATGATTGGCTCGTTTATCCAGGGTGCCGTGAATTTGGCACGGGCGGTCGAGTATGCGGTCTAGGCTGGAAGGTCCTTTGTTGTTTCTTTTGTAGGGTTTCTTCCATTGGCCGGACTTGGAGCCACTGAATCCGGTGTTGACTGTGGTGTCTTCGGTGTTGTCTCCATTGCTTCTACGTTTGTGTCTATTGTGCCGAAGCTTGCCGGTGCTGTTCTTGGCCTCTATAGGGCCCACCTCGCTGGCTGTGTTTTTGCTACGAGCCAGCCAGCCGTCCTCGCCTGCACAAAAGCGGGTCATGAGTGTCGTAAGGTCTGCCATTGACTTTGAATTTTCTTGTCCGAGGTGGCGTGCTAGCCATTCGTCCTGGATGCTGTGTTTGAAGGCTGCTAGGGCCTCGACGTCCGGACAGTCGACGATCTGGTTCTTTTTGGTCAGGAACCTAGTCCAGAATTTTCTGGCCGATTCTCCGGGTTGTTGAACTATGTGGCTTAGGTCATCGGCATCTGGTGGCCAGACATAAGTTCCTTGGAAGTTGTCGAGGAAAGCGTCTTCCAAGTTCTCCCATCTGCCGATTGAGTTCTCAGGCAGGCTATTTAACCAGTGTCGAGCTGGTCCTTTCAGTTTTGATGGGAGGTCTTTGATGGCGTGGAGGTCGTCTCCTTGGGCCATGTGGATGTGAAGAATGAAATCCTCAATCCATACTGCGGGATCGGTTGTGTCGTCGTATGATTCGATATTGACGGGCTTGAACCCCTCGGGGAATTCATGATCCAGTACTTCATCTGTGAAGAAGAGCGGGTGTGCGGGGCCTCTATATCGGGCCGCATCACGGTGGAGCTCTGAAGGAGTCCGTCTGCGGCATTCGGCTCGAGCGTGGTTAGGTTTGTCATGTTCGAATACGTAGCCGTCGTCGCGCCTCGAGGCACGTCCTCGTTATCTGTAGATCGATCTTGTGTGTCATGTTCTACTATCCAGGGTCTGTCGGAGGTCGTACGTATGGCCGTGGACTCTTCCATCCCTATTTTGATGGGGTGGTGGGGCGGTCTGCTGTTCGGCCTGAGTTGCCGCTTTATCTCGACCGCGGGTTGGTCGTTCCGCCGCCCTATCCCAACCACGTGGTGGTCGACCCGCATTGCCCGAGGGAGATATATGCTCTAGCGCCTCCTCATCGAATTGAGGTAGCAGTATGCATTTCGGGTAGCTCTTGGCTGGGCGGTTGAGGCTGTATTCCTCGGCTGTCAAGAGGTCAGTCCATCTGTCGACGAGCAGGTCTTGTTCAGCTTGAAGCTGCTGTTGTTTCTTTTTCAGGATCCTGCTCGAGAGGATCCTCAGAAACGATGAAGTCTTTGTTGCCGAGGCTTGTCTCCTCCTCGGAGGGTGGACGGTAACTTTCATCCTCCGGGTCATCTTCTATGGCCTGTTCGTCAGTGTTGTCTTGCCGGCTGTCGTGTTCCTGTTCGGATGTAGCCCCGGCAGGGTCTTCATTGTTTTCGGTGTCGCCCGGAGTACTATTTTCTCCGGTGCCGGTGTTGCCGTCCTTTGAGCGACGGGGCTTATGGCGGCATTTGGGCCGCCGGCGCTTGGACTGTGTCTCAGAGGTTTTGTTCGCATCCGGCTCTTCTTTGTCGTCGCCAGATCCTTTAGGTGTATCAACCATGTACACGTCGTACGAAGAGGTAGCCATACAACATCCAGTGAATGGCGGGTCTTGGCCTTGCTCCTTGTTGGGGTCGTCGTCCATACCGTCGATGTCTTCGGAGCCATAGTCAAGCACGTCGGTTATGTCATTGATGGTGGCTATGAAGTGGGCGGCGGGTGGGAAGCGAAATTCCTCATCATCCATCTCTAGCTCGAACCGGACATAGTTCGGCTGTGAGTCGTTTTCCAAGGACAAATTCTTTAAAGATTTTAGCACGTCACCCAAAGGTGACTGTTGGAACACGTCAGCGACGCTGAACTCGAGGATCGATAACCGATCTAGCTCGGTGTCCGTGGGTGTACATAGTTCGGAACTTGTAGCCGGAGACGAGTCCGAAGTTCCGTTAAAGCGAATATCATAGGGTGTTGAGTCCACGGGCGCCACCAACGCCGCGGACTCTGAGGCCTCGGATGGCTCGGTCTGCTTTGGCTCTAAGGTCGTTGCAGCTGCAGGAACCATCTCCTGGGTGTGATCCGATGACAGATTTAAGTCATGTTCATCGGGATGAGGGGAGCGATCGCCGTGGGCTCCAGTCCCTCGAAGATCAGGTCTCCACGGATATACGTGGCGTGGTTCAAGCTTCCGAACCCGACCTGATGGCCAAGGGCGTAGCCGTCGATCTGCTCCAGATGGCCAAGCGAGGTGGCCCGCAGTACAAAGCCGCCAAATACGAGGATTTGTCCGGGGAGGAAGGTTCCTCCTCGGACAGCGTCACTATTGACGATTGAACGGGCCATCAAACCTTTTGTTGACGACACAGTGGAACTCTCAATGAAAGCACCAATGTCGGTGTAAAACCGACGGATCTCGGTTAGGGGGTCCCGAACTGTGCGTCTAGGATCGATGGTAACAGGAGACGGGGGCACGATGTTTACCCAGGTTCGGGCCCTCTCTATGGAGGTAATACACTACTTCCTGCTTGATTGATTTTGATGAATATGAGTATTACAAGAGTTGATCAACCACGAGATCATAATGACTAAACCCTAGAAGTCTAGCCTATGGTAATGAGTATATGTGGTGTCCTTTCCGGACTACCCCTTCAGTTTACATAGACACCGAGAGGATCTAGGGTTTACATGGAGTCGGTTACATAAGAAGGAATCTTCGGTCGCCAATCTTGCCTTCCACACCAAGTAGAGTCCAATTCGGACACGGTGCAGTCTTCGGCCTTCATGTCTTCACAGCCCATCAGTCCGGCCCATGGATAATAGGCCGGATGCCCGATGACCCCTTAGTCCAGGACCCCCTCAGATGTTAATCCAACAGCCGTGCTCCTTCTTCAACCTTTGTTCTTACTCCTGTCTCCCATGGGCGGCACCGCGATAGTGCTGCCACGCACCCGAACCAGTCGAGTTTCCCACTCCTCTCCATCTGCGACTCAACTGCCGTGTCTTCCCCATCTTTGGGTCGTTCCAGTCTGGGGCCTCGACGTCGTCCACCGGCCTTGGTGCGCTCGGCATGGCGTGGTCAACGTGGTCAACAAACAAGAGTCATCGGAAGATTACTATACGTGAGAGGCTGATAATGGGGAGGCACCACGCCCATGGACACATGCATGCAACTGCATCCTTTTTACCTTGAAAAATAATGTTTTCTCCCCTGACTCTAGGACCGGCCAGCTACATCTTTGCAAGCAAGGAAGTGCGTCCTTATTACGGGCAAAAAATACCCCCCCTGACAGCTGGGACCAAGCAGCTATATCTTCGCATGCAAGGAAGTGCGTCCTTATCCTCCCTAACCGTTGGGACCCACCTCGCCAGAGCGTACGTAGCGTAGTCATTCTGGTCGCGAACGTGTACGTACATACTGGTCGATCGGTCTATTCGCAAGCCGCAACAATGAATCGTGGCCGTGTAAGGAAGGGCATGTGTCGTAGTAGAGGCACACACGTAGCATGTACATGTACGTACAACAGCCAAGGTGCAAGAAACTAAATACGGCCACGTACATACATACGGGCGGGGTCTCGAACACCTACTCGCGCATACGTACGGCCAGGGCTCGTGTACATGGCTGGTTCAAAACGAAGAAACTGCGTCGTCGTCGTGTTCATGGGGAGGCAACGGAATGCGTCGTGTTCATCGGGAGGCAACGAAATACGTGGTGTTCATCGGGAGCCAACCGGCTTGGACGCGGTCGATCAAAACGAGGCCTGGCGTACCACATAACAGAGGAAACGACCTTGTGTTCGACCGGCCACGGTCGAAACGGGATCCTGTTCATCGGGAGGGGCCTGGCGTACCGAAAAACGGAGGAAACGAACTTCTCTTTGGACCTCCTACGGTCGAAACGGGTCCTGTTGATCGGGAGGGGTGTGGCGTACTGCAAAACGGAGGAAACGGACTTGTGTTGGAGCGCTACGATCGAAACGGGGATCTTGTTCATTGGGAGGGGTGTGGCGTACCGCAAAACGGGACTCCATGGGATACTGTTCATCTCCACCGTCGACTGCCTCCATGGGATACTATTCATCCACCGTCGACCTCCTCCAGCCTCCACCTGTGATTGTTCATCCACGGGCTCCTGTTCATCCAGCCTCCACCGCTCCTCCACCGGCTACTGTTCAACCAGGCCTCTCCACATGTCCTGTTCAACTACCCCTCCACGGGCTACTATTCATCCAGCCCTCCACCGGCTAATGTTCAACCAGCCCTCCACGGGGTCCTGTTCATCCAGCCCTCCACGGGGTCCTGTTCATCCACCTCCCAACCGGCACGATCGATCGGGGTCCTGTTCATCCAGCGGCAACAGCCTCTACTACCACGGGGTCCTGTTCATCCACCCCATCGGTAACTGTTCATCGAACCCCCCCCCCAACAACGCTCAATGCTCATCAAGAGGCAGCAAGTTCGATTGGCTTCAGTTAGCAACAGTAGCGAAGGAATTGCTCGATCGGGTTCAGTTAACAACCATCGATCGATCGCTCGGGTTCAGTAATGCGTAGCCTGCAGTGCAATCGCTCGGGTTCAGTTAGAGCCCAATGCCTCACTCGAGTTTAGTTAGAGCGCAATGCCTCGCACACAAGCGCGTATGTACGAGAGAAACGCACATCGCTCGGCCCTGGACCACCCACCGTAAACGGGACCCCCCCCCCCCGATATTTTCCTCGCCCTCGCTTCTACCATGGTTTTTTCCGTCATGGACGGCCCAAAGAATGTCATGCATCTGTGTCTCCGGCCCACCCAGGAAGAAAAGCCCATTTTTCTGTTATGATTTATTGTCATAGAAGTAGGAGCCCACCACATCTATGATGATACCGGGTTTTGTCACAATTATCATCATAGAAGTGTCATAAGCATGACAGAAAACAAATTCGACATGACACACATGTATCGTTGCTATTAAGCAAAACAAGATGGTGTTTATCCATACATGAGTTTATCTTATCTACATCATGTCATCTTGCTTAAGGCATTACTCCGTTCTTTCATGAACTTAATACACTAGATGCATGTTAGATAGCGATCGATGTGTGGAGTAATAGTAGTAGATGTAGAATCGGTTCAGTCTACTATCTTGGACGTAATGCCTATATACATGATCATTGCCTTGGATATCGTCATAATTATTTTCTGTTCTGTCAATTGCCCAACAGTAATTTTTTTACCCACCGTATGTTATTTTCTCGAGAGAAGCCTCTAGTGAAAACTATGGCCTCCGGGTCTATTTCTATCATATATTAAAGCCAAAAATACCTTGCTGCAATTTTATTTTATTTATTTTATTTTGCCTTTTCTTAGATCTATCTATCAAACACTATATCTTTTAATCTTGCTCATCCCATTGAGGGATTGACAACCCCTCTAGACGTTGGGTTGCAAGTATTTGTTGTTTGTGTGCAGGTGTTGTTCACATAGTGTTGCTTGGTTCTCCTACTGGATTGATAACCTTGGTTTCATAACTGAGGGAAATATTTATCTCTATTGTACTGCATCATCCCCTCCTCTTCAGGGAAATCCCAACGCAGCGCACATGTAGCACTCCCCTGTGATGCGGAGCATCCCAAGGTCATCCCCATGGACCTACCATCGCCTCACCAAGTGCCTAGCGGACCCATGACACGAGCACGTGCAAGAGATCTTGAAACCGAGGTGACATCTCTCCTCTCACATTTCCACTTTGATGCACATGAGACATGGCTACTACCTCATACGGACACTTTGTGCATACTCAGGTATCATGGAGAAGCTAAGGAGCAAGGAGAAGAAGAAGAGGAAGATGGACGTGAAGACGGAGAAGAAGTGATGAAGAAACTACAGGCTCCGGACGTCTGCTCGCCACCGGACATCCGACGATCTCCAGGCTCCGGACGTCCGGCCCTCTCTAGACGACCGACGCCACCGCACCCGAGCCAAATCTATGGATCTCTGGAATCCAACGCACGACCGACGCCCAGACGTCCGACCCCGACCGAACGTCTGACCGAAGACCACCCGAGCTGAATCTATGGACGTCCGACAGGCACCGGTCGTCCGGACCCTCGCGAGCCTCCGGACGACCGGTGACTTCCGGACGTTCGATGCCTGTTCTTGTTTCGTGTTGGGCCGCAACCCATGTACCCCTTCGCCCCCCTCTTTTGCACTAAGACTATATATAGACCTCCTGTTCCTTCTAGCTAGGGTTAGCATTGGTTTAGCTCATATTATAGATAGAGCATTGCTCATCCACATCGGATCTACTCCACGAGAGGGACCGCGGCCCCTCTACGGAGAAGATCCACGTTGGATTCAGGACCTTCTCACGGAGAAGAACATCAAGACCTCCTCACGAAGAACACCGGTTACCTCTTGTATCATCCGTTGTTGACTTTGGATCTTGTATCTTCCTTTGTGTTCATGGATCTAGCGCATGTGTGATCACACTTGTTGGTTTGAGTGTTCCCCTTGTGTTTTCCCCCTCATTTCCCTCCTCTTGTTCTTCGTGTTCATCGCGGGATCTACTCCTTTCGTGAAAGATCAGCCGATTAGGGTCCCTACCCTACATCATCTTGGTATCAGAGCGTCGTTGATCATGATTCCGGAGCCTCCCTATTGTGTTGCTAGCCTAGTTTTTGTTGTTTTTGTCCCAAATTCGAAGATTTCCCCACAAAAATAGCCCCAATTGTTTTTGGTGATTTGTTGGTGTGTTGAAATTTTGTTGGATTTGATACGTGGATTTGCTTCGTTTTGAGTGGATCTAGCTTTCCCCCCTTGTCTCCACCATTTCCATCCACAAAATCCTCCGGATTCGATGAATTTCCACATCTCCACCACGAACCCTAGCAGTTCATCCCGTGCCCGAGTTTCACCCAGGCACCGGACGTCTGACCCCTACCGGACGTCTGACGACCGGACGACCGGCCCAGCCCGGACGTCCGACCCACACTGACGAAACTGAATTTTTTTTTCAGTTAGTCACCACCACCGCCCCACATTTCCGCATACGCACTCCTACCACCTATACACCATCACCACTTCCGCATACGACCACCATTGCTTACCCGTTTCATACTCCGACACATGTTGCCACTTCGAGCTTTGAGAATTTGAGTTGCGGTTCTGTATCCTTTTGTGTTTCAGCTATCTAGGTACGGTTCGACATCAACATCACCATCGCTCTTCTTCGCCACGGATGCGTCATCAACAACGACCACCTCGATGACATCTTGGTATTCGGTCTACCATTTTGACACCATACCGTAAGCAAGAACGGTAACCTCTTCTTGGTATCGTGATACATCATTCTTGCCATTACATTGTAGACATCCTAGCCTTACTCCTTTGCGTTGCTTATCTTGGCAACAAGACTTCTGCACATTAGTGATCATACTTCCCATAGCATACATACATCATTGTTGCATATCTTGGTATCATCTCTTCTGTCACAAGGTTGTCATCGCATACACAATTGCTATCTTGGTTCGTCAAGCATTGCATGAGAAAAGAGCTCAAACAACAACGAGCCAAACAATATTTTAAGCAAAAGGGACAGATAAGCAAAGATCTTTTAAGCAAGAACCATAGCATCATACACCATTAAGATTGTCATACTAGATTCTTTGATCATCGCATAGAAACACCTTGCATAGAACATACTTGGGATAGAAGTCGTTGCATTTTTGCTTAGTAGGTTGTGCACAAGTCTTGTATCCGCCTATTGTGCAATCGTGCTAGCGTCTCTCTAGTGTTGTGCAACACGAACATTTTTGTGGATTCCACATTTTGGCTCATCCTTGGGTGCCCAACCCCACTTATCTCTTGGCGTGTGTGTTTCCATGTACACTACATTGCTTGGTCTACTTGTTACATTGCAATCTTGCGAATCTTTTCCAACATTATTAAAGCTCACTTACAATTGCATTAAATTTTGTGCCACCATCCTAACCAAGCTCCACCATAAGCTTTTACTTGTGTAGGTGTGAGAAACTGACAAGAATTGGTACCAATTGTGCTATTTCCTTGTCCACATTGGAGTGATCATTGATCCACTTTCAACTTCGGTCAAGGTACATTTGGTATTCGTTCTTCTCTTTCTACCACTCACATTGTGTATCTTGGAATGATGGATAGGCCAAGTACTTCTACCAACCCACTCTTCATTGAGCACGACGACGACACGAACTCCTATGTCACCAAGAGCCACCTCTTTGGTGCACAACATGCTTTGCATCAAGAGCAACAAGCAATGAGTGCACGCACCGACAACCTCGCCGCCGACTTGCGACTCTTCGAGCAACGTATAAGGGACTACTTCGACCACAAGCTCAATGATCACAAGCAAGAGAATGATGCAAGGATGGACGAAATTCGTGCTTTGTTGCTCAACCGCTCTTCTTCCACTTCGTCTTCATCAAGAAGGACTCGCTCAAGTCGACACTCCGATTTCACCCTCTTCGGCTCAAGTACACCGACATTGAACACTCTACGCCGTGCTGCACGCAACGATCGTCAAGCAAGCCTCAATCCTCTACACGACACCGACTCTCAAGAGTGCCGACAACGTCAAACCCAAGAGGCTTTCACGCTAGCACGAGAACGGCAACGACAACACCAACATGAAGAGGAAGAGCGAGTGCGTCTACACCAAAATGCACAAGATGCCGAGGCACAATGCCAAGAAAAACAACTTCGTGACACTAAAGCACTTGCAGCACAACAAGCCCTCCAAGATTCAAGTCGAGCCGTAGCCAACCAAAGCTGACAAACTCGTGAACATGAAGAAGCACTTCGCAAAGAAATTCAATAACGAAGATTTCAAGCTCGCGTGCATCGTCAAGTTCCTCCTCGAGCTCGACAAGCTCCTCCACAAGCTCGCCAAGAACATCAAGTTCATCAAGAGCATGACGAAAATGGAAATCGTCCACGACAAGAGCAACATGAAGTTGACAACCCTCCTCAGCAAGATCAACATGAGCTTGACAATCATCAACAACATGGGCGTCATCATCCCCGACCCCAACACAATGAAGAGCAACGCTACGAAAAGCTCAAGTTCACCATGCCCAAGTTCAACGGAAGCAACGATCCCGAAGAATACCTTTCATGGGCCTTGAAGGTCGACAAAATCTTCTGCTTGCACAACTACGACGAAGAGAAGAAGATCGCGATAGCATCCCTTGAGTTCCAAGACTATGTCCTCATTTGGTGGGAACAAGTTATCGAGCGTCGAGAGGCAAGAGGTGAACCACCCATCACTACTTGGGCACAAATGAAGGATGTCATGAGAGCATGCTTCGTGCCCACCTACTACAATCGCGACCTCTTCAAGAAACTCCAACTACTCAAGCAAGGAACCAAGAGCGTTGAAGAGTACTACAAGGAGATGGAGATTGCCATCATACGAGCCAATGTCACGGAAGATGATGAGCAAACAATGGCACGTTTCCTGAATGGACTCAACCATCCTATTAAGAAGATCGCCGACTTGCAACCATACTCAAACCTCATCGAGCTAGTGCATCAAGCTACCAAAGCGGAACGTCAAGTATGCCAAGTTCTCATCCAAGTCATACGGCTTCCACAACACCCAAGCTTCAATGACTCCAACACCGTCTACCAAGCCTTCTACTAGCAACATCGACAATTCGAGTTCCAAGAAAGCTTCATCAACTCCAAGTCATCCTTCTACTACGGGCAACTTCAAGCCGAGAGTTTCATCATCCTCAATCCCCACCAATGAGACCGTCAAGACGAGTTCCTTCAAATGCTTCACATGCGGAGGCCGAGGCCACAAGTCCTATGAGTACACCAACAAGCGGACCATGATACTCAACGACGACGGCACCTACATCTCGATGAGTGAAGGAGAAATAGACGCTTTTGAGCAAGTCGCCATACACCGGCAAGTGAACGATGAAGAGGAACAAGTCTTCTGCGATGAAGATTCAAGTCCCGCTCTTGATGTCTCCAAGGTCTTGACTCTCCAACATCACCATGAAGAAGACCAAAGATGCCATATCTTCCACACCAAGGCCGGCATCAATGGACGCTCCGTCAAGGTCATCATCGATGGAGGGAGTTGTCATAATCTCGCAAGTGAAGAACTTTGCTGCAAGCTCCAATTGCCCAAGATGAAGCACCCACATCCATACAAAGTGCAATGGCTTAGCAACTCCGACACCATCCAAGTCGAGCATCGGGTACAAGTCTCCTTCAAAATTGGCGCCTATGAACACACTTTGGAGTGCGACGTCGTTCCAATGACCGTTTTCCACGTCCTCCTTGGACACCCATGGCAATTTGATAGAGAATTCATCCACAACAGATGAACGAACCACTACATCTTCAAGATTAAAGGAAAGGAGTTCGTACTTCGTCCCATGTCTCCAAGCCAAGTTGTCACCGATAAGCAAGCCACCCATCGTGGAGATAATAGTGAGAGAGCGAGCCACCAAAAAGAGAGTGAGCGTCACAAGCCCAAATCGAGCGCCTCCACGATGAGCGACAAAAGAACTTAATCCTATTTTCCACCAAAAGTGAGATAAGAGGAGTGTGTGAGAACCCATCTAGTGTCCTACACTACGTCCTTTTGTGCAAGGAGAATGCACCACAAGCTAACACCTCTCACACTCTTCCTCTAGTGTTGTCTTCTCTTTTGCAGGAATTTCACGATGTTTTCCCCGATGAGCTACCTTCAGGACTACCTCCACTACGAGGCATCGAGCACCGCATCGACCTCATCCCGGGAGCACCGCTTCCAAACAAAGCTCCCTACCGCGTCAACCCCAAAGAAACCAAAGAAATACAAAGGCAAGTAAAGAATCTCATAGACCATGGACATGTGCGTGAAAGTTTGAGCCCTTGTGCCGCCCCGATCATTCTTGTGCCAAAACGTGACGGTACCTTTCGCATGTGCTTCGAGTGTAGACCTATCAATGCTATCACCATTCATTATAGGTATCCCATTCCACGCCTTGATGATATGCTTGATGAACTTAGAGGTGCCACTATCTTTTCAAAAAATGATCTTAAAAATGGTTACTATCAAATCCGCATACAAGAGGGTGATGAATGGAAAACCGCTTTCAAAACCAAGTTTGGCTTGTATGAGTGATTAGTCATGCCTATGGGTCTATCAGAAGCACCGGGTACTTTTATATGTCTTATGAATCATGTATTTCGCCCTTACATTGGTGTGTTTGTTGTGGTCTACTTTGATGATATCCTTTTTTTACCAAGTCTCTCAAAGAGCATGTCACCCATGTTCGAACTGTTTTGCAAACTCTTCGAAAAGAGCGTCTCTATGCTAATATGGAGAAATGCCTTTTTGGCGTTGACAAGCTCATTTTCTTGGGTTTTGTTGTATCTTGTAAGGGTGTTAATGTTGATGAGTCCAAGATCAATGTTATTAAGGATTGGCCACAACCAACCAATTTGCAACAAATGCGTAGCTTTCTTGGCCTTGCGGGTTTCTATCGTCACTTTGTGAAAGATTTCAGCACCATTGCTTTGCCTTTGCATGCTTTGAGCAAGAAGAATGCGCCTTTTGTTTGGGGACCATCCGAAGATACAACTTTCAATGAGCTTAAGAATTTGCTTACTCATGCTCCCGTGCTTGCATTACCCAACTTTGACAAACCCTTTGAGATTCATTGCGATGCTAGCGGCATAGGAGGTGTGTTAACGCAAGAGAAGCGCCCCATAGCTTACTTTAGTGAGAAACTCTTCGACGCGCAACTCAATTACCCCATCTATGACAAAGAGCTCTATGCTTTAGTCCGCATTTTGCATGAATGGGAACTCTATCTTCGCCCTCATGAATTTATCATTCATACCGATCATGAAACGCTCAAGTATCTTAAGGGCCAAACCAAGTTGAACAAGCGTCTTGCTAAATGGAGTGAATTTATTGAGTCTTTTCCTTATGTCATCAATTGGATTAAGGGTAAGGAAAACATTGTGGCGGATGCCCTTTCCTGCATATTCATGCTTGTTACTCAACTTGAATTGGATGTCATTGGTTTTGAGCATATAAAAGACTAGTATGAGCATGATCCTACTTTCGCTACTCCTTATGCCAAGTGTTTGACGCACACCTCTTGGGAACGCTATTACATCAAAGATGGATATCTTATGAAAGGTAACAAAGTTTGCATCCCCGAGTCTTCTCTTCGTTTGTTGCTTTTGCAGGAATCTCATGGAGGAGGCTTAATGGGACACTTTGGACGCGACAAGACGTTTGCTACGCTCTCAAAGAACTACTATTGGCCCAAGATGTTTCGTGACGTCAACCGCTTCACCAACCGATTATGTACATGTCGCAAAGCTAAGTCCAAATCTCAATCCCATGGCCTTTATATGCCTCTACCAATTCCATATCAACAATGGGAAGACATTAGCATGGACTTTGTACTTGGTTTGCCTAGGACTAGAAATGGGAAGGATTCGGTATTTGTCGTTGTGGACCGTTTCTCAAAAATGACACATTTCCTTCCTTGCAACAAGATAGACGATGCTTCACATGTTGCTACTCTATTTTGTAGGGAAATATTGCGTCTACACGGAGTGCCAAAGACGATCGTCTCGTA
This sequence comes from Triticum monococcum, assembly GCA_034509565.1. Lineage (NCBI taxonomy): Eukaryota > Viridiplantae > Streptophyta > Magnoliopsida > Poales > Poaceae > Triticum > Triticum monococcum. The sequence continues at coordinate 253,574,378 of CM067845.1, forward strand.
CCGCGACGTTAAGTTCCTTAGCTAGTTTTGGAAGACCCTATGCACCAAGCTCGGAATAAAGCTACTCTTCTCCACGGCGTATCATCCACAAACCGACGGCCAAACGGAAGTTACCAACCACACACTCTCCTCTCTACTTCGAGTACTCATCAATAAGAACATCAAGGCGTGGGAGGAGTGCCTACCTATCACCAAGTTCGCCTACAACCGAGCAAGACACTCAACAACCGGCAAATCCCCCTTCGAGGTCGTCTACGGATTCAACCCTTTGTCCCCATTGGACATTCTCCCTCTACCACTCCAAGATCGCATCAATTTGGATGCAAGTGCACGTGTGACTCATCTCAAGAAGGTGCATGAAGATACAAGACATACTATCGAGGCCATTTACAACAACTTGCGACCAAGCTCAACATCAACAAGCACCCCATGGTCTTCAACATTGGTGATCTTGTGTGGCTACACCTTTGCAAGGACCGCTTTCCACAAGAACGCAAGTCCAAGCTTCGACCACGAGCGGATGGACCCTTCAAGGTGCTTGCCCGCTGCAATGACAATGCCTACAAGATCGACATTCCACGCGACAAGTACTCCGTGAGCGACATCTTCAACATCAAAGATCTCTCTCCCTACCATGGTGATGAAGAATTTGATCCAAGCACGGATCTTCCCCAAGGGAGGGGGGATGATGCAGAGCATCCCAAGGTCATCCCCATGGACCTACCATCGCCTCACCAAGTGCCTAGCGGACCCATGACACGAGCACGTGCAAGAGCTCTTGAAACCAAGGTGACATCTCTCCTCTCACATTTCCACTTTGATGCACATGAGACAGGGATACTACCTCATACGGACACTTTGTGCATACTCAGGTATCATGGAGAAGCTAAGGAGCAAGGAGAAGAAGAAGAGGAAGATGGACGTGAAGACGGAGAAGAAGAAGTGATGAAGAAGGAACTACAGGCTCCGGACGTCCGCTCGCCACCGGACGTTCGACGATCTCCAGGCTCCGAACGTCCGGCCCTCTCCGAACGACCGCGCCACCGCACCCGAGCCAAATCTATGGATCTCCGGAATCCAACGGAGGACTGTCGCCCAGACGTCCGACCGAAGACCACCCGAGCCGAATCTACGGACGTCCGACGGGCACCGGACCTCCGGACCCTCGTGAGCCTCCGGACGACTGGTGACTCCCGGACGTCTGACGCCTGTGTGTTGTTTCGTGTTGGGCCGCAGCCCATGTACCCCTTTGCCCCCTCTTTTGCACCAAGACTATATAGAGACCTCCTATTCCTTCTAGCTAGGGTTAGCATTGGTTTAGCTCATATTAGAGATAGAGCATTTCTCATCCACATCATATCTACTGCACGAGAGAGACTGCGCCCCCTCTACGGAGAAGATCCACGTTGGATTCAAGACCTCCTCACGGAGAAGAACATCAAGACCTCCTCACGGAGAACACCGGTTACCTCTTGTATCGTCCGTTGTTGACTTTGGATCTTTTATCTTCCTTTGTGTTCATGGATCTAGCGCATGTGTGATCATACTTGTTGGTTTGAGTGTTCTCTTGTCTTCCCCTTGTGTTTTTCCCTCGTTTCCCTCCTCATGTTCTTCGTGTTCATCGCGGGATCCGCTCCTTTTGTGAAAGATCAACCGATTAGGGTCCCTACCCTACATCACCCTGTGAACACATTCCATGGCTTTAGCCTTCTAGAAGTCAACAACCTTCTCCTCTTCCTCATCATTCGCATCATCCTTGTCTCGCTTGTCATGGCCTCTGGATGGCTACTCTTCTTGCTTTTTGTCCTTCTTCTTGAAGCCCCCAACTCCAACCTTAGCTCTCCTCTCCTTGTCCCACCTCTCCTATTCCTTCTTCTACTTCTCGACCAGGTATTCCACCCAGCGATAGTCTTCAATGTCGTGGTCGGAGGAGCAATGGATCTTCCAGTAAGGGCTCCCCGGGCCACCACATATGTCTCAATCTCCATCCTTGCTGGTAGCCTTGGGTTTCTTGCCGGGTGACTCCACCGCAACTACCACTTTGGACTTGCGCTTCTGATTCTTGCGCTTTTTGTGACCACGAGAAGTATCGACCCTTTCCTCGGCATCAACATATCTTCCTTCGCTCGAGCGCACCTATCGGCGAGCTTGCTACTTATGAGCACATTGGGATTTCCTTGACGAGGAGAGGATGATGCAGTACAGTAGAGATAAGTATTTCCCTCGTTTAAGAACCAAGGTTATCAATCCAGTAGAAGAACCACGCAATACCTCGTGAACAGCATCTACACACAAAATAACAAATACTTGCATCCAACCCACACAAGGGGTTGTCAATCCCGTGGTGGGTAATTGTAAGGATCAAATCTCGTGGTGGTAGATAGATAAACAAAAACACAAAATAAAAGAAAAGAAATTAAACTACAGCAAGGTATTTTGGATTTTAATATATGATCACTACAGGAATTAGCTTATTTGTCGTCTGCCACGGCGGATGGCAAAGGCACCAAAAGCGGACAGCAAAGTGCGTTGCCGTCCGTCACCGACGGCAAACCTGTCCGGCAAAGAGGGCTACGGTAAATAGGTTCTTTGTCTACTAGTTCGTCAAAGCGGACGGCAAAGGACCTTTGCTGTCAGTGGCGGACGACAAAGAAAATGGACGGTAGCTAATAGGCGTTAGCCATGTTAGGTGGCTAACGACAGCCTTTGCCATCCACCAGCGGACGGAAAACATTCCCTCCCCTTTGTCGTTCGCTGGCGGACGGCAAAGTAACCAAATGGTCAGCTCCCAGGTTGCATAGGTTGCGGCCACATGGCATCTTTGCCGTCGGTGGCAGACGGCGAAGAACCCTTTGTCGTCGGTGGCAGACAGCTAAGAGGCTGTATTTTCCCTTTTTTGTTCTTTCTTATATCCAAGCATTTTCAAAGCAAAATAGGTGATATATATATATATATATATATATTTCACAGGGCAATTACAGAGCAAACATATAAGATATCCAATACATAACTTCATCATACATGCATAGTTCTATCCAACCATACCAAGTTCCATCATACATAGCAAGTTCAACATAGAGGCATCCAATCATATATATTACAATAGTTTCATCCAACGATACGTGCATATTCAACAATCAAAAAGAAACAGATAAAGGGATAAGAAGCACTCCATCAATGCAAGCTTTCGTCAAGTGAATGAAATCTGCAAAATGGGAAATAAGAAAGTTAGGAGAAGAAGAAGAAGAAGAAAATGAAGAAGAAGAAGAAGAAGAAGAGGAAGTAAGCATACTTAGGTAAAATGGAGCTAACCTGGCTAATTATGCCATTTTTAGTGAACTAAGCATATTATGCCATTTTTTATATAAACAACTTAGTATAGGTCATTATTGAGCTAACCTAGGTAACTAAGCATATTAGAGCTAACTTAGGTCATTTTGGAGAAGAAGAAGACGAGAAGAAGAAGAAGAAGACTAGAAGAAGAAGAATACTAGAAGAAGAAGAAGAAGAAGAAGAAGAAGAAGAAAAAGTCTAGAAGAAGAAGAAGAAGGTGTCTACCCTTTCCATCTCATTCTTCTTCTTTATCTCATGTTCCTTGTTTTTCTTATTCTTATTCCTTATTTGTGTCATTTTAGAGCTTACATAGGTAATTATGCCATTTTTGAGCTAACTAAGCTTATTATGTCAATTTGGAGGAAAAAATGTAAGTATAGGTCATTTTGTGCTAACATAAGTAATTATGCCATTTTTGAGCTAATGTAGGTAAAACAGATCATTTTGGAGCCAACCTAGCTAAAATGGATCATATTGGAGCTAACCTAGGTAAACTTGGTCATTTTGGAGCTAACCTAGGTAAAATGGATCATATTGGAGCTAACCTAGGTAAACTTGGTCATTTTGGAGCTAACCTAGGTAAAATGGATCATACTGGAGTTAACCTAGGTAAAAATGGGTCATTTTGGAGCTAACCTAGCTAATTATACCATTTTTGTGTTAACAAAGCACATTATGCCATTTTGACATAACTAAGCTAAGTATAGGTCTTTATTGAGCTAACTTAGGTAACTAAACATAATAGAGCTAATTTAGCATTTTAGAGCTAACTTAGGTCATTTTGGAGCTAACTTGGGTCAAATTGATCATTTTGGAGCTAATTAGGCTTATTATGTCATTTTTTTAGGAAAATAAGCTAACAATATAACATATATGAGGTTACCAAGATTTTTATGCCATTTCAAACCTAAGTAAGCTAATTGTGCCAGTTTTTACATAAGTAAGCTAAGTGTATGTCATTATTGAGCAAACCTAGGTAACTAAGCATATTAGAGCTATCTTAGATCATTTCGGAGGAAACGAAGCTAAGTATAGATCATTTTGGAGCTAAGTAAGCTAACTTTGCCATTTTGGAGGAAGATAAGCTACATGTAGGTCATTATGGTAAGCATGTTGGAGGAGATAAAGCCAAGTCTAGGTCTTTATGCATTTCGTAAGCAAAAGACTAGAGAAAACTTACCGTCATGACAGAGGTTGTTGGGGATATAGCTATCAGTTATGACCCGCCCAGGAGGGGCCGGGTCAGCCCCAATGGCGGGTTACAAAGGAAGCCCAGTAAACATTAAGATGATAGTTTATCAAATCTTATAGAAGGCCTAGAGGCGGCTTAAGGCCCAATATTGTAAACCACCATATGTAAGGAAAGACTTGTAAAGAAAGGCATGTAAAAGAAGTCACCGAGCCGGACACGATTTATGAGCCGGCCGGGACTCTGTAGGCCACCAGGCGTCAACCCGTGTATATAAGGGGACGACCCGGTGGCGGCTTAGGGCAAGAAACAAGAGATCGATAACCAAGTCGGCGAGTTAAGCCTCTTGGTGATCGAAACCCCAGCAATACCAACACAACTAGACGTAGGCTTTTACCTTCATCGTAAGGGGCCGAACTAGTATAAAACTCTCGTGTCCTTTGTCCCGATCAACCCCTTTAAGCTTCCTAGCTACGATGGCCCTACGACTAAGTCCTTTTGCTAGGACATCTGCCATGACAACTCCATGACAGTTGGTGCCCACCGTGGGGCCAGCGCACGGTGGATCTAAGTTCTTGAAGGGCAACTTCGAAGGGCTCAAGGGATACGTTGTGGGCCGAATGACCAAGAGTCGTCGCAGCAAGCTCTACATTGACGACGAAGGCTGGGGCCCCGAGGCCGGCTCAATTGAGTACGGGTACCGGGTCCCCTTCGGCGGAATGAATGTCTTCATCGGCCGGATCGGCGAGTCAAGTCCTGAGCTGGACGTCCACACCAACCTCATCGAAACGGCTCAGTGCGCGAGGACCACCCGTGTTCAATCTGTCGTGAACCATGCTTTCGTAGGCTGCGTCCACGGTGGTGAATGCTCTGAAGGATCGGTGGATGGCGGTGAGACGGTCGTCTGTTCAGACACTACATCATCAACGGGCGAGACGGACTCTTTGTATCAGCTGCAGGATGGCATGCTCGGGGGCTGTTCCGATGGCAGCAGTATTCCGGACCTCCTTGAGCCGCCGAATTGGGCCGAAGTCTTCATGGCAGGAACACAGCCCGGGCAGAACTCCACAGCAGCAGCAGCAACAGCTACCGGGTCGACCGCAGCCGGGTCAGGAGACCCCGCGCGCCCCCCGGCTCAGATTCTAATGGACCTCATGGATAAACTGACGACTCTGTTGACTGCCGTGGTAGAGCCACGGATAAAGCCCAGCATGACGCAGAGGTGGCACACGTACGTGAAGAGATGGTACAAGCTAAGGAAAATCTAGCAGCGGAGGAGGTCAGAATGGCAGCGGAGCGGGCGGCTTTGGACGTTCGGGCTCAACAGCTTCAGGCAGAGACTTTCCGGCTCTCGGTGGATTGGAACGCATCAAACAAGGTCATGAGAAGAAGGCATCAGATAACTCAGTCACGTCTACCTCTGACGCTCGATCCTAGGAACCTTTTTCATACACCTGGAGCTGGGACAAGCAACCCGCCGGAGGCAAATCGGGTCATGACACCCGGCGCACCAGTCCAACCGTGCGGCATGGAACCACCTCGTGTACATACCGCTCCACCTCATTATGTACCAACACTGCCAGGTCACTTCTCCAATCCTTTGGAAAACCTCATTGCAGCATTGGCTCGTTTGGCGGCTCTTCTGATGGAAGGTGACTCACCGGCAGCGATCGAAACGCGAAGGGTGAGAGAACTTCTTCAAACAGCTCTGGCACAGCAGGATGCGTACTCCTACAACCGAGACAGGATCCATTCAACTCCTCGCCCGAGCCGGAACTCAAGCTACAGTAGGCATATGGATTTAGCCGACATGTCAAGCAATGCTCAACGCTGCAACCGGCCACACATGTATGAGCCGGTACAGGCTGGAGCCCTTAACTTGGCGGATCAGGAGAGGATCCGACAAGAGGCTGAGCGAGCGGTTCAACTAGCAGCAGAGCAGGCGGCTCATCAGACTTTTCCGGCTTATCCAGCAACCTCGGTTGAGGCAGGAGTGGCCACAAGAACTAGAGGTGTTCCTTGCATGGTGCCGGCCATACGTAATGAGCGTTTGCCAAAAGACTTCAAGGGGCCTCGTAAGGTGCCTAATTACACGGCCGACTTGCAGCTCGGGGCTTGGATTCAGAGTTATGAGATGGCTACAGAGTTGTTGGAGGTCAGCGACGCAGCAATGGTTAAGTATTTCACTATGATGTTGGATGGAACAGCTCGTACTTGGTTGAAGGGGTTGCCACCCAATTCTATCGGCTCATGGGCGGAGTTCAAGGCCTGGTTCATCCAGAACTTCAAAGACACATGTAAGCAGCCTATGTCAATTGTGGACCTAGCTAATTGTAAGCAAGAGGATAGTGAATCTACAACCCATTGGGTGCGCTGGGTCAAGGAGATAATACATTCGTCTGATAAGATGGATGCCGGCTCAGCAGTCTTGATGTTGGAGAAAAACTGCCGTTTTGAACCTCTGAAGCAGAAGTTGGGGCGGCTCAAACGTGACTGCAATGACATGGGCCAGTTGATGGCGGCTCTCGTCAAGTATGCTGATTCTGATAGTACCGAAGACCCGGTGTCTGACGAAGAAAAGACAGCGAAGGGAAAGAAGAACGGCAATTGCAAGGGTCACCAGCATAACCCGGCAAATCAAGGAGGTAATAAATGTAAAGCTGATGAGTTTGTCGCTAACACCAATGCACAGGGCGGCAATCAATGGCGCAAGGGCAGGCAACCCCCTCGGTCGGGCGGGTCAGGTCCCACCCTTGAGCAACTATTGAATGAGCCTTGTCCAAGACACGGCACCTGGGAGAAGCCAGCCACCCACCTGTGGAAAGATTGTACGATCATGAAGGTGTTTAAAAATTCAAATGCGTTTGATGGAGGTCACGGCCCAGGCGTCGGTTCAGGTGGAGGCGGTTTCCATGGCCTGGGCACTGGTTCAGGTGGAGGAGGATTTCACGGTCAGGGCCATCCTGGTAACCAAGGAGGATATAATCCACAACCCGGCCAAGGTAATCAGTAGCAACAGTCTGGATATTAGAGCAACCCAAAATAGCTGAATAGTGGGCAATACCATGTGTTCACCATTAGTTTATGTAAGAGGGACCAGAAGCTTCACAAGAGGGCCGTCAATGCCGTTGAGCCGGCGATTCCACGTTACTTACGTTGGTCCGAGCAGCCTATTGTGTGCAGCAGAGAGGATCACCCACCCCGGTTGATAATCCGGGTCGCTTGGCCTTGGTAGTGGCGCCTCAGGTTGGTGGATATAAATTCACTAAGATACTCATGGATGGAGGCAGCAGCATCAACATCCTCTACTATGAGACGTTCCGCCGGATGGGGTTGACTGATAAGAGTCTTAAGCAATCCAACACTGTGTTTCACGGTGTGGTACCTGGCAAGTCAGCATACCCAGTTGGTAAGATTGAACTGGAAGTAGCCTTTGGGGATGAGTATGACTCCAGAGTAGAAAAATCAACCTTTGAGGTGGTTAAGATCAAAAGCCCATATCATGCTCTGTTTGGACAGCTGGCTTATGCCAAGTTCATGGCTCGGCCGTGTTATGTGTATTTGCAGCTCAAGATGCCGGGTTATAAGGGCACCATTAGAGTACATGGAAGCCGGAATATAGCCTTGGAGTGTGAAGAAGGTGATGTTGCCTATGTTGAGTCTGTTTGTGCAACAGAGGAGTTAAAGTTTTATAAGGATCATGTTGACCCGGCAGACATGACGTCTTTAAAGAAACCAACGACGGAGCATGAGCCAGTGTTGAAGTTCAAATCAGCTGATGACACCAAGATGGTTGACTTTGTGCCTGGTGACTCATCCAAGCAGTTCATCATCAGTGCAAACTTGGATCCGAAATAGGAAAGCGCGCTCATCGAGTTCATCCTTGAGAATTGGGACATCTTTGCATGGAAACCTTCCGACATGCCGGGTGTCCCGAGGGAACTCGCTGAGCACACTCTCAATATTGATCCAAAGTTTAAACCTGTTAGACAGTTTCTGATGCGGAGCATCCCAAGGTCATCCCCATGGACCTACCATCGTCTCATCAAGTGCCTAGTGGACCCATGACCCGATCACGTGCAAGAGCTCTCGAGACCGAGGTGACATCTCTCCTCTCACAATTCCACTTCGATGACCATGAGACATGGCTACTACCTCAAACGGAGACATTGTGCATACTCAGGTATCAAGGAGTTAGCCAAGGAGACGCCAAGGAGCGAGGAGAACCCGAAGAGGAAGATGGACGTGAAGACGAAGAAGAAAAAGGGCTAAGTCAGCAGAAGCCCGGACCGCCGTCCGGACGATCCCGCCTCAGCCCGGATGATCCGAACCCCGGCCCGGACGATCCGGATAATGTGCCCAGCGACACCCGAGACAACATCTTGGAGATGGGTCATCCAGACCCAGGCCCGGATCATCCGGCCACGCCCGGACGTCTGGACCAAGTCCCGGACATCCGGCCCTCCCGCAGCTGCTACAACCCAGCCGGATCATCCGGACGCCAACCCGGATCATCCGGACCCCCGAAGCCCGGATCATCCGGACCAACTCCCGGATCATCCGGCCACCGCCTGTGTGCGTGAGTTGGGCCGAGGCCCGTGTACCCGTTTCATCCCCCCACTTACCCTTTCGCCCCTTGGGCCATAAATAGACCTTCTACTCCTCATTTTTAGGGTTAGCAAATGTTTGGCTCATGTTTGTGAGAGAGCTTTGCTCATCCACTTGGTAGTCTTCTCTACGGAGATTCGAGCCTCCACCGGAGAAGATCCCCCAAGCGGATTCAAGACCCCTTTTAGGGAAGAACTCAAGACCTCCTCACGGAGAAGACTGGCTACCCTTGTATCGTCCCTAGTTGTCCGTGGATCGTGTATCTTTCCTTATGTACTCGAGGATCTAGCCCATGTGTGACTTATTCATGTCGTTTTAGTGATTTCTCTCATGTTTCCTCTTGTGTTTTCGCTCGTTTTCCCCTCGTGTTCTTAGACGCGATCCGCTCCTTTCATGAAAGATCGGCCCCTAGGGTTCCCACCCTACATCATCTTGGTATCATGAGCAAGGTTGATCACGATTTCGGAGCCTCCCCTCTTTGTTTTCTAGCTTGATTTTGTTGTTTTTTGTCCTAATCCGAAAATACCCACAAAAATAGCCCCAAAAATTTTTCTTGCGATTTGTGAGTTTTGATGATGTTTTGTTTGTTTTGATCCATGAGTTTGTTGTGTTGTAAGTGGATCTAGCCTTCTCCCACCATCTCCACCTCGAAATCCCTCCAAAATCCGTGAAATCCCCGAATTTGTGGCCGTTTTCGAGTTCATCCCGAGCCCTCCCCGAGCGCGTTTGACCCGCCCGGATCATCCGGCTGGTCGCCCGGATCATCCGGATCCGCCCGGATCATCCGGCTCCTGGCCCGGATCATCCGGCTTCCTCTGACCAAACTGCATTTCCTGCAGTTTTTTTTAACCACCGCCGCCTACGCCTCCGCATACCCACTTTGACCACCACCCCCTAACTTCCGCAAACCCCTACGCAAACCTTTCCAATACCCCAACCACACCACCACTTGACCGCTACCTACTCCGACGCTTTTTGTCGCACTTGGTTTTGAGAATTTGAGTTGTGGCTCACCGTTTCCTTTCGTGTTTCGGCTACCTAGGGACGGTTCGACATCAACATCTCCACTGCTCATTTTCGCCAAGGACTACTACGAACGACTACACACTTGTGGTATCAATTTTCCATTGGTATCATCTTGGTATTATGATATCACCATACTCTTTTCCATTTGGATTGATAACCCCATAGCCTTACTTTTGCGTAGCTTACCCATCGAGACTAGCATTTGAGTATTGCCGGCAACATGACTTGTGCACATTAGTGATCATACATCCCATAGCATACATACTATCATCGTGTTGCATATCTTGGAATCATCTCTTGTGTCACAAAGTTGTCATCGCATACACAATTGCTATCTTGGTCCGTGAAGCATCGCACGAGAAAAGAGCTCAAACATCAAAGAGCCAAACAAGCTTTTAAGCAAAGAGAAAAGATAAGCAAAGCGCTTATAAGCAACAACCATACCATCATACAACATTAAGATTGGCATACTCGATCATCTTGGATCATATCTCCGGAACCTCATACTTGGGATAGAAGTCGTTGCATTTTTGCTTAGTAGGTTGTGCACAAGTTCGTATCCGCCTATTGTGCAATCGTGCTAGCGTCTCTCTAGTGTTGTGCAACAAGAGCATTTTTGTGGATTCCACATTTTGGCTCACCCTTGGTTGCACGACCCCATTTATCTTTCCATGTGTCATGTTTCCGTGTACCACATCTTGCTATTGGTCTACTTGTTGCATTTACAAGTCGTGAATATTCTCTAACATTATTGAATCTTGCTTACATTCACATCAAAAATTGTGCCACCATCCTAACCAAGCTCCACCATAAGCTTTTACTTGTGTAGGTATGAGAAACCGACAAAAATTCGTACCAATTTGGCTATTCCCTTGTCCTACATTGGAGTTATCATCGATCCACTTTCAACTTCGGTCATTGTACATTTGGTATTCGTTCTTCTCTTTCTACCACTCACATTTGTCTTGGAATGATGGATAGGCCAAGTACATCTACCAACCCACTCTTCACGGAGAAAGACGATGACATGAACTCCTTCGTCACCAAAAGCGACCTCTTTGGTGCACAATGTGCTTTGCATCAAGAACAACAAGCCATGAGTGACCGCATTGACAACCTCGCCACAGACTTGCGACTCTTCGAGCAATGTACAAGGGACTACTTCGACCACAAGCTTGACGATCACAAGCAAGAGAATGACGCAAGGATGGACGAGATTCACGCTTTGTTGCTCAACCGCTCTTCTTCTACTTCAAGAAGGAGCCGTTCAAGTCGCCACTCCGACTTTACCCTCTCCGGCTCAAGCACACCGTCATCGAACACTCTTCGACGTGCCACACACAACGAGCATCAAATAAGCCTCAATCCTCTATGCGACACCGACTCGCAAGAGCACCGACGACGTCATACCCAAGAAGCCTTTTCGCTAGCACGAGAACGGCAACGACAACGCCAACATGAAGAGGAAGAACACGCGCGTCTACACCAAAATGCACAAGATGCCGAGGCACAACGCCAAGAGCAACAACTCTGTGACGCTCAAGCACTTGAGGCACAACGAGCTCTACGCGATTCAAGTCAAGCCGTAGCCGACCGAGGCCGACAAGCTCGTGACCATGCCGAAGCACTTCATGAAGAAGTCCGCGAGAGGATTTATCAAGCTCGCGTGCACCGTCAAGTCCCTCCTCGAGCTCGAGAAGCTCCTCCACAAGCTCGCCAAGACCATCAAGTTCATCGAGAGCATGAAGACAATGGGAATCCTCCACAACAAGTTCAACACGAGGTTGACAACCCTCCGCGCCAAGAGCACCACGCGTTAAACAATCATCTACAACATGGGCGTCACCATCCCCAACCCCAACACAATGAAGAGCAACGCTAAGGCAAGCTCAAGTTCACCATGCCCAAGTTCAACGGAAGCAACGATCCCGAAGAGTACCTTTCATGGGCATTGAAAGTTGACAAGATCTTCCGTTTGCACAATTATGAAGAAGAGAAGAAGATCGCAATGGCATCCCTTGAGTTCCAAGACTATGTGCTCATTTGGTGGGAACAAGTCATTGAGCGCGCGCGGCAAGAGGTGAACCACCCATCACTACTTGGGCGCAAATGAAGGATGTCATGAGAGCACGCTTTGTACCTACCTACTACAACCGCGACCTCTTCAAGAAACTCCAACAACTCAAGCAAGGAACCAAGAGCATTGAAGAATACTACAAGGAGATGGAGATTGCAATGATAAGAGCCAATGTCACAAAAGATGATGAGCAAACAATGGCATGATTCTTGAAAGGACTCAATCATCCCATCAAGAAGATCGCCGACTTCCAACCATACTCAAATATCATCGAGCTAGTGCACCAAGCTACCAAAGCGGAACGCCAAGTGCAAGATGATTTCAAGTATGCCAAGTTCTATAGGTTGTCATAATCTCGCAAGTGAAGAACTTTGCTCCAAGCTCCAATTTCCCAAGACGAAGCATCCACATCCATACAAATTGAAATGGCTTAGTGACTCCGGCACCATCCAAGTCGAGCACCGAGTACAAGTCTCCTTCAAAATCGGCGCCTACGAAGACACCTTGGAGTGTGACGTCATTCCAATGTCCGTTTGTCATCTTCTCCTTGGACGGCCATGGCAATTCGATAGAGGAGTCGTCCACAATGGGCGTACATCAATGGACGGTCCGTCAAGGTCATCATCGATGGAGGAAGTTGTCATAATCTCGCAAGTGGTGCCACTATATTTTACAAAATTGATCTTAAGAGTGGTTACTATCAAATCCGCATACAAGAAGGTGATGAATGGAAAACCGCCTTCAAAACCAAGTTTGGTTTGTATGAGTGATTAGTCATGCCTATGGGTCTCTCGGAAGCACCGGGCACTTTTATGCGCCTTATGAATCATGTCTTTCGCCCTTACATTGGTATATTTTTGTGGTTTACTTCGATGACATTCTTGTGTTTAGCAAATCTATCAAAGAGCATGTCACCCATGTCCGCACCGTTTTGCAAACTCTTAGAAAAGAGCGCCTCTATGCTAATATGGAGAAATGCCTTTTTGGTGTTGATAAGCTCGTTTTGTTGGGTTTTGTTGTTTCTTCTAAGGGTGTTCATGTTGATGAATCTAAGATCAATGCTATTAAAACTTGGCCCCAACCAACCAATTTGCAACAAGTGCGTAGTTTTCTTGGTTTAGCCAGTTTCTATCGTTGCTTTGTGAAGGATTTTATCACCATTGCCTCGTCTTTGCATGCTTTGAGCAAGAAGAATGCGCCTTTTATTTGGGGACCATCCCAAGATATCGCCTTCAATGAGCTTAAGAATTTGCTTACACATGCTCCCGTGCTTGCTTTACCCAACTTCTACAAACCTTTTGAAATTCATTGCGATGCTAGTGGTAATGGCATAGGTGGTGTCTTAACGCATGAGAAGCGCCCCATATCTTACTTTAGTGAGAAACTTTCCGGAGCGCAACTCAATTACCCCATGTATGACAAAGAGCTATATGCTTTAGTCCATGTTTTGCATGAATGGGAACATTACCTTCGTCCCCATGAGTTTATCATTCATACCGATCATGAGACTCTCAAGTATCTTAAGGGTCAAACTAAGTTGAACAAGCGTCATGCTAAGTGGAGTGAATTTATTGAGTCTTTTCCCTATGTCATAAAGTACATCAAGGGCAAATAAAACATCGTAGCGGATGCTCTTTCCCGCATTTGCATGCTTGTCACGCAACTTGAGTTAGATGTCATTGGCTTCGAGCATATCAAAGACTTGTATGAGCATGATGCAACTTTTGCTACTCCTTATGCCAAGTGTTTGTCGCATACATCTTGGGAATGCTATTACTTAAAAGACGGATATCTTATGAGAGCTAACAAACTTGGCATCCCCGAGTCGTCTCTTCGTTTGTTGCTTTTGCAGGAATCGCATGGAGGAGGCTTAATGGGACACTTCGGACGAGACAAGACGTTCGCCACGCTCTCGAAGAGCTGCTTTTGGCCAAAGATGTTTCGGGATGTCAATTGTTTCACCAACCGGTGTTCTACATGTCGCAAAGCTAAGTCCAAAGCTCAATCTCATGGTCTCTATATGCCTTTACCAATTCCATACCAACCTTGGGAAGACATTAGCATGGACTTTGTACTTGGTTTGCCTAGAACTCTAAATGGCAAGGACTCCGTGTTTGTTGTTGTGGACCGTTTCTCCAAAATGGCTCATTTCATTCCTTGCAACAAGATAGAGATGCTTCACATGTTGCATAATTTGTTTTGTAGGGAAATATTACGTCTTCATGGAATGCCAAGGACAATTGTCTGGGACCGCGATGTCAAGTTCTTGAGTTACTTTTGGAAGACCTTATGCGCCAAGCTCGGAATTAAGTTACTCTTCTCCACGGCGTACCACCCTCAAACCGACGGCCAAACGGAGGTGATGAACCGTACACTCTCCACTCTATTGTGAGTCTTGATCAAGAAGAACATCGAGGAGTGGGAGGAGTGTCTCCCAATCACCGAGTTCGCCTACAGCCATGCAAGACATTCGACGACCGGCAAGTCCCCTTTCGAGGTCGTCTATGGATTCAAACCATTTGTCCCCATTGGACATTCTTCCTCTACCACTAGAAGAGCGCATCAACATGGACGCGAGCGACCGAGCGAGCCACCTCAAGAAGATGCATGAAGATACAAGGCACACCATAGAGCGCCAAGTACAATGACTCGCGACCAAGCGCAACAAAAACAAGTTTCCAATGGTGTTCCAACCGGGTGACCTAGTTTGGGTACATCTCCGCAAGGATCGTTTTCCCAAGGAGCGCAAGTCCAAGCTACTTCCAAGAGCCGATGTCCCATTCAAGGTACTCGCACGCTACAACGACAACGCCTACAAGGTCGACATCCCACGAGACAAGTACAATGTGAGCGACACATTCAACGTCAAAGACTTGGCCAAGTACCATGGTGATGAAGATCACGATCCATGGACGGATCTATCCCAAGGGGGGGAGGATGCGGAGCATCCTTCCATCATCCCCATGGACTCTACACCGACACATCAAGCCTCACGTGGACCTATGACAAGAGCTAGAGCACGTGCTTTGGAAACCGAGGTGAACTCCTTCCTACTTAGCTTGCATATGGATACGAATGGAACATTGTTGCTACCTCACCAAGATACGTTATGTCTCATTAGGTATGAAGAAGAACACCACCAAGAGGCTCACGAGCACCCCCAAGGAGAAGATGAACCACCCCAAGGCCACACGGACCAAGACGGAGTGCAACAACAGCAAAACTGGAAGTCCCAGGTGACCCTGTGCGCACGGGCCCCCGAGACCCCGTGCCCACGGGCTATCCAGGAAGTTGGCGCTGGAACACCCCGTGCGCACGGGCCTGTACGGTGCCCACGGGACCCCCGTGCGCACGGGCCCAACTTACCCCGTGCGCACGGGCCTCCCAGGATGGACGGCTGAGATCCCCAAACCGAGCCCCTCTTTATCTCTTTCGACCCCAAGACTATATAAACCGTACCTATGGCTATGTTTAGGGTTAGCAAAGTATGAGGAGAGAATTCCTTATTTAACACCATGTCTAAATTTTATGCCCAATTTGACATCCATAAATAATTTCTTTCCTATCTCACAACGAGTCTAAATTTTATGCCTTTTATAACATTTCTGTCCATTTTGAACCAAAATGACACCTGAAAAGACCCTTTTACCCTCAAGTGGTATGTTTGTGTGCGCGTGTTGTTGCGTGTGCGCGCGCGTACGTGTGTGCTACTGCTGAGTGTGTGTGTGTGCACACGCGCGCGTGTGCTGTTGCATGCATGCGTGATGTTGCGTCCGTGTTGTGTGTGTGCTGCGTGCGTGTGTGCTGCTGCGTGTGTGTGCTGCCTGCGTGTGCGCCGTGGCCCGTGAGTGTTGCGTGCGTGTGCGCTGCCGTCTTCAAGAATTTGTGGCCCCGGTGTGAAGTACTCGCTTGTCGCCACATATAATCCCAGACACCATCAGGCTATGATCTTTGCACGTGTGGCTGCGCCGATCACAAGGCCTGAATTAATACGGTTGGAGTACTAGAGGTTTTTTTTTGCGAGGTGTTGCAGTACTAAAGGTTGCACATTCACGCGATATGAACACCAAATAAATGATAGGGCTTTAACATTTTAAAATTTCATAGCGCTCCGCTTCATATTATTAGCTTTTTTGGGGGCCATTTCATATTATTAGTTGCATTTAGCAATTAAAAAGATATTAGGTGTATTTGTTCTACCTATCTGACTCCCTAATTTTTGCCCTGGTCGGTCTACGGTAAAGAGAAAAAAAGGCCGACGAATGGATTTCCTAACAAAAGGCCCCACCAATGCAGCGTGGTGCTTTCATCTCTTCTCCAATTTTCACGCACGCAATCACCGGGCAGGTCCAAAAATAAATGATGCATGCAGTTGGGAGTTCCGCGGGAGAAAAATATCATTCTCGCCTGAGATGGAAAGGAATCCCATGCACGCAGGGAGATAGTTAAGGAGAACGCGGGGTCGTGAGTAAGCAAGAAATAAATCACTAGCCGTTTATTAGATCATGCTTGACATCCCATGTAATTAGCGCATGATTAGTGCGATTTGGGGCTCCACTTTTTGGAAGGCCCTGTGCGTCGCTCACTTCGCACGCCCTCGTCGACGGCCCTGTTGCTATGTGTGTATGTGCTGCTATGTGTGTGCTACTGCCCTCGCAGTGATGTTGCGTGTGTGCTACTGCCCCGCGCACACACATATCACATGAAGGGTAAAAGAGTCTTTTCTGGTGTTATTTAGGCTTAAAATGGACAAAAGTGTTATAAAAGGCATAAAATTTAGACTCGTTGTTAGATAAGGAAGAAAAAGTTTTTTGGTGTCAAATAAGGAAACGAAATATAACATAGTGTTAAATAAGGAATTCTTTCAAGTATGAGATGCGATATTTGTGAGCTTTGCTCCTTCTACCTTCCCATTTGTGGAATCAAGGCCCCTTTGGGAAGAATCCTAATGGATTTCAAGACCTCCTCTAGGAGAAGACTATCTTCAAGACCTCATCTCCTAGGAGTGGGAAGAACTTTGCCATTGTATCTTTCCTTTGATTGTGTTTGTGACTTGTGGATCTTGTTTTGCTATTCTAGTGGATGTGTAATTGGGGAATTGTTTGAGTGATTTCCTCTTTGTGTTATTAAGAGTTTGCCCTCTTCCCCCTCCAAGTGTGAAAAGATCCCCCTCTAGGACTTCATCCTATATCAAAAACCGTACGCTCTCCACCCTTCTTTGCGTGCTAATCAAGAAGAACATCAAGGAGTGGGAAGAGTGCCTACCCATCGCAGAGTACGCCTACAACAGCGCAAGACATTCGACTACCGGCAACTCCCCCTTCGAGGTTGTCTACGGCTTCAACCCGTTGTCCCCATTGGACATTCTACCTCTACCACTACACGAGCGCATAAACATGGACGTGAGTGCCCGAGTCAACCACCTCAAGAAGATGCATGAAGATACAAGGCACACCATTGAGCTCCAAGTACAATGACTCGCGACCAAGCTCAACGTCAACAAGAATCACATGATATTCAACATTGGAGATCTTGTGTGGCTACACCTTCGCAAGGAACGCTTCCCCAACGAACACAAGTCCAAGCTTCTACCACGAGCCGATGGACCATTCAAGGTGCTTGCCCGCTACAACAACAACGCATACAAGATCGATATCCCACGTGACAAGTACTCCGTGAGCAACATCTTCAACGTCAAAGATCTCTCCCTGTACCATGGTGATGAGTATTTCGATCCGAGGTCGGATCTTTCCCAAGGGAGGGGAGATGATGCGGAGCATCCCAAGGTCATCCCCATGGACCTACCATCGTCTCATCAAGTGCCTAGTGGACCCATGACTCGATCATGTGCAAGACCTCTTGAGACCGAGGTGACATCTCTCCTCTCACAATTCCACTTCGATGACCATGAGACATGGCTACTACCTCAAACGGAGATATTGTGCATACTCAGGTATCAATGAGTTAGCCATGGAGACGCCAAGGAGCGAGGAGAATCCGAAGAGGAAGATAGACGTGAAGTCGGAGAAGAAAAAGGGCTAAGTCAGCAGAAGCCCAGACGATCCGGACCGCCATCCGGACAATTCGGCCTCAACCCGGATGATCTGGACCCCGGCCCGGACGATCCGGATAATGTGCCCAGCGACACCCGAGACGGCATCTTGGAGATGGGTCATCCGGACCCAGGCCCGAATCATCCGGACACTCCCGGACGTCCGGACCAAGTCCCAGACATCCGGCCCTCCCGCAGCTGCTACAACCCAGCCGAATCATCCGAACGCCAACCCGGATCATTCGGACCCCCGAAGCCCGGATCATCCAGACCAACTCCCGGATCATTTGGCCACCGCCTGTGTGCGTGACTTGGGCCGAGGCCCGTGTACCCGTTTCGTCCCCCCACTTACCCTTTCGCCCCTTGGGCCATAAATAGACCTTCTACTCCTCATTTTTAGGGTTAGCAAATGTTTGGCTCATGTTTGTGAGAGATATTTGCTCATCCACTTGGTAGTCTTCTCTACGGAGATTCGAGCCTCCACCGGAGAAGATCCCCCAAGCGGATTCAAGACCCCTTTTAGGGAAGAACTCAAGACCTCCTCACGAAGAAGACCGGCTACCCTTGTATCGTCCCTAGTTGTCCGTGGATCGTGTATCTTTCCTTATGTACTCGAGGATCTAGCCCATGTGTGACTTATTCGTGCCGGTTTAGTGATTTCTCTCGTGTTTCCTCTTGTGTTTTCCCTCGTTTTCCCCTCGCGTTCTTCGCGTTCTTGGACGGGATTCGCTCCTTTTGTGAAAGATCGGCCCCTAGGGTTCCTACCCTACATCAGTTTCTCCGACGGTTCAATGAAGAAAGGCGCAAGGCCATTAGAGAAGAGGTGGCTCGGCTCTTGGCGGACGGGTTCATTGTGGAGGTCTTTCACCCAGAGTGGTTAGGCAACCCAGTGCTTGTACTCAAAAAAGAACGGCACCTAGCGTATGTGTGTGGATTACACCGATTTAAATAAGGCTTGTCCGGCTGACCCTTTTGCCCTCCCCCGTATTGATCAGATCATCGATGCTACGGCGGGTTGCGCATGTTTGAGTTTCTTGGATGCTTATTCAGGTTATCATCAGATCAAGATGGCAGTCAAGGATCAGGAGAAGAATATCACTCCTTTTGGAGCTTTCTGCTATGTGTCTATGCCTTTTGGGCTTAAGAGTGCCCAGGCGACTTACCAACGGTGTGTGCAGAATTGTCTTCATGATCAGATTGGGCGTAATGTTCATGCTTATGTGGATGATATAGTGGTAAAATCCAAGAAAGAGGAAACCTTGGTCGCAGATCTGAAAGAGACCTTTGATAACCTCCGGGTCTACAAAATGATGCTTAACCCGGCTAAGTGTGTTTTGGGAGTCCCAGCCGGCAAGCTCTTGGGTTTTTTGGTGTCCAGCCGAGGTATTGAAGCTAACCCGGAGAAAATTAAGCAATCACATCCCTGGCCAAACCAACATGTATCAATGACGTTCAACGGCTGGCGAGTTGAGTTGCTGCTTTGAGCTGGTTCATAAGCCGGTTAGGGGAGAAGGTGATGCCTTTGTATCAGATGATGAAGAAAATGGATGATTTTGTTTGGAGCGATGCTGCAAACTCTGCTTTTGAGGATCTGAAGACACAGCTTGTAGAGCTGCCGGTTCTTGCTGCTCCAGTTGAGAAAGAGCCGCTGTTATTATATGTAGCCACCAACTCACGAGCTGTTAGTGTGGCAATTGTGGTGGAGCGCAAGGAGGTTGGCAAGGAGCATCCGGTTCAACAGTCGGTTTACTATGTCAGTGAGGTGTTAATTGAATCCAAACAACGATATCCACATTGGCAGAAGCTCGTATATGGGGTGTTCATGGCGAGCCGGAAGCTTAAACATTACTTTCAGGGTCACCCAATCACTGTGGTTAGCTCTGCTCCTTTGGGAGACATCATTCAAAACAGAGAAGCCATTGGACGAGTCGCCAAGTGGGCCATTGAGCTTGGGTCTCATGGGTTGAAGTATGTACCACGTACTGTGATCAAGTCTCAAGCACTGGTTGATTTTATTAATGACTGGACAGAGATGCAGATGCCGGAAGAGAAACCAGACAACGCATATTGGACTATTCACTTTGATGGGTCTAGACAACTGGAAGGCTTGGGGGCTGGAGTTGTTTTAACATCCCCTTGAGGTGACAAATTTTGTTATGTCTTGCGGCTGATGTTTCCATGCACTAACAACATAGCGGAATATGAAGCCTTGCTCCATGGTCTTCGAGTGGCCAAAGAGATGAGCCTGAGCCGGGTCCGGTGTCTTGGAGACTCAAATTTAGTGGCTCAACAAGTCTCAGGTAAGTGGGATTCCAAAGATCCTCTCATGGCGGCTTATCGCCGTGAAGTTGATGCTGTTGCAGGGCATTTTAAAGGTTATCAGGTGGAGCACATTGACTGTAGGAAGAATTAAGCGGCTGATGCTTTAAGCCGGTTAGGATCTCTGCGTAAGCCGGTGCCACCTAACACCTTTTTGGATGTTTTGCATAACCCGTCTGTCAAGTTACCCACAGAAGAAGATCTAGCCGTTCCTAACCCGGAGGCACAGTTGGTGGTGTCTCTTCATGTCATCCCAGATTGGACAGTGCCGTTCTTGGCTTACATGGTCCAAGAAGAATTGCTAGCGGATGAGACCCTAGCTCGATAGATAACCCGGTGGTCTAAGTCAATGACGTTTTCAGATGGAGAACTATACCATCGTAGCGTCTCTAGAGCGTTTCAGCGGTGTTTCCCTTGAAGAAGGCCAAGAAATACTTCGTGAGATCCATGAAGGCGATTGTGGTCATCACACCGGGTCAAAATCTCTGGTGGCCAAGGCTTTTCGTCACAGTTTTTTACTGGTTGACGGCTCACGCTGATGTAGAGGATCTGGTCAGCAGATGTGATGGATGTCAAAAGTTCGCACAACGAGTACATGTGCCGGCTCAAGAGCTCCGGATGATTCCAATCACTTGGCTGTTTGTGGTCTCGGGGCTTGACATGGTGGGACCTTTCAGAAGGTCTAAGGATAAAAAGACACATCTTTTAGTGGTAGTTGATAAATTCACAAAGTGGGTTGAGGCAGAGCCGGTGAGTAAGTGTGATGCGGCCACGGCGGTTCAGTTCATGAAAAAGGTGATCTTCCGTTTTGGTTTTCCACACAACATTATCACTGACAATGGTACTAATCTATCCCAAGGGGCTATGGAGGAGTTTTGTCAACGTGAGCATATTCGGCTTGATGTTTCTTCTGTAGCTCATCCTCAATCCAATGGTCAAGCTGAGAGAGCAAATCAGGAAATTTTAAAAGGTCTCAAACCCCGGCTTATGGTTCCTTTACAGCGAACGTTGGGTTGTCGAGTAGAGGAATTACCCTCGGTGCTGTGGAGTATCAACACCACACCTAACAGGTCTACAGGTTACACACCTTTCTTCATGGTATATGGAGCAGAAGCAGTGTTGCCTAGTGACATCCATCATGACTCGCCCCGTGTGGCGGCTTATGTTGAAGCTAACAATGAACAAGCCAGACAGGATGCACTTGATTTGTTAGATGAGCAAAGAGACTTAGCAGCGGCTCGATCAGCAATTTATCAACAGGACCTGCGCCGTTATCACAGCCGCCGGGTTAAGTCCAGGACTTTTCAGGAAGGCGACCTGGTGCTCCGGCTCATCCAGGATCTGTCAGATGCACACAAGTTATCCCCACCTTGGGAAGGACCCTTTGTGGTCAGCAAGAACTTAAACAATGGGTCATATTACCTCATTGAAGTTCGAGAGTACAAAGACTCACGTAAGTCGGAAGAGGAGACCCGCCGGCCGTGGAACATTGCTCAACTTCGGCCATACTACACCTGAGCCACCAGCTCTCATCATGTACATACTTTAAAGGTTGTATATACTATGATAAGTAATAAAGCAGGACCATCGGTCTCTTTTCTTTTCAAAAGATTAAGCATCTTTGTTGTTTCTTATTATTCAAATGACTATTAAGGAGCTGATCATATTTGAATCAAGTCTAACCTTTTTGGTCCGGCTTATTATCGTATTCGAATCTAGCTGCAACTATCATGGTCACTTGGGGGCTTCCTGTTCAAACATAGGTCATATTCGAACCAAAGAGAACATAGCTGTCGTAACCCTCTTGATCGGCTCAAGGCCAAACTCACTAGGGGGCTTCTTGATCATATCTGAATCATATCTTAACCCCTTTTGGGTCCGACTTGGATCGTATTCGAATCAGGGTCGTTAAAAACCTCTCACGGTCATTTGGGGGCTTCCTGTTCAAACATAGGTCATATTCGAACCAAAGAGAACATAGTTGTCGGTACCCTCTTGATCGGCGCAACGCCAAAGCCACTGGGGGCCATATCACTACTAGGGAAAACCCTAGCAGTAGCGCTGGTTTTGTGCTCACTAGTAGCGCGGGTAGGCGCGCTACTAATAAGGCGCTACAGCTATTGCTTAGCAGTAACGCATGCCCGCACGCGCTACTGCTAGGACAAATATCTGCAGCATTTGTTCACTCCCTCGCTACTGCTAATGTAACTACTCGCAACGTGTTTTCTCTCCATCGCTACTAGTATTCTTTTTTTAGTGTATTTATGCGCCATCGTACAAATATTGGTACAATACCAATGATGAGGTTTACATCATTATGTCCATAACAGTGTGTCAAATGAAGGTGGATTAGGTTCAAGTGGAGGCAATATGTGGTGCATGTCAAAAGTATACTACTAATCCAAACTTGATCTAGTTTGGACTAGTAGTACTTTAGATGTGCACCACATGTTGCCTCCACTTGAATCTAATCCGCCAGCACAAGCTATTTAATCATCATCATAGTCATTACCACCAACAGTATTTATTTAATCACCACTAAAACTAGCTAACAGTAATCATCATAGTCATTACCACCAACACTAGCTATTTTATCATCATAGTAATAGTGTAGCACATCATCATCCTCAAACTCATTTCTAGCTAGCTAATCACTCCTGCTGCTCTCTCTTAGGTAAAATAACATAAAACATGTGTAGCTCTCCTCCTTGATCAAGTTGGAGCATGCATATGAACCTGTCTCCTAATCGTGGGTAGCGCATCTGTTTGCTGCCCCTAGTACTTCTCTGCGCTTCTCCATCACACATTTGGTCCAGTCTTGCACTATTAAGCATCCGTCGCTAATCTTGAATGCACTAAAGTAATCCGTAGGATATCTTGGCCGTAAGCTAATAATACTCATGGTACCTTTAGTCTCGATCCCATAAGGCACAACATTCATCAGGAGTCCCTGTTGAAGAACATCGTATGGTAACATACTTAGCAAAGAAGTTTAGCTTCAAAAATAATGTATGGAAAAGATGCACTGAGGACAAATAGTAAAAATCTTACCATCCTTCCTAAATAGATGTGACCATAGTTCATTACGAACACTATTGGTCGCACATTTTCAGTACTAACATTTCTAAGTGCAGGAAGAAAATTTGTCTTGACAGTATCAAGATCCTCAAGCCATGAAACATAATGACTTAGCTCCTCGCAGTTTAGTTCAGCCCTGGGACAGTAGTCGGTCCTGTCTACCAAGCGCTGGACATGTTTGCTTGCACCGAAATAGCTGACAATACAAATTAGTTGTCAACTATTTTTGAATAAACAATATCAAAGACATAAATATGGTTGAGAAACTTACATAATGGTATAACTAGAGGCGTCTGCACATCGACCCAGATGTCGGTATTACCTTCAATATCATCTTCTAGACAACATCAAAGGTGATAACCATATCAGGCTCAAATGCATAAGTCTTGCATAGTGCTCGCCATGTTTTGCATCCAAATAGGTGTAGTCGTCTGAATTGTATAATTTTGCATGGAAAATATAACCATGCTCGGTCTTCAAGTAAACTTTCTTTTCCTCCATAGTACGACTGAAACATATCTTATCCAATACAAAAACTCTTGCATGGCAGGGGATACGCTAGTAGAATAGTAAAAAAAGACTTGTCATGCTTAAATTATAAGTTGAAGCAAATGAAGCAAATGTCATGCTTAATTACGAAAAAAGACTTTTCATTGTGACTTACTGTATCCACTTCGAAGTTCTCGTCTAGCTTGATGCTGAAGTGCCTATCGTCATCTAAGAAGATTCCGTCGCACAGGCCGTGCTCGTCTTCGCAATATTTGCAAATACCGAAATCCTTTTCGTCGTCAGACATTTCCTATGTTCATAGTTAAAACATTAATTGAAAATCGATCGAAGACAACTACCAGGATACTCAACACACAAATCCGGGGCGCTCGATATTTCCTACATATACTGGCACAAGTCATGCCAAATTTCACGGAAAAATCCGGCATGACCTTTGCTGAAATAGGACATATCGAGCGCCTGAAATTTGCCGGAACGGAAATGAATCAACACTCCGGCAAAACATAGGCCACTCGAAGGTGTAACCTACAAACATGACCGGCCACTTGGGCAAGCACATATCCTATTTGAGCAACACAAGATATACATTTCAAAATATCTTATAGGACTCAAATTAGCATGCATTCAATAAGCAAAAGTAAATCATCTCATGCGTCCGTACATCGTCGAATATTATCACTAATACATCCCGAATAGTGTCATACATATAACATCACTAATACAACTAAAACCCTAGCACACGACGGGTATCGGCGCGGGTGGTGGACACCCACAGAGAAGGAACCATCACGGGATCATAGCTCCAGTGAGATCCCTGGGGAACCTGCCAGGTATTGGAGAACCTGTGCTCCAATGCAAACAAGTAGCGACGGACGTGTGCGTCCTCCTCACTGACACGGTGACACACCACCTCCGTGGGGTCCTCGAGCCTCTGGACCATCACTGGCCCACACGACCGCCACCAAAGAAGGTTCGGGTCAATGGCAGGCTGGCTCCTCACCAACCTGCGCCCCCGGTAGGTAGCGCCTCCTAGTACCACTCTGGCGGAGCCCAGTCCCGGACATGTCCCATCTGGTCAAGCAGGTGTCGTCCTCCGCCGACTCGATGACGAGGATGCGGGATAGGCATCGTCCACATCGATGCGGGAAAAATTGCTTTAACTAAAAAAATAGAACAAGTTCTTACTAACTAGTTCTATTAATTCAACTAGTTCTTATTAAAAATAAACTTACTATAAATAAAAATAAACTAGTACCTAATTAGTACCTAGTTCTTACTAACTAATTAGTAGCTAGGAACTACTGCCCTAATTACCATCTAATTTGATGAAGCTAGGGGTGGAAAGTGGTAGCGGATATTCCAATTATCCAACTATAAAGTGAAATAAGTGGTCAAATTTTACTTGTTTTATGATTCATCTTAGAAATTTGATTCGTTTCCACCCTTACATGAACCCTAACTCATTTGAGCCGCATCCGCATTTGATTTGTTTCCACCCTTACATGAACCCTAACTAATTTGATGCAACTAAAATATAAAGAAACCCTAGGCAGAGGTAGGGGAGAGGGAGGAGCAGGCGTGCTCACCTCGGGTGCCTGCGACAAGGGAGGGGCAGGCGGCGCCAAGGTCGGGGTCGGGGCTCGGGCGCGCGGCGAATGGCGGTGTCGAGGTCGGGGGCGGGGGCGGCGTTGAGGTCGGGGGAGGGGCGGCGTTGAATCTGGGGTCGGGGGCGGCGTAGAGGGTGTGCGGAGAGCGCGCGGCGATCGACGGGTGACAGAGGCGGCGAGAGTGGAGAGCTGGATTTGGGGGAAGTGGCCGTGGGGAAGGACGAACCCCGTGGTTAAGTCAGAAGTAGCAGTAGCGCGTTCCAGAAAGCGTGCTACTGCTACGTTAGCTATAGCGCATTCTGGGATACACGCTGCTGCTACTCCTTTCTCTTTTTCCCCCCTTTTCATTTAGTTTTCTTCACATTTTATTTTTTTCCTTTCACCTTATTCTATTTCTTTCATTTTCAATTACCTTTCTATTTGCTTTCCATTTAATTTTATATCCTTTATCAGTAACGAGTTTAGATTAAAACGCACTGCTACAAAGAAAGTAGCGGTAGCGCGGTTCGATATAGGTCGCTACTACTATGTGTAGCCTATCGGCTAAGCCGTGGGAATTTTAGTAGTAACGTGTTTAGAACAAGACGCGCTACTGTGAAAACTTTATCTGCAGCGCGGTTTGCACAGGCGCGCTACTGCTACTTAGCACCAGCGTGCTTTTTTGACCCGCGCTACTGCTAAAGTTCTATGTATAAGGTTTTCCCTAGTAGTGTATGGTCGTATTCGAACCTTAGCTTAACCCCTTTGGTCCGGTTTACTGATCGTATTCGAATCAGAAACCCCCAACTTTTAATTACAAGGTTCAATTTTATTTACTTTTACCACCTGTTATTTGCCTTCTAGTTTTTTGTTGTCTCAGTTTCATAAATAAACAACATGGTCTGTTTCGCCGGCTAGACTATTGGACAACAAACCACAAAGGTATGATAATCATTAAGTATTCAGAAGCATTGACTTCTCCAAAAAATTGGATTATCAGCTTCAACACCCGGATTATTTAAACCGGTGGTCTAAAGATCAAAGGTACAAGTATGACTATTGTTTACAAGCAATTGCTTGTTGTATTAATCAAAGGATTATTTTCAGCCTTGTTCTCTTTTCTCTTGTATCTACAGGAACAGAGTTGAAGTATTACAAGGACAACCGTAAATATGATGCATATATTGACATCAGGAAACACAGGATCACACACAAGTGTTTTATGCGTGATGGCATAGGCAAAGCATGCAGTGTTTTCACAACTAATCTATTACAAGGCTTTTATAAGCCGATGTAGATGGTTATTACTCCTCCCTCGCCGGTTCACCGCCCTCTGTTGACTGGAAGCTGGGTTTTGACCAATCAAAACCGTTCACGGCGACAAATTCTGCTTCTTCATCAATCAGGCCTGCCGGATCAACTTCCGGAGCAAATGTATTTTCACGAACAGGCGGGATTAAATCAGTCACCTTGTACGAGGGAGTTTCCATCTTCTTATTTTCAACATCAAAACTAGGCTGATACTTGTCGATGTTGGTTTCATCTCCAAGAATAGTCGCCCAAGGTCGGACTCCGCGCACGCAAGCCATGAAGTCATCTTGTTCAAAGGAAGATCCATCTTCCTTCACGGTAGGATATCCTCCAGCCACGTCTGCCGGGTCTAGATCTGGCACCCAAGCCTTGGAGCGGCTTAGGGCAGTCAAAGCTCCGGCTCTTGCAAAGGAGCGCTTCACTTCTTGAAACCTGGCAGGTAGGATTGATTCTTTAAGACGTCGCTGAGCCGTTTGGGTCCTTGATTGGCAGGAGAGATGGCGGCAAGTGCCCGTTGTGCACCAATATACAGTTGCTCCACTAAGGTATACACTGCCTTTAGTTTAATCACATGATCTTGGCTCAGATTCTTGCTTCGTGGGCCTGCACATATTTTATAAACAAAGTCAGTTGGCGGCTTATATTCCGGATCAGCAAAAAGTACACAAGATCAAAGACACAAGGCCTACCAAAGATGGCAGCCACCATTTGAGACACCCGACCCTTTAAACCGTCCAGCTCTATTGAAACCTCTTCAAGGGCTACTTCGGCCTTCTCGGCGCGTTGTGTCAGAAGCGTTTTTTCCTCTGCCCAGGTTTTCTTCTTGGCGGTGAAGCTGATCTTTAATTTTCCGTCTAAGAGAGACTTACTTGCAATTTGGAGTTAGGAGACTTGATTTCTGCCTCCTGACCCGCCAGCCGGGTCTTCGCATCAGTCAATTGCAAGCTCAGTTCAGATACGGCATTCTGCAAAAAACGTACCCAGATGAGTCAAGATTTCGCTTAAGGTTCAAAAGTCAAGATTCAAGTCTCAAGTACTTTACAAAACCACTTGACACTTGGGGGCTAATGTATGCCAAAACAATTTCTTATGACTCTAAAGACATACTTTAAGTCCCAAGTACTTTACAAAGTAATAGCACTTGGCACTTGGGGGCTAATGTATGCTATTCAGCAAGTTTCTCATGGTTAAGCCGGATTACAAAGTTCTTTGTATATGGTACAAGACAATTTAAAGTACCAGCTCATTTACGATCAAATGAATCGGCCCTTGGGGACTACAGGTGAAGCTTTTGTTCTATTTTATTGAACTCAAGAAATGTTTCAAAGGTAAAAGTCTTAGCCTATATTATAAAGTTTACAGATCATTCCGGTTCTCTCATAATCTAAAGACTTGGGGGCTGGCGGAATATAGATAAGCCGGAAGAACATACCTCGTATTTCAGCTGCAACTGTTTGACCATTTCGATCTCTGAGTCGCGACTGGAGTGCACATGGCTGAGATAGCTAGATAAAATATCGTTGGCATTCAGATGATCATAATGTGCAACATCAAAGCGCACTTTCTGTCTCTCCAATGCCCCTTGTTTCGCCGTGTGGCGAGCCAACACGATTGGATTCCCCGGCTCAACAAAGCGGCTCCCGGTGATCAAAACGTCTTGCGCAGATGGTGATGGCGGGTTGGCCGAGCTCGATGGTCCAGTTGTAGAAGGGTTAATGATGGTATCATCAACCGACGGCTCAAGAGGATTTGCTTCTGCAATGACAGGCGGGTCTTCTAGAGTTTCAATTAATGGAGGAGAAGGTGGCCTTGCAGGTTCAGGTGAAGGACTGGTGGGTCTTCCACCGGCTTAGTTACCTTGGCCTTCTTAGACTTAGCTTGACCACTAAGAGAAATATTATATGACTGTCAGTATAAGGATATAGTTTGAAAAAACACAGAGGAAAGAGGATTTTTTTCCTTACCCAGGGGCAGTCTTGAAGGCCGGAAACTGGGTCTGAGACGAGTCGCCAGAGGAGCGAGATACCTCATGCAAAGATAAGACAAAGTAAGTAATGCAAGGGAGGAGATCCATTAACAGAAAGTCAAAGATAAAGAAATAAACCTCGTTCTGGCGTTTTTGAGGAGTTTGTTGAAGAACAACAGCCGGTTCGTCTTCGGTCCGGGCTTGACGGCGGCTCTCATGTTGCTGCTTTTTCAAAAGAAAGTGAGGGTCCAGATAAGCTAAAGGGTGTGAAAACCTTACTTTCCGGGTTACGACTCGAAGTTTTTGTCTTGGCAAATGGGTTGAGTCAGAGGAAGTAGTTACCTCTTCTTCCACAGCCTGACTGGCCCCAGTGTCATCCTGGTAATGATCAGTGTTAATAAAATTATTAAAAAATTGGCCAAGGGAATCAAGGGCTACCTCCAACTCAAAAGTATCATCAAGCCTCATCAAATCTTCAGCAGTGCTCTTCTTCTTCTTTTTCGACCTCCGGGTCGTTTTCTTGGCATTTATGGCGGCGGCTCTCGCTTTCTTGGCAGCTTCATGGTCATATTTAGCTTTCCAGAAATCAGATTTGGCCTGCAGACAGGTAAAAATAAGATGAAAGGTCAGGTAAGTATTAAACAACACGGCTGGGAAAATACAAAGGAGAGAGATCAGAGTTTCCTTACTTCTGGCGCCGGGTTAAGCTTGCAGAAGGGGTTTAACCCGACGATACTGCAGTCTTCATATTTTCCGTTCACCAGAAGGGTTGACATTGAAACAATATCTTCTTTCGTTAGTTGAACGGAGCTGTGACGAAGAGAATCATCTGGGCCTCCACCATACTCGTACATCAATTTTGACCGACGGCTTAGAGGGATAACCCGCCATGAGATCTAGCAGCGGGCCAGATCAACTCCGGTTAAGACGTTTCCTAATAAGGCATTAATCCTCTTTATTAATGGGATCAGCTTCTTGCGTTCGACAGCAGTAAGCTTGTCAGGGAGCACGAACTTGGAGTCAAGACATTCGGGGCGATAACCCGGCAGTGGCTTCTCGTTTGATGGTGAAATGTCTTGACAATAGAACCAAGTCTGATTCCAGTCTTTTGGATGACTCGGCAAGACTATCAGTGGGAAGACAGCGCCCTGCCGGCGCTGAATTGAGATGCCTCCAAGCTCCAAGCTAAGGCCGTTGGTGCACTCGTTCTACCGGTTCAGATAAAAATATTCCCTAAACAGCTCCACGGTCGACTCTTCTTGAAGATAGACCTCACAGAGCACTTGGAAGTTACAGATGTTAGAAATGGAATTGGGCCCGATATCTTGAGGGTGGAGTTTGAAAAGGTCAAGGACCTCTGTGAAGAACTTTGAGCTGGGCGGTGAGAAGCCACGGTTCATATGGTCAGTAAAAACAATCACTTCGCCATCTCTTGGATTGGGCCGTTCTTCGTCCGGTTCAGGGGCACGGTAAGACATGACGTCTTTTCCTGGCAAAATCCTATGGAAAATAACTCCTTCAAATGTTCCTCAGTTACGGTTGAGGGAACCCAGTTGCAGATGGTTGGCGCTTTGGATGGCATGATGTTCAAAAATGAACTGAAAAGAAAGGCAACATGCCGGTTCAATTCAATGGTGAAATTAACAGTTAAATGATGATAATACAGGGGAGTAATGGCGGCTTAGTTAAGGGCTAATGCCATATAAGGAAAAGTAAGCCGGCATAGTAATCCGCCATGACTACAGATATTTGAGAAAGCAAATTCAGCTAAGTGTTGAGACAAACAAGTTTCCTAATTGCTGGGTATTATTCCAGATCAAAAGGCTATTCAAAATTGGAAAAATTCTAGACCTAAAAAGTTTAGCGCAGATGAGTCTGTAAGTTCTAATGACATCTTTGAACCAGAGAAAGGGATCTGTGGGTATCAAGACTAGGCACAAAACCACTACCGCACAAGCATATATATCTTTTTGGATCAAGAAGAGGCCTGCGGTGGAAGAACTGCGATGAACTATGATGAACTATGAAGAACACGCAGAAGCCTGGAAACCCTAATGCGGATCTGAGAAGCGAAAAGGAGAACACTTACAGCCACAGATCTTCTGCGGAGGTCACCGCTATTTCTCTGGACCGATTCGGGTTGATGCAGCGGCCAAGGTCGACGGAGACGGAGGTGAAGCGCGACGGCGGCAAGGCTCGAGCAGCAGAAGGGTTGCGAGAGGAAGAAAACAGAGAGAGAGAGAGAGAGAGAGAGAGAGAGAGAGATAGAGAGAGAGAGAGAGGAGAGGAGAGAGAGAGAAGAATGAGGAAGGCCGAGGCGTGCCTATTTATAAGGAAAAAGGTGAACAGACGGGTGCGAAAATCGAGGAAGAGAGAAATAATGGTTATCCATCCAACTAGACGGACGCCTCGATTCTCGGAAGGCATTAAAGATGAAGATCCGTTGGGAGATGATGTCATAAAAGTTTTTTGTGTTTTCAAGAGATGATGTCATGGCGGGTTACAAAAAGCTTCTGCGAGGATAAGAAGATGGATTTTGTTTAAGTGTTGAAGATTGACAAAGAACAAAGTTCAAAGTCAACCTGGGGCCTAATGTTGGGGATATAGCTATCAGTTATGACCCGCCTAGGAGGGGCCGGGTCAGCCCCAATGGAGGGTTACAAAGGAAGCCCAGTAAACATTAAGATGATAGTTTATTAAATCTTATAGAAGGCCTAAAAGGCCTAGAGGCGGCTTAAGGCCCAATATTGTAAACCGCCGTATGTAAGGAAAGACTTGTAAAGAAAGGCATGTAAAAGAAGTCACCGAGCCGGACACGATTTATGAGCCGGCCGGGACTCTGTAGGCCACCAGGCGTCAACCCGTGTATATAAGGGGACGACCCGGTGGCGGCTTAGGGCAAGAAACAAGAGATCGATAACCAAGCCGGCGAGTTAAGCCTCTTGGTGATCGAAACCCCAGCAATATCAACACAACTAGACGTAGGCTTTTACCTTCATCATAAGGGGCCGAACTAGTATAAAACTCTCGTGTCCTTTGCTCGATCAACCCCTTTAAGCTTCCTAGTTGCGATGGCCCTACGACTAAGTCCTTTTGCTAGGACATCTGCCGTGACAATTCCACGACAGAGGTGAAGGACCGCCGTGGCTCGTGTCGGTACCATCACCTGGAGAAGGATCGTGTGATGCTTGTTTGGAGGCACGTTGCACCAAAGATCATTGGCAATGTCTCGTTAACATGATGACACTCAAATTTATGAGGACATAAACTTGAGCTGCCTGCAGATTTTGGGGTCAGTCCCACTTTAACATTGCAGATTTGAAGCCTTATTTGGGTGAGGAAGATGAGCTTCCGTCGAGGACGACTTCATTTCAATAAGGGGAGGATGATGAGGACATCAATACCATTGTTACACCCACAGCCCCTGCTGCTATACATACTGGACCAATCACTAGAGCTCACGCACGCCAATTGAATTATCAGGTACTTTCGATTCTTGGTAACAATTCTAATGTTCATGAGAATATGGTGTTGCCTAAATTGGATACATTTGTTTTGCTTACAAATGAACGGCCTAGCTTGGACAAGAAAGATGAACCTTGGAGCAAGTTCAAGCATGGAGATGATGGCATGCGCAAGGGGATCAAGAACGGAGTTACAAGTGATGATTTCAGGACTTTGAAGCCACCATAAGGGGTGCATGAAGCCTTGGACAAAATATACAAGATGCCACTTCATAAATTTCGTCCAGAGGCTATTCTAGGTGCCGCGTCACCTTATTATTGGGCCAGGCCCATGTATTTTCAAAATACTGAAGTATAGGCTGTTTTTAGAGTCCGTATGTGTGGGGAACAAGAGTTAGGGTTGGTTTCGGACCCCTCCTCTAAGGGCCACGAAATTCCCCCCTCTTCCTCCATATATACAGCCCTTAGGGCGTCGTCTAGACTTTAGGTTTTGTTTAGATTAAAAGTCTGCCATAGCTGCAACTTCGCGTACTTTGTTTGTGTCCAACGACCACACCAAGACGTCACAGAACCCCACCTTCATTAATAAATCTTTCCTCTTTTATTCGCAATATCCCGATTGCAATCTCAGTTTCTTGCTTGTTCTTCGTTTGCTCGCAGGAAATAGACCCTCATGGAGAGGTTGATCGTGCTCCGGCGTGGTCAATAACCCTCGGAAGTTGGTTTAGCGATTGCTAAGGTGCGACGTCTTCGCACGTTCGTAGTCGGATCGTCAAAGTCGACTCCCACAAAATGATATCTATCTCATCGAAACATCGGGACACCTTCGCCTCTATCAAGTGGTATCAGATTTTCAGGTTGCCTGGTGAGATTTTACAGTTTTTCATAGTTTAGATCGAGTCTGTTCTTCATACCTACAGTCCACGAAAAAGCCACAAAAAATCGGGTTAGTTCATCATATCCGAACCAATCTGAGCCTTTGCATAATCTTTTTAGGGTTTTGCGTTGTTGAGTTTGCGGTTGCATCGTCGTGTCTAGTTGCTGGTCTTAGTGTCTAGTCCTTTAGAGTTTCGAGTTCTGTTCACAAGTAGTCACACCGCCGCCGCATCATCATCACCACTGCCATATACCACCATCATCATCACCGCTGCCATATACCACCATCATCATCACCACTGCCATATACCACAATCGTCATCGCCGCTGCCATATACCACATATCTACTACCATCACGATAATCCGAGTCCACCTCCATCACAGATTCGCCACCAGTCCGTGTTCCACCGCCCTACATATATTCGCCACCAGTCCGAGTTCCACCAGATTCATCTCCGCCACCAATCCTAGTATGAGTCCAGTATTTGTTGCTTCGTTTTGGATTTCCAGATCACGCCATACTCCGAGTCATGACAGAGTCGGACTCCCCAACTTCCGTGCTACCCACAGACGTGACAGAGTCTGGAAAATTCTGGCTAGGCAGTTTTTAGACCATTTGCAGACTGATGTAGGGTGGAACCCTAGATGGCCGATCTTTCATGAAAGGAGCGGATCCCTACGAGGAACACGAAGAACACGAGGGGGAAAACGAGGGGAAACACAAGAGAAACACTCAACCAACAAGAAATAGATCACACATGCGCTAGATCGATGAACACAAAGGAAGATACATTGATCCCAAGTCAACAGCGGACGATACACGGTAACCCGTTCTTCTCCGTGAGGAGGTCTTGATGGGGCCACCCCAGAGGGGGTCTTGAATCCAAGGGGATCTTCTCCGTAGAGGGGCCGCGGTCTCTCTCGTGGAGTAGATCCGTAATGGATGAGCGTAGCTCTATCTCTCAAATGAGCTATCACAACGCTAACCCTAGTAAGGAGCTAAGGGACAAGTTTATATAGTCCAAGGGGTAAGTTGGGGGATACATGGGGTGAAACCCCTTTCACTGCGCACAAGCAGCGCGGTAATACCGGTCATGGGGGCGGTTGTACCGCTGGATGCTCAGGTACGGGTTCCTGGAGGTGCTTCCGGATGTGCTCAGCGGTTGTTCCGGTGCTTGGGGCGGTTGTACCGGTCAGGTGGCTGTTACGGGGCTAAACCGGTGCTGCACCGGCCTTACACCGCTCGATCACAGAAGCTTGGCCGGTTCTTGGGTGGTGGTCGAGCGGTTGCACCGCTTGTGGGCCTTCAGCGGTAGTACCGCTTGTTGTGGGCGGTAGTACTGCTCGGGCTGTAGCAGCTGGCTCTCCTTCCCTTGCTCCCGTGCACACTTGGCCTTGGTCCTTAGGCTCTCCATGGTCTCCTCGGATGGACCTGAGTATGCATAAGGTCCGCGCTTGAGGTAGCATCCATGTCTTACATGCGGAAAGGGAAGATTCGGAAAGGAGCGAGTTCACCTTGTGTCCAATGGTGTATACTTGAGGTCTCAACATGTGGGCACTAGGGGCTTGGGGAGAAGTCGTAGTGTACATGGGATGATCATAGGATGCTCCGCATCATCTCCCCTCCCTTGGGAAAGATTCGACCTCGGATCAAAAACCTCATCACCATGGGAACGGTTGACGTGGACGGACTTGTAGTTGGATGGAGTGGAAGACGTTGCGCAATCCAAGTACTCCAAGGTGTCACTGGAGTGGTATACATGCAAAAAGAGCAGACACAAACGACACTCGGAAATACAATGGTTAGAGCACACAGAGTGTCCATCATGTAAGAATGAGTCCGTGCAACAAGATTGAGCATGACAAGGTGCATGAAGCTTATCCACAAGAGATGGAATGGTATGCAAAGCATTCATGGGAGCAAAAGCATTCAGTGTGCACACAAAGGTGTTGTGAATATGATCAATGCAACCACGGTGCAAAATGATGTCATAGAGGGACAGATTATCAATAGCATGAATAAGGCAATGGATGCTCAAGATGAGTATGTGATCATGCAATTGATGATGGGCAATATGATCATGATGTATGAATATGCCATCAAGGTATATCATAACAAATTTGCTAAGGAAATGCACGAGCTCATATATCATGGATGACATGGGAAAACAAGATGCAACAAGGCAATCATAATATGAGTCAATCCATGCATAAGATGCAAATTTGTCATGTGTGTGATATGTCCATCGAGCATGACATGTGTGGGCACAATCAACAAGTATGGAGGTGTTGGTATACCAATGCTCAATGTCATGGCATGAGTGGAGGTTCGAAGGTGCATCCAATAAGTTCGAGCGCTCCTCAACTTGAAGGTCCATGGGTTCCATCTCCAATGTTGGTCCTCCGTCCAATAGATGTAACATGTAGACAAGAAGAAGGAAACAACAATGAAAGAGTGACCCATCCAATATGCGTATTTGAGGATGGCTCAAAGGGAATGAGTTCACCTTTATGAGGATGTCGAAAATGTTTGTGTTGTGCATCATGTACGCCTTCACGTTACCAAGGTGTTTCATGATGGTGCCACCTTGTGAATCCTTCAAAATGAAAGAACATGACAAACACTCGGAAAAACAAATGAGGTTAGTGCAAATGCAACACCTATCATTCGAATGGTGAGATACCCAACAAGTGTATGCATCATGCGCATCATAAGAAAGGACAAGGGAGCATTTCATAGTATGGAGGCATATGATGCGAGAACAACCAAATACAATAGGCTCAATCAAACAAGCATGCATCACAAGTAAGGTGTCCAAGTCTCTACGATCAATAAGCATAGATGCAACAATTGGAGGCAAGCGACAATGAACAAAATATATCATGTGAGAGGCATGAATATATACGTCATCAACCCAAGAAAGCAAGTAAGAATGGAACATGGGTGATGCGACAAAGCAAGCAATCATGTGAATCAAGGCAAGCAAGCTAGTAGTGCGAAGATGCAACGTACTAGAAGGAATCATGTCAAGTATGTCATGTGTGCAAATAGGGGTCATGAATAATGCACAAGACATTTCACAAGCATAAAGGCAAGATGTGAGCAAAATAGCATCAATAGCATGAGGCACATGATAAACATGGCAATAGCAACAAGGATCTCCACCAAGCATGCAAATACACATAGAAGTAGCATAATGGTGAATCATGGGTAGATGCAAGCAAGGGTCACAATTGCATGGCAAATGCATAGAAGCAAGCATAGCATGCAAAGTGAACACGGTAAAATGATCAAGAAGTGAGAAGTGGTATATAGCCCATAGCCATGTGAGATCCAAGTGAGAGAGATGCGCGTAGACGTTGCGCGAAAAGAGCGGTGGGGAGGGTAGTTCACGGGATCCCAAGTCATCTATGCTCTCAAGAGCTCGTTTCGTCAACTCTTGGGATCGAGAGGTTGACGGGTATACGGGAGTACCTACACAAAACAAAGACAAAGGGAAAATTGCGTGTGCGTGGTAGATGTACACACCATCGATCATGATGCGCACGTGCTTGTGTTGGTTAGCACAAAATATCCAATGCTCAAATAAATGAGATGCGTGATATAGAAACATGTCATCCATCATGAGAGGTTTGTTATTATGTATAGCATAATGGAGACTCAAATTGTGTAATGCATCACAAGAAATATGTAGAGCATTGTTGTTCATGGAATGCATATGGTGCAAGCAATTATGGGAATCATGCAATGTATGGAATGCATCAAAATCTCCTAATATGCATGAGGAAACTATGGGGGTCTCCTCATGAGCATGAGTAGCAACATCGCATGGAGAATATTGACAACATCCAAAACAATGCATATTTGGAACAATGTGATCATGGCATGGTATAGTAGATGAATTGCGCAAATCATGTAAAGGAAGCATGGCAATATCATCACAAGAGAAGAAACAGCCAATGACCATCATCTCGTCATCTATGCCATAAATGCAAATGGGATGTATTTGAATGGGGCATGCATAGTTACTATGTTGAGATTGGAATAATGCAATATGGGATATCTCGCTCATAGCATATGACAAGGTTAATGGATTGTCAAACATGAAGTGACCAATAGAATTTTCACATGATATCCTATGGAGCATAGCATCACAACTAGGCAAATCAACATGCTCATCATCATATTTATCTTAAATAGGTGAGTCATGACATGAAGAAGTCGCACTAGCATGAAGCATGGGAATAGGTGTGTCAACATCATGCAAGCAATCATTCGCAAAATAGTCCACTAGTGGGACAAGAGAAGTACCATCACCTATGTTACCTTTGGAGCGTCGCTTATGTGTTGTAGGTGAGGTGTTGAAAATCGTCTCACTGTCATCTTCATCTTGATGGAACCATTTGGGGGGTGCATCATCGTCCACCATGGCCATCATTGTCTCCATTGGAGGTATGGACTCGTCGAGGGTAGGCATGTCGTCAAGTAGGAGACCTAGCACCAAAGAAGAAAACACACTAGGAGTAGAGGTTAAGTCGTTAGAAATCAAAGTGGCCTCACATGCCGTGTCAACTACCTCGCTCACTAAGTGTTGTGGATCACTCACTCCCTCTCGGATGCTCTCACTCATATGGTTGGTGGAGTCACTCAAATGGCTCTCAACCTCACATAGGATGTGTGGCATGCTCTCAAGTGTGGGGCTAGTGGTGGTCACACTCATCCTCTCATAGGAAATGCTCTCGATGTCACGTGTGGTGGAGTCACTCATGTCACTCATGTGGTGGGGGCTCTCCTAACATGGCAATTGGGGCATCTCGTCACATGTCGTTGTCGGAGAGATGTTGGTGCAAATGTCTCCATGCTCAATCATGTCGTGGTCGTAGCCGTGGATGAAGGCCGAAGATGGCACATCATCACTCTCCTCGAAGACCAAAGATAAGGTCTCATGAGCGGTCTCGTAGCTTGACTCGGAGTATGAGTCCAATATGGGTGCCGTCTTCATATTGTTGAAGAGGTTCGTGCTCGTTGCCGTGGTCGAAGGGGATGGCCCTTGCTCGACCTTCTTGTCGCCGTCTTGTTGTTGGAGGCCCAAATGATGTGGCACCTCGTAGCTCGTCTCCATGACCGAAGGGAAGTTCCCATGCTCGGCCATCTTCCATGGGGGGCTTCCGAAGATGGAAGTGTCGCCCTCGCTCGTAGGTGGTCGCCTTGGACTTGATGAAGTCGATGTAGGCGTACGCGTGGGAAGTAGGCGAAGATGCCGTACGTCCAAAGGCGAAGATGCCTTGAGAACACTTGGCGAATATGCCGAAGTGGTTGATGTAGCTGTAGCGCCGTCTTTGTGGTGGTCGTCTCGCGGTCTTCTTTTGTGCTCATGAAGCTTCGACTTGGCGTGAGGTAGTGCTTGATGGGACTTGTGCACTTGCGCTTGTGGAGCATCTTCATGATGATGATGTCGTTGTCGTGCTTGAGCTTGTAGTAGATATCGTTCGTCGTCGTCGTGCACATGATGCTTGGAGGTGACTTGCCCTTCATGACGATGTGGATCACGAACGTGATGGTGGTCGCCATGGAGATGTGGATGTGGACGACTTGCACTTGCATTGCTTGGGCGCTCCGAAGACTTGTGGCTTGAATGTCGCCGCCTTGAGGATGACGAAGGGGAAGAAGACTTGATCAAGGCTCTAATGTCCTCCATCCTTGCATCTTGCTCCTCTTTATGTGCGGAAATCTTCTTGTCGATGTAGTCCCTTGTCCTCGCTTCGGAGTGGCGAATGTCGATGGAGAGGTTCTCGATGCACTCTCGCAATCTTGATTGTGCGCCTTGCATTTGTCGTTGTAGATCAAAGATTGACGCTTTGCTGATGTAGTTGTTCACGCCGTCATTGTTGTCGAAGACCGGAGATGAAATGCCTTGCCTATCCATCACTCCAAGAGGAAAATGTGAGTGGTAGAAAGAGAAGAACGAATACCAAATGTATCTTGACTGAAGTTGAAAGTGGATCAATGATCATTCCAATGTGGACAAGGAAATAGCACAATTGGTACCAATTCTTGTCGGTTTCTCACACCTACACAAATAAGGCTTATGGTGGAGCTCGGTGAGGATAGTGGCACAAAAATTTGATGTAAAATGTTAGCAAGAGTCAATAATGTTGAAAGAGATTCACAAATTCGCAAGTGTAACAAGTAGACCAATAGCAATATGTGACACACGGAAACACACACACGGATAGATAAATGGGGTTGCGCAACCAAGGATGAGCACAAAATGTGGAATCCACGGAAAACGCTCGTGTTGCACAACTCAAGAGAGACGCTATCACGATTTCTCAATAGGCGGATACGACACTTGTGCACAACCTATAAGATGCAAAATGTATGAACTTCTATCCCAAGTATGCTATATATGTATGGCTCCCGGTGTTATGATCCAAGATGATCTTATATGACAATGTGGTATGATGCTATGGCACTTGATTACAAGCTCTTTGTTCACTCTTTTGCTTAAAAGCTTATTCTCTTTTTTTATATGTATGGCCACTTTGCGAAATGCACAAACCAAGATAGCTATTGTGTATATATGCGGGAACAAACTTGTGGCACAAAGGATGATATGATACCAAGATGATACCGATATGGTATGCTATGGCACAAAGGATGATATGATACCAATGGAAGGTGTAGACCACTAATGTGCACAAGTAACGTTGCCGGCAATACTCAAAGGCTAGTCTCGATAGGCAAGTAACGCAAAATGGGCTAGGGGTTATCAATGCAATGGCAAGGGAATATACAATGGAGGGGTACCACGATACCAAGATGATATGGAGGTTACCGTCCGCGATGATGATGAGTGGCGGTGATCTTGATGACGATACCAAGATGATGGCGACTCGTCCCTAAGTAGCCGAAACACCTTAGGAAATAGGAAAAACCGCGAACTCAAAATATCAAATGTCAAATGGTGGTAGCGGGAATGCGGTGGTGATTTTGTGGAAGCTCAATGGAATTGTGGAATGGCAATGATGGGTTGTGGAGTACGCAATGCGGAATTCGAGGGTAAGGTGGTGGACTATACACAGTGTTGGAGTTGGAAGCACGGTCCCTAAGTAGCCGAAACACCTTAGGAGACACAACTCACAACACAAGCAAAATTGGGTTAAGTTGGGTGGTCGGAGTGTATAGTGGTCAAGCCTATGCGGAAGTGGTGGTGGTGGTTGATGAAGAAGCGACCGTCCCTAAGTAGCCTAGACACCTTAGGAGACTCAAATCACTCCTCAAGCAACCACTAATGCGATGGGGAACAAAATTGGTTAGGTTGCGGAAGGCTATGGTGGTGTAGCGGATGATGTGGTGGAAGCCCTAGGCAAAGATGACAAAGTTCCACAAATTTGATGGAGTGAAATGGTGTTGAAACCTATGTATATGGATGGGGGATGTCAATAGCTACTCAACGAGCTAAAGAACGTGAAAATCGGACTCCAGATGTGAAAGTTATGGTCAAAACTGTCAATCAGCCAAGGCTGAAACTGGGAGGGGCGGTTGTACCGCTTGGGTGGGCGGTTGTACCGCTCCTGGAGCGTCCTGGGGTTCTAGTTTTAGCTGGCAGAAGTATCATGTTATGGGGGAGCGGTTGTACCGCCTCGGGGGCCGGTTGTACCGCTGGTGTCGGGAAAAATTCTCAGATCTGGATTGGGGAAGAACTTGGGGCGGAAAAGGATGATCTCGGGGGCAAAATTTGATGGATGTCATGGATGGAAGGTGGGGAAACTTGGGGAGATGCTAGATCCACTTGAATCCAAGCAAATCCATGGATCAAAATCAACAAAACATCATCAAACCAAGAAATCAAAAAAAAATTGGGGCTATTTTTGGTGGGGATTTTCGAAATTGGGAAAGAACACAACAAAATTAGGCTAGAAAACAACAAGGGGAGGCTCTGAAATCGTGATCAACGTGGCTCTAGATACCAAGATGATGTAGGGTGGAACCCTAGATGGCCGATCTTTCATGAAAGGAGCGGATCCCTACGAGGAACACGAAGAACACGAGGGGGAAAACGAGGGGAAACACAAGAAAAACACTCATCCAACAAGAAATAGATCACACATGCGCTAGATCGATGAACACAAAGGAAGATACATTGATCCCAAGTCAACAACGGACGATACACGGTAACCGGTTCTTCTTCGTGAGGAGGTCTTGATGGGGCCACCCAAGAGGGGGTCTTGAATCCAAGGGGATCTTCTCCGTAGAGGGGCCGCGGTCTCTCTCATGGAGTAGATCAGTAATGGATGAGCGTAGCTCTATCTCTCAAATGAGCTATCACAACGCTAACCCTAGTACGGAGCTAAGGGACAAGTATATATAGTCCAAGGGGTAAGTTGGGGGATACATGGGGTGAAACCCCTTTCACTGTGCACAGGCAGGGCGGTAGTACCGGTCATGGGGGCGGTTATACCGCTGGATGCTCAGGTACGGGTTCCTGGAGGTGCTTCCGGATGTGCTCAGCAGTTGTTCCGGTGCTTGGGGCGGTTGTACCGGTCAGGTGGCTATTACGGGGCTAAACCGATGCTGCACCGGCCTTGCACCGCTCGATCACAGAAGCTTGGCCGGTTGTTGGGTCGTGGTCGAGCGGTTGCACCGCTTGTG
Organism: Triticum monococcum; assembly: GCA_034509565.1. NCBI lineage: Eukaryota > Viridiplantae > Streptophyta > Magnoliopsida > Poales > Poaceae > Triticum > Triticum monococcum. The sequence goes on from CM067845.1 coordinate 253,616,430, forward strand.
GGCCTTCAGCGGTAGTACCGCTTGGTGTGGGCGGTAGTACCGCTCGGGCTGTAGCAGCTGGCTCTCCTTCCCTTGCTCCCGTGCACACTTGGCCTTGGTCCTTACGCTCTCCACGGTCTCCTCGGATGGACCTGAGTATGCATAAGGTCCGCGCTTGAGGTAGCATCCATGTCTTACATGCGGAAAGGGAAGATTCGGAAAGGAGCGAGTTCACCTTGTGTCCAATGGTGTATACTTGAGGTCTCAACATGTGGGCACTAGGGGCTTGGGGAGAAGTCATAGTGTACATGGGGATGATCATAGGATGCTCCGCATCACAGACTTTTTCGGAAAAAAATTGTTGCGGAGCAAAAAAAGAGAAAAAAAGAGGGAAAAAGTGAAAAAAAGAAAAAAAAATCAGAGCATGCTCCTCCCTTATTTCCGTGCAGCGTCGTGATTTTGTTGGTGTTCTAGGCTCGCGTCTCTAGCACGGTCTAGCCTAGGACCAGCACAGTAACGTCGTTGAGCGTTTATTCAACTCTGCATCTCTGAATTGATTATTACTTACCCTTTTTGCTACCATATTATAAGCCTTCCTAGCTCCACATACATCTACGTCGTGCGTTTGACTCTCCCTGGTAATCACTCTATCTAGGCTTTGAGAGTTTTGACTACGACGGTTGCTGATCACCGCCTGCTGCTGGGTAAGAACTGGTAAGAATTTGAGATTTTCTTGACTGATTTGTGACACCCACCACCACCTCTTGTTAGTAGTCTATAGGATCATATTCTTGTGTGTTTCTATTGCTGCTAACCATGGCAGGATCACAAGCCGACGAGACTAACTGGGAGAACATGACGAATAAGGAGTTGCATGATAAATTTCAGCAAATGATGAGTGGACAGGTGCAATATGTGCTAAACAGATTTGAAGAGGCCATGGAGAAGATAGATGACATGGAGAAGACGTTCGAAACAAAGCTCGATAACAAGTTCAATGAATTGCTCGCGCATCTTCCACCACCACCACCGGTTGCACCTAACGCACCTCTACAACAACAACAACAACAACAGCAACAGCAACAACAATGACGACTACCTCCACGTCGCGAAACAGCCCTCCGCCGAGCGAGCCGTATCCCTCTTGCGCCTGGCCAAACTGTCGGTGCTGCTGTTGATACTTCTGTGGCTCTTGCTGCTGATTCGGAGGAGGATGATTTTGCGGGAGATTACGAGGATGAGGTTGATCAAAATTAGAACTACATGCAACCACTAGCACCGCAACCACCAGGTCGTCCACATGCAAATAATGGCAATGGTAGGGCTCCCCCTTAGGTATGAGATCATGACCATCTCCCTAAACTGAAATAGAATATTCCACCATTTGAGGGTAGATATGTTCCTGATATATATCTTACTTGGGAGTTAGAAACTGAACAATGATTTACATGTTTACAATATCTCGAGGAGAGACATGTTCCTGCTGCTGTTTGTGCGTTCACTAGTTTTGCATGTGTTTGGTGGTCTGAGCATTGTAGATTATATCCTATTCCAGCTAATTGGGCTGCTTTGAAAACTGCTATGCATACTCGTTGGGTTCCACCATATTATCAACGTGAATTACTTCAAAAATTGCAGCATTTAATATAAGGAAAAAATTCTGTAGAAGAATATTATGAGGAATTACAAACTGGCATCATTAGATGTGGTATTGTTGAGGAGAATGAAGTTATGCTTGCACATTTTATGGGTGGATTAAATAGAGAGATTCAGACCATTCTAGAGTATAAGGATTATACTAATGTCACTCGTTTATTCCATCTTGCTTGTAAAGCCGAACGTGAAGTGCAGAATCGACAGGCATTGGCGCGAACTAACTTTTTTGCAGGTCAATCTTCATCATGGACACCACGTGCATCATCTTCTTCCACTGCACCAGCATCTCCATCAGGTGCCACCTCCAGCCGTGATACAAGAAAGTAGGCACAACCACCACTATCTGCCAAGAGCACACCTGTCGGGCTTGCGCAGAGCTCTTCTACTTCTATGGCATCAACAGGGCACACAAGTGATATTATTTGTCGTCGTTGTAAGGGAAGAGGACATTTTGCGAGAGAATGCAAATCTCAGCATGTGATGATTGCTACTGAGGATGGTGGGTATGAGTCCGCTAGTGACTATGATGAGGAGACTTTGGCTCTTATTACACATGAAGAACACGGTGGAGATGATTCTGATCATGAGACACAATACATGGCTCCTGAAAATGCTGACAGGTATGAATGTTTAGTTGCTCAACGTGTTTTGAGTGTGCAGGTCACACAAGCTGAGCAAAATCAGAGGCATAATTTGCTCCATACAAAGGGAATTGTGAAGGAACATTCTGTTCGCGTCATCATAGATGGAGGGAGCTGCAACAATTTGGCAAGCATGGAGATGGTGGAGAAGCTATCTCTCACCACAAGACCACATCCACATCCTTACTACATCCAATGGTTCAACAACATCGGCAAGGTTAAGGTAACATGTACTGTTCGTGTGCATTTTCGTATCTCTACATATACTGATTATGTTGATTGTGATGTGGTACCTATGCAAGCATGTTCCTTATTAGTTGGTAGACCATGGCAATTTGATAAAAATTATGTACACCATGGTAGAAACAATCAGTATACTCTTGTTCATAAGGATAAAAATATTACTTTGCTTCCTATGACTCCTGATTCCATTTTGAAAGATGATATTAATAGAGCTAATAAAGCAAAACATGAGAAAAGTAAGAGTCAAAATCATATTGTGGCAAAAGAATTTGAGCAACAAATGAAGCCTAATAATAAACCGTCTGGTGTTGATTCTGAAATTAAATTGAAAAGTGCATGTTTACATGCCACCAAATCTGATATTGATGATCTAGATTTTAGCAAATCTGTTTGCTATGCTTTTGTGTGCAAAGAGGCATTATTTTCATTCGAGGACGTGTCTTCCTCTTTGCCTCCTGCTGTCACTAACATTTTGCAGGAGTTCATTGACGTCTTTCCACAAGACGTGCCACCGGGATTACCACCTATTCGAGGGATTGAGCATCAAATTGATTTAATTCCCGGTGCATCATTACCCAACCGTGCACCATACCGTACCAATCTAGAGGAGACGAAGGAGATTATGCGTCAAGTACAAGAACTGCTCGACAAAGGTTATATACGCGAATCCCTTAGTCCTTGTGCTGTTCCTATCATTTTAGTACCGAAAAAGGATGGTACGTCGCATATGTGCGTTGATTGTAGAGGCATTAATAATATTGCTATTCGTTATCATCATCCTATTCCTAGGCTAGATGATATGCTTAATGAATTGAGTGGATCTACAATATTCTCCAAAGTTGATTTGCGTAGTGGATACCATCAAATTCGTATGAAATTGGGAGATGAATGGAAAACAACATTTAAAACTAAGTTTGGATTATATGAGTGGTTAGTCATGCCTTTTGGGTTAACTAATGCACCTAGTACTTTCATCTATCTATATCTATATCTATATCTATCTATCTATGCCTATACTAATTACAGACTCCCTGTAAATTCACACATTAAGAGTCGTTTATCTTGTGGGACCGAATTATTATGATGGAGATCGACTCATATAATCCTAGGAAAAATTGCCATGCCAATCAGAAAATTTTGCGAAATCATCCATCCGATCCCTGTGTTATGTATTCTATATAGCCATCGGTTGAATCCCAGCCGGGTAAACTTTTACACACGCCTCCTCTCTTTTTATAATACAGAATACAAAAAAAAAATATCTGCTCCATTGGCCCGTCTTCTCCTCCGCCTCCATTGTTTCTCCTCGGCTGCTCTCCATGCCCTAAGCGGCACTCCCATTCATGGCTGGCGACCCGTCTTCTCCTCTGCCTCCATTGTTCCTCCTCCGCTGCTCTCCATGCCCTAGGCGGCGCTCCCATTCATGGCCGGTGAGCAGAAGCTTCAGCCTCCGTCGCGCCCAGTCAGCTTCCATTTCCTCTTTGTTCTCCGCTGCAGGTCACCGGCCATCCGTGCTGCAACCCAATCTCTTCTCAATCCCGCCCCTGTCAAATCTTTAAATCTCCTCTTATTTCAACTTTTCATATCCAAGACCGTAGTGATGATCTCAGGTAAGCCATGTGTGTTTCTATTTTCCATTAGATTGATGTGCCCCTTTGATCTAGAAAAAGATGTCGGATCTGCGTGTTCTTTTGATCTGAAAAAGGTTGCATCACAATAGCATTAATAATTTGTGTTTTTGCGGGGATTAGTAATTTGTGTTTTAGATCTCTATCTAGGCTTTTGATTGTTGTTGTAACATTAGTATTTTTTCTCACTATGTATATTTATCAAACTCGCATTGTTATTCTTCGAGTTCCATGTATACAGATCTCTTATTTGTATTTCATTGCAATGTTATGATCAGTGATGCAAACCAATTTCTCCTCACCCAACCATTAGAATTCTTCTTATTTCAAGTTTTTAAATATAGATGGTTGATGCATCATATCAGGAGGTGTAGTACGCATGATGTTTTCAAGAAAGGAGGCCCCGGTTGGTACTTGAGGCCGTCAAGTTGAGGAATTACGTTGGACTGGTGGCACCGCAACTTACAATCGAAGCCCTACTCGAGTCCGTCACCCGTTATTCCTGCCCCACTCCACTGGTAAATCACCCTGCATTGTTAAATCCCTACTCCTCCATCCGTTTAATTCATAGAACCCATAATAAGTCGGCTTAATCCATCACATCTCATCAACAACAACAGGCCTTTTTTCTATCTATCTTCATCACTTCTCTACATCAGATTATACATTTGGGCGAGTGGGTGAGAACCAGCTAGAATGTGATCTCGCCTAAAGTGGCACCATGCAGCAAGTTTCTGTTAAACTACATCCACATGAACTGCCAACCAGCCAATTTACATTAACTGTTTACACAGGAAGCTTTACACATGTCTTCCCGTGCGACCATTTGTTAGACAACAAAAATAGTTGACGATTCCTATGGAATGAACTTCGACGTTGTATGTTATTTCTCCCGAGTAAACGCTAATTGTTAGATTATCACATGGTAGTGGTATATATATCTATTAATTCTCTCTTCTGGGATTACAAAAGGCTAAGTTGACATTTTAAGTTTTACAAACTTCCTAGATTTCTCAAAATGATTTCCAATAATGTGTATAATCTATCTTTGGCAGATATGCAGTAAGATTTTCAAATTGTTGCCCATGCAAAATTAAGCTAGATGTATAGTGTACTTGAGTTATATAGGTTCTACTTACAGCACATACATGTACTGTTTTTGAAAAGGGATCCGAATCTATGTTTTTATTATTATTAAACACTCATATGAAATTTCCCTGCAAATGTAACCATGGAATCCATATTTCCTAGGTTCGTTCCTGATAATATGCTATTTCTTTTGGAGTTCCAGTGTTTAGATTTTAGAGATGCTAACTTATACAAAAATATGTATCAGTGTGCCCTATTAGTGATTTGCATATTTAGAGCGGGGAGGTATATACATTGATAATGATCCGAATATTGTCAGCTAAATATGTTTTTACGAAACTAACAGATTTATGTGTTCCATTGTGCGCAGCGCAATGTTTAGTGTACATGCGTGACACTATATCTACTTTTCCAAATAGTACTCTAGACTAGGAACTGTAGAAACAATATGTGAGAAAACTTAATCACTACCATACTATTTTTAAGTAGGTTGCAAATAGGATATATAGTCCTTATATGACTTTAAGTACCTCCAATTCACATCATTGGTCACATTGTAACTGTTCCTGCTGCTGCAGGTTCGACTTCAATTTTTGCTTCTGTACGTATAGTGTTGGTTCGCTTCTCCGTAGCTTTCTACCTCCCGGAATCCATCTTCCTATTGCCACATAATTACATCATTTGTTTTTGGGAAATCAATGTACAGATACATTGTTTCCCTCCGCAGTGCACATGCTCTTATATTTGTTTTTGGACTGAATCTTCGATTGATTTCATGCTATGATTGGATAACTAGATTATCTAATTTGAAATCCTCCAGTCTTTTGTATGTTCACTTGCATAGACGGCTTAATCAGTTAATCTAGAACCTAAACTGAAGACAAAATAGAGCACATATACTTTGTCATTTATCCTAAGAAGATTAATCCACCTTGAATTTAACTTGACTTCCAAAGAAGTTCTGAATGATCAAGCATTTTTTGGTTTTTAGTAAACTAAAATAATGTTGCACTCTGACAATAATATTCTGATTTTCTAAGTTAACAGAAATCTTTCAATTTCATACCAGTTTTTTTAATCGTGCATTTGAATGATGGCGATATTATCTATTCTCTGAATTCCGCTTGCATGTTTGGAGTTGAAACAGTAACTGAAATTGATAAGTATGCAACGATTTATGTCCTCTGGCATGAGTAAAATGTTGTGGGTTACCATTTCAGATAAGTAACCACTATATTATTTTCTATGTGTATAATTGACATGTATACATGTTGTCGCTCTGCTTGAACCATCCATCTCCACATTACGCCCGAGACTTCCATCGCAATAATCTATATGTATCCAGGTAGTGTCCAATATGTATACACAAGCTCCTCTCACAGGCCGACTTTGCTGATTGTGACTGAGCGTGTGTGTGTGGCCGTGATGTAAGCTTTATCTTGGCCTGAGTATCAGTTCCCTTTTATGATACAATTTTGGATGCTATTTTATTCTACATGTATAGGTTTCTACAGGTCCCATTGGCTGCTACCTTTTAGTGATATGACAGCTGAATGGCATGCTCACCAGTAGTTCTGTCAAAATGAAATCGACTGGACTGCATTTTTTATGTGTGTTACTAAGTACAAGCTGTGATTATTTTCTTTCTAGGGATGGAAATTTTCTAGGCATTAAGCTTTTTGAGACGTTAATGTCTCTCATAATTAATTAGCCTTTGTAAGGTGTATACTGACAGTAAGCCCATTGCAGTAATTGGTTGGATAATTCTTTGACATGTTTTATTCAAATGTCTGCTTAAATTAGTGTCAGATTCCCCCTTCATCGATTACTTTTTTGGATATGAATTATTACCATAAGAAGTGCTCCCTCTGTAAAGAAATATAACAGTGTTTAGATTACTACTTTAGTTATCTAAACGCTCTTATATTTCTTTATGGAGGGTGTTTAGATTACTACTTTAGTTATCTAAACGCTCTTATATTTCTTTATGGAGGGAGTATATTGGTTCTTCAGTGTTTCATTCTGACAGTACACAAATTATATTGTTTTACGTTGGTCATTTCTCACTCTGCAGTCTGTATCTTTTGCTTCATAATTCATCTGTACACAAGATTGATGCCCAGAAGTTTCAGCCTTCCGTGCTAAATGCCATTCTTTTTTGACTTGATAAACACGAGGTAACATGGAGTCTTCTCATTTGTAATGGCATAGATATAGGAACGAGCAATTCAGCTTTTCTTTAAGAAAGCGACACACAAAAGAGAACTAGATATTGTTGTTGAGAGCTAGCTCTGGTCACATGATCATCTATGTATATAGTTTTCAACAAAAGAGAACTGGATTATTGTTACTGAGGGCTAGCTCTGGCCGCATGGTCATCCATGTATATAGTTTTCAACAATAAATGTGTCCTGATTGGTACAGCATAATTTGCAATCTTAGTTTCTTCTGATCTCATAATTTGAAGATGAACTGGAGAGGGAAATGTGTACTATGTTTGGAATCCGTCACACTAAATGTGTATTTGTGGTATTGATGTACAGTTATTAAGAAAGTTACATTTTCCAGCTATTGTTCTACTGAGAGGATGCATGGCTGAAAATTGCTCTAGCTGGAGTTTTATGTCTTCCTGAATGAAGACTAGAGGCGCTGACTTGTAGCCACTCGAACACTGCCATTGGGGAAAATCTATATTGCTTATTGATCCAGTCTAGCTATTGCTAGAATACCAATTTTCGTACACTACATAATACCCATTACTAATTGAATGTTGATTCTGACAACCTTAATACATCCACGATGGTGGAGGCACTTCGAAAAAGGTAAGCTGGAGAAATATAACAGAAGCACACGACGATCCCCTTAGCTAATATCATATGGGTTCGATCGAGATTGTCCGTCAACAGTGCATTGGTAAAAGTAAGCTAAAGGACTCGGATAGATTAATGAACTGCGCATGTTGAGTTTGAAAAAAAAGTGTACATATATGTTTTCTATTACAGATCATCTGACTATGTTTTGTATTAAGATTAAATCAAAATGCTACAGCAAGATACATTTAGTTACTGTAGTTTTATTTTATTTTACTACCACTCTCTTCTCCAAAAAAAATAATAATTATGGAACGCATTGATAAGCTATCAAAAAGAGATGATACATTTCCTTATCATTTTACTCGATTGCTCGATGTTCATTATATAACAAAAAGTTCCAAAAAATATGTTTCTAAAATGCAGAATGAAGTATTGGTTAGTAATTAATTTCACAACACAAATAAGCATGGAAATTAAGAAGCGCCCAGTTTTCTTGCCCTCACCTACTAATATAATATTTGTTCCCGTATGCATATGTATCGCACTTTTCAAATTATATGACATGGTCGTCTGAATTTTAATGCACCTTTGAAGTTGTGCTTCGTAACTGAATGTTTAAATTTTAGTACAACTAGGGTTTTCTTGTTGTGGTTGCATTCATGCAAACAAAAAATTCATTGTGTGCAGGTAATATCCTTCAAATATCACTTACAATATATGTTTTCAGTCTGTTTTGCTTCAAGTGAAGTACCTGTTTTCTCTCACTCTTTCATGGTACAACAATTAGCAACATCAATCTACACGATAAATAGAGCAGGTAAAAAAACAACAAATAGAGGATGAAATCATGCAAATAAATAAGTATCATTATATCCATACATGGATAAATGTCTTTTCATCAACCGTGCTTGACCTCTAAATTGACATGTGTGTGTGTATGTGTGTGTGTGTGTGTGAGGCTTGGTATTAATTGAAACAAGTAGCAATCTAGTGCCAATTGTGTACATGTGTGTTTGTTTTGAAACGTTACTTACATTTTCTTAAAACATCATTCTGATGATTGTCAATATTGTTGCCCTAGCATGGGAACTTGTCAAATGAATTCCTACAAAATGGTGTGTGGTTGGCTTTTTGAGCACATTAGTAAATGAATTGGGCCTTCCACGTGTAGGTTAAATATCACTTGGTAAGTATGAAAATCGGTGAATGATTCATCCATTAGTATAATACACTTGGTTATTGATTCAAATACAAATTTCCCGACTGTAGTTCTTTCATAAGAAACTTTCTATCAATTTGGGCTTGAAAGATATTTTATTCAAGAACGACAGTTTCATGATGCTTGCCCGTGCAACTGCACGGGTTGACGACTAGTGAGATTAATGAACGAAGTTTTACGTGCTTTCATTGGACGATTTGTGGTAGTTTACTTTGATGACATATTGATTTATAGCAAAACTTTGGAGGAACATTTGGAACATTTGCGTGCTGTTTTTATTGCTCTACGTGATGCATGTTTGTTTGGTCACCTTGGGAAGTGCACCTTTTGCACCGACCGAGTATCTTTTCTTGGCTATGTTGTTACTCCACAGGGAATTGAAGTTGATAAAGCCAAGATTGAAGCTATTGAGAGTTGGCCGCAGCCTAAAATGGTCACACAAGTGAGGAGTTTCCTTGGCCTTGCTGGTTTCTATAGGCGTTTTGTGAGAGATTTCAGCACCATTGCTGCACCTCTCAACGAGCTTACAAAGAAGGATGTGCCTTTTGTTTGGGGTACCGCATAGGAAGAAGCCTTCACGGTATTGAAAGATAAGTTGACACATGATCCTTTATTCCAACTTCCTGATTTTAATAAGACTTTTGAGCTTGAATGTGATGCTAGTGAAATTGGATTAGGAGGTGTGTTATTACAAGATGGCAAACCTGTCGCATACTTTTCTGAAAAATTGAGTGGGCCTAGTCTGAACTATTCTACTTATGATAAAGAATTATATGCTCTTGTTCAGACCTTAGAAACATGGCAACATTATTTATAGCCCAAGGAATTTGTTATACATTCTGATCATGAATTTTTGAAACACATTAAAAGTCAAGCAAAACTAAACCGTAGACATGCTAAATGGGTTGAATTCATTGAGACTTTCCCTTATGTCATTAAACACAAGAAGGTTAAATAGAATGTTATTGCTGATGCATTGTCTCGTCGTTATACTATGCTTTCACAACTTGACTTTAAAATATGTGGTTTGGAGACAATTAAAGATCAATATGTGCATGATGCTGAATTTAAAGATGTATTGCAGAATTGTAAGGAACGGAGAACTTAGAACAAGTTCGTTCTTAACGATGGATTTGTGTTTCGTGCTAACAAGCTATGCATTCCAGCTAGCTACGTTCGTCTTTTGTTGTTGCAGGAGGCGCATGGAGTAGGATTAATGGGACACTTTAGCGTCAAGAAGACAGAGGATATACTTGCTACATATTTCTTTTGGCCAAAGATGAGACGGGATGTTGAGCGTTTTGTTGCTCGCTGCACTACATGTCAAAAAGCTAAGTCATGACTCAATCCTCATGGTTTATATATGCCTTTGCCTGTACCTAGTGTTCCTTTGGAGGATATATCTATGGACTTTGTTTTAGGTTTACCTCGAACAAAGAAGGGGAGGGATAGCATATTTGTTGTCGTGGATAGATTTTCGAAAATGGCACACTTTATACAATGTTATAAAAGTGATGATGCTGTTAATGTTGCTGATTTATTCTTTCGTGAAATTATTCGCTTGCATGGTGTGCCAAATACTATTGTTTCAGATCGTGATACTAAATTTCTTAGCCACTTTTGGAGATGTTTATGGGCTAAGTTGGGGACTAAACTGCTTTTTATTACTACTTGTCACCCCCAAACTAGTGGACGAACTGAATTAGTCAATAGAACATTGTCTACTATGCTTAGGGCTGTTTTGAAGAATAATAAGAAAATGTGGGAAGAATGCTTGCTTCATATTGAATTTTCTTATAATTGTTTATTGCATTCTACTACTAAGACGTGTCCTTTTGAAATTGTGTATGGTTTCCTACCTCGTGCACCTATTGATTTGTTGCCTCTTCCATTTTTGGAGGAGGTTAACTTTAATGCTAAAGAACGTATTGAATTGATTTTAAAAATGCATGAGTTAACTAAGGAAAACATTGACCGTATGAGTGCTAAATATAAACTTGCTGGAGATAAGGGTAGAAAACATGTTGTGTTTGCACCTGGAGATCTTGTTTGGTTACATTTGCGTAAGGATACATTTCCTAATTTGTGCAAATCAAATCTAATGCCACGTGCTAATGGTCCTTTTAAGGTGTTAGAGAAAATAAATGATAATGCATATAAACTTGAGCTGGCTGCAAATTTTGGGGTTAGTCCCATTTTTAACATTGCAGATTTGAAGCCTTATTTGGGTGAGGAAGATGAGCTTCCATCGAGGTCGACTTCATTTCAAGAAGGGGGGATGATGAGGACATCAATACCATTGTTACACCCACAGCCCCTGCTGCTATACATACTGGACCAATCACTAGAGCTCGCGCACGCCAATTGAATTATCAAGTACTTCCGTTTCTTGGTAACGATTCTAATGTTCATGAGAATATGATGCTGCCTAAATTGGATACATTTGTTTTCCTTACAAATGAAGGGCCTAGCTTGGACAAGAAAGATGAACCTTGGAGCAAGTTCAAGCATGGAGATGATAGCATGTGCAAGGGGATCAAGAACGGAGTTACAAGTGATGATTTCAGGACTTTGAAGCCACCATAAGGGGTGCATGAAGCCTTGGATGAAATATACAAGATGCCACTTCATAAATTTCGTCCAGAGGCTATTCTAGGCGCTGCATCACCTTATTATTGGGCCAGACCCATGTATTTTCGAAATACTTAAGTATAGGCTGATTTTAGAGTCCGTATGTGTGGGGAAACAAGAGTTAGGGTTGGTTTCGGACCCCTCCTCCAAGGGCCACGAAATTCCCCCCTCTTCCTCCATATATACAGCCCTTAGGGCGTCGTTTAGACTTTGGGTTTTGTTTAGATTAAATGTTTGCCATAGTTGTAACTTCGCATACTTCGTTTGTGTCCAACGACCAGACCAAGACGTCACAGAACCCCACCTTCATTAATAAAGCTTTCCTCTTTTATTCGCAATATCCAGATTGCAATCTCAGTTTCTTGCTTGTTCTTCGTTTACTCGCAGGAAATAGACCCTCGTGGTCAGGTTGATCGTGCTCCGGCGTGGTTAATAACCTTCGGAAGTTGGTTTAGCTATTACTAAGGCGAGACGGCTTCGCACGTTCGTAGTTGGATCGCCAAAGTCGACTCCCACAGAAAACGATATCTATCTCATCGAAACATCGGAACACCTTCGCCTCTATCACAAATGTTAATACTAGTAACCAATGAGCATTCAAATTAAATGCACCGTGGTCCCCGGAGCAATCTCTGGCATCAGCAGAGGGGTCTGACCGGCCTTCTGGCACACAGACTGCACATTTTGTTTTCACGGGTTAGTCATAATACTTTGTAATGAAACAAACATTACGTGCATGATTTTGCTAATATGCAGAAGAAACTTACAATGAGGAGCTCGTACATGGCCTGGTTCTGCATGTCACTCCGTGCCCTCTCCTACTCCATCAACCTTGCCGCCTTCTCTTCCAACTCCAGCTCCCTCTCCGCCAGAAGCGCCTGGGTTCTATCTCTCTCAGTATGAAGAGCAGCCTGCAACACCACTCCTTGTTAGCATTGTAATCATCAATGGCTGCACACACAATGTAATGCTTGAAAGAAATTGGAGTCCGTATAACTAACTTGGAAGGCGAGCTTGATTGGCCGTGGACGAGGCCTTATCTCAGGATCTGAGCTCATTTGGCGCACCTTGATCTCTGGGAGAGTGCGAGGACAACGGATAAGTCCATCTCCAATGGCTATCGAGCCATGGGATCTCCTGCCACCAGATATCATCACCAGCTCCGGATCAAACGGCTCGTTCGGCTTAAAGTCTTCCCCTTTCCTCGCCTTCCCCTCATCTCTGTACTTCACGAGCTTGTTGTGGGAGGAGATGTTGGTGAAGTTCTCTGGATGATCGAGGTCAGATGTAGAGAATGCCTTGGCCTTCTTGAACGGGGCAGTATGGGCCATGGCACAGAGGTCGAACACCTATGGCACCGGTGTCATATTGTATCCTGCCTAAAAGAGAGGAACATAGTATTAGTAATTAAAGGGCTCTAGCTAGCATGACATAATGAATTGCATGAATCATGAAGCAAACCACATACCCAGTTCCGCCCGTATTGATATAAGTTGGCGTTGCCTTGATGGTGTGGCACACCTCTCATTTGGGCACGCTTGTCCTTGGCACCTTTGTGGATGGCCAGCCATGCGTCTGAGCACCACTCATCCACCAACACCTCCCAATAATCCATCTTATCAGCACACCATCTCGGGGGCACCTAAGTCAGTAAAGAGAAACTTGAGCGCTACGCCTACGAATCAAATCAACGAAACTAAGAACAAGGCCTTAAGAATATAGAAAATTACCTTCATGTACTCCTCCTTCTGCAAAATCTTTCCGCGACACTTCTTCTTGGGCTTTCGAACACCACGCGAGGCAAATTAGTCTCAAACAGCCTGCACCCGAGCCTCGTGGCTTATGTTTTGTAGTAGGTGCCTGCACTCGACATTGATAACCTGTTCACAGGCCTCCTCGTATCCCTCCTCACACCCGTAGAAGGTCGGTAATCAAATGAGACAACATTGATTAGTACAATAACTAAGCTTATTCGAAGATTTTTTAGTGTGTAAATGAGAAATTACCCAAAACATCATGATCACCATGTCGGCCCTCCTGTGACACAAGACACCGTCGATGATCTCCTCTGGCGGGGCCAGGGCAGCCAAGTACTGCTCCTTGGTCAATCCTAGCTGTGGAATCTGACCCTCACCGGGCAACGTGACCCACCCCGGGAAGTTTTGCCGTCAAATCACACCAAGGACTTGGTTGGGCCTGCGGACATCCTGAGCGTGGTCCCGACCCCTGCGATATGACCTTCAACTCGGGGACGTCCTTGTCTTAAGCTACGACACCAGTCGATCAGCACTCGGACTGGAAGATCCTCGACCATGGACCCCTAGACCCTCGACGCCTCGCCCCCTCGGTGGTCCTGTCGAACACCACTGTGAGCATCGTGCGGCTGTTATCGTATCTTAAGATGCAGACGTGCCCGACGCACCCCTAACCTCGACCAGGTTCCATCGGCGCCGACGCCCCCCTAACCTCGACCCGCTTCCGTCGGCGCCGACGCACCCCTAACCTCGATCCTCGACCAAGTTCCGTCGGCGCCGACGCACCCCTAACCTCAACCCGGACTAAACCCTCCGGTTTATATAGACACCGGAGGGGCCTAGGGTTTGTACAGAGTCGGTTTACAGAGAAAGGAAACTTCATATCCGAACGTCAAAGCTTGCCATCCACGCAAAGGAGTGTCCCATCCGGACACGAGGGAAGGCCTTCTGTCTTGTACCTTCACGGCCCATCAGTCCGGCCGATGTCACATAGCCCGGACGCCCGGGGACCCCCTAATCCAGGACTCCCTCAGTATCCCCTGAACCAGGCTTCAATGACGATGTGTTTGGCGCACAGATTGTCTTCGGCATTGCAAGGCGGGTTCCTCTTCCGAATACTCCAAAGCAGCTGAACAAAAGAACTATATATGGCTCTATACAATAATTACAACCCCTAACCACAAGGGTGAAATACTTAAGCAAAATAAGTCATGTCTACTGATAGCTTTTTCGGCGAGACATTATGTTCGGGCCTTATTATTATTTCGAACCATTTTTTGGCCTCCCGCTTCGCGTTTCGTGGCTCGGTCTTAATAGGCACGTCTTGTCAAAGCAGAGATCGTGTCCCCTTATTGCGGGATTCCCATCAATATGGGTTTGGATAATCCAACTGTGCCGTTTGCATGACCCCTTGGGAATAGGCGAGTTTTAAGGTTCGTGAGGGGGCGCTTTATATTCACTGCCTTTATAAGAGGATAAGGATCCATCTTTTTACCCAACGCCTTCTTCTTCCTCTGCCCATCCACCCTCCAGCTCCAGCACCCAAGTTTCAATCTTTTTCGTCCCCATCAAACACTCCAGCCATGTCCGGATCTGGCGCGCAAGGCAAGTGGATGGCCTCCTCCGTCACAGAGGGGAACATCAAGGAACTTCGGGAAGCGGGGTACTTGTCCATAAAAATCACACATCGGTTTCCTGCCGAAAAGCAGATTATCCCTACTCCGGAGCCCAATGAGAGGGTTGTCGGCATTCTGGGAACGGGGGTCCCCAGACTTGCCTGTTTGCGGCCCGCGGCGTGGCTCCTCCAGCGGCCCCGTATGGTCCATCTTCACCAGCAAACACCCAAGACCCTCGTGAGGATCCAAGCCTCGTGAGGTGGACAACGCAAGACCTCCTCAGGGGCGGCCTCACCAGGCTGGCTCGCGAGGGGCGGAGAGATCAAGGCAAGGCGAACCTTGCGAGGTTCCAATGACGTAAGCCATGACGACCAAGACCAGGCGGGCGCCAGCAAGCGCAGTGTCCTCGCTTCCTCTTTGGTGCTAAGGCGGCAAGCGTAGGCGAGGAGTTCCAAGGCATCAGGCAAAGGTTTCCATATCGGTGCAATAAGACCAAGACCAGCAGAACGACAGGACAGAGCTCACCGTGGAGCCCAAGACGGCGTCACCACCAGAGCCTTTGGTAGGCGAAGACTACTCTTGTCAGGATAACTTGTACTAGTTGTCTCCCTTCGAATTTGGCCGTTGTGGGATCCCTGCCTGCTCAATATTTGGGAATAGGACCAAGGCTACTATAAATAGGACTAGCCACCATAGCAAGAGAGGGCGGTCGAGATAGGATCTGGATCATCCTCAAACAAACAAGCTCACCAAGCACAAGAACACCTCTCCTTAGGAGGCCGTTCTTCCCTTGTTACTGTTCATCCACAGCCCAAGAGGCAATCCACCACACCACACTGGAGTAGGGTATTACACCACAACGGTGGCCCGAACCAGTATAAATTTTGTGTCTCGTGTTCTTTGGTTCCGTCGAAGCTAGGCCGTGAGATCGTTGAGTGTGCGAGCTAGAGAGGGGGGAGATCTTCATGCGCACCCCAGTGTTCGAACCTCAAGGGTTTTGCCGGAACCCGAAATCCGATATTTGGCGCGCCAAGTAGGGGTGCGCGGAAGCCTTCTTCTTCGTCGATTGACGCTTCGTCACTCCACCAACATCATGGCCGACGCTCGCCGGGCTCGCACGGAGCGCCGGGCCGCTCTCGCCGCCCGCGTCGCTCAGACGGCCCCAGTAGGCGAGCCTCCCCGCGATTCTCCGTCACCCGCCGCCAACGCTGTCACCAGTCCGGCGGCAAACAAACAGCAAGCCTCTTTGCTGCGTCCCTCCGTGCGCCGAGACGGCCACACCGCCACCCCATCGCAGACTCCGGACGGCTCGTCATCTCACGCTCGCCGTGCGCCCACGGATGCGCAGGCCGCGCTGCTCATGGCGCCCAAGCTCCTGCGCTACCGTCCGGTTGACGACCTCTACGAGGACTGGCTGGACCGCATCGCCGAGCTCGTCGGCACCGTGTGAGGATCTCCTACTTCGTCCCTCTCGCTGCCTTGCTCGCCCACAGCTACGGGCGATGTGGCTCATGGAGCGCCTTCGCCTCCTCCACAACAATATGGCACCCTTGCGCCGAGGCGTGTGGCTCAGGGAGTACCTCAGCCTCCCCCGCGTCTAGATGGCGTCCTCGCTCCAAGATGCGCAGCCCAGCGGCGCGACCCACAGTGCCATGTGCCCGCGCACGAAGAAATAAGCTGCCAAGAGATTCCCCGTCCACAAGGAAACGCTCCACCACTCCCAGCTCCGCTGCGCCAGGATTGCTTGCTGCGACAGGGCCATGCGCCGCGTGCCATGGTGGTGCAGGGGAACCACGACCAAGCTCTGCCTCCACGACGGGGCCCGGTGGCCACGGCGGGCTGTCGCGCCTTCGCTCCTGAGTTGCGCAACATCGTCTGGCCGGGCAAGTTCAAGCTAGATCTGCCTCCTCGCTACGACGGCACCCCCGACCCTGTGGAGTTTCTGCAGCTCTACAAGTTGTGCATCGAAGCGGCTAACGGCGACGAAAATGTCATGGCGAACTGGTTTCCCATGGCTCTTAAGGACGGTGCCCGCTCATGGCTCCTAAACCTGCCCCCAGGCTCCATTTCCTCCTAGGACGAGATGCGCGACTGCTTCATCGCCAAATTCCAGGGCTCTCGCGACCGCCCCCGATCGCGGGTGACCTACACCGCATCAAGCAACAACCAGGAGAAACCCTGCAGAAATACATCCAACGCTTCAATAGCGCGCGAATCAAGATCCCCAAGGTAACGGACGAGGCTATCATCTCGGCGTTCTCCGATGACGTCCGTGGCGTCAAGATGAAGGAGGAGCTTGCCATCCATGAAGAGTTGTGCACGACCTTCGAGCTGTTCAACATCGCGACCAAGTGTGCAAGAGCTGAGGAGGGGCGCCTCTCCCTCCTCGAGCTCCCTACTGCGGACCCAGAGGAGAAGAAGGCCAAGGTCAAGGACATGAAGCGCAAGGGAGTGGCCATGCTCGCGGCAGAACTAGACACCAAGCGCAGCCGAGATCGTCCCGAGTCGTCCAAGGGCAGCCGCACGTTCTGCGCCTTCCACAACATGCGCATGCACAACACTAATGACTATCAAGAGCTCAAGGCCATTCGAGATGGACGCTTCGGTTGACGCCCGCAATGATCGGGGCTACGCCGAGGAGCTGGACACGGTGGAGGACGTTGGGATGACCGTGGGCCCCGCCAGGAGTGGTGCAACCAACCTCGCGAGGATCGTTGGCAGGATCAGCCTCGTGAGGGCGCCTGGAGGGACCAGCCTTGTGAGGACCGTCCTCAGGGAAACCCTGGTCTCCCTCCGCTGCCGCCGCCAAGAAGGAACGACGACCATCAACAGGACAAGGGGGCTGGGGGCTTCCAAGAGCCGCGGGCTATCGCCTGTATCCTGGGCGGAGCTAGCCTCTCAGCGAGTCTTCAAGCAGTTTGATCGCAAGGTGAACATAGTCCTCCCCAATCTCGAAGCCACGCGCCCGCTCAGGTGGTCCAAGTACGCCATCACATTTAGCTCGGTAGACCAGCTCAAGTGCGCGGCAATGGCCGGCGTTCTCCCGATGCTTTGTTCACCCGTCATCAGAAATGTCCAAGTCACCAAGACCCTCATCGATGGCGGCGCAGGGCTCAATGTCCTGTCCGTCAAGACTTTCGATAGCCTTCAAGTGCCATACGATCAGCTCCAGCCTACCAAGCCTTTCTGAGGAGTGACTGACGGCTCTACCACCCCGATAGGGCAAGTTCGTCTCCCTGTCACCTTCGGTCAGTGCGACAACTACCACACCGAGCTTATCGACTTCGACATCGCCCACATCTGTCTGCCGTACAATGTCATCCTCGGGTACCTAGTGCTGGCCAAATTCATGGCAGTTGCCCACCATGGCTACAACGTCCTCAAGATGCCCGGAAGCGGCGGAATCATCACCATCCCCTGCGAAGAAAGATACGCGGTGTGCTCCCTTGAGCGCGCCTTCCAAGCTGCATCACTCGAAGACCCCGACAGCAACGCAGTGCGGTACCCTGCTGAGGCCAACCCCAAGAAGAAGAAGCAGCTGCTCCACACTAGACCCCAAGGGAGCGGCACCTCCAGCGGCATCACTTCAGGATCTACACCCACGCCTGGGGCGCCTCCCTCCCTTGCATAGGGAGGCGCGCCCGGCGCTGTCCTCGGGCAGGGCTCGAGGGCTCTCTTCTTGAGGGCCTCGGACCTGGCCAGCATCACGAGGGAGGCGTTCGGGCACCACGTGGAGGCATGCTTCGCGGCACGCTTCCCTCAGGAGGGCGCCAGGTGAAGAGTGCCTGGCGCTCAGGAGTTCATCGACGAGGCATCTCAGGAGCTTGAGGAAGTAAGAGCAATATGCGGCGACCACCACCCACCTAGCGTTGCTCCTCACCTAGGCGAGGGTGGTGAGTTGTGCGTCCGCATCGACATCCCAACGCTCAACCCGGCCGCATCTCAGGAGCGCTCCTGGCCTTCGCGTGTTGGACGCTAGGAGGGTCCACCTCACAGCTACATTCACATGCCGTTCGGCCTGCCGAGCATGGCTGCTGCCTTCCAGTGCAACCTGTGGAGCGTCATGGCGGGTCAGGAGGACAGGCATCACGTAGTCCTGGCGGAGACGGAGACGGTCCTCCGGAGGCTGCCCGAGCCTCAAGGGCCTCCCGAGGCTCAGGGCCTCGACGGCTCATGAGGGGCGACTTCTTTGCTACGCGTCTTCAGCTACCCCAACACCCCTTCAACAACCAAATCAGGTGACATCTTTCCAAGTTCATTTAGCTTGGAGCGCCCCTTGGGCTGCATCATTCCCAGGCCGCGTGGGTCTATCCCTGCGGCATGTATCTGCTTGCATCTTTAGTTCACTCTACTGGGAGTGCCCCTCGGGCAACATCATCCCCAGGCCTCTCGGGTTCAACCCAGTGGCATGCATCGTTCCTGCATTTACCTGAGCCAGTTTGCTTCTCATGCATAATCTACCTATGGCTATCACCTGCTTGATTGTCACCCACCAAGGGAGCCCCGTGCCGATTGTCTTTCTTCAGGATCCTTCACATAAGAAATCTAGGCATGGCGTCTGTGCTCGGGCCCGTCCTTGCAGCATCGATAAATCCAACGGCTGAGCTCTGTTTGGCGGGCCGGCCTCGTTCACGTCACCTCCTGGGGTCGTTGGTGCTTGGCCTTCTCGTATGATAGCCTCCGGAAATCCACTCGATGCGGGTTGTCTAACCATCTCACAAGAACGCCAAAGCCATCAAGAACCAAGACCAGGCACAACCCGCCCAGAGGTAGGGCCTCGCGAGTCCCGCGCTGGCTCACGAGCGTCCAGATACACCTCGCCTAACCCTGCCGTGCAGGCCACGTGCCAGGGCGGGGTTGTACACGCCCCGGGGGCTCTCCGCAGTAGGGAGCCCCCTCCCACAAGCCAGCGACGGACGGGTGATCACCGCGGCGATCCGTTCCCCTCCTCACACTGACCTGCAAGAACTCCCTAAGGACTACAGTAGGCGGTACCGCAGACTCTCTCTCTCTTCTCCCATGCGATTCGCTTGCACGTAAAAAGGGGGCCCCTGAGCATCACGACTCAGGAGCTCTTACTGGCTCTCCAGCCGTCATCCCCTGGCCTTGACCACGGCATCGCGACCTGGCATACCAGCGGCGGCTGAGCTCGCTCGAGGGCTGGGGCATGAGGACGTAGAGCACCAGAAAGAACATGGATAAGAGGGGGAGGCTCGCATGGGCCCAACCTACCTACCCAGGCAGCGGCCGACACCCCAGTCTGGTGTGGCGCAAGAAGACGGCTCCAGAACGGCAAGGTAAGTCTTGTACCTAGACTGACCCAGCACTACGACATAAGATTCTCAACTTTTCACTGCCCTGCTGCGGCAACATCGCCTCCCTTTCCCATCCTCAGCTAGCTACTTGCGCGCTAAAGGGGACCTCTTGAGCATCGCACCTCAGGACCTCTTACTGGACCTTGGGCCGCTCACTTCCTGGCCTTGACCACGGCATTGCGACCTGGCATACCAGCGATGGCTGCAACCTGCCTAGGGACCGGGACTTGTCAGCATAGAGCACCAAGCTACTATGGGATTGGAAAGGGGGAGACCGAGCCTCAGCAGGACATGTGCTTGCAAATTTTCATAATAAGGATAATATCAACAAAAAGGCATACAGACGCTTTACACACCCCCGCGGGGGCTGTTTCGATTCCTCGCAGTGAACAAAAGGAAGGGAATTCCTAGAAGCCCTATCTACACGCGCCGGACGCGCCGAACATCGCCTACGCCGTCATCAACAGTGGGCCACGGAAGGCCGGCACCAACCCCATCCAGATCAACGGCGGCGGCAACCAGACACAACGACCTTGCTCCGGGCCCGACGAGAGCTTGAGGGCACATAGCTGCGTCGCTTGTCTCTGGAGACTCCACGAGCTCGGGAGAGTCGCTAGACCACCAAGAGTCACCGCTGTCGCTGGAGGAGCTGCAGGCGAGGCCAGCAGTAGGCCCGGTGACCCCCTTCAGGGCAGCACTCCAAGCGGCAGCCTTCCTCATTGAAGACCTTAAAGAACAGCGTGGAGGCGCCGTCATACTCGAAGTGGATGGTGAGGGCGTCGTTCACGCGACAGGCTCGGGCGACCTTGCCCCAGCCTCGAGTCATGAAGATCCTCCCGGAGGCGACGACTTCAACTTCCGCTCCAGTCGCCGGGGCGTCGCAGTCGGCGTGCTGCGGCCAAAGCTCGAGAGGGACCCTCAGCGACATCTCGGCGGTGAAGAACTGCGGAAGGCGAATCCAAGTGCTCGGGGGCATCGCCGCCCAGAGCATGAACTGATACGTCTCCAACGTATCTATAATTTTTGATTGCTCCATGCTATATTATCTACTGTTTTGGACATCATTGGGCTTTATTATTCACTTTTATATTATTTTTGGGACTAACCTATTAACCGAAGGCCCAGCCCAGAATTGTTGTTTTTTGCCTGTTTTAGGGTTTCGAAGAAAAGGAATATCAAACGGAGTCCAAACTGAATGAAACCTTCGGGAACGTGATTTTCTCAATGAACAAGACCCGGGAGACTTGGACCCTACATCAAGAAAGAAAAGAGGAGGCCACGAGGTAGGGGGCGCGCCTGCCTACCCTAGGCGCGCCCTCCACCCTCGTGGACCCCCTGTTGCTCCACCGACGTACTCCTTCCTCCTATATATATCCATGTACCCCCAAACGATCAGATACGGAGCCAAAACCCTTATTCCACCGCCGTAACTTTTTGTATCCACGAGATCCCATCTTGGGGCCTGTTCCGGAGCTCCGCCGGAAGGGGCATCGATCACAGAGGGCTTCTACATCAACACCATAGCCTCTCCGATGAAGTGTGAGTAGTTTACCTCATACCTACGGGTCCATAGTTAGTAGCTAGATGGCTTCTTCTCTCTTTTTGGATCTCAATAGAATGTTCTCCCCCTCTCTTGTGGAGATCTATTCGATGTAATCTTCATTTTGCGGTGTGTTTGTTGAGACAGATGAATTGTGGGTTTATGATCAAGTCTATCTATGAACAATATTTGAATCTTCTCTGAATTCTTTTATGTATGATTGGTTATCTTTGCAAGTCTCTTCGAATTATCAGTTTGGTTTGGCCTACTAGATTGATCTTTCTTGCAATGGGGGAAGTGCTTAGCTTTGGGTTCAATCTTGCGGTGTCCTTTCCCAATGACAATAGGGGCAGCAGGGCATGTATTGTATTGTTGCCATCGAGGATAAAAAGATGGGGTTTTCTTCATATTGCATGAGTCTATCCCTCTACATGATGTCATCTTGCTTAAGGCGTTACTCTGTTTTTAACTTAATACTCTAGATGCATGCTGGATAGCGGTCGATGAGTGGAGTAATAGTAGTAGATGCAGACAGGAGTCGGTCTACTTCTCTCGGATGTGATGCCTATATACATGATCATACCTAGATATTCTCATAACTATGCTCAATTCTGTCAATTGCTCAACAGTAATTTGTTCACCCACCGTAGAATACTTATGCTCTCGAGAGAAGCCACTAGTGAAACCTATGGCCCCCGGGTCTATCTTTATCATATTGATCTCCCACTACTTAGTTATTTCCTTTGCTATTTACTTTGCCTTTATTTTACTTTGCATCTTTTATCATAAAAATACCAAAAAAATTATCTTATCATATCTATCAGATCTCACTCTCGTAAGTGGCCTTATAGGGATTGACAACCCCTATTAGCGTTGGTTGCGAGGATTTATTTGTTTTGTGCAGGTACGAGGGACTCACGCGTAGCCTCCTACTGGATTGATACCTTGGTTCTCAAAAACTGAGGGAAATACTTATGCTACTTTGCTGCATCATCCCTTCCTCTTCGGGGAAAACCAACGCAGTGCTCAAGAGGTAGCAAGAAGGATTTCTGGCGCTGTTGTCGGGGAGGTCTACGCAAAAGTAAACATACCAAGTACCCATCACATACCCTTATCTCCCGCATTACATTATTCCATTTTCCTCTCCCCCACTTCACCCTTGCCGTTTTATTCACCCTCTCTCTCTATCCTCCTTCTCTTTCCAAATTTGCCTCTTTTGGAGGTTTCTTGTTTGCTCGTATGGTTGGAATAGTTGTTTATTTATTACTAAACAGAGAACCTAAAGATCTATGGATCCTCATCCGCTTTCTAATCTTTTTAAGAGATCCAATTATGATGAACCAATTGCTAGTGAGTTTTGTGCACTAGATTATCTTTATGAAGTTTTGCTTGAAATTCGTGAATCTGAAAATTGTGATAAAGTACTTTATGGAGTGATTCACGATAGATATTTGAATAAAAAGCATGATTGCAATGATTTTACTATAAATTCTCTTGATGTCAATTGTGCTAATAATATGCAAAACCCTAAGCTTGGGGATGCTAGTTTTTCTATGTCCTCTACTTGTTGCAATGATCATGATTGGGGTGATTCTTCTTATGATCTTGAAAATTTATTTAAGCCCCATGATGAATATGAGATTGATAATAGTGTTTGCAATATTATTGAAAGTGGGTTTGGAAGAGTGTCAACTTTAGATCCCACATATTTGGAGAATGTTAAATCTTATGAAATTTTTGATAAAAGTGGGTTTGGAAAGGTCATGACTTTAGTTAATGTTAATCCCATTATTTTGGAAGAGTGTCAACTTTGCATGCATATGGATCGTGTTGAAAATATTTTGTGTGATAGCTATTTTGTTGAATTTTCTTATTATCCCACATGCAATTATTATGAGAGAGGAAAATATGGTGGTAGAAATTTTCATGTTACTAAATTACCTCTCATTATGTTGAGATTGCTATTGTTTCTTTCCGCTTCCTTGCATATGGTAGTTTTTGTTTGCCTTGATAATTTGTTTGCCTATAAAATTCCTATGCATTGGAAGTATGTTAGAATCAGATGTGTTTGTCACGTGTTTTATGATGCTCTCTTTGTGCTTCAATTCTTGTCTTTCATGTGAGCATCATTAAAATTATCAATGCCTAGCTTTAAGGATTTAAAGAAAAACGCTTGTTGGGAGACAACCCAATATTTATCCTTGCTGTTATTCAATAAATAATTTATCTAGCCTCTTTTTTGGTTGTGTTTTTTGTGTTTAATTAGTGTTTGTGCCAAGTAGAACCGTTGGGAAGACTTGGGGAAAGTCTTGTTGAACTTGCTGTAAAAAACAGAAACTTTAGCGCTCACGAGAACTGCTGTCATTTTTATTTGGAGAGTGATATTTAGATAATTATTTTTGCAGATGATTAATAGATAAATTTCTCACGTCCAGAAATTTATTTTAGAATTTTTGGGGTTCCAGATCTTGCGCTAGCTACAGATTACTACAGACTGTTCTGTTTTTGACAGATTCTGCTTTTCGTGTGTTGTTTGCTTATTCTGATGAATCTATGGCTAGTAAAATAGTTTATAAACCTAGAGAAGTTGGAATACAGTAGGTATAACACCAATATAAATAAATAATGAGTACATTACAGTACCTTGAAGTGGTATTTTGTTTTCTTTCGCTAACGGAGCTCACGAGATTTTCTACTTTAAGTTTTGTGTTGTGAAGTTTTCAAGTTTTGGGTAAAGATTTGATGGATTATGGAACAAGGAGTGGCAAGAATCTAAGCTTGGGGATTCCCATGGAACCCCCAAGATAATCTAAGGACACCTAAAAGCCAAATCTTGGGGATGCCCCGGAAGGCATCCCCTCTTTCGTCTACTTCTATCGGTAACTTTACTTGGAGCTATATTTTTATTCGCCACATGATATGTGTTTTGCTTGGAGCGTCTTGTATGATTTGATTCTTTAATTTTTAGTTTACCACAATCATCCTTTCTGTACACACCTTTTGAGAGAGCCATATATGATTTGGAATTTGTTAGAATACTCTATGTGCTTCGCTTATATCTTTTGAGTTATATAGTTTTGCTTTAGTACTTCACTTATATCTTTTAGAGCACGGTGGTAGATTTGTCTTATAGAAACTATTGATCTCTCATGCTTCACTTATATTATTTTGAGAGTCTTAATAGAATGGTAATTTGCTTAAAATCCTAATATGCTGGGAGTTCAAGATTAGTAAAATTTTCTTAAGAGTGTTTTGAATACTAAGAGAAGTTTGATGCTTGATGATTGGTTTGAGATATGGAGGTAATAATATCAAAGTCGTGCTAGTTGAGTAGTTGTGAAATTGAGAAATACTTGTGTTGAAGTTTGCAAGTCCCGTAGCATGCACGTATGGTAAACGTTATGCAACAAATTTGAAACATGAGGTGTTATTTGATTGTCCTCCTTATGAGTGGCGGTCGGGGATGAGCGATGGTCTTTTCCTACCAATCTATCCCCCTAGGAGCATGCGCGTAGTACCGAGGTTTTTGATGACTTGTAGATTTTTGCAATAAGTATGTGAGTTCTTTATGACTGATGTTGAGTCCATGGATTATACACACTCGCACCCTTCCATCCTTGCTAGCCTCTTCGGTACCGTGCATTGCCCTTTCTCACATTCAGAGTTGGCGCAAACTTCGCCGGTGCATCCAAACCCCCGTGATATGATACGCTCTTTCACACATAAACCTCCTTATATCTTCCTCAAAACAGCCACAATACCTACATATTATGGCATTTCCATAGCCATTCTGAGATATATTGCCATGCAACTTTCCATCATTCCGTTCATCATGACACATTCATTATTGTCATATTGCTTATCATGATCATGTAGTTGACATAGTATTTATGGCAAAGCCACCGTTCATAATTCTTTGATACATGTAACTCTTGATCCATTGCATATCCCGATACATCGCAGGAGGCATTCATATAGAGTCATCTTTTGTTCTAGTATCGAGTTGTAATCATTGAGTTGTAAATAAATAGAACTGTGATGATCATCATTTTCTAGAGCATTGTCCCAAATGAGGAATTATAAAAAAGGAGAAAGGCAATAAAAAATAGGAGGCCCAAAAAATGAGAGAAAAAGAGAGAAGGGACAATGTTACTATCATTTTCCACACTTGTGCTTCAAAGTAGCACCATAATCTTCATGATAGAGAGTCTCTTGTTTTGTCACTTTCATATACTAGTGGGAATTTTTCATTATAGAACTTGGCTTGTATATTCCAACAATGGGCCTCCTCAAGTGCCCTAGGTCTTCATGAGCAAGCAAGTTGGATGCACACCCACTAGTGTCTTTTGTTGAGCTTTCATACATTTATAGCTCTAGTGCATCCGTTGCATGGCAATCCCTACTCCTTGCATTAACATCAATCGGTGGGCATCTCCATAGCCCATTGATTAGCTTCGTTGATGTGAGACTTTCTCCTTTTTTGTCTTCTCCACATAACCCCCCTCATTATATTCTATTCCACCCATAGTGCTATGTCCATGGCTCGCACTCATATATTGCGTGAAAGTTTATAGGTTTGAGACTACTAAAGTATGAAACAATTGCTTGGCTTGTCATCGGGGTTGTGCATGATGAGAGCATTCTTGTGTGATGAAAATGAAACATGACTAAACCATATGATTTTGTAGGATGAACTTTCTTTGGCCATGTTATTTTGAGAAGACATAATTGCTTAGTTAGTATGCTTGAAGTATTATTATTTTTATGTCAATATGAACTTTTTTCTTGAATCTTTCGGATCTGAATATTCATACCACAATTAAGAAGAATTACATTAAAATTATGCCAAGTAGCACTCCACATCAAAAATTCTGTTTTTATCATTTACCTACTCGAGGACGAGCAGGAATTAAGCTTGGGGATGCTTGATACGTCTCCAACGTATCTATAATTTTTTATTGCTCCATGCTATATTATCTACTGTTTTGGACATTATTGGGCTTTATTAT
The DNA here is from genome assembly GCA_034509565.1 of Triticum monococcum. Taxonomy (NCBI): domain Eukaryota; kingdom Viridiplantae; phylum Streptophyta; class Magnoliopsida; order Poales; family Poaceae; genus Triticum; species Triticum monococcum. The sequence continues at coordinate 253,643,563 of CM067845.1, forward strand.
CCACTTTTATATTATTTTTGGGACTAACCTATTAACTGGAGGCCCAACCCAGAATTGTTGTTTTTTTGCCTGTTTTAGGGTTTCGAAGAAAAGGAATATCAAACGGAGTCCAAACGGAATGAAACCTTCGGGAACTTGATTTTCTCAACGAACAAGACCCGAGAGACTTGGACCCTACGTCAAGAAAGAAAAGAGGAGGCCACGAGGTAGGGGGCGCGCCTGCCCACCATAGGCGTGCCCTCCACCCTCTTGGCCCCCTTGTTGCTCCACCGACGTACTCCTTCCTCCTATATATATCCACGTACCCCCAAATGATCAGATACGGAGCTAAAACCCTAATTCCACCGCCGTAACTTTTTGTATCCACGAGATCCCATCTTGGGGCCTGTTCCGGAGCTCCGCCGGAAGGGGCATCGATCATGGAGGGCTTCTACATCAACACCATAGCCTCTCCGATGAAGTGTGAGTAGTTTACCTCAGACCTACGGGTCCATAGTTAGTAGCTAGATGGCTTCTTCTCTGTTTTTGGATCTCAATACAATGTTCTCCACCTCTCTTATTGAGATCTATTCGACGTAATCTTTTTTTTTGCGGTGTGTTTGTTGAGATCGATGAATTGTGGGTTTATGAACAAGTCTATCTATGAACAATATTTGAATCTTCTCTGAATTCTTTTATGTATGATTGGTTATCTTTGCAAGTCTCTTCGAATTATCAATTTGGTTTGGCCTACTAGATTGATCTTTCTTGCAATGGGAGAAGTGCTTAGCTTTGGGTTCAATCTTGCGGTGTCCTTTCCCAGTGGCAGTAGGGGCAACAAGGCACGTATTGTATTGTTCCCATCGAGGATAACAAGATGGGGTTTTCTTCATATTGCATGAGTCTATCCCTCTACTTCATGTCATCTTGCTTAAGGCGTTACTCTGGTTTTTAACTTAATACTCTAGATGCATGCTGGATAGCGGTCGATGAGTGGAGTAATAGTAGTAGATGCAGGAAGGAGTCGGTCTACTTGTCTCAGACGTGATGCCTATATACATGATCATACCTAGATATTCTCATAACTATGCTCAATTCTGTCAATTGCTCAACAGTAATTTGTTCACCCACTGTAGAATACTTATGCTCTCGAGAGAAGCCACTAGTGAAACCTATGGCCCCCGGGTCTATCTTTATCATATTAATCTCCTACTACTTAGTTATTTCCTTTGCTATTTCCTTTGCCTTTATTTTACTTTGCATCTTTTATCATAAAAATACCAAAAATATTATCTTATCATATCTATCAGATCTCACTCTTGTAAGTGGCCTTATAGGGATTGACAACCCCTATTTGCGTTGGTTGCGAGGATTTATTTGTTTTGTGCAGGTACCTTGGTTCTCAAAAACTGAGGGAAATATTTACGCTACTTTGCTGCATCATCCCTTCCTCTTCGGGGAAAACTAACGCAGTGCTCGAGAGGTAGCACGAACTCGCGTGAGGAGTCCGCAACATGGACCCCTGGGGCGACGGCGCGCGTCTCCGCGGCACGGCGGCCACGGCCCTGGCACGGGCGGTGGCGCTCATCGCTCCTCCCTCCAGAATCATCGGCGTGAGCATACAAGGGCAACAGGTACCCAGGAGGCGGCCTTTCGTACCACGGACGCGACACCACCGGCCTCACGACCATCTCACGACGATGGGGCCTCCTCTTCTTCGGCGGGAGCAGATCGGGCTCGTTAAGGGGAGCCTTGCCCTTTTCCGCGGCCGAGAACCTCTGAATCGGCGCCATGACTACACCAGCCAGGAGTGGAGCAAGGAAGGAGAAGAACCAGGAGAGGCAGAGGAGAGACGGGTGATGGGGGCTCCGCCCCACCTCCCATTTATAACCAATGGGAGGCCAACCGCCGGCCTCCACGATCTAAGGTAATAATGATATTTTTCCTGCATGCAGCGAGGACCCCTCTAGTCGAGCAGTTGCCGAGGCTACATGGGGAAGAGGAGACGCCCATGTCGAATCAGTCGCCACGCATCAACCAAGGCCGCCGGCTGTTGGGGCCCGCGGTGCTCCGCACTTGCCCTTTGGCTTCGCCTCGAAGCCAAACCCGAGTGTGCCTTGGGCCCGGGGGCTACTGTCGGCGTTCTAGGAATGGGGTCCCCAGACTTGCCTGCCTGCGGCCCGCAGCGTGGCTCCTCCAGCTGCCCCATACGGTCTATCTTCACCAGCAAACACCCAAGACCCTCGCGAGGAGCCAAGCCTCGTGAGGCGGACGATGCCATACCTCCTCAGGGGCGGCCTCACCAGGCTGGCTCGTGAGGGGCGGAGAAATTAAGGCAAAGTGAACCTCGCGAGGTTCCAATGACGTAAGCCATGACGACCAAGACCAGGCAGGCACCAGCAAGCGCAGTGTCCTCGCTTCCTCTTTGGTGCTAAGGAGGCAAGTGCATGCAAGGAGTTCCAAGGCATCAGGCAAAGGTTTCCATATTGGTGCAACAAGACAAAGACCAGCAGAACGACAGGACGGATGTCACCGTGGAGCCCAAGACGACGTCACCACCAGAGCCTTTGGCAGGCGAAGACTACTTTTGTCAGGATAACTTGTACTAGTTGTCTCCCTTCAAATTTGTCCGTTGTGGGACCCCTTCCCGCTCAATAATGGGGAAGAGGACCAAGGCCACTATAAATAGGACTAGCCACCATAGCAAGAGAGGACGGTCGAGAGAGGATCCGGATCATACTCAAACACACAAGCTCACCAAGCACAAGAACACCTCTCCTCAGGAGGCTGTTCTTCCCTTGTAACTGTTCATCCACAGGCCAAGAGGCAATCCACCACACCACACTGGAGTAGGGTATTACACCACAATGGTGGCCTGAACCAGTATAAATTTTGTGTCTCATGTTCTTTGGGTCCGTCGAAGCTAGGCCATGAGATCGTTGAGTGTGTGAGCTTGAGAGGGGGGAGATCTTTGTGCGCACCCCAGTGTTCAAACCTCAAGGGTTTTGCCGGAACCTGAAATCCGACAAGGGTGGTGTTCATCCCGCACTTTCTCCGTCGACTAGAGTTCCCTCTCCACCCTTTCGTCCGCGGGCTCATGTTCTATTATGGGCTAGATATCCATGATCTAGCCCAAAATTCCTTCCTCCATATCTCAGTGTTCATCGTCATGTGTGAGGCATTCCTCCGCATCCCCCCCCCCCATTTTGGCATGTGGCTCAAGGTCTTCAATGTAAAGCCGAAAGTGGTCGACGGTCAACATGCAGAGTGCGGCGGTGCCATGGTGAGCAAGCTCCCCAACGTCATTTGGCCCAAGGGGGCCTTCGTGGAGACCGTGAAGGGATGGCAATAGGAGTGGTTGTATATCACGGAACCTCGCGATGCCACATGGGCCGCCACCCCTGAGTTCAAATCCAGGCCTCCAATTTTGCTTACATCGTGGATTAAAAAGGGCCCGGACTGGGTGTTGTCCGACGAGGTGATGACACTGCAAAAGCGTGTCAAGAGTATGATAGAGAAGAACACCAGTCTTGCCGATGTGATCCAAGTGATGCTTTTTCGCCGGATTCTCCCCTGCCAGCACCGGACTCTACATATGTGGGAGTTCAATCCGGCCAGCCCTTGGACCCTGTAGCAATTCTTCGGCTCGACGCACGAAGAGGTATGGAAGCTGCTTTTCAAGGCCTAGAAGTCGTGGCCAGAAACGACCGAAGACCTCGACCTCGACTACGTTCATCTGGCCACTCTAGTAAGTTTTCTGATAACCTTAATTTGCAAATCCAAGGAGTATGCTAAGCTTTCCATTCTTCCCTCAGGGCTGGATAAAAAAGGCGGAGCGGATTCGATGCCCTGCTCCGCTACGCGAAGACCCCGCCATCCCTCTACTAACGAAGATGCTGGTCCTGGCGCCGTACCAGGCGCCGGAGAAGAAGGGAAGGGAGGCCAAAAGTGGCCTCCGCCGTAAAGGTACTTTGGACGCTGTTTCCGGAGATACCGAAGCTCTCTCCTCCCACGGGGGAGACGAAGATGAAAAGGAGGAGGAGGAAGAGATCAATTCTCCCCTTAATGGGGGAAAGAACAAAAGGGCGGCTTTCGTGGACCTAGAGGTAGAAGCGTCCAAGAAGGGGAATATACCCCTCTCGGATGATTCGGAATCGCATGCCGAAGACATCCCCGAGTGGCACCCAGGCCGAAGCCCCTGGTCGATTCGTAAGTATTCACAGATACTACATATATCTGGCCTTTTACAAATTGTTGGAGAACATATCATTTACGCATTTCAGTCCGGCTCGTGATCTCCCCCAACTGTCATCGTCTTCGGGGAACTCTTTGGCGCCGGAGATGATGGAAGGCGAAACGCATCCGCGAGCCTCTCCGCCACCTGCCACGGATGACACTAAGGTGTTGTCCCAAAGGACCTCTCCGAGCCAGGGAGAAGTGCGGAAGGCCGCTAAAATGGCGCCAAAGGGCAATGCCTAAGCTGCCGAAAACATGGGGGGCACAACCCCCATGGCGACTGGCGATGGGGGCCTGGACTAGTATGGCCCCCAACCGAATACAACTCCAGAGACCCACACGACTCCGGAACCGAGCGAGCAGCCCCCTTTAAGGGAGGGGGAGTGCCGACTCCAGCGGCGACCTCATCAATCCGGAGGCGCCGGGCACATTGAGGGAAGCACTTCAACGTTCTTCCGTAGTGGAGGAGTATCGCACCCTGATGGGTACGGTGGTTGAGAAGGTTCAGTCCGCCAAAAGCGGACTGAATGAAGCTTTCACTAGCCTGTTAACAGGCTTTGAGGTATGTGATATAATTTTCTTAGCCGCTTGTCATATTGGAAAAATATTCCCGTATATAGATAGTAGCCCCTGTGACTTTGTTCGGCTCTTCGGGAAAAGGGGCCGGACAGAGGATCAAATATTCACCGGAGATAACACACTTATCTATTTTGATAAACAGGCTTCACTTTTAGCGGCTTCAGCCAAGGATGCTGAAGTTTCCGAACTCCAGCGGAAACTGAAGCTGACTGACAATGAGATCCACCATATTAACAAGCGGTTCGATGAGGCCCAAGGTATGCTTTTAAAAGACCCCTTACAAGCATGAATTGTAATGCAAACTCAGAGTTTAAGCTCATGTGCTACTTTGGGTATGATTGTAGGCAGTGCTGCCAAGGTCGAGACCCTTAAGAGTGCTCTTGCCGAAGCCAGGGTGGAGGCGAGGGCGAGCAAAGCGGCTGTAGACAAAGCGGATGCGGATTTAAAGGCCGAACAGGACAGCCACCGCTAGTATGAGGAGGGGGTGACCGAAGTGGAGCAAGCGCTCCAGGATGGCGCCAACAAGTGTGAGTCCTTAGAGGAGAGTAATAAAGCCCAAGTGGCCGAACTCTCCAAGGCTCTTCAAGAGGCAAAGGAGGCGCGAACCGAGTCCCGTGCGGCGCGTGAGGAGATCGAGCAGGCCAAACAGATAGCGGCTGGTGAGCCCTTTCTTTTACAGAGTAAATTCGACAATCAGAAGTATGCCTTGCTCACTCAACTGTGGAGTGCTCCAGACGCCTTTGCAGATCTCCCGAAGAGCGCCACCGACGCCGAGCAGTACTTCGAGGCCCAGGAGGGACATGCGACAGAGAAGCTCTTCTGGTCACAATTCGTGACGCAGGAGCGCCCAGCGTTGTTGAATGAGCAGATGATGCAGCGGGCCGAGCTGCATAGGATGTCCCGATTGGCCATGAGGGACATCATAGTCCGGCTGTGGCCAGCCGAACCTATTCCGAGCAGCTACTTCGGCCCGGTGCAGCGACTCGTTAACGTGCTACCCCAAATTGACGCGGTCAAGCGGTCGGTATGTATAGAAGGTGCACGGATGGCCTTCGCTCGTGTTAAGATGCACTAGGCGAAAATGAAGGCCGATGTCATGGCAGTTGAGGGTCCGCCCGGAGGAAAGGACCACCGCAAGCTGGAGCACTATTTTGAGGACGTCTTAGAGGGTGCCCGTTTGATAGAGGGGCAATGCTTGAACGATATTATGCTCGGGTGAATGTACCTGAGCTGCCCAAACATTGTATTATAAACGAAGGCTTTTGCAATATATCTATGCTTTCATCCAAACTAATTTCCTCCTGTGCGGCCGTATGTTATTATTCCGAAAGTTTGTCAGTCGCCGGCTTTAGCCCCCACGTAGATACTATGGGGGTGTTCGGAGTAACGTGTAATCACTCTTGACCCAACGTCTTGGTTCGTACAGGAGGTGATTTACGTAGCGAACCACGCAATCAGACTATGCGGCTTTAGTACTTTCACTTAGCCATAGGAGTTTGATGGAGGGGTTAAGTACTATCCCCTGGTGCGCATGCGGTCGTCCGTACTGGGATGCCTTGGGCGCATGACCGAGCTGAAGCCCGTCCTTCGTATAACACGGAAAAATCGCAAAAGATTTATATTAAGTCGCCGAATAGCTGACCAACTCTCGCCGCATCATTACAATCGGTTTTTGGCTTTCTCTACTGAGGTATTTGAACGGGCGAGCCGGAAACACAATCGCAGTAGTTCTCCCTTTACTACCCTAGACGAACGGGCAGAACGTAAGGTAGTAACCGCAGGAGCCGGGCAACCCAACTATTGACCAAAGACATGATTCGGAGCCGATGCACATAATGCTATATTCGGGATGCCGAAGTGTACGATAAAAGTGTTTCGAACTTCTTTACTGAAAAATATGTATGGCTGGGTAGAGCCACTGGCGATTTAGTTTGTGCTGAGGTATATATGACAATCGGACGAAAAGAGGGAATACAGATTAGGAGATAAGCCAAGACCGAATAGGTTGGGCAAAAATTGTTCCCATTATAGTCTGATTGATACGTCAAGACGTATTTTTATGGAGGATTCCATAGGCCTTGTGGCTAATATATATCTCGAGAACAAGGGAAAGTTGTATACAGGTCCTAAAAAATAAAAAGGTGATCTTGAAGATCCTTTGGATACTCTGCCGCCCGTCTGCGCTGCTTTTCGCCTTGATGTGTGATCCTTTGAGAGGATGGATGGTCGAGTACACTAAAAGGGCCTGGAAAAGGGCCCTTGGAACCATCGAAAGGTAATGTGGGTTGTAAAGAACCTAGAAAAATATAAATAAGAAAAAGAAAGGAAGAATATGAGGGTCCAGGTAGGATCAAGCCATATTGTGGACTTTAATATGCCTCCGTCCTTGCCCATGGTATCTTTAGTGCATAGTTATGTACGCGTGGTGCATATGCCGCAATCCAGTTGGGGCTGCGATGGAGGCTGATTTGCTAATCTAGCTCTTGACGAGCTGGACTGTTATTCTGCAGGGTAGACCGGACTCGTTTGACAGTGTTCGGTGGCTTGACTGCCGATGTAGTGTTCGGCTTGATAAGGCTACCCTGTACTTCAGCTGTGAGGGTCGCAGTGTGCTTCTCGGTACGGAGGGAGCGCTCCATGTTTCCATTGACTGTTATAACGCCGCGTGGTCTAGGCATCTTGAGCTTTAGATAAGCATAGTGCGGGACCGCATTGAAGTCGGCGAACGCGGTTCATCCGAGCAGTGCGTGATAGCCACTACGGAAAGGGACGATGTGGAAGATCAAGTCTTTGCTTCGGAAATTATCCGGTGAGCCAAAGATTACCTCCAGCGTTATGGAACCTGTGCAATAGGCCTCTATGCCGGGTATCACTTCTTTGAAGGTGGTTTTGGTGGGCTTGATTCTTGATGGATCAATGCCCATTTTGCGGACAGTGTCCTCATAAAGTAGGTTAAGGCTGCTATCGCCGTCCATAAGGACTCGGGTGAGATGGAATCCACCAATAATTGGATCGAGGACCAATGCTGCCGAACCTCCATGACGGATACTGGTGGGATGGTCTCTGTGATCAAAAGTGACCGGACAGGCTGACCAGGGGTTGAATTTTGGGGCGACTGGCTCTATGACATAGACGCCCCTTAATGCACGCTTGCGCTCCCGCTTGGGGATGTGAGTGACGTATATCATATTCAACGTTTTGACCTCGGGGGGAAATTTCTTCTATCCCCCTGTGTTTAGTGGGCGAGGCTTTTCATCGTCGTCCTCGTTGGGCGGCCCTTTCCCCTTATGTTCGATGTTTAGCTTACCGGCCTGTTTAAAGACCCAACAATTTCTTTTGGTATGATTGGCAGGCTTGTCAGGGGTTCCATGAATCTGGCAAGGCCTATCTAGTATTCGGTCCAGACTAGATGGACCATCCTTGGTTCCTTTAAATGGCTTCTTCCACTGACCAGGTTTAGAGCCACTGGATCCGGCATTGACATCGTGTCTTTGGTAACCTCGTTGTTGCTTCGACGCTTGTGCTTGTTGCGTCATGGCCTGCCGTTGTCATCTCTGGCTTTGGAGGTGCCAGGGTTGCTGGTGTTGTTGCTTCTACGAACGAGCCAGCTGTCTTCTCGCGCACAAAAGCGGGTCAAGAGTGCGGTGAGGGCTGCCATAGACTTTGGCTTTTCTTGACCGAGTTGTCGGGTGAGCCACTCATCACGGACGTGTAGGGGAACGCAGTAATTTCAAAAAGATTCCTACGCACACGCAAGATCTATCTAGGTGATGCATAGCAACGAGAGGGGAAGAGTGTTGTCCGCGTACCCTCGTAGACCTTAAGCAGAAGCGTTATGACAACGCGGTTGATGTAGTCGAACATCTTCACGATCGGACTGATCCTAGCCCCAAAGGTACGGCACCTCCGTGATTTGCACACGTTCAGCTCGGTGACGTCCCATGAACTCTAGATCCAGCTGAGTGTTGAGGGAGAGTTTCGTCAGCACGACGGTGTGATGACGGTGATGATGAAGCTACCGGAATAGGGCTTCGCCTAAGAACTGCTACGATATGACCGAGGTGGACTATGGTCGAGGGGGGCACCGCACATGGTTAAGACAATGATCAACTTGTGTGTCTATAGGGTGCCCCCTCCCCCGTATATAAAAGAGTGGAGGAGTGATAACCCACAAGTATAGGGGATCAATTGTAGCCTCTTTCGATAAGTAAGAGTGTCGAACCCAACGAGGAGGTAAAGGTAGAACAAATATTCCCTCAAGTTCTATCGACCACCGATACAACTCTACGCACGCTTAATGTTCGCTTTACTTAGAACAAGTATGAAACTAGAAGTACTTTGTAGGTGTTGTTGGATAGGTTTGCAAGATAATAAAGAGCATGTAAATAAAATCTAGGTGTTGTTTAGATAAAGACACAACTAAATTAGTTTTAGTAGAGAGCTTTTTGTCACGAGAAAGTTATTTGTCCCTAGGCAATCGATAACTAGACCGGTAATCATTATTGCAATTTTATTTGAGGGAGAGGCATAAGCTAACATACTTTCACTTCTTGGATCATATGCACTTATGATTGGAACTCTAGCAAGCATCCGCAACTACTAAAGATCGTTAAGGTAAAACCCAACCATAGCATTATAAGGCATCAAGTCCTCCTTATTCCCACACGCAAACAACCTACTTACTCGGGTCTGTGTTTCTATCACTCACGCCACCCACCATAAGAAAATCATGAACATATTGCAAACCCTACAGCAGGGACCCCTCACGCTTGCACGACACGGAGAGCACCCTAGGACAGCACCAATAATAAAACATGCAATTCAAACCAATCATGATAGAGGCGAGGGTGTCCCGATCTTTCGATGAGAGGATAACTATCGATTTGGTGGAGTCGACTTTGATGATCCGACTATAAACGTGCACGATGTTGCACCTTAGCAATTGCTAAACCAATCTCTCGAGGTTACTGACGATGCTGGAAGCACGATCAGCCTGACCATGAAGGTCTATTCCTACACGCAATCGAAGGATAAGCAAGAATATGATAATGCAATCTGAATATTGCGAATATAGATGAAGTATTGATAAAGGTGAGGATCCGTAAGCGGTCTTGGTCTAGTCGTTGGACACAAACGACATACACGAAGTTGCAATGGCTAACTTTTAACTAAACAAATCGACAGGAAAAGCTACTAGATGGATCTACTTATATAGGAGCAAGGGGTGGCGGCCAAGGAGGTGGAAGTGCATCCCAAGGCAGCCTAAAACTAACCCTAGGTCGTACAAGGCTCATGGGCCCAATTTAAGGTGATGCAACACCTTTGGACTTGTTCTTTGACTCAGATTCTGTTGCAGCATCAGATTGTTTCATTGATATCTCAATGCTCCGGACCACTTTAAAAGTGAATCCAATTGGGTTGGAAAGAGCACGAAATCCACTTTCCAACAAAAAAGTAATCACCCAATTCAGAGTTCGTATGAAAAAGTTGTTGGCGTTTTGAGTCAGGTATGTCTGTGCAGTCCGAATCTGAATCCAGAATGTGAGAAACTCGGACTCTATCTTCTCTTGGCCCAAAAGTAACGTGAGAGGACTTTTTGAACAGCACCTAAACTTCTCTTTTTCCCTTATCTTCATATGTGGATTGTACAATTGTCCCATACACATGCAATTAGACATGGCACAAAAGTTTGTGAAGTATTTTTGTCATGGATGAAATAAATAAATTATTGCATAGTTTGCATTAGAAATCACCTCACAAATATACATTTATGCAATCTTTTTGGTCGTATCCAAGGTAGTCATTTCCTCATCATCCTCCCCTTCTTGAAAACAAAGCCGTCATCGGCGTTGCTTAATCTGAAATGTGGCTAACAAAAGAGACAAGGCTTACATGTTGTATATGTATATGTCATCCATTTTTACTTCCCTTGGTTTTTGCACAAATGACACATGTACACATGAGTAATTTTCATAGTTCATAAAATCATAAGCCGAAATATTATCACAAGAAGTAGAAGGCACTAAAATATTGCAACTCAGTTTGCACATATTAGTGAAGCTCTTATTCATATCAAAGGATTGACAATGTTCATCATTAAACCATCCCAACATTGGTGAATAAACCTTAATTGCATCAAATTTACATGCTACAACATGCTTAAATAAGCAAACATGCAATAAGTCATTTGACACAGAATCATCACCAAGATTAGAGGTCATATCAAAATGATTAAAAATTGGTTCTTTTGCATCAACAGTTAATTCAATGGGTGCAATCAAAATTGTTGATATTTAAGTTGTTTGATCACATGACGCATTCATGATAGTAACAAGATTCTTTAAAATAGGTGGTGTGCTCAAAACAAGAGGTAACTCAATACATGATGCATTCAAGTTAACTAGGCATGCATCATTCTTGTGTGAAGTTATATCATCAATACCTTTACTGTTACCTTGTTGCAAAGACACAACTGATGTAGGTACGGGTGTTGACAATGTACCATACTCTTGAGATGATGTCGCGCTCACAATCCAAGGTGGGGCTGCTCTAGTAGGTGCAATGGTGGAGGAACCAACCGGCGGTGGTGAGCATGAACTGGAATAGTAGTTGTTGTAGTCACCCAATGCATCCTCCTGTATCTGTCTCTCAAAGGTACAAGCACGAACATACATACCAGTAATGCAATGAGGAATATACTGAAATCTTGCCTGAATATCACGGTTCAAACCACCAAAAAATCTATTCATTGTATCATCCGCAGATTCTTCTATGTCACAATGATGCATATAAGATTTGAACTCTTGGTAGTAAGCATGAACATTGTTGTTGCCTTGTTTAAATTGTTCAAATTTGCGAAGCAATTCACGACGATAGTAAGAGGGAAAAATTGTTGTCTCATTACATATTTCAAATCTTTCCAAGTTATGGGTTGGTTATCAATGTTTTTCTTACAATGCTGATAGAGGCAAAGGTATCCCGATGTTTCGATGAGATAGATATTGTTTTCTGTGGGAGTCGACTTTGACGATCTGACGACGAACATGCGAAGACGTCACGCCTTAGCAATCGCTAAACCAACTTCCGAGGGTTATTGACCACACCAGAGTACGATCAACCTGGCCACAAGGGTATATTTCAAAGCAAGAAACTGAGATTGCAATCTAGATATTGCGAATAAAAGAGGAAAGTTTTATTAATGAAGGTGGGGTTATGTGACGTCTTGGTCTGGTCGTTGGACACAAACGAAGTACGCGAAGTTGCAGCTATGGCGAACTTTTAATCTAAACAAAACCCAAAGTCTAAACGACGCCCTAAGGGCTGTATACATGGAGGAAGATGGGGGAATTTCGTGGCCCTTGGAGGAGGGGTACGAAACCAACCCTAACTCTTGTTTCCCCACACATACGGACTCTAAAAACAGCCTATACTTAAGTATTTTGAAAATACATGGTCCTGGCCCAATAATAAGGTGATCCAGCACCTAGAATAGCCTCTGGACGAAATTTATGAAGTGGCATCTTGTATATTTCATGCAAGGCTTCATGCACCCCTTATGGTGGCTTCAAAGTCCTAAAATCATCACTTGTAACTCCGTTCTTGATCCCCTTGCGCATGCAATCATCTCCATGCTTGAACTTGCTCCAAGGTTCATCTTTCTTGTCCAAGCTAGGCCCTTCATTTGTAAGCAAAAGAAATGTATCCAATTTAGGCAGCATCATATTCTCATGAACATTAGAATCGTTACCAAGAAACGAAAGTACCCGATAATTCAATTGGCGTGCGCGAGCTCTAGTGATTGGTCCAGTATGTATAGCAGCAGGGGCTGTGGGTGTAACAATGGTATTGTTGTCCTCATCATGCTCCCCTTCTTGAAATGAAGTCGTCCTCGACGGAAGCTCATCTTCCTCACCCAAATAAGGCTTCAAATCTGCAATGTTAAAAGTGGGACTAACCCCAAAATCTGCAGGGAGCTCAAGTTTATATGCATTATCATTTATTTTCTCTAACACCTTAAAAAGGACCATCAGCACGTGGCATTAGATTTGATTTGCGCAAATTATGAAACCTATCCTTACGCAAATGTAACCAAACAAGATCTCCAGGTGTAAACACAACATGTTTTCTACCCTTATCTCCAGCAAGTTTATATTTAGCATTCTTACGCTCAATGTTTTCCTTAGTTAACTCATGCATTTTTAAAATCAATTCAACATGTTCTTTAGCATTAAATTTAACCTTCTCCGAAGATGGAAGAGGCAACAAATCAATAGGTGCACGAGGTAGGAAACCATACACAATTTCAAAAGGGCACGTCATAGTAGTAGAATGCAATGAATGATTATAAGCAAATTAAATATAAGGCAACCATTCTTCCCACATTTTCTTATTATTCTTCAAAACAGCCCTAAGCATAGTAGACAATGTTCTATTGACTACTTTAGTTTGCCCATCAGTTTGGGGGTGACAAGTAGTACTAAAAAGTAGTTTAGTCCCCAACTTAGCCCATAAACATCTCCAAAAGTAGCTAAGAAATTTAGTATCATGATCTGAAACAATAGTATTTGGCACACCATGCAAGCGAATAATTTCACGAAAGAACAAATCAGCAACATTAACATCATCATTGCTTTTATGACATTGTATGAAGTGTCCCATTTTCGTAAATCTATCCACGACAACAAATATGCTATCCCTCCCCTTCTTTGTTCGAGGTAAACCTAAAACAAAGTCCATAGATATATCCTCCCAAGGAACACTAGGTACAGGCAAAGGCATATATAAACCATGAGGATTGAGTCGTGACTTAGCTTTTTGACAAGTAGTGCAGCGAGCAACAAAACGCTCGACATCCCGTCTCATCTTTGGCCAAAAGAAATGTATAGCAAGTATATCCTCTGTCTTCTTGATGCCAAAGTGTCCCATTAATCCTCCTCCATGTGCCTCCTGCAACAACAAAAGACGAACGATGCTAGCTGGAATGCATAGCTTGTTAGCACGGAACACAAATCCATCATTAAGAACGAACTTGTTCCAAGTTCTCCCTTCCTTACAATTCTGCAATACATCTTTAAATTCAGCATCATGCACATATTGATCTTTGATGGTCTCCAAACCAAATATTTTAAAGTCAAGTTGTGAAAGCATAGTATAACGATGAGACAATGCATCAGCAATAACATTTTCTTTACCCTTCTTGTGTTTAATGACACAAGGGAAAGTCTCAATGAATTCAACCCATTTAGCATGTCGACGGTTCAGTTTTGCTTGACTTTTAATGTGTTTCAAAGATTCATGATCAGAATGTATAACAAATTCCTTGGGCCATAAATAATGTTGCCATGTTTCTAAGGTCCGAACAAGAGCATATAATTCTTTATCATAAGTAGAATAGTTCAGACTAGGCCCACTCAATTTTTCAGAAAAGTATGCAACAGGTTTGCCATCTTGTAATAACACACCTCCTAATCCAATTCCACTAGCATTACATTCAAGCTCAAAAGTCTTTCTTAAAATCAGGAAGTTGGAGTAAAGGAGCATGTGTCAACTTATCTTTCAATACCGTGAAGGCTTCTTCCTGTGCGGTACCCCAAACAAAAGGCAAATCCTTCTTTGTAAGCTTGTTGAGAGATGCAGCAATGGTGCTGAAATATATCACAAAACGCCTATAAAAACCAGCGAGACCAAGGAAACTCCTCACTTGTGTGACCGTTTTGGGCTGCGGCCAACTCTCAATAGCTTCAATCTTGGCTTTATCAACTTCAATTCCCTGTGGAGTAACAACATAGCCAAGAAAAGATACTCGGTCAGTGCAAAAGGTGCACTTTCCAAGGTTACCAAACAAACGTGCATCACGTAGAGCAATAAAAACAGCACGTAAATGTTCCAAATGTTCCTCCAAAGATTTGCTATAAATCAATATGTCATCAAAGTAAACTACCACAAATCGTCCAATGAAAGCACGTAAAACTTCGTTCATTAATCTCATGAAAGTACTAGGTGCATTAGTTAACCCAAAAGGCATGACTAACCACTCATATAATCCAAACTTAGTTTTAAATGTTGTTTTCCATTCATCTCCCAATTTCATACGAATTTGATGGTATCCACTACGCAAATCAACTTTGAAGAATATTGTAGATCCACTCAATTCATCAAGCATATCATCTAGCCTAGGAATAGGATGACGATAATGAATAGTAATATTATTAATGCCTCTACAATCAACACACAAACGCGAGGTACCATCCTTTTTAGGCACTAGTATAATAGGAACAGCACAAGGACTAAGAGATTCACGTATATAACCTTTGTCGAGTAGCTCTTGTACTTGACGCATAATCTTCTTCGTCTCCTCTGGATTGGTACAGTATGGTGCACGGTTGGGTAATGATGCACCGGGAATTAAGTAAATTTGATGCTCAATCCCTTGAATAGGTGGTAATCCCGGTGGCACGTCTTGTGGAAAGACGTCAGCGAACTCCTGCAAAATGTTAGTGATAGCAGGAGGCAAAGAGGAAGGCACATCCTTGAATGAAAATAATGCCTCTTTGCACACAAAAGCATAGCAAACAAATTTGCTGAAATCTAGATCATCAATATCAGATTTGGTGGCAAGTAAACATGCACTTTTCAATTTAATTTCAGAAACAACATTAGATGGTTTATTACTAGGCTTCATGTGTTGCTCCAATTCTTTTGCCACAATCTGATTTTCACTCTTATTTTGCTCCTGTTTTGCTTTATTAGCTCTATTAATATCATCTTTCAAAATGGAATCAGGAGTCATAGGAAGCAAAGTAATATTTTTGTCCTCATGAACAAGAGTATACTGATTGTTTCTACCATGGTGTACAGAATTTTTATCAAATTGCCATGGTCTACCTAGTAATAAGGAACATGCTTGCATAGGTATCACATCACAATCAACATAATCAGCATATGTAGAGATACTAAAGTGCACACGAACAGTACGTGTTACCTTAACCTTGCCACTGTTGTTGAACCATTGGATGTAGTAAGGATGTGGATGTGGTCTTGTGGTGAGAGATAGCTTCTCCACCATCTCCATGCTAGCCAAGTTGTTGCAGCTCCGTCCATCTATGATGACGCGAACAGAACGTTCCTTCACAACTCCCTTTGTATGGAACAAATTATGCCTCTGATTTTGCTCAGCTTGTGTAACCTGCACACTCAAAACATGTTGAGCAACTAAACATTCATACATGTCGGCATCTTCAGCAGCCATGTACTGCGTCTCATGATCAGAATCATCTCCGCCGTGTTCTTCATGTGTAATAAGACCCAAAGTCTCCTCATCATAGTCACTAGCGGACTCATACCCACCATCCTAAGTAGCAATCATCACACGCCGAGATTTGCATTCTCTCGCAAAATGTCCTCTTCCCTTACAACGACGACAAATAATATCACTTGTGTGCCCTGTTGATGCCATGGAAGAAGAAGAGCTCTGTGCAGGCCCGACAGGTGTGCTCTTGGCAGATAGTGGTGGTTGTGCCTACTTTCTTGTATCACGGCTGGAGGTGGCACCTGATGGAGGTGCTGGTGTAGTGGAAGTAGAGGATGCACGTGGTGTCCATCATGAAGATCGACCTGCAGAAAAGTTAGTTCGCGCCAATGCCTGTCGGTCCTGCACTTCACGTTCAGCTTTACAAGCAAGATGGAATAAACGAGTGATATTAGTATACTCCTTATACTCTAGAATGGTATGAATCTCTCTATTTAATCCACCCATAAAACGTGCAAGCATAGCTTCATTGTGCTCAACAATACCACATCTAATCATGCCAGTTTGTAATTCCTGATAATATTCTTCTACCGAATTTTTCCTTGTCTTAAACGCTGCAATTTTTGAAGTAATTCATGTTGATAATATGGTGGAACCCAACGAGTACGCATAGCAGTTTTCAAAGCAGCCCAAGTAGTTGGAATAGGATATAATCTACAATGTTCAGACCACCAAACACATGCGAAGCTAGTGAAAGCACAAACAGCAGCAAGAACACGTCTCTCCTCAGGATATTGTAAACATGTAAAATGTTGTTCAGTTTCTAACTCCCAAGTAAGATATATATCAGGAACATATCTACCCTCAAATGGTGGAATATTCAATTTCAGTTTAGGAAGATGGTCATGATCTCGTACCTCATATGGTGGTGCAGCCCTACCGTTGCGATGATATACCTGAGGACGACCTAGTGGTGGTGCTGGTGGTTGCACGTAGTTCTGATTTTGATCAACCTCATCCTCGTAATGGTTCTCCACCTCTGGAGTAGCAGCAGGAGCGACAAAAGCATCAACAGCGGCACTAGAATTTTGCCCAGGGTCAGTGGGAACGCGCTATGCTCGTCCCACTTGATTTGGAAAGCGACGTTGTTGTTGTTGTTGTTGTTGTTGTTGTTTTTGTTGTTGTTGTTGTTGTTGTTGTTGTTATTGTTGTTGTTGTTGTTGTTGTAGAGGTGCGTTAGGGGCAGCAGGTGGTGCTGGTGGAAGATGCACGAGCAATTCATTAAACTTGTTGTCGAGCTTTGTTTTGAACGTCTTGTCCATGCCATCTATCTTCTCCATGGCCTCTTCAAATCTGTTTAGCACATCTTGCACCTGTCCACTCATCATTTGCTGAAATTTATCATGCAACTCCTTATTCGTCATGTTCTCCCAGTCAGTCTCATCGACTTGTGATCCTGCCATGGTTAGCAGCAATAGAAACACACAAGAATATGATCCTATAGACTACTAACAAGAGGTGGTGGTAGGTGTCACAAATCCGTCAAGAAAATCTCAAATTCTTACCAGTTCTTACCCAGCAGCAGGCGGTGATCGGCAACCGTCGTAGTCAAAACTCTCAAAGCTTGGATAGAGCGATTACCAGGGAAAATCAAACGCACGACGTAGATGTATGTGGAGCTGGGAAGGCTTATAATATGGTAGCAAAAAGGGTTAGCAATAATCAATTCAGATATGCAAAGTTGAATAAACGCTCAACGACGGTACTGTGCTGGTCCTAGGCTAGACCGTGCTAGAGATGCGAGCCTAGAACACTAACAAAATCACGGCGTTGCACGTAAACAAGGGAAAAGCACACTCTGGGACTTTTTTTGCTCTGTTTTTTTGGCGCTCCTCTTTTTTTTGCGAAAAATCACTATAATGGCGAGTGCCTCAAAACTCTTCCCTCGCCAAACTGATAGGATGGGCATGGAATTTTTTTGACTTTTTTTTCGGAAATCAGGGTAGCAACGATGAAAAAGTGCGACAAAAAATCACTATGATGGCATGTGGCTCAAAAGACTCAAAAAAGCCTAAAAATAGGATAGGGAAAAATATTTTTGCCTGTGAAAATTTTGGCCTAAAAACTGCCTGGGGGTCTCCAGACTCTTTTTTTCCGAAACCTACTCAGGCAAGGAAACACGAATCGGAAATTAGACAGACCTCGAAAACAAACCTAATATGAAAGGAACTCAGATTGGTGGTGGATATATGGTGGTAGGATATGGCAGCGGTGGTGGTATATGGAGACGGATTGGTGGTGCTATATGGATACGGATTGGTGGTGGTATATGGATACGGATTGGTGATGGTATATGGATACGGATCAATGGCGGATAAGCGGTGGTGGTAGATGGCAGGGGCGATGATGATGGTGCGGCAGTGTGACAGCTTGTGACTAGAACTCGAAAGTCTAAAGGACTAGACTCTAAGACCAGCTACTAGGCACGACGATGCAACCGCAAATTCAACAAAGCAAAATACTAAAAAGACTATGCAAAGGCTCAGATTGGTTCAGATATGATGAACTAACCCTAATTTTTTGGCTTTTTTCGTGGACTGTAGGTATGAAGAATAGACTCGATCTAAACTACGAAAAACTGTAAAATCTCACCGAGCAACCTGGAAATCTGATACCACTTGATAGAGGCAAAGGTGTCCTGATGTTTCGATGAGATAGATATCATTTTCTATGGGAGTCGACTTTGACGATCCGACTACGAACGTGCGAAGACGTCGCGCCTTAGCAATCGCTAAACCAACGTCCGAGGGTTATTGACCACGCTGGAGTACGATCAACCTGACCACGATGGTCTATTTCCTGCGAGCAAACGAAGAACAAGCAAGAAACTGAGATTGCAATCTGGATATTGCGAATAAAAGAGGAAATCTTTATTAATGAAGGTGGGGTTCTGTGACGTGTTGGTCTGGTCGTTGGACACAAATGAAGTACGCGAAGTTGCAGCTATGGCGAACTTTCAATCTAAACAAAACCAAAAGTCTAAACGACGCCCTAAGGGCTGTATATATGGAGGAAGAGGGGTAATTTTGTGGCCCTTGGAGGAGGGGTCCGAAACCAACCCTAACTCTTGTTTCCCCACACATACGGACTCTAAAAATAGCCTATACTTAAGTATTTCAAAAATACATGGGTTTGGCCCAATAATAAGGTGACGCGGCACCTAGAATAGACTCTGGACGAAATTTATGAAGTGGCATCTTGTATATTTCGTCCAAGGCTTCATGCACTCCTTATGGTGGCTTCAAAGTCCTGAAGTCATCACTTGTAACTCCGTTCTTGATCCCCTTGTGCATGCCATCATCTCCATGCTTGAACTTGCTCCAAGGTTCATCTTTCTTTTCCAAGCTAGGCCCTTCATTTGTAAGCAAAACAAATGTATCCAATTTAGGCAGCATCATATTCTCATGAACATTAGAATCGTTACCAAGAAACAAAAGTACCTGATAATTTAATTGGCGTGCGCGAGCTCTAGTAATTGGTCCAGTATGTATAGCAATAGGGGCTGTGGGTGTAACAATGGTATTGATGTCCTTATCAAATGCACACTCCACCAAACAGAAGCAAAACTAGTAAATGCTCTAGTGGCAGCTCGCACTCGCTCAAGTTCAGAAAAGTCATGGTGACTAAAAACTTGTTCTACTTCAAGCTCCCAAGCTAGATAAATAACAGGATTAAATCTACCCTCAAGTGACGGTAAAAAGATAACCTGACCATGTGCTTGTGTGTGTTGTCCCAACTCTCGTGATGGTGAAGATGTGTCCGTCGTCCAAGAACTTCTATCTCCGGAACCTGTCATGATTAGTAGAAACAAGAAACAAAATTCGAGAATAATGTTCCTATGAACTACTAGGATGTGGTTGTAAAGTGCTCACAGTAAAAGGAAATATCAATATCTTACAAGTTCTTACCATGTGGCAGGTGGTGACAGGCAACCAACGATGTCAAATAACTCCGAAGATTGTGTAAAGTGATTGCCAGGGGAACGTACATATACACGGTGTAGAAATATGTGGAGCTGGCTATATATGGTAGCAAAAGATTAGCAATAGTCAATTCAGAGATGCAATGTTGAATAAACGCTCAACGACGGTACTGTGTTGGTCCCAGGCTAGACCGGACAAGAGACGCAAGCCTAGAACACTAATGAGGTCACGCCGTAGCACAACTAGCATCAATAAAGGATATGAAGTAGCTCTGGACAACAAAATATAAGTGAAGATCACAATAGCCATAAAGATAATGATGTGAAACAACAGCCAAGCAGGATATATCAACAACTTTGTCTCCAACTTTCCTCTAGAAAAGTTTGTGTCAATTTTTTGATATTTTTTTCAAGAATGGTATTGACGCAAGCTTTCAAATGCAAAAAGAATCACTCAATTCTGAGTTGATATCAGGAGTCAAAAAATTCTAAAACTGGCCTGAAAAACTGGAATAAGATGTGTTCGTGAACTTCGAAGGGCAAAAAGACCTATTTAAAGCCGATTTTGAGGTGCCAAATATTGAACATGCTTCTGGAACTATTTAGATGAGGCTCGTCTCTAGCTTTCATTTGAGTACTTGCGGAGCCAAAACGGACTTCGTATGAGAAAATTATGCCTGTTTTACCGAACAGTGCACAAAACAGATTCCAATCCGAATTCAACTACGAGATTGAGTCTAGATAGATCTGAATTTTTTTTCTTCTCTCTTTTTTTCCTCACTTTTTTTATTTCTCTTTTTTCTGACTTTTTTTACTCTTTTTTCTCTCTCCCTCTTTCCAAAACAAACTAGATAAGATGCAGATTGGATCAGGCAAGGACGTGAACAATCTCAACTATGATTATGACAATGAACGATGGGTAGCACGTGGTGAAAATTAATGGATGGATGGTGGACAACGGAAGGGATAACGATGCAGCGGTTGCGTGACTAATATGAACAGAACTCGAAACTCTAAACGAACTAAACACTAAGACCAGCAACTCGACACAACAATGCAACCGATAATTAAACTATGCAAGCAATGAAAGGAAAATTGCAAAGGCTCAGACTAGCTTGGACAAAGGATGAATAGATCAAACTTTTTTGTGGCTTTTTCTTGGACAATAGGTAAGAAAATAAATGTAATCTACGAAAAACTGGAAATTCTCACCGAGCAACCTGAAAACTGATACCACTCGATAGAGGCGAGGGTGTCCCGATATTTTGATGAGATGATAACTATCGATTTGGTGGAGTCAACTTTGATGATCCGACTACAAACGTGCACGACGTTGCGCCTTAGCAATCGCTAAACCAATCTCCCGAGGTTACTGACGATGCTGGAAGCACGATCAGCCTGACCACGAAGGTCTATTCCTGCACACAATCGAAGGACAAGTAAGAATATGATAATGCAATCTGAATATTGCGAATATAGATGAAGTATTGATAAAGGTTGGGATCCGTAAGTGGTCTTGGTCTGGTTGTTGGACACAAACGAAGTCCACGAAGTTGCAATGGCTAACTTTTAACTAAACAAATCCCCAGGAAAAAGCTACTAGATGGATCTACTTATTTAGGAGCAAGGGGTGGCGGCCAGGGAGGTGGAAGGACATCCCAAGGCAGCCTAAAACTAACCCTAGGTCGTACAAGGCTCATGGGCCCAATTTGAGGTGATGCAACACCTTTGGACTTGTTGTTTGATCGGATTCTGCTGCAGCATCAGATTGTTTCGTTGGTATCTCAATGCTCCAGACAAATTTAAAAGTGAATCCAATTGGGTTGGAAAGATCACGAAATCTACTTTCCAACAAAAAAAGAATCAGCCAATTTGGAGTCCGTATGAAAAATTTGTTGGCGTTTTGAGTCAGATATGTCTGTGCGGTCCGAATCTGAATCCAGAACGTGAGAGATTTGGATTCTATCTTCTCTTGGCCCAAAAGTAACGTGTGAGGACTTTCTGAACAGCACCTAAACTTCTCTTTTTCCCTTATCTTCATATATGGATTGTATAAATATCCCATACACCTGCAATTAGACATGACACAAAAGTTTGTGAAGTATTTTTTTCCTGGATGACATAAATAAATTATTGCATAGTTTGCATTAGAAATCACCTCACAAATATACATGTATGCAATATTTTTGGTCGTATCCAAGGTAGTCATGTCCTTATCAAATCACGATCATCAATTAGCCCATAGGACAAAACAGATCTACTCAAACATCATAGGATAGCCATACATCATTGGGAAATAATATATAGCGTTGAGCACCATGTTTAAGTAGAGATTACAACGGGTAAAAGAGGGGTTACACCGCTGCATAGAGGGAGAAAGAGTTGGTGATGACAGCGGTGAAGTTGTTGGTGTAGATTGCGGTGATGATGATGGCCCCGACGGCGTTCCGGCGCCACCGGGAGAGAGGGGGAGAGAGCCCTTCTTCTTCTTCTTCCTTGACCTTCCCCCTAGATGGGAGAAGGGTTTCCCCTCTAGTCCATGGTCTCCATGGCATGGGAGGGGCGAGAGCCCCTCCAAGATTGGATCTGTCTCTCTGTCTCTCTCTGTTTCTGCATTTCAGATTCTGCCCTTTCACCGTTTCTTATATTCCCGGAGATTCGTAACTCTGATTGGGCTGAAATTTGGACACGAGTTTTATCTGGATATTAGCTTTCTTGCGGCGAAAGAAGGGAACCAACCGGCTTACAGGGTGTACACGAGGGTCAGGGGCGCATCTGCCCCCCTGGGGCGCGCCCCCTTCCTCGTGGGCCCCTCGAGCATCGTCTCGCGTTGATTTCACTTCCCAAAATTCAAATATATTCCAAGAAAATCTCCGTCAGTTTTTATCCCGTTTGGACTCCGTTTGATATGGATTTTCTGTGAAACAAAAAACATGCAACAAACAGGAACTGGCAGTGGGCATTGGATCAATATGTTAGTCCCAAAAAATAGTATAAAAAGTTGCCAAAAGTATATGAAAGTTGTATAATATTGGCATGGAACAATAAAAAATTATAGATACGACGGAGACGTATCAGCATCCCCAAGCTTAATTCCTTCCCGTCCTCGAGTAGGTAAATGATAAAAAAGATAATTTTTGATGTGGAATGCTACCTAGCATAATCTTGATCATGTAATCTAATCATGGCATGAATATTAAGACACGAGTGATTCAAAGCAATAGTCTATCATTTGACATTAAGACGATAATACTTCAAGCATACTAATAAAGCAATCATGTCTTTTCAAAATAACATGGCCAAAGAAAGTTATCCCTACAAAATCATATGGTCTGGCTATACTCAATCCACACAAAATATTCAAATCATGCACAACCTCGATGACAAGGCAAGCAATTGTTTCATACTTTTGACGTTCTCAAACCTTTTCAACTTTCACGCAATACATGAGCGTGAGCCATGGATATAGCACTATAGGTGGAATAGAAAATGATGATGGAGGTTGTGTGGAGAAGACAAAAAGGAAAAAAGTCTCACATCGAAGCGGCTAATCAATGGGCTATGGAGATGCCCGTCAATTGATGTCAATGCGAGGAGTAGGGATTGCCATGCAACAGATGCACTAGAGCTATAAGTGTCTGAAAGCTCAAACTGAAACTAAGTGGGTGTGCATCCAACTTGCTTGCTCATGAAGACCTCGGGCATTTGAGGAAGCCCATCATCGGAATATACAAGCCAAGTTCTGTAATGAAAATTCCCACTAGTATATGAAAGTGATAACTCAAGAGACTCTCTATATGAAGAACATGGTGCTACTCTGAAGCACAAGTGTGGCAAAAGGATAGTAACATTGTCCCTTCTCTCTTTTCTCTCATTTTTATTTTTTTGTTTTTTTGTAGGCTTCTTTGGCCTCTCTCTCTTTTTTGGGGGGGCTTCTTTGGACACTTTTATTTTGATAACCTCACATGGGACAATGTTCTAATAATGATGATCATCACACTTTTATTTACTTACAACTCAATACTAGAACAAAATATGACTCTATATGAATGCCTCCGGTGGTGTACTAGGATGTGCAATGATCTAGCGTAGCAATGACATCAAAAAATGGACAAGCCATGAAAACATCATGCTAGCTATCTTACGATCATGCAAAGCAGTATGACAATAAATGCTCAAGTCATGTATATGATGATGATGGAAGTTGCATGGCAATATATCTCGGAATGGCTATGGAAATGCCATAATAGGTAGGTATGGTGGCTGTTTTGAGGAAGATATAAGGAGGCTTATGTGTGATAGAGCATATCGTATCACGGGGTTTGGATGCACCGCCGAAGTTTGCACCGACTCTCAAGGTGAGAAAGGGCAATGCACGGTACCGAAGAGGCTAGCATGATGGAAGGGTGAGAGTGCATATAATCCATGGACTCAACATTAGTCATAAAGAAATCACATACTTATTGCAAAAATCTATTATTCATCAAAACAAAGTACTACGTGCATGCTCCTAGGGGGGTAGATTGGTCGGAAAAGACCATCGCTCGTCCCCGACTACCACTCATAAGGAAGACAATGAATAAATAAATCATGCTCCGACTTCATCACATAACGGTTCACCATACGTGCATGCTACGGGAATCACAAACTTCAACACAAGTATTTCTACAATCCACAACTACCCACTAGCATGACTCTAATATCACCATCTTTATATCGCAAAACTATTGCAAGGAATCAAACATATCATATTCAGTGATCTACAAGTTTTATGTAGGATTTTATGACTAACCATGTGAATGACCTGCTCCTGTCATCTCTCTAAATAGATATAAGTGAAGCAACAGAGTTTAATTCTTTCTAAAAAAGATATGCCCACGCTCTAACAAATATAAGTGAAGCAAAAGAGCATTCTACGAATGGCGGTTTTCTAAGTGAAGAGAAACATGCAATCCAAACTTCAAATGATATAAGTGAAGCACATGAAGCATTCTATAAAGCCATACTCAAAAAATTTAAGTGAAGTGCAAAGAGCATTCTATAAATCAACCATGGACTATCCCATACCAGCATGGTGCATAAAATAAAAATTAAAACTAAATGCAAAAGACGCTCCAAGATTTATGCATATCATGTGACGAATAAAAATATAGCTCCAAGTAAAATTACCGATGATTGTTAGAAGAAAGAGGGGATGCCTTCCGGGGCATCCCCAAGCTTGGTTGCTTGGGAGTCCTTGAATATTTCCTTGGGTTTCCTCGGGCATCCCCAAGCTTAGGCTCTTGCCACTCCTCATTCCTTCATCCATTGTGATCATTCCCAAAACTTGAAAACTTCAATCACACAAAACTTAACAGAAAGTTCGGTAAGATCCGTTAGTATAATAAAGCAAATAACTACTCTTAGTACTCTTGAAAACCAATTCATATTTTGTTTTTGCATTGTAGCTACTTTAATATAACTTTCCATGGCTTAATCCACTGATAGAAATTGATAGTTTCATCAAAACAAGCAAACTATGCATCAAAAACAGAATATGTCTTAAACAGGACAGTATGTAGTAATCTGAACATTCACCATACTTATGTACTCCAAAAATTCTGAAACAATTAGGAAAAATAAATAATTTGTATAGAAAGACAGTTCAAAAAGTTTCAGAACCGTTTGATGTTCCAGTAAAAAATGTAAAATCGCGCACTACAGCCGAAGTTTCCGTTCTGCACCGCACAAACCAACAAGCAATCTAAACATCCTAAAGGAAAATCTTGGCACATTATTTTTATAATACAATGGAATTGTAAAAGGGGATAATTATTTTTGTTGAAAAGTTTATGTAATCAAGATTCACAAAGTTTTCGTGAGCATGAACAAAGTTCAAGGAGCTCCCCCACTTCAACAATGCTTGTCTCTCTCACTTTCACTTTCCTTTTTGAAAAGTTTTGGGTTCCCCCTTTTTTAAACTATATAAAAGCACTCAACAGAAATAATTGACTATCTAAAACTTCCGGGTTGTCTCCTTGGCAGCGCTTTCTTTAAAGCCATTAAGCTAGGCATATCGTGCTCAAGTAATGGATCCACCCGGATCCCAAGGTATATCAAAGCCAATTTTAATTAACAATGATTTGTGATTTAGTAGTGAGCACAAAGCAACATATATCATGTAAATGACGAAGTCTAACTCTCTTCCTATGCATTGGCAAGTCATAAAAGAACAATTCATGCACACAAAGTAAAGGCCAATGCATAGTATAAGTAGTTTCTTGCAATTTTATCATATTGGAACATGGAGAGGTGGAGATGTAGTTCCTCTCTCATAATAATTGAAAGTAGGAGCAGCAAGCACATGCATATTATAACTATCAAAATCATCATGTGTAGTAGTGAAACGCAGCCCATCAATATAATCCTTAATAAGGGCAAACTTCTCCGATATAGTGTAGTCGGGAGAATTCAAAAAGATAATAGGACTATCATGTATGGGTGCAATAGCAACAATTTCATGTTTAACATAAGGAACTATAGCAAGTTCATCTCCATAAGCATAATTCATATTGGCATCTTTTCCATAAGCATAGCAAGGATCCTCAAAAAGGGATATTTCAAAAGAATCAACGGGATCATAACAATCATCATAGCAATCATCCTTCGGTAAGCATGAAGGGAAATTAAACAATGTATGAGTTGAAGAGTTACTCTCATTAGAAGGTGGGCAGGGTAGCTAATCCGCTCTTCCTCATTTTGTTCTTTGCTCTACTCATCATCTTTTTCATCCAATGAGCTCACAGTTTCATCAATTTCTTCTTCCATAGACTCCTGCAAAATATTAGTCTCTTCTCAGATAGTGGAGACTTTCTCAATAAATTAATCAATATCATAATTGTATTTATAATTCTCATAGCAATATTTAAGGATAGCTAAATTTTCAGGTCTATAAACTGAATCATCAAAAATTTCAAACTCTTTAAACAAAGATTCAATTTCATAAGCACCCATAAAAGCAACAAATTCTTCTATTTGTTCCACATCATAGTAATCATATATACCATTAGCATAAGAAGCCAAGGTTTTATCATCATTAAATTTGCATGAAAAGGGAAGGTGTGGAGCCTTCATCCTAGAGCAACAAGTATAATCATATCTCAAGCATAGTTGCCTAGCATACCAATACACCATATAAATTTGATCCCATAATAGTTTCCCTTTTTGAGTCAAGCGATAATTCCTAAAGTATTCACGTCGATCCAACGTGTCTCCCATTACATAACTGAATGGGGTTTTCTCAGGATTATCAAAGTAGTACATAATATCTTTCACATAATAAGCATCAAGGGTTTTCGGAGGTTCCCCATCTCCATGAGTAGCAAGTACCACTAATTTTTTTGGTGTTTCATGTTCCATATCCATAACTAAAGATAGAGACAACTTAGAACAGGAAATAAAAACTACTTAGTGATAAAGCAAACAAGCACACACGAGAATATTCACCCCACGCTATAACTCCCCGGCAACGGCGCCAGAAAAAGGTCTTGATAACCCACAAGTATAGGGGATCAATTGTATCCTCTTCCGATAAGTAAGAGTGTCGAACCCAACGAGGAGCTAAAGGTAGAACAAATATTCCCTCCAGTTGTATCGACCACGGATACAACTCTACGCACGCTTAACGTTCGTTTTACCTAGAACAAGTATGAAACTAGAAGTACTTTGTACGTGTTGTTGGATAGGTTTGCAAGATAATAAAGAGCATGTAAATGGAAGCTAGGGGCTGTTTAGATAAAGACACAACTAAATTAGTTTTAGTAGAGAGATTTTTGTCACGAGAAAGTTATTTGTCCCAAGGCAATCGATAACTAGACCGGTAATCATTATTGCAATTTTATTTGAGGGAGAGCCATAAGCTAACATACTTTCTCTTCTTGGATCATATGCACTTATGATTGGAAGTATAGCAAGAATCCGCAACTACTAAATATCATTAACGTAAAACCCAACCATAGCATTATAAGGCATCAAGTCCTGTTTATTCCCATACGCAAACAACCAACTTACTCGGGTCTGTGTGTCTATCACTCACGCCCACACCATAACCAAATCATGAACATATTGCAAGCCCTACATCAGGGATCCCTCATGCTTGCGCGACATGGAGAGCACCAAAAATAAAGCATGCAACTCAAACCAATCACGATCATCAATTAACCCATAGGACAAAACGGATCTACTCAAACATCATAGGATAGCCATACATTATTGGGAAATAATATATAGCATTGAGCACCATGTTTAAGTAGAGATTACAGCGGGTAAAAGAGGGGTTACACTTCTGCATAGAGGGGGGAAGAGTTGGTGATGACGGTGATGAAGTTGTTGGTGTAGATTGCGGTGATGATGATGGCCCCGACGGCGTTCCGGCGACACCAGGAGAGAGGGGTAGAGAGCCCCCCCCTTCTTCTTCTTGATTGACCTTATCCCTAGATGGGAGAAGGGTTTCCCCTCTGGTCCTTGGTCTCCATGGCATGGGAGGGGCGAGAGCCCCTCCGAGATTGGATCCATCTCTCTGTCTCTCTCTGTTTCTGCGTTTCAGATTCTGCCCTTTCACCGTTTGTTATATTCCTGGAGATCCGTAACTCCGATTGGGGTGAAATTTGGACACGATTTTTATCCGGATATTAGATTTCTTGCGGCGAAAGAAGGGCAGCAACCGCCTTATGGGGTGTCCACGAGGGCCAGGGGCGCGCCCCCTGCCTCGTGGGCCCCTCGACCATCGTCTCGCATTGATTTCACTTCCCAAAATTCACATATATTCCAAAAAAAATCTCCATCAATTCTTATCCCGTTTGGACTCCGTTTGATATGGATTTTCCGCGAAACAAAAAACATGCAACAAACAGGAACTGGCATTGTGCACTGGATCAATATGTTAGTCCCAAAAATAGTATAAAAAGTTGCCAAAAGTATATGAAAGTTGTATAATATTGGCATGGAACAATCAAAAATTATAGATACGACAGAGGCGTATCAAGGAGGGGGGAGGGCCGGCCCTCTATGGCGCGCCCTAGGGGAGTCCTACTCCCACCGGGAGTAGGATTCCCCCTTCCAAGTAGTAGGAGCAGGAGAGAAGGAAGGGGAGGAGAGGGGAAAGGAAAGGGGGGGGGTGGCCCCCACCTAATTCGGATTGGGATAGGGGGGCGCGCTTCCCACCTTTTCCCTTCATCTCCTCTATTCCACTAAGGCCCGATAAGGCCCATTTACTCCCTGGGGGGTTCCCGTAACCTCTCGGTACTCCGGAAAATGCCCGAACTCATCCCGAACCATTCTGATGTCCAAACATAGGCTTCCAATATATTGATCTTCATGTCTCGGCCATTTTGAGACTCCTTGTCATGTCCGTGATCATATCCGGGACTCCGAACTACTTTCGGTACATCAAAACACATCAACTCATAATACTTATCGTCACCAAACGTTAAGCATGCGGACCCTACAGGATCAAGAACTATGTAGACATGACCGAGACTCATCTCCAGTCAATAACCAATAGCGGAACCTGGATGCCCATATTGGTTCCTACAGCACAACAACATACGTTGTTCCCTTTGTCATTGGTATGTTACTTGCCCGAGATTCGATCATCGGTATCTCAATACCTAGTTCAATCTCGTTACCCGCAAGTCTCTTTGCTCATTCCGTAATGCATTATCTCGCAACTAACTCATTAGTCACATTGCTTTCAAGGCTTGTAGTGATGTGCATCACCGAGAGGGCCAAGAGATACCTCTCCGATACTCAGAGTGACAAATCCTAATCTCGATCTATGCCAACTCAACAAACACCGTCGGAGACACCCGTAGAGCATCTTTATAGTCACCCAGTTACGTTGTGACGTTTGATAGCACACTAAGTGTTCCTCCGGTATTCGGAGTTGCATGATCTCATAGTCATAGGAACATGTATAAGTTATGGAGAAAGCAATAGCAACAAACTAAGCGATCATCATGCTAAGCTAACGGATGGGTCAAGTCAATCACATCATTCTCTAATGATGTGACCCCGTTAATCAAATTACAACTCATGTATATGGTCAGGAAACATAACCATCATTGATTCAACGAGCTAGTCAAGTATAGGCATACTAGTGACACTCTGTTTGTCTATGTATTCACACATGTACTAAGTTTCCGGTTAATACAATTCTAGCTTGAATAATAAAAATTTATCATGATAGAAGGAAATATAAATAACAACTTTATTATTGCCTCTAGGGCATATTTCCTTCAGTCTCCCACTTGCACTAGACTCAATAATCTAGATTACATTGTAATGATTCTAACACCCATGGATTCTTGGTGTTGATCATGTTTTGCTCGTGAGAGAGGCTTAGTCAACGGGTCTGCAACATTCAGATACGTATGTATCTTGCAAATCTCTATGTATCCCTCCTTGACTTGATCGCGGATGGAATTGAAGCGTCTCTTGGTGTGCTTGGTTCTCTTGTGAAATCTGGATTCCTATGCCAAGGCAATTGCACCAGTATTGTCACAAAAGATTTTCATTGGACCCAATGCACTAGGTATTACACCTAGATCGGATATGAACTCCTTCATCTAGACTCCTTGATTTGCTGCTTCCGAAGCAGCTATGTACTCCGCTTCACACATAGATCCCGCCACGACGCTCTGCTTGGAACTGCACCAACTGACAGCTCCACCATTTAAGAAAAATACGTATCCGGTTTGTGACTTAGAGTCATCTGGATCAGTGTCAAATCTTGCATCGACGTAACTATTTACGATGAGCTCTTTGTCACCTCCATAAATGAGAAACATATCCTTAGTCCTTTTCAGGTATTTCAGGATGTTTTTGACCGCTGTCTAGTGATCCACTCCTGGATTACTTTGGTACCTCCCTGCTAAACTAATAGCAAGGCACACATCAGGTCTGGTACACAGCATTGCATACATGATAGAACCTATGGCTGAAGCATAGGGAATGACTTTCATTTTCTCTCTATATGGCTGAAGCATAGGGAATGACTTTCATTTTCTCTCTATCTTCTACAGTGGTCGGGCATTGAGTCTGACTCAACTTCACACCTTATCACACAGGCAAGAACCCTTTCTTTGCTTGATCCATTTTGAACTTCTTCAAAACTTTATCAAGGTATGTGCTTTGTGAAAGTCCAATTAAGCGTCTTGATCTATCTCTATAGATCTTGATGCCCAATATATAAGCAGCTTCACCGAGGTCTTTCATTGAAAAATTCTTATTCAAGTATCCTTTTATGCTATTCAGAAATTCTGTATCATTTCCGACCAAAAATATGTCATCGACATATAATATCGGAAATGCTACAGAGCTCCCACTCACTTTATTGTAAATACAGGCTTCTCCAAAAGTTTGTATAAAACCATATGCTTTGATCACACTATCAAAGCGTATATTCCAACTCCGAGAGGCTTGCACTAGTCCATAAATGGATCGCTAGAGCTTGCACACTTTGTTAGCACCTTTTGGATCGACAAAACCTTCTGGTTGCATCATATACAACTCTTCTTTAGGATATCCTTTAAGGAATGCAGTTTTGACATCCATTTGCCAAATTTTATAACCATAAAATGCGGCAATTGCTAACATGATTCGGACGGACTTAAGCATCGCTATGGTTGAGAAGGTCTCATCATAGTCAACTCCTTGAACTTGTCGAAAACCTTTTGCAACAAGTCGAGCTTTGTAGACAGTAACATTATCGTCAGCGTTAGTCTTCTTCTTGAAGATCCATTTATTCTCTATGGCCTGCCGATCATTGGGCAAGTCAACCAAAGTCCACACTTTGTTCTCATACATGGATCTCATCTTAGATTTCATGGCCTCAAGCCATTTTGCGGAATCTGGGCTCATCATCGCTTCCTCATAGTTCATAGGTTCGTCATGGTCAAGTAACATGACCTCCAAAACAGGATTACTGTACCACTCTAGTGCGGATAGTACTCTGGTTGACCTACGAGGTTCGGTAGTAACTTGATCAGAAGCTTCATGATCATCATCATTAGCTTCCTCACTTACTAGTGTAGGAATCATTGGAACTGATTTTAGTGATGAACTACTTTCCAATAAGGGAGAAGGTACTCTTACCTCATCAAGTTCTACTTTCCTCGCACTCACTTCTTTCGAGAGAAACTCCTTCTCTAGAAAGGACCCATTCTTAGCAACGAATACCTTGCCTTCGGATCTATGATAGAAGGTGTACCCAACAGTCTCCTTTGGGTATCCTATGAAGACACATTTCTCCGATTTGGGTTCGAGCTTATCAGGTTGAAGCTTTTTCACATAAGCATTGCAGCCCCAAACTTTAAGAAACGACAACTTGGGTTTCTTGCCAAACCACAGTTCATAAGGTGCCGTCTCAACGGATTTTGATGGTGCCCTATTTAACATGAATGTAGCCGTCTTAAAGCATAACCCCAAAACGATAGCGGTAAATCAGTGAGAGACATCATAGATCGCACCATATTAATAAAGTGTAGTTACGACGTTCGGACACACCATTACATTGTGGTGTTCCAGGTGGCGTGAGTTGCGAAACTATTCTACATTGTTTCAAATGACGACCGAACTCATAACTCAAGTATTCACCTCCATGATTAGATCGTAGAAACTTGATTTTCTTGTTATGATGATTGTCCACTTCACTCTGAAATTCTTTGAACTTTTCAAATGTTTCAGACTTATGTTTCATCAAGTAGATATACCCATATCTGCTCAAATCATCTATGAAGGTAAGAAAATAACGATATCTGCCGCGAGCCTCAATGTTCATTGGACCACATACATTAGAATGTATGATTTCCAATAACTCTGTTGCTCGCTCCATTGTTTCGGAGAACAGAGTTGTAGTCATCTTGCCCATGAGGCATGGTTCGCAAGTACCAAGTGATTCATAATCAAGTGATTCCAAAAGTCTATCAGAATGGAGTTTCTTCATGCGCTTTACACCCATATGACCCAAACGGCAGTGCCACAAATAAGTTGCACTATCATTATCAACTCTGCATCTTTTGGCTTCAATACTATGAACATGTGTATCATTACTATCAAGATTTAGTGAAAATAGACCACTCATCAAGGGTGCATGACCATAAAAGATATTACTCATATAAATAGAACAACCATTATTCTCTGATTTAAATGAATAATCGTCTCGCATCAAACAAGATCCAGATATAATGTTCATGCTCAACGCTGGCACCAAATAACAATTATTTAGGTCTAAAACTAATCCCGATGGTAGATGTAGAGGTAGTGTGCCGACGGCGATCACATCGACTTTGGAACCATTTCCCACGCACATCGCCACCTCATCCTTACCAATCTTCGCTTAATCCGTAGCCCCTGTTTTGAGTTGCAAATATTAGCAACAGAACCAGCATCAAATACCCAAGCGCTACTGCGAGCATTAGTAAGGTACACATCAATAACATGTATATCAAATATACCTTTCACTTTGCCATCCTTCTTCTCCGCCAAATATTTGGGGCGGTTCCGCTTCCAGTGACCAGTCCCTTTGCAGTAGAAGCACTCAGTTTCAGGCTTAGGTCCAGACTTGGGTTTCTTCACTTGAGCAGCAATTGGCTTGCTATTCTTCTCGAAGTTCCCCTTCTTCCCTTTACCCTTTTTCTTGAAACTAGTGGTCTTGTTGACCATCAACACTTGATGCTCCTTCTTGATTTCTACCTCCACAGCTTTTAGCATTGCGAAGAGCTCGGGAATAGTCTTATCCATCCCTTGCATATTATAGTTCATCACAAAGCTCTTGTAGCTTGGTGGAAGTGATTGAAGAACTCTGTCAATGACACTATCATCAGGAAGATTAACTCCCAACTGAGTCAAGTGGTTGTGGTACCCAGACATTCTGAGTATATGTTCACTGGCAGAACTATTCTCCTCCATTTTGCAGCTGTAGAACTTATTGGAGACTTCATATCTCTCAATCCGGGCATTTGCTTGAAATATTAAATTCAACTCCTGGAACATCACATATGCTCCATGACGTTCAAAACGTCGTTGATGTCCCGGTTCTAAGCCCTAAAGCATGGCACACTGAACTATCAAGTAGTCATCATCTTTGCTCTGCCAGGTGTTCACAACATCTGGCATTGCTCCTACAGCGGGTTTGTCACCTAGCGGTGCTTCCACGATGTAATTCTTCTGTGCAGCAATGAGGATAATCCTCAAGTTATGGACCTAGTCCGTGTAGTTGCCACCATCATCTTCCAACTTAGCTTTCTCTAGGAACGCATTAAAATTCAACAGAACAATAGCACGGGCCATCAATCTACAACAACATAGACATGCAAAATACTATCAGGTACTAAGTTCATGATAAATTAAAGTTCAATTAATAAAATTACTTAAGAACTCCCACTTAGATAGACATCTCTCTAATCATCTAAGTGATCACGTGATCCATATCAACTAAACCATGTCTGATCATCATGTGAGATGGAGTAGTTTTCAATGGTGAACATCACTATGTTGATCATATCTACTATATGATTCATGCTCGACCTTTCGGTCTCAGTGTTCCGAGGCCATATCTGCATATGCTAGGCTCGTCAAGTTTAACCCGAGTATTCTGCATGTGCAAAACTGGCTTGCAACCATTGTATGTGAACGTAGATCTTATCACACCCGATCATCACGTGGTGTCTCAGCACGACGAACTGTAGCAACAGTGCATACTTAGGGAGAACATTTGTACCTTGAAATTTAGTGAGAAATCATCTTATAATGCTGCCACCGAACTAAGAAAATAAGATGCATAAAGGATAAACATCACATGCAATCAATATAAGTGATATGATATGGCCATCATCATCTTGTGCCTTTGATCTCCATCTCCAAAGCACCATCATGACCACCATCGTCACCGGCTTGACACCTTGATCTCCATCGAAGCATCGATGTCATCTCGCCAACTATTGCTTCTACGACTATCGCTACTGCTAGGTGATAAAGTAAAGCAATTACATGGTGATTGCATTTCATACAATAAAGTGACAACCATATGTCTCTTTCCAATTGCCGACAACTCCGTTACAAAACATGATCATCTCATACAATAAATTTTAGCACCATGTCTTGACCATATCACATCACAACATGCCCTGCAAAAACAAGTTAGACGTCCTCTACTTTGTTGTTGAAAGTTTTACGTGGATGCTACGGCTTAAGCAAGAACCGTTCTTACCTACACATCAGAAACCACAACGCAGTATAGTGATTTCTTTTTGATATTCAAAAAGAACCCTGTGCATTGAATCCGATTCAACTAAAGTTGGAGAAACTGACACCCACTAGCCACCTATGCGCAAAGCATGTCTGTAGAACCAGTCTCGCGTAAGCGTACGTGTAATGTCGGTCTGGGCCGCTTCATCCAACAATACCGCTGAATCAAGAATCAACTAGTGACGGCAAGCAATATATGTATACCCATGCCCACAACTCCTTTGTGTGGTACTCGTGCATATAACATCTACACATAGAACTGGCTCGGATGCCATTGTAGGGGAACGCGGTAATTTCAAAAAAATTCCTACTCACACGCAAGATCTATCTAGGTGATGCATAGCAACAAGAGGGGAAGAGTGTTGTCCACATACCCTCGTAGACTGTAAGCGGAAGCGTTATGAAAACGCGGTTGATGTAGTCGAACGTCTTCATGATCTGACCGATCCTACCACCAAAGGTATAGCACCTCCGCAATCTGCACACGTTCAGCTCGGTGACGTCCCACGAACTCTAGATCCAGCTGAGTGTTGAGGGAGAGTTTCGTGAGCACGACGGTGTGATGACTGTGATGATGAAGCTACCGGAACAGGGCTTCGCCCAAGCACTTCTACGATATGACCGAGGTGGATTATGGTGGAGGGGGCACCGCACACGGTTAAGACAATGATCAACATGTGTGTCTATGGAGTTGCCTCCTCCCCCATATATAAAGGAGTGGAGGAGGGGGAGGGACGACCCTCTATGGCACGCCCTAGGGGAGTCCTACTCCCACCGGGAGTAGGATTCCCCCCTTCCAAGTAGTAGGTGTAGGAGAGAAGGAAGGGGAGGAGAGGGGAAAGGAATGGGGGGGGGCCCAACCCAATTCGGATTGGGCTAGGGTGCGCGCCTCCCACCTTTTCCCTTCCTCTCCTCTATTCCACTAAGGCCCAATAAGGCTCATATACTCCTCAGGGGGTTTTGGTAACCTCCCGGTACTCCGGAAAATGCCCGAACTCATCCGGAACCATTCCGATGTGCAAACATAGGCTTCCAATATATTGATCTTTATGTCTCGACCATTTCAAGACCCCTCGTCATGTCCGTGATCATATCCGGGACTCCAAACTTCCTTCGGTACATCAAAACACATCAACTCATAATACCGATCGTCACCGAATGTTAAGTGTGCGGACCCTTCGGGTTCGAGAACTATGTAGACATGACCGAGACTCATCTTCGGTTAATAACCAATAGCGGCACCTGGATGCTCATATTGGTTCCTACATATTCTACGAAGATCTTTATCGGTCAAATAGCACAACAACATACGTTGTTCCCTCTGTCATCGGTATGTTACTTGCCCGAGATTCGATCATCGGTATCTCAATACCTGTTCAATCCCGTAACCGGCAAGTCTCTTTGCTTGTTCCGTAATGCATTATCCCTCAACTAACTCATTAGTCACATGTGCAGTACTGAGAGGGCCCAGAGATACCTCTCCAATACTCAGAGTGACAAATGCTAATCTCGATCTATGCCAACTCAACAAACACCATCGGAGACACCTGTAGAGCTTCTTTATAGTCACCCAGTTACATTGTCACGTTTGATAGCACACTAAGTGTTCCTCCAGTATTCGGGAGTTGCATGATCTCATAGTCATAGGAACATGTATAAGTTATGGAGAAAGCAATAGCAACAAACTAAGCGATCATCGTGCTAAGCTAACGGATGGGTCAAGTCAATCACATCATTATCTAATGATGTGATCCCATTAATCAAATGACAACTCATGTGTATGGTCAGGAAACATAACCATCATTGATTCAACGAGCTAGTCAAGTAGAGGCATACTAGTGACACTCTGTTTGTCTATGTATTCACACATGTACTAACTTGTTGGTTAATACAATTCTAGCATGAATAATAAACATTAATCATGATATAAGGAAATATAAATAACAACTTTATTATTGCCTCTAGGGCATATTTCCTTCAGGACGCTATGTTCAAAGGCCGCGAGGGCTTCGGCGTCCAAACAATCGACAATTTGGTTCTTTTCAATTAAGAACCTGGTCCAGAGTTTCCGGGCTGACTCTCCGGTTTGCTGGACAATGTGAATAAGGTCATCAGCATCTAGAGGCCGAACATAGGTACCTTGGAAGTTGTCTCTAAAGGCATCTTCCAAAACTTCCTAGCTACCAATAGAGTTTTCTGGTAGGCTATTTAACCAGTGACATGTTGGTCCCTTGATTTTTAGGGGAAGGTACTTGATGGCATGGAGATCATCACCGTGGGCCATGTGGATATGGAGAAGGAAGTATTCAATCCATACTGCAAGATCCGTCATTCCATCGTATGATTCAATGTTCAGGGGTTTAAACCCTTCTGGGAACTGGTGCTCCATTACCTCATCGGTGAAGCATAAGGGGTGTGCGGCGCCTCTGTATCGGGCAACGTCACGACGCAATTCGGATGAAGTCCATATGCGGTCTTCGGGCCTTGTGATGTTATGCCTGTCAGGCCAAGCTTGACGCTCGTCTTCCCATGTTGGGGCGTACCCCCTTGATCCGTAGATTGATCTTGTTTTGCCTGCTCTATTATTCAGGTCTTGACGAAGGTCGTAGGTGTACCCTCCGTTGTCTCTCTGCCTCTACGGCGAGGTGGTGCGGGTTGGTGTTCGGTGTAGGTGGCCAATTTATCTCGCCCGCGTGGTGGCTGGTCTGGTTCATCGGCATGATCATGTCTTGATGGTATGGGCTTGTGGGCTTCATCATCAAATTGTGGTAGTAGCCGACGCTTAGGACAACTCTTTACTGGGCATTGAAGGCCATACTCTTCGGCGGCTAGGACTTGGGTCCACCGGTCGCTGAGTGTATCATGTTCGGCTTGGAGCCGTCCCTACTGCTTTTTTAGACTTTTAGCAATGTCGATTAGCTGGCGCTCAAAGCGCTCCTACTCGAGTGGTTCCTCTGGCACGATGAAGTCTTCGTCGCTGAGGCTCACATCGTCTTGGGAGAACGGTAGATAATTACTGTCTTCCAAGTCCCCGATCCCGACCGGATCGTCGTGATTGACTTGCCCTTCTCCCACATCGTCTTGCTCGGATGTGGGTTCGGCGGGGGCTTTGGGCTCCTCGGCACCGTCCGGAGTGTTATCGTCTCCGGTGCCGGTATTACAGTCTTTGCCACGTCGCGATTTTGAGCGGTGTCGCTGGTGTCGATGTTTCGGTGGTGCCTCATCAGGTTTGTCCTCCACCGGATCTTTCCTGTTTGCATCGTCATCCTCTTTGGGTGTGTCCACCATGTATATGTTGTATGTGGAGGTGGTCGTCCAACGTTCGATAATCGGCGGGTCTTGGCCTTGCTCGTCTCCGGCATCGTCATCCATGCCGTCGATGTCTTCGGAGGCGTAGTCCAGCATATCGGTTAAATCTTCGACAGTGGCTAGGAAGTGCGTGGTGACGTAAAATTCCCCGCCCTCAACCCCTAGTCTGGGCTGGGCGTACTTCGGAAGTGATTCCTCTATAATGGCGAGGGATTGCGTTAAGTCCAGGGCCTCATTTAAGAGCGAGGTCTGGACGGGGAAACGAGAGTCCGCGGGGCTGGCCAGGGCAAACGCCTCCTGGCCATGCTTGCTTGGCACGGACTTCGAAAGCTCAGATTTGGAATCTGGTGGCGAGTCCGACCTTTCAATGGTATGGGGAATCTGGTCTAATCTCGAATTCGTTGGGGACACAATCACCAGATCCTCAATAATGCGGTACGCGACAGAGAGTCCGGTGGGCT
Source organism: Triticum monococcum (assembly GCA_034509565.1). Classification (NCBI taxonomy): domain Eukaryota; kingdom Viridiplantae; phylum Streptophyta; class Magnoliopsida; order Poales; family Poaceae; genus Triticum; species Triticum monococcum. The sequence continues at coordinate 253,682,642 of CM067845.1, forward strand.
CCAAACTCCCATCTTCGGACCTGGTGGTTTGCTCTAGATCTAAGGCCTGAGCTATGATCGGGGCCGCTGTGACGCCCCAAGACCGATGCTCCAGATGCTTTCCTTTTATTTTGTTGTTGTTGTTGTTGTTGTTGTTGTTGTTGTTGTGTGTTTCAACTATTTGTTGCCATGATTGATGAGTGTCATTGTCATTTTGCTGTTTGCATCATGTTCTTCATTGGTTATATTGTATTTCCATGCCTATCTCTTATCATATTGCTCTTGGTCATTCCTGTTGTTGCCATGATCATCTTGCTTTGTTATATGTTTCATTGTGCCTCTTGCCATTTCATTGTATTGCATCATGGTCGTCTTGTGGTTGCATTTCTATGTTCATGTGATATTGTGTGAATTCCATCTCCCCTCTTTCACAAGTTTGTTTTCCTGGTCCCAATTCACCTCAACACCCAAACCAAGCCATGGTCAAATGCAAAACCCATTCAAACTGCCCTTTTCTTCTTTATCCCAATTAATTTTTCATGTGATATTTTCCTGTCCAGGAAAATGTTCATTCTTTTCCTATAAATCCTACACCATGGCAGTATCTACTCTATTAAATTTCAGCTCAATTGGATGTGTTTGGTTGGGTTAAAAAATGGCCTAGGTTTAATTTTATTCAAACTTGTATTATTTTTATACCTCTAAAATTTCCCAAACTAATTTTGTAAAATCCACCATATTTCCTGGAGAGCAGAAATGTTTTCATCTTGGACATACCCCTCTCCTAACCCCCTGCACATTTCTATCCTTGTTTCCTTTATGAAGGAATTATTTTGATAAAGAAAACATCAAAGGACGGTAGCAGTAGCCTAGCTGGGCCTCCTCCTACCAGGCCGGCCCACCAGCATATCCAGCCACAGCCGCAGCGCAGCCCCTCGCTCTCTCCCCGTGGTAAAACCACGTGGATGCCCATGCAGGGCCCGCTTGCCAGCGACCACTCCTCCTCTCCTTCGTCCTCCTCGGTCCCCCTCTCGCTCTCATAGTAAAACCGGCAGGGGCACGATCACATGGCCACCATGGCCGAGCCCTCACTCTGCATACCCTTCTATAAAGCACTCCGAGACCGCGCCCTAGGGTTTCTCCCTCTCCTCCTCACCTCCCTCCGTGCCGCCGCCTCTCCATAGATCCCCCTCTCGTGCCTGTTCGCTGCTCCCAGCCACCATGGTCGGCCCGAGCAAGAGCTGCTTACCGCCGTAGGAGTGTCGTCGGCCTCCCCTCCGTCGATCTCGCGCACCGCAAAGCCTCCCCGAGTCTGTTCTGACACCGATCTGAGCCCGAGGACTCCATCCATGACGTCCCCTTCTTCCTCTACTTTGTCTCCTTCACGGATCAGGGAAACGCCAAGTTCAGCAAGCCCCCTCGCTGTCTCTCCGTCCGATCTATCGCCGCCAGCACCCCCATGGTGAGCAGTCGCTCCTCCAAGCCTCATACCCTGTTGGTTTCCTCGCCGTAGCAGCGTGCTTCTCATGCCCGAAGACCAGTCACCGCGCTCTCGCCATGCGGATGAAATAGAGCACCTCGCTCTCTTTCCGTAGATGCGTCCACGCACTCCATGCTATGCCCGCGTTCTTGCCAGATTCCTCGCACGCACGCGCACCCACATGCCTGCAGTCCTGCTCGCCCTCGCCTCAGTTCGGCAGCACCGGGATGGCCCGAGTCAAGCACTAGCTCGTCTTCGGGTTCCCGCAACTGCAACTTTGCACATGCACGCTCGAGCTCGAGGTCTGTGCCTTTGCCTCACTCCGCACGTCGCACACCACACCCCCACCTATTTCCGCACCCCCGCCGTTGGCCTGTGGTCGCGATGGTCGTCCTCTTGCTCGCCGGCCTCGTCACCCAGTTCCTCTCTGATCCATGAAGATGAAGGCCTGGCCTCTAGTTTTGTTCAAGTCGAGCCACGTCCTTGTTTTGGACAAACATACAGCAACAGCGCAGTGGTCAACACTCTGCTCCTCTATCAAGGAGGTCGTGGGTTCAAGTCCCAGCCGCTCCCTTTTTCTGGCTCTATTTTCCATACCCACAGCCACTTGGGTTGATTCGGATGCCTCTGTCATCCATGTTAAACTTGTTTAAATTACTGTTTGCATTATTTTGCTCAAATGCCATGCTAAAATGTTTTATTTCATAACTAAATAACCATAACTCCAAATTAAATAAACTTTATATGTAAATGGGGTAGAAAAATGCATAGATTAACGTGGGTTCAAGTCCCAGCCGCCCCCTTTCTCTGGCTCTGTTTTCCTGCTATTTTGCATACCCACAGCCACTTGGGTTGATTCCTCATCCGGGCCGCTGCAGCGTGATGCTTCGGGCCCTTGCATGTTATATTTTTTTTCCGCCTGTGCTTTTGGTTAATTTCCAATGCACTCCATATTTACAAAAATGCCTTTATTTTGCATTGCTAATAACTAAATGTGCATGCACCCAAATGAAACATGTCATATATGAAAAATTCTTAGAATTTCATCTAGATTCATAATATGCCTCTGTCATCCATGTTAAACTTGTTTAAATTATTGTTTGCATTATTTTGCTCAAATGCCATGCTAAAATGTTTTATTTCATAACTAAATAACCATAACTCCAAATTAAATAAACTTTATATGTAAATGGGGTAGAAAAATGCATAGATTAACATGGTGAACTTTGTTCTATTGTTTAAAAACAATAAAATATGCTTTAGGACAGAACAATACCAACTCTAAAACTTGCATATGAGGATTTTCCGGAATTATTGTTTGTTGTTTCCGGACTCATTTAAACTTACCTAAATAGTTAGTTTACTTATGCTTCACCTCTTGCCATATTTAACAACATTTAGTATTGTTGGGTACATAACGGGAGATAACTACATAAATGTATGTGGTGTTTTGTCAAAATGCAACGCTCCGCTTAACTTGTAGTATTGTTTGTGCACTTTGCCATGCCATGCATATTTAAACCGGACATGCATCATACTTGTTTGTGTATCATGCCATGGTTATGCTTGTGTGTTTGCCATGTTGTTTGCTCTTTTCTGGTGTTGCTTCTTCTTGTTAGTTCCGGTAATGTCGCGTTTGTGAGGATCCTTCCGACTACGTCCATTTGTCTTCTTCATGGACTTGTTCTTCTTCCTTGCGGAATTTCAGGCAAGATGACCATACCCTCGAAATCACTTCTATCTTTGCTTGCTAGTTGTTCTCTCTACCTCTATGTCGCACTACCTACCACTTGTTATATCATGCCTCTCATATTGCCATGTCAAGCCTCTAACCCACCTTCCCGGCAAATCGTTGTCTGGCTATGTTACCGCTTTTGCTTAGCCCTTCTTATAGTGTTGCTAGTTGCAGGTGAAGTTGAAGTTTATTCCTTGTTGGAACATGGATATGTTGGAATATCACAATATCTCTTATTTTAATTAATGCATCTATATAGTTGGTAAAGGGTGGAAGGCTCGGCCGTATGCCTGGTGTTTTGTTCCACTCTTGTCGCCCTAGTTTCCATCATATCGGTGTTATGTTCCTTGATTTTGCGTTCCTTACGCGGTTGGCTGTTATGGGAACCCCTTGACAGTTTGCTTTGAATAAAACTCCTCCAGCAAGGCCCAACCTTGGTTTTACATTTGCCTAACAACCTATAACTTCCCCTTGGGTATTCGCGAGCCCGAGGGTCATCTTTATTTAACCCCCCCCCCCCCCCCCGGGGGGGGCAGTGCTTCTCTAAGTGTTGGTTCGAACTGAGTAGAGTGCGGGGCCACCTCGGGGAAACTTGAGGGTTGGTTTTACTCGTAGGATGTCTCATTCGGTGTGCCCTGAGAACGAGATATGTGCAGCTCCTATCGGGATTTGTCAGCACATTCGGGCGGCTTTGCTGGTCTTGTTTTACCATTGTCGAAATGTCTTGTAACCGGGATTCTAAGACTGACCGGGTCTTTCCGGGAGAAGGAATATCCTTCGTTGACCGTGAGAGGTTGTGATGGGCAAAGTTGGGACACCCCTGTAGGGTATAAACTTTCGAAAGCCGTGCCCACGGTTATATGGCAGATGGGAATTTGTTAATATCCGGTTGTAGATAACTTGACACTTAACTTAATTAAAATACATTAACCGCGTGTGTAGCCGTGATGGTCTCTTTTCGGCGGAGTCCGGGTAGTAAACGTGGTTCTTGTGTTATGGTTGTGCGTAAGTAGTTTCAGGATCACTTCTTGATCACTTCTAGCTTCACGACCGTTGTGTTACTTCTCTTCTCGCTCTTATTTGCGTATGTTAGCCACCATATGTGCTTAGTGCTTGCTGCAGCTCCACCTCCTTACCTTACCCTACCCATAAGCTTAAATAGTCTTGATCTCGCGGGTGTGAGACTGCTGAATCCTCATGACTCACAGATACTTCCAAATAGTTGCAGGTGTCGATGATACCAGTGCAGGTGACACTACCGAACTCAAGTGGGAGTTTGATGAAGATTTGGGTTGTTGTTATGTTTCGTTTCCTGATGATCAGTAGTGGAGCCCAGTTGGGACAATCGGGGATCTAGCATTTGGGGTTGTCTTCTTTTATTTTGGTTCCATAGTTGGTCCTTGATTGTACTCTGGATGATGTATGTTTAACTTGTTACTTGTGTGAAGTGGCGATTATAAGCCAACTCTTTATCCCTCTCTTATTCAGTACATGGGATTGTGTGAAGATTAACCCTCTTGCCAAAACTACCATGCGGCTATGCCTCTAAGTCGTGCCCCGACACGTGGGAGATCAAGTCGCGAATCCCTTGAAGATCAAGTCTCCTCGGATATCAACGACATAGTTTAGGTTCCCAAAACTGATCTGATGACCAGGGACGTAGCTATCAATCTGTTCGAGGTGGCCAATTGAGTTGGCACGCAGAACGAAGCCATCGAATATAAATATCTGGCTGGGGAGGTAAGCTTCCCCGGAGACGGATCATTGTAGATGATCAAACGAGCCATCGAGCCTTTTGTTGATGGCATAGTGGAACTCTCAATGAAAGCACCAATGTCGGTGCCAAAACTGGCCTATCTCGGGTAGGGGGTCCTGAACTATGCGTCCGAGGAAGGTAACAGGAATCAGGGGACACGATGTTTACCCAGGTTCGGGCCCGCTTGATGGAGGTAATACCCTACTTCCTGCTTGATTGACTTTGATGAGTATTGGGGTTACAAGAGTTGATCTACCTCGAGATCGTAATGGCTAAACCCTAGACGTCTAGCCTGTATGATTATGATTGCCTCTACGGACTAAACCCTCCGGTTTATATAGACACCGGTGGGGCCTAGGGTTTGTACAGAGTTGGTTTATAGAGAAAGGAAACTTCATATCTGAATGTCAAAGCTTGCCATCCATGCAAAGGAGAGTCCCATCTAGACACGGGAGAAGGCCTTCTATCTTGTATCTTCATGGCCCATCAGTCCGGCCCATGTCACATAGCCCGGACGCCCGGGGACCCCCTAATCCAGGATTCCCTCACCAGGGCATGTGCGACATCAGGGAGGCCTGGGCGGCGGGGCGATGGAGCGTCGAGCGGGCCGGGGCTACAGGGGGTGGCGGGCCGGAGCGGTTTTCCGGCGCGGTGGGGCGTCGAGGGGGAGCGGCGTGTAGGAGCGGCTGGGGGAGAGCTGCAGTGGTGGCAGCGTGTTGTCGGGGACGGGGGCGGTTGGGGCGGCGGCTGGGTGCGGGGCAGCGGTGTGCGGTCGGGGTGTGGTGGGGGCCGGGGGCGATTTGACTGGTGGCGGGCGATGGAGGTTAGAGAAGACAAACAGAGAGGAGGCGGGGGGAATGACCCTTACATAGTCAAATCTTTGTCGTCATCTGGTAGGCGGCAAAGAGGTGGGGCTGGTGGGCCGTCAAGGCTTGGACCTCTACTAGGTCCTACCCACCTCTTTGCCTTCCGCTAGCTGACGGCAAAGAATCTGTGCCGTCCGCTAGCGGACGGCAAAGAACGGGCTAACGACAAATAGGGCCTCTACCGTCATCCCTTTCTTTGTCGTCCGTTTTTTGGAAGCGGACGGCAAAGACCTTCTTTGCCGTCCACTAGCAGATGGCAAATATCTGACTGATGGCAAATTCTTTGTTTCCAGTAGTGGATAAAGATAGACCTGGGGCCATAATTTTCACTAGAGGCTTTTCTCTTGAACAAAAAGCATACAGTGGGTAAACAAATTACTGTTGGGTAATTGATAGAAAAGCGCATAGTTATGATGATATCCAAGGCAATGATCATGTATATAGGCATCATGTCCAAGACAAGTAGACCGACTCCTTCCTGCATCTACTACTATTACTCCACACGTCAACCGCTATCCAGCATGCATCTAGAGTATTACGTTCATAAAGAACAGAGTAACACCTTAAGCAAGATGACATGATGTAGACAAAATAAACTCAATCAATATGAATAAACCCCATTGTTTTACCCTTAATGGCAATGATACAAATAGGTGTCATGTCCATTTCTATCACTGGGATTGAGCACCGCAAGATCGAACCCATCACAAAGCACCTCTCCCATTGCAAGATAAATCAATTTAGTTGGCCAAACCAATCAGGTATATCAGAGAGAAATACAAAGCTATAACAATCATGCATAAAAGAGTTTAGAGAAGACTCAAATAATATTCATGGATAATCTAATCATAAACCCACAATTCATTGGATCCCAACAAGCACACCACGAAAGAAGATTAGATCAAATAGATCTCCAAGAACATCGAGGAGATTATTGTATTGAAGATCAAAGAGAGAGAAGAAGCCATCTAGCTACTAGCTATGGACCCGTAGGTCTGTGGTAAACTACCCATACATCATCGAAAGGGTAAAAAGTGTTTGACACAAGAAAAATCTAATCTTGCTCTTCGTGAGAAAGGAAAGGGAGGAGTATGATTTCTCTCATGCACTTGGAAAAAAATGCGGGTGTGCCAGTGTACTGTGGTACACAATGAAAACAAAGAGATGGGAATGGTATTTTATTAATCTTAATGATAACAAATACAATTCCTTATAGGCATTCTGTGGCCTACTAGAGCGGCCATCCTGACTAGCGATGTGCGGTCTCCTGGTTCCCGAGGCCTCGAGAGACTCCCGGTTAATTACTCCCACGGGTTGCTCTGTGAGATACCTCCGATTAAGTCGTGTGGTCGTCTTCGCTTCACATTCTCCATGCATGCTGCTGATGGTGTGTGTAGGTGTGGGTAGCGGCAAAGCCCATGTCCTCGTCAGTACACGTGCCGCTCAAAACATGGCTTTGTGCTAGCCACGTCCGCCCTTGCCGTCACGCCTCGTCGGTCCTAACAACATTGATGTAATCGGTGTTGGAGTAGCATGGGTCCTGCTTGCCTCGGACTTCTTGGCGATATAGTGGCTTCGTCGGGGTATGGAAGGGGTTGCTTCACGGGAGTATTCTTTTGTGGAGACTGGCATCACTGTAAAACCAATGCACGCTCGCATTGGCATGGCCAGTGTGGTTGGCGCCTCATATCGACTAGACGCCGAGGTTACGACAATCTGTGTAGACAAAGACATAGCCTCACGAGGCTGTGAAAGGTAACATCTTAGAGGGACGCCTTATTCAGTGGTCTGCCAAAACAATGATCACACCGTGGGGCCGAAGAGAGGTGACATGGAGGGGCGTAGTTGATGCCCCGTCTCAACTAGACGCCGTATTCGATGGTCTGCTAAGACAAGGATCACGCCGCCTCTACGACAATGAGAAATGTATGCAACACAGGGTGCACATCGTATCGGCTGGCCGTTGTATTCTATGGTCCAACAAGATAAGGGCAATACATAGCAGTGCCAAATAAAGGTGGTGTCATGTAGTGGCGTGGTTTATGCCTCGTCTCAGATAGATGCCTTATTCAGTGGTCTGCTAAGACAAGGAGCACGCCGACTATATGCCGAGACATGTACGCTATGAAGAGTGCACCTTGTCTCAGCTGCAGGCCGTATTCAAAAGTCCGCCAAGACAAGGGAAACACATTGCGATGCCAAAGAAAAGGTGACGTCATGGACGGGCATGGTTGATGCTTTGTCGTAGCTAGACGCCGTATTCGGTGGTCTGCTAGGACAAGGAGAATGCCGCCTGTACACCGAGACCTGTACGCCATGAGGACTGCACCTCGTCTTGGTTGGACACCGTATTCGGTGTTCCGCCAAGACAAGGGAAACACATCACGGGGCCAAAGAAAGGGGACGTCATGAAGGGGCATGGTTGATACCTCGTCTCAGCTAGACGTCGTATTTTATGGTCTGCTAAGACAAGGATCACGCCAGACCTGTACACCATGAAGAGTGTACGTTGTCTTGGTTGGACGCCGTATTTGGTGGTCCGCCAAGACAAGGAAAACATATCACAGTTCCAAAGAGGTGACATCATGGTGGGGCGTCGTTAACACCTCATTGGTGAGCTCCGTACAGACCCGATTACGTCATACGAAGATGAAGGGCTCGGTGTACACAAGCTCCGGTGGTGTCGACATAGTCTCCTGGTCCAATGGTGCCGCTTCCATTGCACCTGGTACAAAAAGGGAGCACGTTGTCCTCGGCCATCTCCATTGGGTACGTCGACTGCCATCTTCATTGCACTTGGTACAAGAAGAGCACCGCGTCGTCTGCGGCCATCTGTGTTGGATGTGTTGTCCGCCATCTCCATTACATCTGTACATAAAAATAATATATACGTACCGTAGGGAAATAAGAGGACGTCCATGTGATGCTCGCGTATATGGACATCTTGAAGGTCTTCATGGTTGTCAACGGACTCAACGGTGTAGTGTGTCGCGACCTCCATGGCCTTCGAGTGTGTTGCCGTTGCTAGCTCGCGCAGCTTCGATCCCAGACGAGTTACCCTTGACCATCGGCACATCCTCTCGCCAGTCTTCTCACGTGTGTATGTGCATCTTCTTGACTCACGAGCGAGGTCGCTGTACACGCGGCACTCCTTCCTTTGCGTGCCTAAGTTTCCCGTACGTGAGATGTACCTTGCTACATGCTAGATGGGGTCTGGTGAGTTGTCTTCCTCCTCTATTTATAGGTAGAAGGGGTTGGGTGTTCGACAAAGCACGGCGTTGCTGGATCTTCTTATTCCTTTTAGTGATCTTATTGTCGGTCAAGGATGCACAATGCAAAGGAAACACCATATCGTATGTATGGAAGACCATATGTACGAGTGTCTTGAAGGAAATCACGACAGATATATTTCCTTTTAAATGGACTTGTCTTTGGTGCTTCTAGACATGTGAGGTTGTCTGCTGGTGCAAGTATACGAATACGTACCAGCTGTCGTATCTAGCCGAGGTTGTGTGGTACTTTAGTACTCCACCTAGTCGACTCATTGCATGAACATGAAGATCTTTCACATATCTTGTACAAGTATGACACTTCTTTTCATTCTCTTTTTCTTCGAGGGTAATGCATGTATTTGGGTACTTACATGTGCGAGCTTGTCGGCCGGCCGAGATACCCGAATACATATACATGATGTATACATATAGTGTGTAGGTCAAGCTTTCCACGTGCATGCAAAACTTTTCCTTTTTTAACAAGCATGCATAAGATGTACATGCAATAATAAGCCAGGCCTCACAAATATTACCAGCATCAAAACTCACAAAAAAATATTTTATGCAGAAATGCAAAAAGACTTGTCGAACAAATGCCCCCATGCCAAGTCAGGTTTGAGTGTGGAGCAAGTCAAACTTGACTTGGCGAATAATTTGTTTTCCTCTCTTCTTGGTGCATGATTCATATGCAGCCTCAAGAACCGGTTTGGAGATTTACTACATGCTCGTTGTTTTGATGATAATTGTTTAGTAACAATATGAATTAGTGTAGGTATGTCCATCCAGACTTGCGTTATCTAGGGAGCTCATTGGGTCGTATAACAAACATGATGCCAGCCAACGAGGTAACACTATCTCATCTTCTTTCCATGGCGAACTAACATGCCTTGTCCTAAAAACAAGAATAAACAAAAATTACCAATCTCGTCACGGCCGCCTTGCTACTGTAGTGCCAACCAACTTGATTGGAGGGTTTCATAGATTCACACTGGCACTGACGCATTGCACTGCTCCCATGATCTCCTTGTGTTGAGATCATCGGTGGATCCCATCCATCGAGAATCGCCACGCCATTCACGGCAAGGCTATTTTGGTGATTGGCCAGAATGCCATCAGCCTTATGGATGATTAGGTTGTTGATGTTGCCCCATGCTTCAATGTTGTTGGAGACGGGGCCACAGGGACACATTGGCGCCACCCGCCACCTTTACGACCGGAGGTGTTGCCTTCTAGCGCCCATCGTGTGCATTGGTGTAGACTATTGGTTGTCGGGGTGTCGTCGATGTTGTCATGGACGCTGTTGGGGAACGCAGTAATTTCAAAAAAAAAATCCTACGCACAAGCAAGATCCATCTAGGTGATGCATATCAATGAGAGGGGAAGAGTGGTGTCCACGTACACTCGTAGACCGTAAGCGGAAGCGTTATGACAACGCGGTTGATGTAGTCGTACATCTTCACGATCCGACCGATCCTAGCACCGAACGTACGACACCTCCTCGATCTGCACACATTCAGCTCGGTAACGTCCCGCGAACTCTAGATCTAGCTGAGTGTCGAGGGAGAGCTTCCTCAGCGCGACGGCGTGATGACGGTGATGATGAAGTTACCAACGCAGGGCTTCGCCTATGCACTACAACGATATGACCGAGGTGGAAATCTGTGGAGGGGGGCACCGCACATGGCTAAGAGATCAACTTGTGTGTTCTAGGGTGCCCCCTCCCCATGTATATAAAGGAGGGAGGGGGAGGCCGGCCGGCCTCTAGGCGCGCCAAGGGGGGAGGAGTCCTCCTCCTAGTAGGAGTAGGACTCCCCCTTTCCTAGTCCCACTAGGAATAGAAGGAAGAGGGAGAAGGAGAAAGGAAAGGGGGCCGGCCCCCTCACCCAATTTGGATTGGGCTTGAGGAGCGCACCCCCTCCTAGGCTGCCTTCTCTTCTCTCCCACTAAGGCCCATTAAGGCCCATATACTCCTCGAGGGGTTCCGGTAACCCCTCGGTACTCCGGAAAATGCCCGAACTCGCCCGGAACAATTCTGATGCCCAAACATAGACTTCCAATATATCGACCATTCCGAGACTCCTTGTCATCTCCGTGATCATATCGGGACTCCGAACTACCTTCGGTACATCAAAACACATAAACTCATAATACCGACCGTCACCGAACGTTAAGCGTGCGGACCCTACGGGTTCGAGAACTATGTAGACATGACCGAGACTCATCTCCAGTCAATAACCAATAGAAGAACTTGGATGCTCATATTGGTTCCTACATATTCTATGAAGATCTTTATAGGTCAAACCGCATAACAACATACATTGTTCCCTTTGTCATCGGTATGTTACTTGCCCGAGATTCGATCGTCAATATCCCAATACCTAGTTCAATCTCGTTACCAGCAAGTCTCTTTACTCGTTCCGTAATGCAACATCCCGTAACTAACTCATTAGTCACATTGCTTGCAAGGCTTATAGTGATGTGCATTACCGAGGGGGCCTAGAGATACCTCTCTGATACACGGAGTGACAAATCCTAATCTCGATTTATGCCAACTCAACAAACACCATCAGAGACACCTGTAGAGCATCTATATAGTCACCCAGTTATGTTGTGACGTTTGATATCACACTAAGTGTTCCTCCAGTATTCGGGAGTTGCATAATCTCATAGTCATAGGAACATGTATAAGTCATGAAGAAAGCAATAGCAATAAACTAAACGATCATAGTGCTAAGCTAACGGATGGTATTGTCCCTCACATCATTCTCTAATGATGTGATCCCATTCATCAAATGACAACACATGTCTATGGATAGGAAACTTAACCGTCTTTGGTTATCGAGCTATTCAAGTAGAGGCATACTAGGGACATTTTGCTTGTCTATGTATTCACACATGTACTAAGTTTCTGGTTAATACAATTCTAGTATGAATAATAAACATTTATCATGATATAAGGAAATATAAATAACAACTTTATTATTGCCTCTAGGGCATATTTCCTTCAGTCTCCCACTTGCACTAGAATCAATAATCTAGTTCACATCGTCATGTGATTTCACATCAATAGTGCACATCTTTATGTGATTAGTTCACATCTTCATGTGACTAATACTTAAAGGGTTTACTAGAGTCAATAATCTAGTTCACATCGCTATGTGATTATGATTAACACCCAAAGAGTGGTCATGTTTTGTTTGTGAGAGAAGTTTAGTCTACGGTTCTACAACATTCGGATCCGTATGTATTTTGCAAATTTCTATGTCTACAATACTCTGCACAGAGCTACTCTAGCTAATTGCTCCCACTTTCAATATGTATCTATATCAAGGCTTAGAGTCATCTAGATCGGTGTCAAAAGTTTGCATCGACGTAACTCTTTACGACGAACTCTTTTATCACCTCCATAACCGAGAAATATTTCATTAGTCCACTAAGGATAATTTTGACCGTTGTCCAATGATCTACTCCTAGATCACTATTGTACTCCCTTGCCAAAATCATGCTAAGGTATACAATAGGTCTGGTATGCAGCATAGCATACTTTATAGAACCTATGACTGAGGCATAGGGAATGACTTTTCATTCTCTTTCTATTTTCTGTCGTGGTTGGGTTTTGAGTCTTAACTCAACTTCACACCTTGCAACACATGCAAGAACTCCTTCTTTGAAGGTTTCATTTTGAACTACTTCAAAAACTTGTCAAGGTATGTACTCATTGAAAAAAATTTCAAGCGTCTTGATCTATCTCTATAGATCTTGATGCCCAATATGTAAGCAGCTTCACCGAGGTCTTTCATTGAAAAATTCTTATTCAAGTATCCTTTTATGCTATCTAGAAATTCTGTATCATTTCCGATCAATAGTATGTCATCCACATATAATATCAGAAATGTTACAGAGCTCCCACTCACTTTCTTGTAAATACAGGCTTCTCCAAAAGTCTGTATAAAACTATATGCTTTGATCAACTCATCAAAGTGTATATTCCAACTCCGATATGCTTGCACCAGTCCATAGATGGATCGCTGGAGCTTGCACACTTTTTTGGCACCTTTAGGATTGACAAAACGTTCTGGTTGCATCATATACAACTCTTCTTGAAGAAATCCTTTAAGGAATGCAATTTTGACATCCATTTGCCAAATTTCCTAAAATGCGGCAATTGCTAACATGATTCGGACAGACTTTTAAGCATCGATACGAGTGAGAAAATCTCATGGAAGTCAACACCTTGAACTTGTCAAAAAACATTTTGCGACAATTCGAGCTTTGTAGATAGTAACACTACTATCAGCATTCTTCTTCCTCTTAAAGATCCATTTAATCTCAAAGGCTCGCCGACCATCGGGCAAGTCAATCAAAGTCCATGCTTTGTTCTCATACATGGATCTCATCTCAGATTTCATGGCCTCAAGCCATTTCGCGGAATCTGGGCTCATCATCGCTTCCTCATAGTTCATAGTTTCATCATGGTCGAGTAACATGACTTCCAGAAAGGATTACCGTACCACTCTACTGCAGACCATACTCTGGTTGACCTACGAGGTTCGGTAGTAACTTGATATGAAGTTTCATGATCATCATCATTAGCTTCCTCACTAATTGATGTAGGAATCACTGGAACTAATTTCTGTGATGAACTACTTTCCAATTTGGGAGAAGGTACAACTACCTCATCAAGTTCTACTTTCCTCCCACTCACTTCTTTCGAGAGAAACTCCTTCTCTAGAAAGGATCCATTCTTAGCAACAAAGATCTTGCCTTTGGATCTGTGATAGAAGGTGTGCCCAATAGTTTCTTTTGGGTATCCTATGAAGACGCACTTCTCCGATTTGAGTTTGAGCTTATCATGTTGAAACATTTTCACATAAGCATCATCACCCCAAACTTCAAGAAATGACAGCTTAGGTTTCTTGCTAAACCACAGTTCAGATGGTGTCATCTCAATGAATTTTTAGACGGTGCCCTATTTAACGTGAATGCAGCTGTCTCTAATACATCACCCCAAAACGATAGGGGTAAATCGGTAAGAGACATCATAGATCGCACCATATCTAATAAAGTACAGTTGTGACATTCGGACACACCATTACGCTGTGGTATTCTAGGTGGCGTGAGTTGCGACACTATTCCACATTGTTTCAAATGAAGACCAAACTCAACTCAAATATTCATCTCCACAATCAGATCGTAGAAACTTTATTTTCTTGTCATGATGATTTTCCACTTCTCTCTGAAATTCTTTGAACTTTTCAAATGTTTCAGACTTATGTTTCATCAAGTAGATATACCCATATCTGCTCAAATCATCTGTAAAGGTCAGAAAATAATGATACCCGTCGCGAGCCTTAATACTCATCAGATCGCATACATCAGTATGTATTATTTACAATAAGTCAGTTGCTCGCTCCATTGTTCCGAAGAACTGAGTCTTAGTCATCTTGCCCATGAGGCATGGTTCGCAAGCATCAAGTGATTCATAATCAAGTGATTCCAAAAGTCTATCCACATGGAGTTTCTTCATGCGCTTTACACCAATATGACCTAAATGGCAGTGCCACAAATAAGTTGCACTATCATTATTAACCTTTAATCTTTTGGCTTCAATATTATGAATATGTGTATCACTACGATTGAGATTCAATAAACCATTTATATTAAGTGTATGACCATATAAGGTTTTATTCATGTAAACAGAACAACTCTGACTTAAATGAATATTTGTATTGCAATAAACATGATCCAATCATATTCATGCTCAACCCAAACACCAAATAATATTTATTTAGGTTCAACACTAATACCGAAGGTAGAGGGAGTGTGCGATGGTGATCTTATCAACCTTGGAATCACTTCCAACACACATCGTCACCTCGCCCTCAACTAGTCTCTGTTCATTTTTCAATTCTTGTTTTGAGTTACTAATCTTAGCAACTGAACCGGTATCAAATACCCTGGGGTTACTATGAACACTAGTAAAGTACACATCAATAACATGTATATCAAATATACTTTTGTTCACTTTGCCATCCTTCTTATCCGCCAAGTATTTTGGGTAATTCCGCTTCCAGTGACCATTCCCTTTGCAGTAGAAGCACTCAGTTTCAGGCTTAGGTCTAGCTTTGGGCTTCTTCACGGGAGTGGCAACTTGCTTGCCATTCTTCTTGAAGTTCCCTTTCTTTCCCTTGCCCTTTTACTTGAAACTAGTGGTCTTTTCAACCATCAACACTTGATGCTTTTTCTTGATTTCTACCTTCGCCAATTTCAGCATCGCGAAGATCTTGGGAATTGTTTCTATTATCCCTTGCATATTATAGTTCATCACAAAGTTCTAGTAACTTGGTGATAGTGACTAGAGAACTCTGTCAATCTTTATCTTATATGGAAGATTAACTCCCACTTGATTCAAGTGATTGTAGTACTCAGACATTCTGAGCACATGCTCACTAGCTGAGCTATTCTCCTCCAACTTGTAGGCAAAGTACTTTTCAGAGGTATCATACCTCTTAACACGGGCATGAGTCCGAAATACCAATTTCAGCTCTTGGAACATCTCATATGCTCCATGGTGTTAAAAACATTTTTGAAGTCCTGGTTCTAAGCCGTAAAGTATGGCGCACTAAACTAGCAAGTAGTCATCATACTGAGCTTCTGAAACGTTCATAACATCTGCATCTGCTCTTGCAAAAGGTCCGTCACCTAGCAGTGCATCAAAGACATAATTCTTCTGTGCAGCAATGAGGATAATCCTCATATCACAAAGCTAGTCTGCATCATTGCTACTAACATCTTTCAACATAGTTTTCTCTAGAAACATATCATAAATAAAACGGGGAAGCTATACGCGAGCCATTGATCTACAACATAGATATGCAAATACTATTAGGACTAAGTTCATGATAAATTTAAGTTCAATTAATCATATTACTTAAGAACTCCCACTTAGATAGACATCCCTCTAGTCATGTAAATGATCACGTGATCCATATCAACTAAACCATGTCCGATCATCACGTGAGATGGAGAAGTTTTCAATGGTGAACATCACTATGTTGATCATATCTACTATATGATTCAAGCTCGACCTTTCGGTCTCAGTGTTCCGAGGCCATATCTGCATAAGCTAGGCTCGTCAAGTTTAACCCGAGTATTCCGCGTGGGCAAAACTAGCTTGCACCCATTTTATGTGAACGTAGAGCTTATCACACCCGATCATCACGGGGTGTCTCGACACGACGAATTGTAGCAACAATGCATACTCAGGGAGAACACTTATACCTTGAAATTTAGTGAGAGATCATCTTATAATGCTACCACCGAACTAAGCAAAATAAGATGCATAAAGGATAAACATCACATGCAATCAATATAAGTGATATGATATGGCCATCATCATCTTGTGCCTTTGATCTCCATCTCCAAAGCACCGTCATGATCACCATCGTCACCGGCTTGACACCTTGATCTCCATCGAAGCATTGTTGTCGTCTCACCAACTATTGCTTCTACGACTATCGCTGCCGCTTAGTGCTAAAGTAAAGCAATTACATGGCGATTGCATTTCATACAATAAAGCGACAACCATATGGCTCCCTCCAGTTGCCGATAATTCTGTTACAAAACATGATCATCTCATACAGTAAAATTTAGCATCATGTCTTGACCATATCACATCACAACATGCCCTGCAAAAACAAGTTAGACATCCTCTACTTTGTTGTTGCAAGTTTTACGTGGCTGCTACGGGTTGAGCAAGAACCGTTCTCACCTACACATCAAAAACCATAACGCGGTATAGTGATTGCTTTTTGATCTTCAGAAAGAACCATGTTCATTGAATCCGATTCAACTAAAGTTGGAGAAACTGACACCCAAGCACATCGGTAGAACCAGTCTCGTGTAAGCATATGCGTAATGTCGGTCTGAGCCGCTTCATCCAACAATACCCCTGAATCAAGAATCAACTAGTGACGCACGCCACAACTCCTTTGTGTTCTACTCGTGCATATAACATCTACGCATAGACTTGGGTCGGATACCACTGTTGGGGAACGCAGTAATTTATAAAAAATTCCTACGCACACGCAAGATCCATCTAGGTCATGCATAGTAACGAGAGGGGAAGAGTGTTTTCCATGTACCCTCGTAGACCGTAAGCGGAAGCGTTATGACAGCGCGGTTGATGTTGTCGTACATCTTCATGATCCGACCGATCCTAGCCCCGAAGGTACGGCACCTCCGTGATTTGCACACGTTCAGCTCGGTGACGTCCCATGAACTCTAGATCCAGCTGAGTGTCGAGGGAGAGCTTCATCAGCACGACGGTGTGATGACGGTGATGATGAAGTAACCGACGCGGGGCTTCGCCTAAGCACTACAATGATATAACTGAGGTGGAAATCTGTCGAGGGGGGCACCGCACACGGCTAAGAGATCAACTTGTGTGTTCTAGGGTGCCCCCTCCACACGTATATAAAGGAGGGAGGGGGAGGCCGGTCGGGCTCTCTAGGCGCGCCAAGGGGGGAGGAGTCCTCCACCTAGTGGGAGTCGGACTCCCCCTTTCCAAGTCCTACTAGGAATAGAAGGAAGAGGGAGAAGGAGAAAGGAAAGGGGGCCGGCCCCCTCACCCAATTTGGATTGGGCTTGGGGGGCGTGCCCCCTCCTAGGCTGCCTTCTCTTCTCTCCCACTAAGGCCCATTAAGGCCCATATACCCCCCGGGGGGTTCCGGTAACGCCCCAGTACTCCGGTAAATGCCTGAACTCACCCGAAACCATTCCAATGTCCAAACATAGCCTTCCAATATATCAATCTTTATGTCTCGACCATTCTGAGACTCCTCGTCATGTCCTTGATCATATCCGGGACTCTGAACTACCTTCAGTACATCAAAATACATAAACTCATAATACCGATCGTCACCGGACGTGAAGCGTGCGGACCCTACGGGTTCGAGAACTATGTAGACATGACCGAGACTCATCTCCAGTCAATAACCAATAGCGGAACCTGGATGCTCATATTGGTTCCTACATATTCTACGAAGATCTTTATCGGTCAAACCGCATAACAACATACGTTGTTCCCTTTGTCATCGGTATGTTACTTGCCCGAGATTCGATAGTCGGCATCCCAATACCTAGTTCCATCTCGTTACCGGCAAGTCTCTTTACTCGTTCCATAATTAAACATCCCGTAACTAACTCATTAGTCACATTGCTTTCAAGGCTTATAGTGATGTGCATTACCGAGAGGGCCCAGAGATACCTCTCCGATACATGGAGTGACAAATCCTAATCTTGATCTATGCCAACTCAACAAACACCATCGAAGACACCTGTAGAGCATCTTTATAGTCACACAGTTATATTGTGACGTTTGATAGCACACTAAGTGTTCCTCTGGTATTCGGGAGTTGCATAATCTCATAGTCATAGGAACATGTATACGTCATGAAGAAAGCAATAGCAATAAACTAAACAATCATAGTGCTAAGCTAACGGATGGGTCTTGTCCATCACATAATTCTCTAATGATGTGATCCCGTTCATGAAATGACAACACATGTCTATGGCTAGGAAACTTAACCATCTTTGATTAACGAGCTAGTCAAGTAGAGGCGTACTAGGGACACTTTGTTTGTCTATGTATTCACACATGTACTAAGTTCCGGTTAATACAATTCTAGCATGAATAATAAACATTTATCATGATATAAGGAAATATAAATAACAACTTTATTATTGCCTCTAGGGCATATTTCCTTCAGACGCATTAGTATTGCTGCCCCCAAACACCCATGATGTAGGCTGATGTAGTGGTTTGTTGTCGGTATGCCATCGATGATGATAGGAAACTCCATGGTTACAAAGATGTTGGAGGAGCGCAACTAGAAACACCAAACAAAAACAAGCAAAAAAGAGAAAGAAAGAAATAAAAAATAAAAAAGGTTTGTGGGTTTCAAAATGTTGGCTTTCCCATTATACACCAGCTACATGCGTGATATCGGAGAAAGCTATCGAAGGACTTGTCATTGGGAATAGTCGGAAGATCTTAACGATTCTAACTCAACTACTTAAATAAGCTTTGGTGTACATGTGTGAAGACGTCGTGTTTTGAGATGCTTCTGAGAGGCAACGGAAATTCATACTCTAGCCCATCATCATACCGAGGGCCCCCATAGCTCAACATGCCCGCTGCACAGGCCTCATGAACCTACAGACTTGGTTGTGATAGGCTCAGGGTACATGGTTTTGGGACAATGGCTTAGCTATTTTTCTTTCATGTTGTATTGACGGGTGGTGAACAGCCACCTCCCGCCTTCCTTCCAGTGGGTTCCTTATTGCATGGGAACACTTGATAGCTTCTTGGATTGTTGGGATTTTTTCTTGGACTTTTGGGAATTTGTTTTGCTTGTGCGGGATGACTGATTGGCCACGAACTTCATGGACTTTCTCTGACATTTGGCATGAACCTCTTGAGGATTTTCTTCCAGGATTTCTTGGGGACCCATCTTGAGAACATGGAAGGCAAATGTTCACCTCTATGGACTAGGAAAGACCCTCTAGCATTTTATTTGGAGCTTCTGGTAGTGTACCCCAGGGTTGCCATGTGACTACGCACCAAACCAACTTTTGTTGGGTCAGGCGGCCCTCCATGATATTGTCATATAGTCTTCCCTAGGGTGTGAGCCTCTGTGAACTTGAGGCATGCTGGGAAACATGAAAAGCGCGGGATCTCAATACTCAGAAGTGCCCAAGTAATCATCTCCGCTGCCTCCGGAAGCATACACCTCGTACGTGTCATGCATCGTGGGTGTCGCAGCCCTCCACATGCAATTTGACACATTGTACCACCCTCCAACAAGTCCTGTGGTATCCAAAAATTCAATCAAGAGCGTAATGTGATAGGGGAAAGACAATTTTTTGTTGGCTTTAGTCCGTACAAATTGGGGGAAACTAGATATATCCATGAAATGCAAAAGAGAATGCATCATGGATCCGATAGCCCACCAAAAAATTTCCCCCGATGAAAATCTGAAAGGCAACAAATGAGGCAAAAAAATAAGAAAAATATTTCTTGAGGAACCTTCTATTGATTGGGGGCATAAGTCGGACTCCCTGGGAATCGACAAGTTGATATGCTCCCCCATCGTAGACTTGCTCGATGACATATGGTCATTCTCACTTTGGCCCAAACTTGCCCTTTATCTTGTGCGTCACGACGATGGGACACCTGAGCAAGAGGAGCAACTCGCATTTTTGGAAGACGTGTTGCTTGATGAGCTTGTCATAGGCTCTCACCATATTTACATGGTAAATCTTCAGGTTCTGTAGGGCTGGAAGTCGCCCCTCTTCAAGGGTGTCGAGCTCCTAGAACCACAGTTGTACATGTTCATCTTGGGTGGTCTCGTCTTGGATAGCCACCCTCAAAGAGGGTAGCTGGACGGGGTTGCCTATGTTGGGGAACGGACCATAACGCCGTACACCCACAAGGACTTGAAGAGCCGGTCATGCGAGTCTCTCATGTTCCTTGTCACTGTCTTCTTGAGTATCTTGCCAAGTGTCTTGTTGAAGGCCTCTAATCTGTCGTTGGCTTGGTGTAGATGGTGGGGATGTGGTGATCAAGCAAAGGGGAGAGCGGTACGCCCATCACTCTGGATATGCTTAGCCATATCCCTCCGCCTTGTCATTGTCCGATGATGAAGTGGGCGGCCTTCACCTCGTCGGTGCCTGTCCTGGTGATGTCCGCCTCATCAGCATCGGACATGGTGGCTTGCCTTCGCCTCGTCGATGCGTGGCAAGATATGGATTGCTTCATCGGAAAAAGACATGTCGGTGGAGTATAGCTACACTTTGCCGGTGCCGGGGCCATGTTGTGAATGTGTGTCGTGTGAATGTTGGGGTAGATGTTGACGATGTTGCTACCTTATGAAGCGGCAACACAGGGTTAGCATGAAACCATGCAAGGCTCCCTTGGACGGGCTTCATGTTAGCAAAAGCGTAGAGATTGAGCTCTGCCCCAATGGCAGCATAGAAGGCGCGCTCGCCTTGGGCGAGCTGTGTCGGTGCAGATGTTGCCCACCTTTAGGAAAGCTATATGTCGGCGACGGGGTCAATGTTGTTCCTGCCTCAGGAAAGCTCATTTTCCAATGTCTTAGATGGCGCCCTTCCCCGAACGAGCTCCATATCAGCAATGGTATGGCTGGCGCTCTGCCTTAGCGGTGGTGTAAATGACACCCCACCTAGCGTGGGCTTGTGCCGGTGACGGTGTAGGCAACGTCCCCACCTTAGGTATGTTCAGCAGCATAGATTGCACGACACCTTGAGCGTGCCCTAGGTTGATGGCAGTATAGACCGAGCCCTGCCTGGGCCAAGCTCTGCATGGACAGTAGTGTTGACCAAGCCTTGCTTCGGGCAAGCTCCACGTTAATGGTGGTGTAGATGGTGCCTTAACATTGATGGGTTGCGTGTCGACAATAGTGTAGGTGTCCTATATTGGATGAGCTCCATGTTGTGGGTGGTTGAAGGCGCCTCACCTCAGATGAGCTTCGACGTGGTGTAGAATATGCCCGCCTTTAGGGGAGCTCCATGTCGACCATGATGCAAAAAGTACACCGGCCTCGGGCGGGATCTAAGGAGATGTAGATGGCACCCTCCTTTATGCAAGCTCCATGTCGGTGATGGTGTAGAAGGTGCTCCAGCTTCCAGGTAGCTCTGCGTTGGCAGCGGTGTAGACGATGCCCCATCTTTAGCGGAATATGTGTCGAGGGTGGTGAAAAAGGAGCTCTGCCTACTCGAGCTCCGTGTCAATGGAGGTGGATGGTGCCTGATACGTCTCCAACATATCTATACTTTTAATTGTTCCATGCTATTATATTATCTATTTTGGATGTTTTATATGCATTAATATGCTATTTTATATTATTTTTGGGACTACCTTATTAACCTAGAGGGCAGTGCCAGTTTCTAGTTTTTTCCTTGTTTTTGAGTTTTACAGAAAAGGAATATCAAACCAAGTCCAAACTAGCTGAAAATAGGGTGATTTTTTTGGACCAGAAGAGACACACGGGGCATTGGAGATGGACTAGAAGAGTCCCGAGGCAACCACAAGGGTGGAGGGCGCCCCCCTAGGGCGCGCCCCCTGGCTTGTGGGTCCCTCGGGAACCCCCTGACGTGAGACCGACGCCAAAAATTCCTATAAATCACAAAACCCCAAGAAAGAAACCTGGATTGGGAGTTCCGTCGTCGCAAGCCTTTGTAGCCACGATAAACCAATCGGGAGCCCGTTCCAGCACCCTGCCGAAGGGCGAAACCATCACCGGTGGCCATCTTCATCATCCTGGCGGTCTCCATGACAAGGAGGGAATAGTTCACCCTTGGGGCTAAGGGTATGTACCAGTAGCTATGTGTTTGATCTCTCTCTCTCTCTCTCTCTCTCTCTCGTGTTCTTGATTTGGCACGATCTTGATGTACCGCGAGCTTTGTTATTATAGTTGGATCATATGGTGCCCCCCCTCTATCTTCTTGTGATGAATTGAGTTTTACCTTTGAGGTTTCACTATTATCGGATTGAATACTATTATGGATTTGAGAACACTTGATGTACGTCTTGTGTGGGATACCCGTGGTGAAAATTGGGTGTTCTATTGATTCACTTGATGTATGTTTTGGCACTCAACTCGCGGATTCCCGAGGTGGCATTGGGGTAATCTATGCATAGGGGTTAATGCACGTTTTCGTCCTTGATTCTCTGGTAGGAATCTTGGGGCACTCTTTTAGGTTCTTTGTGTTGGATTGAATATTATGAATCTGAAGTTGTCTGATGCATATCATATAATTGACCCACAGATTCTTGTGGTGACATCGGAGTATCTAGGTGACATTTGGGTTGATTGATATGTGTCATATGGTGTTATTTTACTACAAACTCTAGGGTTGTTTGTGACACTTATAGGAATAGCTCAATGGATTGATCGGAAAGAACAACTTTGAGGTGGTTTCGTACCCTACAAGCAATTTCATCTTATGTTCTCCGCCATAGGAACTTTGGAGTGAATCTTTGTCGCACATCGAGAGATTGTCATATGATTTAATTATGTTATCATTGTTGAGAGAACTTGCACTAGTGAAAGTATGAACCCTAGGCCTTGTTTCCAAGCATTGCAATGCCATTTTTCTCACTCTTGTTACTAGTTACCTTGTTGTTTTTATATTTTCATACTACAAAAACCTATATCTACCATCCATATTACACTTGTATCACCATCTCTTCGCCAAACTAGTGCACCTATACAATTTACCATTGTATTGGGTGTGTTGGGGACACAAGAGACTCTTTGTTATTTGGTTGAGCGTTGTTTGAGAGAGGCCATCTTCATCTTAGGCCTCCCATGGATTGATAAACCTTAGGTCATCCACTTGAGGGAAATTTGCCACTGTCCTACAAAACTCTACACTTGGAGGCCCAACAACGTCTACAAGAAGAAAGGTTGCATAGTACACATCAAGCTCTTTTCTGGCGCCGTTGTCGGGGAGGTTAGTGCTTGAAGGTATATCTGTAGATCTTGCAATTGAATCTTTTAGTTTCTTGTTTTATCACTAGTTTAGTCTATACAAGAAAACTACAAAAAAATGAAATTGAGGTTGCCTCATATGCTTCATCTTTTTAATGACTTTCGTGAAAATGATGGAAAGGAAAATTGTGCTCAAGTATTAGAAGAATAAGTCAATAAAATGTCTGGCACTAAATTTTGGAATGATGAGCATGATTGCAATGTTGTTAGTATGAATTCTTTGAATATCCATGATGCTAATGATATGCAAAGCTACAAGCTTGGGGATGCTATGTTCGATGAAGATGATATTTTTAGTCTCCCAAGTTTTGATGAGAAAATTTATTATGATGATAGCATGCCTCCTATTTATGATGATTATGTTGATAAAAGTGGATTTGGAGAGGTCAGGACTTTATTTAGTGATGAATCCACTATTATGGAAGAGGTTCCAATTGATTACGAGAATAGAGTTGCTATCTATGATGATTATTATGATGAAATGTGTGCTATAAAGAGTAATGATAACCATGAAACTTTTCATCATGATTTAATCAAGTATCTCATGATAGCTATTTTTTGAATTTGCTCCTCCCACTACTATTAATGAGAAGAATTTTGTTTATGTGGAGAGTAGTAAAATTTCGATGCTTATGGATCATGAAAAGAATTATCTATGTGATAGCTATATTGTTGAATTCATTCATGATGCTACTGAAAATTATTATGAGAGAGGAACATACGCTTTTACTTATTGCAATAATATCAAGTGTCCTCTCTATGTGTTGAAAATCTTAAAGTTATGCTTGTTTTGCCTTCCTATGCTAGTTGATTCTTGTTCCCATATATTGTTTGCTCACACAAACCCTATGCATAGGAAGTGGGTTAGACTTAAATGTGCTAGTAATATACTTCATTATGCTATCATTATCTTTCAATTCCTATCTTTTATGCGAGCATCATTGAAATCATCATGCCTAGCTAGGGGCGTTAAACAAAAGCGCTTGTTGGGAGGCAACCCAATTTTGTGTGGTGTTTCTTGTTTTTGCTTCTGTTTTTCAATGAATGCACAATATTACTTCTTTAGTAATTGTGTTTTAGTGTTTTAATTAGTGTCTGAGCCAAGTAAGACCTTTGGGACGGTCTATGGTGATAGTTGATTTGATCTTGCTAAAAAATAGAAACTTTTGCGCTCATTGTCAGAATTTTATAAATTCACAGAAGCATGATTTTGATCTGAATTCTTTACACAAGATTGATATACAGATTGCCTAGATTATCCTAATTTTTCAGAATTTTTGGCGTTAGAGAAGTATACGAAGTTTCAAGATTACTAAAGCATGTTCTGTTTCTGACATATTCTGTTTTCGTTGTGTTATTTGCTTATTTTGATAAATCTGTGGGTATTATCGGAGGGTAAGAACCATGGAGAACTTGTAATACAGTAGATATAACACCAATATAAATTTAGAATGAGTTCACAATAGTCCCTAAGTGGCGATTCGCTTTATTATACTAACAAAGCTTACGAGTTTTCTGTTGAGTTTTGTGTTGTGAGGTTTTCAAGTTTTGGGTGAAGTTTCGATGGACTAAGGAATAAGGAGTGGCAAGATCATAAGCTTGGGGATGCCCAAGGTACCCCAAGGTAATATTCACGGACAACCATGCATCTAATCTTGGGGATGCCCCGGATGGCATCCCCTCTTTTGTCTTCAATCCATCAGTAAATTTACTTGAGGCTATATTTTTATTCGCCACATGATATGTGTATTGCTTAGAACATCATTTTATTTTATTAGTATTTACTTGATGTTATTTAGAGTAATGTTTTGCATCTTATAGTTCAATAAAAAGGTCAAGTGTAGCCTTTACCATGCTTATTTTGCAAGTCTATATGTTGATGTTTTGAAAACAGAAAGTTTTCTATCATCATCTAAATATTAGTGAATAGTCAGGACATGATAAAATCTTAAAAAAAATACAGAATGAGTAACAACAAATTTTCTACAGTGTGGTAATTTTTCATAATTTTTCGAGTTAGGGAAGTATGATTCCTCTTGCATTCTTTACAGACTGTTCTGTTTAGACAGATTGATGTTATGTTTGCAATATTCGCATATGTTTGCTTGTTTAACGATTCTATTTGAGGATGGGAGTATTAAATATGCAGAGGCATTTAGCATGCAATGCCAAATTATAATTTTAGTGATTTTCTACAGTAGAGAATGATAAGGTTTTCCATGGATTTATATTAACTTATCTCACGAGTTCTTGTTGAGTTATGTGTGCGTGAAGTTTTTAAGATTCCGGGAAATTATGATATGAGAGGAATCAAGGAGACACAAGAGTTCAAGCTTGGGGATTCCCAAGGCATCCCTTATTAATATTTTGAGAAGTCTCAAGCATCTAAGCTTGGGGATGCCCCGGTTGGCATCCAACCTTTCTTCATCAACAATCATCGGTTAGCCTTGGTTGAGCCTAAGTTTTTGTGCTTCTTCACATGATATGTGCTATCCTTGGAATGTCATTTTATATAGTTTTGCTTGTCGTTTGAATAAAGTACTTAAGATCTAAAATTTTATTTATGAGAGAGAGTCTTCACATAGCTACATAATTATTCAACTACTCATTGATCTTCACTTATATCTTTTTGGAGTAGTTTGTCAGTTGCAAGAGGGATATAGTAAAAACTTTCATATAAAGAGCATTGAATACTATGAGAAGTTGATTCCTTATGATTGTTTTGAGATATAAAGATGGTGATATTAGAGTCATGCTAGTCAGTAATTCTTGATTGGTAGAAATACTTGTGTTAAAGTTTGTGATTCCCGTAGCATGCACATATGGTGAACCGTTATGTGATGAAGTCGGAGCATGATTTATTTATTCATTGTCTTCCTTATGAGTGGCGGTCGGGGATGAGCGATGGTCTTTTCCTACTAATCTATCCTCCTAGGAGCATGTGTGTAGTACTTTATTTGATAGCTAATAGACTTTTGCAATAAGTATGTGAGTTCTTTATGAGTAATGTTGAGTCCATGGATTATACACACTCTCACCCTTCCACCATTGCTAGCCTCTCTAGTACCGTGCAACTTTTGCTAGTGCATTAAACCCACAATTACCTTTCCTCCAAACAGCCTCCATACCTACCTATTATGGCATTTCCATATCCATTCCGAGATATATTGCCATGCAACTTCCACCGTTCCGTTTATTATGACACATACCATCATTGTCATATTGCTTTGCATGATCATGTAGTTGGCATAGTATTTGTGGCTTGGCCACTGTTCATGTCTTTTATACATGTCACTCTTGATCATTGCACATCCCGGTACACCGCCAGAGGCATTCATATAGAGTCATATTTTTTCTAGTATTGAATTTTTTCTAGTCATATTAGAGCATTGTCCCATGTGAGGAAAAGGATGATGGAGACTATGATTCCCTCACAAGTTGGGATCAGGATCCGGATGAAAAAATTAAAAACGAGGCCAAAGAGCCCAAACAAAAAAACAAAAAAGAGGACAAAGAGCCCAAAATGAAAAAATGAAAAACAAATTAGAGAAAAAGAGAGAAGGGACAATGTTACTATCCTTTTTCCACACTTGTGCTTCAAAGTAGCACCATGTTCTTCATAATAGAGAGTCTCCTATTTTATCACTTTCATATAACTAGTGGGAATTTTTCATTATAGAACTTGGATGGTATATTTCAATGATGGGCTTCCTCAAATTGCCCTAGGTCTTCATGAGCAAGCAAGTTGGATGCACACCCACTTAGTTTCTTTTTGAGCTTTCATACACTTATAGCTCTAGTGCGTCCGTTGCATGACAATCCCTACTCACTCACATTGATATCTATCGATCGGCATCTCCATAGCCCGTTAATATGCATAGTTGATGTGAGACTTTCTCCTTCTTTTTTTATTCTCCACAACCACCATATTCTATTCCACCTATAATGCTATATCCATGCCTCACGCTCATGTATTGCATGACAGTTGAAAAGGTTTGAGAACATCAGAAGTATGAAACAATTTATTGCCTTGTCATCGAGGTTGTGCGTGATGTAATACTTTGTGTGATGAAGATGGAGCATAGCCATACTATATGATTTTGTAGGGGTAACTTTCTTTGGCCATGTTATTTTGAGAAGACATGGTTGCTTTATTAGTATGCTCGAAGTATTATTGTTTTTATGTCATTATTAAACTTTTGTTTTGAATCCTATGGATCTGAATATTCTTGCCACAATAAAGAAAATTACATGGATAAATATGTTAGGTAGCATTCCACATCAAAAACTCAGTTTTTATCATTTACCTACTCGAGGACGAGCAGGAATTAAGCTTGGGGATGCTTGATATGTCTCATATTATCTATTTTGGATGTTTTATATGCATTAATATGCTATTTTATATTATTTTTGGGACTAACCTATTAACCTAGAGCCCAGTGCCAGTTTCCGTTTTTTCCTTGTTTTTGAGTTTTACAGAAAAGGAATATCAAACGAAGTCCAAACAAGCTGAAAATTTACGGTGATTTTTTATGGACCAGAAGAGACTCACGGGGCATCGAAGATGGACCGGAAGAGTCCCGAGGCAACCACAAGGGTGGAGGGCGCGCCCTTGGCTTGTGGGTCCCTTGGGAACCCCCCCGACGTGAGACCGATGCCAAAAATTCCTATAAATCACGAAACCCCCAGAAAGAAACATAGATCGGGAGTTCCGCCGCCGCAAGCCTCTGTAGCGACGAAAAACCAATGGGGAGCCCGTTCTACTACCCTGTCGGAGGGGGAAACTATCATCAGTGGCCATCTTCATCATCCCGGCGGTCTCCATGACGAGGAGGGAGTAGTTCACCCTCGGGGCTGAGGGTATGTACCAGTAGCTATGTCTTTTGATCTCTCTCTCTCTTGTGTTGTTGATTTGGCACGATCTTGATGTACCATGAGCTTTGTTATTATAGTTGGATCATATGGTCTTTCTCCCCCTCTATCTTCTTGTGATGAATTGAGTTTTACCTTTCAGGTTTCACTATTATCGGATTGAATAGTATTATGGATTTGAGTACACTTGATGTACGTCTTGCGTGGGATACCCTGGTGACAATGGGGTGTTCTATTGATTCAATTGATTTATGTTTTGGCACTCAACTCACAGATTCCTGAGGTGACATTGGGGTAATCTATGCATAGGGGTTGATGCACCTTTTCGTACTTGTTTCTCTGGTAGGAATCTTGGGGCACTCTTTGAGGTTCTTTGTGTTGGATTGAATAATATGAATTTGAAGTTGTTTGGAGTATCTAGGTGACATTAGGGTTGATTGATGTGTGTCATGTGGTGTTATTTTACTACGAACTCTAGGGCTGTTTGTGACACTTATAGGAATAGCTCAATGGATTCACTGAAAACAATAACTTTGAGGTGGTTTCGTACCCCACAAGCAATTTCATCTTATGTTCTCCTCGATAGGAACTTTGGAGTGACTCTTTGTCTGTGACGCCCGGGTAATTAAGCTACAGTGATCCTCTGCTAATGATGCTACGTCACCTCGATTAAAGTTGCTGATCTCGAGTTAGTTCGAAACCGATTCAAATTCAAATTCAAAATCAGGCAAACAATAATTTTTTTTAATATTAAAGCTAAAATATTCGGAGTGAACCAAATATGACATAGGTAATTATGGTGGAGAAACCACACCTTTATAAAATGTTTAAATACTATGAGATGAATAAAACAGTAGCAAAAACGATTATTTAAATACCTTTTATAATTAATAAAATGTCAAACTAAGTTGTTTGGGGTCTAGACTTTTTGTGACTGTGGACTAAGTTGAATTACTAATTTAGATACTAAGTGTATATTTTACTAAAATACTATGCAACTAAAATAAAACATGAAAGAATAAACGAAAATAAGAATAATAAGTATAATAATAAAACAACAACAACAAAATAAAATAAAAGCCCCCCCTCGCTGGGCCTCGGCCCAGCTGGCCATTGGGCTAGCCAGGCCGGCCCAGCCGGTGCCCCACTCCCCTCCTCCATATCCCCACACTGGGCAAAACCTAACCCAACCGAACCCGACTCCCCTCCCACGACACCCACTCCCCGTCGTTCCTCTCGCTCTCCCCCCGATCTGGATCGGGGCAACGGCCACCCGACCCCCATCGCCGATCCCGCCGCCCTTGGACCGCCACCGTGCCCCCGTCCTCCTCTGGACGCCGCCTCCTCCTACGACCCCAAGGCCGCCGGCCATGGAGGCCCACGTGCGCCCGCAGCTTCGCCACCAGCAGCCGTCGCCGTCCTCGCCGTCTTGGACCTCTCCTGCACCACGGCTACCGCGCCTCCGACCAACCTTGCACCGCGCCCCTGCCTTAGCGGACGGCCTCGACCTCCCCCGGCTTCACCGAGTCCTCCGCGAGCTCCACTGTGAGCCTCACAGACGATCCCCCTCTCAATCTCATCGCTGTAGTCGCCATTCGCGTCCTCCCGTTGCTGCATCCGGTGCCCTGCTCCGTGCACGACCAGGCTGCGCCTGCGCCGGCCTCCGCCCCGCGCCTGCCGTGCTGCCCTGGCTCCACTTTCCCGCCGCGCCTTGCCCCGCCGAGCGCACGCGCTCACCTTCCCCACCGCGGCCCTGCTGCTGCGGCTTGCGGCGCGACCCTGCCCGTTCCCTCTTGCCGGGGCCGCCTCTCCCTCTGCTCGTCGATGCCGCGCCCAGGCGGGCCCTCGCCACAGCCGGCGCTTGCCCGCTGCGCCTACTCTCCTCTATACTGCTTGCATTAGAGTAGTGTAGCCTGTTACTGCTTTCCGTTAATCCTATCTTGATGCATAGCCTATCCTTGCTACTACTGTTGTTACCTTTACCTGCAATCCTACATGCTTAGTTTAGGATGCTAGTATTTCATTTGTGGCCCTACATTCTTGTCCGTCTGCCTTGCTATACTATCGGGTTGTGATCACTCGGGAGGTGATCACGGGTATATACTTATACATAAATACATGCTATGCAGTTGGTGACTAAAGACGGGTCGGCTCGTAGGAGTACCCGCGAGTGATTCCGATGTTGGGGGCTGAAGGGGCAGGTGGCTCCATCCCGGTAGAGGTGGGCCTGAGTTCCCGAAGGCCCCCGGCGGTTACTTTGTGGCGGAGCGACATGGCAGGTTGAGACCACCTAGGAGAGAGGTGGGCCTGGCCCTGGTCGGCGTCCCTGGTCATTTTAGAATAACACACTTAACGAGATCTTGGTATTTGATCTGAGTCTGCCTACTGGCCTATATGCACTAACCATCTACGCGGGGACAGTTATGGGCACTCGACGTCGTGGTATCAGCCGAAGCCTTCGTGACGTCAGCGACTGAGTGGCGCGCGCCGGGTTGGACCGCGTAACACAACTTCCTTTGTAATGGAGGTTGCTAGGTCTGCTCACCGGCCGCGTACGCAACATGCAGGGGTGCAATGGGCGATGAGCCCAGACCCCTGCGCCATAGGATTTAGACCGGCGTGCTAACCTCTCTGTTGTGCCTAGGTAGGGCTGCAACGTGTTGATCTTCCGAGGTCGGGCATGACCCAGAAAAGTGTGTCCGGCCAAATGGGATCGAGCGTGTTGGGTTATGTGGTGCACCACTGCAGGGAAGTTAATCTATTCGAATAGCCGTGATCTTCGGTAACAGGACGACTTGGAGTTGTACCTTGACCTTATGACAACTAGAACCGGATATTTAATAAAACACACCTTTCCAAGTGTTAGATACAACCCGGTGATCGCTCTCTAACAGGGCGACGAGGAGAGGATCATCGGCTAGGATTATGCTATGCGATGCTACTTGGTGAACTTACCCTCTACTCTCTTCTACATGCTGCAAGATGGAGGTGGCCAGAAGCATAGTCTTCGACAGGACTAGCTATCCCCCTCTTATTCTAGCATTCTGCAGTTCAGTCCACATATGATACCCGCTTTTCCATTTGATACCAATGCATACATTTGTAGTGTAGCTCCCTGCTTGCGAGTACTTTGGATGAGTACTCACGGTTCCTTTTCTCCCCCTTTTCCCCTTTCCTATACCCGATTGCTGCGACCAGACGTTGGAGCCCAGGAGCCAGACGCTACCGTTGATGACGACTACTACTACTACTACTCGGGAGGTGCCTACTACTACGTGCAGCCCACTGGCGGCGACCAGGAGTAGTTTAGGAGGATCCTAGGCAGGAGGCCCGCGCCTCTTTCGATCTGTATCCCAGTTTGTGCTAGCCTTCTTAAGGCATACTTGTTTAACTTATGTCTGTACTCAGATTTTGTTGCTTCCGCTGACCGTCTATGATCGAGCTCTTGTATTCGAGCCCTCGAGGCCCCTGGCTTGTAATATGATGCTTGTATGACTTATTTTATTTGTAGAGTCGTGTTGTGATATCTTCCCGTGAGTCCCTGATCTTGATCGTACAAGTTTGCATGTATGATTAGTCTACGGTCAAATCGGGGGCATCAAATTGTCGCACGTTGAGGGATAGCCATATGATTTAATTATGTTATCATTGTTGAGATAACTTGCACTAGTGAAAGTATGAACCCTAGGCCTTGTTTTCAAGCATTGCAATACCGTTTTTGCTCGCTTTTGTTACTAGTTACCTTGCTGTTTTTATATTTTCAGATTACAAAAACCTATATCTACCATCCATATTACACTTGTGTCACCATCTCTTCGCTGAACTAGTAAACCTATACAATTTACCATTGTATTGAGTGTGTTGGGGACAAAAGAGACTCTTTGTTATTTGGTTGCAGGGTTGTTTGAGAGAGGCCATCTTCATCCTACATCTCCCATGGATTGATAAACCTTAGGTCATCCACTTGAGGGAAATTTGCCACCATCCTACAAAACTCTGCACTTGGAGGCCCAACAACGTCTACATGAATAATGGTTGCATAGTAGACATCAGTGCCCCGCCTAGGGGGCACTCCATGTCAACGAAGGTGATGTCGGTGGAGTCCTGCCTTCGACAAGCTTTGCGTCGGCGATGGTGTGGACGACGCCCCACCTCGGGAGAGCTCCATATCAATGGCGGTGTGGATGGCACCCTATCTTGGACGATACCCACATCACCTTGGGCAAGATCTAGTTGGTTGCTTCATAGACGAAGCTTCGCCTTGAGAGGACAGGATGGTGCTGAGTGGACGATGTAGCCCTGGTCGCCATCACTTGCAGTTGTGGCCGATCTCCCTACCTAGGAGGGGATGCATGTCGTGGTGGAATTATTTGTCGTAGAGGGTCCTGTGGTCGCCACTTTTGAGTGAGTTGAGGGTTCCTCCCACTGTCTTGACATCTTGCCATTATTTACAATATGGGGGCATGTTAGGATGCCCCTACTCTAGGTGGTGAGTTGGTGAAGACTGTCATCGAGGTGCTCATGTTGAGGATGATGACTTCGGGATTGGCACCTCATCCTACATGCACCTTCCATTAAAGAAGTATTCGATGCTCCTTGGTCATGGAGCCGCCTTTGGATATGGTTCATATGTTCCTAGAGTTGGTGAAGATTCACACCTTGAATCCTTGCCACCTGGTGTCGTGCCTCAAAGCACAAAATGGCGAAACAATTACCGTTGGAGAGTGATCATCTATCAACCGCTGAGTTGTTGAGACATGGCGCCCATGCACTTCTTCGAGTATCGCCGAGGTCAAGGGAGACTGTAGGGCCTTGCAATGCTTCACCCTCAGTGCGATAGAGGCATGAAGGGATGTCGCACTTGTCTGCCCATTGGCGGTCTTAGCACGGAGGCGTTGAGATGCCTCCACGGCCCCTCTGATGTCCGTCGTTGATGACTCCTTCAATAGTGCACGCCTCAAGGATTAGCTCATGGTAATCCATCCTCGCCTTAGTCATTGCTCGCGTTTGGGCCTTCTTGGACTACATAGTTTGAAACTACGCAGGGTCCTGGGCCTGATGGATGTAGAGCTTGGCACTAAGCCTGATGACGATCATGGGCAGTAATGATCCGAACTGGATCACTGATAACCCACAAGTATAGGGGATCAGTTGTAGCCTCTTTTGATAAGTAAGAGTGTCGAATCCAAAGAGGGGCTATAGATAGAACAAATATTCCATCAAGTTCTATCAAGCACCGATACAACTCTACGCACACTTAACGTTCGCTTTACCTAGAACAAGTATGAAACTAGAAGTACTTTGTAGGTGTTGTAGGATAGGTTTGCAAGATAATAAAGAGCACGTAAATAAAAACTAGGGGCTGCTTAGATAAAGAAACAATTAAGTTAGTATAGCGAGTGTGGAAAAGTGCTGGTAGGAGTTGCAGAATTGCCCCTAAGCAATTGACTATGCTACTAGACCGATAGCAAGTTTTATGTGGGAGAGGCCACTTCTAGCATGCCATCCCTTACTTGGAATTCTATGCACTTATGATTGGAACTATTAGCAAGCATCCACAGCTACTAATGTTCATTAAGGTAAAACCCAACCATAGCATTAAGATATATTGGTCCCCCTTCAATCCGGTATGCATCAATTTCTATGCTAGGCTGAAGCTGCTGTCACCCTTGCCCTCCAATACATAGTCCTGTCAATATACAACTAACCCTATGGTGTGATCTACACACGTGCTCATATGATGGGCACCAAAGGACAGCAACATAACCATAAGAAAATCAAACCAATCATAGCAATTCACCAATGACCGATAGGACAAAAAAAATCTACTCAGACATCATAGGATGGCAACACATCATTGGATAATAATATGAAGCATAAAGCACCATGTTCAAGTAGAGGGTACAGTAGGTTGCGGGAGAGTGGACCGCTGTAGATAGATGGGGGAATGTGATGGAGGTGTTGGTGAAGACGGTGGAGTTGTTGGAGTAGATCGCCGTCACATGATGATTGCCCCGGCGGCGTTCCAGCGCCACCGGGAGAGAGGGGGGAGAGCCCCCCTCCTCCTCCTCCTTCTTCTTCTTCTTCTTCTTCTTCTTCTTCTTCTTCTTCTTCTTCTTCTTCTTCTTCTTCTTCTTCTTCTTCTTCCTTGACCTCCCCCTAGATGGGAGGAGGGTTTCCCCTCTGGTCCTTGGCCTCCATGGAGGCGGAGGGACAAGAGCCCCTCCGAGATTGGATCTCTCTCTCTCTCTCTCTCTCTCTCTCTCTCTCTCTCTTTGTTTCCTTCTGTTTCTATGTTCCCAAATTCTGGCCTTTCACCGTTTCTTAAATTCCT
This sequence comes from Triticum monococcum, assembly GCA_034509565.1. Taxonomy (NCBI): domain Eukaryota; kingdom Viridiplantae; phylum Streptophyta; class Magnoliopsida; order Poales; family Poaceae; genus Triticum; species Triticum monococcum. Next base: position 253,717,512 of record CM067845.1, read on the forward strand.
GCAGATCCGTAACTCCGATTGGGCTGAAATTTGAACATGATTGTATCCAGATATTAGCTTTCTTGTGGTGCAATAAGGGCACCAACCACCTTACGGGGTGGCCACAAGCCTCCTGGCCATGCCCTGGGGAGGGGGCGCGCCTCCAGGGCTTGTGGGCCCCTCAGGCATCGTCTTGCGTTGATTCCAATTCCCAAAAATCACATATATTCCAAAAAACATCTCCGTAAGTTTTTATCGCGTTTGGGCTTTATTTGGTATGGATATTCTGTGAAACAAAAAACATGCAACAAACAGGAACTGGCACTGGGCACTTCATCAATATGTTAGTCCCAAAAAATGATATAAAATGTTGCCAAAAGTATATGGAAGTTGTAAAATATTGCATGAAACAATCAAAATTATAGACACGACAGAGACGTATTAATCACTACCGGCCATGAGTCACTGCCGCAAGAGACTCCACCGTCATGAAAGGGATGTTCATCGGGGAGCTCCTCACCGATGCTTTGTCATGCACCATACCATGCAGATTGGGAGACGAAGGCGGTTGCGACAACCACAACAAAGCAAAGATGGGAGGAGAACCATGTCCAAACGGGCATGCCAATTTTTTTGGCACAAGAAAAATCTAATCTTAATCTCCGTGAGAAAGGAAGAGGAGTTTGATTTCTCTCATGCGCCGGGAAAAAATGCGGGCATGCCAGTGTACCATGGTACATAATGAAAACCAAGAGCTAGGAAAGGTATTTTATTAATCTCAAACTCCCGATATGTGATACGTCTCCGTCATATCTAGTTTTCCTAATGCTTTTTCTCTTGTTTTGGACTCTAATTTGCATGATTTGAGTGAAACTAACCCGAACTAACGTTGTTTTCAGCAGAACTACCATGGTGTTGTTTTTGTGCATAAATAAAAGTTCTGGGATTGGAATGAAACTTTGCGGGAATTTTTTTATATAATAAGAGAAAAATACTGGAGCCAAGAACCACCGGAGGGGGCCCCTAGGTGAGCACAACCCACCAGGGCGTCCCCTAGGCGCGCCCAGGTGGGTTGTGCCCACCTGGTGGCCCCGCAAACCCTAAATCCAACTCCACAAATACCTATTTTTCTAGAAAAAAATCAGGGAGGAAGAATTATCTCGTTTCGCGATACGGAGCCGCCACCACCTCATGTTCTTCATTGGGAGGCCAGATATGGAGTCCGTTTTGGGCTCTAGAGAGGGGGATCTTTGGTCTTCATCATCACCAACCCTCCTTCATAGCCAATTCCATGATGCTCCCCATCGAGGGTGAGTAATTCCTTCATAGGCTCGCTGGTCGGTGAGGAGTTGGGTGAGATTCATCATGTAATTGAGTCAGTTTTGTTAGAGCTTCATCCCTAGTATCCACTACGTTTTGAGATTGATGTTGATATGACTTTGTCATGCTTAATGCTTGTCACTTTGGGACCGGGTGCCATGATTTCAGATCTGAACCGTTTATGTTATCACCATTATATCCATGCTCTATATCCGATCTTGCAAGTTATATTCACCAATTATGTGTTATGATCTGTAAACTCTGGAGTGACAATAGTCGAGATACTTGTCGGTGATGACTGTAGTTTGAGGAGTTCATGTATTCACTATGTGTTAATGCTTTGTTCAGGTTTTCTATTAAAAGGAGGCCTTAATATCCCTTAGTTTCCATATTGACCACGCTGCCATGGGAGGGTAGGACAAAAGATGTCATGCAAGTTCTTTCCGTAAGCACGTGTGAGTATTTGCAGAATACATGCCTACATTATATTTATGAACTGAAGCTAGTGCCATGTTGTAACGCCCCGAGACCGGTGTGCCAGGTGTCGTCCAGTTATTCGTTGTTGTTGCTTTGTCATTGCTTGCGTGTCATGCATTGCATATCATGTCATCATATGCATTTCATTTGCATACGTGTTCCTCTCATGCATCCGAGCATTTTCCCCGTTGTCCGTTTTGCATTCCGGCGCTTCGTTCTCCTCCGGTGGTCATTTCTAGCTTTCTTTCGTGTGTGGGGATTAAACATTTCCGGATTGGACCGATACTTGCCACGCAGCCTTGGTTTACTACCAGTAGACCGCCTGTCAAGTTTCGTACCATTTGGGCTTCGTTTGATGCTCCAACGGTTAACCGAGGGACCGAAAAGGCCTCGTGTGTGTTGCAGCCCAACGCCCTTCCAATTGGGCCCAAAACCCACCTAACCCTACTCCATCATCTAGAGCGTTCGATCACGATCGCGTGGCCGAAAACCGTGCTCAATTTGGATTCTCCTAGCTCCCTCTATGCCTATTTAAAGGCCCTCCCGAAATTTCGCGGATCCCCTCTCTTCCTAACCCTAAAAATCTCCTCCGCCGCCGCCGGACACGTCCGGACGGAGCGGACATGTCCGCCACCGCCCGCCACCGCCACGTGTCAACCGCCGACTCACCGAGCCGCACGCCCACTTCGCCGGCCCGGGAGCCCAAGGCCGGCCCCCGCGGCCCGTTACCGCCCGCCGCCGTCGCCTACCGCGCCCCGCCGCCCTTCGTCTTCCTCCGCCGCCGCCGGCGACGCGCGCCTCCGCCGCCGCAAAATCCGGCCACCACGGGCCCTGCGACGCCGCCGCCTCCGCCGGCCTCGCCCGGCTCCCTCCCCGCCTCGCCAAGCCGCTGCGTCTGAAAACTGATTATGTTTTTGCCATGTTCACATGCTTGCAAATGTATTTTGTGATCCCTTTTGGCTCAAGGTCACTAAGGGACTTTTGTTAATGTCTTTGAGTAGCTCCATGCCATGCTTTACTTTGTCATGTTCAGGTCCTGTAGGATGTAGTTTTGTTGCTCCGAAGAGGGCTACCTGATCTGAAATTCTAGACAAGTGTTGATTTCACTAAGTCTGAGATCTGTTTACCATATGCAAATTTGCCATGCTTGTTTGAACCTGCTATTGGATGAATTGGCCGTAGCTCAGTGCTAGACTTTTGTTAAGCATCTCGAATGCATCCCTGCCATGTATTTTGTTGCCATGTTTGGGTGCTGTAGCTTGTTCATCTCATTGCATTTAGATGGCTACTTGTTGTAAATCGCAGACCGGTGTCATATTTAAATCGCTTGCCATTTCCAAACCGTAACTCCGATTCCGGCGATCTTTATATCGTTTTCAAGCGATTTCATCTCATTTTTCCAGTGGCACACTTGGTTTTCCAAGTTGAGGCCAGGTTCATGCATTCCTTGTCCAATCATGCATATGCATCACATACCGCATCTCGCATATCATACCATGTTCATGTGTGGTTTGTTTACTATGTTGTGTGCTTCTTTTCCGGTGTTTGCTTCTTCGGGGTAGTTCCGGTAACGTCGCGTTTGTGAGGACCCATTCGTCTACATCCGTTTGTCTTCTTCATGGACTCGTTCTTCTTCCTTGCGGGATTTCAGGCAAGATGATCATACCCTCGAAATCACTACTATCTTTGCTTGCTAGTTGCTCGCTCTTTTGCTATGCCTATGCTGCGATACCTACCACTTGCTTATCATGCCTCCCATATTGTTGAACCAAGCCTCTAACCCACCTTGTCCTAGCAAACCGTTGTTTGGCTATGTTGCCGCTTTGCTCAGCCCCTCCTATAGCATTGTTAGTTGCAGGTGAAGAATGAAGTTTGTTCCTTGTTGGAACATGGAGATGTTGTTCCTTGTTGGAACATGTTTACTTGTTGGGATATCACAATATATTTTATTTAATTAATGCATCTATATACTTGGTAAAGGGTGGAAGGCTCGGCCTTATGCCTGGTGTTTTGTTCCACTCTTGCCGCCCTAGTTTCCGTCATATCGGTGTTATGTTCCCGGATTTTGCGTTCCTTACGCGGTTGGGCTATTATGGGAACCCCTTGACAGTTCGCCTTAAGTAAAGCTCTTCCAGCAATGCCCAACATTGGTTTTACCATTCGCCACCTAGTCTTTTCTTTTCCCTTGGGGGTCGCGCGCCCAAGGGTTATCATTATTTTAAAACCCCTGGGCCAGTGCTCCTCTGAGTGTTGGTCCAACCGAGCGATGTTCGGGGCTGCCAGGGGCAACTCTGGGCTAGCCTACCCGATGTCTGGCTCATCTGAGTGTGCCCTGAGAATGAGATATGTGCAGCTCCTATTGGGATTTGTCGGCACATTTGGGCGCTGTTGCTGGTTTAGTTTTACCCTGTCGAAATGTCTTGTAGAACCAGGATACCGAGTCTGATCGGAATGCCTCGGGAGGAGGTCTATTCCTTCGTTGACCATGAGTGCTTGTGATGGGCTAAGTTGGGACACCCCTGCAGGGATTTGAACTTTCGAAAGCCGTGCCCGTGGTTATGGGCAGATGGGAATTTGTTAATGTCCGGTTGTAGAAAACCTGAAGTTGACCTTAATTAAAATGCATCAACCGCGTGTGTAACCGTGATGGTCTCTTTCCGGTGGAGTCCGGGAAGTGAACACGGTGTTGGAGTTATGCTTGACGTAGGTTGCTATAGGATCACTTCTTGATCATACTTTTATGGACCGTGCTTTGCCTTCTCTTCTCGCTCTCATTTGCGTATGTTTAGCCACCATATATGCTAGTCGCTTGCTGCAGCTCCACCTCATACCTTTACCTTACCCATAAGCTTAAATAGTCTTGATCGCGAGGGTGCGAGATTGCTGAGTCCCTGTGGCTCACAGATACTTCCAAAACCAGCTTGCAGGTGCCGATGAGACCGTGCAGACGACGCTACCAAGCTCAGGAGGAGCTCGATGAGGATCGTGTTCTTTATGTTGTTCTGTTTTCCAGTTGATCAGTAGTGGAGCCCAGTTGGGGTTGATCGGGGACCGTGTCGCATTTGGGGTTCTTCTTTTATTTTGGCTCCGTAGTCGGGCCCTGTTTGTATTTGGATGATGTAATGCTTTATTCATGTAATTGTGTGAAGTGGCGATTGTAAGCCAACTATGTATCTCTTTCCCTTATGTATTACATGGGTTGTGTGAAGATTACCTCACTTGTGACATTGCTTTCAATGCGGTTATGCCTCTAAGTCATGCTCCGACACGTGGGAGATATAGCTGCATCGAGGGCGTAACAAGTTGGTATCAGAGCCTTCCCCGGCCTTAGGAGCCCCCACTGTTTGATCGTTTTTAGCAGCCGAGTTGTGTCTAGAAAAAATGTTTTGAGTCATTTAGGAATTATATATCGGAGAGTTTAGGAATTCTTTTTACTTCCCAGTCTCCTCATCGCTCTGGTAAGGCATCCTGACGTAGAGTTTTGACTCTTCTCTTCTCAGATTTCACTAAAAAAAATTAGGATCACGCGGGTATCTTGGAATCGTTCCAATGGTTTTATGGCGAGAACATTGTCTTGGTGCCTCCTGTCAGGGGTTTTGTGGAAGTGTCCCGGGGAGTTGAGCTCTGAGGTGTTGTCGTCATAATTTTATCGTTGCAGTTCTGGAATACCTGAGTTTAGTACGCCGACATCGAAAATCTCTTTTATGCAGTTTGTTGGTGAGATAACCTTGACGCCACCCAGTACTGGGGAGGGAGTTCGGGAGTATCGCCATAACTCGTATAACGGATGCTTTTCAAAGGTTGAGGTAGACGATTTCCGAAGGTTTCTTGGTTATGTGTTGAAGGATGGATACAGCTGGATGTAGGATTTGTTAGTTTGGGTGAGATATTATGCTTCCCCTATATCCCCAACACCTGATTGCATAACCGGAAAGGTTCGGGAGTTTCATAGGTGGGAATTCAAGTAGCTCTTAGGATATCTTTCCGACAGATGTATGATATGAAATTGGGGTTCGACGTCTAGTGGTTCGCCTATCCACGGTCGGTTTTACAGTAGTCTCGTTGTGTCTTAAAGAGTCCTTGGCTATGCCGACTCGGGGACGCTTCGTATGTCATGTGCACTGCCTTGTACATGATGGTGCTGTACGATCGAGCCCGTGTAGGCCCCACCACGAAAACTTCGGACGAAATCTCTATCATATGTTTGTTCAGGCTTATTTTGCAAGCCAATCCTTTGTTTTGTTTGGAGTTGTGGTATTCGAGTTGCTTCAATGTCAAGTGTTGATTCCATACCTTTCCTAAATGGTGTTCTCATACTCCGATGTGAATACTAATCCCTCTTGATCATCGAGATTGTTTTGTCAATCCTTTTTAACCGATGTGTTTCTCTACAAGTGGATCCAATCTTTGTCAACATTCGCAAGATCAACTCAAGTCCTCTCAACGGTGTTCATTTCATTCGTCCCAAGTTGCCTTTGTTTTCCCGCCCTCCCACCCTTTTCCTTCAAGGATTCAGATTTCTTAATCAAGTATCCATCTTATTGATGTGAAGTCTTTCCATTCTTTTCCGTCAATGTTCTTATCCGGTGATTCTGATGAAGATTTTTAACGGAGCTTCTAGTTCATCGTTCTTCGTTCTTTTTCTTCTCCAGTGGATGCAAGCCAAGCCTTGTGGATCATATCCTTTTTCCTCGTTCAAATACCTTCTCATGCCAGTGCACCTCTTATTCATTCACTTCTCGCTATTTAATTGTTCCGGAGTGCTCAAGATATCTCTAAGATTCGTGTTTTCCACTCTGCATTCATTCAAGATCTTTCGAGGATGTTCCCTCATTCAAGTCATCTAATTCAACCGGTGCAACCTCTCTTTTAAATTGTTCAACGGTGTTTTCTTTTGAGTGGGCCCTAACCCACAGGTCTTTTCCCAGGATCTTACCTGACTCTTCTAATTTTCCCGGAGATATCCTAAATTCTTTTCAAATTTGATGCAAGAATGATTCATCATCTGTCATATGTTTTTCTCCAAGATCTTTCAAATTATTTTCATCTTTGGCTCAACCTCTCCTCTTTTCTTCATTCCAGAGTGTCTAAATAAGTCATGATGGTATTTCTCGTCGTCATTCTCAGATTATGAAGACCGAAGAAGAGTTTCTTTTAAATCTTGCCCCATTCTTTGCCATCCTCCCATAATTGTTTCGTTTGTGAGTATTTATTTTCACCCATCCAGAGTAATTCAGGAGTCTTTTCAATTTGATTATCCGGAGGCCATCAATTCAGGTTTATTCATTCTCAGCTTTCAGCTCTCATTCTCTAAATCTTACTGGTGCATCATTCAAGTTTTTTTTTTCTCTAATCAGTTCGTGATCTCTTCGTTCTCATGGATCTAAATTCTCTCAAGCATCTTCGTTTATTTTCTAATTCTTCCTGATATTTCTTTATCTTTACTTCGTTCATTTAAATTCTTACGGTGGTTCATTCAAGAGCTCTCGCCATTCGTTATCATATCAATGCATTCTTTTGTTCTTTCAAAATCCTACCGGTGGTCCATTGAGTTTATGCTATATCTATCTTAATCCTTTTCAAAGAGAATAGGTAATATGTTGAAGCCGTTGATTGTCATCAATTTAATTGGTGAAGGATAGGCATAATGTAATTCTTATTCTTGTTTCATCGAGTTTATTCAATTCCTGTTTTCCGGAGTGGCTCATCTTACTTATTCTTGGTTTCAAGTGCTCATCTTTCTTTCCCAGAGTTCCAAGCTCTAATTATCACGGAGATCCATCTAAATCATTACAAGGTTTCACCTTGTGTTTTCAACTTCTCTTTCTTTTTGTTATCTTTTGTTAACGGAGTTCTTCATGGAGGTTCTACATGATGGTTCTTCAAGGATCTAATTTCCTTCTCAAAGTTTTTCATAGAGATTCTTTTCTAAGAAGCTCAAGGTTTCTTCATATTGTAATCCGGAGTGCAATTCTTTCTACCATATTATCGGAGATGGTATTATGTCATTCTTGATAATTTGAGTTCTTGTTTCATGTTTCACAAGTTATCAAGTATGAGATATTTTAAATCCATCAACCTATTTGTTGGAGTTATCTTGGGTTATATTTCACCAAAGCTTTCCCTAAGGATTGTTGCTAATTATGGTGCTTATAAATGATCCAAGTTCTTCATTTATTCTCCCGGTGATATAGCTTTCTCGTCTCCTTGTTCTTATCAATCCAAATTATTTTCCCGTGAGTGGCAGGTTTTTTCACCTCATAATTTGAGATGTATTCCTTAAGACCATATCAAGCTTATTACTTTTTGATGTGGGTTTTCACAACAAGTCCGTTCAACCCTTCTCCTAAAGGTGCCTTTTCAAGCTCTTTTGTAGCAGAAGTTGGCATTGTCTCAATTATCTTTATTCTATTCTTTCTCCTGGAGGTCTATTGATGTTACTCTTCTCAACCCATCATCTTGTTTGTCTAAGATCATGTTCTTTTCATGATTGTCTATTTAATCAGAGTGTCGTGCCCTCTTTTCAAGTTTTATCACCTTATCAAGTTCTTATTCAATTATTTTCTTTTCAACCGGAGTGCTGCCCGAATTTGGTCTTCCTTGATCCCCTTCCTTAACCGGAGTGTTTTCAATATATGTCTTGCCCTTCAACCTCAAAGTTTTCGCAATGTTCCTTGTCCCTCTTTTCTAACGGAGTGTTTTCAACTTCGTTCATCTCCGTTGTATTCTTTTCTCAAAATTGCTTAACCTTTTCAAGGTTCTTTGGTTTCACTCGTTTGTCAAAGAAGCAACTTAGTTTTACCTCCCCTCTTTCTCTTCCGTTTTCCCTCCGGTGCCATTCTAGATCTCAGGACGAGATCCTCTCGTAGTGGTGGAGTGTTGTAACGCCCCGAGACCGATGTGCCAGGTGTCGTCCAGTTATTCGTTGTTGTTGGTTTTATCATTGCTAGCGTGTCATGCATTACATATCATGTCATCATGTGCATTTCATTTGCATACGTGTTCGTCTCATGCATCCGAGCATTTTCCCCGTTGTCCGTTTTGCATTCCGGCGCTTCGTTCTCCTCCGGTGGTCATTTCTAGCTTTCTTTCGTGTGTGGGGATTAAACATTTCCGGATTGGACCGATACTTGCCACGTGGCCTTGGTTTACTACCGGAAGACCGCCTGTCAAGTTTCGTACCGTTTGTGCTTCGTTTGATGCTCCAACGGTTAACCGAGGGACCGAAAAGGCCTCGTGTGTGTTGCAGCCCAATGCCCTTCCAATTTGGCCCAAAACCCACCTAACCCTGCTCCATCATCTAGAGCGTTCGATCACGATCGCGTGGCCGAAAACCGTGCTCAATTTGGACTCTCCTAGCTCACTCTATGCCTATTTAACGGCCCTCCCGAAATTTCGGGGATCCCCTCTCTTCCTAACCCTAAAAATCTCCTCCGCCGCCACCGGACACATCCGGACGGAGCGGACGTGTCCGCCACCGCCCGCCACTGCCACGTGTCAGCCGCCGACTCGCCGAGCGGCGCGCCCACTTCGCCGGCCTGGGAGCCCAAGGTTGGCCCCCGCGGCCCGCTACCGCCCGCCGCCGCCTACCGCGCCCCGCCGCCCTTCGTCTTCCTCCGCCGCCGCTGGTGACGCGCGCCTCCGCCGCCGCAAACTCCGGCCACCACGGGCCCTGCGACGCCGCCGCCTCGCCAAGCCGCCGCGCCTGCCGCCCTCGCCGCTCCGGCGACCCGCGCCGGCCGGAACCCGCGCCGGCAGCCGCCTCCCCGGTGAACAGTGCTCCGGCGTGCTTCGTAATCCGTGCCCCAGATCTTAGATCTGAAATCCAAAACCCTATGTCGTTTTTTCTTCTAAGTCCCGAAGATTCCCTGATTCATATGCTCATGTTCATGGCATCGTAACTTTGCATCCGTAGCTCCGATTTGGGCATATAGCATATCAAAATGTTCATCTCAGAGAGTACATCATTTCATTCCATTGCATCATTTTCATTTGAGGACATCTTGATGCCTGAAATGCTGTTAGAAGGAGGCTACTTGAGATAATTGTCAGATCTGCTACTCCATTTAGCTATTTGTCATTTTTGCCATGATTGTTATGTGCATGATATGCCCATGTGCTCTACATATGTTTTGTTAAGGGTTTTGCCATCTTTCCAAAGGTGCAACCCATGTATTTTTGTGATGTGTGTGGTGACTAGCACAAGCTTGCAAAGTGAGGAACTTGGTAATTCTGTTTTCAGGGACTTAGCATTTCCATAAGTCCTTGAGCTGTTTAGTTCATGATGCCATATGTTCATGTTGTTTCCTAGTGATCGGTGCCTCTTTTGAGGATGATCAGTAAGGATGTTTTGTTAATCTTGTAGTGCTCTATGCATCCATGTTTTTGTTTGCAATTATGGAGCACCCTAGCTTGAGTCAATCGAGCTCTACTTTTGCTACTTCGTGAATCTGGGCAGATTGTCAACTTGTTTGCAATTTTGCCGATGATGTTATAGTTGATCCGTGCATGCTATGCTATTGTTCTTGCCATGTCTAGCTTGCATTTTGTGTATTCTTGATGGATGTATGCTTAGCTTATCATGAATTGCTCCGTAGTGAGTGCATCGAGCTCGTAAACATGCCTACTTGATATCTGTTTTCAGCATGTCCCAGTTTTCACCAAGTCTGAAAACTGATTATGTTTTTGCCATGTTCACATGCTTGCAAATGTATTTTGTGATCCTTTTTGGCTCAAGGTCACTAAGGGACTTTTGTTAATGTCTTTGAGTAGCTCCATGCCATGCTTTAATTTGTCATGTTTAGGTCCTGTAGCATGTAGTTTTGTTGCTCCGAAGAGGGCTACCTGATCTGAAATTCTAGACAAGTGTTGATTTCACTAAGTCTGAGATCTGTTTACCATATGCAAATTTGCCATGCTTGTTTGAACCTGCTATTGGATGAATTGGCCGTAGCTCAGTGCTAGACTTTTGTTAAGCATCTCGAATGCATCCCTGCCATGTATTTTGTTGCCATGTTTGGGTGCTGTAGCTTGTTCATCTCATTGCATTTAGATGGCTACTTGCTGTAAATCGCAGACCGGTGTCATATTTAAATCGCTTGCCATTTCCAAACCGTAACTCCGATTCCGGCGATCTTTATATCGTTTTCAAGCGATTTCATCTCATTTTTCCAGTGGCACACTTGGTTTTCCAAGTTGAGGCCAGGTTCATGCATTCCTTGTCCAATCATGCATATGCATCGCATACCGCGTCTCGCATATCATACCATGTTCATGTGTGGTTTGTTTACTATGTTGTGTGCTTCTTTTCCGGTGTTTGCTTCTTCGGGTTGGTTCCGGTAACATCGCGTTTGTGAGTACCCGTTCGTCTACGTCCGTTTGTCTTCTTCATGGACTCGTTCTTCTTCCTTGCGGGATTTCAGGCAAGATGATCATACCCTCGAAATCACTACTATCTTTGCTTGCTAGTTGCTCGCTCTTTTGCTATGCCTATGCTGCGATACCTACCACTTGCTTATCATGCCTCCCATATTGTTGAACCAAGCCTCTAACCCACCTTGTCCTAGCAAACCGTTGTTTGGCTATGTTGCCGCTTTGCTCAGCCCCTCCTATAGCATTGTTAGTTGCAGGTGAAGAATGAAGTTTGTTCCTTGTTGGAACATGGAGATGTTGTTCCTTGTTGGAACATGTTTACTTGTTGGGATATCACAATATATTTTATTTAATTAATGCATCTATATACTTGGTAAAGGGTGGAAGGCTCGGCCTTATGCCTGGTGTTTTGTTCCACTCTTGCCGCCCTAGTTTCCGTCATATCGGTGTTATGTTCCCGGATTTTGCGTTCCTTACGTGGTTGGGCTATTATGGGAACCCCTTGACAGTTCGCCTTAAGTAAAGCTCTTCCAGCAATGCCCAACATTGGTTTTACCATTCGCCACCTAGTCTTTTCTTTTCCCTTGGGGGTCGCGCGCCCAAGGGTTATCATTATTTTAAAACCCCTGGGCCAGTGCTCCTCTGAGTGTTGGTCCAACCGAGCGATGTTCGGGGCTGCCAGGGGCAACTCTGGGCTAGCCTACCCGATGTCTGGCTCATCTGAGTGTGCCCTGAGAACGAGATATGTGCAGCTCCTATTGGGATTTGTCGGCACATTCGGGCGGTGTTGCTGGTTTAGTTTTACCCTGTCGAAATGTCTTGTAGAACCGGGATACCGAGTCTGATCGGAATGTCTCAGGAGGAGGTCTATTCCTAAGTTGACCGTGAGAGCTTGTGATGGGCTAAGTTGGGACACCCCTGCAGGGATTTGAGCTTTCCAAAGCCGTGCCCGCGGTTATGGGCAGGTGGGAATTTGTTAATGTCCGGTTGTAGAAAACTTGAAGTTGACCTTAATTAATGTAGCGACCAGACCTCAACCGGTCTGATCTCTGTGCTCCGGTTTCGTAAACTGTCTCCTTGCGTTTAGAATCTGCATAGCTCTTCTACCTGGACTGGGCTACCTTGAGCCTATTGCGAATCAACTTAACTTTCCGTTCAGACTCCTTAATCAAATCTGGTCCAAAGAATTGACGGTCTCCAACTTCGTCCCATGACAACGGTGTCCTGCACCTCCTTCCGTATAAAGCTTCGAAAGGTGCCATCTTCAAACTGGTTTGGTAACTGTTGTTGTACGAAAACTCCGCATACGGCAAATTATCGTCCCAACTAGATCCATAATCTAGTGCACAAGCTCTTAGCATATCTTCCAAAATTTGATTGACCCTCTCGGTCTGTCTATCTGTCTGCGGATGGAAAGCGGTGCTGAACTCTAGCCTGGTTCCCAAAGTTTCATGCAACTGATTCCAAAACTTTGAGGTGAATTGGGTTCCTCTATCTGATACAATACTCCTTGGAACTCCATGCAAACAAATGATCCTAGTCATGTATATCTTTGCCAACTTAGCACTAGTGTAAGTGGTCTTAACTGGAATGAAATGTGCTACCTTCGTCAAACGATCAACTACTACCCATATCGAGTCATATCCTGCTTTCGTCCTGGGTAGTCCTGTGATAAAATCCATGCCTATCTTATCCCACTTCCATTCGGGTATCGGCAATGGTTGTAACAATCCGGCTGGCTTCTGATGCTCTGCCTTTACTCTATGACATACGTCACAAACTGCTACATATGCTGCAATATCCTTCTTCATTCCGGTCCACCAGAATGTCTCCTTCAAATCCAAATACATCTTGGTATTTCCTGGGTGAATCGAATAGGGTGAATCATGTGCCTCTTGCAAAATCAACTTTGATCTCTGGGTCATTTGGCACATAAACATGCTCCTCAAACCATAGGGTATCGTGCTCATCCTCACGAAATCCCTTTGCTTTTCCTTTGCTTAGTTTCTCCTTTATAGAAGCAATCTCCTTGTCAGATTTCTGAGCTTCTCTGATTTTATCCATCAATGTTGACTGAATCTCCAATGCTGCTACGTAGCCTTTCTGAACTATTTCCAAACATAGCTCACAAAGGTTTTCTGCTAACTCCTTTGGTATTTCTCCCGTCATCAATGTATTGACATGGCTCTTGTGGCTCAATGCGTCAGCTACTACATTAGCTTTACCGGGATGGTAATGCAATCTCATATCATAATCCTTGATGAGCTCCAACCATCTCCTTTGTCTGAGATTCAACTCCTTCTGCGTGAAAATGTACTTCAAAATCTTGTGATCCGTGTACACCTCACAATGATTTCCTATGAGGAAATGTCTCCATGTCTTCAATGCATGCACTACGCCTGCTAACTCCAAATCATGCGTGGCGTAATTCAACTCATGAGGTTTCAGTTGTCGTGAAGCATACGAAACAACTCTTCCTTCCTGCATAAGCACGGCTCCAAGTCCTCGACGTGAAGCGTCGCAATACACCTCATAATCCTTGGTCTGATCTGGCAAAATCAACACTGGTGAGGTAACCAATCGTTTCTTCAACTCCTGGAAACTAGCCTCACACTCCTCAGTCCAATTGAACTTGGTATCCTTCTTCAACAACTCCATCATTGGCTTTGCAATCTTTGAAAAGTTCTCAATGAATCTCCAGTAGTATCCTGCGAGTCCAAGAAAACTCCGGATCTCTCCAACTGTCGTTGGTGCTTCCCATTTGGTTACGGTCTCAACCTTTGCAGGGTCAACTACTATCCCTTCTCCGGATATAACGTGTCCGAGAAATCCTACTTCCTTCAACCAAAACTCACATTTGCTAAATTTGGCATATAACTGATGTTCCCTTAGCTTCTCCAAAACCAAACTCAAATGTTCCTTATGCTCTTCTTCATTCTTCGAATAAACCAGGATATCATCAATGAACACTACGACGAACTTATCCAAAAACTCCATAAACACCTTGTTCATCATGTTCATAAAATAGGCAGGCGCGTTAGTCAATCCAAATGACATAACGGTATACTCATACAATCCATATCTCGTGGTGAAAGCTGTCTTAGGAATATCTTGTTCCCGAATCTTCAACTGGTGGTACCCTGATCGCAAATCGATCTTGGAAAACACTTTAGCTCCTTGCAAACGATCAAACAGATCATTTATCATTGGCAGTGGGTACTTGTTCTTGATGGTTACTTCGTTCAATCCACGGTAATCAACAACCATCCGTAATGATCCATCCTTCTTCTCCACTAGAAGTACGGGTGATCCCCAAGGAGAAGAACTTGGGCGTATGTAACCTTTCTCCAATAACTCCTTAATCTGATTCTTAATTTCTACCAAATCCTTTGCTAGCATCCGGTATGGTCTCTTTGATATTGGGCCTGTACCTGGCGACAACTCAATCAAAAACTCAATGTCTCTATCTGGTGGCATGCCTGGCAACTCTTCCGGAAATACATCAGGAAAATCCTTTACCACTAGTACTTCCTCCTGCACGACTCCTGTCAGGCAATTTACTTGTGTCCTATTTGGCACATGCCGGGATACATACTTGATCCTTCTTCCTTCCGGCATTGTAAGCAAAATTGACTTACTAGCACAGTCGATGTTTCCTCCATACATCGACAACCAATCCATGCCGAGGATTACATCCAATCCTTGAGATTCCAATACTATTAGGTCTGAGGGAAAACATAGTTACCAATCCTTAATGGTAAATCCGGGGTCACGCCTCATAGGCATTTGAGGGTTTAGAAAAGATGAGATTTAAGAATAGAATGAGGTCTAAAGAGAAAACACTACCCCAATGCACATGAGCAAATTCACACAAAATCACTTCATTCAATCAAACAAGGGCATACAATCGATCTAACTATCACAAAAGTGCTCGAACTATAGTGTTTACATGGGGGAAATACTACTAATATTTGGTGGTCATCTAGAAATTTGAACTGACGGAAGACTCCATGATGTCCGCTCCAGCTTCGTCGTCAAAGTCGGGTTCACTTGGATCCGAATCGGTGTCGTCGATGATGATGTAATTGTCCGGACATGCGACGTACATGTCTTCCTTCCTGGATGCTAACTCCCTCTTGAGTTCTTCAATCTCTTGCTTAAGATCGCAGTTGTGTCTTGCTAGAGCTATGATCTCGTCCATGTAGTCCTAGCGTGTAGCCTTCAGTTCTCCTTCTAGCTCGATGATCCTTGTCTTTGCATTCTTCAACTCCATCATATCATTGCACATCTGGTTCTCGTGGCATCGAATGTGCTGGTTTAACTCCTGGATGAATGCTGCAATGGACCTATCCTTCTTGGTGGTGACTAACTCCCATTGTTCATCTCGGCATCCGCAAATCTGGTAGATAGTGTCCTTGAGGTCCTCTTGATAAACTTCTCCAATGCGTCCTATGGTGATATGGGCTGCCATGCTCCTTCCTAGACTCCAAGTTGGTGCATTGAAAACACTATATATGGGCTTCGTGATTGGCGCGAATGTCCTTCCTGAAACGTGAGCTTGAATCTTCCAGCATTCCTCTTCAGGCAAAGTGGCGTTGAAGGTTCCCGTGAAACTTGGTAGTCCAATGTTTAGGTACTTGGTGACTTCCTTCAAGTGAAATCCAAAAGGTGTGCCTTCATCTGGTTGAGCGTACATAATCTTCGCGTCCTTCATCCTAAAGAGTAGAAAAGATGAGGAGTTAGAAAATGAGGAGAGAATAGTGATCTATGGCTTTCACTTAGTGGTCGTGTCCTACAGTCAGCGTGTGCTCTGATACCATCTCTGTAGCGACCAAACCTCAACCGGTCTGATCTCTGTGCTCCGGTGTCATCCCTGGATCAGTAATGCTGACACCACACAGTACTTCGAAGGATTTATAGCAGAGTGGCAATCACACACTTATTACATCGATGTCTCCGAAGAGAACTTATTACATAAATATGGCTTAAGGCCATCTAGTGTCGATAACAGCGGAAGACTTGGAAGATAAATGGGTCCATCAACTCCAACGGCATCACTGAGTATAGAACCACGACCTAAAAGCACCTTAATCGTCGTCTGAAAAGTCTGCAACATTAACGTTGCAGCCCGAAACGGGTCAGCACATGGAATATGCTAGCAAAGTAACACATAGAGAGTAATGGAATGAAACAACTATACTATATGCATATTTGGCTGGTGGAAAGCTCTATGGTTACTGTTTTGCGTAAAGCCAATTTTTCCCTACTGCAAAGGAATAAATTTATTTAACTATCATGGTGGTTGTTAAACAATGAGAATGGTTGACAGCATCCTCAATCCCAATTAAAAGTGAACAATTAAAACCCAACAATATTAATTAGAAGTAACATGTTGAGATTCACACGATATTCAAGTACTAGATACTCAAGATTGTCCATAACCGGGGACACGGCTAATCATGATTAGTTTGTTACACTCTGCAGAGGTTTGCACACTTTTCCCCACAAGACTCGATCGCCTCCGTTTGTTTTCTCGCACTACATGATGTTTGAGAAACGGATGACCGAGACATAGTCTTTCAGAAGCGCTAGCACCTTACGACGGAGTAGACCGTACCACCTACAACCCCTACATCTGCTAGTCTACCCCTATAAGAGTTCGCACGACTTAGTCAACTATGCCAGAGCCCATAATGGCTTGTGGCTGCACACGTAAGTATTTAGCATGAAAGATCTTATGATCCCTTTGAGCCTGGGTGGCGGTCCAAAATAAAAACAGGCAAGTCCTGATAGACATCAGGTGCCTCAATCCACCCAGATGTGTGTTTAAGTTGCCACCTTAGATAAACCATTAAAAGTATCAATCTCACATCTGTCATGGATATCACTCACCCAATCCACGTCTACTAGCATTGCATGGCATAATAAGCAAACGTAGAAGTAACTCCCAAGGTTTCATAGTAACAGGTAATAGGTACTACCTCATCTACTTCCCATCCCACAATTTAATTAGATCCTAATCATGCAATGTGTGAGGATTGATCTAATGCAATAAAACTGGGTTGTAGAGAAGGTATGATCAAAGTGTTACTTGCCTTGCTGATGTTCCGCGAGTCCTAGAGATTCGAAGTAACAAGCGGCGCAATCCGGGTAATCTATCGCAGACAAACAACAAGCATACAATAAGTACTCATCTAATGCACAGGTAAAACTCGAACAAAAGATCGAACCAGATAGTTCAACTTAAGAACTCTGGTTGATAAGAAAGAAAGAACCGAACAAAGAAACCGAAAGCAAACGGCGGAAAACAACTCGGTTCTAGCAAGTTGAAACTAGGTCAAATTTTACCAAAGCAAAAACTTAGTTAAAGTTGATTAGACAGAACGGCGGTTTCGAAACGAAACTCCAGGCGCTTGAATCACCCGATTCCGATAAACGAGCGAGAAGATAAACTAGAACGAAGATCGGATCTGTGATCGCGATCGCGGAATAAATCCGACTAAAAGAAAAAGAAGAACGGTTGAACGAACAGGCGTTCGTTAACCTAGAAGAAATCCGGTGATCACGTTCGTTAGGACGAACGGTCCGACGAACGATCTCGGGCAACTAAATCGAAAAAGAAAACGGATCCGATCTAGGGTTTCGGAGAAGAAAACCGATCGTAAAACCGATCTAGAGAACCGGAACGGTTTTGCGAAGAAAACGAATCGGAAAAGAAGAATCGGAATGATTAGAAGAAAACGATCCGATGAGAAGAATAGATGTAGCATGGGGCTACCTCCGGCGAGGAACTCCGGCGGCGTGGGCGTAGGGCGGCGGCGGCGGCGCGGGTGTGGGGGTGCGGTGCGGCGGCGCGGGTGTGGGGCGCACCGCGGCGGCGATGGGGTGGTGCAGCGCTAGGGCGCGGTGTGCTTGGGGCTTTGGGGCCTTGGATTTGATGTGTTTAGAGGGGGGTGTGTGGGTATTTATATTGGGGAGGGGAGGGGTTTACTTGGTGTAGGGGTCAAGGAAATAGACTAGGATTAGGAATAGAAAAGAGGAAAGAGATCTAGAAAAAAACGAACGTAGACGAATCCTACTAGGAATCAAAAGCAACGACGGCTCCCTGGCCTCCTGCGCCTGGGCGTGGGGCGGCGCTAGCGATGGCTTGGCCTCCTGGCCGGTGGCTGGCTCGGTGGTGGCTTGGGCCTTAGGCCCAAGTCGCAGGATCTCTATTTTTTTTAAAATGGTTCCGCGCTTGAAAAAAAACAAAAAGAGATCCAAACGAACTCCAAATCTAATAAAGTAAATTTTCCCCGACTCCTAAAAATGAGTCGAACAAAATGAACTTTTCTCCGGGCCTAAAATGCAATTTTTTTAAAACGCGCTTTTTCCCTATCCAAATAAAAGGCAAATAAACTCCGACGAAACCAATGATCCTCTTTTCAAAATTTGAGAAGACTCAAATATGAAAGGGACGAAATCTCCAACTCTCTCCGAGGGTCCTTGAGTTGCGTGAAATTTTCTTGGATCGGCAAAATGCAAGAAAATATGATATGCATGATGATCTATGTGTATAACATTCCAAATTGAAAACCTTGGATGTTACAATTAAAATGCATCAACCGCGTGTGTAACCGTGATGGTCTCTTTCCGGCGGAGTCCGGGAAGTGAACACGGTGTTGGAGTTATGCTTGACGTAGGTTGCTATAGGATCACTTCTTGATCATACTTTTATCGACCGTGCTTCGCCTTCTCTTCTCGCTCTCATTTGCATATGTTTAGCCACCATATAGGCTAGTCGCTTGCTGCAGATCCACCTCATACCTTTACCTTACCCATAAGCTTAAATAGTCATGCGAGGGTGCGAGATTGCTGAGTCCCTGTGGCTCACAGATACTTCCAAAACCAGCTTGGAGGTGCCGATGAGACCGTGCAGATGACGCTACCAAGCCCAGGAGGAGCTTGATGAGGATCGTGTTCTTTATGTTGTTCCGTTTTCCAGTTGATCAGTAGTGGAGCCCAGTTGGGGTCGATCGGGGACCGTGTCGCATTTGGGGTTCTTCTTTTATTTTGGCTCCGTAGTCGGGCCCTGTTGTATTTGCATGATGTAATGCTTTATTCATGTAATTGTGTGAAGTGGCGATTGTAAGCCAACTATGTATCTCTTTCCCTTATGTATTACATGGGTTGTGTGAAGATTACCTCACTTGCGACATTGCTTTCAATGCGGTTATGCCTCTAAGTCATGCTCCGACACGTGGGAGATATAGCCGCATTGAGGGCGTTACAATTTGGTATCAGAGCCTTCCCCGACCTTAGGAGCCCCCACTGTTTGATCATTTTTAGCAGCCGAGTTGTGTCTAGAAAAAATGTTTTGAGTCATTTAGGAATTATATATCGGAGAGTTTAGGAATTCTTTTTACTTCCCAGTCTCCTCATCGCTCTGGTAAGGCATCCTGACGTAGAGTTTTGATTCTTCTCTTCTCAGATTTCACTAAAAAAAATTAGGATCATGCGGGTATCTTGGAATCGTTCCAATGGTTTTATGGCGAGAACATTGTCTTGGTGCCTCCTGTCAGGGGTTTTGTGGAAGTGTCCCGGGGAGTTGAGCTCTGAGGTGTTGTCGTCATAATTTTATCGTTGCAGTTCTAGAATACCTGAGTTTAGTACGCCGACATCGAAAATCTCTTTTATGCAGTTCGTTGGTGAGATAACCTCGATGCCACCCAGTACTGGGGCGGGAGTTCGGGGGTATCGCCATAACTCGTATACCGGATGCTTTTCGAAGGTTGAGGTAGACGATTTCCGAAGGTTTCTTGGTTATGTGTTGAAGGATGGATACAGCTGGATGTAGGATTTGTTAGTTTGGGTGAGATATTATGCTTCCCCTGTATCCCCAACACCTGATTGCATAACCGGAAAGGTTCGGGAGTTTCATAGGTGGGAATTCAAGTAGCTCTTAGGATATCTTTCCGACAGATGTATGATATGAAATTGGGGTTCGACGTCTAGTGGTCCGCCTATCCACGGTCGGTTTTACAGTAGTCTCGTTGTGTCTTAAAGATTCCTTGGCTATGCCGACTCGGTGATGCTTCGTATGTCATGTGCACTGCCTTGTACATGATGGTGCTGTACGATCGAGCCCGTGTAGGCCCCACCATGAAAACTTCGGACGAAATCTCTATCATATGTTTGTTCCGGCTTATTTTGCAAGCCAATCCTTTGTTTTGTTTGGAGTTGTGGTATTCGAGTTGCTTCAATGTCAAGCAATGCCCAACATTGGTTTTACCATTTGCCACCTAGCCTTTTCTTTTCCCTTGGGGGTCGCGCGCCTAAGGGTTATCATTATTTTAAAACCCCCGGGCCAGTGCTCCTCTGAGTGTTGGTCCAACCGAGCGATGTCCAGGGCTACCAGGGGCAACTCTGGGCTGGCCTACCGGACGTCTGGCTCATCTGAGTGTGCCCTAAGAATGAGATATGTGCAGCTCCTATCGGGATTTGTCGGCACATTTGGGCGGTGTTGCTGGTTTAGTTTTACCCTGTCAAAATGTCTTGTAGAACCGGGATACCGAGTCTGATCGGAATGTCTTGGGAGGAGGTCTATTCCTTCGTTGACCATGAGAGCTTGTAATGGGCTAAGTTGGGACACCCCTGCAGGGATTTGAACTTTCGAAAGTCGTGCCCGCGGTTATGGGCAGATGGGAATTTGTTAATGTCCGGTTGTAGAAAACCTGAAGTTGACCTTAATTAAAATGCATCAACCGCATGTGTAACCGTGATGGTCTCTTTCTGGCGGAGTCCGGGAAGTGAACACGGTGTTGGAGTTATGCTTGACGTAGGTTGCTATAGGATCACTTCTTGATCATACTTTTATCGACCATGCTTTGCCTTCTCTTCTCGCTCTCATTTGCGTATGTTTAGCCACCATATATGCTAGTCGCTTGCTGCAGCTCCACCTCATAACTTTACCTTACCCATAAGCTTAAATAGTCTTGATCGCAAGGGTGCGAGATTGCTGAGTCCCTATGGCTCACAGATACTTCCAAAACCAGCTTGCAGGTGCCGATGAGACCATGCAGATGACGCTACCAAGCTCAGGAGGAGCTCGATGAGGATCGTGTTCTTTATGTTGTTCCGTTTTCCAGTTGATCAGTAGTGGAGCCCAGTTGGGGTCGATCGGGGACCGTGTTGCATTTGGGGTTCTTCTTTTATTTTGGCTCCATAGTCGGGCCCTGTTTGTATTTGGATGATGTAATGCTTTATTCATGTAATTGTGTGAAGTGGCGATTGTAAGCCAACTATGTATCTCTTTCCCTTATGTATTACATGGGTTGTGTGAAGATTACC
Organism: Triticum monococcum; assembly: GCA_034509565.1. Classification (NCBI taxonomy): domain Eukaryota; kingdom Viridiplantae; phylum Streptophyta; class Magnoliopsida; order Poales; family Poaceae; genus Triticum; species Triticum monococcum. The sequence goes on from CM067845.1 coordinate 253,738,989, forward strand.
TCACTTGCGACATTGCTTTCAATGCGGTTAGGCGTCTAAGTCGTGCTCCGACACGTGGGAGATATAGCCGCATCGAGGGCGTTACACATATCGCCCTAGGTTATGGCTGTTGTATGATGAATATCATCCAACGAATCCACCGATCAAATGCCTACTGTTTCTCTTATATTTTTCTTGCTAAGTTACTACGGCTATTATTACTGTTACACTTGCTACAAAATCATTGTTATCTCTATTACTGTTATATTGATATTGCTACTACTATAAAAACTATCATATTACTATGCTACTGATCACTTTGCTATAGATAATTAATCTCCAGGTGTGGTTGAATTGAAAACTCAGCTGCTAATACTTGCAAATATTCTTTGGCTCCCCTTGTGTCGAATCAATAAATTTGGGTTGAATACTCTATCCTTGAAAACTGTTGTGATCCCCTATACTTGTGGGTTATCAAGACCTTTTTCTAGTGCTGTTGCCGAGGAGCATAGCTATATTTGTTGAGTCACTTGGGATTATTATTAATTTATCACTATGAAGAATCTGAAGGATACCAAGACTAAGATATTTCCCTCTAAGACGAGGGGAGGTAAGGAACTGCCATCTAGCTCTGCACTTGATTTGCCTTCTATTTTGAGTAAACTTGCAACAGTACCACATGCTATTAATTCTGATATGTTTCAAGTTATTGATGATGCTACTTATGTTATGGACAATGCTTATGATGATGCTAGTACCTTGCTTGATGATGATGTGCAACTAGGTGATTTACTTGATGAACAAATTGCTAGAGCCAAAGAGAATGAAATTACTGAAAGTGATGAAATACCTGAATCTGAAAATCTTGAGACACCAATTAGACATAGTCCTCCTAGATATGAATTGCCTAAGATACCAAAAGGTTATGTTATGGATGAGGAGACAACTAGAGACTTTCTTGCTTGCAATGATAGAGATGATGTAAAGAAATTGTTATGCAAACTGAAAGAAAAAATTTTGAATGCTAGAATGAAATGTGATCCTAAGTTTGCTACTTCACCTATCTTTTTTGATGATAAGGATTATGAATTCTCTGTCGACCCAGACTTAATTACTTTGGTTGAATCTAATCCTTTCCATGGTAGAAACTGAAACTGTTGTGGCACATCTTACTAAGCTGAATGACATAGCCACCCTATTTGCTCATGATGAGAAAATTCACTACTATTATATTTGTAGGAGATATGCCCTAGAGGAAGTAATAAATGTTATTGATTATCTCCCTGTTCATAATTATGTTTATTTTTCATGCTATAACTGTTGTGGTTCTCGAGTCTACAATAACCACGAGGCTCAGAGGAAGACTCATATGCACCTGTGGAATAATAAACGGTAAAATGTATTCCTAGTATGGCCTCTAAGACTAGCTCAAGTGTTGCATGATGGTTCTATTTTCCTAATCATGGGCATGTCTATGCAAGCAACTTTGAGGGCACATTGTTAGAAGAACATTTGTGTTGAATCGACCCGAATTGATGTTTTGCTATGAGATACATTTGTCACAAATTAATGGTAAATAACACAGAGATAGTTAATGTTTGCATAACTCCTTAGACCATGAGAGTATCGAGTTTCTTCATACTTGCTTCATGAACTTTGGAGTTTGCTAAAAGTCAGTTCCTTAGACCCATTTCCCTTGCCACGCATCGACCAGATTGTGGATTCCACATCCGAATGTGATTTGCTCTCCTTTCTGGATGCATACTCTAGATATCATCAAATCTTTATGTCCAAGGAAGACGAAGAGAAGACCTCGTTCATCATCCCGTGTGGCACATACTGCTTCGTGTGAATGCCTTTCAGGTTGAAGAGTGCTAGATCCACTTTTGCAAGGGCAGTCCAGATTGGTTTTGAGTCATAATTGCATAGAAACATTGAAGCTTACATGGATGATATTGTGGTCAAGACCAAGGACAGATCGACCCTCATCCAGGACTTAGAAGAGACGTTTACTAATCTGCGCAAGATCAACTTGAAGCTGAAGCCGGAGAAGTGTGTGTTTGGCGTTCCCTCTGGCAAGCTACTTGGTTTCTTTGTGTCCCACCGCGGGATAGAGGCCAACCCCGATAAGATTAAGGCTATCGAGAAGATTTAGGTACCTAGTACAGTTAAGGATGTGAGGTGTTTCACTGGGTGTGTTTCCATGCTTAGCATATTCATCTCCAAGTTTGCCGAGTGCGCCTTGCCGTTCTTCAAAAATCTTGAAGGAGGCAGGACCCATGAAGTGGACTCCGGAGGCAGACGCAGCACTGCAAGATTTGAAGACCTACTTGTCCTCTGTGCCCACTTTGGTTGCTCCCAAACCACAAGAGTCGTTGTTGCTATACCTGGCAGCAACTTATCAAGTGGTTAGTGCAGCGCTAGTGGCACAGCGGGAAGTGGAAGAAGCAGCAGCCTCAGTCAGTGTCCCTTTTGGGGAAGAAAGTGAGCATAGCCCGGCAAGGCCAGACGTAGATCAAGAAAAGGATAACACGGCAGTGGAGGTAACCCAAGGACGCGGCAAGGAAGAAGGTGGTGCAGCACCCAGTATACTTCGTCAGCTTCCTGTTGCAGGGGGCTAGATCCAGGTATTCTGGCATGCAAAAGTTGATGTTTTGGCCTTGTCATGGCCTCAAGGAAACTGCACCACTACTTACAAGCCCACAAGATCACGGTTGTCACCCGCTTTCCTTTGCAATGGATACTCTGAAACCCTGAGGCTACCGGCAGGATAGTAGAGTGGGCATTGGAGTTATCCAGTTTTGGTTTAAAGTTTGAAAGCACATCAACAATCTAGAGCAGGGCATTGGCAGAGTTTATTGCAGAATGGACGCCAACCCCTGATGAAGAGGTATTGGAGACAGTTATTCCCAGCATGGAGGCGCCCCAAGAATGGATCTTGTATTTTGATGGTGCTTTTTCCCTACAAGGTGCAGGGGCTGGCGTTCTTCACTACAAAAAAGACACATCCGTGACATTTTGGGCTGAACGAAAAAAATTATGTCATACATATGGCACTTCTATGACGATAATTGTGACAAAACCCGATATCATCATAGATGTGGTGGGCTCCTACTTCTATGACAAAAAATCATGATAGAAAATGGGCCTTTCGTCCTGGGCGGGCCGGAGACGCAGCTGCATGACATTCTTTGGGCCGTCCATGACGGAAAAACCGTGGTAGAAGCGATGGGGAGGAAAATTTCGGGGAGTTCCCGGTTACGGTGGGAGGTCGGGGGCCGAGCGATGCGCATTTATCTCGTACACATATGCGCGTGTGTGCGAGGCGTTGGATCTAACTGAACCCGAGCGAGGCATTGGGCTCTAACTGAACCCGAGCGATTGCACTGAAGGCTATGCGTTACTGAACCTGAGCGATCGATCGATGGCTGTTAACTGAACCCGATCGAGCGATTCCTTCGCTACTGCTGCTAACTGAAGCCGATCGATGGGATGAACAGTGAGCGTTGCGGGGGGGGGGGGGGGTTGGATGAACAGTGAGCGGTGGCGTTGCCTCTTTATGAAGAGGACCCCGTGGTGTGGTGGAGGGCTGGATGAACAGTAGACGGTGGAGGGGTGGATGAACAGGACCTCGTGGTGTGGAGGGCTGGATGAACAGTAGACGGTGGAGGGGTGGTTGAACAGGACCCCGTGGTGTGGAGGGCTGGATGAACAGTAGACGGTGGAGGGGTGGCTGAACAGTAGACGGTGGAGTAGCGCGCGGTGGAGGGTGGATGAACAGGAGCCCATGGAGGCTGGATGAACAGGAGCCCGTGGAGGCTGGAGGTGGTCGACGGTGGAGATGAACAGTATCTTGTGGAGTCCCGTTTTGCGGTACGCCACACCCCTCCCGATGAACAGGATCGTCGTTTCGACCGTACCGCTCCAACACAAGTCCGTTTCCTCTGTTTTGCGGTACGCCACACCCCTCCCGATCAACAGGACCCCTGTTTCGACCGTAGGAGGTCCATTTCCTCCGTTTTGCGGTATGCCAGACCCCTCCCGATGAACAGGATCCCATTTCGAACGTGGTCGGTCGAACACAAGGTCGTTTCCTCTGTTCTGCGGTACGCCAGGCCTCATTTCCATTACCTGTTCCATCCAAGCCCTCCCGATGAACACGACGCATTCCGTTGCCTTCCCATGAACACGATGCATTCCGTTGCCTCCCCATGAACATGATGACGACGCTGTTTCTCCGATCCGACCCAGCCATGCACACGAGCCCTGGCCGTACGTATGTGCGAGTAGGCGTTCGAGACCCCACCCGTATGTACAGATATGTGGCCGTATTTTCTTTCTTGCACCCTGACCGTTGTACGTACGTGCAAATGCTACGTGCGCGCCTCTACTATGACACGTGCGCGCCTCTACATCGACCATTATGTACGTACACGTTTGCGACCAAAATGACAACGCTACGTACGCTTCGACCAGGTGGGTCCCGACTGTCAGGCACTTCCTTGCCTGCGAAGATGTAGCTAGTGGGTCCCAGCAGTCAGGGGGCGAATCATTTTTTTTGCCCGGACGCACTTCCTTGCGTGCGAAGATGTAGCTGGTGGGTCCTAGCAGTCAGGAGGAAATGTTTTTTTCGCGAAATACGGTGGCCCGTCCGGTGGGTCCCGCTGTCAGGTGGAGGAATAATTATTTTGCACGTAATAAGGAGGCACTTCCTTGCTGCGGCCGTGGACCCAGCTGTCAGCCTCTCCACGTACAGTCCACGTTCGATGGAAGCCGTTCCTTGACCATGTTGACCATGCCGCGCCGAGAGCACCAGGGCGGTGGACGGCGGCGAGGCCTAGGAAGGGGACGACGCGGAGCTGGGGAAGACGCGGCAGTGGATGCCCACGCGTAGAGGAGTATGAGGGTTCACTAGTTCGCTGCGGTGTGAGGCTACCGTCGCCGCAGAATAACAGGGGGTGTGGGTGAGTAGAGGGATGGCCTGGCCAGCGGTGGGAATAGTAGGGGGTGGTGAGGCCTCCACCGCATCGCAGCCGGCCACGCGAGGCAAGAGCAAGAGGCACGACCGGCGTTGGTTTGGGCGGCTGGAGTAAGAAGACCAGAGGTTGAAGAAGCACTACGGCCGTTGGATGGACATCGTACGGTCACTGGAGCTAGAATCGTGCATATTGACTAAGTTGACAAAGCTCTCCATCCTCGTCAACTTAGTAGGCCCACAAGTCAGCCTCCCACCAAGGTGGGTCCCAGCTAGCAGGGGATATTCATTTTTTGAGCGTAATAAGGAGGCACTTCCTTGCGTGCGAAGATATAGCTGGTGGGTCCGAGCTATCAGCGGTGGTAACGTTTTTTCGCGAAATATAGAGGCCCTTTTGGTGGGTCCCTGATGTCAGGTGAAGGAATCATTATTTTGCGCGTAATAAGGAGGCATTTCCTTGCATGCAGCCGTGGACCCAGCTGTCGGCCTCTCCACATATAGTCCACTTCAGATGCATGTCGGTTGTTGACCACGTTGACCAGGCCGCGCCGAAAGCACCAGGGCGGTGGACGACGGCGAGGCCTAGGAAGGGAACGACACGGAGGCAGGGAAGACTCGGCAGTTGTTTCCCACACGGAGGGGAGTACGACTGTACGAGGGTTTACTAGTTCGTCTTCCGTCGCTGGAGAATAACAGCAGGTGTGGTTGAGTAGAGGGATGGCTAGGCCAGCGATGGGAGTACTGTGGGGTGGTGGGGCCTACGCGGCAGCACAGCCGGCCATGGGGAGAAGGGAGCAGGCAGTCCCGCTGGCGCTTGTTTGAGCGGCTGGAGCAGGAAGAGCAGAGATTGAAGAAGCACGACGGCCGTTTGATGGACATCCAACAGTCACTGCTTGTGCGTCAACCTTTTTTTAGGAAAGCCTCAAATCTGTGGAAAACAGCGTACATCCCATCTGCCATTATTTCTAATAATTTACAGCGCATTTGATAATTCTTAAGGTTTTTTTTGGAGCCCATATTCTTTTTTTAGCATTACAGCCCATATTGTGTCCACGGTTAAAAAATTAATGAAATTTTGCATATTTCGGTGCGGTCTGAACTATTTTTAATCCCAAAATTTCGACTCACATTCAAACTGATTTTAAAAACAAATGTATATCAATATAAAATCCAACAAATTCTCCACGCATAAAAATTAATGTAATTTAAAATCTCGAAATGAAAAAAAAAGATATTTTAAACTAATTGCCGGTTTGATGTGTTTTAAAAATGTACAGCCCATTTCTCATTACTGATGGGCCATTTTCTCGGCCAGCCGAATGAAGCTCTCCTCGTCTGACTTGTAGCCCAACAGGCTTGACAAAGTGACTTACTTGGCAAATCACAAAAAAACTGGGCTATGGCCGTGGACCCAGCTGTGAGCCTCTCCACGTACAGTACTCTTCCGATGGAAGTTGGTCATTGACCACGCCGCGCCGAGAGCACCAAGGCGATGGACGACTGCAAGGCCTAGGAAGGGGACGACACGGAGCCGGGGAAGACGCGGTAGTGGATGCCCATGCGGAGAGGAGTACGAGGGTTCACTGGTTCGGCTACAGCGTGAGGCTGCCGTCGTCGCAGAATAACAGGGGGTGTGGGTGAGTAGAGAGATAGCATGGGCCAGCGGTGGGAGTAGTAGGGGGCGGTGAGGCCTTCGCGGCATCGCAGCCGGCCACGAGAGGCAGGAGCACGCGGCACGACCGGCGCAGCTTTGGGCGGCTGGAGCAAGAAGACCAGAGGTTGAAGAAGCACTACGACCGTTGGATTGACATTGTACGGTCACTGGAGCTAGAATCGTTCATATTGACTAAGTTGACAAAGCCCCCCATCCTCATCAACTTAGTAGGCCCACAAGTCAGCCTCCCACCAGGTTGGGTCCCAGCTAGCAGGGGGAGTATTCATTTTTCTGTGCGTGATAAGGAGGCACATCCGGTGGGTCCGAGCTGACAGCGGGGGGGGGGGGGACGTTTTTTCATGAAATATGATGGTCCGTCTGGTGGGTCCCAGCAGTCAGGGGCAAACGTTTTTTCGCGAAATACGGTGGCCCGTCCGGTGGGTCCCAGCAGTCAGGGGGGAAACGTTTTTTCCGTGAAATACTGGTGGCCCGTCTGATGGGTCCCTGCTGTCAGGTGGAGGAATAATTATTTTGCGCATAATAAGGAGGCTCTTCCTTGGGGCTGTCGTGGACCTAGCTGTCAGCCTGTCCACGTATAGTACTCTTCCGATGGAAGTCGGTCGTTGACCACATTGACCACGCCGCGCCGAGAGCACCATGGCGGTGGACGACGGTGAGGCCTAGGAACGGGAGGACGCGGAGCCAGGGAAGACGCGGCAGTGGATGCCCATGCGGGGAGGAGTACGAGGGTTCACTGGTTCGGCTACGGTGTGAGGCTGCCGTCGCCGTAGAATAACAGGGGGAGTGGGTGACTGGAGGGATGGCCTGGCCAGCGGTGGGAGTAGTATGGGGACGATGAGGCCTCCGCGGCAGCACAGCCGGCCACGGGAGTCAGGAGCATGCGGCACGACCGGCGCTGCTTTGGGCGGCTGGGGCAAGAAGACCAGAGGTTGAAGAAGCACTACGGCCGTTGGGTGGACATCATTAACCACGCCGCGCTGAGAGCACCAGGGCGGTGGACGATGGCGAGGCCTACGAAGGGAACGACACGGAGCCGGGGAAGACACGGCAGTGGCTGCCCACGCGGTGGAGAGTATGAGGGTTATCTGGTTCGGCTGCCGTCGTCGGAAAATAACAGGAGGTGTGGGTGAGTAGAGGGATAGACAGGCCAGGGATGCGAGTATGATGGGGCCGTGAGGCCTTCCCGGCAGCACTGCCATCCACGGGAGGCGGGAGCAGGTGGTTCCGACGGAGCTGGTTTGGGCGGGTGGGGCAGGAAGATCAGAGACTGAAGAAGCACGATTGTCATTAGATTGACATCTAACGGTCTGACGCTGGTAGAGTCGATTGTTGACTAAGTTTCTTTTTTGAGAAACCTTGTGTACGCATGAACTTAGTAGGCCCACAAGTCAGCCTCCAAATCTGTGGCAGACAACATAAAGCCCATTTGCTATTTTTTATAATTTGCAGCCCATTTGCTAATTCTTAAGTAATTTATTACAACCCATTATCTGCCTAGGACCACGGTCAAAAAGTCCAACCTTATTTTGCATATTTCGGTGGAGTCCGAACTGTTGTAATCCCGAAATGATAAACAAAATTTTAAGAACTTATTGATTTGCCAAAAAAATTGTTTTGTTTTTGTAAGAAAATAAGACGTGGGACAATTTAGTTGGTTTAAGGGAAAACCAGTGGTAAAAAATCAACGCTAGGTGGGAAAAAACAAAAAAAATAAGGATGTAAATATGAAAAGGGAATTTTATGTGTTTTCAATATAATGATACGTGTATATGAACTAGTAAAACTATAGGTAGAGATTAGAAAACGGATGTAGGACATGCGTTTAAAGAGGAAAATAGAACTGGATTGTGTGTTTGATTCAGTAAAAAAACTGCCTGCGGATGTTGTAAGACAAAATATAACTAACGCTGGCGGGCCAGAGGCCAGTAGATACCTGCTGGATCTTTGTGCCCCGTTGTCGTCATGGGCTGGGCCTGTTAAAGAAAACAACCCTGGGCAATCTACAGACCAGTTGAAACTTGCTCGACCTAAAAAAACAATATACGTGCTCAATAAACGAGAGAATTCTGCAAGTACAGACTGATAACTGGGATGCAGCACGGATATTGTTTTTTTATCATGATAATAAGTGCATGCGCTTGTTTCGAAAAAATTGGAGAACTGGGAATTCGAACGGCGGGTGCTTATGCTACCCATGAAATAAAAATTAGGTGCCTAAAAATTCGTTTCGAAACAAATGATTCAGCTTTATATCCACGTCGACCCTCGGCATGATGGTTGGAAGCAAATGCAAGTTCATACCAAAAGATCGTTAACAACAATACCAACTTGCGGACGACAAGGTAGTACAACTACCAATACCAAACTAACTTATAATCTTTTTACTCCTGGCCCTAGTGTTCGTCTGTTAGAAAATCTTGCAGAGGACCAGCTCCCGCTCCTTCTCTTGCTCCAGGTCCCCGAGGTGGTACTGGTGCATCACCCAGTTGGTCCTCTGCTAGTCGAAGTTCTTGTTGGTGTGCAGCACCAGAACCTTTTTTGCTGCCCTTCTACCGGCCGTTGACCATCACCGGCAAGGTATTGCCGGTCTTGTGCCACATCGCGTGCATGCCGCACTCCGACTGTATCTTGCGACGCATCCACGCGCCCCTTTTGAACGCCCTGGAATTGCGCTGGAAGAAATGCTTCCTTAGGCCACTTAGTGTGATACCTGTAGTATTGTGGAATACAAGTTTTAGTCTACCTAGTTGGCATTTTCATAACATCTTTGGCATGTTGCAGTCACTTGTTTCACTTTTTATTAACTGTCAAATTGTAATTGCTTCACCAGGTCTGCGTATAAAAAGAAAAATAGAGCTATAAACAAAGGAATATGTTTGTGCAAGTAGACGGCCGATCGGTGTCTTACCCGGAAGTTTCTCAGGTTGGGTGTAACATATGTAGTGCTCGCTGTCGATGGTTGGTATGAACAAATCGATGAGAGACTGAAATCTCGCGCTGTCAGCACTCACTTTGGCCTCAAGGTGCTCGATCAGCTCCTGATCCGTGGGATCGAACTTGACGCCAACCGGCAGCACGGGCCAATCCTTCTTCGACTTGCATCGGTAACTCCAGTTATATGGTACTCAATGTATGATCAATCAACTGTTTTAAGTGAATGATGAAAGATTTCGATAGATAAGTGATACTCCAAATCTGAAGTCCAGAATACCCGAACACGCCGCCGGGATTCTTTTGTCACCTCACGCGCAGCGTGTTGTCACGTCAATTCAATGTGTGGACATGATGAATAATTCGACCGATGTATACTAGTACTGCTACTGTACTACTTACTAGTCATATTTAGTGTCACGATTTATACATAGGTTTAACTAACAAGAACGCACTTGAAGCCTAACTGATATATATGGCTTCTGCATAGCATCTCCATCATCATTATCAGTACATCCTACGCAGGTGAGTTAGGATGCACTTGATCCCAGGAAGGTATCTATCCTTCAAACCAGAGGAGTGCTTCAAACTAACAACAGTACATAATGTCCAACAAAAGAGGGTCGTGCTACAGTAGCAGAATACATGGCTCGGTCTAGATATCAGCACGAATCAAGTTGTGCATATTTGCTGTTGGCATGAACCACATCGCCGCATGTCGGGTTTGCAAAAGCCATCCAACGCATGGAAGCTTGATGCCTTTCACACACTGAAGATTATCTGGCAACAAGCTGTGTCGACGAATCTCTGGATATGGTGATTCATGAAACCCATGGTATGATGTGTAAACACAGCCCCCCCCCCTCACGAATGGAAGTTGCATAGCACAGTAATCATCGCCTGTGATATGATCGATGATTGGTTGGATGATCAGATAATTGAGCCCGAGGAACAAGGAGTGGTTGCTGAGGCTGTAAACCCGCCTCCAGTTGAAAACGTCTGGCCCAACAGAGCTGGGATCTTTCTCGAACACGAAGCAACCATAGCCATCAATGTCACGAACTCCCCACGCATTGTACTGCATGTGGTTTGATGTAATGGTTTGGTCAATTTGGTACGTGCGAATGAGCATCAAATGACCGCCGCCAGCTGAACGAGCGATAAATCACCACCCATCGGCTGGTATGATTCCAGGTCCTGGAATCATGAAGGCCAGCACATTTGTGTCTGCTGCAACAATTCAAATTGGAGGCCAAAAGGACAAAAATAAACAATCATGTTCAGAGTATGTGTGGAATTAAGATTATTATAACAGTGACACATATCATAGACAGAGAATTGCAATGTCGTGGTCATAATCATACCCCAAGTTAAAAAAATAAGCCAATGGCTTTCATATTCTAGCAATATGTCATGGTTCAAACATCATGTAACAATGAGAGGAAAACAGCTATGACAGCGGCTACTCATATTCTACCATAGCACTTACTACTACTGTTCTCATATCAACTCTAAGCAATAACATGCGTTGTTATAAAAATGTTGTAAACGAGAGTCACATATAGCAATCATGATGTTATGCTCATAATATGTATTCTAACAATCATTAGATGCCAATTGTTCTCATATCAACTCTAACAATAACATGTGTGGTCATAAAAATCTAGGAAATGAGAAGAACATATAGCAATGATGTGGTTATAGACATGCTATGCATTCTAAATTTGTAACAAATGAACAGGCAGTAATATTCATAAGGTAAAGATGAGATGAGATAGAACAATTACACGACGATAGATTCCACCAATATAGGTAGCCAATCTATGCATCGACCGCGTAAACGATGCCATCATGCACTATAGCATCAGACAGAAATGTTTCCTCAACAGGATTGATGATGAGCCATAACCATGTATGGCGACCGGATTCCAGATAGACTAATCCCTTGTTGAACAAGGCAATGAGCTTGTAATCCATGTAGTCTTCTGATGGTGTGGGCACTTCGCAGATTACAACTTTTTGCAAACAGAGGTCAAGTCAAAAGCTTGACGCGTCTCGTGCGTAGTAAGCAGGAGTGTCCGGTGGGCCGCGAGGCTCGATGGCCGCGGTATCCAACGATGGAAGGGTGATCTCTCGCTGGGTGTAGATATCCATGAGACGCCACGGACTACCAGTATGGTGGATGAGGATGATCCAGTTGGCCTTCATGCCCGCCCAGTAGTGGCCACGCATGAAGGACAGGTGGACGGGTAGTGGTAGCATGTCAAGGGGCACCACGGCAACCTCCGTAGGATCGTCAAGTCGGTGTCTGAGCCACCAACGAGGATCGGGCATCAGCAAGCAGGGTGTCTTGAAAAGAGCCGGCCGGTTGCAGACGAGTAGACGGTACAAAGACACCGAGCATGCGGCCAGACGGACGGTGCCGAGTAGGTCCATACGACTACAGATCTGCTCCAAGAACATCGAGGAGGGAATTCCAATTGCGGCTCTGCGTGTTAGTCGGTTCTGCCATTGGGGCTTTCGATGCTTGCGAGCCAGCGGGGAAGTGGATTCGGGCGGGCGAGCGAAGAAGCTTCTCCTCGTGTGGTCGAGCAGTGAGCGGGGAGATATGGTACGCGCGAGCTACCAAGGAAGATGGCGCGGGCGGGCGAGCAGTGACCGGGGGTAAATGGTGTGCGGCCGATGATGGGGAAGACAGTAGGAAGAAGAAGAGAGGAGGAAGAAGAGTGGAAGACGGGGAAGAAAGTGGATTCAATCTCAATTCTACTACTCCCTCCGTCTAGGTGTGTAAGTCACCTTACGAAAAACAAATAATACCAAAACACTTAGGCACCGTACATTAACTCCCTTATCGTTTTTTGTTTTATGGCATATCAACCAATAAGAAATGTGGGCTGTGCATGCTTTCAATCACTTGAGACTACCAAACATAACCGACTGATTTAGTAACACCAACACGCTGGTTCAGCTTATTAATTACGTGTCCCATCTGCTGCAGTGTGTATTGTCACTTCACTGCGAAGACTAGTTGAATAGTTCTCTCTGACCGAGATGGGGAATAAATGGATCGCGAGGACTTCCTTTCTACAGTATCCCTATGCCTCTACGCTCACTTCACTCATTTTGCTCCGTACCTAGTCACTTGTTGAAATCTATAGCCAAATGGACATGTCAATGGGAGGGAGTAAGCCCCATGCATGCATGCATGCAACATGCAACACTCACACGTACACATGGACGCACGCAACACTCACGCACCCATGTGGCACACAGCACACGACGCAACACACACGCTCAAGTGCTCAACCTACTCCCTACGTCCGTGAAAGACTGTACATTTAGAGATTTACACATTGACCAGGGCATAATTAACGCCCAAAAGTAGAAGACTTTGTGTTCATGCGACCATTGAGATAAGAAGATTAAATGAAGGCAGTTGCATGCTGTAATTAAGGATAGACATGTAGCCTATACCTACAGCACAAGTTGGTGCATTAGTCAATCAATATCGATTTAGATTAAAGGCTAAACACATTAGAAGTGTAGATGTACATCATGTAGTACACTCTTTGTTGGAAGACCGAGGGAGGACACGTGCATGCACTCACATACACAACCAGGGCGGTTCGCGCGCAAGGGTTAGACTCGTGTCGCGCCTGCGTAAAGTTTTGTTTAACCGATTTCTTTGCTCTTCCAACTGACAGGTGGGACCCAAAAACCAGGTGACAATTTAACCAGTCAACAAAGTGCCACGTCGACTATGTGGCCGGTCAGTAGGGTGCAATACGGTGATCTACGATGAGCTAGTGATCGCATAATCGCCGCAAAACTATATATAGTGACCGTAAAGAGCGTACTGTTACATACGTTGACCGCCAGTGTATTTTTCTCGTTTCAAATTAAGCCATATTAATCAGAAAGGACGCAGTATGGACTACTACTACTACTAGTACTAGTAATGCTTTGATGTGTCTCGTCAACTCGCCGAACGAGGAGAAGCTTGCTTACTACGCCTCTTCCTCGCCCACACGCGCGGTGGTTCGTAGGACGAGGAGAGGGTTTTGAATACAACGCCCTCTCCCTCTCCCTCCCCCTCACCCTCACCCTCGCGGTGGACGTGCAACAGTTCAATTGGTGTCAGATTGCCAGAAGTATATTGTACCGTAGTATCATCATTGTTGGACCTTCCGAAGAGGCGAAGAGCCAAGTGCAAGGTTCACACGAATACGAAATGTTGAACCTCCCGAAGAGGCAAAGAGCCAAGCGCAAGGTTTTATAGGAGTTATCATCCTAGTAGGAGTCTACTAGTACAACTATAGCAAACGATGCTACTGTATGATGCCGCCACGTCACGTATATCCAAAGTTGTGCCACCTTTTTTTTCTCAAAGAGCGTGTTGGAGCCTATGCAACAACCACACAAGTTGCACGTACACATAACACATTTACTAGTAATAAATTCTAAAGGACAAATGCCAGTATGCCACACAAGTTCATCTCCAACTCATGTGATAAATTTCGGCACGACTAGTCTACATATATTCACAGCGCTACCGTTCACAATTACCGTACTCCACTTGCACGTTATAGATGGGCTACATGTCCTCCTCCACGTTCCAGTCCCAGGTGTTCTTCATGGATGGCATGATCCATAGCGGTGGGCAACGGGAATCATTGTCGCAACTTTCTAGTCCGGTTCCACACGATGGAGACTCATCCAAGCTGAAGCGGCATAAATCAGGGATAGCGTGTCCCAGCATGTCGTTCATCCGGCGGTGCGCACTGAAGACACAACCATGCTTCATGAACGGCAGGCATTTCATGTTGTGCATGGAAGGTGGCATCCGCTTCACAATGGGGTAGCTGTCCCCGATGAAAAGCGAGTACTCTCCAAGAGTGTTCCTCGGCACCCACGTAGCATCACGGGGGCCGAACTCGGCGCCTTTCATCTGGTACACGCGGCATCCCAGATCTGGACACATGGTGATGTACATAGTCAAGGTCCATGCATAATAATGTTGTGCTCAAATGTGGCGGTCAGTAATACTGTGCAGCAAATAGTACTACTCCGGTATAGAGGAAGTAAAATAACCAGCTTATTATATATAGACACTCTTGGCTACATGGATGAGATAGTAAGACATGGAAAAACAAAAATGGTGGCAGCTAGTGGGTTCAAGTCTTCAAGGGCCTAGCTAGCTATACGCGTCCTCCAAGGTAAAAAGTACTCCTACTAGTACTACAAAGTATACTACTAGTACAACAATGAAAGAGAAGGTGAGAGTGTTAAAAATGGAATACCTGGGTAGATGGTGACGGTCCAATCGTGGTAGATTATGTGACCATGTTGCACATTAGTGGTATCATGGGTAACGACTGCTAAGATAGTTGATCCCAATATGCCAAAGTTAGCTACAAGGTTCCAGGTTAGACCGAATCGCGGATGCAAATGCACATCCAGGATCGGCGATCTTATTTTGATCGGGGGATGACTGGTCCCTGCAAAATAATGGAGTACCGTTAGGGATGCAAATGATGGTTTGTGCATTCCATTTGTAATCTCCCGTATCGTAGGATGTCAACCAGATGAAACAAGTCCCCTGGCTTGTCACCGTGAAGATGCGGCCTAGATGGCGCACGGCGTCTTCGAACATGTAGGGGTACAAATCTGCCGCCGCCAACATGCGTCAGCCTCTGCCGTTACTGCCTCCTACATTTATGGCAATCCTTATGTCGAACACCACGATGAGATAGTAATCGTCGTAGCCACGTCGCTTTGTCAGTGGGTCCGCAATTGCTATCGTCTTCAATCTCATGTAGGCATCATCATACGTATTCTTGCCCAGCCAGTCCGGAAGGCCGATCCCAATGGTGGAGAAGGGGTCTACCGGAACGGCCGCACTGCTATGGATGTTGCAAAATGATGGTGGTATCCGACTAGAGGTATGCAAGCCAATCTTCATTGGCACCGACCCAGACCTATATATAAGACGGTGGGCAGCGGAGAAATTACGGGATGGAAATGGAATAACTATGTACTACATGATCAAACTCCATTACTGACCTGCTCATCGGACAAAATCCGACTACCTCTCAATGTCGGCAACTCTAGCAGAGTCAACGTGCAACCATGGCCAGGGAGCGGTGGACTGTTCGAAGGATTGTCCCATAGAAGAACCTTCTCCTCGAGGATGCATGGAAGACCAACAAGCATGGCCTGTTTAAGCAGCGTCTTGCAAAAGTTGGTGCAGGAAGCACCGAGTCTTGCGGAGGTGAGGACGTTGGAGCGGCGTGTGATTTCTCCCACAGGATCGTCGTCCAAGGTCTCCCAGCCCCGACGAGGAGGAGAACCACCTGGCGAATCCATGGGAGTAGCAACGAACTGCCTTCTCTTCGGGGGGAGGGGAACTGGCGAGGAGGAGATAAGAGCGTAGTAACCGCAGGGCCTCGTCCCTTCCAACTATAGATCATTCCTCAGCGAAGGGGTGAGGCTATTATTTACTACTAGTACTCCCTCCGATTCTTTTTACTCTATGCATAAGAGCAGACCCGGATACCAAGGCAGGGGCTCGCTGCATGCTTTCTAGATGGAAATACCCCTGGCGCATGGATGGGAGGAGTTAGTAGCTATAAATGCCCCATGCAGCCATTGGCTGTCCGCCCGCATTCTCCTCTCTCTGCATGCTGTATGGATGTCTCCCTCTCTCTCACATGACTGCATGCGGTGGCGCTGGCCTATGAGAAGCTCGCGTGGAGATAGCAATCTTCTCTCCATAAGTGATTTTTTTGAAAGAAAGGGATTATGGAACGTTATGGGATTGCATTATACTGTAAATAATAGCACTAGTAAGAAATTTTTGGTACTAGGTAGTAGTTTTTGGCGTGGATTAAGAAATTTTGGGTATGTTTTTGCCATTTTTTGTACACGCCAACTAGTGTCAAAAAACGTCTTACGTTATGTGACGGAGGAGTACGTACTTGTACTGTAGCAGTACTAGTACTACTTTTCTCAACTAGTAGTGCGATGTACTGTACTTCTAGTCTAGTCTAGTATAGTGCACCAGTTTTGCACTCTTGAATCTCAGGGCCAAGGAGCTAAAGTTGGAAGTGGAGGGTACTACTGTTCTCTAGAACCATCGTTGTACTATCAATGCAGGGGAAGTACACCTGCGTAGTGGCCTAGTGGGTACTCTCGGTGCTCTATTCAGCCGCTCCTCTCACGTAGCTGGCCTACTCAGCCGCTCCTCTCACGCACACACTAGCAGCCTGTTTATCAGCGACGGTTACTGCGGGGGCACAACATTTGAGTTATTTGATACAACGAGACTAGGCTTTTCGCTTCCATTTGTGGAGGTGTAATGGATCTCGTCGAACTTTGTTAGTATTTCCTTCTTTATGAATGAGATGAAGCAAAGCTTTTGCCTCTGTTTCAAAAAAACATGGCAAGAGGAATTTCTTTTATAGTAGAGCCGATAATGGAGTGAAGTCCATGCATTCAACGCCACAAGCTACAGAGTAGTAGTAGTAGAGCACTTTACGTACATAGCCATATTGCACAATTCCTAATGCCCTGCCAGGCTTTTCAGGCTCCTCGGGCTTAATTGGGAGGCGCTAGTTTAAATATGCTACTAGCTGGAAGCTACAAGCGAGGTGCGGCTAGGGCGAGCACGCGAGCCACGGGATGCTGGGAAGGAAAACCCGTTCACGTGGCTAGGCTGTCCAGTGCACCCAGATTGTGAGGCCGCATGTCCGTTTGACTTCAAAACTCAAACTACCCGTGTAAAATATTGGCTTGCAGCGAAGTGTAGTAGTACTATTTTTTTTAAAGGCCGCCGTGCGTTCGGCCGGGATCGAACCCAGAAAACGAGGTATACACTCCCGCGACCACTAGTAGTACTCGCTGGAGTACAACACAACCTAGAATCGCCTTTTGTCGCTAGTAGTATGTACATTGTTCCTTACAACAAACCCCTAAGAGCATGGTTAATAGTATAGCCTGCTGCTGGCTATAAGCCAGTGCCATGTCATCTACAGCCCATCTTATAGCCAAAATGTAGTAGTAGTTTATTTCTTATAGCCCGCTGACTCAGCTCTATTGTACTTGCTCTAATAATGCAAGATACCACTAAAATGCCAAGAAACTACTACCACTTGCATACGTGGCAGACTTAAGAAAAGACTACCTTATCAACCATTGTACATGCTCTTACCAACAAAAATCCTCGAGTGACCTCCTACCTCCGGCCCGTCCACCTAGTCATCCTCGGCCATGGGACGCAGCTACCGCCGCCGGCAGAAGGCGAGGTCAAAACCGCCGGTGGTGCGGAGCCCATGTTGCGGCAGCCCGGATGCCAGCTCCGTCCAGCGCTCGCGGCTGCTAGCAAGCCAAGATAGCTCCGTCCAGCTGCTTGTCTGCAAGGTTTGCTAGCTAGATTGGCAAGGCAGCGCGGCGGCTTGCTCGCGCGCGCCGCGCTAAGGCCAGCCATCTGGCTCGAGCGAAGGCCAGCGCGGCGGCTTTCTCTCTCGTGAGTCACGCTCGGGCCAGCCTACCAACCCGTGCGGAGGCCAGCGGGGCGTCCAGCCCGTCCGGCGGAGCGGCGGCCAACTCGCTCATCACCGGCGCCACCGACGAACACGCATCAGTACTGTTTGAAGTAATATTCAGGAAAAATAATGATTTGAGGGGGAATAACAGGATAGAAGGTTAGATGTGGGTCCCTCGTGTCAACGGTCAAACAAAATGTGTTGGTTTAAGCTGCCTCGTCAGCACGGACATGTGGGCCAACCCTGTCATAAATGGGTTTAAATGAACCTAATTGGTAGGAGTACTAGGTAGCTTTTGGCGTGGATTAAGAAATTTTGGGTATGTTTTTGCTATTTTTTGTACAATAGATTCCTCCTAGGGCTGGTTGAAAGTGGTAGTTTTTTGTTAAATACTCTACGTATTGTAAGTAGGAGTGAAAGTTAGGCTTTGGAAGCCAATAAGCAAGGCTAGTTACATAGTGCATATGTGTACATGATTGAAAGTAAATATCAACCATGAGTGACTAATATCTTGATGGAAAACTCGAAATTATGGAATACTAGGAAAAGAAATGCATGGTTGGAAATACTAGCAATGTTCATGTCCGTTGCAAGGAATCATAATTAGAGTAATACTTATTCACAAACTTGGTACAAAACACTCTAATTTTGATATACATATGTCACTAGAGATATATTATGTTTCAATTAGAATATATTCCTCGGGCTATTTTGGTGAGGTCAGGGAGGGATGTGGTTGGTTTTAAGATACTAATTATGAGTTTTTCTGTAAATTGGTAGACAAGTGGGATGTTGGTGAGAAAAGGCAACAACTTACCTCACAATCGTTAGATATAGATCTAATGGTCAGAAACGACGGATGGCAGACGCACCAGCATCACCAACTTAGTCTTGTGTAGGAGTACTAGCAAGATCTGTGCATTGCACGGAACATCAAGATGCATTTTTTTTTATAAAACACTTGTTGTGATTGACCCTTGCGGGAGTAATCCCATGTGTAAAAACTAATGATATCTCGACAAATATGAGATAAGGTGAAGAGGAGTGGGGTGTGGTGGTGGTTGGTGGTCGAACTGAGCGGAGGCATGGGGATTGACGACGCCGGCAGCGGCCACCAGGCCAGTTTGTTCGAGAGGCTTCCTTTCTTAATTGCTCAACAATGAGGTTCGTTGGAGATAAGGATGAACGAGGGAAGGCCTTGTCTGCAAATGTGGAGAGGGGTGCGGGTATCTTTTAGTTTAATTTCCATCCGTCAGATATAGATCGGACGGTCTATATTGCAAGATGGCACACGTACCATCATCACCAACTCGGCTTTTTATAAGAGAAGAAATATAAGTATGGAGATACAAACGTATTATCGATACTTTCTTCTGTAAACTAGCATCTACATTCTATTCAATGCCTCGGCATGTGGGCCCTTAGCACAATGACTTCTCGACTGTGTAAAACGAAGATTTTCCCATCGCCGACAAGGAAGGGGTGATGGCGACACACTTTTTGGCTTTCTCTAGTCCTAGTAGTCATACTAGGTGGTCTAAGCACATGTAGATTTATTCTTTTTCACGTCTCGTGTTCGCCGTACTGCCATGACTGTTCATGAATAGACGGTAAGTTATTCACGGGGAAACCCTTGTTGAGCGTGTTTGCGAGAGAGAGAGAGAGAGAGAGAGAGAGAGAGAGAGTGCATGTGTGATATGTTAGAGACTGAGGCAATGATAACAGATTCTTTGTGTCTATGTGTGTGGTGGATAGAGAGAGACATGTACATGGGGCTTTGTGTTGTGTAACGCGGAGACATATATACATAATTAGAGAGTGAGTGTGTGAGATACACATGCAGACATGAGGAGAGATGAGGATCCAGGTAAATGGGTGTTTGTGCGTGTCTGTGTGTGTTTGTGCACGCGTTTGTGTGTGAGAGGGAGAGAGTGTATGTGGAGTAGAGAGACCACTGATGATGTAAACCTAGTATATGGGAAGGGGGAATGGTGTGACATGTGTAGTAGCGAGATAGCACGGGTGCGGGCGGGGGGAGCAGACTATTTGGAAGAGACATCGAGTGTGTGTGGGGGAGAGGGGTGTGAGAGCGAGAGAAAGAGAGAGCTAGCGCCGGAGAGAGAGAGAGAGAGAGAGAGAGAGAGAGAGAGAGAGAGGAAGAGAGGGGGAGAGAGGGGTCGTTTGTGTCCATAAATGGCGTATAGATAGGGAGACAATGTTGATGTTGTCCGAAATTGGCCTATGAATGGAGACGCAAGGGAAGTGAGTCATCGTGTGTGTGACAGGGACTTCATGAGAGAGCTAGAATAGATGGTGTAGAGAACAATGTGCGAAATCGAGAACGATTATACATTAGGGAGCTATGCAAAGAGTCACGACATATATGTATACAGGGAAGGAGCTGGGGCGGGTCCGCATGTGGGAGAGATAGAAAGAGGAGAGTGGTGCACAAGGAAACAAAGTGTGCTTGTTTGCAGTGGGGGTGGTGTGTGAGGTGAGTGCGCGAGAACCACATAACTAGGGAGATAGACGTTTGGGGGCGACGTTTTGTGTGTATGGGAAATATACACTCTACATAGTGTGTGTGCTTGGGTAAGAGAGATAGCGGGAGACCTAGAGAGTGAGGGAAGATATGTGTGCATGCCCGAGAGACAAAGTGATAGAGACCTATGTTGGGGTCCGGACCTTACAAGAGAGAGGGGTGTTAATGTGCTCGTGTGTTGGTGTTTGGGGGAGAGAACGACTTCTGTGTGTGTGTGTGGTGGCGGGGGGGGGGGGGTGACTTCAGATAAAGAGTGAGGTGTCTATATTTGAGGGACTTTAGCGTAATTGAGATATTGTGCACTCATGGTTAATCAATTTGTTTCACAGTTTGTACAATGAGATAACGATACTTTTGAACATGCGTGATATACCTTGATGTACCAGAATTACAAACCTTAGATTGGAATTTTGGAATTCGACTCCATCATTAGCTTTTGTAATTCATTTAAGCGGAGGTACATTTTTTAAGCCGGGATTTCGTGATTTCAAATTCATATATCAAACCTAGAGATATACACATACGGGCATGTTCAAACTTTATAATCATCCACTTTATTCATACACATACACATTTTTGCTTTTGTCATCATATTTAGGATAAACACATTTGGAATTTCATTTGAATTGGACCGTATGATGGTATTTGCTTGTAGTAGCTCAATGATCCATATTTGAATTGAGTGGACAATCTATGTTTCGAGTTGGAGACATTGATTTTCAGAACTTGCACATTTTTTGCGTGCAAAACAAACAAATTGTCGGCCATGATATCATAGTCGGACGTACGAGAGCAGAATACTTATAATTTTAGGTGCCAAAAGCTTTCTAACTTCCCGCTCACATCGAAATATCACGCGCCCGAAAGTTTAGCCTTGCGATATTGCTGTTTTACCCCTGCCACATGAACGGAAAAGCGCTGCCTTGGTAACTCCATTGTTTTCCCCTCTTTGCCCCCAACATTCTTCCCCAGAGCCCCTCCCCTTCCCCTCCCCGACCCACCCAACCACGGTAAGCTGCCGGATCTAGTCCTCCGCTGCAGCGGTGGACGTCACACCCCGCCGGATCTACCTTCCGCACCTTGGAACCCCCAACTGCCAACTCACCACTTCACCGGAGCCGCTTCAGCGACTGGCTTGTCCACCGCTCCAGATCTCCTTGACCGCCATCATGGTCCACCGCACCGGATCTTCTTAATCAGCGCCCTCGTCCACCACAGCGTAGGCCCTTCACTGACTCCCTCGTCCGCCCCTTCGCTGGCCCTTCATACAAGCCCTCGTCCGCCGCAACAGATCCGCCTCACCGAAAGCACTGTACAACGCGCCCGCCGAAGCCTTCGTCCACTGCACCGGACCTGCTCCACGGACGCCATATTCAACTCCACCGGCCCTGCTTTACCGACGCCGCAGCCTCATCAGGTTATTTTGATTTGTACTCCTTTGGTTTTTCTCTTTATCGTGCAACTGTTCACTTACCACAGATGAGCTTTCTTGTATCTCGATAGTCGCCGCCACCATAGCACCGGAGCCGCTTTAGCGATGGCGACAGCCGGCCCAAACTCAACCGCAACACGAGCACCATCGATTATCCTTAGCTATCAAGTATGACAACGATACCCATACGCCGCCGAGAATCAAGTACTATTATCCAACGGCCGGCGCCTACGTTCACTTTCCTACCATAAGCACCGCACCTTTGAATTTCTTCAGGGCATCATTCAGTTTTTCATGAGACACGTTATTCTGCTTGCACCTGTAGGGCCATACTTCTGGCAGTGAACATGTTACATGTGCTAAATTACATACCAGTGCACATATAGTTAATATGCTTTAGTTTTGTTCTGATGCCACCTGTTGGTTCCATCAGACTGCTTAATGTTCTCTATGCTTAATTACACATCAGCAAACTAGCATGTCATTCCGCTGCTTTTTGTTTGTTTTACCCTACATTTTATGATGCTAGCTATTACATCACTTCTCCGAGCCTCTATTCATTACTTGTTTGTGTGTTCTTGATCTTCCCAAGTTGCATGACTAATTTGATGCTTCTATTAATTATGGAGCTGCCAACCCCATCAAGCAAAATATTTTTTCTTTTGGGGCTGGCACCTCGAACAAGCATAAAAATAGAGGGAAGCGGATATACTCCCTCTGATTCGATTTACTCTGCCCATAACTCTTGACCCGCATACCAAGGAGGGCACTGGTTTAATTTTTCTGGACTAATTTGCCAATTAATTAGGGCAGAGGTGGATGGGCGGGGCACAAAAGGAAACCAGCGCTAGGAACCGGCAACGCGCAGACTAATACGAGAAAACTGAGAAAAAGTTATATGCAAAGTAAAAAGAATCGGAGGGAGTATTGTCGTGTATGCACACACCCTTCTTTCATTAGTTTAGATGAACCATTGATGATCAATTCGGACCAGTGCATGCGATTAAAATTAATTTTACCTAAATAGATGGTGCAGAATAAACTAGAACAACTAGATTTGCAACCACGGGATGCTGACGATATCTTCAAAGAACATTGCAACAGCAGCTACGCTTCACAGCAACATATGGTAAGCCAGTCCGGCATGAATTTCAGCCAAGAGCTGCTGCCCCTCTTCCTCGGATATACATCATTGAAGGACTCTAGTGGCGCTTTTCTTGTAGAGTTCTCCATCATGAACCTTGTAGGCCTTTGAACGTCGGACAATGCAGCGGGCCTCATTCTGGTCCTCAAGAAGCTCCTTCTTATTAAGGTAGGCTAGGAAGGGTTCGGTCCATGGGGCAATGACTGCCTTGATGAGATGCGTCGATGGTGTTATGTCGATGTTTCTGGGATCTAGGGTTATGTTTGGGTCCGGACTAGTGTTGCTGTTTTCCCCCTGCCACACCACGGATGGCTTGAAGAGCCTTTCCAGGAAGGTATTAGGTGGGACGGGGTCGCGCTCAGCGCCAATACGAGCAAGAAGGTCGACCGCTTGATTACCTTCTCGAGCCACATGATGGAAGTCGAGCCCCTCGAACCAGGCCGACATTTTTATGACTGCATTGAGATACGCTTCCATCTTCGGATCTTTAGCGTCAAAATCTCTATTTATTTGAGATATTGCAAGGTTTGAGTCCCCACGCACTTCTAGGCATTGTATCCCCATGGAGACAACCATCCAGAGACCATGCAATAAGGCCTCATATTCGGCTGCGTTATTGGAGTCTGTGTATAGTATTTGTAGAACATATTGGATGATGTCTCCGGTGGGGGACGTTAAAATGACACCCGCTCCTAACCCCGCCAGCATTTTGGAGCCGTCGAAGTGCATGACCCAATTGGAGTATGTGCCGTACTCTCTATGGAGCTCGGCCTCTGTCCATTCGGCGATGAAGTCGGCCAGAACTTGGGATTTGATAGTTCGACGTGGTTTGTTTGTGATGTCGAATGGCAAGAGTTCAATGACACCATGCATCGCGGTTGTTTATAATGTCGTTGAGTGGTACTTCGGAGGCCACCGTGATCGAACACTCCTGGAAGTAGTGACGGAGCTTTCGGGATGCCATGAAGACCGCGTATGCTATTTTTTGATAATGAGGGTACCGGGATTTGCATGGTGTAAGCACAGTAGACACGTAGTATACTGGCTTCTGAAGCGGGAATTTATGTGTCGGGTGGTAGGTGCGACATATGCCAACGGGTGGCTTATCATTGTGGGAGCCAATAAAACATCGCCGGTGCCTGGAAACGGGATAAGGCGAAGACATGCACGCCGGCGAATCTTACCCAGCTTCAGGGCTCTCCGGGGAGATAACACCCCTACTGCTGCTCTGCGGGGTCTCCGCATGGTTACTAAATGAACAAGTAGCTACACAATGCTCCTCGAGCTGTCTTGGGTGGAAGGAGGAAGAAGGGCTCAGCTAGCTTGCTTCCTCTCCTTGTATGGTGTCTAGGTCTAACTTGAGAGTCCAACCCTTTGCATGGGTGCACCGGGGGGTTTATATAGGCCTACCCCCTGGGGGTACAATGGTAATCCAGCTGGGCGCGGGGCCCAGCTGTCTGTGACTGTGCTTGCCGGCTTCTACGCCGGCTACTGGGGCCCGCCGACTGGTGGGTCCCGCCGGCTGCCGGCTCCTTGGTCGATAGGCAGGCCCCACAGGCCAGGGCCTGGTCGGTGGCTGGTTACTGTTGCTCCGTGTTGTTGACGTAGGCTTGGTCAGGGTAAGCGTGGCTACAGTACCGCCGCCCTGGCGGGCGATTACTGTAGCCCCGCCATATCTCGTATCCTTAATGGGCGTCTCCTTCGAGGAAGGTGGCAGGCCGGCTATGAGAAGCCGGCCCTCTATCTTGCCGGCTTGGGAGGAGGTGCGGCCGCCTTCGGTATCTCTCTGCCCGAAGGGGCCCACCACCTCGGGGGCCACGCTGGCGGCCCGTCGTGGACGGCGTTAGAGCCGCCATGGCTACAGTGCCGCCCCGGGCGGGCCGTGGCTGCCCGTACGGTGCACTGTACCAGGCGTGCTCCGGGTTTTGGGGGTGGCAGGCTCCACTGTAGCCATGCCCCGCTTCATCATCGCAGGGTGGACGCGTACATTGCGGGTATGGCTTTGACTGCTTTATGGGAGCCGGCTTCTTGGAGTCGGCCTTGCTGTAGCCGGCTTCTCGTAGTCGGCCATCCACAGCTTTCTTCATGAGGGTAAAGGGCAGGCCGCCCCCGAAGCCGTCCGGGAAGATAGTCGGCAAGGGGGGAGGCGGCCCAGGTCTTGAGTCTTCTTGAGAGCCGGATGGGCTCGTAATTTTTTCTGATGGGCCAGGGGAAGCCGGCTAGGCTACCCATGGCTATTTACTCCGACAGTAGTCCCCGAAGCTAGGCGAGCTTCACGGCGGACAGAGGGACAGGAAGCTTGGTCAGCTTCATACCCTGAGGAGCCGACCTCGCCGTCGTAAGCCGACTTCGGAGAACTTTCTTGTTTATTAATATGACCGTGGTTGACCCGCGGGCTGGCCGCGGGCCCCACGACGGGCCACGTGGCGGAGAAGTCCTGCCGTCGCAGGCCTGGGCCCGCCACTCCTTGGCCTCGGCCCGGGCGCAGATCTTCTGTGGCCTGAGGGGACTGCTCGCCTCCCCGCGGCCGTTTCTTCGTGTCTTCAAGGCGCGCAATTAACGTGGGGCGTGGGGGAGATGGGCACGATCGATCCCCACGATCCCCCATGCCGCGCCTCCTCGGCTCCGGCGCACGAGCCTACAAGTAGGAGGGGGAGGGGGAGAGACAAAGGCTTGCTCGCTCCCCCGCTCCCCGTCCCTCCTTGCTCTTCTTTCCTTTCTTCTTCCTTCGCGCCCGACGCAGCCTCCCATCGCAGCCCGCCCACGCCGCCATGTCCATGGCGCTATCGAGCTCGTGGGACGGGTCCAACGTCCACGAAGACCACATAGAGTTTCTCCGCCGGACCCGGCGCCTACCCGCCGTCAACCTCGTGCAGGCTCGTCTGGCGCCGGAGGCGGAGATCTCGCCAGCGCCAGAGGAAGGCGAGCGCGTCGTCTTCCGCACGCATTTCTTGCGTGGCTTCGGCTTCCCGGCGAGTGGGTTCATGCACTCCTTCCTCGACTTCTACCGTCTCCAGCCGCATCACCTCACGCCCAACGCGGTGATGCTACTGTCGTCCTTCGTCTCTCTCTGCGAAGGCTTCTTGGGAGTGCTGCCCACGCTGGAGCTTTGGGTGGAGCTCTTCCAAAACAAGCTCGGCACCGTCACCGCCGGCGTGCCCGCCCCCTGCGAGGCCTTCATCGCGATGAAGAGGTCAAGCAATAACAACCCCTTCCCGCACATCCCTTTAATCCAATCGGTCAAACTCTGGCAGAAATCATATTTCTACGCCAAGAACGTCGCCCCACAAGGAGACTACGTTAACCTGCCGGCTTACGTAGCCGGCCCGCCGGCTGGGAGGCAGCCGTCTTGGGGCTTCCGGTCCAAGTCCTTGTCTTCGGTCGGGAACGCCTCCATCGCCCGGATTCGGGTAATGATCCAGTCGGAAGGCCTGCGCGGAGCCGACTTGGTGGCCGCCTTCGTCGAGCGCCGGATTCTTCCCCTTCAGAGCCGGCCCCACATGTTATGCCAGATGAGCGGCCGCTTCGACCCCTGCCGGCTGAGCACATGGGAGATGCCCCATGCCGAGGTAGCGCTCATGGTGAAATACATCGCCAACCTCAAGCTCACCGACGACTGGCAATTCGGCAAGGCGCCGTACTCCCGCGCCCATCCTCCGCCCGTGGTAAGTCCTTCTTTCTGTCATCAGCTGGCTTGTGCCAGCCGGCTTTTGACCGGGCGGCTCTTCTCCCCCTTTTTTATCAGAACCCTCTTCTTCCGTCGCCAGCCGGGGCGGCAGGAGTCGAACGCCAGTATGCCCCGGACCGTACGGTGGACGACATCGATGACCCGGATTTGGCTACGGCCGCCATGGAGGACGCCGCCACGGGGGACGTTGCCGAGCCCGGAGGCACGGGGCTCTCGGCCAGTTTTGACGACTGGCCGGATGACGCAGACGCCGAAGAAATCCCGCGCCACCAGCCGGCAACCGATCGTCACAGCGCGGGATCGTCCGCCGCGCCGGCTGCCGGTGGTGGAACGTCGAAGCGCCGGGCCGCGCTTCCTCTCTTCGGCAGCCGGCCGAAAAAGACGAGGGCCTCCGCCGCGGCCACGAAGCGAGACGAAGCGGCGGCGAAGGCGGCCCGTTTCCGGAAGGTGGTGAAGCAACCTCCAGCGCTTTCCTCGTAAGCCCTTTGGCTGCTTGCGTGCTTGTTTTTTTGTTGTCTTCTTTTGTTCTAACTCTTCTCCGATTTCTGAGCAGGGCGCCGCTTTCCCTCGAGCGAGGCCCAGGCGGCTCTGTGGTCGGGCTGGGTGCTGGATCTTCAGGGCCCCGCCGCGTGGACCCCCGCGCCGATCTTGCAGAAGCCACGGAGCGGAACGCCCGCGAGGCGCCACAAGAGAGGGAGGCGGCGGAGCGGGAGGCCGCCCGGGCGGCGACGGAGCGAGCGGACGCGGCAGCCGAGACTCCATCGGAGCGGGCGACCGCGGAGACGGAGGCGGAGGGCATGCATAGCCGGCCTCCGCTGCTCGCCATCCCCCTCCACACCTTGGACCCGGACATCCCGCTGCCCACGGTGGAGGAGATCACCCCCGATCAGCCGCCGGTGCAGAGGGATGAGCTCTTCGAGGTCTTCGCGGAGAGGACACCGCCGGCAGCGCCAGCCGGAGCGGGCGAAGGCGGCCAGTCGGCGGCGGTGCCGGAGGAGCCGGCCCGGGCCGCACCCGAGGCCGGAGCCGGTCTTGAAATTCAGCTGGTGGCGAGCCAGCGCGCCGGAGGGAGCACGGCCCCGCAGGACACGCGCCAAGATGCTTGTGCCGACCAGACGGCAGAAGCCTTGGAGGCGGCTAGTTCTGCCACGTCCGGGTGGACTCCCAGCAGAGGAAGTGGCGAGCTGAACGTGGCGGCCCAAGGGGTTCGGAGCCGGTTGCAGGCCCAGGCCGCCCTCCTGCGATAATTTACTCTGGAGTTTCTG
The DNA here is from genome assembly GCA_034509565.1 of Triticum monococcum. Lineage (NCBI taxonomy): Eukaryota > Viridiplantae > Streptophyta > Magnoliopsida > Poales > Poaceae > Triticum > Triticum monococcum. The sequence goes on from CM067845.1 coordinate 253,767,163, forward strand.
TCGACGCGGTCCGCAATCCGGGTAAGTTTTTTACTTGTCGACCGCTCTGGTCCTCTGATTTTTTTCCGTGGGGGCGCACTAGCGCACCCACTGGGTGTAGTCCCCGAGATCCGGGCCGACTGCAGCGCAGTCGGGTCGGATCTTTCCCGACAACTATCTTAACTCTGTTTTCTGTCTGATCTTTAGGATTATCACAACTCTGTGCCGCCGCCTTCAACTCCCAGGCTCGGGAGCTGAGCCGGAGGACCGAAAACCTGGCCAGCAGCTGATGTAAGTATATTGCTTTTATCTGCCTCTCGTGGGGGCGCAACAGCGCACCCACTGGGTGTAGTCCCCGAGATTCGGGCCGACTGCTGAGCAGTCGGGTCGGATCTTCCTTGACGACCTTTCCCTTGCTGACTTTTTCTCTGTCTTTTGCTCATGCAGAGGCCAACGCCGACTTGCGGAGGGAGCTCGGCGAAGTGCAGACTGCTCTTCGTGCCAGGGACGCCGAGTATGCCGACTTGGTTCAGGAGCGCGACCGCCTGGTCAAGAAACTGGCCGACCAGGAGGAAAGCCATAAGGCGGCCCTGCAGAAGGCGTAGGACAACGAGGCTGCCATGAAGGCAGAGTTCGAGACCAAGGCGGCGAGCTGGGCCGAGACGCGCCAGGTGCTGGAGGAAGGTTTCGGCCGAATCGAAGATCTGATCGATGGTGAACCGCCTTTCTTGCCCTTCCTCCATCCGCCGGCCGCCTGGGGTTTTGTTCTGACTTGTGCTTGCTACTTTGTGCAGAATACTTTCCCGGCCACTCTGTCCTCGCTACCCAAGCCATCGAGGCCCATCGCGAGGCGGCCGTCAGGCCGGAGTTGTCATTCCGCCGGATGCAAATCGAACGCTGTCGGAGCAGCTCATTGCCATCCAAGCGTGACTGCAGCCGGCCCATTGGATGCTCCGCCGGCTCCAACGTGTCGGGGGGCAGGTGCTGGCTGCGCTCTGGCCCGGCCAGATGATTCCCCGCACCCCAAGTCGGACTGCCGACTGGCTAGAAGTCGCAGTCGGCCGCTTCGAGGCTTGGAAGGCGTCAGCAGCCCGTCTCGGAGCCGGGCGTGCGTTGGAGTTCGTCCGCGCGTGGTACCCAGGGCTAAGCCTGGACCAGCTGCGGACTTGGCGGTTGGAGGCCGACGCGGAGCTGGAGGAGGTGCGGCCGGCGATCGCGCAGCGCGCCTCGACGATCACCGAGTGCACCGACACCAGCGTCTTCGCGCCGGAACTCAGTGATGACAGCATCGCCCAGCCGGAGGAGTGGTTCGGGCTGAACCCGGCGGAAGGCGAGGACTCGGGCGAGGAGATTGCATCCAGCGACAAGGGCGAGGATGACGAGGAAGAAGACGGCGGAGACGCCGAGCCGACTGGTGAGACGACCGACCGCCCTCAAGCCGACCGTGCCTCCAGCAACGAGCCGCGCGGGAGCGCGCCCTCTGCCGGAGGTGGTGATCAGGCCGAAGTTGGCCAGCCGGCACGACCGTCTCCACCGCCTAGCCCGGCTCGTCAGCGGCCCCGCCGGCTTGATCTGCCGTCCCTGTTGTTCCTGCTTTTGTCTTTTTGAACAATTTTTAAGTCTCCGCAATTCCACCCACTGGGGGTGTATCGAACAATGTTGGATGCTGACCTCTCTGGAGGTCCTTTGTGTAAATATTATTGTATGCATGTGATGGCTTCCATTCAAGTGCACTTTTTTATCCTTAGGCTTTTTCCTTTGCCGCCTTCCCTCTTTGGGAAGGCAAGTACTCGAGCTTTCTTGGATTTGAAGCAGACTGAATGTAAGCCGGCCGGCCGGCTACTCTGGTAGTCGGTCGGCGGGAGGCGGAAAGCCGGCTTTTGTTATATATAAGCCCGTTAGTCCCTAGCCGTTTTTCGTGTGCGCACCCTTTCCGGCTTATGACTCTTGCCAGCCGGGCAGTCGGTTCTTCGAACTGCGATTTTGGCAAGAGCCAAGCCTGGGTGTCAGCACATTACTTGTCTGACCGCGGGTAGGGCTCCTAATATAACTCCAGTCGGCTAGTCCCCGGGCCGACTCGTCGAACCCGGTGCCGGACAAAATAAATGAACAGGTGATATCATACGCATGATAACTTTCATTCATAAAATAAAAGATGGCAGTCCCCGAGTCCTCCTCGGGGAGCCTATTGTTTCGTACTTAATACAAAAGTGGACATGATACATACTGCATTTTAACTGTAAAATTTCTGAAGAAGATTGGCATTCCATGGTCGTTCCGACTCCTTGCCGGAGTCATCTCTCTTGCGTGCCTTCGGCTTCTGCGCGTCGATGAGGTAGTAGGCATCGTTGCCTAGAGCTCTGCTGACGACGAAGGGACCCTCCCAGGGGGCTGCGAGCTTGTGCTGGCCGGTTGTTCGCTGGATCAGCTGGAGCACAAGGTCGCCCTCCTGGAAGGATCTTGGTCTGACCTTCCGGCTGTGGTAGCGGCGCAGACCCTGCTGGTGGATGGCAGACCGGCTGAGGGCTAACAGCCGGCCTTCTTCCAGTAGGTCGACGCCGTCTTCTCTTGCTTCTTTGGCTTCCGCTTCCGTGTACATGGTTACCCGAGGCGCGTCGAACTCGATGTCTGTTGGGATGACTGCCTCGGCACCTTATACAAGGAAGAAAGGAGTGAAGCCGGTTGATCTGTTTGGGATAGTACGCAGACTCCATAGGACAGCCGGCAGCTCATCGAGCCAACAGCCGGCTGAACGCTCCAGAGGTACGACCAGTCGGGGCTTGATGCCGGACAGGATGAGGCCATTTGCTCGCTCCACTTGGCCGTTTGACTGCGGGTGGGCGACTGAAGCAAGGTCCAGCCGGATACCTTGTGCAGCGCAGAACCGTGCCAAGGCACCTTTGGCAAAATTCGTGCCGTTGGCGGTGATGATGCTGTGCGGTATGCCGTACCGGGTTGTTATATCTGCAATGAAAGTCACCGCAGTCGGCCCATTCAGCTTCTTGATCGGCTTCGCCTCAATCCACTTGGTGAATTTGTCCACGGCGATGAGCAAATGCGTCATGCCGCCACGCGCCGTCTTGAATGGGCCCACCATATCCAGTCCCCAAACGGCAAAGGGCCAGGTGAGGGGAATGGTCTTGAGTGCCGAAGCCGGCATGTGTTGCTTGGAGCTGAAAAGCTGGCAGCCTTTGCAGTGTTTGACTAGCTCTTTGGCGTCGTCCAAAGCAGTCGGCCAGAAGAAACCGTGGCGGAAGGCTTTGGCGACAAGTGATCTTGATGCGGCGTGCTGGCCGCACTCTCCTTGGTGTATATCTCTGAGGATTGCAATGCCTTTCTCCTGCTCAACGCATTGCTGTAAGACTCTGGTGACACTGCGCTTGACGAGTTCTCTGTTGACGATTGTGTATGCTCCGGCTCGACGTTGGACTTGTCTCGCTTCGGTTTCGTCAGCCGGCAGATCTTGGTTCACCAAAAAGTTGAGGATGGTTTGGGCCCATGATGGATCTGCGACTTCCCCTGCCGCCAATGTGGCTACAGCCACCAGGGTGGGTGGGCTGGGTAATGAAGTGCTGGAATCGGCCGCCGCTTGCTGTGCTGAAGAAGTCCCCGGGCCGGCTACCGCAGTCCCCGAGCCGGGTACCGCAGTCCCCGAGCTGGCTACTGCAGTCCCCGAGCCGAGTATTGAAGTCCCCGGGCCGACTGCTTGATTCTTCGAGCCGGACCCGGCCCCATCGGGGTTAGGCGGCACGAAGATGGAGTCGGATTCCGGAGACGGCTTGATGGACGGCTTGAGGAGGCGTTGTAGGGCGACGCCGGTTGGTATTGCTTGCCGCGTGGAGCCTATTCGGGCCAGGGCATCTGCTGGCTCCTTGTCGGCTCGCGGTACATGGAGGAATTCGCATCCATCGAAGTATCCACTGATTTGCTGCACTAGGAAGTGGTAGCTTGCCATGTTTGTGTCCTTGGCGTCCCAGTCGCCAGATGATTGCTGAACCACCAAATCCGAGTCGCCATAGCACAGGATCCGGCGGATGCCGAGTTCCTTGGCAAGCCGGAGCCCGTGTATGAGCGCTTCGTATTCGGCTACATTGTTGGAGGCCGCGAAGTGGATCTGCAGCGTGTATCTGAGCTTGTCGCCCTTAGGGGAGGTAAGGACTACGCCGGCTCCCAAGCCGGTGTGCATCTTGGACCCGTCAAAGTGCATGCGCCAATGGGTGGAGTCGGGAGCTGGCGGTAAGTACTGGGTCTCGGTCCAGTCGACGAGGAAGTCGGCCAGTGCTTGCGACTTGATGGCGGTGCGGGGTTGGTAGAAGATCGTGTAAGGGGCCAGCTCGATGGCCCACTTAGCCACCCGGCCGGATGCATCCCGGCTGCCTATGATCTCGGCCAGCGGGGCAGTGCATACGACCGTGATGGGATGTTCTTGAAAGTACGGCTTCAACTTCTTGGCGGTGAAGTACACGCCGTAGCACATCTTCTGGTAGTGCGGGTAGTTCTGTTTCGAGGCGGACAGCACCTCGCTCAGGTAATAAACCGGCCTCTGGACCGGCTAGGCTCGGCCTTCTTCGGGGCGTTGGACCACAATGATGGTGCTGACCACCCGGCTAGTGGCGGCAATATAAAGGAGCATGGGCTCTTTCTCAGTCGGCGCCGCCAAGACAGGCGGCGTGGCCAGCATTTTCTTTAGCTCGTGGAAAGCTTGGTCGGCCTGGTCATTCCACTCAAAGTGGGTACTCTTCTTCATGAGGCGGTAGAGAGGGAGAGCTTTCTCTCCAAGCCGGCTGATGAAGCGGTTCAAAGAGGCCAGGCACCCGGTGAACTTCTGGATCTCTCGAAGCTTGGTTGGGACCGCCATCCTCTCGATGGCCTTGATCTTCACAGGATTGCACTCGATGCCGCGTTCGGAGACCAGAAAGCCTAGGAGCTGGCCGGCTGGCACTCCGAACACGCATTTCTCGGGGTTGAGCTTGATTCGGAACCGGCGCAGGTTCTCGAATGTCTCCTTCAGGTCTTCCAGCAGAGTGCCGCGCTTCTCTGTCTTCACCACGATATCATCCACGTAGACGTGGGCGTTTTTGCCGAGCTACGTGAGGAGGCATTTCTGCATGCAATGCTGAAAAGTGGCGCCGGCATTCCTCAAGCCGAACGTCATAGTCAGGTAGCAGAAGGCTCCAAACGGCGTGATGAAGGACGTCTTCAGTCGGTCATCCGGGTCCAGTTTTATCTGGTGGTATCCCGAATAAGCATCCAAAAAGCTCAACAGCTCGCATCCGGCTGTGGAGTCTATCACTTGGTCAATTCTGGGCAAGGCGAAGGGATCTTTTGGGCAGGCTTTGTTGAGGCTTGTGTAATCTATACACATGCACCACTTGTTATTCTTTTTCAGCACGAGAACCGGGTTCGCGAGCCACTCGGGGAAGAAAACTTCCATGATGAAGCCGGCTGCAAGAAGCCGGGCTATCTCCTCCCCTACGATCCTTCTCTTCTCCTCTGACAGTCGGCGGAGAGGATGCTTGACTGGTTTGGCGTCCTCCCGCACATGTAATTTGTGCTCGGTGAAATCCTTCGGAACACCCGGCATGTCCTTGGGGGACCATGCAAAGATATCCTGATTCTCACGGAGGAAATCGACGAGCTCGCCTTCCTATTTGCTGTCTAGGCTCGCCCCAATGACGGCAAACCTCTCGGGTGCTCGGGGTCGAGCTGTATTTTCTTGGTCTCCTTGGCCGGCTGGAAAGATCCTTGGGCATCATACTCCTTGGAGTCGGCGGGTTGGTTTTAGCTGCTTGCTGGCCAGGGCCACGACCCTGTTCAGCGTCTTCTTTTCTTCGGCAATCACGAGGGATTCGGCCAGCCGGCTGCTGGCCGCGGCGCAGTCGGCGGACTTCTTGTAGTCGCCGGCGATGGTGATGATGCCCTTGGAGCTTGGTATTTTCATCTTGAGGTATGCATAGTGGGGGACCGCCATGAACTTGGCCAAGGCGGGTCGGCCAAGCAAGGCGTGGTAAGGGCTCTCCAGGTCCACCACCTCGAACCAGATTGCTTCCCGGCGGAAATGATCCTTGCCCCCAAAGAGTACATCGATCTTGATCTTGCCGATGGGGGCGCAGGACAAACCGGGTACGATGCCGTGAAACACCGTTCGAGTCGGCACAAGCTGTTTTGCCTTGACACCCAACTTCTCCATGGTGTCGCGGTACAGGATGTTGATGCTGCTTCCACCATCGATCAGCACGCGGGAGAAGCGCGCGGCACGCGTGTCCGTCACAAGGGTGGCCTCCAGGACCAAAGCGTAGGAGCCGGGGGACGGCATCACCTCTGGGTGGTCGGCCCGGCTCCAACTGATGGATTTCTCTGACCAATGCATGTGGCCAGCTGGGTTGGCGGCGGCCACATTGACCTCTTGTTGCTCTCGACGCTTGCTGCGCCGGTCTTCGGGCTGGCTCGTAAAGACAACGTAAGATGCTTGCTCTGGGGAACTCGTCCTGCATGGCGTCGACCGCGGGCCGAGCGGCCTTGGGCGGCGGAGCCGGAGGCGGCGGGCCGGCAGGCGGAGTCGGCGTGAGCCCTTCGCCCTTGGAGATTCGGGCGAGCCAGTTACACTTTCGGGTCGTATGGTTGGACGGCTTCGTGCCGCTATGGAACTTGCACGGGGCGTCAAGGGTTTGCTCGTAGGAGAAGGCTGGCTACCAAGCCGGCCGGCCACCCTTGGGCTTCTTGGGCGCGGGCCGCCCCTCAGGCGGCGCGTCTTCGACCGTAGCCACCTGCCGGCTAGCCGGAGGAAGCGCAGGGCCTTTGCGCTTCTGATCATTCTGGTGTTGGCGTCGGCCGGCATCTCCAGCCGGTGCTTGGGGCGCCGGATTGAGCACTTTCCCAGTCGCGTCCACCCGGAGCTCGGTCTTCATCGAGGAGTCAGCGGTGGCGTACTTGTCGGCGATGTTCAGGAGCTCGTCGAGGGTAGTCGGCTCATCGGAAAGGAGCTTGTGCTTGAGGAGGGTGCCCTCTCGGCACCCGGCAGTGAAGTATTCGATGGCTTGCACCTCGTGCACCCCTTCGCAAGAGTTGCAGAGCTCGGCGCAACGCGTGAGGTAGTCGCGAGTGGACTCGGCTGGGCCCTGTATGCACAGGGAGAGCTGTCTGGGCTTGGGAGCCCGCTTGTAGGTGCTGGTGAAGTTGCGAACGAAGGCTTCAGTGAAATCTACCCAGCTGTTGATGCTGAGAGGCTTGAGGCTGTTAAGCCAAGTCCGTGCCATGCCTTGCAGCACGAGGGGCACGTACTTCACGGCAACGCGCCGGTTGCCATTGGCGATGCTGACGGCTGTGGAGTAGTCGGTCAGCCAGTCTTCCGGCTTCACCGAGCCGTTGTACTTGGGCGTGTCTCTTGGGAGCGAGAACCCTTTGGGGAAGGGCTTGTCGCGGATGCGGGGGCCAAAGCAAGGCGGGCCGACATCGTCTTCTTCTTCCAGCGCCAGGGATCTGGCCAGGCGGTCGATCCGGTGGCGGGCGTCGTTTTCACCGACTCCTTCGCGGTGACCAAGCCGGCCGCTGAGAGTCGGGTGCGCCACTGTAGGCGGGGTGGGGTATCTCTCTCCACGAGCTCGAGGCGGAGGCGGGATGCCCCGCCATTCCATGGCTCGGGGGCGGCCGTCCGCGTCTCGCTCGATGGAGATTTGGGTCCGGCTTCGGCTGGAAGCCGGCTCTTTCTCGCGCCGCGCGCAGGTGTTGCTCGTAGTCGGCGATCGGGAAGTCGCGCCGTGGTCGCGACGTGGGGGAGGGCTCCCCGCGCAGGCGTCGGCTTCGTGCCGCCGAGCGGCTGCTGTTGGGGAACGCAGTAATTTCAAAAATGTCCTACGCACACGCAAGATCATGGTGATGCACAGCAACGAGAGGGGAGAGTGTTGTCTACGTACCAACGCAGACCGACTGCGGAAGCGATCACACAACGTAGAGGAAGTAGTCGTACGTCTTCTTCCCGATCCGACCGATCCAAGCACCGTTACTCCGGCACCTCCGAGTTCTTAGCACACGTTCAGCTCGATGACGTTCCTCGGGCTCCGATCCAGCAAAGCGTCGAGGAAGAGTTCCGTCAGCACGATGGCGTGGTGACGATCTTGATGTACTACCGACGCAGGGCTTCGCCTAAGCACTGTAACGGTATGATCGAGGTGGAATTTGGTGGCAGGGGGCACCGCACACGGCTAAGGAATGATTAACTTGTGTGTCTTGGGGTGCCCCCTGCCCCCGTATATAAAGGCCAGGGGGAGGGGGTTCGGCCGGCTAGGGGGAGAGGGCGCAGGAGGAGTCCTACTCCCACCGGGAGTAGGACTCCCCCCCTCAATCCTATTCCAATTAGGACTCAAGGGGGGAAAGAGAAGAGAGGGGGGGGGCGGCCCACTTCTCCTAGTCCTACTAGGACTAGGGGAAAGGGGGGGCGCCGGCCAGCTTGTGGGCTGCCTCTTTTCTCTTTTCCACTAAAGCCCAATAGGCCCATTAGCCTCCCGGGGGGTTCCGGTAACCCTCCCGGTATTCCGGTAAAATCCCGATTTCACCCGGAACACTTCCGGTGTCCAAACATAGGCTTCCAATATACCAATCTTTACGTCTCGACCATTTCGAGACTCCTCGTCATGTCCGTGATCTCATCCGGGACTCCGAACAACCTTCGGTACATCAAAATGCATAAACTCATAATAACTGTCATCGTAACGTTAAGCGTGCGGACCCTACGGTTCGAGAACAATGTAGACATGACCGAGACACGTCTCCGGTCAATAACCAATAGCGGGACCTGGATGCCCATATTGGCTCCTACATATTCTACGAAGATCTTTTATCGGTCAGACCGCATAACAACATACGTTGTTCCCTTTGTCATCGGTATGTTATTTGCCCGAGATTCGATCGTCGGTATCCAATACCTAGTTCAATCTCGTTACTGGCAAGTCTCTTTACTCGTTCCGTAATACATCATCTCATAACTAACATCTTAGTTATTATGCTTGCAAGGCTTATGTGATGTGTATTACCGAGAGGGCCCAGAGATACCTCTCCGACAATCGGAGTGACAAACCCTAATCTTGAAATACGCCAACCCAACATCTACCATTGGAGACACCTGTAGTACTCCTTTATAATCACCCAGTTACGTTGTGACGTTTGGTAGTACCCAAAGTGTTCCTCCGGTAAACGGGAGTTGCATAATCTCATAGTTATAGGAACATGTATAAGTCATGAAGAAAAGCAATAGCAACATACTAAACGATCGGGTGCTAAGCTAATGGAATGGGTCATGTCAATCAGATCATTCAACTAATGATGTGACCTCATTAATCAAATAACAACTCTTTGTTCATGGTTAGGAAACATAACCATCTTTGATTAACGAGCTAGTCAAGTAGAGGCATACTAGTGACACTCTGTTTGTCTATGTATTCACACATGTATTATGTTTCCGGTTAATACAATTCTAGCATGAATAATAAACATTTATCATGATATAAGGAAATAAATAATAACTTTATTATTGCCTCTAGGGCATATTTCCTTCAGTCTCCCACTTGCACTAGAGTCAATAATCTAGTTCACATCGCCATGTGATTTAACAGCAATAGCTCACATCACCATGTGATTAACACCCATAGTTCACATCGTCATGTGACCAACACTCAAAGGGTTTACTAGAGTCAGTAATCTAGTTCACATATCTATGTGATTAACACCCAAAGAGTACTAAGGTGTGATCATGTTTTGCTTGTGAGATAATTTTAGTCAACGGGTCTGTCACATTCAGATCCGTAAGTGTTTTGCAATTTTCTATGTATACAATGCTCTGCACGGAGCTACTCTAGCTAATTGCTCCCACTTTCAATATGTTTCTAGATCGAGACTTAGAGTCATCCAGATCAGTGTCAAAACTTGCATCGACGTAATCTTTTACGACGAACCTTTTTGTCACGTCCATAATCGAGAAACATATCCTTATTTCACTAAGGATAATTCTGACCGCTGTCCAGTGATCTACTCCTAGATCACTATCGTACTCCCTTGCTAAATCAGTGCAGGGTATACAATAGATCTGGTATACAGCATGACATACTTTATAGAACCTATGGCCAAGGCATAGGGAATGACTTTCATTCTCTTTCTATCTTCTGCCGTGGTCGGGCTTTGAGTCTTACTCAACTTCACACCTTATGACACAGGCAAGAACTCTTTCTTTGACTGCTCCATTTTGAACTACTTCAAAATCTTTGTCAAGGTATGTACTCATTGAAAGAACTTATCAAGCGTCTTTGATCTATCTCTATAGATCTTGAAGCTCAATATGTAAGCAGCTTCACCGAAGTCTTTCTTTGAAAAACTCCTTTCAAACACTCCTTTATGCTTTACAGAATAATTCTACATTATTTCCGATCAACAATATGTCATTCACATATACTTATCAGAAATGCTGTAGTGCTCCCACTCACTTTCTTGTAAATACAGGCTTTACCACAAGTCTGTATAAAACTATATGCTTTGATCAACTTATCAAAGCGTATATTCCAACTCCGAGATGCTTGCACCAGTCCACAGATGGATCGCTGGTGCTTGCACATTTTTTGTTAGCACCTTTTGGATTGACAAAACCTTCTAGTTGCATCACATACAACTCTTCTTTAATAAATTCATTAAGGAATGCATTTTTGTTTATCCATTTGCCAGATTTCATAAAATGCGGCAATTGCTAACATGATTCGGACAGACTTAAGCATAGATACGAGTGAGAAAATCTCATCGTAGTCAACACCTTGAACTTGTCGAAAACCTTTTGCGACAATTCTAGCTTTGTAGATAGTAACACTACTATCAGCGTCCGTCTTCCTCTTGAAGATCCATTTATTTTCTATTGCTTGCCGATCATCAGGCAAGTCAACCAAAGTCCATACTTTGTTCTCATACATGGATCATATCTCAGATTTCATGGCCTCAAGCCACTTTGCGGAATCTGGGCTCACCATCGCTTCTTTATAGTTCGTAGGTTCATCATGATCTAGTAGCATGACTTCCAGAACTGGATTACCGTACCACTCTGGTGCGGATCTCACTCTGGTTGATCTACGTGGTTCAGTAGTATCTTGCCTTGAAGTTTCATGATCATCATCATTAGCTTCCTCACTAATTGGTATAGGTGTCGCAGAAACAGTTTTCTGTGATGTACTATTTTCCAATAAGGGAGCAGGTACAGTTACCTCGTCAAGTTCTACTTTCCTCCCACTCACTTCTTTCGAGAGAAACTCCTTCTCCAGAAAGTTTCCGAATTTTAGCAACAAAAGTCTTGCCTTCGGATCTGTGATAGAAGGTGTATCCAATAGTTTCCTTTGGATATCCTATGAAGACGTATTTCTCCGATTTGAGTTTGAGCTTATCAGGATGAAACTTTTTCATATAAGCATCGCAACCCCAAATTTTAAGAAACGACAGCTTAGGTTTCTTGCCAAACCATAGTTCACACGGTGTCGTCTCAACGGATTTAGATGGTGCCCTATTTAACGTGAATGCAGCTGTCGCTAATGCATAACCCCAAAATGATAGTGGTAGATCGGTAAGAGACATCATAGATCGCACCATATCTAGTAAAGTACGATCACGACGTTCGGACACACCATTATGCTGTGGTGTTCCAGGTGGCGTGAGTAGTGAAACTATTTCACATTGTTTTAACTGAAGACCAAACTTGTAACTCAAATATTTGTCTCTGCGATCAGATCGTAGAAACTTTATTTTCTTGTTACGATGATTTTTCACTTCACTCTGAAATTCTTTGAACTTTTCAAATGTTTCAGACTTATGTTTCATCAAGTAGATATACTCATATCTGCTCAAATCATCTGTGAAGATCAGAAAATAATGATACCTGTCGCGAGCCTCAATATTCATCGGACCACATACATCAGTATGTATGATTTCCAACAAATCTGTTGCTCGCTCCATTGTTCCGAAGAACGGCGTTTTAGTCATCTTGCCCAAAAGGCATGGTTCGCAAGCATCAAGTGATTCCGAAAGCCCATCAGCATGGAGTTTCTTCATGCGCTTTATACCAATATGACCTAAACAGCAGTGCCACAAATAAGTTGCACTATCATTATTAATTTTGAATCTTTTGGTTTCAATATTATGAATGTGTGTATTATTAAGATCGAGATCCAATGAACTATTTTCATTGGGTGTGTAACCATATAAGGTTTTATTCATGTAAACAGAACAACAATTTATTCTTTTACTTAAATGAATAACCGTATTACAATAAACATGATCAAATCATATTCATGCTCAACGCAAAAACCAAATAACACTTATTTAAGTTCAACACTAATCCCGAAAGTATAGGGGAGTGTGCGATGATGATCATATCAATCTTGGAACCACTTCCAACACACATCGTCACTTCACCCTTAACTAGTCTCTGTTTATTCTGCAACTCCCGTTTCGAGTTACTAAACTTAGCAACTGAACTAGTATCAAATACTAAGGGTTTGCTATAAACACTAGTAAAGTACACATCAATAACATGTATATCAAATATACTTATGTTCACTTTGCCATCCTTCTTATCCGACAATCACTTGGGGTAGTTCCGCTTCCAGTGACCAGTCCCTTTGCAGTAGAAGCACTTAGTCTCAGGCTTAGGATCAGACTTGGGCTTCTTCACTTGAGCAGCAACTTGCTTGCCGTTCTTCTTGAAGTTCCCCTTCTTCCCTTTGCCCTTTTCTTGAAACTAGTGGTCTTGTCAACCATCAACACTTGATGTTTTTCTTGATTTCTACCTTCGTTGATTTCAGCATCACGAAGAGCTTAGGAATTACTTTTGTCATCCCTTGCATATTATAGTTCATCACAAAGTTCTACTAACTTGGTGATGATGACTAGAGAATTCTGTCAATCACTATCTTATCTGGAAGATTAACTCCCACTTGATTCAAGCGATTGTAGTACTCAGACAATCTGGGCACATGCTCACTAGTTGAGCGATTCTCCTCCATCTTTTAGCTATAGAACTTGCTGGAGACTTCATGTCTCTCAACTCGGGTATTTGCTTGAAATATTAACTTCAACTCCTGGAACATCTCATATGGTCCATGACGTTAAAAACGTCTTTGAAGTCCCGATTCTAAGTCGTTAAGCATGGTGCACTAAACTATCAAGTAGTCATCATATTGAGCTAGCCAAACGTTCATAATGTCTGCATCTGCTCCTGCAATAGGTCTGTCACCTAGCGGTGCATCAAGGACATAATTCTTCTGTGCAGCAATGAGGATAAACCTCAGATCACGGATCCAATCCGCATCATTGCTACTAACATCTTTCAACACAATTTTCTCTAGGAACATATCAAAATTAACACAGGGAAGCAACAACGCGAGCTATTGATCTACAACATTATTTGCAAAATACTACCAGGACTAAGTTCATGATAAATTTAAGTTCAATTAATCATATTACTTAAGAACTCCCACTTAGATAGATATCCCTCTAATCCTCTAAGTGATCACGTGATCCAAATCAACTAAACCATAACCGATCATCACGTGAGATGGAGTAGTTTTCAATGGTGAACATCATTATGTTGATCATATCTACTATATGATTCACGCTCGACCTTTCGGTCTCCGTGTTCCGAGGCCATATCTGTATATGCTTGGCTCGTCAAGTATAACCTGAGTATTCCGCGCGTGCAACTGTTTTGCACCCGTTGTATTTGAATGTAGAGCCTATCACACCCGATCATCACGTGGTGTCTCAGCACGAAGAACTTTTGCAACGGTGCATACTCAGGGAGAACACTCCTTGATAATTTAGTGAGAGATCATCTTATAATGCTACCGTCAATCAAAGCAAGATAAGATGCATAAAAGGATAAACATCACATGCAATCAATATAAGTGATATGATATGGCCATCATCATCTTGTGCTTTGTGATCTCCATCTCCGAAGCATCGTCATGATCACCATCGTCACCGGCGCGCCACCTTGATCTCCATCGTAGCAACGTTGTCGTCTCGCCAATCTTATGCTTCCACGACTATTACTACCGTTTAGTAATCTAGTAAAGCATTACATCGCGATTGCATTGCATACAATAAAGCGACAACCATATGGCTCCTGCCAGTTGCCGATAACTCGGTTACAAAACATGATCATCTCATACAATAAAATCAGCATCATGCCTTGACCATATCACATCACAACATGCCCTGCAAAAACAAGTTAGACGTCTTCTACTTTGTTGTTGCAAGTTATACGTGGCTGCTACGGGCTTAAGTAAGAACACATCTCACCTACGCATCAAAACCACAACGATAGTTCGTCAAATAGACTCCGTTTTAACCTTCTCAAGGACCGGGCGTAGCCACACTTGGTTCAACTAAAGTTGGAGAGATAGTCTTCCGCAAGCCATCTATGTGCAAAGCACGTCGAGGGAACCGGTCTCGCATAAGAGTATGCGTAAGGTTGGTCCGGATCATCTCAACCAACAATACCGCCGAACCAAAGTATGACATGCTGGTAGGCAGTATGGCTTGTATCGCCCACAACTCACTTGTGTTCTACTCGTGCAAATAACATCAAACCATAAAACCTAGGCTCTGATACCACTGTTGGGGAACGCAGTAATTTCAAAAATTTCCTACGCACACGCAAGATCATGGTGATGCACAGCAACGAGAGGGGAGAGTGTTGTCTACGTACCAACGCAGACCGACTGCGGAAGCGATCACACAACGTAGAGGAAGTAGTCGTACGTCTTCTTCCCGATCCGACCGATCCAAGCACCGTTACTCCGGCACCTCCGAGTTCTTAGCACACGTTTAGCTCGATGACGTTCCTCGGGCTCCGATCCAGCAAAGCGTCGAGGAAGAGTTCCGTCAGCACGACGGCGTGGTGACGATCTTGATGTACTACCGACGCAGGGCTTCGCCTAAGCACTGTAACGGTATGATCGAGGTGGAATTTGGTGGCAGGGGGCACCGCACACGGCTAAGGAATGATTAACTTGTGTGTCTTGGGGTGCCCCCTGCCCCCGTATATAAAGGCCAGGGGGAGGGGGTTCGGCCGGCTAGGGGGAGAGGGCGCAGGAGGAGTCCTACTCCCACCGGGAGTAGGACTCCCCCCCTCAATCCTATTCCAATTAGGACTCAAGGGGGGAAAGAGAAGAGAGGGGGGGGGGGCCGGCCCACTTCTCCTAGTCCTACTAGGACTAGGGGAAAGGGGGGGCGCCGGCTAGCTTGTGGGCTGCCTCTTTTCTCTTTTCCACTAAAGCCCAATAGGCCCATTAGCCTCCCGGGGGGTTCCGGTAACCCTCCCGGTATTCCGGTAAAATCCCGATTTCACCCGGAACACTTCCGGTGTCCAAACATAGGCTTCCAATATACCAATCTTTACGTCTCGACCATTTCGAGACTCCTCGTCATGTCCGTGATCTCATCCGGGACTCCGAACAACCTTCGGTACATCAAAATGCATAAACTCATAATAACTGTCATCGTAACGTTAAGCGTGCGGACCCTACGGTTCGAGAACAATGTAGACATGACCGAGACACGTCTCCGGTCAATAACCAATAGCGGGACCTGGATGCCCATATTGGCTCCTACATATTCTACGAAGATCTTTTATCGGTCAGACCGCATAACAACATACGTTGTTCCCTTTGTCATCGGTATGTTACTTGCCCGAGATTCGATCGTCGGTATCCAATACCTAGTTCAATCTCGTTACTGGCAAGTCTCTTTACTCGTTCCGTAATACATCATCTCATAACTAACATCTTAGTTATTATGCTTGCAAGGCTTATGTGATGTGTATTACCGAGAGGGCCCAGAGATACCTCTCCGACAATCGGAGTGACAAACCCTAATCTTGAAATACGCCAACCCAACATCTACCATTGGAGACACCTGTAGTACTCCTTTATAATCACCCAGTTACGTTGTGACGTTTGGTAGTACCCAAAGTGTTCCTCCGGTAAACGGGAGTTGCATAATCTCATAGTTATAGGAACATGTATAAGTCATGAAGAAAAGCAATAGCAACATACTAAACGATCGGGTGCTAAGCTAATGGAATGGGTCATGTCAATCAGATCATTCAACTAATGATGTGACCTCGTTAATCAAATAACAACTCTTTGTTCATGGTTAGGAAACATAACCATCTTTGATTAACGAGCTAGTCAAGTAGAGGCATACTAGTGACACTCTGTTTGTCTATGTATTCACACATGTATTATGTTTCCGGTTAATACAATTCTAGCATGAATAATAAACATTTATCATGATATAAGGAAATAAATAATAACTTTATTATTGCCTCTAGGGCATATTTCCTTCAGCTGCATCAATTAGTTGCTGTATACGCCGCATCATGTGGGGGAGGTCTTCGGCTTCCAAGCCGTCCAGCTCATCTACGGCCGCCTGGGCGGCGCGCAGGTTCTCGAGCAGAGTGGCATAAACCGGGCGATCGACTCCAAGCGTGTCGGCGATGACGGTGCTGCGTTGCCTGACAGCACCAGCCCGGCTCGGGCCAGCCGGAGCCGGCGTGCCGAAGGCGGCGCGGTCAGCTTCGCGCTGGTAGGCCTCGGTGAGGCGTCTTACGGAGGCCAGCCGCCGGCCCTCCGCGAGGAGGGCGAGGCGACGCGCCTCCAGTACTTCGTCGTTGGCGTCAGCCGGAAGGGGGGCGGACAAGTCGTGGGCCGCCGCGCGCGGGGCGTCGCGGGCGCCCTCGTCAGTCGGGCCGTCGTGGCCGATAACCATCACCTCGGTAGTGTCAGAATCGCGATCGCCGGCCGGAGGGAGCGGGTCGTTGTAGATCGTGACGTTGGTGGGGAAGGTGTCGTAGGATGCCGTGTCGGAGTCGACAGGCATCGGGTCGGTGGAGCCAACCGACTCCAAATCCGCAGCGGGCTCGCTAGAGACGTGGAGCAGGCCGAGGAGGTTGGCGAGGTGGTCGGTGCCCGCATCGGAGGCAAGCTCGTCGGAGATGCGGGCCTTGTCGAAGAGGTCGGCGAGGCTGCTCGCTACGTAGATGTTGGTGATGCCATGCAGTGCGTCGTGGCAAGCGCCATCGGGCAAGCCGGGCTGGCTACGCTCGCGGGGAAGGAAAAGGGTTCCCGTCCAGAACAGATCTCCGGACGACGGTGCACCTGGCCCCATGGTGGGCGCCAAATGTCGGGTGGTAGGTGCAACATATGCCAACGGGTGGCTTATCATTGTGGGAGCCAATAAAACATCGCCGGTGCCTGGAAACGGGATAAGGCGAAGACATGCACGCCGGCGAATCTTACCCAGCTTCAGGGCTCTCCGGGGAGATAACACCCCTACTGCTGCTCTGCGGGGTCTCCGCATGGTTACTAAATGAACAAGTAGCTACACAATGCTCCTCGAGCTGTCTTGGGTGGAAGGAGGAAGAAGGGCTCAGCTAGCTTGCTTCCTCTCCTTGTATGGTGTCTAGGTCTAACTTGAGAGTCCAACCGTTTGCATGGGTGCACCGGGGGGTTTATATAGGCCTACCCCCGGGGGTACAATGGTAATCCAGCTGGGCGCAGGGCCCAGCTGTCTGTGACTGTGCTTGCCGGCTTCTACACCGGCTACTGGGGCCCACCGACTGGTGGGTCCCGCCGGCTGCCGGCTCCTTGGTCGACAGGCAGGCCCCACAGGCCAGGGCCTGGTCGGTGGCTGGTTACTGTTGCTCCGTGCTGTTGACGCAGGCTTGGTCGGGGTAAGCGTGGCTACAGTACCGCCGCCCTAGCGGGCGATTACTGTAGCCCCGCCATATCTCGTATCCTTAATGGGCATCTCCTTCGAGGAAGGTGGCAGGCCGGCTATGAGAAGCCGGCCCTCTATCTTGCCGGCTTGGGAGGAGGTGCGGCCGCCTTCGGTATCTCTCTGCCCGAAGGGGCCCACCGCCTCGGGGGCCACGCTGGCGGCCCGTCGTGGACGGCGTTAGAGCCGCCATGGCTATAGTGCCGCGCCGGGCGGGCCGTGGCTGCCGGTACGGCGCACTGTACCAGGCGTGCTCCGGGTTTTGGGGGTGGCAGGCTCCACTGTAGCCACGCCCCGCTTCATCATCGCAGGGTGGACGCGTACATTGCGGGTACGGCTTTGACTGCTTTATGGGAGCCGGCTTCTTGGAGTCGGCCTTGCTGTAGCCGGCTTCTCGTAGTCGGCCATCCACAGCTTTCTTCATGAGGGTAAAGGGTGGGCCGCCCCCGAAGCCGGCCGGGAAGATAGTCGGCAAGGGGGGAGGCGGCCCAGGTCTTGAGTCTTCTTGAGAGCCGGACAGGCTTGTAATTTTTTCTGATGGGCCAAGGGAAGCCGGCTAGGCTACCCATGGCTATTTACTCCGACATTATGTCCGTCCTATTCTCGTTCAACGATGAGTACGGCGCTAACCACCTGATGTGTTGCCGATATGTATAATAACATCGGTTCGTCGGTGTTTGGTGCGGCCAGGATTGGATGGCTCGCAAGAAGGGTTTTTATTTCTTCCAGTCCGACTGTTGCCGCGTCCGTCCACTCGAAGTGGTCGGTTCATCGTAGAAGGCGATAGAGTGGCAGTGCCTTTTCTCCTAATCTGGAGATAAAGCGGCTTAGAGCTGCCACGCAACCTGCAAGTTTTTGAACTTGTTTAAGGTCTGTTGGCTTAGCCAATTGTGACAAAGCTCGGATTTTGGCTGGGTTTGCTTCAATTCCCCTATTGGAGATGATGAAGCCTAGCAGTTTTCCAGTGGGGACACCGAAGACACACTTTTCCGGGTTGAGCTTGATGTCATATGCCCTGAGGTTGTCGAAGGTAAGACGTAAGTCGTCTATTAGTGTTTCCACGTGCCTAGTTTTGATGACGACGTCATCAACATAAGCTTCTACTGTTTTGCCAATCTGTTTCTCCAGGCATGTTTGAATCATGCGTTGATATGTGGCGCCGGCGTTCTTGAGCCCAAAGGGCATGGTATTGAAGCAGAATGGCCCGTATGGGGTAATGACTGTTGTTGCAGCTTGATCGGATTCTTTCATTTTGATTTGATGGTATCCGGAGTATGCATCAAGGAAACACAGTGAGTCGTGTCCTGCGGTGGCGTCAATGATTTGATCAATGTGGGGGAGGGGGAAGGGATCCTTAGGGCAGGCTTTGTTGAGGTCTTTGAAATCGACGCACAGGCGCCAGGATTTGTCCTTCTTTGGTACCATCACCAGGTTTGCCAGCCAGTCCGGATGTTTGTTTTATCTAATGAATCCAGCCTCGATGAGTTTGGCCAGCTCCTCCCCCATGGCTTGTCGCTTGGGTTCGGAAAAGCGCCGCAGTGTTTGCTTAACCGGTTTAAACCCCTTTAATATATTGAGGCTATGTTCGGCCAACTTGCGTGGGATCCCTGGCATGTCCGAAGGGTGCCAGGCAAATATGTCCCAGTTTTCGCGCCGGAATCCTCGTAGTGCGGCATCAACTGTTGGGTTCAGTTGAGCTTTGATGGATGATGTCTTCTTGGGGTCTGTTGGGTGGACCCTGAATTTGACTATTTCCTCTGCTGGTTTGAAAGAGGTGGATTTGGGGCGTTTGTCGAGGATCATGTCATCCCTGTCCACTGTGGAGCGTAGTGCGGTTAATTCTTCGACCGTGAGGGCTTCGGATAGCGCCTCCAGGGCTAAGGATGGGGTTTTGTTTTTAGCGCGGAGCGCTATGTTCGGATCACTATCGAGAATGATTATACCGTTTGGTCCGGTCATTTTGAGCTTCATATATCCGTAGTGAGGTATAGCTTGGAAGCGTGTAAAAGCATCCCGCCCCAACAGGGCATGATATCCGCTGCTGAAAGGGGCCACCGGGAAGGGTATTTCTTCGGACCGATAGTTCTCCGGTGATCCGAATACCACGTCTAGTGTGATTTTGCCCGCGCACCGCGCCTCCCGACTAGGAATAATTCCCCGGAAGGTTGTGTTACTTTGTTTGATGCGACTCCTGTCTAGTTCCATTTTATGGAGTGTGTCCTCATAAATGAGATTTAATCCACTGCCGCCGTCCATGAGGACCTTGGTGAGTCGGAACCCATCCACGATGGGGCCGAGGACTAACGCGGCTGGTGCTCATGCTGTTCTGTACTTTGGTTCATCACCGGCGCTGAATGTTATAGCCGTGTCGTTCCATGGGTTTATTACAACAATTTGGCAGACTTCATTCAGCTCGCGAAGTGCCCTGTTGCGCTTGTTATTTGAAGCGAATGTCTTGAAGACTGTTAATACTCTTAGGTCGTCTTCTTCTGGGGGGTGTTGTTCGGGGGCGTCCTAGATAAGGATGTCCTCCCCGCTCTTGGCTACCTCTCGTAGTATCCAACATGCTCTAAGCTTGTGGGTTGCCACGATATCTGTTGTTGTATGTATTTTGCATGGGCCATCGAGCCACCCTTCCAGAACAGTGCCTTTCCGTGTAGTAGCTTTGTGTTTTTTGACTGTTGGATTGGGCGTGCCATGAGGGTATGCCCTTTTCGCCTGTAGGGGAAGTTGGGTTGGGACTGGTGGTTCCCAGCAAGCTACCCGAGTTTCCCAGGCGCTTTCCATCGTGTAGTATTTTTGTACGATGGTTGCTAAGTCAGCAAATTTTAGTATGCGGTGGCGATTGATGGCGTTGAGGATTCCTTTGTCCGCACAGTTTTTGTAGAACGCTGATATTGTGTCCTCATCACGGCAATCCTTTACCTTGTCCTTGACAGGAATCTGGCCCAAAAGTGGTGGACCTTCTCCTGAGATTGTTGTTTTATGCTCATGAGAGCCTCTATATCTGGGTGGGTGGGTGGAATTAAATTCGAACCCTGACCTAACCGGTTGTCAAGAGTCTGACGACCTTCCAGACTAGACAGTTCGGGTTCCGGAATATCTTCTGATTGTTTGGAACCGTCGTCCGATGCTATGTTCGGAGGGCTGGTTGCGTCCTTTCATGGGTGAGTATCCGGCTCGTCATGAACAGCGACCCGAACATAGTCCGTCTTCAATATAGAAGAAGACTTGCCATCCTGCTCCAGGAGTGCCACGATCTGGTGGGTGACCGGTGGGATTTCGGTTTCTCGCTGATCGGTTTTAGGCCCGATCTGATCGTAATCCGTGGCGATTCCCAAAGTAGTGATGCGATCTAGGAGCTCGTTTAAGGAAGAAAACTCAACCGGATCCATCTGCTTGGAGTGCTCAGAGTTGATGCGAAGGGGATTTTCGATGGCCCGAGAGGTCATCGTCGGCCCTGCGGCCAAACGGGCGATCATAGTAAAGTCGCCCAGCCGGAGAGTTTGGCCCGAGGCCAAAACTACCCCTGCGGTAATATTGTCTTTAATGACAAGGCGAGCCATCGAGCCTTTCATCGACGACACAGTGGAACTCTCAATGAAAGCACTAATGTCGGTGTCAAAACCGGCGGATCTCGAGTAGGGGGTCCCGAACTATGCGTCTAGGATCGATGGTAATAGGAGATGGGGGACACAGTGTTTACCCAGGTTCGGGCCCTCTCTATGGAGGTAAAACCCTACGTCCTACTTGATTCATATTGATGAATATGAGTGTTACAAGAGCGGATCCACCACGAGATCGTAATGGCTAAACCCTAGAAGTCTAGCCTATGTGGGTATGGTAATGAGTATATGTGATGTCCTTTCCGGACTACCCCCTTCGGTTTATATAGACACCAAGGGGATCTAGGGTTCACATGGAGTCAGTTACATAAGAAGGAATCTTCGGTCGCCAAGCTTGCCTTCCATGCCAAGTAGAGTCCAATCCAAACACGGTGCAGTCTTCGGCCTTCATGTCTTCACAACCCATCAGTCCGGCCCATGGATAACAGGTCGAAGGCCCAAGGACCTCTTAGTCCAGGACTCCCTCAGTCCTGCTTTGGGCTCCCCCGGCTGGCCGTTCGCCAATAGCTTGGCCACGTAGTGCGGCAGTGGGGACGCCCGCGCTCTAATGCAAACGACCGACACGGCGATAGGCGCGCCGATGTCGAGCATGCCGCCGACCAAGAAAAATTCGCGGTCGTCCTCCTCCGTGAATAGCAAGAGTCGTGGCTCCAACAGTGGCACTTGCACTATTCTCTCCATGATGGGTGTTTTGCTTGTCGGCGAGCACTTGGCTTGGAGACATAGGACGTAGTACAAACTCTTTCCCTTTCATTTTGAAGCTATAGTGATTGGTACACCCATTGTGAATGACACCTCGGTCAAATTGCCATGGCCGCCCAAGAAGGAGGTGGAAAACGGTCATCGGAAGGACATCACACTCCAAAGTGTATTCATACGCGCCGATCTTCAAAGAGACTTGTACTCCATGCTCGACTTGTGTGGTGCCGGTGTCACTTAGCCATTGAACCTTGTAGGGGTGAGGGTGCTTCGTCTTGACAAATTGAAGTTTGGAGCATAGTTCTTCACTTGCTAAGTTGTGGCAACTACCTCCATCGATGATGACCTTAACGGACCGTCCGTTGATGCCGACCTTTGTGTGGAACATATGGCATCTTTGATCTTCGTCTTGTTGATGTTGAAGAGTCAAGACCTTAGAGACAACAAGAGCGGTACTTGAATCTTCATCACAAAAGACTTGATCATCTTCGTCTTCGTTGTTCACTTGTCGGTGCACGGCCACTTGCTCAAGGGCTTCCATTTCTCCTTCACTCATGGAGTCGTAGGTTCCGTCGTTGTTGAGGATCATGGTGCGCTTGTTTGTGCACTCGAAGGATTTGTGGCCTCGGCCTCCGCATGTGAAACATTTGATGGAACTTGTCTTGATGGTCTCATCGGTTGGGGTAGATGATGATGAAGCTTTCGGCTTGAAGTTGCTTGTAGTAGGAGGACGACTTGCACTTGTCGAAGTCTTCTTCCTTGACTTGTCGCTGGTACTTGGTGATGCTCTAGTTGAGGTAGGAGTTGCCGAAGTCGCGGGAGCTTGATAAGAGGAGCCGTAGGTCTTGGACGAGTACTTGGCATATTTGAAATCCTCTTGAACTTGGCGTTCCGCTTTGGTGGCTTGGTGCACTAGCTCGATGAGATTTGAGTATGGTTGGAAGTCGGCGATCTTCTTGATGGGATGGTTGAGGCCATTCAAGAAGCATGCCATTGTTTTCTCATCATCTTCCGTGACATTGGATCTTATCATTGCGATCTTCTTCTCTTCTTCATAATTGTGCAAACGGAAGATCTTGTCAACTTGCAATGCCCATGAAAGGTACTCTTTGGGATCGTTGCTTCCGTTGAACTTGGGCATGGTGAACTTGAGCTTGCCGTAGAGTTGCTCTTCATTGTATTGGGGTCGTGGATGATGACGCCCGTGTTGTAGATGATTGTTCAACTCGTGGTGCTCTTGACATGGAAGGTTGTCAACCTCATGTTGCTCTTGTCGTGGAGGATTTCCATTGTCTTCATGCTCTTGATGAACTTGATGGTGTTGTCTAGCTTGTGGGGGAGCTTCGCGAGCTCGAGGAGGAACTGGACGATGCACGCGAGCTTGAAATCTTTGTTCTTGAATTTCTTCAAGAAGTGCTTCATCTTGTTCACGGGCTTGACAGCTTCGGTCGGCAACGGCTTGACTCGAATCGCGTAGAGCTTGTTGTGCCGCAAGTTCTTTAGCGTCACGGAGTTGTTGTTCTTGACGTTGTGTCTCGGCATCTTGTGAAAGTTGGTGGAGACGCACACGTTCTTCCTCTTCATGTTGGCGTTGTTGTTGCCGTTCTCGTGCTAGCGCAAAGGCCTCTTGAGTTTGATGTTGTCGGCGCTCTTGAGAGTCGGTGTCTCAAAGTGGATTGAGGCTTGCTTGACGGCCGGTGCGCGCGGCTCGATGAAGAGTGTTCGATGTCGGTGTACTTGAGCCGAAGAGGGTGAAGTCGGAGTGGCGGCTTGAACGGCTCCTTCTTGAAGCGGAAGACGAGCGGTTGAGCAACAAAGCACGAATTTCGTCCATCCTTGCATCATTCTCTTGCTTGTGATCATCGAGCTTGTGGTCAAAGTAGTCCCTTGTACGTTGCTCGAAAAATCGCAAGTCGGCGGCAAGGTTGTCGATGCGGTCACTCATAGCTTGTTGCTCTTGATGCAAAGCACGTTGTGCACCAAAGAGGTGACTCTTGGTGACGAAGGAGTTCATGTCATCGTCGTGCTCCATGAAGAGTGGGTTGGTAGAAGTACTTGGCCTATCCATCATGAGCAAGTGGTGGTGAGTAGGAAAAATGAGAGAACAAAACCAAAGTTACCTTTTATGAAGATTGTGGATGTAACAAGTACGATCTCACGATGCTATAAGAGGGGAATTGGTACCGGGAATTGTTTCTCACACCTACAAGTAAAAGGCTTATGGAGGAGCTCGGTTAGGATTGTGGCAAAAATTTCAAGCAAATGTTAGTCAAGATATCGATAAGGTTGAGAAGATTCACAAAAATGCAAGTAAAAACAAATAGATCAAACCCAAGGATATCACTAGGAACACACACACGGAAGATAGATGGGATCCGCACAACCAAGGGGTGAGCTCAAAATGTGCAACCACGGAAAATGCTCTTGTTGTGCGAATACTAGAGAGATGCTAGCTCGATTGCTCAAATGGGCTAGATACGCATGTGCACCAACCTATAAGAGAAACGTGTCGTCTTCAATCCCAACTATGCTACGTATGAGGTGTCGAAGATGATATGCAAAAATGACTCGATGCTATTGCTTACAAGCTCTTTGTTGCTCCTCTTTTGCTTAAAAGATTTTCTTGTTTTTCTTGTTTTCTTTTTTTGAAGCTAGAGCCAAGTATGATATGAGACAAGTATGTAGGATATGCACGGGAGAGACTTATGGCACTAAGATGGTAACAAGATCACTATGGTGCACAAAAGAGTGGCCCGACAATTCTCAACTTGCTAGTCTCGATGGGTAAGTGACACGAAATGGCTCGGGTTATCAATGCAAAAGCAAGGGTGAGATGTCGTCGAGGTTACCGTCCGATCGTACGGTAAGAATGAAGTTGGTGAAGCCGGTGTGGTGTCCGAGTTGATGATCGAGTGGTGGCGATAATGATGTCCAAATGCGCCTAAGTAGCCTAAACACCTTAGGACACAAGAGAGACCGTGGTTTGAAACTCAAACAACCACGAGAAATAGTGCAGAAGAACACGAGTGTTGGTATGGATGCAAAATGGTGCAAAACAAAGATGGCCGAAAGTTTCTGGATGGTCCGTGCGCACAGGGTAAGTGAGGCCCGTGTGCACGGGGTCTCGAGGGCCCGTGTGCACGGGGTGTGCTGGGAGTGGAAGAACAGCTCCGGATCCGAGGGGATTTTCCAAGATAAGGACAATTTTGAGGGTTTGGAAGGTGGGGAAGCAGGAAGATGGGTAGATCCACTTGCGAAACTCCAAATTCGTGGATCAAAACAACCAAATCTCACAAGATCCAACAAATTGCAAGAAATTTTTTGGGGGCTATTTTTGTGGGGATTTTCGAATTTGGACGAAAAACAAAAAATTCAAGCTAGCAAATGGGGGAATGGGACTCTAGGATGTGAATCAACCTGGTTCTGATACCAAAATGATATAGGATGAAATCCTAGAGGGGGATCTTTTCACACTTGGAGGGGGAAGAGGGCAAACTCTTAAGAACACAAAGAGGAAATCACTCAAAAATTCCCCAATTACACATCCACTAGAATAGCAAAACAAGATCGACAAGTCACAAACACAATCAAAGGAAAGATACAATGGCAAAGTTCTTCCCACTCCTAGGAGATGAGGTCTTGAAGATAGTCTTCTCCTAGAGGAGGTCTTGAAATCCAGTAGGATTCTTCCCAAAGGGGTCTTGATTCCACAAATGGGAAGGTAGAAGGAGCAAAGCTCACAAATATCTCATCTCATACTTTGTTAACCCTAAACATAGCCCTAGGTACAGTTTATATAGTCTTGGGGTCGAAAGAGATGAAGAGGGGCTCGGTTTGGGGATCTCAGTCGTCCATCCTGGGAGGCCCGTGCGCACGGGGTAAGTTGGGCCCGTGCGCACGGGGGTCCCGTGGGCACGGTATAGGCCCGTGCACATGGGGTGCTCCAGCGCCAACTTCCTGGATAGCCCGTGGGCACGGGGTCTCGGGGGCCCGTGCGCACGGGGTCACCTGGGACTTCCAGTTTTGCTGGTGTTGCACTCCGTCTTGGCCCGCGTGGCCTTGGGGTGGTTCCTCTTCTCCTTGGGGTGCTCCTGAGCCTCTTGGTGGTGTTCCTCTTCGTACCTAATGAGACATAGCATATCTTGGTGAGGTAGTAACAATGTTCCATTCGTATCCATATGCAAGCTAAGTAGGAAAGAGTTCACCTCGGTTTCCAAAGCACGTGTTCTCGCTCTTGTCATAGGTCCACGTGGGGCTTGATGTGTCGGTGTAGAGTCCATGGGGATGATGGAAGGATGCTCCGCATCAGGGCATCTTGAGCTTGAGATAAGCATAGTATGGCACTGCGTTAAATCTAGCAAACGCGGTTCGTCCGAGTAGTGTGTGGTAGCCACTGCGGAAGGGGCCAATATCAAAGATTAACTCTTCGCTTCGGAAGTTGTCCGGAGAACCTAAGACTACCTCTAGCGTGATTGAGCCGTACAGCGGGCCTCT
Organism: Triticum monococcum; assembly: GCA_034509565.1. Lineage (NCBI taxonomy): Eukaryota > Viridiplantae > Streptophyta > Magnoliopsida > Poales > Poaceae > Triticum > Triticum monococcum. The sequence goes on from CM067845.1 coordinate 253,793,763, forward strand.
ACACCTGATATGACTCCTTTAAAGGTAGTCTTTGTTGGTTTGATTCGCGAGGAATTAATGCCCATCTTCCATACTGTATCCTGATACAGCAGGTTGAGGCTGCTTCCGCCATCCATCAGGACTCGTGTTAGGTGGAATCCGTCGATGATTGGGTCCAGCACTAGTGTGGCCGAACCGCCATGGCGGATACTAGTCGGATGATCTCGTCGACCGAAGGTGATCGGAAATGATGACCACGGATTGAACTTTGGGGCGACTGGCTCTACCGCGTAGATGTCCCTGAGTGCTTGTTTGCGCTCCTTTCTGGGAATGTGCGTGGCGTATATCATGTTCACTGTTTTGACTTGGGGGGAGGGGAAATTTCTTCTATCCCCGAGTGTTCAGCTGCTAGGGCTCTTCATCCTTGTCCTCGCTGTGTGACCCCTTTTCTTTGTTTTCGGCATTTCACTTGCTAGCCTGCTTAAAGACCCAACAATCCCTGTTTGTATGATTGGCTCGTTTATCCAGGGAGCCGTGAATTTGGCACGGGCAGTCGAGTATGCGGTCCAGGCTGGAAGGTCCTTTGTTGTTTCTTTTGTAGGGTTTCTTCCGTTGGCCGGACTTGGAGCCACTGAATCCGATGTTGACTGTGGTGTCTTCGGTGTTATCGCCGTTGCTTCTATGTTTGTGTCTATTGCGCCGAAGCTTGCCGGTGCTGTTCTTGGCCTCTGTAGGGCCCACCTCGCTGGCTGTGTTTTTGCTACAAGCCAGCCAGCTGTCCTCGCCTGCGCAAAAGTGGGTCATGAGTGTCGTAAGGGCTGCCATTGACTTTGACTTTGGGAGGTATTTGATGGCGTGGAGGTCGTCTCCTCGGGCCATGTGGATGTGGAGAATGAAATCCTCGATCTATACTGCGGGATCGGTTGTGTCGTCGTATGATTCGATATTGACGGGCTTGAACCCCTCGGGGAATTCATTATCCAGTACTTCATCTATGAAGAAGAGTGGGTGTGCAGGGGCCTCTATATCGGGCCGCATCGTGGCGGAGCTCTGAAGGAGTCCGTCTGCGGCATTCGGCTCGAGCGTGGTTAGGTTTGTCACGTTCGAATATGTAGCCGTTGTCGTGCCTCGAGGCACGTCCTCGTGATCTGTAGATCGATCTTGTGTGTCCTGTTCTACTATCCAGGGTCTATCGGAGGTCGTACGTATGGCCCTGGACTCTTCCATCCCTATTTTGATGGGGTGGTGGGGCGGTCTGCTATTCGGCCTGAGTTGCTGCTTTATCTCGACCGCGGGTTGGTCGTTCCGCCGCCCTATCTCGACCACGTGGTGGTCGATCCGCATTTCCCGAGGGAGATATATGCTCTAGTGCCTCCTCATCGAATTGAGGTAGCAGTATGCGTTTCGGGTAGCTCTTGGCTGGGCGGTTGAGGTTGTATTCCTCGGCTGTCAGGACGCCAGTCCATCTGTCGATGAGCAGGTCTTGTTCAGCTTGAAGCTGCTGTTGTTTCTTTTTCAGGATCCTGCTCGAGAGGATCCTCAGAAACGATGAAGTCTTTGTTGCCGAGGCTTGTCTCCTCCTCGGAAGGTGGACGGTAACTTTCATCCTCCGGGTCATCTTCTATGGCTTGTTCGTTAGTGCCGTCTTGCCGGCTGTCGTGTTCCTGTTCGGATGTAGCCCCGGCGGGGTCTTCACTGTTTTCGGTGTCACCCGGAGTACTATTTTCTCCGGTGCCGGTGTTGCCGTCCTTTGAGCGACGGGGCTTCTGGCGGCGTTTGGGCCGCCGGCGCTTGGACTGTGTCTCGGAGGTTTTGTTCGCATCCGGCTCTTCTTTGTCGTCGCCAGATCCTTTAGGTGTATCAACCATGTACACATCGTACGAAGAGGTAGCCATCCAGTGTCCAGTGAATGGCGGGTCTTGGCCTTGCTCCTTGTTGGGGTCGTCGTCCATACCGTCGATGTCTTCGGAGCCATAGTCAAGCACGTCGGTTAAGTCATTGATGGTGGCTATGAAGTGGGTGGCGGGTGGGAAGCGAAATTCCTCATCATCCGTCTCTAGCTCGAACCGGACATAGTTCAGCTGTGAGTCATTTTCCAAGGACAAATTCTTTAAAGATTTTAGCACGTCACCCAAAGGCGACTGTTGGAACACGTCAGCGACGCTGAACTCGAGGATCGATAACCGATCTAGCTCGGTGTCCGTGGGTGTACACAGTCCGGAACTTGTAGCCGGAGATGAGTCCGAAGTTCCGTTAAAGCGAATATCATAGGGTGTTGAGTCTGCGTGCAGCACCAACGCCGCGGACTCTGAGGCCTCGGATGGCTCGGTCTGCTTTGGCTCTAAGGTCATTGCAGCTACAGGAACCATCTCCTGGGTGTGATCCGATGACAGATTTAAGTCATGTTCATCGGGATGAGGGGAGCGATCGCCATGGGCTCCAGTCCCTCGAAGATCAAGTCTCCACGGATATCTGTGGCGTGGTTCAAGCTTCCGAACCCGACCTGATGGCAAAGGGCGTAGCCGTCGATCTGCTCCAGATGGCCAAGCGAGGTGGCCCGCAGTACGAAGCCGCCAAATACGAGGATCTGTCCGGGGAGGAAGGTTCCTCCTCGGACAGCGTCACTATTAACGATTGAACGGGCCATCAAACCTTTTGTTGACGACATAGTGGAACTCTCAATGAAAGCACCAATGTCGGTGTAAAACCGACGGATCTCGGGTAGGGGGTCCCGAACTGTGCGTCTAGGATCGATGGTAACAGGAGACGGGGGCACGATGTTTACCCAGGTTTGGGCCCTCTCTATGGAGGTAATACCCTACTTATTGCTTGATTGATTTTGATGAATATGAGTATTACAAGAGTTGATCTACCACGAGATCGTAATGACTAAACCCTAGAAGTCTAGCCTATGGTAATGAGTATATGTGGTGTCCTTTCCGGACTACCCCTTCAGTTTACATAGACACCGAGAGGATCTAGGGTTTACATGGAGTCGGTTACATAAGAAGGAATCTTCGGTCGCCAATCTTGCCTTCCACACCAAGTAGAGTCCAATTCGGACACGGTGCAGTCTTCGGCCTTCATGTCTTCACAGCCCATCAGTCCGGCCCATGGATAATAGGCCGGACGCCCGATGACCCCTTAGTCCAGGACCCCCTCAGATGTTAATCCAATAGCCGTGCTCCTTCTTCGACCTCTATTCTTGCTCCTGTCTCCCATGGGCGGCACCGCGGCAGTGCTGCCACGCACCCGAACCAGTCGAGTTTCCCACTCCTCTCCATCTGCGACTCAACTGCCACGTCTTCCCTATCTCTGGGTCATTCCAGTCTGGGGCCTCGACGTCGTCCACCGGCCTTGGTGCGCTCGGCATGGCGTGGTCAACTTGGTCAACAAACAAGAGTCATCGGAAGATGACTATACGTGAGAGGCTGACAATGGGGAGGCACCACGCCCATGGACACATGCATGCAACTGCATCATTTTTACCTTGAAAAATAATGTTTTCTCCCCCTGACTCTGGGACCGACCAGGTACATCTTTGCAAGCAAGGAAGTGCGTCCTTATTACGGGCAAAAAAATACCCCCCCCCTGACAGCTGGGACCAAGAAGCTATATCTTCGCATGCAAGGAAGTGCGTCCTTATCCTCCCTAACCGCTGGGACCCACCTCGCCAGAGCGTACGTAGCGTTGTCATTCTGGTCGCGAATGTGTACGTACATACTGGTCGATCGGTCTATTTGCAAGCTGTAGCGATGAATCATGGCCGTGTAAGGAAGGGCACGTGTCGTAGTAGAGGCACACACGTAGCCTCCACCTGTGATTGTTCATCCACGGGCTCCTGTTCATCCAGCCTCCACCGCTCCTCCACCGGCTACTATTCAACCAGGCCTCTCCACATGTCCTGTTCAACAACCCCTCCACGGGCTATTATTCATCCAGCCCTCCACCGGCTAATGTTCAACCAGCCCTCCACGGGGTCCTGTTCATCCAGCCCTCCACGGGGTCCTGTTCATCCACCTCCCAACCGGCACGATCGATCGGGGTCCTGTTCATCCAGCGGCAACAACCTCTACTACCACGGGGTCCTGTTCATCCACCCCCACCGGGAACTGTTCATCCAACCCCCCCCCCCTCAACAACGCTCACTGTTCATCAAGAGGAAGCAAGTTCGATCGGCTTCAGTTAGCAACAGTAGCGAAGGAATCACTCGATCGGGTTCAGTTAACAACCATCGATCGATCGCTCGGGCTCAGTAATGTGTAGCCTGCAGTGCAATCGCTCGGGTTCAGTTAGAGCCCAACGCCTCACTCGAGTTTAGTTAGAGCGCAATGCCTCGCACACAAGCGCGTATGTACGAGAGAAACGCACATCGCTCGGCCCTGGACCACCCACCTTAAACGGGACCCCCCCCCCCCCCCGATATTTTCCTCGCCCTCGCTTCTACTATGGTTTTTTCCGTCATGGACGGCCCAAAGAATGTCATGCAGCTGTGTCTCTGGCCCGCCCAGGAAGAAAAGCCCATTTTTCTGTTATGATTTATTTTCATAAAAGTAGGAGCCCACCACATCTATGATGATACCGGGTTTTGTCACAATTATCGTCATAGAAGTGTCATAAGCATGACAGAAAACAAATTCGACATGACACGCATGTATCGTTGCTATTAAGCAAAACAAGATGGTGTTTATCCATACATGAGTTTATCTTATCTACATCATGTCATCTTGCTTAAGGCATTACTCCGTTCTTTCATGAACTTAATACACTAGATGCATGTTGGATAGCGATCGATGTGTGGAGTAATAGTAGTAGATGTAGAATCGGTTCAGTCTACTAATCTTGGAAATAATGCCTATATACATGATCATTGCCTTGGATATCGTCATAATTATTTTCTGTTCTGTCAATTGCCCAACAGTAATTTTTTTACCCACCGTATGCTATTTTCTCGAGAGAAGCCTCTAGTGAAAACTATGGCCTCCGGGTCTATTTCTATCATATATTAAAGCCAAAAATACCTTGCTGCAATTTTCTTTTATTTATTTTATTTTGTCTTTTCTTAGATCTATCTATCAAACACTATATCTTTTAATCTTGCTCATACCCATTGAGGGATTGACAACCCCTCTAGACGTTGGGTTGCAAGTATTTGTTGTTTGTGTGCAGGTGTTGTTCACATAGTGTTACTTGGTTCTCCTACTGGATTGATAACCTTGGTTTCATAACTGAGGGAAATATTTATCTCTGTTGTACTGCATCATCCCCTCCTCTTCAGGGAAATCCCAACGCAGCGCACAGGTAGCACTCCCCTGTGATGCGGAGCATCCCAAGGTCATCCCCATGGACCTACCATCGCCTCATCAAGTGCCTAGCGGACCCATGACACAAGCACGTGCAAGAGCTCTTGAAACCGAGGTGACATCTCTCCTCTCACATCTCCACTTTGATGCACATGAGACATGGCTACTACCTCATACGGACACTTTGTGCATACTCAGGTATCATGGAGAAGCTAAGGAGCAAGGAGAAGAAGAAGAGGAAGATGGACGTGAAGACGGAGAAGAAGTGATGAAGAAACTACAGGCTCCGGACGTCTGCTCGCCATCGGAGGTCCGACGATCTCCAGGCTCCGGACGTCCGGCCCTCTCCGGACGACCGACGCCACCGCACCCGAGCCAAATCTACGGATCTCTGGAATCCAACGCACGACCGACGCCCAGACGTCCGACCCTGACCGGACGTCCGACCGAAGACCACCCAAGCCGAATCTATGGACATCCGACAGGCACCGGTCGTCCGGACCCTCGCGAGCCTCCGAACGACCGGTGACTCCCGGACGTCCAATGCCTGTGTCTTGTTTCGTGTTGGACCGCAACCCATGTACCCCTTCGCCCCCCTCTTTTGCACTAAGACTATATATAGACCTCCCGTTCCTTCTAGCTAGGGTTAGCATTGGTTTAGCTCATATTAGAGATGGAGCATTGCTCATCCACATCGGATCTACTCCACGAGAGGGACCGCGGCCCCTCTACGGAGAAGATCCACGTTGGATTCAGGACCTCCTCATGGAGAAGAACATCAAGACCTCCTCACGAAGAACACCTGTTACCTCTTGTATCATCCGTTGTTGACTTTGGATCTTGTATCTTCCTTTGTGTTCATGGATCTAGCGCATGTGTGATCATACTTGTTGGTTTGAGTGTTCCCCTTATGTTTTTCCCCTCGTTTCCCTCCTCGTGTTCTTCATGTTCATCGTGGGGTCTGCTCCTTTCGTGAAAGATCGGCCAATTAGGGTCCCTACCCTACATCATCTTGGTATCAGAGCCTCGTTGATCATGATTTCGGAGCCTCCCTATTGTGTTGCTAGCCTAGTTTTTGTTGTTTTTGTCCCAAATTCGTAGATTTCCCCACAAAAATAGCCCCAATTTTTTTGTGATTTGTTGGTGTGTTGAAATTTTGTTGGATTTGATACGTGGATTTGCTTTTGAGTGGATCTAGCTTTTCCCCCTTGTCTCCACCATTTCCATCCACAAAATCCTCTGGATTCGATGAATTTCCACATCTCCACCATGAACCCTAGCAGTTCATCCCATGCCCGAGTTTCACCCAGGCACCGGACGTCTGACCCCTACCGGACGTCTGACGACCGGATGACCGGCCCAACCCGGACGTCCGACCCACACTGACGAAACTGAATTTTTTTCAGTTAGTCACCACCACCGCCCCACATTTCCGCATACGCACTCCTACCACCTATACACCATCACCACTTCCGCATACGACCACCATTGCTTACCCGTTTCATACTCCAACACATGTTGCCACTTCAAGCTTTGAGAATTTGAGTTGCGGTTCTATATCCTTTTGTGTTTCAGCTATCTAGGTACGGTTCGACATCAATATCACCATCGCTCTTCTTCGCCACGGACGCGTCATCAACAACGACCACCTCGATGACATCTTGGTATTCGGTCTACCATTTTGACACCATACCGTAAGCAAGAACGGTAACCTCTTCTTGGTATCGTGATACATCATTCTTGCCATTACATTGTAGCCATCCTAGCCTTACTCCTTTGTGTTGCTTATCTTGGCAACGAGACTTCTGCACATTAGTGATCATACTTCCCATAGCATACATACATCATTGTTGCATATCTTGGTATCATCTCTTGTGTCACAAGGTTGTCATCGCATACACAATTGCTATCTTGGTTCGTCAAGCATTGCATGAGAAAAGAGCTCAAACAACAACGAGCCAAACAAGATTTTAAGCAAAAGGGACAGATAAGCAAAGAGCTTTTAAGCAAGAACCATAGCATCATACACCATAAAGATTGTCATACTCGATCATCTTGGATCATCGCATAGAAACACCTTGCATAGAACATACTTGGGATAGAAGTCGTTGCATTTTTGCTTAGTAGGTTGTGCACAAGTCTTGTATCCGCCTATTGTGCAATCGTGCTAGCGTCTCTCTAGTGTTGTGCAACATGAACATTTTTGTGAATTCCACATTTTGGCTCATCCTTGGTTGCCCAACCCCACTTATCTCTTTGCGTGTGTGTTTCCATGTACACTACATTGCTTGGTCTACTTGTTACATTGCAATCTTGCGAATCTTTTCCAACATTATTAAAGCTCACTTACAATTGCATTAAATTTTGTGACACCATCCTCACCAAGCTCCACCATAAGCTTTTACTTGTGTAGGTGTGAGAAACTGACAAGAATTGGTACCAATTGTGCTATTTCCTTGTCCACATTGGAGTGATCATTGATCCACTTTCAACTTTGGTCAAGGTACATTTGGTATTCGTTCTTCTCTTTCTACCACTCACATTGTGTATCTTGGAATGATGGATAGGCCAAGTACTTCTACCAACGCACTCTTCATTGAGCACGAAGACGACAGGAACTCCTACGTCACCAAGAGCCACCTCTTTGGTGCACAACATGCTTTGCATCAAGAGCAACAAGCAATGCGTGCACGCATCGACAAACTCGCCGCCGACTTGCGACTCTCCGAGCAACGTACAAGGGACTACTTCGACCACAAGCTCAACGATCACAAGCAAGAGAATGATGCAAGGATGGACGAAATTCGCGCTTTGTTGCTCAACTGCTCTTCTTCCACTCCGTCTTCATCAAGAAGGACCCGCTCAAGTCGACACTCCGATTTCACCCTCTTCGGCTCAAGTACACCGACATCGAACACTCTACGTCGTGCTGCGCGCAACAATCATCAAGCAAGCCTCAATCCTCTACACGATACCGACTCTCAAGAGTGCCGACAACGTCAAACCCAAGAGGCTTTCACGCTAGCACGAGAACGGCAATGACAACGCCAACATGAAGAGGAAGAGCGAGTGCGTCTACACCAAAATGCACAAGACGCCGAGGCACAACGCCAAGAACAAAAACTTTGTGACACTAAAGCACTTGCGGCACAACAAGCCCTCCAAGATTAAAGTCGAGCCGTAGCCAACCGAAGCTGACAAACTCGTGAACATGAAGAAGCACTTCGCAAAGAAATTCAAGAACGAAGATTTCAAGCTCGCGTGCATCGTCAAGTTCCTCAAGTTCCTCCTCGAGCTCGACAAGCTCCTCCACAAGCTTGCCAAGAACATCAAGTTCATCAAGAGCATGACAAAAATGGAAATCCTCCACGACAAGAGCAACATGAGGTTGACAACCCTCCTCAGCAAGATCAACACGAGCTTGACAATCATCAACAACATGGGTGTCATCATCCCCGACCCCAACACAATGAAGAGCAATGCTACGAAAAGCTCAAGTTCACCATGCCCAAGTTCAATGGAAGCAACGATCCCGAAGAATACCTTTCATGGGACTTGAAGGTCGACAAAATCTTCTGCTTGCACAACTACGACGAAGAGAAGAAGATCGCGATAGCATCCCTTGGGTTCCAAGACTATGTCCTCATTTGGTGGGAAGAAGTTATCGAGCGTCGAGAGGCTAGAGGTGAACCACCCATCACTACTTGGGCACAAATGAAGGATGTCATGAGAGCACGCTTCATGCCCACCTACTACAATCGCGACCTCTTCAAGAAACTCCAACTACTCAAGCAAGGAACCAAGAGCGTTGAAGAGTACTACAAGGAGATGGAGATTGCCATGATACAAGCCAATGTCACGGAAGATGATGAGCAAACAATGGCACGTTTCTTGAATGGACTCAACCATCCTATCAAGAAGATCGCCGACTTGCAACCATACTCAAACCTCATCGAGCTAGTGCATCAAGCTACCAAAGCGGAACGTCAAGTGCAAGATGATTTCAAGTATGCCAAGTTCTCATCCAAGTCATACGGCTTCCACAACACCCAAGCTTCAACGACTCCAACACCGTCTACCAAGCCTTCTACTAGCAACATCGACAATTCGAGTTCCAAGAAAGCTTCGTCAACTCCAAGTCATCCTTCTACTACGGGCAACTTCAAGCCGAGAGTTTCATCATCCTCAACCCCCACCAATGAGACCGTCAAGACGAGTTCCTTCAAATGCTTCACATGCGGAGGCCGAGGCCACAAGTCCTATGAGTACACCAACAAGCGGACCATGATACTCAACGACGACGGCACCTACATCTCGATGAGTGAAGGAGAAATAGACGCTTTTGAGCAAGTCGCCATACACCGGCAAGTGAATGATGAAGAGGAACAAGTCTTTTGCGATGAAGATTCAAGTCCCGCTCTTGATGTCTCCAAGGTCTTGACTCTCCAACATCACCAAGAAGAAGACCAAAGATGCCATATCTTCCACACCAAGGCCGGCATCAATGGACGCTCCGTCAAGGTCATCATCGATGGAGGGAGTTGTCATAATCTCGCAAGTGAAGAACTTTGCTCCAAGCTCCAATTGCCCAAGATGAAGCACCCGCATTCATACAAACTGCAATGGCTTAGCAACTCCGGCACCATCCAAGTCGAGCATCGAGTACAAGTCTCCTTCAAAATTGGTGCCTATGAAGACACTTTGGAGTGCAACGTCGTTCCAATGACCGTTTTCCACCTCCTCCTTGGACACCCATGGCAATTTGATAGAGAATTCATCCACAACAGATGAACGAACCACTACATCTTCAAGATTAAAGGAAAGGAGTTCGTACTTCGTCCCATGTCTCCAAGCCAAGTTGTCACCGATAAGCAAGCCACCCATCTTGGAGATAATAGTGAGAGAGCGAGCCACCAAAAAGAGAGTGAGCGCCACAAGCCCAAATCGAGCGCCTCCACGATGAGCGACAAAAGAACTTAATCCTATTTTCCACCAAAAGTGAGATAAGAGGAGTGTGTGAGAACCCATCTAGTGTCCTACACTATGTCCTTTTGCGCAAGGACAATGCACCACAAGCTAACACCTCTCACACTCTTCCTCTAGTGGTGTCTTCTCTTTTGCAGGAATTTCACGATGTTTTCCCCGATGAGCTACCTTCAGGACTACCTCCACTACGAGGCATCGAGCACCGCATCGACCTCATCCCGGGAGCACCGCTTCCGAACAAAGCTCCCTACCGCGTCAACCCCGAAGAAACCAAAGAAATACAAAGGCAAGTAAAGAATCTCATAGACCATGGACATGTGCGTGAAAGTTTGAGCCCTTGTGCCGCCCCGATCATTCTTGTGCCAAAACATGATGGTACCTTTCGCATGTGCTCCGAGTGTAGACCTATCAATGCTATCACCGTTTGTTATAGGTATCCCATTCCACGCCTTGATGATATGCTTGATGAACTTAGAGGTGCCACTATCTTTTCAAAAATTAGTCTTAAAATGGTTACTATCAAATCCGCATACAAGAGGGTGATGAATGGAAAACCGCTTTCAAAACCAAGTTTGGCTTGTATGAGTGATTAGTCATGCCTATGGGTCTATCGGAAGCACCGGGTACTTTTATATGTCTTATGAATCATGTATTTCGCCCTTACATTGGTGTGTTTGTTGTGGTCTACTTTGATGATATCCTTGTTTTTACCAAGTCTCTCAAAGAGCATGTCACCCATGTCCGAACTGTTTTACAAACTCTTCGAAAAGAGCGTCTCTATGCTAATATGGAGAAATGCCTTTTTGGCGTTGACAAGCTCATTTTCTTGGGTTTTGTTGTATCTTGTAAGGGTGTTCATGTTGATGAGTCCAAGATCAATGCTATTAAGGATTGGACACAACCAACCAATTTGCAACAAATGCGTAGCTTTCTTGGCCTTGCGGGTTTCTATCGTCGCTTTGTGAAAGATTTCAGCACCATTGCTTTGCCTTTACATGCTTTGAGCAAGAAGAATGCGCCTTTTGTTTAGGGACCATCTGAAGATACCACTTTCAATGAGCTTAAGAATTTGCTTACTCATGCTCCCGTGCTTGCATTACCCAACTTTGACAAACCCTTTGAGATTCATTGTGATGCTAGCGGTAATGGCATAGGAGGTGTGTTAAGGCAAGAGAAGCGCCCCATAGCTTACTTTAGTGAGAAACTCTTCGACGTGCAACTCAATTACCCCATCTATGACAAAGAGCTCTGTGCTTTAGTCCGCATTTTGCATGAATGGAAACTCTATCTTCGCCCTCATGAATTTATCATTCATACCGATCATGAAACGCTCAAGTATCTTAAGGGCCAAACCAAGTTCAACAAGCGTCTTGCTAAATGGAGTGAATTTATTGAGTCTTTTCCTTATGTCATCAATTAGATTAAGGGTAAGGAAAACATTGTGGCAGATGCCCTTTCCCGCATATTCATGCTTGTTACTCAACTTGAATTGGATGTCATTGGTTTTGAGCATATAGAAGACTTGTATGAGCATGATCCTACTTTCGCTACTCCTTATGCCAAGTGTTTGACGCACACCTCTTGGGAATGCTATTACATCAAAGATGGATATCTTATGAAAGGTAACAAACTTTGCATCCCCGAGTCTTCTCTTCGTTTGTTGCTTTTGCAGGAATCTCATGGAGGAGGCTTAATGGGACATTTTGGACGCGACAAGACGTTCACTACGCTCTCAAAGAACTACTATTGGCCCAAGATGTTTCGTGACGTCAACCGCTTCACCAACCGATTCTCTACATGTCGCAAAGCTAAGTCCAAATCTCAATCCCATGGCCTTTATATGCCTCTACCAATTCCATATCAACAATGGGAAGACATTAGCATGGACTTTGTACTTGGTTTGCCTAGGACTAGAAATGGGAAGGATTCAGTATTTGTCGTTGTGGACTGTTTCTCAAAAATGGCACATTTCCTTCCTTCCAACAAGATAGACGATGCTTCACATGTTGCTACTCTATTTTGTAGGGAAATATTGCGTCTACACGGAATGCCAAAGACGATCGTCTCGTACCGCGACGTCAAGTTCCTTAGCTAGTTTTGGAAGACCCTATGCACCAAGCTCGGAATAAAGCTACTCTTCTCCACGGCGTATCATCCACAAACCGACGGCCAAACGGAAGTTACCAACCGCACACTCTCCTCTCTACTTCGAGCACTCATCAATAAGAACATCAAGGAGTGGGAGGAGTGCCTACCTATCACCAAGTTCGTTTACAACCGAGCAAGACACTCAACAACCGGCAAATCCCCCTTCGAGGTCGTCTACGGATTCAACCCTTTGTCCCCATTGGACATTCTCCCTCTACCACTCCAAGATCGCATCAATTTGGATGCAAGTGCACGTGTGACTCATCTCAAGAAGGTGCATGAAGATACAAGACATACTATCGAGGCCATTTACAACGACTTGCGACCAAGCTCAACATCAACAAGCACCCCATGGTCTTCAACATTGGTGATCTTGTGTGGCTACACCTTCGTAAGGACTGCTTTCCACAAGAACGCGAGTCCAAGCTTCGACCACGAGTGGATGGACCCTTCAAGGTGCTTACACGCTGCAATGAAAATGCCTGCAAGATCGACATTCCACGCGACAAGTACTCCGTGAGCGACATCTTCAACGTCAAAGATCTCTCTCCCTACCATGGTGATGAAGAATTTGATCCGAGGAAGGATCTTCCCCAAGGGAGGGGAGATGATGCGGAGCATCCCAAGGTCATCCCCATGGACCTACCATCGCCTCACCAAGTGCCTAGCGGACCCATGACACGAGCACGTGCAAGAGCTCTTGAAACCGAGGTGGCATCTCTCCTCTCACATTTCCACTTTGATGCACATGAGACAGGGATACTACCTCATACGGACACTTTGTGCATACTCAGGTATCATGGAGAAGCTAAGGAGCAAGGAGAAGAAGAAGAGGAAGATGGACGTGAAGACGGAGAAGAAGAAGTGATGAAGAAGAAACTACAGGCTCCGGACGTCCGCTTGCCACCGGACGTTCGACGATCTCCAGGCTCCAGACGTCCGGCCCTCTCCGAACTACCGTGCCACCGCACCCGAGCCAAATCTATGGATCTCCGGAATCCAACAGAAGACTGTCGCCTAGATGTCCGACCGAAGACCACCCGAGCCAAATCTATAGACGTCCGACAGGCACCGGACCTCCGGACCCTTGTGAGCCTCCGGACGACTGGTGACTCCCGGACGTCTGACGCCTGTGTGTTGTTTCGTGTTGGGCCGCAGCCCATGTACCCCTTCGCCCCCTCTTTTGCACCAAGACTATATAGAGACCTCCTATTCCTTCTAGCTAGGGTTAGCATTGGTTTAGCTCATATTAGAGATAGAGTATTTCTCATCCACATCATATCTACCGCACGAGAGAGACAGCGCCCCCTCTACGGAGAAGATCCACGTTGGATTCAAGACCTCCTCATGGAGAAGAACATCAAGACCTCCTCACGGAGAACACCGGTTACCTCTTGTATCGTCCGTTGTTGACTTTGGATCTTGTATCTTCCTTTGTGTTCATGGATCTAGCGCATGTGTGATCATACTTGTTGGTTTGAGTGTTCTCTTGTGTTCCCCTTATGTTTTTCCCTCGTTTCCCTCCTCATGTTCTTCGTGTTCATCGCGGGATCCGCTCCTTTCGTGAAAGATCGACCGATTAGGGTCCCTACCCTACATCACCCTGTGAACACATTCCATGGCTTTAGCCTTCTAGAAGTCAACAACCTTCTCCTCTTCCTCATCATTCGCATCATCCTTGTCTCGCTTGTCATGGCCTCTGGATGGCTACTCTTCTTGCTTTTTGTCCTTCTTCTTGAAGCCCCCAACTCCAACCTTAGCTCTCCTCTCCTTGTCCCACCTCTCCTATTCCTTCTTCTATTTCTTGACCAGGTATTCCACCCAGCGATAGTCTTCAATGTCGCGGTCGGAGGAGCAATGGATCTTCTAGTAAGGGCTCCCCGGGCCAGCACATATGGCTCAATCTCCATCCTTGTTGCTAGCCTTGGGTTTCTTGCCGGGTGACTCCACCGCAACTACCACTTTGGACTTGCGCTTCTGATTCTTGCGCTTTTTGTGACCACGAGAAGTATCGGCCCTTTCCTCGGCATCAACATATCTTCCTTCGCTCGAGCGCACCTATCGGTGACCTTGCTACTTGTGAGCACATTGGGATTTCCTTGACGAGGAGAGGATGATGCAGTATAGTAGAGATAAGTATTTCCCTTGTTTAAGAACCAAGGTTATCAATCCAGTAGAAGAACCACGCAATACCTCGTGAACAGCATCTACACACAAAATAACAAATACTTGCATCCAACCCACACAAGGGGTTGTCAATCCCGTGGTGGGTAATTGTAAGGTCCAAATCTCGTGGTGGTAGATAGATAAACAAAAACACAAAATAAAAGAAAATAAATTAAACTACAGCAAGGTATTTTGGATTTTAATATACGATCACTACAGGAATTAGCTTATTTGTCGTCTGCCACGGCGGACGGCAAAGGCACCAAAAGCGGACAGCAAAGTGCGTTGCCGTCCGTCACTGACGGCAAACCTGTCCGGCAAAGAGGGCTACGGTAAATAGGTTATTTGTCTACTACTTCGTCAAAGCGGACGGCAAAGGACCTTTGCTGTCAATGGCGGACGACAAAGAAAATGGACGGTAGCTAATAGGCGTTAGCCATGTTAGGTGGCTAACGACAGCCTTTGCCATCCGCCAGCGAATGGAAAACATTCCCTCCCCTTTGCCGTCCGCTGGCAGACGGCAAAGTTACCAAATGGTCAGCTCCCAGGTTGCATAGGTTCCTGCCACATGGCATCTTTGCCGTCGGTGGCAGACGGCAAAGAACCCTTTGTCGTCGGTGGCAGACAGCAAAGAGGCTGTATTTTCCCTTTTTTGTTTTTTCTTATATCCAAGCATTTTCAAAGCAAAATAGGTGATATATATATATATATATATATATTTCATAGGGCAATTACAGAGCAAACATATAAGATATCCAATACATAACTTCATCATACATGCATAGTTCCATCCAACCATACCAAGTTCCATCATACATAGCAAGTTCAACATAGAGGCATCCAATCATATATATTACAATAGTTTCATCCAACGATACGTGCATAGTTCAATGATCGAAAAGAAACAGATAAAGGGATAAGAAGCACTCCATCAATGCAAGCTTTCGTCAAGTGAATGAAATCTGCAAAATGGGAAATAAGAAAGTTAGGAGAAGAAGAAGAAGAAAATGAAGAAGAAGAAGAAGAAGAGGAAGTAAGCATACTTAGGTAAAATGGAGCTAATCTGGCTAATTATGCCATTTTTAGTGACCTAAGAATATTATGCCATTTTTTATATAAACCAGCTTAGTATAGCTCATTATTGAGCTAACCTAGGTAACTAAGCATATTAGAGCTAACTTAGGTCATTTTGGAGAAGAAGAAGACGAGAAGAAGAAGAAGAAGAAGACTAGAAGAAGAAGAATACTAGAAGAAGAAGAAGAAGAAGAAGTCTAGAAGAAGAAGAAGAAGGTGTCTACCCTTTTCCATCTCATTCTTCTTCTTTATCTCCTGTTCCTTGTTTTTCTTATCCTTATTCCTTATTTGTGTCATTTTAGAGCTTACATAGGTAATTATGCCATTTTTGAGCTAACTAAGCTTATTATGTCAATTTGGAGGAAGCAATGGAGGTATAGGTCATTTTGTGCTAACATAAGTAATTATGCCATTTTTTAGCTAACGTAGGTAAAACAGATCATTTTGGAGCTAACCTAGCTAAAATGGATCATATTGGAGCTAACCTAGGTAAACTTGGTCATTTTGGAGCTAACCCAGGTAAAATGGATCATATTGGAGCTAACCTAGGTAAACATGGTCATTTTGGAGCTAACCTAGGTAAAATGGATCATATTGGAGTTAACCTAGGTAAAAATGGGTCATTTTGGAGCTAACCTAGCTAATTATGCCATTTTTGCGTTAACAAAGCACATTATGCCATTTTGACATAACTAAGCTAAGTATAGGTATTTATTGAGCTAACCTAGGTAACTAAACATATTAGAGCTAATTTAGCATTTTAGAGCTAACTTAGGTCATTTTGGAGCTAACTTGGGTAAAATTGATCATTTTGGAGCTAATTAGGCTTATTATGTCATTTTTGAGGAAAATAAGCTAACAATATGACATATATGAGGTTACCAAGATTTTTATGCCATTTCAAACCTAAGTAAGCTAATTATGCCAGTTTTTACATAAGTAAGCTAAGTGTATGTCATTATTGAGCAAACCTAGGTAACTAAGCATATTAGAGCTATCTTAGATCATTTCGGAGGAAACAAAGCTAAGTATAGATCATTTTGGAGCTAATTAAGCTAATTTTGTCATTTTGGAGGAAGATAAGCTACATGTAGGTCATTATGGTAAGCATGTTGGAGGAGATAAAGCCAAGTCTAGGTCTTTATGCATTTCGTAAGCAAAAGACTAGAGAAAACTTACCGTCATCACGGAGGTTGTTGGGGATATAGCTATCAGTTATGACCCGCCCAGGAGGGGCCGGGTCAGCCCCAATGGCGGGTTACAAAGGAAGCCCAGTAAACATTAAGATGATAGTTTATCAAATCTTATAGAAGGCCTAAAAGGCCTAGAGGCGGCTTAAGGCCCAATATTGTAAACCACCGTATGTAAGGAAAGACTTGTAAAGAAAGGCATGTAAAAGAAGTCACTGAGCCGGACACGATTTATGAGCCGGCCGGGACTCTGTAGGCCACCAGGCATCAACCCGTGTATATAAGGGGACAACCCGGTGGCGGCTTAGGGCAAGAAACAAGAGACCGATAACCGAGCCGGTGAGTTAAGCCTCTTGGTGATCGAAACCCCAGCAATATCAACACAACTAGACGTAGGCTTTTACCTTCATCGTAAGGGGCCGAACTAGTATAAAACTCTCGTGTCCTTTGTCCCGATCAACCCCATTAAGCTTCCTAGCTGCGATGGCCCTACGACTAAGTCCTTTTGCTTGGACATCTGCCGTGACAACTCCACGACAGTTGGCGCCCACCGTGGGGCCAGCGCACGGTGGATCTATGTTCTTGAAGGGAAACTTCGAAGGGCTCAAGGGATATGCTGTGGGCCGGATGACCAAGAGTTGTCGCAGCAAGCTCTACATCGACGACGAAGGCTGGGGCCCCAAGGCCGGCTCAATTGAGTACGGGTACCGGGTCCCCTTCGGCGGAATGCATGTCTTCATCAGCCGGATCAGCGAGTCAAGTCCTGAGCTGGATGTCCACACCAACCTCATCGAAACGGCTCAGCGTGCGAGGACCACCCATGTTCAATCTGTCGTGAACCATGCTTTTGTAGGCTGCATCCACGGCGGTGAATACTCTGAAGGATCGGTGGATGGCGGTGAGACGGCCGTCTTTTCAGAC
This sequence comes from Triticum monococcum, assembly GCA_034509565.1. Lineage (NCBI taxonomy): Eukaryota > Viridiplantae > Streptophyta > Magnoliopsida > Poales > Poaceae > Triticum > Triticum monococcum. The sequence continues at coordinate 253,811,530 of CM067845.1, forward strand.
ACTACATCATCAACGGGCGAGATGGACTCTTTGTATCAGCTGCAGGATGGCATGCTCGGGGGTTGTTCCAATGGCAGCAGTATTCCAGACCTCCTTGAGCCGCCGAATTGGGCCGAAGTCTTCATGGCAGGAACACAGCCCGGGCAGAACTCCACAGCAGCAGCAGCAACAGCTACCAGGTCGGCCGCAGCCGGGTCAGGAGACCCCGCGCGCCCCCCGGCTCAGATTCTAATGGACCTTGTGGATAAACTGACGACTCTGTTGACTGCCGTGGTAGAGCCGACAGATCAAGCCCAGCATGACGCAGAGGTGGCACACGTACGTGAAGAGATGGTACAATCTAATGACAATCTAGCAACGGAGGAGGTCAGGATGGCAGCGGAGCAGGCGGCTTTGGACGTTCGGGCTCAACAGCTTTAGCAGAGACTTTCCGGCTCTCCGTGGATCGGAACGCATCAAACAAGGTCATGAGAAGAAGGCATCAGATAACTCAGTCACGTCTACCTCTGACGCTCGATCCTAGGAACCTTTTTCATACACCTAGAGCTGGGACAAGCAACCCGCCGGAGGCAAATCGGGTCACGACACCCGGCGCACCAGTCCAACCGTGCGGCATGGAACCACCTCGTGTACATACCGCTCCACCTCATTATGTACCAACGCTGCCGGGTCACTTCTCCAATCCTTTGGAAAACCTCATTGCAGCATCGGCTCGTTTGGCGGCTCTTCCGATGGAAGGTGACTCGCCAGCAGCGATCGAAACGCGAAGGGTGAGAGAACTTCTTCAAACAGCTCTGGCACAGCAGGATGCGTACTCCTACAACCGAGACAGGATCCATTCAACTCCTTGCCCGAGCCGGAGCTCAAGCTACAGTAGGCATATGGACTCAGCCGACATGTCAAGCAATGCTCAACGCCGCAACCGGCCACACATGTATGAGACGGTACAGGCTGGAGCCCTTAACTTGGCGGATCAAGAGAGGATCTGACAAGAGGCTGAGCGAGCGGTTCAACTGGCAGCAGAGCAGGTGGCTCATCAGACTTTTTCGGCTTATCCAGCAACCTCGGTTGAGGCAGGAGTGGCCACAAGAACTAGAGGTGTTCCTTGCATGGTGCCGGCCATACGTAATGAGCGTTTGCCAAAAGACTTCAAGGGGCCTCATAAGGTGCCTAATTACACGGCCGACTTGCAGCTCGGGGCTTGGATTCAGAGTTATGAGATGGCTACAGAGTTGTTGGAGGTCAGCGACGCAGCAATGGTTAAGTATTTCACTATGATGTTGGATGGAACAGCTCGTACTTGGTTGAAGGGGTTGCCACCCAATTCTATCGGCTCATGGGCGGAGTTGAAGGCCTGGTTCATCCAGAACTTCAAAGACACGTGTAAGCAGCCTATGTCGATTGTGGACCTGACTAATTGTAAGCAAGAGGATAGTGAATCTACAACCCATTGGGTGCACCGAGTTAAGGAGATAATACATTTGTCTGATAAGATGGATGCCGGCTCAGTAGTCTTGATGTTGGAGAAAAACTGCTGTTTTGAACCTCTGAAGCAGAAGTTGGGGCAGCTCAAACGTGACTGCAATGACATGGGCTAGTTGATCGTGGCTCTCGTCAAGTATGTTGATTCTGATAGTACCAAAGACCCGGTGCCTGACGAAGAAAAGACAGCGAAGGGAAAGAAGAACGGCAATGGCAAGGTTCACCAGCATAACCCGGCAAATCAAGGAGGTAATAAACGTAAAGCTGATGAGTTTGTCGCTAACACCAATGCACAGGGCGGCAATCAACGACGCAAGGGCAGGCAACCCCCTTGGTCGGGCGGGTCAGGTCCCACCCTTGAGCAACTATTGAATGAGCCTTGTCCAAGACACGGCACCCGGGAGAAGCCAGCCACCCACCTATGGAAAGATTGTACGATCATGAAGGCGTTTAAAAATTCAAATGCGTTTGATGGAGGTCACGGCCCTGGCGCCGGTTCAGGTGGAGGCGGTTTCCATGGCCTGGGCACCGGTTTAGGTGGAGGAGGATTTCACGGTCAGGGCCATCCTGGTAACCAAGGAGGATATAATCCACAACCCGGCCAAGGTAATCAGCAGCAACAGTCCGGATATTAGAGCAACCCAAAACAGCTGAATAGTGGGCAATACCATGTGTTCACCATTAGTTTATGTAAGAGGGACCAGACGCTTCACAAGAGGGCCATCAATGCCGTTGAGCCGGTGATTCCACGTTACTTACGTTGGTCCGAGCAGCCTATTGTGTGCAGCAGAGAGGATCACCCACCCCGGTTGATAATCCGGGTCGCTTGGCCTTGGTAGTGGCGCCTCAGGTTGGTGGATATAAATTCACTAAGGTACTCATGGATGGAGGCAGCAGCATCAACATCCTCTACTATGAGACGTTCCGCCGGATGGGGTTGACTAATAAGAGTCTTAAGCAATCCAACACTGTGTTTCACGGTGTGGTACCTGGCAAGTCGGCATACCCAGTTGGTAAGATTGAACTGGAAGTAGCCTTTGGGGATGAGTATGACTCCAGAGCAGAAAAATTAACCTTTGAGGTGGTTAAGATCAAAAGCCCATATCATGCTCTGTTTGGACGGCCGGCTTATGCCAAGTTCATGGCTCGGCCGTGTTATGTGTATTTGCAGCTCAAGATGCCGGGTTATAAGGGCACCATTAGAGTACATGGAAGCCGGAATATAGCCTTGGAGTGTGAAGAAGGTGATGTTGCCTATGTTGAGTCTGTTTGTGCAATAGATGAGTTAAAGTTTTATAAGGATCATGTTGACCCGGCAGACATGACATCTTTAAAGAAACCAACGATGGAGCATGAGCCAGTGTTGAAGTTCAAATCAGTTGATGACACCAAGATGGATAACTTTGTGCCTGGTGACTCATCCAAGTAGTTCATCATCAGTGCAAACTTGGATCCGAAATAGGAAAGCGCGCTCATCGAGTTCATCCTTGAGAATCAGGACATCTTTGCATGGAAACCTTCCGACATGCCGGGTGTCCCGAGGGAACTCGCTGAGCACACTCTCAATATTGATCCAAAGTTTAAACCTGTTAGACAGTTTCTGATGCGGAGCATCCCAAGGTCATCCCCATGGACCTACCATCGTCTCATCAAGTGCCTAGTGGACCCATGACCCGATCACGTGCAAGAGCTCTCGAGACCGAGGTGACATCTCTCCTCTCACAATTCCACTTCGATGACCATGAGACATGGCTACTACCTCAAACAGAGACATTGTGCATACTCAGGTATCAAGGAGTTAGCCATGGAGACGCCAAGGAGCGAGGAGAATCCGAAGAGGAAGATGGACGTGAAGACAAAGAAGAAAAAGGGCTAAGTTAGCAGAAGCCCGGACTGCCGTCCGGACGATGCCGCCTCAGCCTAGATGATCCGAACCCCAGCCCGGACGATCCGGATAATGTGCCCAGCGACACCCGAGACAGCATCTTGGAGATGGGTCATCCGGACCCAGGCCCGGATCATCCGGCCACGCCCGGACGTCTGGACCAAGTCCCGGACATCCGGCCCTCCCGCAGCTGCAACAACCCAGCCGGATCATCCGGACGCCAACCCGGATCATCCGGACCCCCGAAGCCCGGATCATCCGGACCAACTCCCGGATCATCCGGCCACCGCCTGTGTGCGTGAGTTGGGCAGAGGCCCATGTACCCGTTTCATCCCCCACTTACCCTTTCACCCCTTGGGCCATAAATAGACCTTCTACTCCTCATTTTTAGGGTTAGCAAATGTTTGGCTCATGTTTGTGAGAGAGCTTTGCTCATCCACTTGGTAGTCTTCTCTATGGAGATTCGAGCCTCCACCGGAGAAGATCCCCCAAGCGGATTCAAGACCCCTTTTAGGGAAGAACTCAAGACCTCCTCACGGAGAAGACTGGCTACCCTTGTATCGTCCCTAGTTGTCCGTGGATCGTGTATCTTTCCTTATGTACTCGAGGATCTAGCCCATGTGTGACTTATTCGTGTCGTTTTAGTGATTTCTCTCGTGTTTCCTCTTGTGTTTTCGCTCGTTTTCCCCTCGTGTTCTTAGACGGGATCTACTCCTTTCATGAAAGATCGGCCCCTAGGGTTCCCACCCTACATCATCTTGGTATCATGAGCAAGGTTGATCACGACTTCGGAGCCTCCCCTCTTTGTTTTCTAGCTTGATTTTGTTGTTTTTTGTCCTAATCCGAAAATACCCACAAAATAGCCCCAAAATTTTTTCTTGCGATTTGTGAGTTTTGATGATGTTTTGTTTGTTTTGATCCGTGAGTTTGTTGTGTTGCAAGTGGATCTAGCCTTCCCCCACCATCTCCACCTCGAAATCCCTCCAACATCTGCGAAATCCCCGAATTTGTGGCCGTTTTTGAGTTCATCACGAGCCCTCCCCGAGCGCGTTTGACCCGCCCGGATCATCCGGCTGGTCGCCCGGATCATCCGGATCCGCCCGGATCATCCGGCTCCTGGCCCGGATCATCCGGCTTCCTCTGACCAAACTGCATTTCCTGCAGTTTTTTTAACCACCGCCGCCTACGCCTCCGCATACCCACTTCGACCACCACCCCCTAACTTCCGCAAACCCCTACGCAAACCTTTCCAATACCCCAACCACACCACCACTTGACCGCTACCTACTCCGACGCTTTTTGTCCCACTTGGTTTTGAGAATTTGAGTTGTGGCTCACCGTTTCCTTTCGTGTTTCGGCTACCTAGGGACGGTTCGACATCAACATCTCCACCGCTCATTTTCGCCAAGGACTACTACGAACGACTACACACTTGTGGTATCAATTTTCCATTGGTATCATCTTGGTATTGTGATATCACCATACTCTTTTCCATTTGGATTGATAACCCCATAGCCTTACTTTTGCGTAGCTTACCCATCGAGACTAGCATTTGAGTATTGTCGGCAACGTGACTTGTGCACATTAGTGATCATACATCCCATAGCATACATACTATCATCATGTTGCATATCTTGGAATCATCTCTTGTGTCACAAAGTTGTCATCGCATACACAATTGCTATCTTGGTCTGTGAAGCATCGCACGAGAAAAGAGCTCAAACATCAAAGAGCCAAAAAAGCTTTTAAGCAAAGAGAAAAGATAAGCAAAGCGCTTATAAGCAAGAACCATAGCATCATACAACATTAAGATTGTCATACTTGATCATCTTGGATCATATCTCCGGAACCTCATACTTGGGATAGAAGTCGTTGCATTTTTGCTTAATAGGTTGTGCACAAGTTCGTATCCGCCTATTGTCCAATCGTGCTAGCGTCTCTCTAGTGTTGTGCAACAAGTGCATTTTTGTGGATCCCACATTTTGGCTCACCCTTGGTTGCACGACCCCATTTATCTTTCCATGTGTCGTGTTTTCGTGTACCACATCTTGCTATTGGTCTACTTGTTGCATTTACAAGTCGTGAATCTTCTCTAACATTATTCAATCTTGCTTACATTCACATCAAAAATTGTGCCACCATCCTAACCAAGCTCCACCATAAGCTTTTACTTGTGTAGGTATGAGAAACCGACAAGAATTCGTACCAATTGGGCTATTCCCTTGTCCTACATTGGAGTTATCATCGATCCACTTTCAACTTTGGTCATTGTACATTTGGTATTCGTTCTTCTCTTCCTACCACTCACATTTGTCTTGGAATGATGGATAGGCCAAGTACATCTACCAACCCACTCTTCTTGGAGAAAGACGATGACATGAACTCCTTCGTCACCAAAAGCGACCTCTTTGGTGCACAATGTGCTTTGCATCAAGAACAACAAGCCATGAGTGACCGCATTGACAACCTCGCCACCGACTTACGACTCTCCGAGCAATGTACAAGGGACTACTTCGACCACAAGCTCGACGATCACAAGCAAGATAATGACGCAAGGATGGACGAGATTCACGCTTTGTTGCTCAACCGCTCTTCTTCCACTTCAAGAAGGAGCCGTTCAAGTCGCCACTCCGACTTTACCCTCTCCGGCTCAAGCACACCGTCATTGAACACTCTTCGACGTGCCACACGCAACGAGCATCAACAAGCCTCAATCCTCTATGCAACACCGACTCGCAAGCGCACCGACGATGTCATACCCAAGAAGCCTTTGCGCTAGCACGAGAACGGCAATGACAACACCAACATGAAGAGGAAGAACGCGCGCGTCTACACCAAAATGCAAAAGATGCCGAGGCACAACGCCAAGAACAACAACTCCGTGATGCTCAAGCACTTGAGGCACAACGAGCTCTACGCGATTCAAGTCGAGCCGTAGCCGACCGAGGCTGACAAGCTCGTGACCATGCCGAAGCACTTCACGAAGAAGTCCGCGAGAGGATTTATCAAGCTCGCGTGCACCGTCAAGTCCCTCCTCGAGCTCGAGAAGCTCCTCCACAAGCTCGCCAAGACCATCAAGTTCATCGAGAGCATGAAGACAATGGGAATCCTCCACAACAAGTTCAACACGAGGTTGAAAACCCTCCGCGGCAAGAGCACCACGTGTTAAACAATCATCTACAACATGGGCGTCACCATCCCCAACCCCAACACAATGAAGAGAATGCTAAGGCAAGCTCAAGTTCACCATGCCCAAGTTCAACGGAAGCAACGATCCCGAAGAGTACCTTTCATGGGCATTGAAAGTTGACAAGATCTTCCGTTTGCACAATTATGAAGAAGAGAAGCAGATCGCAATGGCATCCCTTGAGTTCCAAGACTATGTGCTCATTTGGTGGGAACAATTCATTGAGCGCGCGCGGCAAGAGGTGAACCACCCATCACTACTTGGGCGCAAATGAAGGATGTCATGAGAGCACGCTTCATACCTACCTACTACAACCGTGACCTCTTCAAGAAACTCCAACAACTCAAGCAAGGAACCAAGAGCGTTGAAGAATACTACAAAGAGATGGAGATTGCAATGATAAGAGCCAATGTCACAAAAGATGATGAGCAAACAATGGCATGCTTCTTGAAAGGACTCAATCATCCCATCAAGAAGATCGCCGACTTCCAACCATACTCAAATATCATCGAGCTAGTGCACCAAGCTACCAAAGCGGAACGCCAAGTGCAAGATGATTTCAAGTATGCCAAGTTCTCATCCAAGTCCTACGGCTTCACCAACAACCAAGCTTCAACGACTCCAACACCAACTACAAAGCCTTCTTCTACCAACATCGACAAATCGACTTCTAAGAAAGTTTCATCAAATACAAGCCATCCTACTACGAGCAATTTCAAGCCGCGAGCTTCATCATCATCAACCCCAACCGATGAGACCGTCAAGACGAGTTCCTTCAAGTGTTTCACTTGCAAAGGCCAAGGCCACAAGTCCTATGAGTGCACCAACAAGCGAACCATGGTCTTCAACGATGATGGCTCTTATGACTCCATGAGTGAAGGAGAAATGGAAGCCCTTGAGCAAGTCGCCATGCACCGCCAAGTGAACAATGAAGAAGAACAAGTCTTTTGCGATGAAGAATCAAGTCCCGCACTTGTTGTCTCCAAAGTCTTGACCCTCCAACATCACCAAGAAGAAGACCAAAGATGCAACATATTCCACACCAAGGCCGACATCAATGGACGGTCCGTCAAGGTCATCATCGATAGACGAAGTTGTCATAATCACACAAGTGAAGAACTTTGCTCCAAGCTCCAATTGCCCAAGACGAAGCATCCACATCCATACAAATTGAAATGGCTTAGTGACTCCGGCACCATCCAAGTCGAGCACCGAGTACAAGTCTCCTTCAAAATCGGCGCCTAAGAAGACACCTTGGAGTGTCACGTCGTTCCAATGTCCGTTTGTCATCTTCTCCTTGGACGGCCATGGCAATTCGATAGAGGAGTCATCCACAATGGGTGTACAAACCACTATAGCTTCTAGATGAAAGGAAAGGAGTTTGTGCTATGTCCCATGTCCCCAAGTCAAGTGATCGCCGACAAGCAAGCCACCCATCATGGAGAGAATAGTGAGAGAGCGAGCCACCAAAAAGAGAGTGAGCACCACAAGCCCAAATTGAGCGCCTCCACGATGAGCGACAAGAAAAACTTAGTTCTCTTTGCCACCAAACGTGAGATGAGGGAAGTGTGTGAGAACCCATCGAGTGTCCTACACTATGTCCTATTGTGCAAGGACAAGGCACCACAAACTAACACCTCTCACAATCTACCCTTGGTGTTATCTTCTTTATTGCAGGAATTCCAAGATGTTTTCCCCGATGAGCTACCTCCCGGACTACCTCCACTACGATGCATTGAGCACCGCATCGACCTCATCCCCGGAGCACCGCTTCCGAACAAAGCTCCCTATCGCGTCAACCCCGAAGAAACCAAAGAAATACAAAGGCAAGTAAAGCATCTCATAGACCATGGACATGTGTGTGAAAGTTTGAGCCCTTGTGCCGTACCGGTCATTCTTGTGCCAAAACGTGACGGTAGCTTTCGCATGTGCTCCGATTGTAGACCTATCAATGCTATCACCGTTCGCTATAGATATCCCATTCTACGCCTAGATGATATACTAGATGAACTTAGTGGTGCCACTATATTTTCCAAAATAGATCTTAAGAGTGGTTACTATAAAATCCGCATACAAGAAGGTGATGAATGGAAAACCGCCTTCAAAACCAAGTTTGGTTTGCATGAGTGGTTAGTCATGCCTATGGGTCTCTCGGAAGCACCGGGCACTTTTATGCGCCTTATGAATCATGTCTTTCGCCCTTACATTGGTATATTTCTCCTGGTTTACTTTGATGACATTCTTGTGTTTAGAAATCTATCAAAGAGCATGTCACCCATGTCCGCACCATTTTGCAAACTCTTAGAAAAGAGCGCCTCTATGATAATATGGAGAAATGCCTTTTGGTGTTGATAAGCTCGTCTTCTTAGGTTTTGTTATTTCTTCTAAGGGTGTTCATGTTGATGAGTCCAAGATCAATGCTATTAAGACTTGGCCGCAACCAACAAACTTGCATCAAGTGCGCAGTTTCCTTGGCCTTGCGGGTTTTTATCGTCACTTTGTGAAGGATTTTAGCACCATTTCTTTGCCTTTACATGCTTTAAGCAAGAAGAATGAGCCTTTTGTTTGGGGACCATCCCAAGATACCGCTTTCAATGAGCTTAAGAACTTGCTTACTCATGCTCCCGTGCTTGCCTTACCAAACTTTGACAAACCTTTTGAGATTCATTGCGATGCTAGTGGTAATGGCATAGGGGGGGTGTTAACGCAAGAGAAGCGCCCCATAGCTTACTTTAGTGAGAAACTTTCCAGAGCGCCACTCAATTACCCCATCTATGACAAAGAGCTATATGCTTTAGTCCGCGTTTTGCGTGAATGGGAACATTACCTTCGTCCTCATGAGTTTATCATTCATACCGATCATGAGACCCTCAAGTATCTTAAGGGTCAAACCAAGTTGAACAAGCGCCATGCTAAATGGAGTGAATTTATTGAGTCTTTTCCTTATGTCATCAAGTACATCAAGGGTAAAGAAAACATCATAGCGGATGCTCTTTCCCGCATATGCATGCTTGTCACGCCGCTTGAGTTAGATGTCATTGGCTTCGAGCATATCAAAGACTTGTATGAGCATGATGCAACTTTTGCTACTCCTTATGCCAAGTGTTTGTCGAATACATCTTGGGAACGCTATCACATAAAAGATGGCTATCTCATGAGAGCTAACAAACTTTGCATCCCCGAGTCGTCTCTTCGTTTGTTGCTTTTGCAGGAATCTCATGGAGGCGGCTTAATGGGACATTTTGGACGCGACAAGACGTTCGCTACGCTCTCAAAGAACTACTATTGGCCCAAGATGTTTCGTGACGTCAACCGCTTCACCAACCAATTATCTACATGTCGCAAAGCTAAGTCCAAATCTCAATCCCATGGCCTTTATATGCCTCTACCAATTCCATATCAACAATGGGAAGACATTAGCATGGACTTTGTACTTGGTTTGCCTAGGACTAGAAATGGGAAGGATTCGGTATTTGTCGTTGTGGACCGTTTCTCAAAAATGGCACATTTCCTTCCTTGCAACAAGATAGACGATGCTTCGCATGTTGCTAATCTCTTTTTAGGGAAATATTGTGTCTACATGGTGTGCCAAAGACTATCGTCTCGGACCGCGACGTCAAGTTCTTGAGTTACTTTTGGAAGACCTTATGCGCCAAGCTCGGAATCAAGCTACTATTCTCCACGGCGTATCATCCACAAGCCGACAGCCAAACAGAGGTGAAAAACGGATGCGTAGCATCCCTCCATCATCCCAATGGACTCTACACCGACACATCAAGCCCCACGTGGACCTATGACAAGAGCTAGAGCACGTTCTTTGGAAACCGAGGTGAACTCCTTCCTACTTAGCTTGCATATGGATACGAATGGAACATTGTTGCTACCTCACCAAGATACGCTATGTCTCATTATGTACAAAGAGGAACACCACCAAGAGGCTCAGGAGCACCCCCAAGGAGAAGAGGAACCACCCCAAGGCCACGTAGACCAAGACGGAGTGCAACAGCAGCAAAACTTGAAGTCCCAGGTGACCCCGTGCGCACGGGCCCCTGAGACCCTGTGCCCACGGGCTATCCAGGAAGTTGGCGCTGGAGCACCCTGTGAGCACGGGCCTGTACGGTGCCCGCGGGACCCCCGTGCGCACGGGCCCAACTTACCCCGCGCACAGGCCTCCCAGGATGGACAGCTGAGATCCCCAAACCGAGCCCCTCTTCATCTCTTTCGACCCCAAGACTATATAAACCGTACCTATGGCTATGTTTAGGGTTAGCAAAGTATGAGATGAGATATTTGTGAGCTTTGCTCCTTCTACCTTCCCATTTGTGGAATCAAGGCCCCTTTTGGGAAGAATCCTAGTGGATTTCAAGACCTCATCTAGGAGAAGACTATCTTCAAGACCTCATCTCCTAGGAGTGGGAAGAACTTTGCCATTGTATCTTTCCTTTCATTGTGTTTGTGACTTGTGGATCTTGTTTTGCTATTCTAGTGGATGTGTAATTGGGGAATTGTTTGAGTGATTTCCTCTTTGTGTTCTTAAGAGTTTGCCCTTTTCCCCCTCCAAGTGTGCAAAGACCCCCCTCTAGGATTTCATCCTATATCATTTTGGTATCATGAGCAAGGTTGATTCACATCTTGGAGTCCCATCCCCCCATTTGCAAGCTTGATTTTGTTATTTTTCGTCCAAATTCGAAAATCCCCACAAAAATAGCCCAAAAAAATTTCTTGCAATTTGTTGGATCTTGTGAGATTTGGTTGTTTTGATCCACGAATTTGGAGTTTGGCAAGTGGATCTACCCATCTTCCTGCTTCCCCACCTTCCAAATCCTCGAAATTGTCCTTATCTTGGAAAATCACCACGGATCCGGAGCTTGTCTTCCGCTCCCAGCACACCCCGTGCACACGGGCCCTCGAGACCCTGTGTACATGGGACCCCGTGCACACGGGCCTCACTTACCCCATGCGCACGGACCATCTAGGAACTTTCGGCCATCTTTTTTTGCACCATTTTGCTTCCATACCAACACTCGTCTTCTTCCGCACTATTTCTCGTGGTTGTTTGAGTTTCGGACCGCGGTTTCTCTTGTGTCCTAAGGTGTTTCGGCTACTTAGGCACATTTGGACATCATCATCGCCGCCACTCGATCATCTACTCGGACACCACATCGGCTTCAACGACTTCATTCTTACCGTACGATCGGACGGTAACCTCGACGACATCTCACCCTTGCTTTTCCATTGATAACCCGAGCCATTTCGCGACGCTTACCCATCGAGACTAGCAAGTTGAGAATTGCCGGGCCACGCTATTGTGCACCATAGTCATCGTGTTGCCATCTTAGTGCCATAAGTCTCTCCCGTGCATATCTTACATACTTGTCTCATGTCATACTTGGCTCTAGCTTCAGAAAAACAAGAAAAGCTTTTAAGCAAAAGAGGAGCAACAAAAAGCTTGTAAGCAATAGCATCGAGCCATTTTTGCATATCATCTTTGACACCTCTTACGTAGCATAGTTGGGATTGAAGACGGCACATTTCTCTTCTAGGTTGGTGCACATGCGTATCTAGCCCATTTGAGAAATCGAGCTAACGTCTCTCTAGTATTCACACAACAAGAGCATTTTTCCGTGGTTGCACATTTTGAGCTCACCCCTTGGTTGTGGGGATCCCATCTATCTTCCATGTGTGTGTTCCTAGCGATATCATTGGGTTTGATCTATTTGTTTTTACTTGCATTTTTGTGAATCTTCTCAACCTTATCGATATCTTGACTAACATTTGCTTGAAATTTTTGCCACCATCCTAACCGAGCTCCTCCATAAGCCTTTTACTTATAGGTGTGAGAAACAATTCCCGGTACCAATTCCCCTATTATAGCATCGTGAGATCGTACTTTTTACATCCACAATCTTCGGAAAAGGTAAGTTTGGTTTTGTTCTCTCATTTTTCCTACTCACCACCACTTTCTAATGATGGATAGGCCAAGTACTTCTACCAACCCACTCTTCATGGAGCAAGACGACGACATGAACTCCTTCGTCACCAAGAGTCACCTATTTGGTGCACAACGTGCTTTGCATCAAGAGCAACAAGCTATGTGTAACACCCTCGATGCGGCTATATCTCCTACGTGTCGAAGCACGACTTAGAGGCATAACCGCATTGAAGGCAATGTCGCAAGTGAGGTAATCTTCACACAACCCATGTAATACAATAAGGGAATAGAGATACATAGTTGCTTACAATCGCCACTTCACACAAATACATGAATAAAGCATTACATCATACAAATACACCCAAGGTCCGACTACGAAACCAAAATAAAAGAAGAACCCCAAATGCGACAAAGGTCCCCGATCAACCCCAACTGGGCTCCACTACTGATCAACTAGAATGAAACAAAACAAAGGACAAGATCTCCATCTAGCTCCTCCTGAGCTTGGTTGCGTCATCTACATGGTCTCATCGGCACCTGCAAGCTGGTTTTGGAAGTATCTGTGAGCCACGGGGACTCAGCAATCTCGCACCCTCGCGATCAAGACTATTTAAGCTTATGGGTAAGGTAAAGGTATGAGGTGGAGCTGCAGCAAGCGACTAGCATATATGGTGGCTAACTTACGCAAATGAGAGCGAGAAGAGAAGGCAAAGCACGGTCAGTAAAAGTATGATCAAGAAGTGATCCTGGACTATCTACGTCAAGCATAACTCCAACAACCGTGTTCACTTCCCGGACTCCGCCGGAAAGAGACCATCATGGTTACACACGCTGTTGATTCATTTTAATTAAGGTCAACTTCAGGTTTTCTACAACCGGACGTTAACAAATTCCCATCTGCCCATAACCGTGGGCACGACTTTTGAAAGTTCAAATCCCTGCAGGGGTGTCCCAACTTAGCCCATCACAAGCTCTCACAGTCAACGAAGGAATAGACCTCCACCCGAGACGTTCCGATCAGACTCGGTATCCCAGTACAACAAGACATTTCGACAGGGTAAAACTAAACTAGCAACACCGCCCGAATGTGCCGACAAAACCCGATAGGAGCTGCACATATCTCTTTCTCAGGGCACACCGGATCGTCCAAACTTCCGGTAGGCCAGCCCAGAGTTGCCCCTGGTGGCCGCCGACGGCTGACAAGTTGGACCAACACTCAGAGGAGCACTGGCCCGAGGGGGGTAAATAATGATGACCCTTGGGCGCGCGACCCCCAAGGGAAAAGAAAAGGCTAGGTGGCAAATGGTAAAACCAATGTTGGGCATTGCTGGAAAAGCTTTACTTAACGCGAACTGTCAAGGGGTTCCCATAATAGCCCAACCGCGTGAGGAACGCAAAATCCGGGAACATAACACTGATATGACGGAAACTAGGGCGGCAAGAGTGGAACAAAACACCAGGCATAAGGCCGAGCCTTCCACCCTTTACCAAGTATATAGATGCATTAATTAAATAAGATATATAGTGATATCCCAACAAGTAAACATGTTCCAACAAGGAACAACATCTCCATGTTCCAACAAGGAACAAAACTTCAATCTTCACCTGCAACTAGCAACGCTATAAGAGGGGCTGAGCAAAGCAGTAACATAGCCCATCAACGGTTTGCTAGGACATGGTGGGTTAGAGGTTTGACATGGCAATTTGGGAGGCTGACAAGCAAATGGTAGGCATCGTAGCATTGGCATAGCAAAAGAGCGAGCAAACTAGCATAGCAAAGATAGTAGTGATTTCGAGGGTATGATCATCTTGCCTGAAATCCCGCAAGGAAGAAGAACGAGTCCATGAAGAAGACAAATGGACGTAGACGAACGGGTCCTCACAATGCGACGTTATCGGAACCAACCCGAAGAAGCAAACACCGGAAAAGAGCAAACAACATAGTAAACAACCACGACATGAACATGGCATGATGCACAACCAAATATGATGCATATCCGATTTAATGAAGCATGGCATGGCAAAGTGCACAAACAATCCTACAAATTAAGTGGAGCTCAATATGCAACGGAGTTGCATATTGACGAAACACCACATGACTTATTTAGTTCGATCTCGTTTATGTACCCAACAATATTAAATGTTGTTAAACATGGCAAGAGGGTGAAGCAAATGAAAACTACCCAACTAGTCAAGTTTAAATGAGGCCGGAAACAACGACCAACAATTCCGGAAGCTCCTCATATGCATAATTTAAGGTTTGGTACTGTTCTGCCCTAAACATTATTTTAGAGTTGTTAAATATGCAAGACAAGGTCACCATGTTAAACTAGGCATTTTTTCTACCCCATTTACATATAAAGTTTATTAAAATCGGGGTTACAGTTATTTAGTTATGAAATAGATCATTTTAGCATGGCATTAGGTAAATTATGAACAAACAACATTTTAAACATAGATGAAAGTTGCACAAAATAAATCTACACAAAATTCTAAGCAACTTTCATATATAAATCATTTTAATATGGTGCACGGTTATTAAGTTATTAAATGCATGGACTTGAAGGGCTTTTCTGTAAAACTGCCAATCCCCTGGAAAATTAGGAAATACACAGATCAGGAAAAAAACGGAGCAGGCCGAAACTGGCTGGGCGCTGGGCTGTGGTGTTCTCACCATTGGGCCTAATAGGCCGGATCTGACGGAGAGGGAGGCCTGCAGGGGAAAACAGCAGCGGGTGGCTGGGCCTTGGGCCTGACGGTGGAGGAGGGAGGCCAGCAGGGGCGAGGCTGGGCCGGGAGGCCTGTGGCCCACGCAGTGCTGGAGCTGGGCCTGGCGCTGGCGTGGTCAACATGAGTGGGTACGGGACGAGCGTCCTGCTCCTCGCAGTCGCAGAGGAAGCAGAGGCCACGGCAAAGCATGGCGAGGCAGAGGACGCTGGCACTGGTGGACTCCAGCGAGGATCTTGCCAGCGGCGGCAAGAGTCACCGGATCCGGGCGGTGGAGGTCGGGGACGCCCGATCTGGCTGGAGACGAGGCCAGGGGCATCCCTTCGAGGAGGAGGAGGAAGCAGGGCGCGGCGCTGGTCCTGGAGGTCGCTGACGGGGCCGGAGATGAGGTCCAGGGCGGCCGCTTCAAGGGACTCCGGCGGAACGGACTTGGCACAGGGCGACAGGTCTGGTCGTGGTCTTCGCGAGCGGCCGGCACGAAACAACGGCGACGGAGCTTGAAGCTGCGGCCATGGTGGTCTCCTGTTCGAGCACACAGAGAGGGAGAGATGAGCAGTCGGGAGAGAGGGAACAACATGAGCAGAAGAAGGCCAGCAATGCATATCTCGGGGTCGCCGGCGGCAGGGCCGGTTGCCGGACGACGATGCGAGGTGGAGGAGCACGGGGAGGCTCCCTGGCATGCGGTCGACGGCGGGAGGCGGCATGGATGCAGATCAGCAGCGGCTGGTCTCGAAGAAACGGGGCTGCGGGATTGGCCCGATGGGGAATTTTGGGGAGAGGAGGTGGGTGGATCGGGAGGGATCCCGATGATGATTTGGAAGGTGGCGGCGGGGGAATGGGACAAGCCCCTAGAAGTTAGGATTTTGTCTAGATTAGGTTAAGGGTCTATATATAGAAAGTGGATTTTGGATAGGGGCATTTGGTCCCTCCAATCTTGATCGGACGGACGGGAAAAATAGGTTAGGTAGCCCAAATAAGAAAACGATGACGTTTTGTAGACGTTTGGGGATGATCCGGATCCAACGGTGACGACTGTCCGGGTCGGTTCCGGGACAATTTCGGACGCGCACGTGAGGGGGGCTGCGGGCTGACGAGAGAGGTTAGGTTGGACCTGGCGGTAGGTAGTGAGCTGTGTAGACGGTCTCAAGCTGAGAGAAGAGAAGAGAGGGAGGCCCGGCGACTGTTTCCGGAGACCGAAAACGTCCGACGAAAAGACCGGCTATATTGCCGCTGTAGTTTAACGGTTGGGCTATCAAATGAACTCCGATTGCGATGAAACTTGACAGGCGGTCTACCTACATTATAATAAGACCGCACGCCAACTCTCATCCCATTCCGAGAACATTTTCCAGCCACTTATAAAATACTATTTCGGACATGCCGCGGGCGCGTGCAAGTGGGGTTGGGCTCAGAACGGACAACGGAGAGAAACTCGGAGAACCCGGACGAGTGCAAGTTTTGAAAACATGATGATGCAATGCACATGATGACATGATAAGATGCAACACGCAAGCAAATGACATGGCAACGACAGCGAATAACTGAACGACACCTGGCACATCGGTCTCGGGGCGTTACACTATGAGTGAACGCATCGACAACCTTGCCGCCGACTTGCGACTTTTCAAGCAACGTACAAGGGACTACTTCGACCACAAGCTCGACGATCACAAGTAAGAGAATGACGCAAGGATGGATGAAATTAATGCTTTGTTGCTCAACCGCTCGTCTTCCACTTCAAGAAGGAGCCGTTCAAGCCGCCACTCCGACTTCACCCTCTCCGGCTCAAGTACACCGACATCAAACACTCTTCGTCGAGCCGCGTGCACCGACCATCAAGAAAGCCTCAATCCCCTACGAGACACCGACTCTCAAGAGCGCCGAAAACATCAAACTCAAGAGGCCTTTGCACTAGCACGAGAACGGCAACGTCAATGCCAACATGAAGAGGAAGAACGCGCGCGTCTACCCCAAAATGCACAAGATGCCGAGGAACAACGTCAAGAACAACAACTCCGTGACACTCAAGCACTGGCGGCACAACAAGCTCTACGCGATTCGAGTCGAGCCGTTGCCGACTGAGGCCGTCAAGCCCGTGAACAAGAGGAAGCACTTCGCGAAGAAATTCAAGAACAAAGATTTCAAGCTTGCGTGCATCGTCAAGTTCCTCCTCGAGCTCGCGAAGCTCCCCCACAAGCTCGCCAATACCATCAAGTTCATCGAGAGCATGAAGACAATGGAAATCCTCCATGACAAGAGCAACATGAGGTTGACAACCCTCTGCGTCAAGAGCACCACGAGTTGAACAATCATCTACAACATGGGCATAATCATCCCGACCCCAATACAATGAAGAGCAACGCTATGGCAAGCTCAAGTTCACCATGCCCAAGTTCAATGGAAGCAATGATCCCGAAGAGTACCTTTCATGGGCATTGAAAGTTGACAAGATCTTCCGTTTGCACAATTATGAAGAAGAGAAGAAGATTGCGATGGCATCCCTTGAGTTCCAAGACTATGTCCTTATTTGGTGGGAACAAGTCATTGAGCGCCGAGAGGCAAGAGGTGATCCACCCATCACTACTTGGGCGCAAATGAAGGATGTCATGAGAGCACGCTTCGTACCTACCTACTACAACCGCGACCTCTTCAAGAAACTCAAACAACTCAAGCAAGGAACCAAGAGTGTTGAAGAATACTACAAGGAGATGGAGATTGCAATGATAAGAGCCAATGTCACGGAAGATGATGAGAAAACAATGGCACGCTTCTTGAATGGCCTCAATCATCCCATCAAGAAGATCGCCGACTTCCAACCATACTCAAATCTCATCGAGCTAGTGCACCAAGCCACCAAAGCGGAACGCCAAGTTCAAGATGATTTCAAATATGCCAAGTACTCGTCCAAGACCTACGGCTCCTCTTATCAAGCTCCCGCGACTTCGACAACTCCTACCTCAACTAGAGCATCACCAAGTACCAGCGACAAGTCAAGTTAAAAGAAGACTTCGACAAGGGCAAGTCGTCCTCCTACTACAAGCAACTTCAAGCCGAAAGCTTCATCATCATCTGCTCCAACCGATGAGACCATCAAGACAAGTTCCATCAAATTTTTCACATGCGGAGGCCGAGGCCACAAGACCTTCGAGTGCACAAACAAGCACACCTTGATCCTCAACGACGACAGAACCTACGACTCCATGAGTGAAGGAGAAATGGAAGCCCTTGAGCAAGTGGCCATGCACCG
The DNA here is from genome assembly GCA_034509565.1 of Triticum monococcum. Lineage (NCBI taxonomy): Eukaryota > Viridiplantae > Streptophyta > Magnoliopsida > Poales > Poaceae > Triticum > Triticum monococcum. Next base: position 253,829,990 of record CM067845.1, read on the forward strand.
ACAAGTGAACAACGAAGACGAAGATGATCAAGTCTTTTGTGATGAAGATTCAAGTGTCGCTCTTGTTGTCTCCAAGATCTTGACTCTTCAACATCAACAAGACGGAGATCAAAGATGCCATATCTTCCACACAAAGGCCGGCATCAACGGACGATCCGTCAAGGTCATCATCAATGGAGGTAGTTGCCACAACTTAGCAAGTGAAGAAGTATGCTCCAAGCTCCAATTGGTCAAGATGAAGCACCCTCTCCCCTACAAAGTTCAATGGCTAAGTGACACCAGCACCATACAAGTCGAGCATCGAGTACAAGTCTCTTTCAAGATCGGCTCCTATGAATACACTTTAGAGTGTGATGTCCTTCTGATGATCGCTTGCCACCTCCTTCTCGGGCGGCCATGGCAATTCGACTGAGGTGTCATTCACAATGGGTGTACCAATCACTATAGGTTCAAAATGAAAGGGAAAGAGTTTGTACTACGTCCTATGTCTCCAAGCCAAGTGCTCGCCGACAAGCAAAACACCCATCGTGGAGAGAATAGTGAGAGAGTGAGCCACCAAAAAGAGAGTGAGCGCCACAAGCCCAAATTGAGTGCCTCCACGATGAGTGACAAGAAAAACTTAGTCCTGTTTGCCACCAAACGTGAGATGAGAGAAGTGTGTGAGAACCCATCAAGTGTCCTACACTATGTCCTATTGTGCAAGGACGAGGCACCAAAAACTAACACCTCTCACAATCTACCTTTGGTGTTATCTTCTCTATTGCAGGAATTTCAAGATGTTTTCCTCGATGAGCTACCTCCGAGACTACCTCCACTATGAGGCATTGAGCACCGCATCGACCTCATCCCAGAGCGCCACTTCCAAACAAAGCTCCCTACCACGTCAACCACGAAGAAACCAAAGAAATTCAAAGGCAAGTAAAGCATCTCATAGACCATGGACATGTACGTGAAAGTTTGAGCCCTTGTGCCGTACTGGTCATTCTTGTGCCGAAACGGGCGGTAGCTTTCGCATGTGTTCCGATTGTAGATCTATCAATGCTATCACCGTTCGCTACCGATATCCCATTCCACGCCTAGATGATATGCTAGATGAACTTAGTGGTGCCACTATATTTTCCAAAATTGATCTTAAGAGTGGTTACTATCAAATCCGCATACAAGAAGGTGATGAATGGAAAACCGCCTTCAAAACCAAGTTTGGTTTTGTATGAGTGGTTAGTCATGCCTATCGGTCTCTCGGAAGCACTGGGCACTTTTATGCGCCTTATGAATCATGTCTTTCGCCCTTACATTGGTATATTTTTTGTGGTTTACTTCGATGACATTCTTGTGTTTAGCAAATCTATCAAAGAGCATGTCACCCATGTCCGCACCGTTTTGCAAACTCTTAGAAAAGAGCGCCTCTATGCTAATATGGAGAAATGCCTTTTTGGTGTTGATAAGCTCGTTTTGTTGGGTTTTGTTGTTTCTTCTAAGGGTGTTCATGTTGATGAATCTAAGATCAATGCTATTAAAACTTGGCCCCAACCAACCAATTTGCAACAAGTGCGTAGTTTTCTTGGTTTAGCCGGTTTCTATCGTCGCTTTGTGAAGGATTTTATCACCATTGCCTTGCCTTTGCATGCTTTTAGCAAGAAGAATGTGCCTTTTATTTGGGGACCATCCCAAGATATCGCCTTCAATGAGCTTAAGAATTTGCTTACTCATGCTCCCGTGCTTGCTTTACCCAACTTCTACAAACCTTTTGAAATTCATTGCGATGCTAGTGGTAATGGCATAGGTGGTGTGTTAACGCATGAGAAGCGCCCCATAGCTTACTTTAGTGAGAAACTTTACGGAGCGCAACTCAATTACCCCATCTATGACAAAGAGCTATATGATTTAGTCCATGTTTTGCATGAATGGGAACATTACCTTCGTCCCCATGAGTTTATCATTCATACCGATCATGAGACTCTCAAGTATCTTAAGGGTCAAACTAAGTTGAACAAGCGTCATGCTAAGTGGAGTGAATTTATTGAGTCTTTTCCCTATGTCATAAAGTACATCAAGGGCAAATAAAACATCGTAGCGGATGCTCTTTCCCGCATTTGCATGCTTGTCACGCAACTTGAGTTAGATGTCATTGGCTTCGAGCATATCAAAGACTTGTATGAGCATGATGCAACTTTTAATACTCCTTATGCCAAGTGTTTGCCGCATACATCTTGGGAACGCTATTACTTAAAAGATGGATATCTTATGAGAGCTAACAAACTTTGCATCCCCGAGTCGTCTCTTCGTTTGTTGCTTTTGTAGGAATCGCATGGAGGAGGCTTAATGGGACACTTCGGACGCGACAAGACGTTCGCCACGCTCTCGAAGAGCTACTTTTGGCCAAAGATTTTTTGGGACGTCAATCGTTTCACCAATTGGTGTTCTACATGTCGCAAAGCTAAGTCCAAAGCTCAATCTCATGGTCTCTATATGCCTTTACCAATTCCATACCAACCTTGGGAAGACATTAGCATGGACTTTGTACTTGGTTTGCCTAGAACTCTAAATGGCAAGGACTCCGTGTTTGTTGTTGTGGACCGTTTCTCCAAAATGGCTCATTTCATTCCTTGCAACAAGATAGACGATGCTTCACATGTTGCAAATTTGTTTTATAGGGAAATATTACGTCTTCATGGAATGCCACGGACAATTGTCTGGGACCGCGACATCAAGTTCTTGAGTTACTTTTGGAAGACCTTATGCGCCAAGCTCGGAATTAAGTTACTCTTCTCCACGGCGTACCACCCTCAAACCGATGGCCAAATGGAGGTGACGAACCGTACACTCTCCACTCTATTGTGAGTCTTGATCAAGAAGAACATCAAGGAGTGGGAGGAGTGTCTCCCAATCGCCGAGTTCGCCTACAGTCATGCAAGACATTCGACGACCGGCAAGTCCCCTTTCGAGGTCGTTTATGGATTCAAACCATTGTCCCCATTGGACATTCTTCCTCTACCACTAGAAGAGCGCATCAACATGGACGCAAGCGACCGAGCGAGCCACCTCAAGAAGATGCATGAAGATACAAGGCACACCATAGAGCGCCAAGTACAATGACTCGCGACCAAGCGCAACAAAAAAAGTTTCCAATGGTGTTCCAACCGGGTGACCTAGTTTGGGTACATCTCCGCAAGGATCGTTTTCCCAAGGAGCGCAAGTCCAAGCTACTTCCAAGAGCCGATGTCCCATTCAAGGTACTTGCACGCTACAACGACAACGCCTACAAGGTCGACATCCCACGAGACAAGTACAATGTGAGCGACACATTCAACGTCAAAGACTTGGCCAAGTACCATGGTGATGAAGATCACGATCCGTGGACGGATCTATCCCAAGGGGAGGGGGAGGATGCGGAGCATCCTTCCATCATCCCCATGGACTCTACACCGACACATCAAGCCCCACGTGGACCTATGACAAGAGCTAGAGCACGTGCTTTGGAAACCGAGGTGAACTCCTTCCTACTTAGCTTGCATATGGATATGAATGGAACATTGTTGCTACCTCACCAAGATACGCTATGTCTCATTAGGCATGAAGAGGAACACCACCAAGAGGCTCACGAGCACCCCCAAGGAGAAGAGGAACCACCCCAAGGCCACGCGGACCAAGACAGAGTGCAACAAAAGCAAAACTGGAAGTCCCAGGTGACCCCGTGCGCACGGGCCCTTGAGACCCCATGCCCATGGGCTATCCAGGAAGTTGGCGCCGGAACACCCCATGCGCACGGGCCTGTACGGTGCCCGCGGGACCCCCGTGCGCACGGGCCCAACTTACCCCATGCGCATGGGCCTCCCAGGATGGACGGCTGAGATCCCCAAACCGAGCCCCTCTTCATCTCTTTCGACCCCAAGACTATATAAACCGTACCTATGGCTATGTTTAGGGTTAGCAAAGTATGAGGAGAGAATTCCTTATTTAACACCGTGTCTAAATTTTATGCCCTATTTGACATCCATAAATAATTTCTTCCCTATCTCACAACGAGTCTAAATTTTATGCCTTTTATAACATTTCTGTCCATTTTGAACCAAAATGACACCTGAAAATACCCTTTTACCCTCAAGTGGTATGTTTGTGTGAGCGCGCGTACGTGTGTGCTACTGCTGAGTGTTTGTGTGCGCGCGCGCGTGTACTATTGCGTGCATGCGTGATGTTGCGTCCATGTTGTGCGTGTGTTGCGTGCGTGTGTGCTGCTGCTGCATGTGTGTGCTGCCTACGTGTGCGCTGCTGCCCGTGAGTGTTGCGTGCGTGTGTGCTGCCGTCTTCAAGAATTTGTGGCCCCAGTGCGAAGTACTCGCTTGTAGCCACATATAATCCCAGACACCATCAGGCCATGATCTTTACACGTGTGGCTGCGCCGATCACAAGGCCTGAATTAATACGGTTGGAGTACTAGAGGTTTTTTTTTGCAAGGTGTTGCAGTACTAAAGGTTGCACATTCACGCGATATGAACACCAAATAAATGATAGGGCTTTAACATTTTAAAATTTCATAGCGCTCCGCTTCATATTATTAGCTTTTTTAGGGGCCATTTCATATTATTAGCTGCGTTTAGCAATTAAAAAGATATTAGGTGTATTTGTTCTACCTATCTGACTCCCTAATTTTTGCCCTGGTCGGTCTACGGTAAAGAGAGAAAAAAAGGCCCACGAATGGATTTCCTAACAAAAGGCCCCACCAATGCAGCGTGGTGCTTTCATCTCTTCTCCAATTTTCACGCACGCAATCACCGGGCAGGTCCGAAAATAGATGATGCATGCAGTTGGGAGTTCCGCGGGAGAAAAATATCATTCTCGCCTGAGATGGAAAGGAATCCCATGCACGCAGGGAGATAGTTAAGGAGAACGCGGGGTCATGAGTAAGCAAGAAATAAATCATTACCCGTTTATTAGATCATGCTTGACATCCCATGTAATTAGCGCATGATTAGTGCGATTTGGGGCTCCACTTTTTGGAAGGCCCTGTGCGTCGCTCACTTCGCACGCCCTCGTCGATGGCCCTGTTGCTATGTGTGTATGTGCTGCTATGTGTGTGCTACTGCCCTCGCACTGATGCTACGTGTGTGCTATTGCCCCGCGCACACACATATCACATGAAGGGTAAAAGAGTCTTTTCCGGTGTTATTTAGGCTTAAAATGGACAAAAGTGTTATAAAAGGCATAAAATTTAGACTCGTTGTTAGATAAGGAAGAAAAAGTTTTTCGATGTCAAATAAGGAAACGAAATTTAACATAGTGTTAAATAAGGAATTCTTTCAAGTATCAGATGCGATATTTGTGAGCTTTGCTCCTTCTACCTTCCCATTTGTGGAATCAAGGCCCCTTTGGGAAGAATCCTAGTGGATTTCAAGACCTCCTCTAGGAGAAGACTATCTTCGAGACCTCATCTCCTAGGAGTGGGAAGAACTTTGCCATTGTATCTTTCCTTTGATTGTGTTTGTGACTTGTCGATCTTGTTTTGCTATTCTAGTGGATGTGTAATTGGGGAATTGTTTGAGTGATTTCCTCTTTGTGTTCTTAAGAGTTTGGCCTCTTCCCCCTCCAAGTGTGAAAAGATCCCCCTCTAGGATTTCATCCTATATCACAAACCGTACGCTCTCCACCCTTCTTCGCGTGCTAATCAAGAAGAACATCAAGGAGTGGGAAGAGTGCCTACCCATCGCAGAGTACGCCTACAACAGCGTAAGACATTCGACTACCGGCAAGTCCCCCTTCGAGGTTGTCTACGGCTTCAACCCGTTGTCCCCATTGGAAATTCTACCTCTACCACTACACGAGCGCATAAACATGGACGCGAGTGCCTGAGTCAACCACCTCAAGAAGATGCATGAAGATACAAGGCACACCATTGAGCTCCAAGTATAATGACTCGCGACCAAGCTCAACGTCAACAAGCATCACATGATATTCAACATTGGAGATCTTGTGTGGCTACACCTTCGCAAGGAACGCTTCCCCAACGAACGCAAGTCCAAGCTTCTACCACGAGCCGATGGACCATTCAAGGTGCTTGCCCGCTACAACAACAACGCATACAAGATCGATATCCCACGTGACAAGTACTCCGCGAGCAACATCTTCAACGTCAAAGATCTCTCCCTGTACCATGGTGATGAGTATTTCGATCCAAGGTCGGATCTTTCCCAAGGGAGGGGAGATGATGCGTAGCATCCCAAGGTCATCCCCATGGACCTACCATCGTCTCATCAAGTGCCTAGTGGACCCATGACTCGATCACGTGCAAGACCTCTTGAGACCGAGGTGACATCTCTCCTCTCACAATTCCACTTCGATGACCATGAGACATGGCTACTACCTCAAACGGAGACATTGTGCATACTCAGGTATCAATGAGTTAGCCATGGAGACGCCAAGGAGTGAGGAGAATCCGAAGAGGAAGATGGACGTGAAGTCAGAGAAGAAAAAGGGCTAAGTCAGCAGAAGCCCAGACGATCCGGACCGCCGTCCGGACGATTCGGCCTCAGCCCGGATGATCCGGACCCCGGCCCGGACGATCCAGATAATGTGCCCAGCGACACCCGAGACGGACTCTTGGAGATGGGTCATCCGGACCTAGGCCCGAATCATCTGGCCACTCCCGGACGACCGGACCAAGTCCCATACATCCGGCCCTCCCGCGGCTGCTACAACCCAGCCGGATCATCCGGACGCCAACCCGGATCATCCGAACCCCCGAAGCCCGGATCATCCGGACCAACTCCCGGATCATCCGGCCACCGCCTGTGTGCGTGACTTGGGCCGAGGCCCGTGTACCCGTTTCGTCCCCCCACTTACCCTTTCGCCCCTTGGGCCATAAATAGACCTTCTACTCCTCATTTTTAGGGTTAGCAAATGTTTGGCTCATGTTTGTGAGAGATATTTGCTCATCCACTTAGTAGTCTTCTCTACGGAGATTCGAGCCTCCATTGGAGAAGATCCCCCAAGCGGATTCAAGACCCCTTTTAGGGAAGAACTCAAGACCTCCTCACGAAGAAGACCGGCTACCCTTGTATCGTCCCTAGTTGTCCGTGGATCATGTATCTTTACTTATGTACTCGAGGATCTAGCCCATGTGTGACTTATTTGTGTCGGTTTAGTGATTTCTCTCATGTTTCCTCTTGTGTTTTCCCTCGTTTTCCCCTCGTGTTCTTCGCGTTCTTGGATGGGATTCGCTCCTTTCGTGAAAGATTGGCCCCTAGGGTTCCTACCCTACATTAGTTTCTCCGACGGTTCAATGAAGAAAGGCGCAAGGCCATTAGAGAAGAGGTGGCTCGGCTATTGGCGGCCGGGTTCATTGTGGAGGTCTTTCACCCAGAGTGGTTAGCCAACCCGGTGCTTGTACTCAAAAAAGAACGGCACCTGGCGTATGTGTGTGGATTACACCGATTTAAATAAGGCTTGTCCGGCTAACCCTTTTGCCCTCCCCCGTATTGATTAGATCATCGATGCTACGGCGGGTTGCGCACGTTTGAGTTTCTTGGATGCTTATTCAGGTTATCATCAGATCAAGATGGTAGTCAAGGATCAGGAGAAGACAGCTTTTATCACTCCTTTTGGAGCTTTCTGCTATGTGTCTATGCCTTTTGGGCTTAAGAGTGCCCAGGCGACTTACCAACGGTGTGTGCAGAATTGTCTTCACGATAAGATTGGGCATAATGTTCATGCTTATGTGGATGATATAGTGGTAAAATCCAGGAAAGAGGAAACCTTGGTCGCAGATCTGAAAGAGACCTTTGATAATCTCCGGGTCTACAAAATGATGCTTAACCCGGCTAAGTGTGTTTTTGGAGTCCCAGCCGGCAAGCTCTTGGGTTTTTTGGTGTCCAACCGAGGTATTGAAGCTAACCCGGAGAAAATTAAGCAATCACATCCTTGGCCAAACCAACATGTATCAATGACGTTCAACGGCTGGCGAGTCGAGTTGCTGCTTTGAGCCGGTTCATAAGCTAGTTAGGGGAGAAGGCGATGCCTTTGTATCAGATGATGAAGAAAACGGATGATTTTGTTTGGAGCGATGCTGCAAACTCTGCTTTTGAGGATCTGAAGACACAGCTTGCAGAGCTGCCGGTTCTTGCTGCTCCGGTTGAGAAAGAGCCGTTGTTATCATACGTAGCCGCCAACTCACGAGTTGTTAGTGTGGCAATTGTGGTGGAGCGCAAGGAGGTTGGCAAGGAGCATCCGGTTCAACGGTCGGTTTACTATGTCAGTGAGGTGTTAATTGAATCCAAACAATGATATCCACATTGGCAGAAGCTCGTATATGGGGTGTTCATGGCGAGCCGGAAGCTTAAACATTACTTTTAGGGTCACCCAATCACTGTGGTTAGCTCTGCTCCTTTGGGAGATATCATTCAAAACAGAGAAGCCATTGGACGAGTCGCCAAGTGGGCCATTGAGCTTGGGTCTCATGGGTTGAAGTATGTACCACGTACTGCGATCAAGTCTCAAGCACTGGTTGATTTTATTAATGACTGGACAGAGATGCAGATGCCGGAAGAGAAACCAGACAACGCATATTGGACTATTCACTTTGATGGGTCCAGACAACTGGAAGGCTCAGGGGCTGGAGTTGTTTTAACCTCCCCTCGAGGTGACAAATTTTGTTATGTCTTGCGGCTGATGTTTCCGTGCACTAACAACATAGCGGAATATGAAGCCTTGCTCCATGGTCTTCGAGTGGCCAAAGAGATGAGCCTGAGCCGGGTCCGGTGTCTTGGCGACTCAAATTTAGTGGCTCAACAAGTCTCAGGTAAGTGGGATTCCAAAGATCCTCTCATGGCGGCTTATCGCCGTGAAGTTGATGTTGTTGCAGGGCATTTTAAAGGTTATCAGGTGGAGCACATTGACTGTAGGAAGAATTAAGTGGCTGATGCTTTAAGCCGGTTAGGATCTCTGCGTAAGCCGGTGCCACCTAACACCTTTTTGGATGTTTTGCATAACCCGTCTGTCAAGTTACCCACAGAAGAAGATCTAGCCATTCCTGACCCGAAGGCACAGTTGGTGGTGTCTCTTCATGTCATCCCAGATTGGGCAGTGCCGTTCTTGGCTTACATGGCCCAAGGAGAATTACCAGTGGATGAGACCCTGGCTCAACAGATAACCCGGTGGTCTAAGTCAATGACGTTTTCAGATGGAGAACTATACCATCGCAGCGTCTCTGGAGCGTTTCAGTGGTGTGTTTCCCCTGAAGAAGGCCAAGAAATACTTCGTGAGATCCATGAAGGCGATTGTGGTCATCACGCCGGGTCAAAATCTCTGGTGGCCAAGGCTTTTCGTCACGGTTTTTTACTGGTTGACGGCTCACGCTGATGCAGAGGATCTGGTCAGCAGATGTGATGGATGTCAAAAGTTCGCACAACGAGTACATGTGCCGGCTCAAGAGCTCCAGATGATTCCAGTCACTTGGTTGTTTGCGGTCTGGGGGCTTGACATGGTGGGACCTTTCAAAAGGTCTAACGATAAAAAGACACATCTTTTAGTGGCAGTTGATAAATTCACAAGGTGGGTTGAGGCAGAGCCGGTGAGTAAGTGTGATGCGGCCACGGCGGTTCAGTTCATGAAAAAGGTGACCTTCCATTTTGGTTTTCCACACAGCATTATCACTGACAATGGTACTCATCTATCCCAAGGGGCTATGGAGGAGTTTTGTCAACGTGAGCATATTCGGCTTGATGTTTCTTCTGTAGCTCATCCTCAATCCAATGGTCAAGCTGAGAGAGCAAATCAGGAAATTTTAAAAGGTCTCAAACCCCGGCTTATGGTTCCTTTACAGCGAACGTTGGGTTGTCGGGTAGAGGAATTACCCTCGGTGCTGTGGAGTATCAACACCACACCTAAGAGGTCTACAGGTTACATACCTTTCTTCATGGTATATGGAGCAGAAGCAGTGTGCCTAGTGACATCTGTCATGACTCGCCCCGTGTGGCGGCTTATGTTGTAGCTAACAATGAACAAGCCAGACATGATGCACTTGATTTGTTAGATGAGCAAAGAGACTTAGCAACGGCTCGATCAGCAATTTATCAACAGGACCTGCGCCATTATCACAGCCGCCGGGTTAAGTCCAGGACTTTTCAGGAAGGCGACCTGGTGCTCCGGCTCATCTAGGTTCTGTCAGATGCACACAAGTTATCCCCACTTTGGGAAGGACCCTTTGTGGTCAGCAAGAACTTAAACAATGGGTCATATTACCTCATTGAAGTTCGAGAGCACAAAGACTCACGTAAGTCGGAAGAGGAGACCCGCCGACCGTGGAACATTGCTCAACTTCGGCCATACTACACCTGAGCCACCGGCTCTCATCATGTACATACTTTAAAGGTTGTATATACTATGATAAGTAATAAAGCAGGACCATCGGTCTCTTTTCTTTTCAAAAGATTAAGCATCTTTGTTGTTTCTTATTATTCAAATGACTATTAAGGAGCTGATCATATTTGAATCAAGTCTAACCTTTTTGGTCCGGCTTATTATCGTATTCAGATCTAGCTGCAACTATCATGGTCACTTGGGGGCTTCCTGTTCAAACATAGGTCGTATTCGAACCAAAGAGAACATAGCTGTCGTAACCCTCTTGATCGGCTCAAGGCCAAACTCACTAGGGGGCTTCTTGATCGTATCTGAATCATATCTTAACCCCTTTTGGGTCCAACTTGGATCGTATTCGAATCAGGGTCGTTAAAAACCTCTCAAGGTAATTTGGGGGCTTCCTGTTCAAACATAGGTCGTATTCGAACCAAAGAGAACATAGTTGTCGGTACCCTCTTGATCGGCGCAATGCCAAAGACACTGGGGGCCATATCACTACTAGGGAAAACCCTAGCAGTAGCGCTGGTTTTGTGCTCACTAGTAGCGTGGGTAGGCGCGCTACTAATAAGGCGCTATAGCTATTGCTTAGTAGTAACGCATGCCCGCACGCGCTACTGCTAGGACAAATATCTGCAGCGTTTGTTCACTCCCACGCTACTGCTAATGTAACTACTCGCAGCGTGTTTTCTCTCCATCGCTACTAGTATTCTTTTTATTTTTTTATTTTTAGTGTATTTATGCGCCATCATACAAATATTGGTACAATACCAATTATGAGGTTTACATCATTATGTCCATAACAGTGTGTCAAATGAAGGTGGATAAGGTTCAAGTGGAGGCAATATGTGGTGCATGTCAAAAGTATACTACTAATCCAAACTTGATCTAGTTTGGACTAGTAGTACTTTCGATGTGCACCACATGTTGCCTCCACTTGAATCTAATCCACCAGCACAAGCTATTTAATCATCATCATAGTCATTACCACCAACAGTTTTATTTAATCACCACTAAAACTAGCTAATAGTAATCATCATAGTCATTACCACCAACACTAGCTATTTTATCATCATAGTAATAGTGTAGCACATCATCATCCTCAAACTCATTTCTAGCTAGCTAATCACTCCTGCTGCTCTCTCTTAGGTAAAATAACATAAAACATGTGTAGCTCTCCTCCTTGATCAAGTTGGAGCATGCATATGAACCTCTCCTAATCGTGGGTAGCGCATCTGTTTGCTGCCCCTAGTACTTCTCTGCGCTTCTCCATCACACATTTGGTCCGGTCTTGCACTATTAAGCATCCGTCGCTAATCTTGAATGCACTAAAGTAATCTGTAGGATATCTTGGCCGTAAGCTAATAATACTCATGGTACCTTTAGTCTCGATCCCATAAGGCTCAACATTCATCGGGAGTCCCTGTTGAAGAACATCGTATGGTAACATACTTAGCAAAGAAGTTTAGCTTCAAAAATAATGTATGGAAAAGATGCACTGAGGACAAATAGTAAAAATCTTACCATCCTTCCTAAATAGATGTGACCATAGTTCATTACGAACACTATTGGTCGCACATTTTCAGTACTAACATTTCTAAGTGCAGGAAGAAAATTTGTCTTGACAGTATCAAGATCCTCAAGCCATGAAACATAATGACTTAGCTCCTCGCAGTTTAGTTCAGCCCTGGGACAGTAGTCAGTCCTGTCTACCAAGCGCTGGACATGTTTGCTTGCACTGAAATAAGCTGACAATACAAATTAGTTGTCAACTATTTTTGAATAAACAATATCAAAGACATAAATATGGTTGAGAAACTTACATAATGGTATAACTAGAGGCGTCTGCACATCGATCCAGATGTCGGTATTACCTTCAATATCATCTTCTAGACAATATCAAAGGTGATAACCATATCAGGCTCAAATGCATAAGTCTCGCATAGTGCTCGCCATGTTTTGCATCCAAAATAGGTGTAGTCGTCTGAATTGTATAATTTTGCATGGAAAATATAACCATGCTCGGTCTTCAAGTAAACTTTCTTTTCCTCCATCGTACGACTGAAACCTATCTTATCCAATACAAAAATCTTGCATGGCAGGGGATACGCTAGTAGAATAGTAAAAAAAGACTTGTCATGCTTAATGTCATGCTTAAATTATAAGTCAAAGCAAATGTCATGCTTAATTATGAAAAAATACTTGTCATTGTGACTTACTGTATCCACTTCAAAGTTCTCGTCCAGCTTGATGCTGAAGTGCCTATCATCATCTAGGAAGATTCCGTTGCACAGGCCGCGCTCGTCTTCGCAGTATTTGCAAATACCGAAATCCTTTTCGTCGTTAGACATTTCCTATGTTCATAGTTAAAACATTAATTGAAAATCGATCGAAGACAACTACCAGGATACTCAACACACAAATCCGGCGCACTCGATATTTCCTACATATTTTGGCACAAGTCATGCCAAAATTCATGGAAAAATCCGGCATGACCTTTGCTGAAATAGGACATATCGAGCGCCTGAAATTTGCCGGAACGGAAATAAATCAACACTTCGGCAAAACATAGGCCACTCGAAGGTGTAACCTGCAAACATGACCGGCCACCTGGGCAAGCACATATCCTATTTGAGCAACACAAGATATACATTTCAAAATATCTTATAGGACTCAAATTAGCATGCATTCAATAAGCAAAAGTAAATCATCTCATACGTCCGTACATCGTCGAATATTATCACTAATACATCCCGAATGGTGTCATACATATAACATCACTAATACAACTAAAAACCTAGCACACGACGGGTATCGGCGCGGGCGGTGGACACCCACAGAGAAGGAACCATCACGGGATCATAGCTCCAGTGAGATCCCTGAAGAACCTGCCAGGTATTGGAGAACCTGTGCTCCAACGCAAACAAGTAGCGACGGACGTGTGCGTCCTCCTCATTGACACGGTGACGCACCACCTCCGCAGGGTCCTCGAGCCTCTGGACCATCACTAGCCCACGTGACCGCCACCAAAGAAGGTTCGGGTCAATGACAGGCTGGCTCCTCACCAACTTGCGCCCCCGGTAGGTAGCGCCTCCTAGTACCACTCCGGCGGAGCCCAGTCCCGGACATGTCCCATCTGGTGAAGCAGGTGTCGTCCTCCACCGACTCGATGACGAGGATGCGGGATAGGCATCGTCCACGTCGATGCGGGAAAAATTTCTTTAACTAAAAAAATAGAACAAGTTCTTACTAACTAGTTCTATTAATTCAACTAGTTCTTATTAAAAATAAACTTACTATAAATAAAAATAAACTAGTACCTAATTAGTACCTAGTTCTTACTAACTAATTAGTAGCTAGGAACTACTGCCCTAATTACCATCTGATTTGATGAAGCTAGGGGTGGAAAGTGGTAGCGGATATTCCAATTATCCAACTATAAAGTGAAATAAGTGGTCAAATTTTACTCGTTTTATGATTCATCTTAGAAATTTGATTCGTTTCCACCCTTACATGAACCCTAACTCATTTGAGCCGCATCCACATCTGATTCGTTTCCACCCTTACATGAACCCTAACTAATTTGATGCAACTAAAATATAAAGAAACCCTAGGCAGAGGTAGGGGAGAGGGAGGAGCAGGCGTGCTCACCTCGGGTGCCTGCAACGAGGGAAGGGCAGGCGGCCCGAGGTCGGGGTCGGGGCTCGGGCGCGTGGCGGATGGCGGTGTCGAGGTCGGGGTCGGGGGCGGCGTTGAGGTCGGGGGAGGGGGCGGCGTTGAATCTGGGGTCGGGGCGGCGTAGAGGGTGTGCGGAGAGCGCGCGGTGGCCGACGGGCGACAGCGGCGGCGAGAGTGGAGAGCTGGATTTGGGGGAAGTGGCCGTGGGGAAGGACGAACCCCGTGGTTAAGTCAGAAGTAGCAGTAGCGCGTTCTAGAAAGCGTGCTACTGCTACGTTAGCTATAGCGTGTTCTGGGATACACGCTGCTGCTACTCCTTTCTCTTTTTCCCCCTTTTTCATTTAGTTTTCTTCACATTTTATTGTTTTCCTTTCACCTTATTCTATTTCTTTCATTTTCAATTACCTTTCTATTTGCTTTCCATTTAATTTTATATCCTTTATCAGTAGCGAGTTTAGATTAAAGCGCGCTGCTACAAAGAAAGTAGCGGTAGCGCAGTTCGATATAGGTCGCTACTACTATGTGTAGCCTATCGGCTAAGCCGTGGGAATTTTAGTAGTAACGTGTTTAGAACAAGACGCGCTACTGTGAAAACTTTATCTGCAGCGCGGTTTGCACAGGCGCGCTACTGCTACTTAGCACCAGCGTGCTTTTTTGACCCGCGCTACTGCTAAAGTTCTATGTATAAGGTTTTCCCTAGTAGTGTATGGTCGTATTCGAACCTTAGCTTAACCCCTTTGGTCCGGTTTACTGATCGTACTCGAATCAGAAACCACCAACTTTTAATTACAAGGTTCAATTTTATTTACTTTTACCACCTGTTATTTGCCTTCTAGTTTTTTGTTGTCTCAGTTTCATAAATAAACAACATGGTCTGTTTCGCCGGCTAGACTATTGGACAACAAACCACAAAGGTATGATAATCATTAAGTATTCAGAAGCATTGACTTCTCCAAAAAATTGGATTATCAGCTTCAACACCCGGATTATTTAAACAGGTGGTCTAAAGATCAAAGGTACAAGTATGACTATGGTTTACAAGCAATTGCATGTTGTATTAATCAAAGGGTTATTTTCAGCCTTGTTCTCTTTTTATGTCGGTTTGTGTTTTCTACTATGGAAAAAATATTGGCTATAAGCTGGGTGTTCTAACCCGTTCGGTGCTAAGCCGCCAAGCTAGTCTTTTCTCTTGTATCTACAGGAACAGAGTTGAAGTATTACAGGGACAACCGTAAATATGCTGCATATATTGACATCGGGAAACACAGGATCACACACAAGTGTTTTATGCGCGATGGCATAGGCAAAGCATGCAGTGTTTTCACAACTAATCTATTACAAGGCTTTTATAAGCCGATGAAGATGGTTATTACTCCTCCCTCGCTGGTTCACCGCCCTCTGTTGACTGGAAGCTGGGTTTTGACCAATCAAAACCGTTCATGGCGACAAATTCTGCTTCTTCATCAATCAGGCATGCCGGATCAACTTCCGGAGCAAATGTATTTTCACGAACAGGCGGGATTAAATCAGTCACCTTGTACGAGGGAGTTTCCATCTTCTTATTTTCAACATCAAAACCCGGCTGATACTTGTCGATGTTGGTTTCATCTCCAAGAATAGTCGCCTGAGGTCGGACTCCGCGCACGCAAGCCATGAAGTCATCTTGTTCAAAGGGAGATCCATCTTCCTTCACGGTAGGATATCCTCCGGCCATGTCTGCCGGGTCTAGATCTGGCACCCAAGCCTTGGAGCGGCTTAGGGCAGTCAAAGCTCCGGCTCTCGCACAGGAGCACTTCACTTCTTGAAACCTGGCAGGTAGGATTGATTCTTTAAGACGTCGCTGAGCCGTTTGGGTCTTTGATTGGCAGGAGAGATGGCGGCAAGTGCCCGTTGTGCGCCAATATACAGTTGCTCCACTAAGGTATACACTGCCTTCAGTTTAATCACATGATCTTGGCTCAGATTCTTGCTTCGTGGGCCTGCACATATTTTATAAACAAAGTCAGTTGGCGGCTTATATTTCGGATCAGCAAAAAGTACACAAGATCAAAGACACAAGGCCTACCGAAGATGGCGGCCACCATTTGAGACACCCGACCCTTTAAACCGTTCAGCTCTATTGAAACCTCTTCAAGCGCTGCTTCGGCCTTCTCGGCGCGTTGTGTCCCAGGTTTTCTTCTTGGTGGTGAAGCTGGTATTTAATTTTCCGTCTAAGAGAGACTTACTTGCAATTTGGAGTTAGGAGACTTGATTTCTGCCTCCTGACCCGCCAGCCGGGTCTTCGCATCAGTCAATTGCAAGCTCAGTTCAGATACGGCATTCTGCAAAAAACGTACCCAGATGAGTCAAGATTTCGCTTAAGGTTCAAAAGTCAAGATTCAAGTCTCAAGTACTTTACAAAACCACTTGACACTTGGGGGCTAATGTATGCCAAAACAATTTCTTATGACTCTAAAGACATACTTTAAGTCCCAAGTACTTTACAAAGTAACACCACTTGGCACTTGGGGGCTAATGTATGCTATTCAGCAAGTTTCTCAAGGTTAAGCCAGATTACAAAGTTCTTTGTATACGGTACAAGACAATTTAAAGTACCGGCTCATTTATGATCAAATGAACCGGCCCTTGGGGACTACAGGTGAAGCTTTTGTTCTATTTTATTGAACTCAAGAAAACTTTCAAAGGTAAAAGTCTTAGCCTATATTATAAAGTTTACAGATCATTCCGGTTCTCTCATACTCCGAAGACTTGGGGGCTGGCGGAATATAGATAAGCCGGAAGAACATACCTCGTATTTCAGCTGCAACTATTTGACCATTTCGATCTCTGAGTCGCGACTGGAGTGCACATGGCTGAGATAGCTAGATAAAATATCATTGGCATTCAGATGATCATAATGTGCAACATCAAAGAACACTTTCTGTCTCTCCAATGCCTATTGTTTCACCGTGTGGCGAGCCAACACGATTGGATTCCCCGGCTCAACAAAGCAGCTCCCGGTGATCAAAACGTCTTGCGCGGATGGTGATGGCGGGTTGGCCGAGCTCAATGGTCCAGTTGTGGAAGGGTTAATGATGGTATCATCAACCGACGGCTCAGGAGGATTTGCTTCTGGAATGACAGGCGGGTCTTCTAGAGTTTCAATTGATGGAGGAGAAGGTGGCCTTGCAGGTTCAGGTGCAAGGACTGGCGGGTCTTCCACCGCTTAGTTACCTTGGCCTTCTTAGAATTAGCTTGACCACTAAGAGAAATATTATATGACTGTTAGTATAAGGATACAGTTTGAAAAAAAACATGGAGGAAAGAGGATTTTTTCCTTACCCAGGGGCAGTCTTGAAGGCCGGAA
The DNA here is from genome assembly GCA_034509565.1 of Triticum monococcum. Classification (NCBI taxonomy): domain Eukaryota; kingdom Viridiplantae; phylum Streptophyta; class Magnoliopsida; order Poales; family Poaceae; genus Triticum; species Triticum monococcum. The sequence goes on from CM067845.1 coordinate 253,847,361, forward strand.
ACTAGGTCTGAGATGAGTCGCCAGAGGAGCGAGATACCTCATGCAAAGATAAGACAAAGTAAGTAATGCAAGGGAGGAGATCCATTAACAGAAAGTCAAAGATAAAGAAATAAACCTCGTTCTGGCGTTTTTGAGGAGTTTGTTGAAGAACAACAGCCGGTTAGTCTGCGGTCCGGGCTTGACGGCGGCTCTCATGTTGCTGCTTTTTCAAAAGAAAGTGAGGGTACAGATAAGCTAAAGGGTGTGAAAACCTTACTTTTCGGGTTACGACTCGAAGTTTCTGTCTTGGCAAATGGGCTGAGTCGGAGGAAGTAGTTACCTCTTCTTCCACGGCCTGACTGGCCCCAGTGTCATCCTGGTAATGATCGGTGTTAATAAAATTATTAAAAAATTGGCCAAGGGAATCAAGGGCTACCTCCGACTCAGAAGTATCATCAAGCCTCATCAAATCTTCAGCAGTGCTCTTCTTCTTCTTTTTCGACCTTCGGGTCGTTTTCTTGGCATTTATGGCAGCAGCTCTCGCTTTCTTGGCAGCTTCATGGTCATATTTAGCTTTCCAGAAATCAGATTTGGCCTGCAGACAGGTAAAAATAAGATGAAAGGTCAGGTAAGTATTAAACAACACGGCTGGGAAAATACAAAGAAGAGAGATCAGAGTTTCCTTACTTCTGGCGCCGGGTTAAGCTTGCAGAAGGGGTTTAACCCGACAATACTGCAGTCTTCATATTTTCCGTTCACCAGAAGGGTTGACATTGAAACAATATATTCTTCCGTTAGTTGAACGGAGCTGTGACGAAGAGAATCATCTGGGCCTCCACCATACTCGTACATCAATTTTGACCGACGGCTTAGAGGGATAACCCGCCATGAGATCCAGCAGCGGGTCAGATCAACTCCGGTTAAGCCGTTTCCTAATAAGGCATTAATCCTCTTTATTGATGGGATCAGCTTCTTGCGTTCGACAGCAGTAAGCTTCTCAGGGAGCGCGAACTTGGAGTCAAGACGTTCGGGGCGATAACCCGGCAGTGGCTTCTCGTTTGATGGTGAAATGTCTTGACAATAGAACCAAGTCTGATTCCAGTCTTTTGGATGACTTGGCAAGACTATGAGTGGGAAGACAGCGCCCTGCCGACGCTGAATTGAGATGCCTCCAAGCTCCAAGCTAAGGCCGTTGGTGCACTCGTTCTACCGGTTCAGATAAAAATATTCCCTAAACAGCTCCACGGTCGGCTCTTCTTGAAGATACACCTCACAGAGCACTTGGAAGTTACAGATGTTAGAAATGGAATTGGGCCCGATATCTTGAGGGTGGAGTTTGAAAAAGTGGAGGACCTCTGTGAAGTACTTTGAGTCGGGCGGTGAGAAGCCACGGTTCATATGGTCAGTAAAACCAATCACTTCGCCATCTCTTAGATTGGGCCGTTCTTCGTCCGGTTCAGGGGCACGGTAAGACATGATGTCTTTTCCTGGCAAAAATCCTATGGAAAATAACTCCTTCAAACGTTCCTCAGTTACGGTTGAGGGAACCCAGTTGAAGATGGTTGGCGCTTTGGATGGCATGATGTTCAAAAATGAACTGAAAAGAAAGGCAACATGCCTGTTCAATTCAATGGTGAAATTAACAGTTAAATGATGATAATACAGGGGAGTAATGGCGGCTTAGTTAAGGGCTAATGCCATATAAGGAAAAGTAAGCCGGCACAGTAAGCGCCATGACTACAAATATTTGAGAAAGCAAATTCAGCTAAGTGTTGAGATAAACAAGTTTCCTAATTGCTCGGTATTATTCCAGATCAAAAGGCTATTCAAAATTGGAAAAATTCTAGACCTAAAAAGTTTAGCGCAGATGAGTCTGTAAGTTCTAATGACGTCTTTGAACCAGAGAAAGGGATCTGTGGGTATCAAGAGTAGGCACAAAACCACTACCGCACAAGCATATATATCTTTTTGGATCAAGAAGAGGCCTGCGGTGGAAGAACTACGAAGAACTATGATGAACTATGAAGAACACGCAGAAGCCTGGAAACCCTAATGCGGATCTGAGAAGCGAAAAGGAGAACACTTACAGCCACAGATCTTCTACGGAGGTCACCGCTATTTCTCTGGACCGATTCGGGTTGATGCAGCGGCCAAGGTCGACGAAGACGGAGGTGAAGCGCGACGGCGGCAAGGCTCGAGCAGCAGAAGGGTTGCGAGAGGAAGAAAACAGAGAGAGAGAGAGAGAGGAGAGGAGAGAGAGAAGAATGAGGAAGGCCGAGGCGTGCCTATTTATAAGGAAAAAGGTGAACAGACGGGTGCGAAAATTGAGGAAGAGAGAAATAATGGTTATCCATCCAACTACACGGACGCCTCGATTCTCGGAAGGCATTAAAGATGAAGATCCGTTGGGAGATGATGTCATAAAAGTTTTTTGTGTTTTCAAGAGATGATGTCATGGCGGGTTACAAAAAGCTTCTGCGAGGATAAGAAGATGGATTTTGTTTAAGTGTTGAAGATTGACAAAGAACAAAGTTCAAAGTCAACCTGGGGCCTAATGTTGGGGATATAGCTATCAGTTATGACCCGCCTAGGAGGGGCCGGGTCAGCCCCAATGGAGGGTTACAAAGGAAGCCCAGTAAACATTAAGATGATAGTTTATTAAATCTTATAGAAGGCCTAAAAGGCCTAGAGGCGGCTTAAGGCCCAATATTGTAAACCGCCGTATGTAAGGAAAGACTTGTAAAGAAAGGCATGTAAAAGAAGTCACCGAGCCGGACACGATTTATGAGCCGGCCGGGACTCTGTAGGCCACCAGGCGTCAACCCGTGTATATAAGGGGACGACCCGGTGGCGGCTTAGGGCAAGAAACAAGAGATCGATAACCAAGCCGGCGAGTTAAGCCTCTTGGTGATCGAAACCCCAGCAATATCAACACAACTAGACGTAGGCTTTTACCTTCATCATAAGGGGCCGAACTAGTATAAAACTCTCGTGTCCTTTGCTCGATCAACCCCTTTAAGCTTCCTAGTTGTGATGGCCCTACAACTAAGTCCTTTTGCTAGGACATCTGCCGTGACAATTCCATGACAGAGGTGAAGGACCGCCGTGGCTCGTGTCGGTACCATCACCTGGAGAAGGATCGTGTGATGCTTGTTTGGAGGCACGTTGCACCAAAGATCATTGGCAATGTCTCGTTAACATGATGACACTCAAATTTATGAGGACATAAACTTGAGCTGCCTGCAGATTTTGGGGTCAGTCCCACTTTAACATTGCAGATTTGAAGCCTTATTTGGGTGAGGAAGATGAGCTTCCGTCGAGGACGACTTCATTTCAATAAGGGGAGGATGATGAGGACATCAATACCATTGTTACACCCACAGCCCCTGCTGCTATACATGCTGGACCAATCACTAGAGCTCACGCACGCCAATTGAATTATCAGGTACTTTCGATTCTTGGTAACAATTCTAATGTTCATGAGAATATGGTGTTGCCTAAATTGGATACATTTGTTTTGCTTACAAATGAACGGCCTAGCTTGGACAAGAAAGATGAACCTTGGAGCAAGTTCAAGCATGGAGATGATGGCATGCGCAAGGGGATCAAGAACGGAGTTACAAGTGATGATTTCAGGACTTTGAAGCCACCATAAGGGGTGCATGAAGCCTTGGACAAAATATACAAGATGCCACTTCATAAATTTCGTCCAGAGGCTATTCTAGGTGCCGCGTCACCTTATTATTGGGCCAGGCCCATGTATTTTCAAAATACTGAAGTATAGGCTGTTTTTAGAGTCCGTATGTGTGGGGAACAAGAGTTAGGGTTGGTTTCGGACCCCTCCTCTAAGGGCCACGAAATTCCCCCCTCTTCCTCCATATATACAGCCCTTAGGACGTCGTCTAGACTTTAGGTTTTGTTTAGATTAAAAGTCTGCCATAGCTGCAACTTCGCGTACTTCGTTTGTGTCCAACGACCACACCAAGACGTCACAGAACCCCACCTTCATTAATAAATCTTTCCTCTTTTATTCGCAATATCCCGATTGCAATCTCAGTTTCTTGCTTGTTCTTCGTTTGCTCACAGGAAATAGACCCTCGTGGAGAGGTTGATCGTGCTCCGGCGTGGTCAATAACCCTCGGAAGTTGGTTTAGCGATTGCTAAGGTGCGACGTCTTCGCACGTTCGTAGTCGGATCGTCAAAGTCGACTCCCACAAAACGATATCTATCTCATCGAAACATCGGGACAACTTCGCCTCTATCAAGTGGTATCAGATTTTCAGGTTGCCTGGTGAGATTTTACAGTTTTTCATAGTTTAGATCGAGTCTGTTCTTCATACCTACAGTCCACAAAAAGCCACAAAAAATCGGGTTAGTTCATCATATCCGAACCAATCTGAGCCTTTGCATAATCTTTTTAGGGTTTTGCGTTGTTGAGTTTGCGGTTGCATCGTCGTGTCTAGTTGCTGGTCTTAGTGTCTAGTCCTTTAGAGTTTCGAGTTCTGTTCACAAGTAGTCACACCGCCGCCGCATCATCATCACCACTGCCATATACCACCATCATCATCACCGCTGCCATATACCACCATCATCATCACCACTGCCATATACCACAATCGTCATCGCCGCTGCCATATACCACATATCTACTACCATCACGATAATCCGAGTCCACCTCCATCACAGATTCGCCACCAGTCCGTGTTCCACCGCCCTACATATATTCGCCACCAGTCCGAGTTCCACCAGATTCATCTCCGCCACCAGTCCTAGTATGAGTCCAGTATTTGTTGCTTCATTTTGGATTTCCAGATCACGCCATACTCCGAGTCATGACAGAGTCGGACTCCCCAACTTCCGTGCTACCCGCAGTCGTGACAGAGTCTGGAAAATTCTGGCTAGGCAGTTTTTAGACCATTTGCAGACTGATGAAGGGTGGAACCCTAGATGGCCAATCTTTCATGAAAGGAGCGGATCCCTACAAGGAACACGAAGAACACGAGGGGGAAAACGAGGGGAAACACAAGAGAAACACTCAACCAACAAGAAATAGATCACACATGCGCTAGATCGATGAACACAAAGGAAGATACATTGATCCCAAGTCAACAGCTGACGATACACGGTAACCCGTTCTTCTCCGTGAGGAGGTCTTGATGGGGCCACCCCAGAGGGGGTCTTGAATCCAAGGGGATCTTCTCCGTAGAGGGGCCGCGGTCTCTCTCGTGGAGTAGATCCGTAATGGATGAGCGTAGCTCTATCTCTCAAATGAGCTATCACAACGCTAACCCTAGTAAGGAGCTAAGGGACAAGTTTATATAGTCCAAGGGGTAAGTTGGGGGATACATGGGGTGAAACCCCTTTCACTGCGCACAAGCAGCGCGGTAATACCGGTCATGGGGGCGGTTGTACCGCTGGATGCTCAGGTACGGGTTCCTAGAGGTGCTTTCGGATGTGCTCAGCGGTTGTTCTGGTGCTTGGGGCGGTTGTACCGGTCAGGTGGCTGTTACGGGGCTAAACCGGTGCTGCACCGGCCTTACACCGCTCGATCACAGAAGCTTGGCCGGTTCTTGGGTGGTGGTCGAGCGGTTGCACCGCTTGTGGGCCTTCAGCGGTAGTACCGCTTGGTGTGGGCGGTAGTACTGCTCGGGCTGTAGCAGCTGGCTCTCCTTCCCTTGCTCCCGTGCACACTTGGCCTTGGTCCTTAGGCTCTCCATGGTCTCCTCGGATGGACCTGAGTATGCATAAGGTCCGCACTTGAGGTAGCATCCATGTCTTACATGCGGAAAGGGAAGATTCGGAAAGGAGCGAGTTCACCTTGTGTCCAATGGTGTATACTTGAGGTCTCAACATGTGGGCACTAGGGGCTTGGGGAGAAGTCGTAGTGTACATGGGATGATCATAGGATGCTCCGCATCATCTCCCCTCCCTTGGGAAAGATTCGACCTCGGATCGAAAACCTCATCACCATGGGAACGGTTGACGTGGACGGACTTGTAGTTGGATGGAGTGGAAGACGTTGCGCAATCCAAGTACTCCAAGGTGTCGCCGGAGTGGTATACATGCAAAAAGAGCAGACACAAACGACACTCGGAAATACAATGGTTAGAGCACACAGAGTGTCCATCATGTAAGAATGAGTCCGTGCAACAAGATTGAGCATGACAAGGTGCATGAAGCTTATCCACAAGAGATGGAATGGTATGCAAAGCATTCATGGGAGCAAAAGCATTCAGTGTGCACACAAAGGTGTTGTGAATATGATCAATGCAACCACGGTGCAAAATGATGTCATAGAGGGACAGATTATCAATAGCATGAATAAGGCAATGGATGCTCAAGATGAGTATGTGATCATGCAATTGATGATGAGCAATATGATCATGATGTATGAATATGCCATCAAGGTATATCATAACAAATTTGCTAAGGAAATGCACGAGCTCATATATCATGGATGACATGGGAAAACAAGATGCAACAAGGCAATCATAATATGAGTCAATCCATGCATAAGATGCAAATTTGTCATGTGTGTGATATGTCCATCGAGCATGACATATGTGGGCACAATCAACAAGTATGGAGGTGTTGGTATACCAATGCTCAATGTCATGGCATGAGTGGAGGTTCGAAGGTGCATCCAATAAGTTCGAGCGCTCCTCAACTTGAAGGTCCATGGGTTCCATCTCCAATGTTGGTCCTCCGTCCAATAGATGTAACATGTAGACAAGAAGAAGGAAACAACAATGAAAGAGTGACCCATCCAATATGCGTATTTGAGGATGGCTCAAAGGGAATGAGTTCACCTTTATGAGGATGTCGAAAATGTTTGTGTTGTGCATCATGTACGCCTTCACGTTACCAAGGTGTTTCATGATGGTGCCACCTTGTGAATCCTTCAAAATGAAAGAACATGACAAACACTCGGAAAAACAAATGAGGTTAGTGCAAATGCAACACCTATCATTTGAATGGTGAGATACCCAACAAGTGTATGCATCATGCGCATCATAAGAAAGGACAAGGGAGCATTTCATAGTATGGAGGCATATGATGCGAGAACAACCAAATACAATAGGCTCAATCAAACAAGCATGCATCACAAGTAAGGTGTCCAAGTCTCCACGATCAATAAGCATAGATGCAACAATTGGAGGCAAGCGACAATGAACAAAATATATCATGTGAGAGGCATGAATATATACGTCATCAACCCAAGAAAGCAAGTAAGAATGGAACATGGGTGATGCGACAAAGCAAGCAATCATGTGAATCAAGGCAAGCAAGCTAGTAGTGCGAAGATGCAACGTACTAGAAGGAATCATGTCAAGTATGTCATGTGTGCAAATAGGGGTCATGAATAATGCACAAGACATTTCACAAGCATAAAGGCAAGATGTGAGCAAAATAGCATCAATAGCATGAGGCACATGATAAACATGGCAATAGCAACAAGGATCTCCACCAAGCATGCAAATACACATAGAAGTAGCATAATGGTGAATCATGGGTAGATGCAAGCAAGGGTCACAATTGCATGGCAAATGCATAGAAGCAAGCATAGCATGCAAAGTGAACACGGTAAAATGATCAAGAAGTGAGAAGTGGTATATAGCCCATAGCCATGTGAGATCCAAGTGAGAGAGATGCGCGTAGACGTTGCGCGAAAAGAGCGGTGGGGAGGGTAGTTCACGGGATCCCAAGTCATCTATGCTCTCAAGAGCTCGTTTCGTCAACTCTTGGGATCGAGAGGTTGACGGGTATACGGGAGTACCTACACAAAACAAATACAAAGGGAAAATTGCGTGTGCGTGGTAGATGTACACACCATCGATCATGATGCGCACGTGCTTGTGTTGGTTAGCACAAAATATCCAATGCTCAAATAAATGAGATGCGTGATATAGAAACATGTCATCCATCATGAGAGGTTTGTTATTATGTATAGCATAATGGAGACTCAAATTGTGTAATGCATCACAAGAAATATGTAGAGCATTGTTGTTCATGGAATGCATATGGTGCAAGCAATTATGGGAATCATGCAATGTATGGAATGCATCAAAATCTCCTAATATGCATGAGGAAACTATGGGGGTCTCCTCATGAGCATGAGTAGCAACATCGCATGGAGAATATTGACAACATCCAAAACAATGCATATTTGGAACAATGTGATCATGGCATGGTATAGTAGATGAATTGCGCAAATCATGTAAAGGAAGCATGGCAATATCATCACAAGAGAAGAAACAGCCAATGACCATCATCTCGTCATCTATGCCATAAATGCAAATGGGATGTATTTGAATGGGGCATGCATAGTTACTATGTTGAGATTGGAATAATGCAATATGGGATATCTCGCTCATAGCATATGACAAGGTTAATGGATTGTCAAACATGAAGTGACCAATAGAATTTTCACATGATATCCTATGGAGCATAGCATCACAACTAGGCAAATCAACATGCTCATCATCATATTTATCATAAATAGGTGAGTCATGACATGAAGAAGTCGCACTAGCATGAAGCATGGGAATAGGTGTGTCAACATCATGCAAGCAATCATTCGCAAAATAGTCCACTAGTGGGACAAGAGAAGTACCATCACCTATGTTACCTTTGGAGCGTCGCTTATGTGTTGTAGGTGAGGTGTTGAAAATCGTCTCACTGTCATCTTCATCTTGATGGAACCATTTGGGGGGTGCATCATCGTCCACCATGGCCATCATTGTCTCCATTGGAGGTATGGACTCGTCGAGGGTAGGCATGTCGTCAAGTAGGAGACCTAGCACCAAAGAAGAAAACACACTAGGAGTAGAGGTTAAGTCGTTAGAAATCAAAGTGGCCTCACATGCCGTGTCAACTACCTCGCTCACTAAGTGTTGTGGATCACTCACTCCCTCTCGGATGCTCTCACTCATATGGTTGGTGGAGTCACTCAAATGGCTCTCAACCTCACATAGGATGTGTGGCATGCTCTCAAGTGTGGGGCTAGTGGTGGTCACACTCATCCTCTCATAGGAAATGCTCTCAATGTCACGTGTGGTGGAGTCACTCATGTCACTCATGTGGTGGGGGCTCTCCTAACATGGCAATTGGGGCATCTCGTCACATGTCGTTGTCGGAGAGATGTTGGTGCAAATGTCTCCATGCTCAATCATGTCGTGGTCGTAGCCGTGGATGAAGGCCGAAGATGGCACATCATCACTCTCCTCGAAGACCAAAGATAAGGTCTCATGAGCGGTCTCGTAGCTTGACTCGGAGTATGAGTCCAATATGGGTGCCGTCTTCATATTGTTGAAGAGGTTCGTGCTCGTTGCCATGGTCGAAGGGGATGGCCCTTGCTCGACCTTCTTGTCGCCGTCTTGTTGTTGGAGGCCCAAATGATGTGGCACCTCGTAGCTCGTCTCCATGACCGAAGGGAAGTTCCCATGCTCGGCCATCTTCCTTGGGGGGCTTCCGAAGATGGAAGTGTCGCCCTCGCTCGTAGGTGGTCGCCTTGGACTTGATGAAGTCGATGTAGGCGTACGCGTGGGAAGTAGGCGAAGATGCCATACGTCCAAAGGCGAAGATGCCTTGAGAACACTTGGCGAATATGCCAAAGTGGTTGATGTAGCTGTAGCGCCGTCTTTGTGGTGGTCGTCTCGCGGTCTTCTTTTGTGCTCATGAAGATTCGACTTGGCGTGAGGTAGTGCTTGATGGGACTTGTGCACTTGCGCTTGTGGAGCATCTTCATGATGATGATGTCGTTGTCGTGCTTGAGCTTGTAGTAGATATCGTTCGTCGTCGTCGTGCACATGATGCTTGGAGGTGACTTGCCCTTCATGACGATGTGGATCACGAACGTGATGGTGGTCGTCATGGAGATGTGGACGTGGACGACTTGCACTTGCATCGCTTGGGCGCTCCGAAGACTTGTGGCTTGAATGTCGCCGCCTTGAGGATGACGAAGGGGAAGAAGACTTGATCAAGGCTCTAATGTCCTCCATCCTTGCATCTTGCTCCTCTTTATGTGCGGAAATCTTCTTGTCGATGTAGTCCCTTTTCCTCGCTTCGGAGTGGCGAATGTCGATGGAGAGGTTCTCGATGCACTCTCGCAATCTTGATTGTGCGCCTTGCATTTGTCGTTGTAGATCAAAGATTGACGCTTTGCTGATGTAGTTGTTCACGCCGTCATTGTTGTCGAAGACCGGAGATGAAATGCCTTGCCTATCCATCACTCCAAGAGGAAAATGTGAGTGGTAGAAAGAGAAGAACGAATACCAAATGTATCTTGACTGAAGTTGAAAGTGGATCAATGATCATTCCAATGTGGACAAGGAAATAGCACAATTGGTACCAATTCTTGTCGGTTTCTCACACCTACACAAATAAGGCTTATGGTGGAGCTCGGTGAGGATAGTGGCACAAAAATTTGATGTAAAATGTTAGCAAGAGTCAATAATGTTGAAAGAGATTCACAAATTCGCAAGTGTAACAAGTAGACCAATAGCAATATGTGACACACGGAAACACACACACGGATAGATAAATGGGGTTGCGCAACCAAGGATGAGCACAAAATGTGGAATCCACGGAAAACACTCGTGTTGCACAACTCAAGAGAGACGCTATCACGATTTCTCAATAGGCGGATACGACACTTGTGCACAACCTATAAGATGCAAAATGTATGAACTTCTATCCCAAGTATGCTATATATGTATGGCTCCCGGTGTTATGATCCAAGATGATCTTATATGACAATGTGGTATGATGCTATGGCACTTGATTACAAGCTCTTTGTTCACTCTTTTGCTTAAAAGCTTATTCTCTTTTTTTATATGTATGGCCACTTTGCGAAATGCACAAACCAAGATAGCTATTGTGTATATATGCAGGAACAAACTTGTGGCACAAAGGATGATATGATACCAAGATGATACCGATATGGTATGCTATGGCACAAAGGATGATATGATACCAATGGAAGGTGTAGACCACTAATGTGCACAAGTAACGTTGCCGGCAATACTCAAAGGCTAGTCTCGATAGGCAAGTAACGCAAAATGGGCTAGGGGTTATCAATGCAATGGCAAGGGAATATACAATGGAGGGGTACCATGATACCAAGATGATATGGAGGTTACCGTCCGCGATGATGATGAGTGGCGGTGATCTTGATGACGATACCAAGATGATGGCGACTCGTCCCTAAGTAGCCGAAACACCTTAGGAAACGGGAAAAACCGCGAACTCAAAATATCAAATGTCAAATGGTGGTAGCGGGAATGCGGTGGTGATTTTGTGGAAGCTCAATGGAATTGTGGAATGGCAATGATGGGTTGTGGAGTACGCAATGCGGAATTCGAGGGTAAGGTGGTGGACTATACACAGTGTTGGAGTTGGAAGCACGGTCCCTAAGTAGCCGAAACACCTTAGGAGACACAACTCACAACACAAGCAAAATTGGGTTAAGTTGGGTGGTCGGAGTGTATAGTGGTCAAGCCTATGCGGAAGTGGTGGTGGTGGTTGATGAAGAAGCGACCGTCCCTAAGTAGCCTAGACACCTTAGGAGACTCAAATCACTCCTCAAGCAACCACTAATGCGATGGGGAACAAAATTGGTTAGGTTGCGGAAGGCTATGGTGGTGTAGCGGATGATGTGGTGGAAGCCCTAGGCAAAGATGACAAAGTTCCACAAATTTGATGGAGTGAAATGGTGTTGAAACCTATGTATATGGATGGGGGATGTCAATAGCTACTCAACGAGCTAAAGAACGTGAAAATCGGACTCCGGATGTGAAAGTTATGGTCAAAACTGTGAATCAGCCAAGGCTGAAACTGGGAGGGGCGGTTGTACCGCTTGGGTGGGCGGTTGTACCGCTCCTGGAGCGTCCTGGGGTTCTAGTTTTAGCTGGCAGAAGTATCATGTTATGGGGGAGCGGTTGTACCGCCTCGGGGGCCGGTTGTACCGCTGGTGTCGGGAAAAATTCTCAGATCTGGATCGGGGAAGAACTTGGGGCGGAAAAGGATGATCTCGGGGGCAAAATTTGATGGATGTCATGGATGGAAGGTGGGGAAACTTGGGGAGATGCTAGATCCACTTGAATCCAAGCAAATCCATGGATCAAAATCAACAAAACATCATCAAACCAAGAAATCAAAAAAAAATTGGGGCTATTTTTGGTGGGGATTTTCGAAATTGGGAAAGAACACAACAAAATTAGGCTAGAAAACAACAAGGGGAGGCTCTGAAATCGTGATCAACGTGGCTCTAGATACCAAGATGATGTAGGGTGGAACCCTAGATGGCCGATCTTTCATGAAAGGAGCGGATCCCTACGAGGAACACGAAGAACACGAGGGGGAAAACGAGGGGAAACACAAGAAAAACACTCATCCAACAAGAAATAGATCACACATGCGCTAGATCGATGAACACAAAGGAAGATACATTGATCCCAAGTCAACAACGGACGATACACGGTAACCGGTTCTTCTTCGTGAGGAGGTCTTGATGGGGCCACCCAAGAGGGGGTCTTGAATCCAAGGGGATCTTCTCCGTAGAGGGGCCGCGGTCTCTCTCATGGAGTAGATCAGTAATGGATGAGCGTAGCTCTATCTCTCAAATGAGCTATCACAACGCTAACCCTAGTACGGAGCTAAGGGACAAGTATATATAGTCCAAGGGGTAAGTTGGGGGATACATGGGGTGAAACCCCTTTCACTGTGCACAGGCAGGGCGGTAGTACCGGTCATGGGGGTGGTTATACCGCTGGATGCTCAGGTACGGGTTCCTGGAGGTGCTTCCGGATGTGCTCAGCAGTTGTTCCGGTGCTTGGGGCGGTTGTACCGGTCAGGTGGCTGTTACGGGGCTAAACCGATGCTGCACCGGCCTTGCACCGCTCGATCACAGAAGCTTGGCCGGTTGTTGGGTCGTGGTCGAGCGGTTGCACCGCTTGTGGGCCTTCAGCGGTAGTACCGCTTGGTGTGGGCGGTAGTACCGCTCGGGCTGTAGCAGCTGGCTCTCCTTCCCTTGCTCCCGTGCACACTTGGCCTTGGTCCTTACGCTCTCCACGGTCTCCTCGGATGGACCTGAGTATGCATAAGGTCCGCGCTTGAGGTAGCATCCATGTCTTACATGCGGAAAGGGAAGATTCGGAAAGGAGCGAGTTCACCTTGTGTCCAATGGTGTATACTTGAGGTCTCAACATGTGGGCACTAGGGGCTTGGGGAGAAGTCATAGTGTACATGGGGATGATCATAGGATGCTCCGCATCACAGACTTTTTCGGAAAAAAATTGTTGCGGAGCAAAAAAAGAGAAAAAAAGAGGAAAAAAGTGAAAAAAAGAAAAAAAAATCAGAGCATGCTCCTCCCTTATTTCCGTGCAGCGTCGTGATTTTGTTGGTGTTCTAGGCTCGCGTCTCTAGCACGGTCTAGCCTAGGACCAGCACAGTAACGTCGTTGAGCGTTTATTCAACTCTGCATCTCTGAATTGATTATTACTTACCCTTTTTGCTACCATATTATAAGCCTTCCTAGCTCCACATACATCTACGTCGTGCGTTTGACTCTCCCTGGTAATCGCTCTATCTAGGCTTTGAGAGTTTTGACTACGACGGTTGCTGATCACCGCCTGCTGCTGGGTAAGAACTGGTAAGAATTTGAGATTTTCTTGACTGATTTGTGACACCCACCACCACCTCTTGTTAGTAGTCTATAGGATCATATTCTTGTGTGTTTCTATTGCTGCTAACCATGGCAGGATCACAAGCCGACGAGACTAACTGGGAGAACATGACGAATAAGGAGTTGCATGATAAATTTCAGCAAATGATGAGTGGACAGGTGCAATATGTGCTAAACAGATTTGAAGAGGCCATGGAGAAGATAGATGACATGGAGAAGACGTTCGAAACAAAGCTCGATAACAAGTTCAATGAATTGCTCGCGCATCTTCCACCACCACCACCGGTTGCACCTAACGCACCTCTACAACAACAACAACAACAGCAGCAACAGCAACAACAATGACGACTACCTCCACGTCGCGAAACAGCCCTCCGCCGAGCGAGCCGTATCCCTCTTGCGCCTGGCCAAACTGTCGGTGCTGCTGTTGATACTTCTGTGGCTCTTGCTGCTGATTCGGAGGAGGATGATTTTGCGGGAGATTACGAGGATGAGGTTGATCAAAATTAGAACTACATGCAACCACTAGCACCGCAACCACCAGGTCGTCCACATGCAAATAATGGCAATGGTAGGGCTCCCCCTTAGGTATGAGATCATGACCATCTCCCTAAACTGAAATAGAATATTCCACCATTTGAGGGTAGATATGTTCCTGATATATATCTTACTTGGGAGTTAGAAACTGAACAATGATTTACATGTTTACAATATCTCGAGGAGAGACATGTTCCTGCTGCTGTTTGTGCGTTCACTAGTTTTGCATGTGTTTGGTGGTCTGAGCATTGTAGATTATATCCTATTCCAGCTAATTGGGCTGCTTTGAAAACTGCTATGCATACTCGTTGGGTTCCACCATATTATCAACGTGAATTACTTCAAAAATTGCAGCATTTAATATAAGGAAAAAATTCTGTAGAAGAATATTATGAGGAATTACAAACTGGCATCATTAGATGTGGTATTGTTGAGGAGAATGAAGTTATGCTTGCACATTTTATGGGTGGATTAAATAGAGAGATTCAGACCATTCTAGAGTATAAGGATTATACTAATGTCACTCGTTTATTCCATCTTGCTTGTAAAGCCGAACGTGAAGTGCAGAATCGACAGGCATTGGCGCGAACTAACTTTTTGCAGGTCAATCTTCATCATGGACACCACGTGCATCATCTTCTTCCACTGCACCAGCATCTCCATCAGGTGCCACCTCCAGCCGTGATACAAGAAAGTAGGCACAACCACCACTATCTGCCAAGAGCACACCTGTCGGGCTTGCGCAGAGCTCTTCTACTTCTATGGCATCAACAGGGCACACAAGTGATACTATTTGTCGTCGTTGTAAGGGAAGAGGACATTTTGCGAGAGAATGCAAATCTCAGCATGTGATGATTGCTACTGAGGATGGTGGGTATGAGTCCGCTAGTGACTATGATGAGGAGACTTTGGCTCTTATTACACATGAAGAACAAGGTGGAGATGATTCTGATCATGAGACACAATACATGGCTCCTGAAAATGCTGACAGGTATGAATGTTTAGTTGCTCAACGTGTTTTGAGTGTGCAGGTCACACAAGCTGAGCAAAATCAGAGGCATAATTTGCTCCATACAAAGGGAATTGTGAAGGAACATTCTGTTCGCGTCATCATAGATGGAGGGAGCTGCAAAAATTTGGCAAGCATGGAGATGGTGGAGAAGCTATCTCTCACCACAAGACCACATCCACATCCTTACTACATCCAATGGTTCAACAACATCGGCAAGGTTAAGGTAACATGTACTGTTCGTGTGCATTTTCGTATCTCTACATATACTGATTATGTTGATTGTGATGTGGTACCTATGCAAGCATGTTCCTTATTAGTTGGTAGACCATGGCAATTTGATAAAAATTATGTACACCATGGTAGAAACAATCAGTATACTCTTGTTCATAAGGATAAAAATATTACTTTGCTTCCTATGACTCCTGATTCCATTTTGAAAGATGATATTAATAGAGCTAATAAAGCAAAACATGAGAAAAGTAAGAGTGAAAATCATATTGTGGCAAAAGAATTTGAGCAACAAATGAAGCCTAATAATAAACCGTCTGGTGTTGATTCTGAAATTAAATTGAAAAGTGCATGTTTACATGCCACCAAATCTGATATTGATGATCTAGATTTTAGCAAATCTGTTTGCTATGCTTTTGTGTGCAAAAAGGCATTATTTTCATTCGAGGACGTGCCTTCCTCTTTGCCTCCTGCTGTCACTAACATTTTGCAGGAGTTCATTGACGTCTTTCCACAAGACGTGCCACCGGGATTACCACCTATTCGAGGGATTGAGCATCAAATTGATTTAATTCCCGGTGCATCATTACCCAACCGTGCACCATACCGTACCAATCTAGAGGAGACGAAGGAGATTATGCGTCAAGTACAAGAACTGCTCGACAAAGGTTATATACGCGAATCCCTTAGTCCTTGTGCTGTTCCTATCATTTTAGTACCGAAAAAGGATGGTACGTCGCATATGTGCGTTGATTGTAGAGGCATTAATAATATTGCTATTCGTTATCGTCATCCTATTCCTAGGCTAGATGATATGCTTAATGAATTGAGTGGATCTACAATATTCTCCAAAGTTGATTTGCGTAGTGGATACCATCAAATTCGTATGAAATTGGGAGATGAATGGAAAACAACATTTAAAACTAAGTTTGGATTATATGAGTGGTTAGTCATGCCTTTTGGGTTAACTAATGCACCTAGTACTTTCATCTATCTATATCTATATCTATATCTATCTATCTATGCCTATACTAATTACAGACTCCCTGTAAATTCACACATTAATCAGTAATTAAGAGTCGTTTATCTTGTGGGACCGAATTATTATGATGGAGATCGACTCATATAATCCTAGGGAAAATTGCCATGCCAATCAGAAAATTTTGCGAAATCATCCATCCGATCCCTGTGTTATGTATTCTATATAGCCATCGGTTGAATCCCAGCCGGGTAAACTTTTACACACGCCTCCTCTCTTTTTATAATACAGAATACAAAAAAAAAATATCTGCTCCATTGGCCCGTCTTCTCCTCCGCCTCCATTGTTTCTCCTCGGCTGCTCTCCATGCCCTAAGCGGCACTCCCATTCATGGCTGGCGACCCGTCTTCTCCTCTGCCTCCATTGTTCCTCCTCCGCTGCTCTCCATGCCCTAGGCGGCGCTCCCATTCATGGCCGGTGAGCAGAAGCTTCAGCCTCCGTCGCGCCCAGTCAGCTTCCATTTCCTCTTTGTTCTCCGCTGCAGGTCACCGGCCATCCGTGCTGCAACCCAATCTCTTCTCAATCCCGCCCCTGTCAAATCTTTAAATCTCCTCTTATTTCAACTTTTCATATCCAAGACCGTAGTGATGATCTCAGGTAAGCCATGTGTGTTTCTATTTTCCATTAGATTGATGTGCCCCTTTGATCTAGAAAAAGATGTCGGATCTGCGTGTTCTTTTGATCTGAAAAAGGTTGCATCACAATAGCATTAATAATTTGTGTTTTTGCGGGGATTAGTAATTTGTGTTTTAGATCTCTATCTAGACTTTTGATTGTTGTTGTAACATTAGTATTTTTTCTCACTATGTATATTTATCAAACTCGCATTGTTATTCTTCGAGTTCCATGTATACAGATCTCTTATTTGTATTTCATTGCAATGTTATGATCAGTGATGCAAACCAATTTCTCCTCACCCAACCATTAGAATTCTTCTTATTTCAAGTTTTTAAATATAGATGGTTGATGCATCATATCAGGAGGTGTAGTACGCATGATGTTTTCAAGAAAGGAGGCCCCGGTTGGTACTTGAGGCCGTCAAGTTGAGGAATTACGTTGGACTGGTGGCACCGCAACTTACAATCGGAGCCCTACTCGAGTCCGTCACCCGTTATTCCTGCCCCACTCCACTGGTAAATCACCCTGCATTGTTAAATCCCTACTCCTCCATCCGTTTAATTCATAGAACCCATAATAAGTCGGCTTAATCCATCACATCTCATCAACAACAACAGGCCTTTTTTCTATCTATCTTCATCACTTCTCTACATCAGATTATACATTTGGGCGAGTGGGTGAGAACCAGCTAGAATGTGATCTCGCCTAAAGTGGCACCATGCAGCAAGTTTCTGTTAAACTACATCCACATGAACTGCCAACCAGCCAATTTACATTAACTGTTTACACAGGAAGCTTTACACATGTCTTCCCGTGCGACCATTTGTTAGACAACAAAAATAGTTGACGATTCCTATGGAATGAACTTCGACGTTGTATGTTATTTCTCCCGAGTAAACGCTAATTGTTAGATTATCACATGGTAGTGGTATATATATCTATTAATTCTCTCTTCTGGGATTACAAAAGGCTAAGTTGACATTTTAAGTTTTACAAACTTCCTAGATTTCTCAAAATGATTTCCAATAATGTGTATAATCTATCTTTGGCAGATATGCAGTAAGATTTTCAAATTGTTGCCCATGCAAAATTAAGCTAGATGTATAGTGTACTTGAGTTATATAGGTTCTACTTACAGCACATACATGTACTGTTTTTGAAAAGGGATCCGAATCTATGTTTTTATTATTATTAAACACTCATATGAAATTTCCCTGCAAATGTAACCATGGAATCCATATTTCCTAGGTTCGTTCCTGATAATATGCTATTTCTTTTGGAGTTCCAGTGTTTAGATTTTAGAGATGCTAACTTATACAAAAATATGTATCAGTGTGCCCTATTAGTGATTTGCATATTTAGAGCGGGGAGGTATATACATTGATAATGATCCGAATATTGTCAGCTAAATATGTTTTTACGAAACTAACAGATTTATGTGTTCCATTGTGCGCAGCGCAATGTTTAGTGTACATGCGTGACACTATATCTACTTTTCCAAATAGTACTCTAGACTAGGAACTGTAGAAACAATATGTGAGAAAACTTAATCACTACCATACTATTTTTAAGTAGGTTGCAAATAGGATATATAGTCCTTATATGACTTTAAGTACCTCCAATTCACATCATTGGTCACATTGTAACTGTTCCTGCTGCTGCAGGTTCGACTTCAATTTTTGCTTCTGTACGTATAGTGTTGGTTCGCTTCTCCGTAGCTTTCTACCTCCCGGAATCCATCTTCCTATTGCCACATAATTACATCATTTGTTTTTGGGAAATCAATGTACAGATACATTGTTTCCCTCCGCAGTGCACATGCTCTTATATTTGTTTTTGGACTGAATCTTCGATTGATTTCATGCTATGATTGGATAACTAGATTATCTAATTTGAAATCCTCCAGTCTTTTGTATGTTCACTTGCATAGACGGCTTAATCAGTTAATCTAGAACCTAAACTGAAGACAAAATAGAGCACATATACTTTGTCATTTATCCTAAGAAGATTAATCCACCTTGAATTTAACTTGACTTCCAAAGAAGTTCTGAATGATCAAGCATTTTTTGGTTTTTAGTAAACTAAAATAATGTTGCACTCTGACAATAATATTCTGATTTTCTAAGTTAACAGAAATCTTTCAATTTCATACCAGTTTTTTTAATCGTGCATTTGAATGATGGCGATATTATCTATTCTCTGAATTCCGCTTGCATGTTTGGAGTTGAAACAGTAACTGAAATTGATAAGTATGCAACGATTTATGTCCTCTGGCATGAGTAAAATGTTGTGGGTTACCATTTCAGATAAGTAACCACTATATTATTTTCTATGTGTATAATTGACATGTATACATGTTGTCGCTCTGCTTGAACCATCCATCTCCACATTACGCCCGAGACTTCCATCGCAATAATCTATATGTATCCAGGTAGTGTCCAATATGTATACACAAGCTCCTCTCACAGGCCGACTTTGCTGATTGTGACTGAGCGTGTGTGTGTGGCCGTGATGTAAGCTTTATCTTGGCCTGAGTATCAGTTCCCTTTTATGATACAATTTTGGATGCTATTTTATTCTACATGTATAGGTTTCTACAGGTCCCATTGGCTGCTACCTTTTAGTGATATGACAGCTGAATGGCATGCTCACCAGTAGTTCTGTCAAAATGAAATCGACTGGACTGCATTTTTTATGTGTGTTACTAAGTACAAGCTGTGATTATTTTCTTTCTAGGGATGGAAATTTTCTAGGCATTAAGCTTTTTGAGACGTTAATGTCTCTCATAATTAATTAGCCTTTGTAAGGTGTATACTGACAGTAAGCCCATTGCAGTAATTGGTTGGATAATTCTTTGACATGTTTTATTCAAATGTCTGCTTAAATTAGTGTCAGATTCCCCCTTCATCGATTACTTTTTTGGATATGAATTATTACCATAAGAAGTGCTCCCTCTGTAAAGAAATATAACAGTGTTTAGATTACTACTTTAGTTATCTAAACGCTCTTATATTTCTTTATGGAGGGTGTTTAGATTACTACTTTAGTTATCTAAACGCTCTTATATTTCTTTATGGAGGGAGTATATTGGTTCTTCAGTGTTTCATTCTGACAGTACACAAATTATATTGTTTTACGTTGGTCATTTCTCACTCTGCAGTCTGTATCTTTTGCTTCATAATTCATCTGTACACAAGATTGATGCCCAGAAGTTTCAGCCTTCCGTGCTAAATGCCATTCTTTTTTGACTTGATAAACACGAGGTAACATGGAGTCTTCTCATTTGTAATGGCATAGATATAGGAACGAGCAATTCAGCTTTTCTTTAAGAAAGCGACACACAAAAGAGAACTAGATATTGTTGTTGAGAGCTAGCTCTGGTCACATGATCATCTATGTATATAGTTTTCAACAAAAGAGAACTGGATTATTGTTACTGAGGGCTAGCTCTGGCCGCATGGTCATCCATGTATATAGTTTTCAACAATAAATGTGTCCTGATTGGTACAGCATAATTTGCAATCTTAGTTTCTTCTGATCTCATAATTTGAAGATGAACTGGAGAGGGAAATGTGTACTATGTTTGGAATCCGTCACACTAAATGTGTATTTGTGGTATTGATGTACAGTTATTAAGAAAGTTACATTTTCCAGCTATTGTTCTACTGAGAGGATGCATGGCTGAAAATTGCTCTAGCTGGAGTTTTATGTCTTCCTGAATGAAGACTAGAGGCGCTGACTTGTAGCCACTCGAACACTGCCATTGGGGAAAATCTATATTGCTTATTGATCCAGTCTAGCTATTGCTAGAATACCAATTTTCGTACACTACATAATACCCATTACTAATTGAATGTTGATTCTGACAACCTTAATACATCCACGATGGTGGAGGCACTTCGAAAAAGGTAAGCTGGAGAAATATAACAGAAGCACACGACGATCCCCTTAGCTAATATCATATGGGTTCGATCGAGATTGTCCGTCAACAGTGCATTGGTAAAAGTAAGCTAAAGGACTCGGATAGATTAATGAACTGCGCATGTTGAGTTTGAAAAAAAAGTGTACATATATGTTTTCTATTACAGATCATCTGACTATGTTTTGTATTAAGATTAAATCAAAATGCTACAGCAAGATACATTTAGTTACTGTAGTTTTATTTTATTTTACTACCACTCTCTTCTCCGAAAAAAATAATAATTATGGAACTCATTGATAAGCTATCAAAAAGAGATGATACATTTCCTTATCATTTTACTCGATTGCTCGATGTTCATTATATAACAAAAAGTTCCAAAAAATATGTTTCTAAAATGCAGAATGAAGTATTGGTTAGTAATTAATTTCACAACACAAATAAGCATGGAAATTAAGAAGCGCCCAGTTTTCTTGCCCTCACCTACTAATATAATATTTGTTCCCGTATGCATATGTATCGCACTTTTCAAATTATATGACATGGTCGTCTGAATTTTAATGCACCTTTGAAGTTGTGCTTCGTAACTGAATGTTTAAATTTCAGTACAACTAGGGTTTTCTTGTTGTGGTTGCATTCATGCAAACAAAAAATTCATTGTGTGCAGGTAATATCCTTCAAATATCACTTACAATATATGTTTTCAGTCTGTTTTGCTTCAAGTGAAGTACCTGTTTTCTCTCACTCTTTCATGGTACAACAATTAGCAACATCAATCTACACGATAAGTAGAGCAGGTAAAAAAACAACAAATAGAGGATGAAATCATGCAAATAAATAAGTATCATTATATCCATACATGGATAAATGTCTTTTCATCAACCGTGCTTGACCTCTAAATTGACATGTGTGTGTATGTGTGTGTGTGTGTGTGTGTGAGGCTTGGTATTAATTGAAACAAGTAGCAATCTAGTGCCAATTGTGTACATGTGTGTTTGTTTTGAAACGTTACTTGCATTTTCTTAAAACATCATTCTGATGATTGTCAATATTGTTGCACTAGCATGGGAAGTTGTCAAATGAATTCCTACAAAATGGTGCGTGGTTGGCTTTTTGAGCACATTAGTAATTGAATTGGGCCTTCCACGTGTAGGTTAAATATCACTTGGTAAGCATGAAAATCGGTGAATGATTCATCCATTAGTATAATACACTTGGTTATTGATTCAAATACAAATTTCCCGACTGTAGTTCTTTCATAAGAAACTTTCTATCAATTTCGGCTTGAAAGATATTTTATTCAAGAACGACAGTTTCATGATGCTTGCCCGTGCAACTGCACGGGTTGACGACTAGTGAGATTAATGAACGAAGTTTTACGTGCTTTCATTGGACGATTTGTGGTAGTTTACTTTGATGACATATTGATTTATAGCAAATCTTTGGAGAAACATTTGGAACATTTTACGTGTTGTTTTTATTGCTCTACGTGATGCATGTTTGTTTGGTAATCTTGGGAAGTGCACCTTTTGCACCGACCGAGTATCTTTTCTTGGCTATGTTGTTACTCCACAGGGAATGGAAGTTGATAAAGCCAAGATTGAAGCTATTGAGAGTTGGCCGCAGCCCAAAATGGTCACACAAGTGAGGAGTTTCCTTGGCCTTGCTGGTTTCTATAGGCGTTTTGTGAGAAATTTCAGCACCATTGCTGCACCTCTCAACGAGCTTACAAAGGAGGATGTGCCTTTTGTTTGGGGTACCACATAGGAAGAAGCCTTCACGGTATTGAAAGATAAGTTGACACACGATCCTTTACTCCAACTTCCTGATTTTAATAAGACTTTTGAGCTTAAATGTGATGCTAGTGAAATTGGATTAGGAGGTGTGTTATTACAAGATGGCAAATCTGTCGCATACTTTTCTGAAAAATTGAGTGGGCCTAGTCTGAACTATTCTACTTATGATAAAGAATTATATGCTCTTGTTCAGACCTTAGAAACATGGCAACATTATTTATGGCCCAAGGAATTTGTTATACATTCTGATCATGAATCTTTGAAACACATTAAAAGTCAAGCAAAACTAAACCGTAGACATGCTAAATGGGTTGAATTCATTGAGACTTTCCCTTATGTCATTAAACACAAGAAGGTTAAATAGAATGTTATTGCTGATGCATTGTCTCGTCGTTATACTATGCTTTCACAACTTGACTTTAAAATATTTGGTTTGGAGACAATTAAAGATCAATATGTGCATGATGCTGAATTTAAAGATGTATTGCAGAATTGTAAGGAACGGAGAACTTGGAACAAGTTCGTTCTTAACGATGGATTTGTGTTTCGTGCTAACAAGCTATGCGTTCCAGCTAGCTCTGTTCGTCTTTTGTTGTTGCAGGAGGCGCCTGGAGGAGGATTAATGGGACACTTTGGCGTCAAGAAGGCAGAGGATATACTTGCTACACATTTCTTTTGGCCAAAGATGAGACGGGATGTTGAGCGTTTTGTTGCTCGCTGCACTACATGTCAAAAAGCTAAGTCATGACTCAATCCTCATGGTTTATATATGCCTTTGCCTGTACCTAGTGTTCCTTTGGAGGATATATCTATGGAATTTGTTTTAGGTTTACCTCGAACAAAGAAGGGGAGGGATAGCATATTTGTTGTCGTGGATAGATTTTCGAAAATGGCACACTTTATACAATGTTATAAAAGTGATGATGCTGTTAATGTTGGTAATTTGTTCTTTCGTGAAATTATTCGCTTGCATGGTGTGCCAAATACTATTGTTTTCAGATCGTGATACCAAATTTCTTAGCCACTTTTGGAGATGTTTATGGGCTAAGTTGGGGACTAAACTGCTTTTTATTACTACTTGTCACCCCCAAACTAGTGGACAAACTGAATTAGTCAATAGAACATTGTCTACTATGCTTAGGGCTGTTTTGAAGAATAATAAGAAAATGTGGGAAGAATGCTTGCTTCATATTGAATTTGCTTATAATTGTTTATTGCATTCTACTACTAAGACGTGCCCTTTTGAAATTGTGTATGGTTTCCTACCTCGTGCACCTATTGATTTGTTGCCTCTTCCATCTTTGGAGAAGGTTAATTTTAATGCTAAAGAACGTGTTGAATTGATTTTAAAAATGCATGAGTTAACTAAGGAAAACATTGAGCGTATGAATGCTAAATATAAACTTGCTGGAGATAAGGGTAGAAAACATGTTGTGTTTGCACCTGGAGATCTTGTTTGGTTACATTTGCGTAAGGATAAATTTCCTAATTTGTGCAAATCAAATCTAATGCCACGTGCTAATGGTCCTTTTAAGGTGTTAGAGAAAATAAATGATAATGCATATAAACTTGAGCTGCCTGCAGATTTTGGGGTTAGTCTCATTTTTAACATTGCAGATTTGAAGCCTTATTTGGGTGAGGAAGATGAGCTTCCGTCGAGGACGACTTCATTTCAAGAAGGGGGGATGATGAGGACATCAATACCATTGTTAGACCCACAGCCCCTGCTGCTATACATACTGGACCAATCACTAGAGCTCGCGCATGCCAACTGAATTATCAAGTACTTTCGTTTCTTGGTAACGATTCTAATGTTCATGAGAATATGATGCTGCCTAAATTGGATACATTTGTTTTTCTTACAAATGAAGGGCCTAGCTTGGACAATAAAGATGAACCTTGGAGCAAGTTCAAGCATGGAGATGATAGCATGTGCAAGGGGATCAAGAACGGAGTTACAAGTGATGATTTCAGTACTTTGAAGCCACCATAAGGGGTGCATGAAGCCTTGGATGAAATATACAAGATGCCACTTCATAAATTTCGTTCAGAGGCTATTCTAGGTGCTGCATCACCTTATTATTGGGCCAGGCCCATGTATTTTCGAAATACTTAAGTATAGGTTGATTTTAGAGTCCGTATGTGTGGGGAAACAAGAGTTAGGGTTGGTTTCGGACCCCTCCTTCAAGGGCCACGAAATTCCCCCCTCTTCCTCCATACATACAACCCTTAGGGCGTCGTTTAGACTTTGGGTTTTGTTTAGATTAAATGTTTGCCATAGTTGTAACTTCGCGTACTTCGTTTGTGTCCAACGACCAGACCAAGACGTCACAGAACCCCACCTTCATTAATAAAGCTTTCCTCTTTTATTCGCAATATCCAGATTGCAATCTCAGTTTCTTGCTTGTTCTTCGTTTACTCGCAGGAAATAGACCCTCGTGGTCAGGTTGATCGTGCTCCGGCGTGGTCAATAACCCTCGGAAGTTGGTTTAGCTATTACTAAGGCGAGACGTCTTCGCACGTTCGTAGTTGGATCGTCAAAGTCGACTCCCACAGAAAACGATATCTATCTCATCGAAACATCGGGACACCTTCGCCTCTATCACAAATGTTAATACTAGTAACCAATGAGCATTCAAATTAAATGCACCGTGGTCCCCGGAGAAATCTCTGGCATCAGCGGAGGGGTCTGACCGGCCTTCTGGCACACAGACTGCACATTTTGTTTTCACGGGTTAGTCATACTACTTAGTAATGAAACAAACATTACGTGCATGATTTTGCTAATATGCAGAAGAAACATTACGTGCATACTACTTAGTAATGCAACCAACCTCACGAGGATCGTTGGCAGGATCAGCCTCGTGAGGGCGCCTAGAGGGACCAGCCTCGTGAGGACCGTCCTCAGGGAAACCCTGGTCTCCCTCCGCTGCCACCGCCAAGAAGGAACAACGACCATCAACAGGACGAGGGGGCTGGGGGCTTCCAAGAGCCGCGGGCTATCGCCTGTATCCTGGGCACTGTTCAAGATATCTTCCGATATTCTGATAAATCGGCCGATTTATCGCTTACCGTTGTCTGGCCGATAAGATAAATCGACCGATAAATCAACCGATATGGCGATAAATCGGCCGATATGCCGATAAACTGGCCGATTTACCCCTTATCATGGGTCAATCGATAAGTTCCCGATAAGCGATATCCCCAACATTGATCCTGGGCGGAGCTAGCCTCTCAGCGAGTCTTCAAGCAGTTTGATCGCGAGGTGAACACAGTCCTTCCCAATCTCGAAGCCACGCGCCCGCTCAGATGGTCCAAGTACGCCATCACCTTTAGCTCGGTAGACCAGCTCAAGTGCGCGGCAGTGGCCGGCGTTCTCCCGATTTTGTTCACCCGTCATCAGAAATGTCCATGTCACCAAGACCCTCATCGATGGCGGCGCAGGGCTCAATGTCCTGTCCGTCGAGACTTTTGATAGCCTTCAAGTGCCATACGATCAGCTCCAGCCTACCAAGCCTTTCTGAGGACTGACTGGCGGCTCTACCACCCCAATAGGGCAAGTTCGTCTCCCTGTCACCTTCGGTCAGCGCGACAACTACCACACCGAGCTTATCGACTTCGACGTCGCCCACATCCGTTTGCCGTACAATGTCATCCTCGGGTACCTAGCGCTGGACAAATTCATGGCAGTTGCCCACCATGGATACAACGTCCTCAAGATGCTCGGAAGCGGCGGAATCATCACCATCCCCTGCGAAGAAAGAGACGCGGTGTGCTCCCTTGAGCGCGCCTTCCAAGCTGCATCACTCGAAGACCCCGACAGCAGCGCAGCGCGGTACCCTCCTGAGGCCAACCCCAAGAAGAAGAAGCAGCTGCTCCACACTAGACCCCAAGGGAGCGGCACCTCCAGCGGCATCACTTCAGGATCTACACCCGCGCCTGGGGCGCCTCCCTCCCTTGCATAGGGAGGCGCGCCCGGCGCCGTCCTCGGGCAGGGCTCGAGGGCTCTCTTCTTGAGGGCCTCAGACCTGGCCAGCATCACAAGGGAGGCGCTCGGGCACCACGTGGAGGCATGCTTCACGGCACGCTTCCCTCAGGAGGGCGCCAGGTGAAGAGCGCCTGGCGCTCAGGAGTTCATCGACGAGGCATCTCAGGAGCTTCAGGAAGTAAGAGCAATACGCGGCGACCGCCGCCCACCTAGCGTTGCTCCCCACCCAGGGGAGGGTGGTGAGTTGTGCGTCCGCATCGACATCCCAGGGCTCAACCGGGCCGCATCTCAGGAGCGCTTCTGGCCTTCGCGTGTTGGATGCTAGGAGGGTCCACCTCACAGCTACATTCACATGCCGTTCAGCCTGTCGAGCGTGGCTCCTGCCTTCCAGCGCAACCTGCGGAGCGTCATGGCGGGTCAGGAGGACAGGCATCACGCAGTCCTGGCGGAGACGGAGACGGTCCTCCGGAGGCTGCCTGAGCCTCTAGGGCCTCCCGAGGCTCAGGGCCTCGACGGCTCATGAGGGGCGACTTCTTCGCTACACGTCTTCAGCTACCCCAACACCCCTTCAGCAACCAAATCAGGTGACATCTTTCCAAGTTCATTTAGCTTGGAGCGCCCCTTGGGCTGCATCATTCCTAGGCCGCGTGGGTCTATCCCTGCGGCATGTATCTGCTTGCATCTTCAGTTCACTCTGCTGGGAGTGCCCCTCGGGCAGCATCATCCCCAGGCCTCTCGGGTTCAACCCAGTGGCATGCATCGTTCCTGCATTTACCTGAGCCAGTTTGCTTCTCATGCATAATCTACCTATGGCTATCACCTGCTTGATTGTCACCCACCAAGGGAGCCCCGCGCCGATTGTCTTTCTTCAGGATCCTTCACATAAGAAGGCTAGGCACGGCGTCTGTGCTCGGGCCCGTCCCTGCAGCATCGATAAATCCAACGGCTGAGCTCTGTTTGGCGGGCCGGCCTCGTTCACGTCACCTCCTGGGGTCGTTGGTGCTTGGCCTTCTCGTATGATAGCCTCAGGAAATCCACTCGGCGCGGGTTATCTAACCATCTCACAGGAACGCCAAAGCCATCAAGAACCAAGACCAGGCACAACCCGCCTAGAGGTAGGGCCTCGCGAGTCCCGCGCTGGCTCACGAGCGTCTAGATACACCTCGCCTAACCCTGTCGTGCAGGCCACGTGCTAGGGCGGGGTTGTACACACCCCGGGGGCTCTCCGCAGTAGGGAGCCCCCTCCCACAAGCCAGCGATGGACGGGTGATCACCGTGGCAATCTGTTCCCCTCCTCACGCTGACCTGCAAGAACTTCCTAAGGACTACAGCAGGCGGTACCGTAGACTCTCTCTCTTCTCCCATGCGATTCGCTTGCGCGTAAAAAGGGGCCCCCTGAGCATCACGACTCAGGAGCTCTTACTGGCTCTCCGACCCTCACCCCCTGGCCTTGACCACGGCATCGCGACCTGGCATACCAGCGGCGGCTGAGCTCGCTCGAGGGCTGGGACATGAGGACGTAGAGCACCAGGAAGAACATGGAGAAGAGGGGGAGGCTCGCATGGGCCCAACCTACCTACCCAGGCAGCGGCCGACACCCCAGTCTGGTGTGGCGCGAGAAGACGGCTCCAGAACGGCAAGATAAGTCTTGTACCTAGACCGACCCAGCACTACGACATAAGATTCTCAACTTTTCACTGCCCTGTTGCGGCAACATCGCCTCCCTTTCCCATCCTCAGCTAGCTACTTGCGCGCTAAAGGGGACCTCTTGAGCATCGCACCTCAGGACCTCTTACTGGACCTTGGGCCGCTCACTTCCTGGCCTTGACCACGGCATCGCGACCTGGCATACCAGCGATGGCTGCAACCTGCCTAGGGACCGAGACCTGTCAGCGTAGAGCACCAAGCTACTACGGGATTGGAAAGGGGGAGACCGAGCCTTAGCAGGACATGTTCTCGCAAATTTTCATAATAAGGATAATATCAACAAAAAGGCATACTGACGCTTTACACACCCCCACGGGGGCCGTTTCGATTCCTCGCAGTGAACAAAAGGAAGGGAATTCCTAGAAGCCCTATCTACATGCACCGGACGCGCCGAACGTCGCCTACGCCATCATCAACAATGGGCCACGGAAGGCCGGTCCCAACCCCATCCAGATCAACGGCGGCGGCGGCCAGACACGACGACCTTGCTCCAGGCCCGACGAGAGCTTGAGGGCACGTAGCTGTCGTCGCTTGTCTCTGGAGACTCCACGAGCTCGGGAGAGTCGCTAGACCACCAAGAGTCACCGCTGTCGCTGGAGGAGCTACAGGCGAGTCCAGCAGTAGGCCCGGTGACCCCCTTCAGGGCAGCACTCCAAGCGGCAGCCTTCCTCGTTGAAGACCTTAAAGAACAGCGTGGAGGCGCCGTCATACTCGAAGTGGATGGTGAGGGCGCCGTTCGCGCGACAGGCTCGGGCGACCTCGCCCCAGCCTCGAGTCATGAAGATCCTCCCGGAGGCGATGACTTCAACTTCCGCTCCAGTCGCCGGGGCGTCGCAATCGGCGTGCTGCAGCCAAAGCTCGAGAGGGACCCTCAGCAACATCTCGGCGGTGAAGAACTGCGGAAGGCAAATCCAAGTGCTCGGGGGCATCGCCGCCCACAACACGAACTGATACGTCTCCAACGTATCTATAATTTTTGATTGCTCCATGCTATATTATCTACTGTTTTGGACATCATTGGGCTTTATTATCCACTTTTATATTATTTTTGGGACTAACCTATTAACCGAAGGCCCAGCCAGAATTGCTGTTTTTTTGCCTGTTTTAGGGTTTCGAAGAAAAGGAATATCAAACGGAGTCCAAACGGAATGAAACCTTCGGGAACGTGATTTTCTCAACAAACAAGACCCGGGAGACTTGGACCCTATGTCAAGAAAGAAAAGAGGTGGCCACGAGGTAGGGGGCGCGCCTGCCTACCCTAGGCGCGCCCTCCACCCTCGTGGACCCCCTGTTGCTCCACCGACATACTCCTTCCTCCTATATATATCCATGTACCCCCAAACGATCAGATACGGAGCCAAAACCCTTATTCCACCGCCGTAACTTTTTGTATCCATGAGATCCCATCTTGGTGCCTGTTCTGGAGCTCCGCCGGAAGGGGCATCGATCACGGAGGGCTTCTACATCAACACCATAGCCTCTCCGATGAAGTGTGAGTAGTTTACCTCATACCTACGGGTCCATAGTTAGTAGCTAGATGGCTTCTTCTCTCTTTTTGGATCTCAATACAATGTTCTCCCCCTCTCTTGTGGAGATCTATTCTTCATTTTGCGGTGTGTTTGTTGAGACCGATGAATTGTGGGTTTATGATCAAGTCTATCTATGAACAATATTTGAATCTTCTCTGAATTCTTTTATGTATGATTGGTTATCTTTGCAAGTCTCTTCGAGTTATCAGTTTGGTTTGGCCTACTAGATTGATCTTTCTTGCAATGGGGGAAGTGCTTAGCTTTGGGTTCAATCTTGCGGTGTCCTTTCCCAATGACAATAGGGGCAGCAGGGCATGTATTGTATTGTTGCCATCGAGGATAAAAAGATGGGGTTTTCTTCATATTGCATGAGTCTATCCCTCTACATCATGTCATCTTGCTTAAGGCGTTACTCTGTTTTTAACTTAATACTCTAGATGCATGCTGGATAGCGGTCGATGAGTGGAGTAATAGTAGTAGATGCGGGCAGGAGTCGGTCTACTTGTCTCGGACGTGATGCCTATATACATGATCATACCTAGATATTCTCATAACTATGCTCAATTCTGTCAATTGCTCAACAGTAATTTGTTCACCCACCGTAGAATACTTATGCTCTCGAGAGAAGCCACTAGTGAAACCTATGGCCCCCGGGTCTATCTTTATCATATTGATCTCCTACTACTTAGTTATTTCCTTTGCTATTTACTTTGCCTTTATTTTACTTTGCATCTTTTATCATAAAAATACCAAAAATATTATATTATCATATCTATCAGATCTCACTCTCGTAAGTGGCCTTATAGGGATTGACAACCCCTATTAGCGTTGGTTGCGAGGATTTATTTGTTTTGTGCAGGTACGAGGGACTCGCGCGTAGCCTCCTACTGGATTGATACCTTGGTTCTCAAAAACTGAGGGAAATACTTACGCTACTTTGCTGCATCATCCCTTCCTCTTCGGGGAAAACCAACGCAGTGCTCAAGAGGTAGCAAGAAGGATTTCTGGCGCTGTTGCCAGGGAGGTCTACGCAAAAGTCAACATACCAAGTACCCATCACATACCCTTATCTCCCGCATTACATTATTTCCATTTGCCTCTCGTTTTCCTCTCCCCCACTTCACCCTTGCCGTTTTATTCGCCCTCTCTCTCTATCCTCCTTCTCTTTCCAAATTTGCCTCTTTTGGAGGTTTCTTGTTTGCTCGTATGGTTGGAATAGTTGTTTATTTATTACTAAACAGAGAACCTAAAGATCTATGGATCCTCATCCGCTTTCTAATATTTTTAAGATATCCAATTATGATGAACCAATTGCTAGTGAGTTTTGTGCACTAGATTATCTTTATGAAGTTTTGCTTGAAATTCGTGAATATGAAAATTGTGATAAAGTACTTTATGGAGTGATTCACGATAGATATTTGAATAAAAAGCATGATTGCAATGATTTTACTATAAATTCTCTTGATGTCAATTGTGCGAATAATATGCAAAACCCTAAGCTTGGGGATGCTAGTTTTTCTATGTCCTCTACTTGTTGCAATGATCATGATTGGGTGATTCTTCTTATGATCTTGAAAATTTATTTAAGCCCCATGATGAATATGAGATTGATAATAGTGTTTGCAATATTATTGAAAGTGGGTTTGGAAGAGTGTCAACTTTAGATCCCACATATTTGGAGAATGTTCAATCTTATGAAATTTTTGATAAAAGTGGGTTTGGAAAGGTCATGACTTTAGTTAATGTTAATACCATTATTTTGGAAGAGTGTCAACTTTGCATGCATATAGATCGTGTTGAAAATATTTTGTGTGATAGCTATTTTGTTGAATTTGCTTATGATCCCACATGCAATTATTATGAGAGAGGAAAATATGGTGGTAGAAATTTTCATGTTACTAAATTACCTCTCATTATGTTGAGATTGCTATTGTTTCTTTCCGCTTCCTTGCATATGGTAGTTTTTGTTTGCCTTGATAATTTGTTCACCTATAAAATTCCTATGCATTGGAAGTATGTTAGAATCAGATGTGTTTGTCACGTGTTTTATGATGCTCTCTTTGTGCTTCAATTCTTGTCTTTCATGTGAGCATCATTAAAATTATCAATGCCTAGCTTTAAGGATTTAAAGAAAAACGCTTGTTGGGAGACAACCTAATATTTATCCTTGATGTTATTCAATAAATAATTTATCTAGCCTATGTTTTGGTTGTGTTTTTTGTGTTTAATTAGTGTTTGTGCCAAGTAGAACCGTTGGGAAGACTTGGGGAAAGTCTTGTTGAACGTGCTGTAAAAAAACAGAAACTTTAGCGCTCACGAGAACTGCTGTCATTTTTATTTGGAGAGTGATATTTAGATAATTCTTTTTGCAGATGATTAATAGATAAATGCCTCACGTCCAGCAATTTATTTTAGAATTTTTGGGGTTCCAGATCTTGCGCTAGCTACAGATTACTACAGACTGTTCTGTTTTTGACAGATTCTGCTTTTCGTGTGTTGTTTGCTTATTCTGATGAATCTATGGCTAGTAAAATAGTTTATAAACCATAGAGAAGTTGTAATACAGTATGTATAACACCAATATAAATAAAGAATGAGTACATTACAGTACCTTGAAGTGGTATTTTGTTTTCTTTCGCTAACGGAGCTCACGAGATTTTCTACTTTAAGTTTTGTGTTGTGAAGTTTTCAAGTTTTGGGTAAAGATTTGATGGATTATGGAACAAGGAGTGGCAAGAATCTAAGCTTGGGGATTCCCATGGCACCCCAAGATAATCTAATGACACCTAAAAGCCAAAGCTTGGGGATTCCCCGGAAGGCATCCCCTCTTTCGTCTACTTCTATCGGTAACTTTACTTGGAGCTATATTTTTATTCGCCACATGATATGTGTTTTGCTTGGAGCGTCTTGTATGATTTGAGTCTTTATTTTTTAGTTTACCACAATCATCCTTGCTGTACACACCTTTTGAGAGAGCCATATATGATTTGGAATTTGTTAGAATACTCTATGTGCTTCGCTTATATCTTTTGAGCTATATAGTTTTGCTTTAGTACTTCACTTATATCTTTTAGAGAACGGTGGTAGATCTGTTTTATAGAAACTATTGATATCTCATGCTTCACTTATATTATTTTGAGAGTCTTAATAGCATGGTAATTTGCTTAAAATCCTAATATGCTGGGAGTTCAAGATTAGTAAAATTTTCTTAAGAGTGTTTTGAATACTAAGAGAAGTTTGATGCTTGATGATTGTTTTGAGATATGGAGGTAATAATATCAAAATCGTGCTAGTTGAGTACTTGTGAAATTTAGAAATACTTGTGTTGAAGTTTGCAAGTCTCGTAGCATGCACGTATGGTAAACTTTATGCAACAAATCTGAAACATGAGGTGTTATTTGATTGTCCTCCTTATGAGTGGCGGTCGGGGACGAGCGATGGTCTTTTTCTACCAATCTATCCCCCTAGGAGCATGCGCGTAGTACCGAGGTTTTTGATGACTTGTAGATTTTTGCAATAAGTATGTGAGTTCTTTATGACTGATGTTGAGTCCATGGATTATACGCACTCTCACCCTTCCATCCTTGCTAGCCTCTTCGGTACCGTGCATTGCCCTTTCTCACATTTAGAGTTGGCGCAAACTTCGCCGGTGCATCCAAACCCCGTGATATGATACGCTCTTTCACACATAAACCTCCTTATATCTTCCTCAAAACAGCCACAATACCTACATATTATGGCATTTCCATAGCCATTCTGAGATATATTGCCATGCAACTTTCCATCATTCCGGTCATCATGACACATTCATTATTGTCATATTGCTTATCATGATCATGTAGTTGACATAGTATTTGTGGCAAAGCCACCGTTCATAATTCTTTCATACATGTAACTCTTGATCCATTGCATATCCCGGTACATCGCAGGAGGCATTCATATAGAGTCATCTTTTGTTCTAGTATCAAGTTGTAATCATTGAGTTGTAAATAAATAGAAGTGTGATGATCATCATTTTCTAGAGCATTGTCCCAAGTGAGGAATTATAAAAAAGGAGAAAGGCAATAAAAATAGAAGGCCCAAAAAATGAGGGAAAAAGAGGGAAGGGACAATGTTACTATCATTTTCCACACTTGTGCTTCAAAGTAGCACCATAACCTTCATGATAGAGAGTCTCTTGTTTTGTCACTTTCATATACTAGTGGGAATTTTTCATTATAGAACTTGGCTTGTATATTCCAACAATAGGCCTCCTCAAGTGCCCTAGGTCTTCATGAGCAAGCAAGTTGGATGCACACCCACTAGTGTCTTTTGTTGAGGTTTCATACATTTATAGCTCTAGTGCATCCGTTGCATGGCAATCCCTACTCCTTGCATTAACATCAATCGGTGGGCATCTCCATAGCCCATTGATTAGCTTCGTTGATGTGAGACTTTCTCCTTTTTTGTCTTCTCCACATAACCCCCCTCATTATATTCTATTCCACCCATAGTGCTATGTCCATGGCTCGCGCTCATATATTGCGTGAAAGTTTATAGGTTTGAGATTACTAAAGTATGAAACAATTGCTTGGCTTGTCATCGGGGTTGTGCATGATGAGAGCATTCTTGTGTGACGAAAATGAAACATGACTAAACCATATGATTTTGTAGGATGAACTTTCTTTGGCCATGTTATTTTGAGAAGACATAATTGCTTAGTTAGTATGCTTGAAGTATTATTATTTTTATGTCAATATGAACTTTTTCTTGAATCTTTCGGATCTGAATATTCATACCACAATTAAGAAGAATTACATTAAAATTATGCCAAGTAGCACTCCACATCAAAAATTCTGTTTTTATCATTTACCTACTCGAGGACGAGCAGGAATTAAGCTTGGGGATGCTTGATACGTCTCCAATGTATCTATAATTTTTGATTGCTCCATGCTATATTATCCACTGTTTTGGACATTATTGGGCTTTATTATCCACTTTTATATTATTTTTGGGACTAACCTATTAACTGGAGGCCCAACCCAGAATTGCTGTTTTTTTGCCTGTTTTAGGGTTTCGAAGAAAAGGAATATCAAACGGAGTCCAAATGGAATGAAACCTTCGGGAACGTGATTTTCTCAACGAACAAGACCCGAGAGACTTGGACCCTACGTCAAGAAAGAAAAGAGGAGGCCACGAGGTAGGGGGCACACCTGCCCACCCTAGGCGCGCCCTCCACCCTCGTGGGCCCCTTGTTGCTCCACCGACGTACTCCTTCCTCCTATATATATCCACGTACCCCCAAATGATCAGATACGGAGCCAAAACCCTAATTCCACCGCCGTAACTTTCTGTATCCACGAGATCCCATCTTGGGGCCTGTTCCGGAGCTCCGCCGGAAGGGGCATCGATCATGGAGGGCTTCTACATCAACACCATAGCCTCTCCGATGAAGTGTGAGTAGTTTACCTCAGACCTACGGGTCCATAGCTAGTAGCTAGATGGCTTCTTCTCTGTTTTTGGATCTCAATACAATGTTCTCCATCTTTCTTGTGGAGATCTATTCGACGTAATCTTCTTTTTGCGGTGTGTTTGTTGAGACTGATGAATTGTGGATTTATGAACAAGTCTATCTATGAACAATATTTGAATCTTCTCTGAATTCTTTTATGTATGATTGGTTATCTTTGCAAGTATCTTCGAATTATCAGTTTGGTTGATCTTTCTTGCAATGGGAGAAGTGCTTAGCTTTGGGTTCAATCTTGCGGTGTCCTTTCCCAGTGGCAGTAGGGGCAGCAAGGCACGTATTGTATTGTTCCCATCGAGGATAACAAGATGGGGTTTTCTTCATATTGCATGAGTCTATCCCTCTACTTCATGTCATCTTGCTTAAGGTGTTACTCTGTTTTTAACTTAATACTCTAGATGCATGCTGGATAGCGGTCGATGAGTGGAGTAATAGTAGTAGATGCAGGCAGGAGTCGGTCTACTTGTCTCGAACGTGATGCCTGTATACATGATCATACCTAGATATTCTCATAACTATGCTCAATTCTGTCAATTGCTCAATAGTAATTTGTTCACCCACCGTAGAATACTTATGCTCTCGAGAGAAGCCACTAGTGAAACCTATGGCCCGGGGTTTATCTTTATCATATTAATCTCCTACTAGTTAGTTATTACCTTTGCTATTTACTTTGCATCTTTTATCATAAAAATACCAAAAAGATTATCTTATCATATCTATCAGATCTCACTCTCGTAAGTGGCCTTATAGGGATTGACAACCCCTATTTGCGTTGGTTGCGAGGATTTATTTGTTTTGTGCAGGTACGAGGGACTCGCGTGTAGCCTCCTACTGGATTGATACCTTGGTTCTCAAAAACTGAGGGAAATATTTACGCTACTTTGCTGCATCATCCCTTCCTCTTCGGGGAAAACCAACGAGGTGCTCAAGAGGTAGCACGAACTCGCGTGAGGAGTCCGCAGCATGGACCCCTGGGGCGACGGCGCGCGTCTCCGCGGCACGGCGGCCACGGCCCTGCCGCGGGCGGTGGCGCTCATCGCTCCTCCCTCCAGAATCATCGGTGTGAGCATACAAGGGCAACAGGTACCCAGGAGGCGGCCTTTCGTACCACGGACGCGACACCACCGGCCTCACGACCATCTCACGACGATGGGGCCTCCTCTTCTTCGGCGGGAGCAGCTCGGGCTCGTTAAGGGGAGCCTTGCTCTTTTCCGGGGCCGAGAACCTCCGAATTGGCGCCATGACTACACTAGCAAGGAGTGGAGCAAGGAAGGAGAAGAAGCAGGAGAGGCAGAGGAGAGACGGGTGATGGGGGCTCCGCCCCACCTCCCATTTATAACCAAGGGGAGGCCAACCGCCGGCCTCCATGATCTAAGGTAATAATGATATTTTTCCTGCATGCAGCGAGGACCCCTCTAGTCGAGCAGTTGCCGAGGCTGCATGGGGAAGAGGAGACGCCCATGTCGAATCAGTCGCCACGCATCAACCAAGGCCGCCGGCTGTTGGGGCCCGCGGTGCTCCGCACTTGCCCTTTGGCTTCACCTCAAAGCCAAACCCGAGTGTGCCTTGGGCCTGGGGGCTACTGTCGGCGTTCTAAGAATGGGATCCCCAGACTTGCCTGCCTGCGGCCCACAGCGTGGCTCCTCCAGCTGCCCCGTATGGTCTATCTTCACCAGCAAACACCCAAGACCCTCGCGAGGAGCCAAGACTCGCGAGCGGATGATGCAATACCTCCTCAGGGGCGGCCTCACCAGGCTGGCTCGCGAGGGGCGGAGAAATTAAGGCAAGGTGAACCTCGCGAGGTTCCAATGACGTTAGCCATGACAACCAAGACCAGGCAGGCACCAGCAAGCGCAGTGTCCTCGCTTCCTCTTTGGTGCTAAGGAGGCAAGCGCATGAAAGGAGTTCCAAGGCATCATGCAAAGGTTTCCATATCAGTGCAACAAGACAAAGACCAGCAGAACGACATGACGGATGTCACCGTGGAGCCCAAGACGGCGTCACCACCAGAGCCTTTGGCAGGCGAAGACTACTTTTGTCAGGATAACTTGTACTAGTTGTCTCCCTTTGAATTTGGCCGTTGTGGGACCCATTCCCGCTCAATAATTGGGAAGAGGACCAAGGCCACTATAAATAGGACTAGCCACCATAGCAAGAGAGGACAGTCGAGAGAGGATCTGGATCATCCTCAAACACACAAGCTCACCAAGCACAAGAACACCTCTCCTTAGGAGGCTGTTCTTCCCTTGTAACTGTTCATCCACAGGCCAAGAGGCTATCCACCACACCACACTGGAGTAGGGTATTACACCACAATGGTGGCCCGAACCAGTATAAATTTTGTGTCTCGTGTTCTTTGGGTCCGTCGAAGCTAGGCCGTGAGATCGTTGAGTGTGTGAGCTTGAGAGGGGGGAGATCTTCGTGCGCACCCCAGTGTTCAAACCTCAAGGGTTTTGCCGGAACCTGAAATCTGACAAGGGTGGTGTTCATCCCGCACTTTCTCCGTGGACTAGAGTTCCCTCTCCACCCTTTCGTCCGCCGGCTCATGTTCTATTATGGGCTAGATATCCATGATCTAGCCCAAAATTCCTTCCTCCATATCTCAGTGTTCATCGTCATGTGTGAGGCATTCCTCCGCATCCGCCCATTTCGGCATGTGGCTCAAGGTCTTCAACGTAAAGCCGAAAGTGGTCGATGGTCAACATGCAGAGTGCGGCGGTGCCATGGTGAGCAAGCTCCCCAACGTCATTTGGCCCAAGGGGGCCTTCGTGGAGATCGTGAAGGGATGGCAATAGGAGTGGTTGTATATCACGGAACCTTGCGATGCCACATGGGCCGCCACCCCTGAGTTCAAATCCGGGCCTCCAATTTTGCTTACATCGTGGATTAAAAAGGGCCTGGACTGGGCGTTGTCCGATGAGGTGATGACACTGCAAAAGCGTGTCAAGAGTATGATAGAGAAGAACACCAGTCTTGCCGATGTGATCCAAGTGATGCTTTTTCGCCGGATTCTCCCCTGCCAGCGCCGGACTCTACATATGTGGGAGTTCAATCCGGCCAGCCCTTGGACCCTACAGCAATTCTTCGGCTCGACGCACGAAGAGGTATGGAAGCTGCTTTTCAAGGCCTAGAAGTCGTGGCAAGAAACGACCGAAGACCTCGGCCTCGACTACTTTCATCTGGCCACTCTAGTAAGTTTTCTGATAACCTTAATTTGCAAATCCAAGGAGTATGTTGAGCTTTCCATTCTTCCCTCAGGGCTGGATAAAAAAGGCGGAG
Source organism: Triticum monococcum (assembly GCA_034509565.1). Classification (NCBI taxonomy): domain Eukaryota; kingdom Viridiplantae; phylum Streptophyta; class Magnoliopsida; order Poales; family Poaceae; genus Triticum; species Triticum monococcum. The sequence goes on from CM067845.1 coordinate 253,886,182, forward strand.
CGGATTCGATGCCCTGCTCCGCTACCAGAAGACCCCGCCATCCCTCTGCTAACGAAGATGCTGGTCCTGGCGCCGTACCAGGCGCCAGAGAAGAAGGGAAGGGAGGCCAAAAGTGGCCTCCGCCGTAAAGGTACTTTGGACGCTGTGTCCGGAGATACCGAAGCTCTCTCCTCCCACGGGGGAGACGAAGATGAAAAGGAGGAGGAGGAAGAGAGCAATTCTCCCCTTAATGGGGGAAAGAACAAAAGGGCGGCTTCCGTGGACCTAGAGGTAGAAGCGTCCAAGAAGGGGAATATCTCCCTCTCGGATGATTCGAAATTGGATGCCGAAGACATCCCCGAGTGGCACCCAGGCTGAAGCCCCTGGTCGATTCATAAGTATTCAAAGATACTACATATATCTGGCCTTTTACAAATTGTTGGAGAACATATCATTTACGCATTTCAGTCTGGCTCGTGATCTCCCCCAACTATCATCATCTTCGGGGAACTCTTTGGCGCCGGAGATGATGGAAGGCGAAACGCATCCGCGAGCCTCTCCGCCACCTGCCACGGATGACACTGAGGTGTTGTCCCAAAGGACCTCTCCGGGCCAGGGAGAAGTGCGGAAGGCCGCTGAAATGGCGCCAAAGGGCAATGCCTAAGCTGCCGAAAACATGGGGGGCACAACCCCCATGGTGACTGGCGATGGGGGCCTGGACTAGTATGGCCCCCAACCGAATACAACTCTGGAGACCCACACGACTCCGGAACCGAGCGAGCAGCCCCCTTTAAGGGAGGGGGAGTGCCGACTCCAGCGATGACCTCATCAATCTGGAGGCGCCGGGCACATTGAGGGAAGCACTTCAATGTTCTTCCATAGTGGAGGAGCACCGTACCCTGATGGGTACGGTGGTTGAGAAGGTTCAGTCCGCCAAAAGCAGACTGAATGAAGCTTTCACTGGACTGTTAACAGGCTTTGAGGTATGTGATATAATTTTCTTAGCCGCTTGTCATATTGGAAAAATATTCCTGTATATAGATAGTAGCCCCTGAGACTTTGTTCGGCTCTTCGGGAAAAGAGGCCGGACAGAGGATCAAATATTCACCGGAGATAACACACTTATCTATTTTGATAAATAGGCTTCACTTTTAGTGGATTCAGCCAAGGATGCTGAAGTTTCCAAACTCTAGCGGAAACTGAAGCTGGCTGACAATGAGATCCACCATATTAACAAGCGGTTCGATGAGGCCCAAGGTATGCTTTTAAAAGACCCCTTACAAGCCTGAATTGTAATGCAAACTCAGAGTTTAAGCTCATGTGCTACTTTGGGTATGATTGTAGGCAATGCTGCCAAGGTCGAGACCCTTAAGAGTGCTCTTGCCGAAGCCAAGGAGGAGGCGAGGGCGAGCAAAGCGGCTGTAGACAAAGCGGATGCGGATTTAAAGGCCGAACAGGACAGCCACCGCTAGTATGAGGAGGGGGTGACCGAAGTGGAGCAAGCGCTCCAGGATGGCGCCAACAAGTGTGAGTCCTTAGAGGAGAGTAATAAAGCCCAAGTGGCCGAACTCTCCAAGGCTCTTCAAGAGGCAAAGGAGGCGCGAACCGAGTCCCGTGCGCCGCGTGAGGAGATCGAGCAGGCCAAACAGATAGCGGCTGGTGAGCCCTTTCTTTTACAGAGTAAATTCGACAATCAGAAGTATGCCTTGCTCACTCAACTGTGGAGTGCTCCAGACGCCATTGCGGATCTCCCGAAGAGCGCCACCGACGCTAAGCAGTACTTCGAGGCCTAGGAGGGACATGCGGCAGAGAAGCTCTTCTGGTCACAATTCGTGACGCAGGAGCGCCCAACGTTGAATGACTAGATGACGCAGCGGGCCGAGCTGCATAGGATGTCCGGATTGGCCATGAGGGACATCATAGTCCGGCTGTGGCCAGTCGAACCTATTCCGAGCAGCTACTTCGGCCCGGTGCAGCGACTCGTTGACGTGCTACCCCAAATTGACGCGGTCAAGCGGTCGGTATGTATAGAAGGTGCACGGATGGCCTTCGCTCGTGTTAAGATGCACTAGGCGAAAATGAAGCCCGATGTCATGCCAGTTGAGGGTCCTCCCGGAGGAAAGGACCACCGCAAGCTAGAGCACTATTTTGAGGACATCTTAGAGGGTGCCCGTTTGATAGAGGGCCAATGCTTGAAGGATATTATGCTCGGGTGAATGTACCTGAGCTGCCCAGACATTGTATTATAAACGAAGGCTTTTGCAATATATCTATGCTTTCATCCAAACTAATTTCCTCATGTGCGGCCGTATGTTATTATTCCGAAAGTTTGTCAGTCGCCGGCTTTAGCCCCCACGTAGATACTACGGGGGTGTTCGGAGTAACGTATAATCACTCTTGACCCAACGTCTCGGTCTGTAAAGGAGGTGATTTACATAGCGAACCACGCAATCAGACTATGCGGCTTTAGTACTTTCACTTAGCCATAGGAGTTTGATGGAGGGGTTAAGTACTATCCCCTGGTGCGCATGCGGTCGTCCGTACTGGGATGCCTTGGGCGCGTGACCGAGCTGAAGCCCGTCCTTCATATAATACGGAAAAAATTGAAGGAAATATGCCCTAGAGGCAATAATAAAGTTATTATTTATTTCCTTATTTCATGATAAATGTTTATTATTCATGCTAGAATTGTATTAACTGGAAACATAATACATGTGTGAATACATAGACAAACAGAGTGTCACTAGTATGCCTCTACTTGACTAGCTCGTTAATCAAAGATGGTTATGTTTCCTAACCATGGACAAAGAGTTGTTATTTGATTAACGGGATCACATCATTAGTTGAATGATCTGATTGACATGACCCATTCCGTTAGCTTAGCACTTGATCGTTTAGTATGTTGCTATTGCTTTCTTCATGACTTATACATGTTCCTATGACTATGAGATTATGCAACTCCCGTTTACCAGAGGAACACTTTGTGTGCTACCAAACGTCACAATGTAACTGGGTGATTATAAAGGATCTCTACAGGTGTCTCCGAAGGTACATGTTGGGTTGGCGTATTTCGAGATTAGGATTTGTCACTCCGATTGTCGGAGAGGTATCTCTGGGCCCACTCGGTAATGCACATCACTATAAGCCTTGCAAGCATTGCAACTAATGAGTTAGTTGCGGGATGATGTATTACGGAACGAGTAAAGAGACTTGCCGGTAACGAGATTGAACTAGGTATTGAGATATCGACGATCGAATCTCGGGCAAGTAACATACCGATGACAAAGGGAACAACGTATGTTGTTATGCGGTCTGACCGATAAAGATCTTCGTAGAATATGTAGGAGCCAATATGGGCATCCAGGTCCCGCTATTGGTTATTGACAAGAGAGGTGTCTCGGTCATGTCTACATAGTTCTTGAACCCGTAGGGTCCGCACGCTTAACGTTCGTTGACGATATAGTACTATGAGTTATGTATGTTGGTGACCGAATGTTGTTCGGAGTCCCGGATGAGATCACGGACATGACGAGGAGCTCCGGAATGGTCCGGAGGTAAAGATTCATATATTGGATGATATGGTTAGGCCAAGGGGTCAAGCCCACAGGGCTATAAGTCGGTGCAAAAGGAGTTTTGCGGAGGCCAGGGGGCCAAACGCCAGAGACCCTGGCGTCTGGCCCTGGGCTAGACGCCGAGGCCCATGGCATCTGGGCCAGACGCCAAGGTTTGTGGCGTTTGGTCCTGGAGTCCGAGTGGGACTCTTGCCTTTCGGGCAAAACCGACTTTGAGGAGGCTTTTACTCCAAGTTTCGACCCCAGGGCTCAACATATAAATAGAGGGGCATGGCTAGCACCAAAGAGAGATCAAGAAACACCAAGCTGTGTGCCGGCAACCCTGTCTCCTCTAGTTTATCCTCTGTCATAGTTTTCGTAGTGCTTAGGCGAAGCCCTGTGGAGATTGTTCTTCACCAACACCGTCACCACGCCGTCGTGCTGCCGGAACTCATCTACTACTTCGCCCCTCTTGCTGGATCGAGAAGGCGAGGACGTCACCGAGCTGAACGTGTGCAGAACTTGGAGATGCCGTGCTTTTGGTACTTGGATCGGTCGGACGTGAAGACGTACGACTACATCAACCGCGTTGATATAACGCTTCCGCGAACGGTCTACGAGGGTACGTAGACAATACTCTCCCCTCTCGTTGCTATGCATCACCATGATCTTGCGTGTGCGTAGGAAAATTTTGAAATTACTATGTTCCCCAACAGTGGCATCTGAGCCTAGGTTTTATGGTTTGATGTTATGTGCACAAGTAGAACACAAGTGAGTTGTGGGCGATATAAGTCATACTGCCTACCAGCATGTCATACTTTGGTTCGGTGGTATTGTTGGATGAAGCGGCCCAGACCGACATTACGCGTACGCTTACGCGAGACCGGTTCTCCCGACGTGCTTTGCACATAGGTGGCTTGCGGGTGACAGTTTCTCCAACTTTAGTTGAACCGAGTGTGGCTACGCCCGGTCCTTGCGAAGGTTAAAACTGCATCAACTTGACAAACTATCGTTGTGGTTTTGATGCGTAGGTAAGATTGGTTCTTTCTTAAGCCCGTAGCAGCCACGTAAAACTTGCAACAAACAAAGTAGAGGACGTCTAACTTGTTTTTGCAGGGCATGTTGTGATGTGATATGGTCAAGACATGATGCTAAATTTTATTGTATGAGATGATCATGTTTTGTAACTGAATTATCGGCAACTGGCAGGAGCCATATGGTTGTCGCTTTATTGTATGCAATGCAATCGCGCTGTAATGCTTTACTTTATCACTAAGCGGTAGCGATAGTCGTGGAAGCATAAGATTGGCGAGACGACAACGATGCTACGATGGAGATCAAGGTGTCGCGCCGGTGACGATGGTGATCATGACGGTGCTTCGGAGATGGAGATCACAAGCACAAGATGATGATGGCCATATCATATCACTTATATTGATTGCATGTGATGTTTATCTTTTATGCATCTTATCTTGCTTTGATTCACGGTAGCATTATAAGATGATCTCTCACTAAATTATCAAGAAGTGTTCTCCCTGAGTATGCACCGTTGCCAAAGTTCGTCGTGCCCAGACACCACGTGATGATCGGGTGTGATAAGCTCTACGTCCATCTACAATGGGTGCAAGCCAGTTTTGCACACGCAGAATACTCAGGTTAAACTTGACGAGCCTAGCATATGCAGATATGGCCTCGGAACACGGAGACCGAAAGGTCGAGTGTGAATCATATAGTAGATATGATCAACATAATGATGTTCACCATTGAAAACTAATCCATTTCACGTGATGATTGGTTATGGTTTAGTTGATTTGGATCACGTGATCACTTAGAGGATTAGAGGGATGTCTATCTAAGTGGGAGTTCTTAAGTAATATGATTAATTGAACTTAAATTTATCATGAACTTAGCCCTGGTAGTATTAGCATATCTATGTTGTAGATCAATAGCTCGCGTTGTTGCTTCCCTATGTTTGTTTTGATATGTTCCTAGAGAAACTATGTTGAAAGATGTTAGTAGCAATGATGCGGATTGGATCTGTGATATGAGGTTTATCCTCATTGCTGCACAGAAGAATTATGTCCTTGATGCACCGCTAGGTGACAGACCTATTGCAGGAGCAGATGTAGACATTATGAACGTTTGGCTAGCTCAATATGATGACTACGTGATAGTTTAGTGCACCATGCTTAATGGCTTAGAATCGGGATTTCAAAGACGTTTTGAACGTCATGGAGCATATGAGATGATCCAGGAGTTGAAGTTAATATTTCAAGCAAATACCCGAGTTGAGAGATATGAAGTCTCCAACAAGTTCTATAGCTAAAAGATGGAGGAGAATCGCTCAACTAGTGAGCATGTGCTCAGATTGTCTGGGTACTACAATCAGTTGAATCAAGTGGGAGTTAATCTTCCAGATAAAATAGTGATTAACAGAATTCTCTAGTCACCTTCACCAAGTTAGTAGAACTTCGTGATGAACTATAATATGCAAGGGATAATGGAAACAATTCCCAAGCTCTTCGTGATGCTGAAATCGACGAAGGTAGAAATCAAGAAAAACATCAAGTGTTGATGGTTAACAAGACCACTAGTTTCAAGAAAAGGGCAAAGGGAAGAAGGGGAACTTCAAGAAGAACAGCAAGCAAGTTGCTGCTCAAGTGAAGAAGCCCAAGTCTGGTCCTAAGCCTGAGACTAAGTGCTTCTACTGCAAAGGGACTGGTCACTGGAAGCGGAACCACCCCAAGTGATAGGCAGATAAGAAGGATGGCAAAGTGAACATAAGTATATTTGATATACATGTTATTTATGTGTACTTTACTAGTGTTTATAGCAACCCCTCAGTATTTGATGCTAGTTCAGTTGCTGATTAGTAACTCAAAACGGGAGTTGCAGAATAAACAGAGACTAGTTAAGGGTGAAGTGACGATGTGTGTTGGAAGTAGTTCCAAGATTGATATGATCATCATCGCACACTCCCTATAATTTCAGGATTAGTGTTGAACCTAAATAAGTGTTATTTGGTGTTTGCATTGAGCATAAATATGATTTGATCATGTTTATTGCAATACGGTTATTCATTAAAGTCAGAGAATAATTGTTGTTCTGTTTACATGAATAAAACCTTCGATGGTCATACACCCAATGAAACAAGTTCATTGGATCTCGATCGTAGTGATACACATATTCATAATATTGAAACCAAAAGATGCAAAGTTAATAATGATAGTGCAACTTGTTTGTGGCACTGCCGTTTAGGTCATATTGGTGTAAAGCACATGAAGAAACTCCATGCTGATGGGCTTTTTGAAATCACTTGATTATGAATCAGTTGATGCTTGCGAACCATGCCTCATGGGCAAGATGACTAAAACTCTGTTCTTCGGAAAAATGGAGCGAGCAACAGATTTGTTGGAAATCATACATACTGATGTATGTGGTCCGATGAATATTGAGGCTCGCGACAAGTATCATTATTTTCTGATCTTCACAGATGATTTGAGAAGATATAAGTATATCTACTTGATGAAACATAAGTCTGAAACATTTGAAAAGTTCAAAGAATTTCAGAGTGAAGTGAAAAATAATTGTAACAATAAAATAAAGTTTCTATGATCTGATCGTAGAGAAGAGTATTTGAGTTACGAGTTTCAGTTAAAAACAATGTGAAATAGTTTCACTACTCACGCCACCTGGAACACCATAGTGTAATGGTGTGTCCGAACGCCATAACCGTACTTTATTAGATATAGTGCGATCTATGATGTCTCTTACCGATCTACCACTATCGTTTTGGGGTTATGCTTTAGAGACAGCTGCATTCACGTTAAATAGGGCACCATCTAAATCCGTTGAGACGATACTGTGTGAACTATGGTTTGGCAAGAAACCTAAGCTGTCGTTTCTTAAAGTTTGGGGCTGCGATGCTTATGTGAAAAAGCTTCAACCTGATAAGCTCGAACCCAAATCGAAGAAATGTGTCTTCATAGGATACCCAAAGGAGACAGTTGGGTACACCTTCTATCACAGATCCGAAGGCAAGACATTCTTCGCTAAGAATGGATCCTTTCTAGAGAAGGAGTTTCTCTTGAAAGAAGTGAGTGGGAGGAAAGTAGAACTTGATGAGGTAACTGTACCTGCTCCCTTATTGGAAAGTAGTTCATCACAGAAATCTGTTCCTGTGACTACTACACCAATTAGTGAGGAAGCTAATGATGATGATCATGTAACTTCAGATCAAGTTACTACCGAACCTCGTAGGTAAACCAGAGTGAGATCCACACCAGAGTGGTACGGTAATCCTGTTCTGGAGGTCATGTTACTTGACCATGACGAACCTACGAACTATGAGGAAGCGATGATGAGCCCAGATTCCGCGAAATGGCTTGAAGCCATGAAATCTGAGGTGGGATCCATGTATGAAAACCAAGTATGGACTTTGGTTGACTTGCACGATGATCGGCAAGCAATTGAGAATAAATGGATCTTCAAGAGGAAGACGAACGCTGATAGTAGTGTCACTATCTACAAAGCTTGAATTGTCGCAAAAGGTTTTCGACAAGTTCAAGGTGTTGACTACGATGAGATTTTCTCACTCGTATCTATGCTTAAAGTCTGTCCGAATCATGTTAGCAATTGCCGCATTTTATGAAATCTGGCAAATGGATAAACAAAACTGCATTCCTTAATGGATTTATTAAATAAGAGTTGTATGTGATGCAACAAGATGGTTTTGTCAAATCCTAAAGGTGCTAACAAAATATGCAAGCTCCAGCGATCAATTTATGGACTGGTGCAAGCATCTCGGAGTTGGAATATACGCTTTGATAAGTTGATCAAAGCATATAGTTTTATACAGACTTGCGGTGAAGCCTGTATTTACAAGAAAGTGAGTGGGAGCACTATAGCATTTCTGATAAGTATATGTGAATGACATATTGTTGATCAGAAATAATGTAGAATTATTCTGTAAAGCATAAAGGAGTGTTTGAAAGGAGTTTTTCAAAGAAAGACTTCGGTGAAGCTGCTTACATATTGAGCTTCAAGATCTATAGAGATAGATCAAGACGCTTGATAAGTTTTTTCAATGAGTACATACCTTGACAAGATTTTGAAGTAGTTCAAAATGGAGCAGTCAAAGAAAGAGTTCTTGCCTGTATTACAAGGTGTGAAGTTGAGTAAGACTCAAAGCCCGACCACAGCAGAAGATAGAAAGAGAATGAAAGTCATTCCCTATGCCTCAGCCATAGGTTCTATAAAGTATGCCATGCTTCGTACCAGATCTATTGTATACTCTACACTGATTTTGGCAAGGGAGTACAATAATGATCTAGGAGTAGATCACTGGACAACGATCAAAATTATCCTTAGTGGAATAAGGATATGTTTCTCGATTATGGAAGTGGAAAAAAAGGGATCGTCGTAAAGGGTTACGCCGATGCAAGTTTTGACACTAATCTAGATGACTCTAAGCCTCGATCTAGATACATATTGAAAGTGGGAGCGATTAGCTAGAGTAGCTCCATGCAGAGCATTGTTGATATAGATATTTGCAAAATACTTATGGATCTGAATATGACAGAACCGGTGACTAAAATTATCTCACAAGCAAAACATGATCACACCTTAGTACTCTTTGGGTGTTAATCACATAGCGATGTGAACTAGATTACTGACTCTAGTAAACCCTTTGGGTGTTGGTCACATATCGATGTGGACTATGGGTGTTAATCACATGGTGATGTGAACTATTGATGTTAAATCACATGGCGATGTGAACTAGATTATTGACTTGTAACATCCCAAATTTTCAATTTGGAATGTTATACACTAGATCATCATGCATACCATAATTTCTTGCATTTGGTCGATCCTAGAAATTTCACGCAACTCAAGGACCCTCGGAGAGAGTTGGAGATTTCGTCATTTTCATATTTGAGTTCTTCTCAAATTTTGAAGAAAGGATCATTGGATTTGTCGGAGTTTATTTGCTTTTTTTTGCATAGGGAAAAATGCGTGTTTTCAAAAATTTGCATCTAGGTCCCGAGAAAAGTTCATTTTTGTTCGACTCATTTTTAGGAGTCGGGGAAAATTTACTTTGGGAGTTTTGGAGTTTGTTTAGATTTTATTTTCTGTGTTTTTCTGCGTGCGAAACCTTTTAAAAAAAAATTCCCGCAACGCCTGGGCCAAGGCCCAGCCGCAGGCCAGGCCGGCCTCTCCCCTCGCCCGCGCGCGCGCCAGCGCGTGGCCGCCGTCGCCGCCCCACCCGAGTCCTACTAGGACTCTAGTCCTCCCCCCTCCTCTTTTCTTGCCCCCTCCCCCAAGTCTCCTCTCCCCTCACCTATATAAATACCAACACCCCCCGTAAACCCCACACCAAACCACCCCCCACCCCGCGCCCTAAGCCGCCGCCCGCGCCGCCCTTAGCGCCGCGCCGCCGCCGCCCTTTACCTGCGCCGCCGCCGCCGCCGCCGCCCAACCCCGCCGCCCGCCGGAGCCCCTCGCCGGAACCTCGCCGGAGGTAGCCCCGCGCCGCGCCTCTCTTTTTCTCCCCTCGGTTCGGTTTTTCTTATGAACCGTTCTGGTTCTTTTCTTAACCGTTCCGGTTTTCTTTTCGATTCTTTGTTTCGGTTTTCTTTTCGAAACCCTAGATCGGTTTCGTTTTCTTTTCCGGTTTAGTTGCCTAGAGACCGTTCGCCGGACCGTTCGTCCTAACGAACGTGATCACCGGATTATTCCCCGGTTAATGAACGTCCGTTCGTTTAACCGTTCTTCTTTTTCTTTTCGTTGGATATATTCCGCGATCACGATCTCAGATCCGATCTTCGTTCTAGTCTATCTTCTCGCTCGTTTATCGGAATCAGGTGATTCAAGCGCCTGGAGTTTCGTTTCGAAACCGCCGTTCCGACTAATCAACTTTAACTAAGTTTTTGCTACTGTAAAACTTGACCTAGTTTCAACTTGCTAGAACCGAGTTGTTTTCTTCCGCCGTTTGTTTTCCGTTGTTTTGTTCGGTTCGTTCTTTCTTTGCAACCGGAGTTCTTAAGTTGAACTATCTGGTTCGATCTCTTGTTCGAGTTTTACCTGTGCATTAGATGAGTACTTATTGTATGCTTGTTGTTTTTCTGTGATAGATTACCCGGATTGCGCCGCCTGTTACTCCGAATCTCTAGGACTCGCGGATCATCAGCAAGGCAAGTAACACTTTGATCATACCTTTTCTACAACCCAGTTTTATTGCATTAGATCTATCCTCACACATTGCATGATTAGGATCTAATTAAATTGTGGGATGGGAAGTAGATGAGGTAGTACCTATTACCTGTTTATTATGAAACCTTTGGGAGTTACTTCTACGTTTGCTTATTATGCCATGCTATGCTAGTAGACGTGGATTGGGTGAGTGATATCCATGACAGATGTGTGATTGATGATTTTAAGGGTTTATCTAAGGTGGCAACTTAAACACACATCTGGGTGGATTGAGGCACCTGATGTCCATCAGGACTTGCCTGTTTTCTTTTGGACCGCCACCCAGGCTCAAAGGGATCATAAGATCTTTCATACTAGAAACTTACATGTGCAGCCACAAGCCAATATGGGCTCTGGCATAGTTGACTAAGTCATGCGAACTCTTACAGGGTAGACTAGCAGATGTAGGGAAAAGTAGGTGTACCGGTCTATCCATCGTAAGGTGCTAGCGCTTCTGAAAGACTGTGTCTCGGTCATCCCTTTCTCAAACACCAGTAGTGCGAGAAACCCAACGGAGGCGATCGAGTCTTGTGGGGAAAAGTGCGCAAACTTCTGCAGAGTGTAATAAACTAATCATGATTAGCCGTGTCCCCAGTTATGGACATCTTGAGTATCTAGTACTTGAATATCATGTGAATCTCATCATGTTACTTCTAATTAATATTGTTGGGTTTTAATTGTTCACTTAATTGGGATCGGAATGCTGTCAACCATTCTCGATGTTCAACTACCATGATAGTTAAATAAATTTATTCCTTTGCAGTAGGGAAAAACTGGCTTTACGCAAAACAGTAACCATAGAGCTTTCCACCAGCCAAATATGCATACAGTATAGCTGTTTCATGTCATTACTCTCTATGTGTTACTTTGCCAGCATATTCCATGTGCTGACCCGTTTTCGGGCTGCAACGTTAATGTTGCCGACTTTTCAGACGACGATTAAGGTGCTTTTAGGTCGTGGTTCTATACTTAGTGATGCCTTTGGAGTTGATGGACCCATTTATCTTCCAAGTCTTCCGCTGTTATCGTTATTAGATGGCCTTAAGCCATATTTATGGTAATAAGTTCTCTTTTGAGACATCGATGTAATAAGTGTGTGATTGCTACTCTGCTATAAATCCTTCGAAGTACTGTGTGGTGTCAGCATTACTGATCCAGGGATGACACCGGAGCGTAGAGACTTGATCCATTCGGGTCGGGTCGCTACAGAGATGGTATCAGAGCACATGCTGACTGTAGGACACGACCACTAAGTTAAAGCCATAGATCACTATTCTCTCCTCATTTTCTAACTCCTCATCTTTTCTACTCTTTAGGATGAAGGACGCGAAGATCAAGTACGCTCAACCAGATGAAGGCACACCTTTTGGATTTCACTTGAAGGAAGTCACCAAGTACCTAAACATTGGATTACCAAGTTTCACGGGAACCTTCAACGCCACTCTACCTGAAGAAGAGCACTGGAAGATTCAAGCTCATGTTCCGGGAAGGACATTCGCGCCAATCACAAATCCCATAGATAGTGTTTTCAATGCACCAACTTGGAGTCTAGGAAAGAGCATGGCAGCCCATATCACCATAGGACGCATTGGAGAATTTTATCAAGAAGACCTCAAGGACACTATCTACCAGATTTGCAGACGCCGAGATGAACAATGGGAGTTAGTCAGCACCAAGAAGGATAGATCCATTGCAGCTTTTATCCAGGAGTTAAACCAGAATATTCGACGCCACGAGAACCAGATGTGCAATGATATGATAGAGTTGAAGAATGCGAAGGCGAGGATCATCGAGCTAGAAGGAGAACTGAAGGCTACATGCAAGGACTACATGGAGGAGATAGTAGCTCTAGCAAGACACAACTGCGATCTTAAGCAAGAGATTGAAGAACTCAAGAGGGAGTTAGCATCCAGGAAGGAAGACATGTACGTCGCATGTCCGGACAACTACATCATCATCGACGACACCGATTCGGATCCAAGTGAACCCGACTTTGAAGACGAAGCTGGAGCGGACATCATGGAGTCTTCCACCGGTTCAAATTTCTAGATGACCACCAAATATTAGTAGTATTTTCCCCCATGTATACACTATAGTTCGAGCACTTTTGCGATAGCTAGATCGATTGTAAGCCCTTGTTTGAATTGAATGAAGTGATTTTGTGTGAAATTGCTCATGTGCATTGGGGTAGTGTTTTCTCTTTAGACCTCACTCTATTCTTAATTCTCATCTTTTCTAAACCCTCAGATGCCTCCGAGACGTGACAATGGATTTCCACCGGAGCTCACTCAATTGATCCAACAGCAGAATCAATTGATGCAAATGTTAGTTCAGAATCAGCAAAACAACAACAACAACAACCCACCACCACCGCCGCCACCTGTTGACCACTTAGCCCGTTTCCTTAGGCTGAATCCGCCGGTGTTTTCTAGTAGCACCGAGCAGATAGTAGCAGACGATTGGCTCCGCAAGATAGGAAGGGAGTTGACCACTGCAGGATGCACAGATGGTGAGAAAGTGAAGTTTGCCGCACATCAGCTCGACGGACCCGCGGCAGCATGGTGGGAGAATTTCACAGCCACCTTCCCAGTCGACACTGTCACATGGGATCAGTTCCAGCAAGCTTTCCGCACTGCACATGTTTCAGCAGGAGCTATGGCCATGAAGAAGCGTGAGTTTCGCAACTTACGCCAAGGAGGAAGGACAGTTGGCCAGTATGTTGACGATTTCAGCAAGTTAGCACGTTATGCCCCAGATGACGTTGCTACGGATGCAACCAAGCAGGAGAAGTTTCTAGAAGGATTGAATGATGAGTTAAGCATGCCATTGATGGTAGCAAGTTTCAACAACTACCAGGAGTTGGTAGATCGTGCCATCATGATTGAAGGGAAGCAACAACAAATTGAGAACCGCGAGAGGAAGTATGGACAAGGTAAGTATAACTCTGGAGGCCAGTAGAAGCCCCGTTTTACCACTAAATCGGGATTTCAGTTTCAGCATACCCATGGAGGAGGTAGTTCGCACAACCACAGTGGCCACAAGAATGGTAATGGGAATGGAGGAAGCAACGGCCAGAACCGTACCACCCCATCAACCCCAGCCAAGAGAGATCTGAGTCAAGTCACCTGTTTCAAGTGTTCCAAGACCGGACATTATGCCAATGAATGTCCTGAAGGCCAGAATGGAAATGGCAATGGAAGCTCAGGGAAGAAGCCGAACCCTTTCAATAGGGGACAGGCGAACCACGTTAACGTGGAGGAAGTTGAAGATCAGCCTGATGCAGTAATCGGTAAGTTTTTGGTTAAGTCATTTACCGCACTCGTTCTTTTCGATACTGGTGCATCACATTCATACATATCAAGGGGATTTGTGGAAAAATATAGCCTGCCCACTAGGATTCTTAAAACACCTATGCTAGTAGGTTCGCCAGGAGCAGAATACATAGCCAGTCAAGAATGCTTTCAAGTGCCATTAAGCATAGGAAGGCATGTTTTCCCAACAGATTTGATTATTCTGGAATCCCAAAGTCTGGATGTAATTCTCGGTATGGATTGGCTGTCGATGTATGGAGGAAACATCGATTGTGCTAGTAAGTCAATTTTGCTTACAACGCCGGAAGGAAGAAGGATCAAGTATGTATCCCGGCATGTGCCAAATAGGACACAAGTAAATTGCCTAATAGGAGTAGTGCAGGAGGAAGTACCTGTGGTAAAGGATTTTCCTGATGTATTTCCGGAAGAGTTGCCAGGCATGCCACCAGATAAAGACATTGAGTTTTTGATTGAGTTATTGCCAGGTACAGGCCCAATATCAAAGAGACCATACCGGATGCCAGCAAAGGATTTGGTAGAAATTAAGAATCAGATTAAGGAGTTACTGGAGAAAGGTTACATACGCCCAAGTTCTTCGCCTTGGGGATCACCCGTACTTCTAGTGGAGAAGAAGGATGGATCGTTAAGGATGGTTGTTGATTACCGTGGACTGAACGAAGTAACCATCAAGAACAAGTAGCCACTGCCAATGATAAATGATCTGTTTGATCGTTTGCAAGGAGCTAAGGTGTTTTCCAAGATCGATTTACGATCAGGGTACCATGAGTTGAAGATTCGATAACAGGATATTCCTAAGACAGCTTTCACCATAAGATATGGACTATATGAGTATACCGTTATGTCATTTGGACTGACTAACGCGCCTGCCTAGTTTATGAACCTGATGAACAACGTGTTTATGGAGTTTTTGGATAAGTTCGTCATAGTGTTCATTGATGATATCCTGGTTTATTCAAGGAATGAAGAAGAGCATAAGGAACATTTGCGTTTGGTTTTGGAGAAACTAAGGCAACATCAGTTATATGCCAAATTTAGCAAATGTGAGTTTTGGTTGAAGGAAGTAGGATTCCTCGGACATGTTATATCCGGAGAAGGGATAGCAGTTGACCCCACAAAGGTTGAGACCGTAACCGAATGGGAGGCACCAACGACAGTTGGAGAGATCCGGAGTTTTCTTGGACTCGGAGGATACTACCGGAGATTCATTGAGAACTTTTCAAATATTGCAAAGCCTATGACGGAGTTGTTGAAGAAGGATACTAAGTTCAAATGGACTGAGGAGTGTGAGGCTAGTTTCCAGGAGTTGAAGAAACATTTGGTTACCTCACCAGTGTTGATTTTGCCAGATCAGACCAAGGATTATGAGGTGTATTGCGACGCTTCACGTCGAGGACTTGGAGCAGTGCTTATGCAGGAAGGGAGAGTTGTTTCGTATCCTTCACGACAACTGAAACCTCATGAGTTGAATTACGCCACCCATGATTTGGAGTTAGCAGCCGTAGTGCATGCACTGAAGACATGGAGACATTTCCTCATTGGAAATCATTGCGAGGTGTACATGGATCACAAGAGTTTGAAGTACATTTTCACGCAGAAGGAGTTGAATCTCAGACAAAGGAGATGGTTGGAGCTCATCAAGGATTATGATATGAGATTGCATTACCATCCCGGAAAAGCTAATGTAGTAGCTGACGCATTGAGCCGTAAGAGCCATGTCAATACGTTAATAACGGAGGAAATACCCAAGGAGTTATCAGAAAACCTTCGTGAACTAAGTTTAGAGATAGTTCCGAAAGGCTATGTAGCAGCATTGGAGATTCAGTCAACATTGATGGATAAAATCAGAGAGGCTCAGAAATCTGACAAGGAGATTGCTGCTATAAAGGAGAAACTAAGAAAAGGAAAAGCAAAGGGATTTCGTGAGGATGAGCACGATACCCTATGGTTTGAGGACCGTGTTTACGTGCCAAATGACCCGGAGATCAGGAAGTTGATTCTACAAGAGGCACATGATTCACCCTATTCGATTCACCCAGGAAATACCAAGATGTATTTGGATTTGAAGGAGACATTCTGGTAGACCGGAATGAAGAAGGATATTGCAGCATATGTAGCAGTTTGTGACGTGTGTCATAGAGTGAAGGCAGAGCATCAGAAGCCAGCCGGATTGTTACAACCATTGCCGATACCCGAATGGAAGTGGGATAAGATAGGCATGGATTTTATCACAGGACTACCCAGGACGAAGGAAGGATATGACTCGATATGGGTAGTAGTTGATCGTTTGACGAAGGTAGCACATTTCATTCCAGTTAAGACCACTTACACCAGTGCTAAGTTGGCAAATATATACATGACTAGGATCATTTGTTTGCATGGAGTTCCAAGGAGTATTGTATCAGACAGAGGAACCCAATTTACCTCAAAGTTTTGGAATCAGTTGCATGAAACTTTGGGAACCAGGCTAGAGTTCAGCACCGCTTTTCATCCGCAGACAGATGGACAGACCGAGAGAGTCAATCAGATTTTGGAAGATATGCCGAGAGCTTGTGCACTAGATTATGGATCTAGTTGGGACGATAACTTACCGTATGCGGAATTTTCTTATAACAACAGTTACCAAACCAGTCTGAAGATGGCACCTTTCGAAGCTTTGTACGAAAGGAGGTGTAGGACACCGTTGTCATGGGACGAAGTTGGAGATCGTCAGTTCTTTGGACCAGATTTGATTAAGGAGTCTGAACGGAAAGTTAAGTTGATTCGTGATAGGCTCAAGGTAGCCCAGTCCAGGTAGAAGAGCTACGCAGATTCTAAACGCAAAGAGACAGTTTACAAAACCGGAGACAGAGTGTATCTCCGAGTATCCCCACTTCGAGGAGTTAAGCGCTTTGGAGTTAAGGGAAAATTAGCACCGTGTTTCGTTGGACCGTATAAGATCTTGCAACGTATGGGGGAAGTCGCTTATAAGTTGGAATTACCAGAGGGACTGTCAGGAGTTCATGACGTATTCCTTGTTTCTCAGCTGAAGAAATGTCACGCCGAGATGGCGGATGTACCGTTAAGAGATACAGTGCCGCTTAAAGCAATTCAGTTGAAGGACGACTTAATGTATGAAGAGGAACCAGTCAAGATTCTCGAGTTTGCCAGCCGAGTTACCCGCAGCAAGGTTATCAAGTTTTGCAAAGTTCAGTGGAACCACCACTCAGAGGATGAAGCCACCCGGGAGAGAGAAGAAGATTTGCTCAAGGACCACCCTCACCTATTTTCTAACCAACCCGAATCTCAAGGGCGAGATTCATCTTAAGGGGGGTAGGTTTGTAACATCCCAAATTTTCAATTTGGAATGTTATACACTAGATCATCATGCATACCATAATTTCTTGCATTTGGTCGATCCTAGAAATTTCACGCAACTCAAGGACCCTCGGAGAGAGTTGGAGATTTCGTCATTTTCATATTTGAGTTCTTCTCAAATTTTGAAGAAAGGATTATTGGATTTGTCGGAGTTTATTTGCTCTTTTTTTGGATAGGGAAAAATGCGTGTTTTCAAAAATTTGCATCTAGGTCCCGAGAAAAGTTCGTTTTTGTTCGACTCATTTTTAGGAGTCGGGGAAAATTTACTCTGGGAGTTTTGGAGTTCGTTTAGATTTTATTTTCTGTGTTTTTCTGCGCGCGAAACCTTTTAAAAAAATTTCCGCAGCGCCTGGGCCAAGGCCCAGCCGCAGGCCAGGCCGGCCTCTCCCCTCGCCCGCGCGCGCGCGCCAGCGCGTGGCCGCCGACGACGACCACCCGAGTCCTAGTAGGACTCTAGTCCTCCCCCCTCCTCTTTTCTTGCCCCCTCCCCCAAGTCTCCTCTCCCCTCACCTATATAAATACCAACACCCCCCCCCTAAACCCCACACCAAACCGCGCCCCACCCCGCGCCGTAAGCCGCCGCCCGCGCCGCCCTTAGCGCCGCGCCGCCGCCGCCCTATAGCGCCGCCGCCGCCCAACCCCGCCGCCCGCCGGAGCCCCTCGCCGGAACCTCGCCGGAGGTAGCCCCGCGCCGTGCCTCTCTTTTTCTCCCCTCGGTTCAGTTTTTCTTATAAACCGTTCCGGTTCTTTTCTTAACCGTTCCGGTTTTCTTTTCGATTCTTTGTTTCGGTTTTCTTTTCGAAACCCTAGATCGGTTTCGTTTTCTTTTCCGGTTTAGTTGCCTAGAGACCGTTCACCGGACCGTTCGTCCTAACAAACGTGATCACCGGATTATTCACCGGTTAACGAACGTCCGTTCGTTTAACCGTTCTTCTTTTTCTTTTCGTCGGATTTATTCCGCGATCGCGATCTCAGATCCGATCTTCGTTCTAGTCTATCTTCTCGCTCGTTTATCGGAATCAGGTGATTCAAGCACCTGGAGTTTCGTTTCGAAACCGCCGTTCCGACTAATCAACTTTAACTAAGTTTTTGCTACTGTAAAACTTGACCTAGTTTCAACTTGCTAGAACCGAGTTGTTTTCTTCCGCCGTTTGTTTTACGTTGTTTTGTTCGGTTCGTTCTTTCTTTGCAACTGGAGTTCTTAAGTTGAACTATCTGGTTCGATCTCTTGTTCGAGTTTTACCTGTGCATTAGATGAGTACTTATTGTATGCTTGTTGTTTTCTGCGATAGATAACCCGGATTGCGCCGCCTGTTACTTCGAATCTCTAGGACTCGCGGATCATCAGCAAGGCAAGTAACACTTTGATCATACCTTTTCTACAACCCAGATTTATTGCATTAGATCAATCCTCACACATTGCATGATTAGGATCTAATTAAATTGTGGGACGGGAAGTAGACGAGGTAGTACCTATTACCTGTTTATTATGAAACCTTTGGGAGTTACTTCTACGTTTGCTTATTATGCCATGCTATGCTAGTAGACGTGGATTGGGTGAGTGATATCCATGACAGATGTGAGATTGATAATTTTAAGGGTTTATCTAAGGTGGCAACTTAAACACACATCTGGGTGGATTGAGGCACCTGATGTCCATCAGGACTTGCCTGTTTTCTTTTGGACCGCCACCCAGGCTCAAAGGGATCATAAGATCATTCATACTAGAAACTTACGTGTGCAGACACAAGCCAATATGGGCTCTGGCATAGTTGACTAAGTCGTGCGAACTCTTACAGGGTAGACTAGCAGATGTAGGGGAAAGTAGGTGTACCGGTCTATCCATCGTAAGGTGCTAGCGCTTCTGAAAGACTGTGTCTCGGTCATCCGTTTCTCAAACACCAGTAGTGCGAGAAACCCAACGGAGGCGATCGAGTCTTGTGGGGAAAAGTGCACAAACCTCTGCAGAGTGTAATAAACTAATCATGATTAGCCGTGTCCCCAGTTATGGACATCTCTAGTGTCTAGTACTTGAATATCATGTGAATCTCATCATGTTACTTCTAATTAATATTGTTGGGTTTTAATTGTTCACTTAATTGGGATCGGAATGCTGTCAACCATTCTCGATGTTCAACTACCATGATAGTTAAATAAATTTATTCCTTTGCAGTAGGGAAAAACTGGCTTTACGCAAAACAGTAACCATAGTGCTTTCCACTAGCCAAATATGCATATAGTATAGCTGTTTCATGTCATTACTCTCTATGTGTTACTTTGCCAGCATATTCCATGTGCTGACCCGTTTTCGGGCTGCAACATTAATGTTGCAGACTTTTCAGACGACGATTAAGGTGCTTTTAGGTCGTGGTTCTATACTCAGTGATGCCGTTGGAGTTGATGGACCCATTTATCTTCCAAGTCTTCCGTTGTTATCGTTATTAGATGGCCTTAAGCCCTATTTATTGTAATAAGTTCTCTTTTGAGACATCGATGTAATAAGTGTGTGATTGCTACTCTGCTATAAATCCTTCGAAGTACTGTGTGGTGTCAGCATTACTGATCCAGGGATGACACCGGAGCGCAGAGACTTGATCCATTCGGGTCGGGTCTTTACATGACTCTAGTGCAAGAGGGAGACTGAAGGAAATATGCCCTAGAGGCAATAATAAAGTTATTATTTATTTCCTTATTTCATGATAAATGTTTATTATTCATGCTAGAATTGTATTAACCGGAAACATAATACATGTGTGAATACATAGACAAACAGAGTGTCACTAGTATGCCTCTACTCGACTAGCTCGTTAATCAAAGATGGTTATGTTTCCTAACCATGGACAAAGAGTTGTTATTTGATTAATGGGATCACATCATTAGTTGAATGATCTGATTGACATGACCCATTCAGTTAGCTTAGCACTTGATCATTTAGTATGTTGCTATTGCTTTCTTCATGACTTATACTTGTTCCTATGACTATGAAATTATGCAACTCCCGTTTACCGGAGGAACACTTTGTGTGCTACCAAACGTCACAACGTAACTGGGTGATTATAAAGGAGCTCTACAGGTGTCTCCGAAGGTACATGTTGGGTTGGCGTATTTCGAGATTAGGATTTGTCACTCCGATTGTCGGAGAGGTATCTCTGGGCCCACTCGATAATGCACATCACTATAAGCCTTGCAGGCATTGCAACTAATGAGTTAGTTGCAGGATGATGTATTACGTTACGAGTAAAGAGACTTGCTGGTAACGAGATTGAACTAGGTATTGAGATACCGACGATCGAATCTCGGGCAAGTAACGTACCGATGACAAAGGGAACAACGTATGTTGTTATGCGGTCTGACCGATAAAGATCTTCATAGAATATGTAGGAGCCAATATGGGCATCCAGGTCCCGCTATTGGTTATTGACAAGAGAGGTGTCTCGGTCATGTCTACATAGTTCTCGAACCCGTACTGTCTGCACGCTTAACGTTCGTTGACGATATAGTACTATGAGTTATGTATGTTGGTGACCGAATGTTGTTCGGAGTCCCGGATGAGATCATGGACATGACGAGGAGCTCCGGAATGGTCCGGAGGTAAAGATTCATATATTGGATGATATGGTTAGGCCAAGGGGTCAAGCCCACAGGGCTATAAGTTGGTGCAAAAGGAGTTTTGCGGAGGCCAGGGGGCCAAACGCTGGAGACCCTGACGTCTGGCCCTGGGCCAGACGCCGAGTCCCATGGCCTCTGGGCCAGACGCCAAGGTTTGTGGCGTTTGGTCCTGGAGTCCGAGTGGGACTCTTGCCTTTCGGGCAAAACCGACTTTGAGGTGGCTTTTACTCCAAGTTTCGACCCCAGGGCTCAACATATAAATAGAGGGGCAGGGCTAGCACCAAAGAGAGATCAAGAAACACCAAGCCGTGTGCCGGCAACCCTGTCTCCTCTAGTTTATCCTATGTCATAGTTTTCGTAGTGCTTAGGCGAAGCCCTGCGGAGATTGTTCTTCACCAACACCGTCACCACGCCGTCGTGCTACCGGAACTCATCTACTACTTCACCCCTCTTGATGGATCGAGAAGGCGAGGACGTCACCGAGCTGAACGTGTGCAGAACTCGGAGGTGCCGTGCTTTCGGTACTTGGATCGGTCGGACATGAAGACGTACGACTACATCAACCGCATTGATATAACGCTTCCGCGAACGGTCTACGAGGGTACGTAGACAACACTCTCCCCTCTCGTTGCTATGCATCACCATG
The DNA here is from genome assembly GCA_034509565.1 of Triticum monococcum. Lineage (NCBI taxonomy): Eukaryota > Viridiplantae > Streptophyta > Magnoliopsida > Poales > Poaceae > Triticum > Triticum monococcum. The sequence continues at coordinate 253,907,904 of CM067845.1, forward strand.
ATCTTGCATGTGCGTAGGAAAATTTTGAAATTACTACGTTCCCCAAGAAAAATCGCAAAAGATTTATATTAAGTCGCCGAATAGCTGACCAGCTCTCGCCGCATCATTACAATCAGTTTTCGGCTTTCTCTACTGAGGTGTTTGAATGGGCGAGCCGGAAACACAATCGTAGTAGTTCTCCCTTTACTACCCTAGTTGAACGGGCGAAATGTAAGGTAGTAACCATAGGAGCCGGGCAACCCAACTATTGACCAAAGACATGATTCGGAGCCGATGCACATAATGCTATATTCGGGACGCCGAAGTGTACGATAAAAGTGTTTCGAACTTCTTTACTGAAAAATATGTATGGCTGGGTAGAGCCACTGGCGATTTAGTTTGTGCCGAGGTATATATGACAATCGGACGAAAAGAGGGAATACAGATTAGGAGATAAGCCAAGACCGAATAGGTTGGGCGAAAATTGTTCCCATTATAGTCTGATTGATACGTCAAGACGTATTTTTACGGAGGATGCCATAGGCCTCGTGGCTATTATATATCTCGAGAACAAGGAAAAGCTGTATACAGGTCCTAAAAAATAAAAAGGTGATCTTGAAGATCCTTTGGATACTCTGCCGCCCGTCTGCGCTGCTTTTCGCCTTGATGTGTGATCCTTTGAGAGGATGGATGGTCGAGTACACCAAAAGGGCCTGGAAAAGGGCCCTTGGAACCATCGAAAGGTAATGTGGGTTGTAAAGAACCTAGAAAAATATAAATAAGAAAAAGAAAGGAAGAATATGAGGGTCCAGGTAGGATCAAGCCATATTGTGGACTTTAATATGCCTCCGTCCTTGCCCATGGTATCTTTAGTGCATAGTTATGTACGCGCGGTGCATATGCCGCAATCCAGTTGGGGCTGCGATGGAGGCTGAATTGCTAATCTAGCTCTTGATGAGCTGGACTGTCATTCTGCAGGATAGACCGGACTCGTTTGATAGTGTTCGGTGGCTTGACTGCCAATGTAGTGTTCGGCTTGATAAGGCTACCCTGTACTTCAGCTGTGAGGGTCGCAGTGTGCTCCTCGGTACAGAGGGAGCGCTCCATGTTTCCATTGACTGTTATAACGCTGCGTGGTCTAGGCATCTTGAGCTTTAGATAAGCATAGTGCGGGACCGCATTGAAGTGGGCGAACGCGGTTTGTCCGAGCAGTGTGTGATAGCCACTACGGAAAGGGACGATGTGAAAGATCAAGTCTTTGCTTTGGAAATTATCCGGTGAGCCGAAGATTACCTCCGGCGTTATGGACTGTGCAATAGGCCTCTACGCCGGGTATCACTTCTTTGAAGGTGGTTTTGGTGGGCTTGATTCTTGATGGATCAATGCCCATTTTGCGGACAGTGTCCTGATAAAGTAGGTTAAGGCTGCTACTGCCGTCCATAAGGACTCGGGTGAGATGGAATCCACCAATAATTGGATCGAGGACCAATGCTGCCGAACCTCCATGACGGATACTGGTCGGATGGTCTCTGCGATCAAAAGTGACCGGACACGCTGACCAGGGGTTGAATTTTGGGGCGACTGGCTCTATGACATAGACGTCCCTTAATGCACGCTTGCGCTCCCGCTTGGGGATGTGAGTGATGTATATCATATTCAGTGTTCTGACCTCGGGGGGAAATTTCTTCTATCCCCCTGTGTTTAGTGGGCGAGGCTTTTCATCGTCGTCCTTGTTGGGCGACCCTTTCCCCTTATGTTCGGTGTTTAGCTTACCGACCTGTTTAAAGACCCAACAATTTCTTTTGGTATGATTGGCAGGCTTGTCAGGGGTTCCATGAATCTGGCAAGGCCTATCTAGTATTCGGTCCAGACTAGATGGACCATCCTTGTTTCCTTTAAATGGCTTCTTCCGCTGACCAGGTTTAGAGCCACTGGATCTGGCATTGACATCATGTCTTTGGTAACCTCGTTGTTGCTTCGACGCTTGTGCTTGTTGCGTCATGGCTTGCCGTTGTCATCTCTAGCTTTGGAGGTGCCATGGTTGCTGGTGTTGTTGCTTCTACGAGCGAGCCAGCTGTCTTCTCACGCAGAAAAGCGGGTCAAGAGTGCGGTGAGGGCTGCCATAGACTTTGGCTTTTCTTGGCCGAGTTGTCGGGCGAGCCACTCATCACGGACGTGTAGGGGAACGCAATAATTTCAAAAAGATTCCTACGCACACGCAAGATCTATCTAGGTGATGCATAGCAATGAGAGGGGAAGAGTGTTGTCCGCGTACCCTCGTAGGCCGTAAGCCGAAGCGTTATGACAACGCGGTTGATGTAGTCGAACGTCTTCACGATCGGACCGATCCTAGCACCGAAGGTACGGCACCTCCACGATCTGCACACGTTCAGCTCGGTGACGTCCCACGAACTCTAGATCCAGCTTAGTGTTGAGGGAGAGTTTCGTCAGCATGACGGTGTGATGACGGTGATGGTGAAGCTACCGGAACAGGGCTTCGCCTAAGAACTGCTACGATATGACCAAGGTGGACTATGGTCGAGGGGGGCACCGCACACGGTTAAGACAATGATCAACTTGTGTGTCTATAGGGTGCCCCCTCCCCCGTATATAAAAGAGTGGAGGAGTGATAACCCACAAGTATAGGGGATCAATTGTAGCCTCTTTCGATAAGTAAGAGTGTCGAACCCAACGAGGAGCTAAAGGTAGAACAAATATTCCCTCAAGTTCGTTCGACCACCGATACAACTCTACGCATGCTTAATGTTCGCTTTACTTAGAACAAGTATGAAACTAGAAGTACTTTGTAGGTGTTGTTGGATAGGTTTGCAAGATAATAAAGAGCATGTAAATAAAAGCTAGGTGTTGTTTAGATAAAGACACAACTAAATTAGTTTTAGTAGAGAGCTTTTTGTCACGAGATAGTTATTTGTCCCTAGGCAATCGATAACTAGACCGGTAATCTTTATTGCAATTTTATTTGAGGGAGAGGCATAAGCTAACATACTTTCACTTCTTGGATCATATGCACTTATGATTGGAACTCTAGCAAGCATCCGCAGCTACTAAAGATCATTAAGGTAAAACCCAACCATAGCATTATAAGGCATCAAGTCCTCCTTATTCCCACACTCAAACAACCTACTTACTCGGGTCTGTGTTTCTATCACTCACGCCACCCACCATAAGCAAATCATGAACATATTGCAAACCCTACAGCGGGGATCCCTCACGCTTGCACGACACGGAGAGCACCCTAGGATAGCACCAATAATAAAACATGCAATTCAAACCAATCATGATAGAGGCGAGGGTGTCCCGATCTTTCGATGAGATGATAACTATCGATTTGGTGGAGTCGACTTTGATGATCCGACTATAAACGTGCATGATGTTGCGCCTTAGCAATCGCTAAACCAATCTCCCGAGGTTACTGACGATGCTGGAAGCACGATCAGCCTGACCACGAAGGTCTATTCCTGCACACAATTGAAGGACAAGCAAGAATATGATAATGCAATATGAATATTGCGAATATAGATGAAGTATTGATAAAGGTGAGGATCCGTAAGCAGTCTTGGTCTGGTCGTTGGACACAAACGAAATACACGAAGTTGCAATGGCTAACTTTTAACTAAACAAATCGACAGGAAAAAGCTACTAGATGGATCTACTTATATAGGAGCAAGGGGTGGCGGCCAAGGAGGTGGAAGTATATCCCAAGGCAGCCTAAAACTAACCCTAGGTCGTACAAGGCTCATGGGCCCAATTTAAGGTGATGCAACACCTTTGGACTTGTTCTTTGACTCGGATTCTTTTGCAGCATCAGATTGTTTCATTGATATCTCAATGCTCCGGACCAATTTAAAAGTGAATCCAATTGGGTTGGAAAGAGCACGAAATCCACTTTCCAACAAAAAAGTAATCACCCAATTCAGAGTCCGTATGAAAAAGTTGTTGGCGTTTTGAGTCAGGTATGTCTGTGCAGTCCGAATTTGAATCCAGAACGTGAGAAACTTGGACTCTATCTTCTCTTGGCCCAAAAGTAACGTGAGAGGACTTTTTGAACAGCACCTAAACTTCTCTTTTTCCCTTATCTTCATATGTGGTTTGTACAATTGTCCCATACACATGCAATTAGACATGGCACAAAAGTTTGTGAAGTATTTTTGTCATGGATGAAATAAATAAATTATTGCATAGTTTGCATTAGAAATCACCTCACAAATATACATGTATGCAATCTTTTTGGTCGTATCCAAGGTAGTCATTTCCTCATCATCCTCCCCTTCTTGAAAACAAAGCCGTCATCGGCGTTGCTTAATCTGAAATGTGGCTAACAAAAGAGACAAGGCGTACATGTTGTATATGTATATGTCATCCATTTTTACTTCCCTTGGTTTTTGCACAAATGACACATGTACACATGAGTAATTTTCATAGTTCATAAAATCAGAAGCCGAAATATTATCACAAGAAGTAGAAGGCATTAAAATATTGCAACTCAGTTTGCACATATTAGTGAAGCTCTTATTCATATCAAAGGATTGACAATGTTCATCATTAAACCATCCCAACATTGGTGAACAAACCTTAATTGCATGAAATTTACATGCTACAACATGCTTAAATAAGCAAACATGTAATAAGTCATTTGACACAGAATCATCACCAAGATTAGAGGTCATATCAAAATGATTAAACATTGGTTCTTTTGCATCAACAGTTAATTCAATGGGTGCACTCAAAATTGTTGATATTTCAGTTGTTTGATCACATGACGCATTCATGATAGCAACAAGATTCTTTAAAATAGGTGGTGTGCTCAAATCAAGAGGTAACTGTAACATCCCAAATTTTCAATTTGGAATGTTATACACTAGATCATCATGCATATCATATTTTCTTGCATTTTGCCGATCCTAGAAATTTCACGCAACTCAAGGACCCTCGGAGAGAGTTGGAGATTTCGTCATTTTCATATTTGAGTTCTTCTCAAATTTGGAAGAAAGGATCATTGGTTTTGTCGAAGTTTCATTTGCCTTTTATTTGGATTAGGAAAAAATGCACGTTTTCAAAATTTGCATTTTAGGTCCTGAGAAAAGTTCATTTTGTTCGACTCATTTTTAGGAGTCGGGGAAAATTTACCTTAGAAGTTTTGGAGATCGTTTAGTTCTCTTTTCCTTTGTTTTTCTGCGCACGAAACCGATTTAAAAAAAATTCGCAGCGCCTGGGCCAAAGGCCCAAGCCAAGCCGCCGGCTAGGCCAAGGCCCAAGCCGCGCGCCAGCGCAGGCAGGGAGCCGCCGCCGCCGCCTAGGAGTCCTAGTTGGACTCCGATTGCCTCTTTTTTTTCCAATCTCCCTCTCCTACTCTTTTTCCTCCTCTTTTTCTTGCCCCCTACCCCAAGTTACCTCTCCCCTCACCTATATAAATACCCAAGCACCCCCCCTCTAAACCCACACCAAGCCCCAAGCCACCACCGCGCCCTCACCCCGCGCCGCGCCCTAGAGCCACCGCCGCCCTTGCCCCGCGCCACCGCCCTTGTGCCGCCGCCGCCGCCCTTGCTCGCCGCCGCCGGAGCCCCTCGCCGGAGGTACCGCGCCGCATCTTTTTCTTTTCCTCGGATAGGTTTCTTCTAAATCTTTCCGATTCTTTTCTTCTCTAAACCGTTCCGGTTTTGTAGATCGGTTTTTCGTTCGTTTTCTTTTCCGAAACCCTAGATAGGATTCGTTTTCTTTTCCGGTTTAGTTGCCTAGAGACCGTTCGCCGGACCGTTTGTCCTAAGGAACGTGATCACCACATTCTTCTAGGTTAATGAACGTCCGTTCGTTCAACCGTTCTTCTTTTTCTTCCCACCGGATTTATTCCGCGACCGCGATCTCAGATCCGATCTTCTTTCTAGTCTATCTTCTCGCTCGTTTATCGGAATCAGGTGATTCAAGCGCCTGGAGTTTCGTTTCGAAACCGCCGTTCCGACTAATCAACTTTAACTAAGTTTTTGCTATGGTAAAATTTGACCTAGTTTCAACTTGCTAGAACCAAGTTGTTTTCTTCCGCCGTTTGTTTTCGGTTTCTTTGTTCGGTTCTTTCTCTCTTTGAAACCGGAGTTCTTAAGTTGAACTTTCTGGTTCGATCTTTTGTTCGAGTTTTACCTGTGCATTAGATGAGTACTTATTGTATGCTTGTTGTTTGTCGGTGATAGATCACCCGGATTGCGCCGCCTGTTACTTCGAATCCCTAGGACTCGCGGATCATCAGCAAGGCAAGTAACACTTTGATCATACCTTTTCTACAACCCAGTTTTATTGCATTAGATCCATCCTCACACATTGCATGATTAGGATCTAATTAAATTGTGGGATGGGAAGTAGATGAGGTAGTACCTATTACCTGTTTATTATGAAACCTTTGGGAGTTACTTCTACGTTTGCTTATTATGCCATGCTATGCTAGTAGACGTGGATTGGGTGAGTGATATCCATGACAGATGTGAGATTGATAATTTTAAGGGTTTATCTAAGGTGGCAACTTAAACACACATCTGGGTGGATTGAGGCACCTGATGTCTATTGGGACTTGCCTGTTTTATTTTGGACCGCCACCCAGGCTCAAAGGGATCATAAGATCTTTCATGCTAAATACTTACGTGTGCAGCCACAAGCCAATATGGGCTCTGGCATAGTTGACTAAGCCGTGCGAACTCTTATAGGGGTAGACTAGCAGATGTAGGGGATGTAGGTGGTACGGTCTACTCCATCGTAAGGTGCTAGCGCTTCTGAAAGACTATGTCTCGGTCATCCGTTTCTCAAACACCATGTAGTGCGAGAAATCCAACGGAGGCGATCGAGTCTTGTGGGGAAAAGTGCGCAAACCTCTGCAGAGTGTAATAAACTAATCATGATTAGCCGTGTCCCCGGTTATGGACATCTTGAGTATCTAGTACTTGAATATCATGTGAATCTCATCATGTTACTTCTAAATTAATATTGTTGGGTTATTAATGATTACTTTTAATTGGGATTGAGAATGCTGTCAACCATTCTCAATGTTTAACAACCACCATGATAGTTAAATAAATTTATTCCTTTGCAGTAGGGAAAAATTGGCTTTATGCAAAACAGTAACCATAGAGCTTTCTACCAGCCAAATATGCATATAGAATAGCTGTTTCGTTCCATTACTCTCTATGTGTTACCTTGCCAGCATATTCCATGTGCTGACCCATTTCGGGCTGCAACGTTAATGTTGTAGACTTTTCAGACGACGATTGAAGTGATTTTAGGTCGTGGTTCTATACTCAGTGATGCCGTTGGAGTTGATGGACCCATTTACCTTCCAAGTCTTCCGCTATTATCATTGTTAGATGGCCTTAAGCCATATTATTGTAATAAGTTCTCTTCGGAGACATCGATGTAATAAGTGTGTGATTGCCACTCTGCTATAAATCCTTCGATGTACTGTGTGGTGTCAGCATTACTGATCCAGGGATGACACCGGAGCATAGTAGACTTGATCCATTCGGGTCGGGTTGCTACAGAGATGGTATCAGAGCACACGCTGACTGTAGGACACGACCACTAAGTTAAAGCCATAGATCACTATTCTCTCCTCATTTACTAACTCCTCATCTTTTCTACTCTTTAGGATGAAGGACGCGAAGATTAAGTACGCTCAACCGGATGAAGGCACACCTTTTGGATTTCACTTGATGGAAGTCACCAAGTACCTAAACATTGGATTACCAAGTTTCATGGGAACCTTCAACGCCACTTTGCCTGAAGAGGAGCGCTGGAAGATTCAAGCTCATGTTCCGGGAAGGACATTCGTGCCAATCACAAAGCCCATAGATAGTGTTTTCAATGCACCAACTTGGAGTCTAGGAAGGAGCATGGCAGCCCATATCACCATAGGACGCATTGGAGAAGTTTATCAAGAAGACCTCAAGGACACTATCTACCAGATTTGCGGGCGCCGAGATGAACAATGGGAGTTAGTTATCACCAAGAAGTATAGATCCATTGCAGCTTTTATCCAGGAGTTAAACCAGCACATTCGACGCCACGAGAACCAGATGTGCAATGATATGATGGAGTTGAAGAATGCGAAGGCGAGGATCATCGAGCTAGAAGGAGAACTGAAGGCTACACGCAAGGACTACATGGACGAGATCATAGCTCTAGCAAGGCACAACGTCGATCTTAAGCAGGAGATTGAAGAACTCAAGAGGAAGTTAGCATCCAAGGAGGAAGACGAGTACGTCACATGTCCGGATAATTACATCATCATCGACGACACCGATTCGGATCCAAGTGAACCCGACTTTGAAGACGAAGCTGGAGCGGACTTCATGGAGTCTTCCACCGGTTCAAATTTCTAGATGACCACCAAATATTAGTAGTATTCCCCCCATGTAAACACTATAGTTCGAGCACTTTTGCGATAGCTAGATCAATTGTATGCCCTTGTTTGATTGAATGAAGTGATTTTGTGTGAATTTGCTCATGTGCATTGGGGTAGTGTTTTCTCTTTAGACCTCACTCTATTCTTATTTCTCTTCTTTTCTAAAACCCCTCCGATGCCTCCGAGATGTGACAATGGATTTCCACCGGAGCTCACTCAGTTGATCCAGCAGCAGAATCAATTGATGCAGATGTTAGTTCAGAATCAGCAGAACAACAACAACAACAACCCACCACCCCCACCACCACCTGTTGACCACTTAGCCCGTTTCCTTAGGCTAAATCCGCCGATGTTTTCTAGTAGCATCGAGCCGATAGTAGCAGATGATTGGCTCCGCAAGATAGGAAGGGAGTTGACCACTGCAGGATGCACGGATGGTGAGAAAGTGAAGTTTGCCGCAAATCAGTTAGAAGGACCCGCGGCAGCATGGTGGGAGAATTTCACAGCCACATTCCCAGTTGACACTGTCACATGGGATCAGTTCCAGCAAGCTTTCCGCACTTCACATGTTTCAGCAGGAGCTATGGCCATGAAGAATTGTGAGTTTCGCAACTTACGCCAAGGAGGAAGGATAGTTGGCCAGTATGTTGACGACTTCAGCAAGTTAGCACGTTATGCCCCAGATGATGTTGCTACGAATGCAACCAAGCAGGAGAAGTTTCTGGAAGGATTGAATGATGAGCTAAGCATGCAGTTGATGGTAGCAAGTTTCAATAACTACCAGGAGTTGGTAGATCGTGCCATCATGATTGAAGGGAAGCAACAGCAGATTGAGAACCGTAAGAGGAAGTATGGACAGGGGAAGTATAACTCTGGAGCCCAGCAGAAGCCCCGTTTTACCCCTAAACCGGGATTTCAGTTTCAGCATACCCATGGAGGAGGTGGTTCGCACAACCACAATGGCCACAAGAATGGTAATTGGAATGGAGGAAGCAACGGCCAGAACCGTACCACCCCATCAACCCCATCCAAGAGAGACCTGAGCCAAGTCACCTGTTTCAAGTGTTCCAAGACCGGACATTATGCCAATGAATGTCCTGAAGGCCAGAATGGAAATTGCAATGGAAGCTCAGGGAAGAAGCCGAACCATTTCAATAGGGGACAGGTGAACCACGTTAACGTGGAGGAGGTTGAAGAACAGCCTGATGCAGTAATCGGTAAGTTTTTAGTTAAGTCATTTACCGCACTCGTTCTTTTCGATACTGGTGCATCACATTCATACATATCAAGGGGATTTGTGGATAAATATAACCTGCCAACCCAAGCCCTTAGGTCACCCATGTTAGTAAGCTCACCAGGAGCGGAGTTTATGGCTAGACGATGGTGTGATCGCTTACCATTAAGGATTGGTAACTATGTTTTTCCCTCAGACCTAATAGTACTGGAATCCCAAGGTTTGGATGTAATTCTTGGTATGGATTGGCTGTCGACGTATGGAGGAAACATCGATTGTGCTAGTAAGTCAATTTTGCTTACAACGCCGGAAGGAAGAAGGATCAAGTATGTATCCCGGCATGTGCCAAATAGGACACAAGTGAATTGCCTAACAGGAGTAGTGCGGGAGGAAGTACCAGTGGTAAAGGATTTTCCTGATGTATTTCCTGAAGAGTTGCCAGGCATGCCAGCGGATAGAGACATTGAGTTTTTGATTGAGTTATTGCTAGGTACAGGCCCAATATCAAAGAGACCATACTGGATGCCAGAAAGGATTTGGTAGAAATTAAGAATCAGATTAAGGAGTTACTGGAGAAAGGTTACATACGCCCAAGTTCTTCGCCTTGGGGATCACCCGTACTTCTAGTGGAGAAGAAGGATGGATCATTACGGATGGTTGTTGATTACCGTGGATTGAATGAAGTAACCATCAAGAACAAGTACCCACTGCCAATGATTAATGATATGTTTTGTAACATCCCAAATTTTCAATTTGGAATGTTATACATTAGATCATCATGCATATCATATTTTCTTGCATTTTGCCGATCCTAGAAATTTCACGCAACTCAAGGACCCTCGGAGAGAGTTGGAGATTTCGCCATTTTCATATTTGAGTCTTCTCAAATTTTGAAGAAAGGATCATTGGTTTTGTCGGAGTTTCATTTGCCTTTTATTTGGATAAGGAAAAATGCGCGTTTTAAAAACTTGCATGTTAGGCCCGGAGAAAGTTCATTTTGTTCGACTCATTTTTAGGAGTCGGGGAAAATTTACTTTATTAGTTTTGGAGTTCGTTTAGATCTCTTTCTGTTTTTTTTTCGCGCGCGAAACCTTTTAAAAAAAGTCCCGCGCGCCCCTGGGCCAAAGGCCCAGCCGGCCGGCCAGGAGGCCAGCGCCTCGCCGCGCGCCGCGCCAGGCATGAGGGAGCCGCCGCCGCTGCCCTTTAGGAATCCATCTAGGATTCCGTTTGCTCGTTTTTTTCTAGATCTTTCCTTTCCCTCTTTTCTTTCCTAGTCCTACTCTTATTCCTTGTCGTCTACTCCAAGTAAACCCTCCCCCTCCCCAATATAAATACCCACAACCCCCTCTAAATCATCATCAAACCCAAAGCCTAGAGCTCCACCACACCCCGCGCCACGCCACCCCACACCCGCGCACCGCGCCCTTCGTCACCGCCGCCGCCGCCCTTAGCCACCGCCGCCGCCTTGCCCTAGCGCCACCGCCCTTGCTCGCCGACGCTGGAGCCCCTCGCCGGAGACCTCGCCGGAGGTACCGCGTCGCATCTATTCTTTTCCTTGGATCGGTTTTCTTCTAAATCTTTCCGATTCTTTTCTTCTCTAAACCGTTTCGGTTTTTCTAGATCGGTTTTACGATCGGTTTTCTTCTCCGAAACCCTAGATCGGATTCGTTCTCTTTTCCGATTTAGTTGCTTCAAGACCGTTCGCCGGACCGTTCGTCTTAACGAACGCGATCACCGGATTCTTCTAGGTAAACAAACGTCCGTTCGTTTAACCGTTCTTCTTTTTCTTTTCGTCGCATTTATTCCGCGATCGCGATCTCAGATCCGATCTTCTTTCTAGTCTATCTTCTCGCTCGTTTATCGGAATCAGGTGATTCAAGCGCCTGGAGTTTCGTTTCGAAACCGCCGTTCCGACTAATCAACTTAAACCAGTTTTTGCTACGGTAAAATTTGACCTAGTTTCAACTTGCTAGAACCGAGTTGTTTTCTTCCACCATTTGTTTTCGGTTTCTTTGTTCGGTTCTTTCTTTGCAACCGGAATTCTTAAGTTGAACTTTCTGGTTCGATCTCTTGTTCGAGTTTTACCTGTGCATTAGATGAGTACTTATTGTATGCTTGTTGTTTGTCTGCGATAGATTACCCGGATTGTGCCGCTTGTTACTTCGAATCTCTAGGACTCGCGGATCATCAGCAAGGCAAGTAACACTTTGATCATACTTTTTCTACAACCCAGTTTTATTGCATTAGATCCATCCTCACGCATTGCATGATTAGGATCTAATTAAATTGTGGGATGGGAAGTAGATGAGGTAGTTCCTATTACCTGTTTATTATGAAACCTTTGGGAGTTACTTCTACGTTTGCTTATTATGCCATGCTATGCTAGTAGACGTGGATTGGGTGAGTGATATCCATGACAGATGTGAGATTGATAATTTTAATGGTTTATCTAAGGTGGCAACTTAAACACACATCTGGATGGATTGAGGCACCTGATGTCTATCAGGACTTGCCTATTTTCTTTTGGACCGCCACCTAGCCTCAAAGGGATCATAAGATCTTTCATGCTAAATACTTACGTGTGCAGCCACAAGCCATTATGGGCTCTGGCATAATTGACTAAGTCGTGCGAACTCTTACAGGGTAGACTAGCAGATGTAGGGGAAAGCAGGTGTACCGGTCTATCCATCGTAAGATGCTAGCGCTTCTGAAAGACTGTGTCTCGGTCATCCGTTTCTCAAACACCAGTAGTGCGAGAAATCCAACGGAGGCGATTGAGTCTTGTGGGGAAAAGTGCGCAAACCTCTGCAGAGTGTAACAAACTAATCATGATTAGCCGTGTCCCCGGTTATGGACAATCTTGAGTATCTAGTACTTGAATATCATGTGAATCTCATCATGTTACTTCTAATTAATTTTGTTGGGTTATTAATTGTTCACTTTTAATTGGGATTGAGAATGCTGTCAACCATTCTCAATGTTTAACAACCACCATGATAGTTAAATAAATTTATTCCTTTAAAGTAGGGAAAAATTGGCTTTACGCAAAATAGTAACCATAGAGCTTTCCACCAGCCAAATATGCATATAGTATAGCTGTTTCATTCCATTACTCTCTATGTGTTACTTTGCCAGCATATTCCATGTGCTGACCCGTTTCGGGCTGCAACGTTAATGTTGCAGACTTTTCAGACGACGATTAAGGTGCTTTTAGGTCATGGTTCTATACTCAGTGATGCCGTTGGAGTTGATGGACCTATTTACCTTCCAAGTCTTCCGCTGTTATCGATATTAGATGGCCTTAAGCCATATTATTGTAATAAGTTCTCTTCGGAGACATCATTGTAATAAGTGTGTGATTGCCACTCTGCTATAAATCCTTCGAAGTACTGTGTGGTGTCAGCATTACTGATCCAGGGATGACACCGGAGCACAGAGATCAGACTGTTTGAGGTTTGGTCGCTACAGAGATGGTATCAGAGCACACACTAACTGTAGGACACGACCACTAAGTTAAGCCACAGATCACTATTCTCTCCTCATTTTCTAACTCCTCATCTTTTCTACTCTTTAGGATGAAGGACGCGAAGATTAAGTACGCTCAACCAGATGAAGGCACACCTTTTGGATTTCACTTGAAGGAAGTCACCAAGTACCTAAACATTGGATTACCAAGCTTCACGGGAACCTTCAACGCCACTTTGCCTGAAGAGGAGCGCTGGAAGATTCAAGCTCATGTTCCGGGAAGGACATTCGCGCCAATCACGAAGCCCATAGATAGTGTTTTCAATGCACCAACTTGGAGTCTAGGAAGGAGCATGGCAGCCCACATCACCATAGGACGCATTGGAGAAGTTTATCAAGAAGACCTCAAGGACACTATCTACCAGATTTGCGGACGCCGAGATGAACAATGGGAGTTAGTCAGCACCAAGAAGGATAGATCCAATGCAGCATTCATCCAGGAGTTAAACCAGCACATTCGACGCCACGAGAACCAGATGTGCAATGATATGATGGAGTTGAAGAATGCGAAGACAAGGATCATCGAGCTAGAAGGAGAACTAAAGGCTACACGCAAGGACTACATGGAAGAGATCGTAGCTCTAGCAAGACACAACGTCGATCTTAAGCAGGAGATTGAAGAACACAAGAGGGAGTTAGCATCCAAGAAGGAAGACATGTACGTCGCATGTCCAGACAACTACATCATCATCGACGACACCGATTCGGATCCAAGTAAACCCGACTTTGACGACGAAGCTGGAGCGGACATCATGGAGTCTTCCGTCGGTTCAAACTTCTAGATGACCACCAAATATTAGTAGTATTTCCCCCCATGTAACACTATAGTTCGAGCACTTTTGCGATAGCTAGAACGATTGTAAGCCCTTGTTTGATTGAATGAAGTGATTTTGTGTGAATTTTCTCATGTGCATTTGGGGTAGTGTTTTCTCTTTAGACCTCATTCTATTCTTATATCTCTTCTTTTCTAAACCCTCAGATGCCTCCGAGACGTGACAATGGATTCCCACCAGAGCTCACGCAGTTGATACAGCAGCAGAATCAGTTGATGCAGATGTTAGTTCAGAATCAGCAGAACAACAACAACAACAACCCACCACCACCACCACCTATTGACCACTTAGCCCGTTTCCTTAGGCTGAATCCGCCGGTGTTTTCTAGTAGCATCGAGCCGATAGTAGCAGAAGATTGGCTCCGCAAGATAGGAAGGGAGTTGACCACTGCAGGATGCACGGATGGTGAGAAAGTAAAGTTTGTGACACATCAGTTAGAAGGACCTGCGGCAGCATGGTGGGAGAATTTCACAGCCACTTTCCCAGTTGACACTGTCACATGGGATCAGTTCCAGCAAGCTTTTTGCACTGCACATGTTTTAGTAGGAGCTATGGCCATGAAGAAGCGGGAGTTTCGCTACTTGCGCCAAGGAGGACGGACAGTTGGCCAGTACGTTGACGACTTCAGCAAGTTAGCACGTTATGCCCCAGATGACATTGCTACGGATGCGGCTAAGCAGGAAAAGTTTCTGGAAGGACTGAATGATGAGTTGAGTATGCAGTTGATGGTAGCAAGTTTCAGAAACTACCAGGAGTTGGTAGATCGTGCCATGATGATTGAAGGGAAGCAACAGCAGATTGAGAATCACAAGAGGAAGTATGGACAGGGGAAGTATAACTCTGGAGCCCAGCAGAAGCCCCGTTTTACCCCTAAATCAGGATTTCAGTTTCAGCATACCCATGGAGGAAGTAGTTCGCACAACCACAATGGCCACAAGAATGGTAACGGGAATGGAGGAAGCAACGGCCAGAACTGGACCACCCCATCAACCCCATCCAAGAGAGACCTGAGCCAAGTCACCTGTTTCAAGTGTTCCAAGACCGGACATTATGCCAATGAATGTCCTGAAGGCGAGAATGGAAATGGCAATGGAAGCTCAGGGAAGAAGCCGAACCCTTTCAATAGGGGACAGGTGAACCACGTTAGCGTGGAGGAGGTTGAAGATCAGCCTGATGCAGTGATCGGTAAGTTTTTGGTTAAGTCATTTACCGCACTCGTTCTTTTCGATACTGGTGCATCGCATTCATACGTATCAAGGGGATTTGTGAAAAAATATAGCCTGCCCACTAGGATTCTTAAAACACCTATGCTAGTAAGTTCGCCAGGAGCAGAATACATGGCCAGTCAAGGATGTTTTGAAGTGCCATTAAGTATAGGAAGGCATGTTTTCCCAACGGATTTGATTATTCTGGAATCTCAAGGATTGGATGTAATCCTCGGTATGGATTGGTTGTCGATGTATGGAGGAAACATCGACTGTGCTAGTAAGTCAATTTTGCTTACAACGCCGGAAGGAAGAAGGATCAAGTATGTATCCCGGCATGTGCCAAATAGGACACAAGTAAATTGCCTGACAGGAGTCGTGCAGGAAGAAGTACCAGTGGTAAAGGATTTTCCTGATGTATTTCCGGAAGAGTTGCCAGGCATGCCACCGGATAGAGACATTGAGTTTTTGATTGAGTTATTGCCAGGTACAAGCCCAATATCAAAGAGACCATACCGGATGCCTGCAAAGGATTTGGTGGAAATTAAGAATCAAATTAAGGAGTTATTGGAGAAAGGTTACATACGCCCAAGTTCTTCGCCTTGGGGATCACCCGTACTTCTAGTGGAGAAGAAAGATGGATCATTAAGGATGGTTGTTGATTATCGAGGATTGAATGAAAACCATCAAGAACAAGTACCCACTGCCAATGATTAATGATCTGTTTGATCGTTTGCAAGGAGCTAAAGTGTTTTCCAAGATCGATTTGCGATCAGGGTACCACCAGTTGAAGATTAAGGTGCTTTTAGGTCGTGGTTCTATACTCAGTGATGCCGTTGGAGTTGATGGACCCATTTACCTTCCAAGTCTTCCGCTGTTATCGATATTAGATGGCCTTAAGCCATATTATTGTAATAAGTTCTCTTCGGAGACATCGTTGTAATAAGTGTCTGATTGCCACTCTGCTATAAATCCTTCAAAGTACTGTGTGGTGTCAGCATTACTGATCCAGGGATGACACCGGAGCACAGAGATCAGACTGTTTGAGGTTTGGTCGCTACATGTTTGATCGTTTGCAAGGAGCTAAAGTGTTTTCCAAGATCGATTTGCGATCAGGGTACCACCAGTTGAAGATTCGACAACAGGATATTCCTAAGACAACATTCACCACAAGATATGGACTGTATGAGTATACCGTTATGTCATTTGGATTGACTAACGCGCCTGCCTATTTTATGAACATGATGAACAAGGTGTTTATGGAGTTTTTGGATAAGTTCGTCGTAGTGTTCATTGATGATATCCTGGTTTATTCAAGGAATGAAGAAGAGCATAAGGAACATTTGCGTTTGGTTTTGGAGAAACTAAGGGAACATCAGTTATATGCCAAATTTAGCAAATGTGAGTTTTGGTTGAAGGAAGTAGGATTCCTCGGACATGTTATATCCGGAGAAGGGATAGCAGTTGACCCCGCAAAGGTTGAGACCGTAACCGAATGGGAAGCACCAACGACAGTTGGAGAGATCCGGAGTTTTCTTGGACTCGCAGGATACTACCGGAGATTCATTGAGAACTTTTCAAAGATTGCGAAGCCTATGACTGAATTGTTGAAGAAGGATACCAAGTTCAATTGGACTGAGGAGTGTGGGGCTAGTTTCCGGGAGTTGAAGAAACGCTTGGTTACCTCACCAATATTGATTTTGCCAGATCAGACCAAGGATTATGAGGTGTATTGCGACGCTTCACGTCGAGGACTTGGAGCAGTGCTTATGCAGGAAGGAAGAGTTGTTTCGTATGCTTCACGACAACTGAAGCCTCATGAGTTGAATTATGCCACGCATGATTTGGAGTTAGCAGCCGTAGTGCATGCATTGAAGACATGGAGACATTTACTCATTGGAAATCATAGTGAGGTGTACATGGATCACAAGAGTTTGAAGTACATTTTCACGCAGAAGGAGTTGAATCTCAGACAAAGGAGATGGTTGGAGCTCATCAAGGATTATGACATGAGATTGCATTACCATCCCGGTAAAGCTAATGTAGTAGCTGACGCATTGAGCCGTAAGAGCCATGTCAATACGTTAATAACAGGAGAAATACCCAAGGAGTTAGCAGGAAACCTTCGTGAACTAAGTTTAGAGATAGTTCCGAAAGGCTATGTAGCAGCATTGGAGATTCAGTCAACATTGATGGATAAAATCAGAGAAGCTCAAAAATCTGACAAGGAGATTGCTTCTATAAAGGAGAAACTGAGCAAAGGAAAAGCAAAGGGATTTCGTGAGGATGAGCACGATACCCTATGGTTTGAGGACCGTGTTTCTGTGCCAAATGACCCGGAGATCAGGAAGTTGATTTTGCAAGAGGCACATGATTCACCATATTCGATTCACCCTGGAAATACCAAGATGTATTTGGATTTGAAGAAAACATTCTGGTGGACCAGAATGAAGAAGGATATTGCAGCATATGTAGTAGTTTGTGACATATATCATAGAGTAAAGGCAGAACATCAAAAGCCAGCTGGATTGTTACAACCATTGCCGATACCCGAATGGAAGTGGGATAAGATAGGTATGGATTTTATCACAGGACTGCCCAGGACGAAAGTAGGCTATGACTCGATATGGGTAGTAGTTGATCGTTTGACGAAGGTAGCACACTTCATTCCAGTTAAGACCACTTACACCAGTGCTAAGTTGGCAAAGATATATATGACTAGGATCATTTTTTTGCATGGAGTTCCAAGGAGTATTGTATCAGACAGAGGAACCCAATTTACCTCAAAGTTTTGGAATCAGTTGCATGAAACTTTGGGAACCAGGCTAGAGTTCAGCACCGGTTTTCATCCGCAGACAGATGGACGGACCAAGAGAGTCAATCAGATTTTGGAAGATATGCTGAGAGCTTGTGCACTAGATTATGGATCTAGTTGGGACGATAACTTGCCGTACGCGGAGTTTTCTTATAACAACAGTTACCAAACCAGTCTGAAGATGGCACCTTTCGAAGCTTTATACGGAAGGAGGTGCAGGACACCATTGTCATGGGACGAAGTTGGAGACCGTCAATTCTTTGGACCAGATTTGATTAAGGAGTCTGAACAGAAAGTTAAGTTGATTCACGATAGGCGCAAGGCAGCCCAGTCCAGGCAGAAGAGCTACACAGATTCTAAACGCAAGGAGACAGTTTACGAAATCGGAGACAGGGTGTATCTCCGAGTATCCCCACTTTGAGGAGTTAAGCGCTTTGGAGTTAAGGGAAAATTAGCATCGCGTTTCGTTGGACCATATAAGATCTTGCAACGTATGGGAGAAGTCGCGTATAAGTTGGAATTACCAGAAGGACTGTCAGGAGTTCATGATGTATTCCATGTTTCTCAGCTGAAGAAATGTCACGCCGAGATGGAGGAGGTACCGTTAAGAGATACAGTGCCGCTTGAAGCGATTCAGTTGAAGGACGATTTAACGTATGAAGAGAAAGTAGTCAAGATTCTCGAGTTTGCCAGCAGAGTTACCCGTAGCAAGGTTATCAAGTTTTGTAAAGTTCAGTGGAACCACCACTCAGAGGATGAAGGCACCTGGGAGAGAGAAGAAGATTTGCTCAAGGACCACCCTCACCTATTTTCTAGCCAACCCGAATCTCGAGGGCGAGATTCATCTTAAGGGGATAGGTTTGTAACATCCCAAATTTTCAATTTGGAATGTTATACACTAGATCATCATGCATATCATATTTTCTTGCATTTTGCCGATCCTAGAAATTTCACGCAACTCAAGGACCCTCGGAGAGAGTTGGAGATTTCGTCATTTTCATACTCGAGTTCTTCTCAAATTTTGAAGAAAGGATCATTGGTTTTGTTGGAGTTTCATTTGCCTTTTATTTGGATTAGGAAAAAATGCGCATTTTCAAAATTTGCATTTTAGGTCCTGAGAAAATTTACCTTAGAAGTTTTGGAGTTCGTTTAGTTCTCTTTTCTTTTGTTTTTCTGCACGCGAAACCGATTTTTTTTAAAAAAGAAAATCTTCGCAGCGCCTGGGCCAAAGGCCCAAGCCAAGCCGCCGGCCAGGCCAAGGCCCAAGCCGCGCGCCAGCGCAGGTAGGGAGCCGCCGCCGCCTAGGAGTCCTAGTTGGACTCCGATTGCCTTTTTTTTCAATCTCCCTCTCCTACTCTTTTTCCTCCTCTTTTTCTTGCCTCCTACCCCAAGTTACCTCTCCCCTCACCTATATAAATACCCAAGCACCCCCCTCTAAACCCACACCAAGCCCCAAGCCACCACCGCGCCCTCACCCCGCGCCGCGCCCTAGAGCCGCCGCCGCCCTTGCCTCGCGCCGCCGCCCTACGTCACCGCCGCCGCCGCCCTTGTGCCGCCGCCGCCGCCCTTGCTCGCCGCCGCCGGAGCCCCTCGCCGGAGACCTCGCCGGAGGTACTGCACCGCATCTTTTTCTTTTCCTCGGATCGGTTTCTTCTAAATCTTTCCAATTCTTTTCTTCTCTAAACCGTTCCGGTTTTCTAGATCGATTTTTCGTTCGGTTTTCTTTTCCGAAACCCTAGATCGGATTCGTTTTCTTTTCCGGTTTAGTTGCCTAGAGACCGTTTGCCGGACCGTTCGTCCTAACGAACGTGATCACCGGATTCTTCTAGGTTAACGAACGTCCGTTCGTTCAACCGTTCTTCTTTTTCTTCCCGCCGGATTTATTCCGCGATCGCGATCTCAGATCCGATCTTCTTTCTAGTCTATCTTCTCGCTCGTTTATCGGAATCAGGTGATTCAAGCGCCTGGAATTTCGTTTCGAAACCGCCGTTCCAACTAATCAACTTTAACTAAGTTTTTGCTATGGTAAAATTTGACCTAGTTTCAACTTGCTAGAACCGAGTTGTTTTCTTCCGCCGTTTGTTTTCGGTTTCTTTGTTCGGTTCTTTCTCTCTTTGAAACCGGAGTTCTTAAGTTGAACTTTCTGGTTCGATCTTTTGTTCGAGTTTTACCTGTGCATTAGATGAGTACTTATTGTATGCTGGTTGTTTGTCGGTGATAGATTACCCGGATTACGCCGCCTGTTACTTCGAATCCCTAGGACTCGCGGATCATCAGCAAGGCAAGTAACACTTTGATCATACCTTTTCTACAACCCAGTTTTATTGCATTAGATCCATCCTCACACATTGCATGATTAGGATCTAATTAAATTGTGGGATGGGAAGTAGATGAGGTAGTACCTATTACCTGTTTATTATGAAACCTTTGGGAGTTACTTCTACGTTTGCTTATTATGCCATGCTATGCTAGTAGACGTGGATTGGGTGAGTGATATCCATGACAGATGTGAGATTGATAATTTTAAGGGTTTATCTAAGGTGGCAACTTAAACACACATCTGGGTGGATTGAGGCACCTGATGTCTATTGGGACTTGCCTGTTTTATTTTGGACCGCCACCCAGGCTCAAAGGGATCATAAGATCTTTCATGCTAAATACTTACGTGTGCAGCCACAAGCCAATATGGGCTCTGGCATAGTTAACTAAGTCATGCGAACTCTTATAGGGGTAGACTAGCAGATGTAGGGGATGTAGGTGGTACGGTCTACTCCATCGCAAGGTGCTAGCGCTTCTGAAAGACTATGTCTCGGTCATCCGTTTCTCAAACACCATGTAGTGCGAGAAATCCAACGGAGGCGATCGAGTCTTGTGGGGAAAAGTGCGCAAACCTCTGCAGAGTGTAATAAACTAATCATGATTAGCCGTGTCCCCGGTTATGGACATCTTGAGTATCTAGTACTTGAATATCATGTGAATCTCATCATGTTACTTCTAAATTAATATTGTTGGGTTATTAATGATTACTTTTAATTGGGATTGAGAATGCTGTCAACCATTCTCAATGTTTAACAACCACCATGATAGTTAAATAAATTTATTCCTTTGCAGTAGGGAAAAATTGGCTTTATGCAAAACAGTAACCATAGAGCTTTCTACCAGCCAAATATGCATATAGAATAGCTGTTTCGTTCCATTACTCTCTATGTGTTACCTTGCCAGCATATTCCATGTGCTGACCCGTTTCGGGCTGCAACGTTAATGTTGCAGACTTTTCAGACGACGATTGAGGTGCTTTTAGGTCGTGGTTCTATACTCAGTGATGCCGTTGGAGTTGATGGACCCATTTAGCTTCCAAGTCTTCCGCTGTTATCGTTGTTAGATGGCCTTAAGCCATATTATTGTAATAAGTTCTCTTCGGAGACATCGATGTAATAAGTGTGTGATTGCCACTCTGCTATAAATCCTTCGATGTACTGTGTGGTGTCAGCATTACTGATCCAGGGATGACACCGGAGCACAGTAGACTTGATCCATTCGGGTCGGGTCGCTACAGTAACTCAATACATGATGCATTCAAGTTAACTAGGCATGCATCATTCTTGTACGAAGTTATATCATCAATACCTTTACTGTTACCTTGTTGCAAAGACGCAGCTGATGTAGGTACGGACGTTAACAATGTACCATACTCTTGAGATGATGGCGCGCTCACAATCCAAGGTGGGGCTGCTCTAGTAGGTGCAACGGTGGAGGAACCAACCGTCGGTGGTGAGCATGAACTGGAATAGTAGTTGTTGTAGTCACCCAATGCATCCTCCTGTATCTGTCTCTCAAAGGTACAAGCACGAACATACATACCAGTAATGCAACAAGGAATATACTGAAATCTTGCCTGAATATCACGGTTCAAACCGCCAAAAAAATCTATTCATTATATCATCCGCAGATTCTTCTATGTCACAATGATGCATATAAGATTTGAACTCTTGGTAGTAAGCATGAACATTGTTGTTGCCTTGTTTAAATTGTTCAAATTTGCGAAGCAATTCACGATGATAGTAAGAGGGAAAAATTGTTGTCTCATTACATATTTCAAATCTTTCCAAGTTATGGGTTGGTTATCAATGTTTTTCTTACAATGCTGATAGAGGCAAAGGTATCCCGATGTTTCGATGAGATAGATATCGTTTTCTGTGGGAGTTGACTTTGACGATCTGACGATGAACGTGCGAAGACGTCACGCCTTAGCAATCGCAACCAACTTCCGAGGGTTATTGACCACACCAGAGTACGATCAACCTGGCCACAAGGGTATATTTCAAAGCAAGAAACTGAGATTGCAATCTGGATATTGCGAATAAAAGAGGAAAGATTTATTAATGAAGGTGGGGTTATGTGACGTCTTGGTCTGGTCATTGGACACAAACGAAGTACACGAAGTTGTAGCTATGGCGAACTTTTAATCTAAACAAAACCCAAAGTCTAAACGATGCCCTAAGGGCAGTATATATGGAGGAAGAGGGGGGAATTTCGTGGCCCTTGGAGGAGGGGTACGAAACCAACCCTAACTCTTGTTTCCCCACACATACGGACTCTAAAAACAGCCTATACTGAAGTATTTTGAAAATACATGGGCCTGGCCCAATAATAAGGTCATGTAGCACCTAGAATAGCCTCTGGACGAAATTTATGAAGTGGCATCTTGTATATTTCATCCAAGGCTTCATGCACCCCTTATGGTGGCTTCAAAGTCCTGAAATCATCACTTGTAACTCCGTTCTTGATCGCCTTGCGCATGCAATCATCTCCATGCTTGAACTTGCTTCAAGGTTCATCTTTCTTGTCCAAGCTAGGCCCTTCATTTGTAAGCAAAACAAATGTATCCAATTTAGGCAGCATCATATTCTCATGAACATTAGAATCGTTACCAAGAAATGAAAGTACCCGATAATTCAATTGGCATGCGCGAGCTCTAGTGATTGGTCCAGTATGTATTGCAGCAGGGGCTGTGGGTGTAACAATGGTATTGTTGTCCTCATCATCCTCCCCTTCTTGAAATGAAGTCGTCCTCGACGGAAGCTCATCTTCCTCACCCAAATAAGGCTACAAATCTGCAATGTTAAAAGTGGGACTAACCCCAAAATCTGCAGGGAGCTCAAGTTTATATGCATTATCATTTATGTTCTCTAAGACCTTAAAAAGGACCATCAGCACGTGGCATTAGATTTGATTTGCGCAAATTATGAAATCTATCCTTACGCAAATGTAACCAAACAAGATCTCCAGGTGTAAACACAACATGTTTTCTACCCTTATCTCCAGCAAGTTTATATTTAGCATTCCTACGCTCAATGTTTTCCTTAGTTAACTCATGAAATTTTAAAATCAATTCAACATGTTCTTGAGCATTAAATTTAACCTTCTCCGAAGATGGAAGAGGCAACAAATCAATAGGTGCACGAGGTAGGAAACCATACACAATTTCAAAAGGGCATGTCATAGTAGTAGAATGCAATGAACGATTATAAGCAAATTAAATATGAGGCAAGCATTCTTCCCACATTTTCTTATTATTCTTCAAAACAGCCCTAAGCATAGTAGACACTATTATATTGGCTACTTCAGTTTGCCCATCAGTTTGGGGGTGACAAGTAGTACTAAAAAGCAGTTTAGTCCCCAACTTAGCCCATAAACATCTCCAAAAGTGGCTAAGAAATTTAGTATCATGATCTTAAACAATAGTATTTGGCACACCATGCAAGCGAATAATTTCACGAAAGAACAAATCAGCAACATTAACAGCATCATCGCTTTTATGACATTGTATAAAGTGTCCCATTTTCGTAAATCTATCCACGACAACAAATATGCTATCCCTCCCCTTCTTTGTTTGAGGTAAACCTAAAACAAAGTCCATAGATATATCCTCCCAAGGAACACTAGGTACAGGCAAAGGCATATATAAACCATGAGGATTGAGTCGTGACTTAGCTTTTTGACAAGTAGTGCAGCGAGCAACAAAACGCTCAACATCCCGTCTCATCTTTGGCCAAAAGAAATGTGTAGCAAGTATATCCTCCGTCTTCTTGACACCAAAGTGTACCATTAATCCTCCTCCATGTGCCTCCTGCAACAACAAAAGACGAACGAAGCTAGCTGGAATGCATAGCTTGTTAGCACGAAACACAAATCCATCATTAAGAACGAACTTGTTCCAAGTTCTCCCTTCCTTACAATTCTGCAATACATCTTTAAATTCAGCATCATGCACATATTGATCTTTGATGGTCTCCAAACCAAATATTTTAAAGTCAAGTTGTGAAAGCATAGTATAACGACGAGACAATGCATCAGCAATAACATTTTCTTTACCCTTCTTGTGTTTAATGACATAAGGGAAAGTCTCAATGAATTCAACCCATTTAGCATCTCGACGGTTCAGTTTTGCTTGACTTTTAATGTGTTTCAAAGATTCATGATCAGAATGTATAACAAATTCCTTGGGCCATAAATAATGTTGCCATGTTTCTAAGGTCCGAACAAGAGCATATAATTCTTTATCATAAGTAGAATAGTTCAGACTAGGCCCACTCAATTTTTCATAAAAGTATACAACATGTTTGCCATCTTGTAATAACACACCTCCTAATCCAATTCCACTAGCATCACATTCAAGCTCAAAAGTCTTATTAAAATCAGGAAGTTGGAGTAAAGGAGCATGTGTCAACTTATCTTTCAATATCGTGAAGGCTTCTTCCTATGCGGTACCCCAAACAAAAGGCAAATCCTTCTTTGTAAGCTTGTTGAGAGATGTAGCAATGGTGCTGAAATCTCTCACAAAACGCCTATAAAAACCAGCGAGACCAAGGAAACTCCTCACTTGTGTGGCCGTTTTGGGCTGCGGCCAACTCTCAATAGCTTCAATCTTGGCTTTATCAACTTCAATTCCCTGTGGAGTAACAACATAGCCAAGAAAAGATACTCAGTCAGTGCAAAAGGTGCACTTTCCAAGGTTACCAAACAAACGTGCATCACGTAGAGCAATAAAAACAGCACGTAAATGTTCCAAATGTTCCTCCAAAGATTTGCTATAAATCAATATGTCATCAAAGTAAACTACCACAAATCATCCAATGAAAGCACGTAAAACTTCGTTCATTAATCTCATGAAAGTACTAGGTGCATTAGTTAACCCAAAAGGCATGACTAACCACTCATATAATCCAAACTTAGTTTTAAATGTTGTTTTTCATTCATCTCCCAATTTCATACGAATTTGATGGTATCCACTACGCAAATAAACTTTGGAGAATATTGTAGATCCACTCAATTCATCAAGCATATCATCTAGCCTAGGAATAGGATGACGATAATGAATAGTAATATTATTAATGCCTCTACAATCAACACACATACGCGATGTACCATCCTTTTTAGGCATTAGTATAATAGGAACAACACAAGGACTAAGAGATTCACGTATATAACCTTTGTCGAGTAGCTCTTGTACTTGACGCATAATCTTCTTCCTCTCCTCTGGATTGGTACGGTATGGTGCACGGTTGGGTAATGATGCACCGGGAATTAAGTAAATTTGATGCTCAATCCCTCGAATAGGTGGTAATCCCGGTGGCACGTCTTGTGGAAAGACGTCAATGAACTCCTGCAAAATGTTAGTGATAGCAGGAGGCAAAGAGGAAGGCACGTCCTCGAATGAAAATAATGCCTCTTTGCACACAAAAGCATAGCAAACAGATTTGCTGAAATCAAGATCATCAATATCAGATTTGGTGGCAAGTAAACATGCACTTTTCAATTTAATTTCAGAAACAACATTAGATGGTTTATTATTAGGCTTCATGTGTTGCTCCAATTCTTTTGCCACAATCTGATTTTCACTCTTATTTTGCTCCTGTTTTGCTTTATT
This sequence comes from Triticum monococcum, assembly GCA_034509565.1. Lineage (NCBI taxonomy): Eukaryota > Viridiplantae > Streptophyta > Magnoliopsida > Poales > Poaceae > Triticum > Triticum monococcum. Next base: position 253,933,826 of record CM067845.1, read on the forward strand.
AGCTCTATTAATATCATCTTTCAAAATGGAATCAGGAGTCATAGGAAGCAAAGTAATATTTTTGTCCTCATGAACAAGAGTATACTGATTGTTTCTACCATGGTGTACAGAATTTTTATCAAATTGCCAACGTCTACCTAGTAATAAGGAACATGCTTGCATAGGTACCACATCACAATCAACATAATCAGCATATGTAGAGATACTAAAGTGTACACGAACAGTACGTGTTACCTTAACCTTGCCACTGTTGTTGAACCATTGGATGTAGTAAGGATGTGGATGTGGTCTTGTGGTGAGAGATTGCTTCTCCACCATCTCCATGCTAGCCAAGTTGTTGCAGCTCCGTCCATCTATGATGACGCGAACAGAACGTTCCTTCACAACTCCCTTTGTATGGAACAAATTATGCCTCTGATTTTGCTCAGCTTGTGTAACCTGCACACTCAAAACATGTTGAGCAACTAAACATTCATACCTGTCGGCATCTTCAGTAGCCATGTACTGCGTCTCATGATCAGAACCATCTCCGCCGTGTTCTTCATGTGTAATAAGAGCCAAAGTCTCCTCATCATAGTCACTAGCGGACTCATACCCACCATCCTAAGTAGCAATCATCACACGCTGAGATTTGCATTCTCTCGCAAAATGTCCTCTTCCCTTACAACGACGACAAATAATATCACTTGTGTGCCCTATTGATGCCATGGAAGAAGAAGAGCTCTGTGCAGGCCCGACATGTGTGCTCTTGGCAGATAGTGGTGGTTGTGCCTACTTTCTTGTATCACGGCTGGAGGTGGCACCTGATGGAGGTGATGGTGTAGTGGAAGTAGAGGATGCACGTGGTGTCCATGATGAAGATCGACCTGCAGAAAAGTTAGTTCATGCCAATGCTTGTCGATCCTGCACTTCACGTTCAGCTTTACAAGCAAGATGGAATAAACGAGTGATATTAGTATACTCCTTATACTCTAGAATGGTATGAATATCTCTATTTAATCCACCCATAAAACGTGCAAGCATAGCTTCATTGTGCTCAACAATACCACATCTAATCATGCCAGTTTGTAATTCTTGATAATATTCTTCTACAGATTTTTTCCTTGTCTTAAACGGTGCAATTTTTGAAGTAATTCATGTTGATAATATGGTGGAACCCAACAAGTACGCATAGCAGTTTTCAAAGTAGCCCAAGTAGTTGGAATAGTATATAATCTACAATGTTCAGATCACCAAACACATGCGAAGCTAATGAAAGCACAAACAGCAGCAGGAACACGTCTCTCCTCAGGATATTGTAAACATGTAAAACATTGTTCAGTTTCTAACTCCCAAGTAAGATATATATCAGGAACATATCTACCCTCAAATTGTGGAATATTCAATTTCAGTTTAGGAAGATGGTCATGATCTCGTACCTCATATGGTGGTGCAGCCCTATCGTTGCGATGATATACCTGAGGACGACCTGGTGGTGGTGCTGGTGGTTGCACGTAGTTCTGATTTTGATCAACCTCATCCTCGTAATGGTCCTCCACCTCCGCAGTAGCAGCAGGAGCGACAAAAGCATCAATAGCAGCACTAGAATTTTGCCCAGGGTCAATGGGAACGCGCTATGCTCGTCCCACTTGATTTGGAAAGCGACGTTGTTGTTGTTGTTGTTGTCGGGTGGTAGGATCGACATATGCCAACGGGTGGCTTATCATTGCGGGGGCCAAAAGAACGTCGCCGGTGCCTGGAAACGGGATGAGGCGTAGGCATGCACGCCGGCGAATCTTACCCAGCTTCAGGGCTCTCTGGGGAGATAACACCCCTACTGCTGCTCTGCGGGGTCTCCGCATGGTTACTAAGTTCACAGGTGGCTACAATGCTCCTTGAGCTGTTTGGGGAGGAAGGAGGAAGAAGGGTTTAGCACAGCCCATCTCCTCTCCTTGTACGTATCTATGTCTAGAGGAAGAGTTCAACCCTTCGCATGGGTGCACCGAGGGGTTTATATAGGCCTACCCCCCGGGGGTACAATGGTAATCCGACTGGGCGCGAGGCCCAGCTGTCGGTGACTATGTTCGCCGGCTTCTCTGCCGGCTTCTGGGCCCGCCGGCTGGTGGGTCCCGCCGACTGCCGGCTCCTGGGACGACAGGCCGGCCCCACCGGCCAGGGCCTTGTCGGCGGCCGGTTACTGTTGCTCCGTGTTTGTTGGCGCAGGTTTGGTCGGGGTAAGCGTGGCTACAGTAACGCCGCCTTGGCGGGCGATTACTGTAGCCCCGCCGCACCTTGTCTCCTTGATGGGCATCTCCATCGAGGAAGGCGGCAGGCCGGCTACGCCAAGCCGGCCCTCGGTCTTGCCGGCTAGAGAGGGGGTGTGGCCGCCTTCGGCATCTCTCTGCCCGAAGGGGCCCACCGCCTCGGGGGCGACGCTGGTGGCCCGTCGTGGACGGCGTCAGAGCCGCCGTGGCTACAGTGCCGCGCCGGACGGGCCGCGGCTGCCCGCACGACGCGCTGTACCAGGCGAGCTCCGGGTTTTGGGGGTGGCAGGCTCCACTGTAGCCACGCCCCGCTTCATCATCACAGAGTGGACGCGTACATCGAGGGTACGGTGTTGACTGCTTTATCGGAGCCGGCCCGGCGGTAGCCGGCCGTGCCATAGCCGGCCTTGCCATAGCCGGCCCTGCCGTAGCCGGCCCTCCATAGTTTTCTTTGCGGGGGTAAAAGGAGCGGGCCGCCCCCCAAGCCGGCCAGGAAGTTAGCCGGCTAGGGGGGAGCCGGCCCAAGTCTTGAGTCTTCTTATGAGCCGGACGGGCTCACAATTTTTTCTGAGGGGCCAGGGGAAGCCGGCTGGGCTACCCGTGGCTATTTACCCCGACAGTAGTCCCCGAAGGCGGGCGAGCTTCACGGCAGATGAACGGACGGGAAGCTAGGCCGGCTTCATACCGTGCGGGGCCGACTGCGTTGTTGCCGCCGGCTTCAGAATGCTTTTCTTTGTTAGGGCGACCGTGGTTGACCCGCGGGCCGGCCGCGGGCCCCACGACGAGCCACGTGGCGGGGAAATCCTGCCGTCGCACGCGCGCGACGGGACGCCGCCGCAGGTCCGGGCCCGCCACTCCCCGGCCTCGGCCCGGGCGCAGATCTTCTGTGGCCCGAGGGGGCTGCTCGCCTCCCCGCGGCCGTTACCCTGCGCCATCAAGGCGCGTAAATAACGTGAGCGTGGGGGAGATGGGCACGATTGATCCCCACGATCCCCCACGCCGCGCCTCCTCGTCTTCGGCGCACGCGCCTACAAGTAGGAGGGGAGGGGGAGAGGCACGGGCCTGCTCGCTCCCCCGCTCCCCATCCCCCTTGCTCTTCTTCTTCCTACTCTTCTTCTTGCTCGACGCAGCTTCGCGCCGTAGCCCTCCCACGTCGCCATGTCGCTGGCCTTGTCAAGCTCGTGGGACGGGTCCAACGTCCACGACGAGCACATCGAGTTCCTCCGCCAGACCCGGCGTCTGCCCTCCGCCGACCTCGTGCAGGTGCGCCTAGCGCCCGCGAAGGAGGTCTCGCCGGCGCCGGAGGAAGGCGAGCGCGTCGTCTTCCGCACGCACTTCCTCCGGGGCTTCGGCTTTCCGGCGAGCAGTTTCATGCGATCGTTTCTCGAGTTCTACAATCTTCAACCGCACCACGTCACGCCCAACGCGGTGCTCCAACTCTCGGCCTTCGTCACGCTCTGCGAAAGGGTACTTGGGGGTGCTGCCGACACTGGAGCTCTGGGCCGAACTGTTCCAGAACAAGCTCGGCACCGTCTCCGTCGGCGTGCCGGCTCCCTGCGGCGCCTTCATCGCGATGAAGAGGGCCTGCGACGACAACCACTTCCCCCACATTCCTCTGATCCAGTCGGTCAAGCTGTGGCAAAAGTCCTACTTCTACGTCAAGAACGTCGCCCGGCACGGCGACTACGTCAACCTGCCGGCTTACGTAGCCGGCCCGCCGACTGGGAAGCGGCGGACCTTGGCTACCGGTCGAAGTCCCTTTCTCCAGCGGGGAACGCTTCCATCTCCCGGCTTCGGGTGATGATCCAATCGGAGGGTCTTCTTGCGTCCGACTTGGTAACCGCCTTCGTCGAGCGCCGGATCTTGCCTTTCCAAAGCCGGCCGCACATGATGTGCCAGATGAGCGGCCGGTTCGATCCCTGTCGGCTGAGTACCTGGGAGATGCCGCACGCCGAGGTGGCTCTGATGGCGAACTACGTTGCCAACTTGAAGCTCACCGACGAGTGGCAATTCGGCAAGGCGCCGTACTCCCGCGCCCAGCCTCCGCCCGTGGTAAGCTTTTCCTCTCGTCGTCTGCCGGCTTGGGATAGCCGGCTTCTGACTAGGCGACCATTTTTCTCTTTTCCTTTATCAGAATCCTCTCCTCCCGCTGCCAGCCGGGGCAGCCGGAGTCGACCGTGAGTACGCCCCGGACCGCACGGAGGATGACCCCGACGACCCGGATCTCTCCGCCGTCGCCATGGAGGACGCCACCACGGGGGGTGCCGCCGAGCTCGGCGGCACCGGGCTCTCGGCTAGCTTCGACGACTGGCCGGACGACTTCGAAGCCGGAGAACTCCCTCGCCGCCAGTCGGCAACCGACTGCCACGGCGCGAGCTCGTCCGCCGCGCCGACCGCCGGCGGCGGGAAGGGAAAACGCCGGGCCGCGCTCCCGCTCTTCGGGAGCCGGCCGAAGAAACCGAAGGCCTCCGCCGCGGCCACGAAGCGCGAGGAAGCAGCGGCGAAGGCGGTCCGCTTTCGGAAGGCGGTGAAGAAGCCCCCGTCAGTTTCCGCGTAAGTCTAGTAGCCGCCTGCGTGCTTGTTATTCTGAAGTTTTCTTTCCTTGAATGTTTTCTGATTTCCTGAGCAGGGCGCCGCTCTCCCTCGAAAGAGGCCCAGCCGGCTCCGTGGTCGGGCCGGGTGCCGGCTCTTCAGGGTCCCGCCGAGTGGACCCCCGCGCCGAACTTGACGCAGCCACGCAGCGCAACGCACGCGAGGCGCGCCGAGAGAGGGAGGCGGCCGAGCGGGCGACGGCGGAGCGAGAGGCCGCCCAAACGGCGCCAGGGCGAGCGAGCGCGGCGGCCGAGGCTCCATCAGAGCGAGCGGCCGTGGAGGCGGAGGTGGAAAGCGCGCACAGCCAGACTCCGCTGCTCGCCATCCCCCTCCAGACCTTGGATCCGGACGTCCCTCTGCCCACGGCGGAGGAGATTATCCCCGAGCAGCCGCCGGTGCAGAGGGGCGAGGCCGTCGAGGTATCCGCCGAGAGGACGTCGCCGGCAGCGCCAGCTGGAGCAGACGAAGGCGGCCGATCGTCGGCGGTGCCGGAGGAGCCGGCCCGGGCTACACCCGAGGCCGGAGCCGACCTTGAGATCGAGCCGGCGGCGGACCGGCCCGCCGGAGGGGGCACGGCCCCGCGGGACACGCGCCGAGCCGCGGGAGCCGAGCGGACGGCAGATGCCCTGGAGGCGGCCAGCTCCGCCACGTCCGGGTGGACTCCCAGCGGAGGGAGCGGCGAGCTGAACGTCGCGGCCCAAGAGGTTCGGAGCCGGTTGCAGGCGCAGGCCGGCCTCCTGAGGCAATTCACTCAGGAGTTTCTGTCGACGCGGTCTGCAATCTGGGTAAGTCTTCACTCCTTGACCGCTCTGGTCCTTTGAATTTTTTCCGTGGGGGCGCGCTAGCGCACCCACTGGGTGTAGTCCCCGAGATCCGGGCCGACTGCAGCTCAGTCGGGTCGGATCTTACTAGACGACTATGTTGACTGTTTTTTTTTCTGATCTTCAGGATTATCACAACTCTCGCGTGGCCGCCTTCAACTCCCAGGCTCGGGAGCTAAGCCGGAGGACCGAGGACCTCGCCAGCAGCCGGCGTAAGTGTCTTGTCATGGTTAACTTCTCGTGGGGGCGCGACAGCGCACCCACTGGGTGTAGTCCCCGAGATCCGGGCCGACTGCAGTGCAGTCGGGTCGGATCTTTCTTGACGACTTTCCCTTTGCTGATTTTTCTCTTTATTTCTTGCTCGTGCAGAGGCCAATGCCGACTTGCGGAGGGAACTTGGCGTGGTGCAGGCCGCTCTTCGTGCCAAGGACGCCGAGTACGCTGATCTGGCTCAGGAGCGCGACCGCCTGGCAACGAAACTGGCCGACCAGGAGAGGAGCCACAAGGCGGCCCTGCAAAAAGCGCAGGACGACGAGGCTACCCTGAGGGCGGAGTTCGGGGCTAGGGAGGCGAGCTGGGCCGAGACGCGCCGGGCACTGGAAGAAGGCTTCGGCCGGGTCGAGGATCTTATTGACGGTAGGCTGTCTTCCTTGCTCTTCTTCCAATCACCGGCCGCCTATGGTTTTGTTTTGACTTGTGTTTGCTGTCTTGCGTAGAGTACTTCCCCGGCCAGTCTGTCCTAGCCGCCCAAGCCATCGAAGCCTACCGCGAGGAGCGCCGTCAAGCCGGGGTCGTGATTCCGCCGGATGCGAACCGGACATTGTCGGAGCAGCTTATCGCCGTCCAGGCGCGGCTGCAGCCGGCCCACCGGTTGCTCCGCCGACTCCAGCGCGCCGGGGCGACGATGCTGGCCGCGCTCTGGCCCGGCCAGGCAATTCCCCGGACCCCAAGCCGGACGGCCGACTGGCTCGAGGTCGCAGTCGGCCGCTTCAAGGCCTGGAAGGTGTCCGCGGCCCGTCTTGGAGCCGGGCGCGCGCTGGAGTTCGTCCGCGCGTGGTACCCAGGGCTAAGCCTGGACCAGCTGCGGACGTGGCGGTCGGAAGCCGACGCCGAACTGGAGGAGGTGCGGCCGGCGATCGCGCAGCGCGCCCCGACGATCACCGAGTGCACCGACACCAGCGTCTTCGCACCGGAGCTTAACGACGATGGCGCTGCCCAGCCGGAGGAATGGTTCGGGCTGAACCCGGCGGACGGCGAAGACTCGGCGGAAGAGATCGCCTCTAGCGACGAGGGCGAAGACGACGAGGAAGAGGATAGCGAAGACGCCGAGCCGACTGGTGGGGCAGCCGACCGTCCCCTAGCCGACCGTGCCTCTAGCAACGAGCCACGCAGGAGCGCGCCCTCTGCCGGAGGCGACGATCAAGCCGAGGTTCGTCAGTCGGCCGCTCCTTCAGCCGGCGCGACTACCTCCGCCGCCTAATCCAGCTCGTCTGCGGCCCCGCCGGCTTGAACTGCCTTTCGTTTCGTCCCTGTCTTTCTTTTTGGACAAGTTTAAGTTTCTGCAATTCCACCCACTGGGTGTATATCGAACAATGCTGAATGTCGACCTCTCTAGAGGCTTTTTGTGTAATATATTAATATGTGCATGTGTTGGCGTTCATCCGAGTGTACTTTTTGTCCTTAGGCTCTTTCCTTTGCCGCCTTCCCTCTTTGGGAAGGCAAGTACTTGAGTTTTCTTGGATTTGAAGTAGACTGAATGTAAGCCGGCCGGCCGGCTACTCTGGTAGTCGGTCGGCGGGAGGCAGCAAGCCGGCTTTTGTTATATATGCGAGCCTGTTTGGTCCCTAGCCGTTTTTCATGTGCGCACCCTTTCCGGCTGGTGGCTCTTGCGAGTCGGGCAGTCGGCTCTTCGAGCTGCGATTTCGGCAAGAGCCAAGCCTGGGTGTCGACACATTACTTGTCTGACTGCGGGTAAGGTTCTTGATATAACTCTAGTCGGCTAGTCCCCGGGCCGACTCGTCGGACCCGGTACCGGACAAAATAAATGAGAAGATAATATCATACGCATGATAACTTTCATTCATAAAACAACGGGTGGCAGTCCCCGAGTCTTTCTCGGGGAGCCTACTGTATCATACTAAATACGAAAGTGGGCATGACACGTACTGCACTTTAACTGTAAAACTTTCGAAGGAGATTTGCGTTCCACGGTCGCTCCGACTCCTTGCCGGAGTCGTCTCTCTTGCGTGCCTTTGGCTTCTGCGCGTCGATGAGGTAGTAGGCGTCGTTGCCCAAGGCTCTGCTGATGATGAAGGGGCCTTCCCAGGGGGCTGCGAGCTTGTGCTGGCCGGCTGTCCGCTGGATCAGCCGGAGCATAAGGTCGCCCTCCTGGAAGGATCTTGGGCGGACCCTCCGGCTATGGTAGCGGCGCAGACCCTGCTGGTAGATAGCGGACCGGCTGAGGGCTAACAGCCGGGCCTCTTCCAGCAGGTCGACACCATCTTCTTGTGCTTCTTTGGCTTCCGCTTCCGTGTACATGGTTACCCGAGGCGAGTCGAACTCGATGTCTGTTGGGATGACCGCCTCGGCACCATATACAAGGAAGAAAGGAGTGAAGCCGGTTGATCTGTTGGGAGTAGTGCGCAGACTCCATAGGACAGCCGGCAGCTCATCGAGCCAGCAGCCGGCTGAACGCTCCAGGGGTACGACCAGTCGAGGCTTGATGCCGGACAGAATGAGGCCATTTGCCCTCTCCACCTGGCCGTTTGACTGTGGGTGGGCGACTGACGCAAGGTCCAGCCGGATACCTTGCGCAGCGCAGAACCGTGCCAGGGCACCTTTGGCAAAATTCGTGCCGTTGTCGGTGATGATGCTGTGCGGTACGCCGTACCGGGTTGTTATATCTGCAATGAACGTCACTGCAGTCGGCCCATTCAACTTCTTGATCGGCTTCGCCTCGATCCACTTGGTGAATTTGTCCACGGCGACGAGCAAATGAGTCATGCCGCCGCGCGCCGTCTTAAATGGGCCCACCATATCCAACCCCCAGACGGCAAAGGGCTAGGTGATGGGAATGGTCTTGAGTGCCGAAGCCGGCATGTGTTGCTGCGAGCTGAAAAGCTAGCAGCCTTTGCAGTGTTTGACTAGCTCTTTGGCGTCGTCCAAAGCAGTCGGCCAGAAGAAGCCGTGGCAGAAAGCTTTGGCGACCAGTGACCTTGATGCGGCATGATGGCCGCATTCTCCTTGGTGTATATCCCTGAGGATCGCGATGCCCTTCTCCTGCTCGACGCATCGCTGCAAGACTCCGGTGGCACTGCGCTTGACAAGCTCTCTGTTGATGATGGTGTATGCTCCAGCCCGGCGCTGGACTTGTCTTGCTTCGTTTTTGTCAGCCGGCAGGTCATGGTTCACCAGAAAGTTGCGGATGGTTTGGGCCCATGATGGGGCGGCGACCTCCTCAGCCGCCAATGCGGCTAGAGCCACCAGGGTGGGTGGGTTGGGCAGTGCGGCGCTGGAGTCGGCCGCCGCTTCCTATGCTGAAGAAGTCCCCGGGCCGGCTACAGCAGCCCCCGGGCCGGCTGCCGCAGTTCCCGAGCCGAATATTGAAGTCCCCGGGCCGGCTGCTTGATTCTTCGAGCCGGACCCGGCCCCTTCGGGGTTAGGCGGCACGAAAATGGAATCGGACTCCGGAGACGGCCTGATTGAAGGCTTGAGGAGGCGCTGCAGGGCGACGCCGGCTGGTATTGCTTGCCGCGTGGAACCTATTCGAGCCAGGGCGTCAGCCGGCTCGTTGTCGGCCCGCGGCACGTGAAGGAACTCACATCCGTCGAAGTATCCGCTGATTTGCAGTACCAGGAAGCGGTAGCTCGCCATGTTTGCGTCCTTGGCATCCCAATCGCCAGAAGACTGCTGCACCACCAAATCCGAGTCGCCATAGCACAGGATCCGGCAAATACCAAGCTCCTTGGCCAGCCGGAGCCCGTGTATGAGTGCTTCGTACTCGGCGACGTTGTTGGAGGCGGCGAAGTGGATCTGCAGCGTGTATTTGAGCTTGTCGCCCTTTGGAGAAGTTAGGACGACGCCGGCTCCCAAGCCGGTGCGCATCTTTGATCCGTCAAAGTGCATGCGCCAATGGGTGGAGTCGGGCGCCGGCGGTAAGTACTGGGTCTCGGCCCAGTCGACGAGGAAGTCGGCCAACGCTTGCGTCTTGATGGCGGTGCGGGGTTGGTAGAAGATGGTGTAGGGGGCCAGCTCGATGGCCCATTTGGCCACCCGGCCGGATGCATCCCGGCTGCCTATGATGTCGGCAAGCGGGGCAGTGCATACGACCGTGATGGGATGCTCTTGAAAGTACGGCTTCAGCTTCTTGGCGGCGAAGTACACGCCATAGCACATCTTCTGATAGTGCGGGTAATTTTGTTTCGAGGTGGACAGCACCTCGCTCAGGTAATAGACTGGTCTCTGCACCGGCTGGGCACGGCCTTCTTCGGGGCGTTCGACCACAATGACGGTGCTGACCACCCGGCTGGTGGCGGCAATATATAGGAGCATGGGCTCCTTCTCAGTCGGTGCCGCCAAGACAGGCGGCGTGGACAGCATTTTCTTCTGCTCGTGGAAAGCTTGGTCGGCCTGGTCGTTCCACTCAAAGTGAGTGCTCTTCTTCATGAGGCGGTAGAGGGGGAGAGCCTTTTCTCCGAGCCAGCTGATGAAGCGGTTAAGAGAGGCCAGGCACCCGGTGAACTTCTGAATCTCTCTGAGCTTGGTTGGGACCGCCATCCTCTCGATGGCTTTGATCTTCACAGGGTTGCACTCTATGCCGCGTTCAGAGACCAGGAAGCCTAGGAGCTGGCCGGATGGCACTCCGAACACGCATTTCTCTGGGTTGAGCTTGATTCGGAACCGGCGCAGGTTCTCGAATGTCTCCTTCAAGTCTTCCAGCAGGGTGCCACGCTTCTCCGTCTTCACCACAACATCATCCACGTAAACATGGGCATTCTTGCCGAGCTGCGTGAGGAGGCACTTCTGCATGCAACGCTGAAACGTGGCGCCGGCATTCCTCAGGCCGAACGTCATGGTCAGGTAGCAGAAGGCCCCAAACGGCGTGATGAAGGCGGTTTTCAGTTGGTCATCCGGGTTCAGCTTGATCTGGTGGTATCCCGAGTAGGCATCCAAAAAGCTCAACAGCTCGCATCCGGCTGTGGAGTCTATTACTTGATCGATCCTGGGCAGAGCGAAGGGATCCTTTGGGCAAGCTTTGTTGAGGCTCGTGTAATCTATACACATGCGCCACTTGTTATTCTTCTTCAGCACGAGAACCGGGTTCGCGAGCCATTCGGGGAAGAAAACTTCCATGATGAAGCCGGCTGCAAGGAGCCGGGCTATCTCCTCCCCTACGATCCTTCTCTTCTCTTCTGACAGTCGGCGGAGGGGCTGCTTGACTGGTTTGGCATCCTCCCGCACGTGCAATTTGTGCTCGGCGAAATCCTTCGGAACACCTGGCATGTCTTTGGGGGACCATGCAAAGATATCCCGATTCTCACGGAGGAAATCGGCGAGCTCGCCTTCCTATTTGCTATCTAGGCTCGCCCCAATGACGGCGAACCTCTTGGGGTGCTCGGGGTCGAGCTGTATCTTCTTGGTCTCCTTGGCCGGCTGGAAAGATCCTTGGGCATCATACTCCTTGGAGTCGGCGGGTTGGTTTAGCTGCTTGCTGGCCAGGGCCACGACCCGGTCCAGCGTCTTCCTCTCGGCCGCGATCACAAGGGATTCGGCCAGCCGGCTGCTGGCCGCGGCGCAGTCGGCGGACTTCTTGTAGTCGCCAGCGATGGTGATGACGCCCTTAGAGCTCGGTATCTTCATCTTGAGGTAAGCATAGTGGGGGACCGCCATGAACTTGGCCAAGGCGGGTCGGCCAAGCAAGGCATGATAAGGGCTATCTAGGTCCACCACCTCGAACCAGATTGCTTCTCGGCGGAAATGATCCTTGCCCCCAAAGAGTACATCGATCTTGAGCTTCCGATGGGGGCGCAGGATAGTCCGGGTACGATGCCGTGGAACACCGTTCGAGTCGGCGCAAGTTGCTTGGCCTTGACGCCCAGCTTCTCCATGGTGTCGCGGTACAGGATGTTGATGCTGCTTCCGCCGTCGATCAGCACGCGGGAGAAGCGTGCGGCGCGCGTATCAGTAGCGAGGGTGGCCTCCAGGACCAATGCGTAGGAGCCGGGGGAGGGCATCACCTCTGGGTGGTCGGCCCGGCTCCAGCTGATGGGTTTCTCCGACCAGTGCATGTGGCCGGCTGGACTGGTAGCGGCTATGTTGACCTCCTGTTGCTCTCGGCGCCTGCTGCGCCGGTCTTCGGGCTGGCTCGTGAAGATGACATAAGACGCTTGCTCGTCGGGGAACTCGTCCTGCACGGCGTCGACCGCGGGCCGGGCGGCTTTGGGCGGCGGAGCCGGCGGCGGCGGGCCGGCAGGCGGAGTCGGCGTGAGCCCTTCGCCCTTCGAGATTCGGGCGAGCCAGTTGCATTTGCGGGTCGTGTGGTTGGACGGCTTCGCGCCGCTATGGAATTTGCACGGGGCATCAAGGGTTTGCTCGTAGGAGAAGGCCGGCTGCCAAGCCGGCCGGCCGCCCTTAGGCTTCTTGGGCGCAGGCCGCCCTTCAGGCGACGCATCTTCGACCGTGGCCACCTGCCGACTGGCGGGAGGCGGCGCAGGGCCCTTGCGTTTTTGATCGTTCTGGTGTTGGCGTCGGCCGCCGTCTCTAGCCGGCGCTTTGGGCGCCGGATTGAGTACCTTTCCGGATGCGTCCACCCGGAGCTCGGTCTTCATCGAGGAGTCGGCGGTGGCGTACTTGTCGGCGATGTTTAGGAGCTCGTCGAGGGTAGTCGGCTCATCGCAGAGAAGCTTGTGCTTGAGGAGGGTGCCCTCTCGGCACCCGGCGGTGAAGTATTCGATGGCTTGCACCTCGTGCACCCCCTCACAGGAGTTGCGGAGCTCGGCCCAACGCGTCAGGTAGTCGCGAGTGGACTCGGCTGGGCCCTGTACACACAGGGAGAGTTGTCTGGGCTTGGGAGCCCGCTTGTAGGTGCTGGTGAAGTTGCGAACGAAGGCTTCAGTGAAGTCCACCTAGCTGTTGATGCTGAGCGGCTTAAGGCTGTTAAGCCAAGTCCGCGCCGTGCCCTGCAGCATGAGGGGCACGTATTTTACGGCAACGCGCCGGTTGCCATTGGCGATGCTGACGGCCGTGGAGTAGTCGGTCAGCCAGTCTTCCGGCTTCACCGAGCCGTTGTACTTAGGCGTGTCTCTTGGGAGCGAGAACCCTTTGGGGAAGGGCTCGTCGCGGATGCGGGGGCCGAAGCAAGGCGGGCCGACATCGTCTTCTTCTTCCAGCGCCAGAGATCGGGCCAGGCGGTCGATCCGGTGGCGGGCGTCATTTTCGCCGATTCCCTCCCGGCGACCAAGCTGGCCGCTCAGAGTCGGGTGAGCCACGGGAGGCGGGGTAGGATATCTTTCTCCGCGGGTTCGAGGCGGAGGCGGGGTGCCCCGCCATTCCATGGCTCGGGGGCGGCCGTCCGCGTCTCGCTCGATGGAGACTTGGGTCCGGCTTCGGCTGGGAGCCGGCTCTTTCTCGCGCCGTGCGCGGGTGTAGCTGGTAGTCGGCGACCGGGAGGTCGCGCCGTGCTCGCGGCGCGGGGGCGGGCTTCCCGCGCAGGCGTCGGCCTCGTGCCGTCGTGCGGCCGCATCGATTAGCTGCTGGATGCGCCGCGTCATATGGGGGAGATCTTCGGCTTCCAAGCCGTCTAGCTCGTCGACGGCCGCCTGGGCGGCGCGCAGGTTCTCGAGTGGGGTGGCGTAGACCGGGCGATCCACGCCGAGCGTGTCGGCGATGACGGCGCCGCGTTGCCTGACGGCGCCGGCCCGGCTAGGGCCAGCCGAAGCCGGCGTGCCGAAGGCGGCGCGATCAGCTTCGCGCTGGTAGGCCTCGGTGAGGCGTCTTACGGAGGCCAGCCGCCGGCCCTCCGCGAGGAGAGCGAGGCGGCGTGCCTCCAGAACTTCGTCGCTGGCGTCAGCCGGAAGGGGGACGGACAAGTCTTGGGCTGCCGCGCGCGGGGAGTCGCGGGCGCCCTCGTCAGTCGGGCCGTCGAGGCCGATAACCATCACCTCGGGGGCGTCAGAATCGCGATCGCCAGCCGGAGGGAGCGGGTCGTTGTAGACCGTGACGTTGGTGGGGAAGGTGTCGTAGGATGCCGCGTCGGAATCGACGGGCATCGGGTCGGTGGAGCCAACCGACTCCAAGTCCGCAGCGGGCTCGCCGGAGACATGGAGCTGGCTGAGGAGGTTGGCGAGGTGCTATGTGCCCGCATCGGAGGCGAGCTCGTCAGAGAGGCGGGCATTGTCGAAGAGGCTGGCGAGGCCGCTAGTCGCGCAGATGTCGGCGACGCCGTGCAGCGCGTCGCGGCATGCGCCATCGGGCGAGCCAGGCTGGCTGCGCCCGCGAGGGAGGAAAAGGGTTCCCGTCCAGAACAGGTCTCCGGACGACGGTGCACCTGGCCCCACGGTGGGCGCCAAATGTCGGGTGGTAGGATCGACATATGCCAACGGGTGGCTTATCATTGCGGGGGCCAAAAGAACGTCGCCGGTGCCTGGAAACGGGATGAGGCGTAGGCATGCACGCCGGCGAATCTTACCCAGCTTCAGGGCTCTCCGGGGAGATAACACCCCTACTGCTGCTCTGCGGGGTCTCCGCATGGTTACTAAGTTCACAGGTGGCTACAATGCTCCTTGAGCCGTTTGGGGAGGAAGGAGGAAGAAGGGTTTAGCACAGCCCGTCTCCTCTCCTTGTACGTGTCTATGTCTAGAGGAAGAGTTCAACCCTTCGCATGGGTACATCGAGGGGTTTATATAGGCCTACCCCCCGGGGGTACAATGGTAATCCGACTGGGCGTGAGGCCCAGCTGTCGGTGACTATGTTCGCCGGCTTCTCCGCCGGCTTCTGGGGCCCGCCGGCTGGTGGGTCCCGCCGACTGCCGGCTCCTGGGACGACAGGCCGGCCCCACCGTCCAGGGCCTTGTCGGCGGCCGGTTACTGTTGCTCCGTGTTTGTTGGCGCAGGTTTGGTCGGGGTAAGCGTGGCTACAGCAACGCCGCCTTGGCGGGCGATTACTGTAGCCCCGCCGCACCTTGTCTCCTTGATGGGCATCTCCATCGAGGAAGGCGGCAGGCCGGCTACACCAAGCCGGCCCTCGGTCTTGCCGGCTAGAGAGGGGGTGTGGCCGCCTTCGGCATCTCTCTGCCCGAAGGGGCCCACCGCCTCGGGGGCCACGCTGGTGGCCCGTCGTGGACGGCGTCAGAGCCGCCGTGGCTACAATGCCGCGCCGGACGGGCCGCGGCTGCCCGCACGACGCGCTGTACCAGGCGAGCTTCGGGTTTTGGGGGTGGCAGGCTCCACTGTAGCCACGCCCCGCTTCATCATCACAGAGTGGACGCGTACATCGCGGGTACGGCATTGACTGCTTTATCGGAGCCGGCCCGGCGGTAGCCGGCCGTGCCATAGCCGGCCTTGCCATAGCCGGCCCTGCCGTAGCCGGCCCTCCATAGTTTTCTTTGCGGGGGTAAAAGGAGCGGGCCGCCCCCCAAGCCGGCCAGGAAGTTAGCCGGCTAGGGGGGAGCCGGCCCAAGTCTTGAGTCTTCTTATGAGCCGGACGGGCTCACAATTTTTTCTGAGGGGCCAGGGGAAGCCGGCTGGGCTACCCGTGGCTATTTATCCCGACAGTTGTTGTAGAGGTGCGTTAGGGGCAGCCGGTGGTGGTGGTGGTGGAAGATGCACGAGCAATTCATTAAACTTGTTGTCGAGCTTTGTTTCGAACGTCTTGTCCATGCCATCTATCTTCTCCATGGCCTCTTCAAATCTGTTTAGCACATCTTGCACCTGTCCACTCATCATTTGCTGAAATTTATCATGCAACTCCTTATTCGCCATGGTCTCCCAGTCAGTCTCGTCGGCTTGTGATCCTGCCATGGTTAGCAGCAATAGAAACACACAAGAATATGATCCTATAGACTACTAACAAGAGGTGGTGGTGGGTGTCACAAATCCATCAAGAAAATCTCAAATTCTTACCAGTTCTTACCCAACAGCAGGCGGTGATCGGCAACCGTCATAGTCAAAACTCTCAAAGCTTGGATAGAGCGATTACCAGGGAAAATCAAACGCACGACGTAGATGTATGTGGAGCTGGGAAGGCTTATAATATGGTAGCAAAAAGGGTCAGCAATAATCAATTCAGAGATGCAAAGTTGAATAAACGCTCAACGACGGTACTGTGCTAGTCCTAGGCTAGACCGTGCTAGAGACGCGAGCCTAGAACACTAACAAAATCACGACGTTGCACGTAAACAAGGGAAAAGCACACTCTAGGACTTTTTTTCGCTCTGTTTTTTTGGCGCTCCTCTTTTTTTTGCGAAAAATCACTATAATGGCGAGTGTCTCAAAACTCTTCCCTCGTCAAACTGACAGGATGGGCACGGAATTTTTTTTACTTTTTTCGGAAATCAGGGAAGCAACAATGAAAAAGTGTGACAAAAAATCACTATGATGGCACGTGGCTCAAAAGACTCAGAAAAGCCTAAAAATAGGATGGGGAAAAATATTTTTGCCTGTGAAAATTTTGGCCTAAAAACTGCCCGGGGGTCTCCAGACTCTTTTTTTTTGAAACCTACTCAGGCAAGGAAACACAAATCGGAAATTAGACGGGCCTTGAAAACAAACCTAATATGAAAGGAACTCGGATTGGTGGTGGATATACGGTGGTAGGATATGGCAGCGGTGGTGGTATATGGATACAGATTGGTGGTGGTATATGGATACGGATTGGTGATGGTATATGGATACGGATCGATGGCGGATAAGCGGTGGTGGTAGATGGCAGGGGCGATGATGACGGTGCGGCGGCGTGATAGCTTATGACTAGAACTCGAAACTCTAAAAGACTAGACTCTAAGACCAGCTACTAGACACGACGATGCAACCGCAAATTCAACAAAGCAAAATACTAAAAAGAGTATGCAAAGGCTCAGGTTGGTTCAGATATGATGAACTAACCCTAATTGTTTTGGCTTTTTTCGTGGACTGTAGGTATGAAGAACAGACTCGATCTAAACTACGAAAAACTGTAAAATCTCACCGAGCAACCTGGAAATCTGATACCACTTGATAGAGGCAAAGGTGTCCCGATGTTTCGATGAGATAGATATCATTTTCTGTGGGAGTCGACTTTGACGATCCGACTATGAACGTGCGAAGACGTCGTGCCTTAGCAATCGCTAAACCAACGTCCGAGGGTTATTGACCATGCTGGAGTACGATCAACCTGACCACGATGGTCTATTTCCTGCGAGCAAACAAAGAACAAGCAAGAAACTGAGATTGCAATCTGGATATTGCGAATAAAATAGGAAATCTTTATTAATGAAGGTGGGGTTCTGTGACGTGTTGGTCTGGTCGTTGGACACAAACGAAGTACGCGAAGTTGCAGCTATGGCGAACTTTCAATCTAAACAAAACCCAAAGTCTAAACGACGCCCTAAGGGCTGTATATATGGAGGAAGAGGGGTGATTTTGTGGCCCTTGGAGGAGGGGTCCGAAACCAACCCTAACTCTTGTTTCCCCACACATATGGACTCTAAAAATAGCCTATACTTAAGTATTTCAAAAATACATGGGCTTGGCCCAATAATAAGGTGACGCGGCACCTAGAATAGACTCTGGACGAAATTTATGAAGTGGCATCTTGTATATTTCGTCCAAGGCTTCATGCACTCCTTATGGTGGCTTCAAAGTCCTGAAATCATCACTTGTAACTCCGTTCTTGATCCCCTTGTGCATGCCATCATCTCCATGCTTGAACTTGCTCCAAGGTTCATCTTTCTTGTCCAAGCTAGGCCCTTCATTTGTAAGCAAAACAAATGTATCCAATTTAGGCAGCATCATATTCTCATGAACATTAGGATCGTTACCAAGAAACGAAAGTACCTGATAATTCAATTGGCGTGCGCGAGCTCTAGTAATTGTTCCAGTATGTATAGCAGTAGGGGCTGTGGGTGTAACAATGGTATTGATGTCCTCATCAAATGCACACTCCACCAAACAGAAGCAAAACTAGTAAATGCTCTAGTGGCAGCTCGCACTCGCTCAAGTTCAGAAAAGTCATGGTGACTAAAAACTTGTTCTACTTCAAGCTCCCAAGCTAGATAAATAGCAGGATTAAATCTACCCTCAACTGACGGTAAAAAGATAACCTGACCATGTGCTTGTGTGTGTTATCCCAACTCTCGTGATGGTGAAGATGTGTCCGTCGTCCAAGAACTTCTATCTCCGGAACCTGTCATGATTACTAGAAACAAGAAACAAAATTTGAGAATAATGTTCCTATGAACTACTAGGATGTGGTTGTAAAGTGCTCACAGTAAAAGCAAATATCAATATCTTACAAGTTCTTACCATGTGGCAGGTGGTGACAGGCAACCAACGATGTCAAATAACTCCGAAGATTGTGTAAAGCGATTGCCAGGGGAACGTACATATACACAGTGTAGAAATATGTGGAGCTGGCTATATATGGTAGCAAAAGATTAGCAATAGTCAATGCAGAGATGCAATGTTGAATAACCACTCAACGACGGTACTGTGTTGGTCCCAGGCTAGACCGGACTAGAGACGCGAGCCTAGAACACTAATGAGGTCACGCCGTAGCACAACTAGCATCAATAAAGGATATGAAGTAGCTCTGGACAACAAAATATAAGTGAAGATCACAATAGCCGTAAAGATAATGATGTGAAACAACAGCCAAGAAGGATATATCAACAACTTTGTCTCCAACTTTCCTCTAGAAAAGTTTGTGTCAATTTTTTGATATTTTTTTCAAGAATGGTATTGACGCAAGCTTTCAAATGCAAAAAGAATCACTCAATTCTGAGTTGATATGAGGAGTCAAAAAATTCTAAAACTGGCCTGAAAAACTGGAATAAGATGTGTTCGTGAACTTCAAAGGGCAAAAAGACCTATTTAAAGCCGATTTGAGGTGCCAAATATTGAACATGCTTCTGCAACTATTTAGATGAGGCTCGTTTCTAGCTTTCATTTGAGTACTTGCGGAGCCAAAACGGACTTCGTATGAGAAAGTTATGCCTGTTTTACCGAACAGTGCACAAAACAGATTCCAATCCGAATTCAACTACGAGATTGAGTCTAGATAGATCCGATTTTTTTTTCTTCTCTCTTTTTTTCCTAACTTTTTTTATTTCTCTTTTTTTCTGACTTTTTTACTCCTTTTTCTCTCTCTTTTTTTCTCTCTCCCTCTTTCCAAAACAAACTAGATAAGATGCAGATTGGATTAGGCGAAGACGTGAACGATCTCAACTATGATTATGACAATGAGCGATGGGTAGCACGTGGTGGAAATTAATGGATGGGTGGTGGACAACAGAAGGGATAACGATGCAGCGGTGGAGTGACTAATATGAACAGAACTCGAAACTCTAAACAAACTAAACACTAAGACCAGCAACTCGACACAACAATGCAACCGATAATTCAACTATGCAAGCAATGAAAGGAAAATTGCAAAGGCTCAGACTAGCTTGGACAAAGGATGAATAGATCAAACTTTTTTTGTGGCTTTTTCTTGGACAATAGGTAAGAAAATAAATGTAATCTAGGAAAAACTGGAAATTCTCACCGAGCAACCTGAAAACTGATACCACTCGATAGAGGCGAGGGTGTCCCGATATTTTGATGAGATGATAACTATCGATTTGGTGGAGTCGACTTTGACGATCTGACTACAAATGTGCGCGACGTTGCGCCTTAGCAATCGCTAAACCAATCTCCCGAGGTTACTGACGATGCTAGAAGCACGATCAGCCTGACCACGAAGGTCTATTCCTGCACACAATCGAAGGACAAGCAAGAACATGATAATGCAATCTGAATATTGCGAATATTGATGAAGTATTGATAAAGGTGGGGATCCGTAAGTGGTCTTGGTCTGGTCGTTAGACACAAACGAAGTCCACGAAGTTGCAATGGCTAACTTTTAACTAAACAAATCCCTAGGAAAAAGCTACTAGATGGATCTACTTATTTAGGAGCAAGGGGTGGCGGCCAGGGAGGTGGAAGGACATCCCAAGGCAGCCTAAAACTAACCCTAGGTCGTACAAGGCTCATGGGCCCAATTTGAGCTGATGCAACACCTTTGGACTTGTTGTTTGGCTCGGATTCTGCTGCAGCATCAGATTGTTTCGTTGGTATCTCAATGCTCTAGACAAATTTAAAAGTGAATCCAATTGGGTTGGAAAGATCACGAAATCTACTTTCTAACAAAAAAATAATCACCCAATTTGGAGTCCGTATGAAAAATTTGTTGGCGTTTTGAGTCAGGTATGTCTGTGCGGTCCGAATCTAAATCCAGAACGTGAGAGATTTGGATTCTATCTTCTGTTGGCCCAAAAGTAACGTGAGAGGACTTTTTGAACAGCACCTAAGCTTCTCTTTTTCCCTTATCTTCATATATGGATTGTATAAATATCCCATACACCTGCAATTAGACATGACACAAAAGTTTGTGAAGTATTTTTGTCCTGGATGACATAAATAAATTATTGCATAGTTTGCATTAGAAATCACCTCACAAATATACATGTATGCAATATTTTTGGTCGTATCCAAGGTAGTCATGTCCTCATCAAATCACGATCATCAATTAGCCCATAGGACAAAACGGATCTACTCAAACATCATAGGATAGCCATACATCATTGGGAAATAATATATAGCGTTGAGCACCATGTTTAAGTAGAGATTACAACGGGAAAAAGAGGGGTTACACCACTGCATAGAGGGAGAAAGAGTTGGTGATGACGGCGGTGAAGTTGTTGGTGTAGATTGCGGTGATGATGATGGCCCCGGCGGCGTTCCGGCGCCACCGGGAGAGAGGGGGAGAGAGCCCTTCTTCTTCTTCTTCCTTGACCTTCCCGCTAGATGGGAGAAGGGTTTCCCCTCTGGTCCATGGTCTCCATGGCATGGGAGGGGCGAGAGCCCCTCCAAGATTGGATCTGTCTCTCTGTCTCTCTCTGTTTCTGCATTTCAGATTCTGCCCTTTCACCGTTTCTTATATTCCCGGAGATTCGTAACTCTAATTGGGCTGAAATTTGGACACGAGTTTTATCTGGATATTAGCTTTCTTGCGGCGACAGAAGGGAACCAACCGCCTTACGGGGTGTCCACGAGGGTCAGGGGCACGTCTTCCCCCCTGGGGCGCGCCCCCTGCCTCGTGGGCCCCTCGAGCATCGTCTCGCGTTGATTTCACTTCCCAAAATTCACATATATTCCAAAAAAATCTCCATCAGTTTTTATCCCATTTGGACTCTGTTTGATATGGATTTTTTGCGAAATAAAAAACATGCAACAAACAGGAACTGGCAGTGGGCACTCGATCAATATGTTAGTCCCAAAAAATAGTATAAAAAGTTGCCAAAAGTATATGAAAGTTGTATAATATTGGCATGGAACAATAAAAAATTATAGATACGACAGAGACGTATCAGCATCCCCAAGCTTAATTCCTTCCCGTCCTCGAGTAGGTAAATGATAAAAAAGATAACTTTTGATGTGGAATGCTACCTAGCATAATCTTGATCATGTAATCTAATCATGGCATGAATATTAAGACACGAGTGATTCAAAGCAATAGTCTATCATTTGACATTAAGACAATAATACTTCAAGCATACTAATAAAGCAATCATGTCTTTTCAAAATAACATGGCCAAAGAAAGTTATCCCTACAAAATCATATGGTCTGGCTATACTCCATCCACACAAAATATTCAAATCATGCACAACCCCGATGACAAGCCAAGCAATTGTTTCATACTTTTGACGTTCTCAAACCTTTTCAACTTTCACGCAATACATGAGCGTGAGCCATGGATATAGCACTATAGGTGGAATAGAAAATGATGATGGAGGTTGTGTGGAGAAGACAAAAAGGAAAAAAGTCTCACATCGAAGCGGCTAATCAATGCGCTATGGAGATGCCCATCAATTGATGCCAATGCGAGGAGTAGGGATTGCCATGCAACAGATGCACTAGAGCTATAAGTGTCTGAAAGCTCAAACTGAAACTAAGTGGGTGTGCATCCAACTTGCTTGCTCCTGAAGACCTCGGGCATTTGAGGAAGCCCATCATCGGAATATAAAAGCCAAGTTCTATAATGAAAATTCCCACTAGTATATGAAAGTGATAACTCAAGAGACTCTCTATATGAAGAACATGGTGCTACTCTGAAGCACAAGTGTGGTAAAAGGATAGTAACATTGTCCCTTCTCTCTTTTCTCTCTTTTTTCTTTTTTTCTTTTTTGTAGGCTTCTTTGGCCTCTCTCTCTTTTTTGGGGGGGGGGGGCTTCTTTGGACACCTTTATTTTGATAACCTCACATGGGACAATGTTCTAATAATGATGATCATCACACTTTTATTTACTTACAGCTCAATACTAGAACAAAATATGACACTATATGAATGCCTCCGGTGGTGTACCAGGATGTGCGATGATCTAGCGTAGCAATGACATCAAAAAATGGACAAGCCATGAAAACATCATGCTAGCTATCTTACGATCATGCAAAGCAATATGACAATAAATGCTCAAGTCATGTATATGATGATGATGATGGAAGTTGCATGGCAATATATCTCGGAATGGCTATGGAAATGCCATAATAGGTAGATATGGTGGCTGTTTTGAGGAAGATATAAGGAGGCTTATGTGTGATAGAGCATATCGTATCACGGGGTTTGGATGCACCGCCGAAGTTTGCACAAACTCTCAAGGTGAGAAAGGGCAATGCACGGTACCGAAGAGGCTAGCATGATGGAAGGGTGAGAGTGCATATAATCCATGGACTCAACATTAGTCATAAAAAACTCACATACTTATTGCAAAAATCTATTAGTCATCGAAACAAAGTACTACGCGCATGCTCCTAGGGGGATAGATTGGTAGGAAAAGACCATCGCTCGTCCCCGACTGCCACTCATAAGGAAGACAATCAATAAATAAATCATGCTCCGACTTCATCACATAACGGTTCACCATACGTGCATGCTACGGGAATCACAAACTTCAACACAAGTATTTCTACAATCCACAACTACCCACTAGCATGACTCTAATATCACCATCTTTATATCGCAAAACTATTGCAAGGAATCAAACATATCATATTCAGTGATCTACAAGTTTTATGTAGGATTTTATGACTAACCATGTGAATGACCTGCTCCTGTCATCTCTCAAAATAGATATAAGTGAAGCAACATAGTTTAATTCTTTCTAAAAAAGATATGCCCACACTCTAACAAATATAAGTGAAGCAAAAGAGCATTCTACAAATGGCGGTTTTCTAAGTGAAGAGAAACATGCAATCCAAACTTCAAATGATATAAGTGAAGCACATGAAGCATTCTATAAAGCCATACTCAAAAAATTTAAGTGAAGTGCAAAGAGCATTCTATAAATCAACCATGGACTATCCCATACCAGCATGGTGCATAAAATAAAAATGAAAACTAAATGCAAAAGACGCTCCAAGATTTACGCATATCATGTGATGAATAAAAATATAGCTCCAAGTAAAATTACCGATGATTGTTAGAAGAAAGAGGGGATGCCTTCCGGGGCATCCCCAAGCTTGGTTGCTTGAGAGTCCTTGAATATTTCCTTGGGTTTCCTCGGGCATCCCCAAGCTTAGGCTCTTGCCACTCCTCATTCCTTCATCCATCGTTATCATTCCCAAAACTTGAAAACTTCAATCACACAAAACTTAACAGAAAGTTCGGTAAGATCCGTTAGTATAATAAAGCAAATAACTACTCTTAGTACTCTTGCAAACCAATTCATATTTTGTTTTTGCATTGCAGCTACTTTAATATAACTTTTCCATGGCTTAAATCACTGATAGAAATTGATAGTTTCATCAAAACAAGCAAAATATGCATCAAAAACAGAATATGTCTTAAACAGGACAGTATGTAGTAATCTGAACATTCACCATACTTATGTACTCCAACAATTCTGAAACAATTAGGAAAAATAAATAATTTGTATAGAAAGACAGTTCAAAAAGTTTCAGAACCGTTTGATGTTCCAGTAAAAAATGTAAAATCGCGCACTACAGCCAAAGTTTCTGTTCTGCACCGCACAAACCAACAAGCAATCTAAACATCCTAAAGGAAAATCTTGGCACATTATTTTTATAATACAATGTAATTGTAAAAGGGGATAATTATTTTTGTTGAAAAGTTTATGTAATCAAGATTCACAAAGTTTCCGTGAGCATGAACAAACTTCAAGGAGCTCCCCCACTTCAACAATGCTTGTCTCTCTCACTTTCACTTTCCTTTTTGAAAAGTTTTGGATTCCCCCTTTTTTTAAACTATATAAAATCACTCAACAGAAATAATTGACTCTCTAAAACTTCCGGGTTGTCTCCCTGGCAGCGCTTTCTTTAAAGCCATTAAGCTAGGCATATAGTGCTCAAGTAATGGATCCACCCGGATCCCAAGGTATATCAAAGCCAATTTTAATTAACAATGATTTGTGATTTAGTAGTGAGCACAAAGCAACATATATCATGTAATGACGAAGTCTAACTCTCTTCCTATGCATCAGCATGTCATAAAAGAACAATTCATGCACACAAAGTAAAGGCCAATGCATAGTATAAACAGTTTCTTGCAATTTTATCATATTGGAACATGGAGAGGTGGAGATGTAGTTCCTCTCTCATAATAATTGAAAGTAGGAGCAGCAAGCACATGCATATTATAACTATCAAAATCATCATGTGTAGTAGTGAAACGCAGCCCATCAATATAATCCTTAATAAGGGCAAACTTCTCCGATATAGTGTAGTCGGGAGAATTCAAAAAGATAATAGGACTATCATGTATGGGTGCAATAGCAACAATTTCATGTTTAACATAAGGAACTATAGCAAGTTCATCTCCATAAGCATAATTCATATTGGCATCTTGGCCATAAGCATAGCAAGCATCCTCAAAAAGGGATATTTCAAAAGAATCAACGGGATCATAACAATCATCATAGCAATCATCCTTCGGTAAGCACGAAGGAAAATTAAACAATGTATGAGTTGAAGAGTTACTCTCATTAGAAGGTGGGCAGGGTAGCTAATCCGCTCTTCCTCATTTTGTTCTTTGCTCTACTCATCATCTTTTTCATCCAATGAGCTCACAGTTTCATCAATTTCTTCTTCCACAGACTCCTGCAAAATATTAGTCTCTTCTCAGATAGTGGAGACTTTCTCAATAAATTCATCAATATCATAATTGTATTTATAATTCTCATAGCAATATTTAAGGATAGCTAAATTTTCAGGTCTATAAACTGAATCATCAAAAATTTCAAACTCTTTAAACAAAGATTCAATTTCATAAGCACCCATAAAAGCAACAAATTCTTCTATTTGTTCCACATCATATTAATCATATATACCATTAGCATAAGAAGCCAAGGTTTTATCATCATTAAATTTGAATGAAAAGGGAAGGTGTGGAGCCTTCATCCTAGAGCAACAAGTATAATCATATCTCAAGCATAGTTGCCTAGCATACCAATACACCATATAAATTTGATCCCATAATAGTTTCCCTTTTTGAGTCAAGCGATAATTCCTAAAGTATTCATGTTGATCCAACGTGTCTCTAATTGCATAATTGAATGGGGTTTTCTCAGGATTATCAAAGTAGTACATAATATCTTTCACATAATAAGCATCGAGGGTTTTCGGAGGTTCCCCATCTCCATGAGTAGCAAGTACCACTAATTTTTTTTGGTGTTTCGTGTTCCATATCCATAACTAAAGATAGAGACAACTTAGAACAGGAAATAAAAACTACTTAGTGATAAAGCAAACAAGCACACACGAGAATATTCACCCCACGCTATAACTCCCCGGTAACGGCGCCAAAAAAAGGTCTTGATAACCCACAAGTATAGGGGATCAATTGTAGCCTCTTCCGATAAGTAAGAGTGTCGAACCCAACGAGGAGCTAAAGGTAGAACAAATATTCCCTCAAGTTCTATCGACCACCGATACAACTCTAAGCACGCTTAACATTCGTTTTACCTAGAACAAGTATGAAACTAGAAGTACTTTGTACGTGTTGTTGGATAGGTTTGCAAGATAATAAAGAGCATGTAAATGAAAGCTAGGGGCTGTTTAGATAAAGACACAACTAAATTAGTTTTAGTAGAGAGCTTTTTGTCACGAGAAAGTTATTTGTCCCAAGGCAATCGATAACTAGACCGGTAATCATTATTGCAATTTTATTTGAGGGAGAGCCATAAGCTAACATACTTTCTCTTCTTGGATCATATGCACTTATGATTGGAAGTATAGCAAGCATCCGAAACTACTAAATATCATTAACATAAAACCCAACCATAGCATTATAAGGCATCAAGTCCTCTTTATTCCCATACGCAAACAACCTACTTACTCGGGTCTGTGTGTCTATCACTCACGCCACACACCATAACCAAATCATGAACATATTGCAAACCCTACATCAGGGATCCCTCACGCTTGCGCGACATGGAGAGCATCATAGTACAGCACCAGTAATAAAGCATGCAACTCAAACCAATCATGATAGAGGCAAAGGTGTCCCGATGTTTCGATGAGATGGTGGCTATCGTTTTCTGTGGGAGTCGACCTTGACGATCCAACTATGAACGTGCGAGACGTCGCGCCTTAGCAATCGCTAAACCAACTTCCGAGGGTTATTGACCACGCCGGAGCACGATCAACCTGACCACGAGGGTCTGTTTCCTGCAAGCAAACGAAGAACAAGCAAGAAACTGAGATTGCAATCTGGATATTGCGAATATAAGATGAAAGCTTTATTGATCAAGATGGGGTTCTGTGACGTCTTGGTCTGGTCGTTGGACACAAACGAAGTACGCGAAGTTGCAGCTATGGCGAACTTTTAATCTAAACAAAACCCCCAGGAAAAAGCTACTAGATGGATCTACTTATAGAGGAGCAAGGGGTGGCGGCCAAGGAGGTGGGAGGACGTCCCAAGGCAGCCTAAAACTAACCCTAGGTCGTACAAGGCTCATGGGCCCAAGTGGAGGTGATGCAACACCTTTGGGCTTGTAGTTTGACTCGGATTCTGCTGCAACGTCAGATTGTTTCGTTCATAACTCAACGCTCCGGACGAATTTTAAGGTTAATCCAATTGGGTTGGAAAGAGCACGAAATCTAGTTTCCAACAAAAAAAGAATCACCCAATTCGGAGTCCGTATGAAAAAGTTGTTGGCGTTTTGAGTCAGGTATGTCTGTGCAGTCCGAATCTGAATCCAGAACGTGAGAGACTTGGACTCTATCTTCTCTTGGCCCAAAAGTGACGTGAGAGGACTTTTTGAACACAACCTAAACTTCTCCTTTTCCCTTATCTTCATATGTGGATTGTACAAATGTCCCATACACCTGCAATTAGACAAAACACAAAAGTTTGTGAAGTATTTTTTGTCCTGGATGACATAAATAAATTATTGCATAGTTTGCATTAGAAATCACCTTACAAATATACATGTATGCAATATATTTGGTCATATCCATGGTAGTCATGTCCTCATCAAATCACGATCATCAATTAACCCATAGGACAAAATGGATCTACTCAAACATCATAGGATAGCCATACATCATTGGGAAATAATATATAGCATTGGGCACCATGTTTAAGTAGAGATTACAGCGGGTAAAAGAGGGGTTGCACTTCTGCATAGAGGGGGGAAGAGTTGGTGATGACGGCGATGAAGTTGTTGCTGTAGATTGCGGTGATGATGATGACCCCGACAGTGTTCCGGCGACACCAGGAGAGAGGGGTAGAGCGCCCCCCTTCTTCTTCTTCTTCTTCTTCTTCTTATTGCTTGACCTTATCCCTAGATGGGAGAAGGGTTTCCCCTCTGGTCCTTGGTCTCCATGGCATGGGAGGGGCGAGAGCCCCTCCGAGATTGGATCCATCTCTCTGTCTCTCTCTGTTTATGCGTTTCAGATTCTGCCCTTTCACCGTTTGTTATATTCCCAGAGATCCGTAACTCCGATTGGGCTGAAATTTGGACACGATTTTTATCCGAATATTAGATTTCTTGCGGCGAAAGAAGGGCGTCAACCGCCTTACGGGGTGTCCACAAGGGCCAGGGGCGCGCCTGCCCCCTAGGGCGCGCCCCTGCCTCGTGGGCCCCTCGACCATCGTCTCGCATTGATTTCACTCCCCAAAATTCACATATATTCCAAAAAAAATCTCCGTCAATTCTTATCCCGTTTGGACTCCATTTGATATGGATTTTCCGCGAAACAAAAAACATGCAACAAACAGGAACTGGCACTGTGCACTGGATCAATATGTTAGTCCCAAAAATAGTATAAAAAGTTGCCAAAAGTATATGAAAGTTGTATAATATTGGCATGGAACAATCAAAATTATAGATACGACAGAGATGTATCAAGGAGGGGGGAGGGCCGGCCCTCTATGGCGCGCCCTAGGGGAGTCCTACTCCCACCGGGAGTAGGATTCCCCCTTCCAAGTAGTAGGAGTAGGAGAGAAGGAAGGGGAGGAGAGGGGAAAGGAAAGGGGGGGCGGCCCCCACCTAATTCGGATTGGGATAGGGGGGCACTCCTCCCACCTTTTCCCTTCCTCTCCTCTATTCCACTAAGGCCCAATAAGGCCCATTTACTCCCTGGGGGGTCCTGTAACCTCTCGGTACTCCGGAAAATGCCCGAACTCATCCGGAACCATTCTGATGTCCAAACATAGGCTTCCAATATATTGATCTTCATGTCTCGACCATTTCGAGACTCCTCGTCATGTCCGTGATCATATCCGGGACTCCGAACTACCTTCGGTACATCAAAACACATCAACTCATAATACTGATCATCACCAAACATTAAGCATGCGGACCCTACAGGTTCAAGAACTATGTAGACATGACAGAGACTCATCTCCGCTCAATAACCAATAGCGGAACCTGGATGCTCATATTGGTTCCTACAGCACAACAACATACGTTGTTCCCTTTGCCATTGGTATGTTACTTGCCCGAGATTCGAACATAGGTATCTCAATACCTAGTTCAATCTCGTTACCCACAAATCTCTTTGCTCATTCCGTAATGCATTATCTCGCAACTAACTCATTAGTCACATTGCTTTCAAGGCTTGTAGTGATGTGCATCACTGAGAGGGCCAAGAGATACCTCTCCGATACTCAGAGTGACAAATCCTAATCTCGATCTATGCCAACTCAACAAACACCATCAGAGACACCTGTAGAGCATCTTTATAGTCACCCAGTTACGTTGTGACGTTTGATAGCACACTACGTGTTCCTCCGGTATTCGGAGTTGCATGATCTCATAGTCATAGGAACATGTATAAGTTATGGAGAAAGCAATAGCAACAAACTAAGCGATCATCATGCTAAGCTAACGGATGGGTCAAGTCAATCACATCATTCTCTAATGATGTGATCCCATTAATCAAATTACAACTCATGTCTATGGTCAGGAAACATAACCATCATTGATTCAACGATCTAGTCAAGTATAGGCATACTAGTGACACTCTATTTGTCTATGTATTCACACATGTACTAAGTTTCTGGTTAATACAATTCTAGCTTGAATAATAAACATTTATCATGATATAAGGAAATATAAATAACAACTTTATTATTGCCTCTAGGGCATATTTCCTTCAGTCTCCCACTTGCACTAGAGTCAATAATCTAGATTACATTGTAATGATTCTAACACCCATGGATTCTTGGTGTTGATCATGTTTTGCTCGTGAGAGAGGCTTAGTCAACGGGTCTGCAACATTCAGATCCGTATGTATCTTGCAAATCTCTATGTATCCCTCCTTGACTTGATCGCGGATGGAATTGAAGCGTCTCTTGATGTGCTTGGTTCTCTTGTGAAATCTGGATTCCTATGCCAAGGCAATTGCATCAGTATTGTCACAAAAGATTTTCATTGGACCCGATGCACTAGGTATTACACCTAGATCGGATATGAACTCCTTCATCTAGACTCCTTGATTTGCTGCTTCCGAAGCAGCTATGTACTCTGCTTCACACGTAGATCCCGCCACGACGCTCTACTTGGAACTGCACCAACTGACAGCTCCATCATTTAAGAAAAATACGTATCCGGTTTGTGACTTAGAGTCATCTGGATCAGTGTCAAATCTTGCATCAACGTAACTGTTTACGATGAGCTCTTTGTCACCTCCATAAACGAGAAACATATCCTTAGTCCTTTTCAGGTATTTCAGGATGTTTTTGACGGCTATCCAGTGATCCACTCCTGGATTACTTTGGTACCTCCCTGCTAAACTAATAGCAAGGCACACATCAGGTCTGGTACACATTATTGCATACATGATAGAACCTATGGCTGAAGCATAGGGAATGACTTTCATTTTCTCTCTATCTTCTACAGTGGTCGGGCATTGAGTCTGACTCAACTTCACACCTTATAACACAGGCAAGAACCCTTTCTTTGGTTGATCCATTTTGAACTTCTTCAAAACTTTATCAAGGTATGTGCTTTGTGAAAGTCCAATTAAGCGTCTTGATCTATCTCTATAGATCTTGATGCCCAATATATAAGCAGCTTCACCAGGTCTTTCATTGAAAAATTCTTATTCAAGTATCCTTTTATGCTATTCAGAAATTCTGTATCATTTCCGATCAAAAATATGTCATCGACATATAATATCGGAAATGCTATAGAGCTCCCACTCACTTTATTGTAAATACAGGCTTCTCCAAAAGTCTGTATAAAACCATATGCTTTGATCACACTATCAAAGCGTATATTCCAACTCCGAGAGGCTTGCACTAGTCCATAAATGGATCGCTGGAGCTTGCACACTTTGTTAGCACCT
The DNA here is from genome assembly GCA_034509565.1 of Triticum monococcum. Taxonomy (NCBI): domain Eukaryota; kingdom Viridiplantae; phylum Streptophyta; class Magnoliopsida; order Poales; family Poaceae; genus Triticum; species Triticum monococcum. Next base: position 253,964,526 of record CM067845.1, read on the forward strand.
TTTGGATCGACAAAACCTTCTGGTTGCATCATATACAACTCTTCTTTAGGATATCCTTTAAGGAATGCAGTTTTGACATCCATTTGCCAAATTTCATAACCATAAAATGCGGCAATTGCTAACATGATTCGGACGGACTTAAGCATCGCTATGGTTGAGAAGGTCTCATCGTAGTCAACTCCTTGAACTTGTCGAAAACCTTTTGCAACAAGTCGAGCTTTGTAGACAGTAACATTAACGTCAGCGTTAGTCTTCTTCTTGAAGATCCATTTATTCTCTATGGCCTGCCGATCATTGGGCAAGTCAACCAAAGTCCACACTTTGTTCTCATACATGGATCCCATCTTAGATTTCATGGCCTCAAGCCATTTTGCAGAATCTGGGCTCATCATCGCTTCCTCATAGTTCATAGGTTCATCATGGTCAAGTAACATGACCTTCAAAACAGGATTACTGTACCACTCTAGTGCGGATAGTACTCTGGTTGACCTACGAGGTTCGGTAGTAACTTGATCAGAAGCTTCATGATCATCATCATTAGCTTCCTCACTTACTGGTGTAGGAATCATTGGAACTGATTTTAGTGATGAACTACTTTCCAATAAGGGAGAAGGTACTCTTACCTCATCAAGTTCTACTTTCCTCCCACTCACTTCTTTCGAGAGAAACTCCTTCTCTAGAAAGGACCCATTCTTAGCAATGAATACCTTGCCTTCGGATCTATGATAGAAGGTGTACCCAACAGTCTCCTTTGGATATCCTATGAAGACACATTTCTCCGATTTGGGTTCGAGCTTATCAGGTTGAAGCTTTTTCACATAAGCATTGCAGCCCCAAACTTTAAGAAACGTCAACTTGGGTTTATTGCCAAACCACAGTTCATAAGGTGCTGTCTCAACGGATTTTGATGGTGCCCTATTTAACATGAATGTATCCATCTTAAAGCATAACCCCAAAACAATAGCGGTAAATCAGTGAGAGACATCATAGATCGCACCATATTAATAAAGTGCAGTTACGACGTTCGGACACACCATTACGTTGTGGTGTTCCAGGTGGCGTGAGTTGCGAAACTATTCTACATTGTTTCAAATGAAGACCGAACTCATAACTCAAGTATTCACCTCCATGATCAGATTGTAGAAACATGATTTTCTTGTTATGATGATTTTCCACTTCACTCTGAAATTCTTTGAACTTTTCAAATGTTTCAGACTTATGTTTCATCAAGTAGATATACCCATATCTGCTCAAATCATCTATGAAGGTAAGAAAATAACGATATCCGCCGCGAGCCTCAATGTTCATTGGACCACATACATCAGTATGTATGATTTCCAATAACTCTGTTGCTCGCTCCATTGTTTCGGAGAACAGAGTTGTATTCATCTTGCCCATGAGGCATGGTTCGCAAGTACCAAGTGATTCATAATCAAGTGATTCCAAAAGTCTATCAGAATGGAGTTTCTTCATGCGCTTTACACCAATATGACCCAAACGGCAGTGCCACAAATAAGTTGCACTATCATTATCAACTCTGCATCTTTTGGCTTCAATACTATGAACATGTGTATCATTACAATCAAGATTTAGTGAAAATAGACCACTCATCAAGGGTGCATGACCATAAAAGATATTACTCATATAAATAGAACAACCATTATTCTCTGATTTAAATGAATAATCATCTCGCATCAAACAAGATCCGGATATAATGTTCATGCTCAACACTGGCACCAAATAACAATTATTTAGGTCTAAAACTAATCCCGATGGTAGATGTAGAGGTAGTGTGCCGACGGCGATCACATCGACTTTGGAACCATTTCCCACGCACATCGCCACCTCATCCTTAGCCAATCTTCGCTTAATCCGTAGCCCCTGTTTCGAGTTGCAAATATTAGCAACAAAACGAGCATCAAATACACAAGCGCTACTGCGAGCATTAGTAAGGTACACATCAATAATATGTATATCAAATATACCTTTCACTTTGCCATCCTTCTTCTCCGCCAAATATTTGGGGCGGTTCCGCTTCCAGTGACCAGTCCCTTTGCAGTAGAAGCACTTAGTTTCAGGCTTAGGTCCAGACTTGGGTTTCTTCACTTGAGCAGCAATTGGCTTGTTGTTCTTCTCAAAGTTCCCCTTCTTCCCTTTACCCTTTTTCTTGAAACTAGTGGTCTTGTTGACCATCAACACTTGATGCTCCTTCTTGATTTCTACCTCCGCAGCTTTTAGCATTGCGAAGAGCTCGGGAATAGTCTTATCCATCCCTTGCATATTATAGTTCATCACAAAGCTCTTGTAGCTTGGTGGAAGTGATTGAAGAACTCTGTCAATGACACTATCATCAGGAAGATTAACTCCCAACTGAGTCAAGTGGTTGTGGTACCCGGACATTCTGAGTATATGTTCACTGACAAAACTATTCTCCTCCATTTTGCAGCTATAGAACTTATTGGAGACTTCATATCTCTCAATCCGGGCATTTGCTTGAAATATTAACTTCAACTCCTGGAACATCACATATGCTCCATGACGTTCAAAACGTCGTTGATGTCCCGGTTCTAAGCCGTAAAGCATGGCACACTGAACTATCGAGTAGTCATCATCTTTGCTCTGCCAGGTGTTCACAACATCTGGCATTGCTCCTACAGCGGGTTTGTCACCTAGCGGTGCTTCCACGACGTAATTTTTCTGTGCAGCAATGAGGATAATCCTCAAGTTATGGACCTAGTCCGTGTAGTTGCCACCATCATCTTCCAACTTAGCTTTCTCTAGGAATGCATTAAAATTCAACGGAACAACAGCACGGGCCATCAATCTACAACAACATAGACATGCAAAATACTATCTGGTACTAAGTTCATGATAAAGTAAAGTTCAATTAATAAAATTACTTAAGAACTCCCACTTAGATAGACATCTCTCTAATCATCTAAGTGATCACGTGATCCATATCAACTAAACCATGTCTGATCATCATGTGAGATGGAGTAGTTTTCAATGGTGAACATCACTATGTTGATCATATCTACTATATGATTCATGCTCGACCTTTCGGTCTCAGTGTTCCGAGGCCATATCTGCATATGCTAGGCTCGTCAAGTTTAACCCGAGTATTCTGCATGTGCAAAACTGGCTTGCAACCATTGTATGTGAACGTAGATCTTATCACACCCGATCATCACGTGGTGTCTCAGCACGACGAACTGTAGCAACAGTGCATACTCAGGGAGAACATTTGTACCTTGAAATTTAGTGAGAAATCATCTTATAATGCTACCACCGAACTAAGCAAATAAGATGCATAAAGGATAAACATCACATGCAATCAATATAAGTGATATGATATGGCCATCATCATCTTGTGCCTTTGATCTCCATCTCCAAAGCACCGTCATGACCACCATCGTCACCGGCTTCAAACCTTGATCTCCATCGAAGCATCAGTGTCATCTCGCCAACTATTGCTTCTATGACTATCGCTACTGCTTAGTGATAAAGTAAAGCAATTACATGGCGATTGCATTACATACAATAAAGCGACAACCATATGTCTCTTGCCAATTGCCGACAACTCCATTACAAAACATGATCATCTCATACAATAAAATTTAGGACCATGTCTTGACCATATCACATCACAACATGCCCTGCAAAAACAAGTTAGACGTCCTCTACTTTGTTGTTGAAAGTTTTACGTGGATGCTACGGCTTGAGCAAGAACCGTTCTTACCTACGCTTCAGAAACCACAACGCAGTATAGTGATTTCTTTTTGATATTCAGAAAGAACCCTGTGCATTGAATCCGATTCAACTAAAGTTGGAGAAACTGACACCCACTAGCCACCTGTGTGCAAAGCACGTCTGTAGAACCAGTCTCGCGTAAGCGTACGTGTAATGTCGGTCTGGGCCGCTTCATCCAACAATACCGCTGAATCAAGAATCAACTAGTGATGGCAAGCAATATATGTATACCCACGCCCACAACTCCTTTGTGTTCTACTCGTGCATATAACATCTACGCATAGACCTGGCTCGGATGCCACTGTAGGGGAACGCAGTAATTTCAAAAAAAATCCTACGCACACGCAAGATCTATCTAGGTGATGCATAGCAACAAGAGGGGAATAGTGTTGTCCACGTACCCTCGTAGACTATAAGCGGAAGCGTTATGACAATGCGGTTGATGTAGTCGAACGTCTTCATGATCTGACCGATCCTAGCACCAAAGGTATAGCACCTCCGCGATCTGCACACGTTCAGCTCAGTGACGTCTCATGAACTCTAGATCCAGCTGAGTGTTGAGGGAGAGGTTCGTCAGCACGACGGTGTGATGACGGTGATGATGAAGCTACCGAAATAGGGCTTCGCCCAAGCACTGCTATGATATGACCGAGGTGGATTATGGTGGAGGGGGCACCGCACACGGTTAAGACAATGATCAACATGTGTGTCTATGGAGTTGCCTCCTCCCCCGTATATAAAGGAGTGGAGGAGGGGGAGGGACGACCCTCTATGGCACGCCCTAGGGGAGTCCTACTCCCACTGGGAGTAGGATTCCCCTCTTCCAAGTAGTAGGAGTAGGAGAGAAGGAAGGGGAGGAGAGGGGAAAGGAATGGGGGGGGGGGGGGGGCAACCCAATTCGGATTCGGCTAGGGTGCGCGCCTCCCACCTTTTCCCTTCCTCTCCTCTATTCCACTAAGGCCCAATAAGGCTCATATACTCCTCAGGGGGTTCTGGTAACCTCCCGGTACTCCGGAAAATGCCCGAACTCATCCGGAACAATTCAGATGTGCAAACATAGGCTTCCAATATATTGATCTTTATGTCTCGACCATTTCAAGACTCCTCGTCATGTCCGTGATCATATACGGGACTCCGAACTTCCTTCGGTACATCAAAAAAATCAACTCATAATACCGATCGTCACCGAATGTTAAGCGTGCGGACCCTTCGGGTTCGAGAACTATGTAGACATGACCGAGACTCATCTTCGGTTAATAACCAATAGCGGCACCTGGATGCTCATATTGGTTCCTACATATTCTACGAAGATCCTTATCGGTCAAATAGCACAACAACATACATTGTTCCCTTTGTCATCGGTATGTTACTTGCCCGAGATTCGATCATCGGTATCTCAATACCTATTCAATCTCGTAACCGGCAAGTCTCTTTGCTTGTTCCGTAATGCATTATCCCTCAACTAACTCATTAGTCACATGTGCAGTACTGAGAGGGCCCAGAGATACCTCTCCGATACTCAGAGTGACAAATGCTAATCTCGATCTATGCCAACTCAACAAACACCATCGGAGACACCTGTAGAGCATCTTTATAGTCACCCAGTTACATTGTCACGTTTGATAGCACACTAAGTGTTCCTCCGATATTCGAGAGTTGCATGACCTCATAGTCATAGGAACATGTATAAGTTATGGAGAAAGCAATAGCAACAAACTAAGCTATCATCGTGCTAAGCTAACGGATGGGTCAAGTCAATCACATCATTATCTAATGATGTGATCCCATTAATCAAATGACAACTCATGTCTATGGTCAGGAAACATAACCATCATTGATTCAACGAGCTAGTCAAGTAGAGGCATACTAGTGACACTCTGTTTGCCTATGTATTCACACATGTACTTAGTTGCTGGTTAATACAATTCTAGCATGAATAATAAATATTTATCATGATATAAGGAAATATAAATAACAACTTTATTATTGCCTCTAGGGCATATTTCCTTCAGGACGCTATGTTCAAAGGCCACGAGGGCTTCGGCATCCGAACAATCGACAATTTGGTTCTTTTTAATTAAGAACCTGGTCTAGAGTTTCCGGGCTGACTCTCCGGTTTGCCGGACAATGTGAATAAGTTCATCGGCATCTGGAGGCCGAACATAGGTACCTTGGAAGTTGTCTCTAAAGGCATCTCCAAATCTTCCTAGCTACTAATAGAGTTTTCTGGTAGGCTGTTTAACAAGTGACATGTTGGTCCCTTGATTTTTAGGGGAAGGTACTTGATGGCATGGAGATCATCACCGTGGGCCATGTGGATATGGAGAAGGAAGTATTCAATCCATACTACGGGATACGTCATTCCATCGTATGATTCAATGTTCAGGGGTTTAAACCCTTCTGGGAACTAGTGCTCCATTACCTCATCGGTGAAGCATAAGGGGTGTGCGGTGCCTCTGTATCGGGCAACGTCACGACGCAATTCGGATGAAGTCCATATGCGGTTTTCGGGCCTAGTGATGTTATGCCTGTCAGGCCAAGCTTGACGCTCGTCTTCCCGTGTTGGGGTGTGCCCCCTTGATCCGGTGATTGATCTTGTTTTGCCTGCTCTATTATTCAGATCTTGACGAAGGTCGTAGGTGTACCCTCCGCTGTCTCTCTGCCTCTACGGCGAGGTGGTGCGGGTTGGTGTTCGGTGTAGGTGTAGGTGGCCAATTTATCTCGCCCGCGTGGTGGCCGGTCTGGTTCATCGGCATGATCATGTCTTGATGGTATGGGCTCGAGGGCTTCATCATCAAATTGTGGTAGTAGCTGACGCTTAGGACAACTCTTTACTGGGCGTTGAAGGCCATACTCTTCAGCGGCTAGGACTTGGGTCCACCTATCGTTGAGTGTATCATGTTTGGCTTGGAGCCGTCGCTGCTGCTTTTTTAGACTTTTAGCAATGTCGATTAGCTAGCGCTCAAAGCGCTCCTGCTCGAGTGGTTCCTCTGGCATGATGAAGTCTTCGTCGCTGAGGCTCACATCGTCTTGGGAGAACGCTAGATAATTACTGTCTTCCGAGTCCCCGATCCCGACCGGATCGTCGTGATTGACTTGCCCTTCTCCCACATCGTCTTGCTCGGATGTGGGTTCGGTGGGGGCTTTGGGCTCCTCGGCACCGTCCGGAGTGTTATCGTCTCCGGTGCTGGTATTACTGTCTTTGGCACGACGCGATTTTGAGCGGCGTCGCTGGTGTCGATGTTTCGGTGGTGCCTCATCAGGTTTGTCCTCCACCGGATCTTTCCTGTCTGCATTGTCATCCTCTTCGGGTGTGTCCACCATGTATATGTCGTATGTGGAGGTGGTCATCCAACGTTTGATAATCGGCAGGTCTTGACCTTGCTCGTCTTCAGCATCGTCATCCATGCCGTCGATGTCTTCGGAGGCGTAGTCCAGCATATCGGTTAAATCTTCGACAGTGGCTAGGAAGTGGGTGGTGACGTAAAATTCCCCGCCCTCAACCCCTAGTCTGGGCTGGGCGTACTTCGGAAGTGATTCCTCTATAATGGCGAGGGATTGCGTTAAGTCCAGGGCCTCGTTTAAGAGCGAGGTATGGACGGGGAAACGAGAGTCCGCGGGGCTGGCCGGGGCAAACGCCTCCTGGCCATGCTTGCTTGGCACGGACTTCGAAAGCTCAGATTTGGAATCTGGTGGCGAGTCCGACCTTTCAATGGTATGGGGAATCTGGTCTAATCTCGAATTCGTCGGGGACACAATCACCAGATCCTCAATAATGCGGTACGCGACAAAGAGTCCGGTGGGCTCCAAACTCCCATCTTCGGACCTGGTGGTTTGCTCCAGATCTAAGGCCCGAGCTATGATCGGGGCCACTGTGACGCCCCAAGACCGATGCTCCAGATGCCTTCCTTTTATTTTGTTGTTGTTGTTGTGTGTTTCAACTATTTGTTGCCATGATTGATGAGTGTCATTGTCATTTTTCTTTTTGCATCATGTTCTTCATTGGTTATATTGTATTGCCATGCCTATCTCTTATCATATTGCTCTTGGTCATTCCTGTTGTTGCCATGATCATCTTGCTTTGTTATATGTTTCATTGTGCCTCTTGCCATTTCATTGTATTGCATCATGGTCGTCTTGTGGTTGCATTTCTATGTTCATGTGATATTGTGTGAATTCCATCTCCCCTCTTTCACAAGTTTGTTTTCCTGGTCCCAATTCACCTCAACACCCAAACCAAGCCATGGTCAAATGCAAAACCCATTCAAACTGCCCCTTTCTTCTTTATCCCAATTAATTTTTCATGTGATATTTTCCTGTCCAGGAAAATGTTCATTCTTTTCCTATAAATCCTACACCATGTCAGTATCTACTCTATTAAATTTCAGCTCAATTGGATGTGTTTGGTTGGGTTAAAAAATGGCCTAGGTTTGAATTTTATTCAAACTTGTATTATTTTTATACCTCTAAAATTTCCCAAACTAATTTTGTAAAATCCACCATATTTCCTGGAGAGCAGAAATGTTTTCATCTTGGACATACACCTCTCCTAACCCCCTACCCATTTCTATCCTTGTTTCCTCTTTGAAGGAATTATTTTGATAAAGAAAACATCAGAGGACAGTAGCAGCAGCCTAGCTGGGCCTCCTCCTACCAGGCCGGCCCACCAGCAGATCCAGCCACAGCCGCAGCGCAGCCCCTCGCTCTCTCCCGTGGTAAACCCACGTGGATGCCCATGCAGGGCCCGCTTGCCAGCGACCCCTCCTCCTCTCCTTCGTCCTCCTCGGTCCCCCTCCCTCTCTCATAGTAAAACCGGCAGGGGCACGATCACATGGCCACCGTGGCCGAGCCCTCACTCTGCATACCCTTCTATAAAGCACTTCGAGACCGCGCCCTAGGGTTTCTCCCTCTCCTCCTCGCCTCCCTCCGCGCCGCCGCCTCTCCATAGATCCCCCTATCGTGCCTGTTCGCTGCTCCCAGCCACCATGGTCGGCCCGAGCAAGAGCTCCTTACCGCCGTAGGAGTGTCATCGGCCTCCCCTCCGTCGATCTCGCGCACCGCAAAGCCTCCCCGAGTCCGTTCTGACGCTGATCTGGGCCCAAGGACTCCATCCATGACGTCCCCTTCTTCCTCTACTTTGTCTCCTTCACGGATCAGGGAAATGCCAAGTTCAGCAAGTCCCCTCGCTGTCTCTCCGTCCGATCTATCACCGCCAGCACCCCCATGGTGAGCAGTCGCTCCTCCAAGCCTCGTACCCTATTGGTTTCCTCGCCGTAGCAGCGTGCTTCTCGTGCCCGAAGACCAGTCACCGCGCTCTCGCCATGCGGATGAAATAGAGCACCTCGCTCTCTATCCGTAGGTGCGTCCACGCACTCCATGCTATGCCCGCGTCCTTGCTAGATTCCTCGCATGCACGCGCACCCACATGCCTGCAGTCCTGCTCGCCCTCGCCTCAGTTCGGCAGCACTGGGACGGCCCGAGTCAAGCACTAGCTCGTCTTCGGGTTCCCGCAACTGCAACTTTGCACATGCATGCTCGAGCTCGAGGTTTGTGCCTTTGCCTCACTCCGCACGTCGCACACCACACCCCCACCTATTTCCGCACCCCCGCTATTGGCCTGTGGTCGCGATGGTCGTTGTCTTGCTCGCCGGCCTCGTCACCCAGTTCCTCTCTGATCCATGAAGATGAAGGCCTGGCCTCTAGTTTTGTTCAAGTCGAGCCACGCCCTTGTTTTGGACAAACATACAGCAACAGCGCAGTGGTCAACACTCTGCTCCTCTATCAAGGAGGTCGTGGGTTCAAGTCCCAGCCGCCCCCTTTTTCTGGCTCTGTTTTCCTGCTATTTTGCATACCCACAGCCACTTGGGTTGATTCCTCATCCGGGCCGCTGCAGCGTGATGCTTCGGGCCCTTGCATGTTTTACTTTTTTCCGCCTGTGCTTTTGGTTAATTTCCAATGCACTCCATATTTACAAAAATGCCTTTATTTTGCATTGCTAATAACTAAATGTGCATGCACCCAAATGAAACATGTCATATATGAAAACATCTTAGAATTTCATCTAGATTCATAATATGCCTCTGTCATCCATGTTAAACTTGTTTAAATTACTGTTTGCATTATTTTGCTCAAATGCCATGCTAAAATATTTTATTTCATAACTAAATAACCGTAACTCCAAATTAAATAAACTTTATATGTAAATGGGGTAGAAAAATGCATAGATTAACGTGGGTTCAAGTCCCAGCCGCCCCTTTTTCTGGCTCTGTTTTCCTGCTATTTTGCATACCCACAGCCACTTGGGTTGATTCCTCATCTGGGCCGCTGCAGCGTGATGCTTCGGGCCCTTGCATGTTTTATTTTTTTTCGCCTGTGCTTTTGGTTAATTTCCAATGCACTCCATATTTACAAAAATGTCTTTATTTTGCATTGCTAATAACTAAATGTGCATGCACCCAAATGAAACATGTCATATATGAAAAATGCTTAGAATTTCATCTAGATTCATAATATGCCTCTGTCATCCATGTTAAACTTGTTTGAATTACTGTTTGCATTATTTTGCTCAAATGCCATGCTAAAATATTTTATTTCATAACTAAATAACCGTAACTCCAAATTAAATAAACTTTATATGTAAATGGGGTATAAAAATGCATAGATTAACATGGTGAACTTTGTTCTATTGTTTAACAACAATAAAATATCCTTTAGGACAAAACAATACCAACTCTAAAACTTGCATATGAGGATTTTCCAGAATTATTGTTTGTTGTTTCCGGACTCATTTAAACTTGCCTAAATAGTTAGTTTACTTATGCTTCACCTCTTTTCATATTTAACAACATTTAATATTGTTGGGTACATAACGGGAGAGAACTACATAAATGTATGTGGTGTTTCGTTAATATGCAACGCTCCGCTTAACTTGTAGTATTGTTTGTGCACTTTGCCATGCCATGCATATTTAAACCAGACATGCATCATACTTGTTTGTGTATCATGCCATGGTTATGCTTGTGTGTTTACCATGTTGTTTGCTCTTTTCCGGTGTTGCTTCTTCTTGTTAGTTCCGGTAATTTCGCGTTTGTGAGGATCTGTTCAACTACGTCCGTTGGAACATGGATATGTTGGAATATCACAATATCTCTTATTTTAATTAATGCATCTATATAGTTGGTAAAGGGTGGAAGGCTCGGCCGTATGCCTGGTGTTTTGTTCCACTCTTGCCGCCCTACTTTCCATCATATCGGTGTTATGCTCCTTGATTTTGCGTTCCTCACGCAGTTGGCTGTTATGGGAACCCCTTGACAGTTCGCTTTGAATAAAACTCCTCCAGCAAGGCCCAACCTTGGTTTTACATTTGCCTAACAACCTATAACTTTCCCTTGGGTATTCGCGAGCCCGAGGGTCACCTTTATTTAACCCCCCCCCCCGGGGGGGGGGCAGTGCTTCTCTAAGTGTTGGTTCGAACTGAGTGCGGGGCCACCTCGGGGAAACTTGAGGGCTGGTTTTACTCGTAGGATGTCTCATTCAGTGTGCCCTGAGAACGAGATATGTGCAGCTCCTATCGGGATTTGTCGGCACATTCGGGCGGCTTTGCTGGTCTTGTTTTACCATTGTCGAAATGTCTTGTAACCGGGATTCTAAGACTGATCGGGTCTTTCCGGGAGAAGGAATATCCTTCGTTGACCGTGAGAGGTTGTGATGGGCTAAGTTGGGACACCCCTGTAGGGTATAAACTTTCAAAAGCCGTGCCCACGGTTATGTGACAGATGGGAATTTGTTAATATCCGGTTGTAGATAACTTGACACTTAACTTAATTAAAATGCATCAACCGCGTGTGTAGCCGTGATGGTCTCTTTTCGGCGGAGTCCGGGTAGTAAAGGTGGTTCTTGTGTTATGGTTGTGCGTAAGTAGTTTCAGGATCACTTCTTGATCACTTCTAGCTTCACGACCCTTGCGTTACTTCTCTTCTCGCTCTTATTTGCGTATGTTAGCCACCATATGTGCTTAGTGCTTGCTGCAGCTCCACCTCCTTACCTTACCCTACCCATAAGCTTAAATAGTCTTGATCTCGCGGGTGTGAGATTGCCGAGTCCTCATGACTCACAGATACTTCCAAACAGTTGCAGGTGTCGATGATACCAGTGTAGGTGACGCTACCGAACTCAAGTGGGAGTTTGATGAAGATTTGGGTTGTTGTTATATTTCGTTTCCTGATGATCAGTAGTGGAGCCCAGTTGGGACAATCAGGGATCTAGCATTTGGGGTTGTCTTCTTTTATTTTGGTTCCATAGTTAGTCCTTGATTGTACTCTAGATGATGTATGTTTAACTTGTTATTTGTGTGAAGTGGCGATTATAAGCCAACTCTTTATCCCTCTCTTATTCAGTACATGGGATTGTGTGAAGATTACCCCTCTTGCCAAAACTACCATGCGGCTATGCCTCTAAGTCGTGCCCCGACACATGGGAGATATAGCCGCATTGTGGGTGTTACAGCCGCGAACCCCTTGAAGATCAAGTCTCCTCGGATATCAACGACATAGTTTAGGTTCCCAAAACTGATCTGATGACCAGGGACGTAGCTATCGATCTGTTCAAGGTGGCCAATTGAGTTGGCACATAGAACGAAGCACCGAATATAAAAATCTGGCCGGGGAGGTAAGCTTCCCTGGAGACGCATCATTGTAGATGATCAAACGAGCCATCGAGCCTTTTTTTTGATGGCACAGTGGAACTCTCAATGAAAGCACCAACGTTGGTGCCAAAACCGGCCTATCTCGGGTAGGGGGTCCCGAACTATGCGTCCGAGGATCGAAGGTAACAGGAATCAGGGGACACGATGTTTACCCAGGTTCGGGCCCTCTTGATGGAGGTAATACCCTACTTCCTGCTTGATTGACTTTGATGAGTATTGGGGTTACAAGAGTTGATCTACCTCGAGATCGTAATGGCTAAACCCTAGACGTCTAGCCTGTATGATTATGATTGCCTCTACGGACTAAACCCTCCGGTTTATATAGACACCGGTGGGGCCTAGGGTTTGTATAGAGTTGGTTTACAGAGAAAGGAAACTTCATATCCGAATGTCAAAGCTTGCCACCCATGCAAAGGAGAGTCCCATCTAGACACGGGGGAAGGCCTTCTATCTTGTATCTTCATGGCCCATCAGTCCGGCCCATGTCACATAGCCCGGACGCCCGGGGACCCCCTAATCCAGGATTCCCTCACCAAGGCACGTGCAACATCAGGGAGGCCTGGGCAGCGGGGCGATGGAGCGTCGAGCAGGCCAGGGCTACAGGGGGCGGTGGGCGGCGGGCCGGAGCGGTTTTCCGACACGGTGGGGCGTCGGGGGGGAGTGGCGTGTAGGAGCGGCTGGGGGGCGAAGCTGCGGTGGCGGCGGCGTGTTGTCGGGGACGGGGGCGGTTGGGGCGGCGGCTGGGTGCGGGGCAGCGGTGTGCGGTCGGGATGTGGTGGGGGTCAGGGGCGATTTGACTGGTGGCGGGCGATGGACGTTAGAGAAGACAAAGAGAGAGGAGGCGGGGGAACGACCGTTACATAGTCAAATCTTTGTCGTCATCAGGCAGGCGGCAAAGAGGTGGGGCTGGTGGGCCGTCAAGGCTGTGACCTCTACTAGGTCCTACCCACCTCTTTGCCTTCCGCTAGCTGACGGCAAAGAATCTGTGCCGTCCGCTAGCGGACGGCAAAGAACAGGCTGACGACAAATAGGGCCTCTACCGTCATCCCTTTCTTTGTCGTCCATTTTTTGGAAGCGGACGGCAAAGACCTTCTTTGTTGTCCACTAGCAGACGGCAAATATCTCACTGATGGCAAATTCTTTGTTTCCAGTAGTGGATAAAGATAGACCCGGGGCCATAATTTTCACTAGAGGCTTTTCTCTTGAATAAAAAGCATACAGTGGGTAAACAAATTATTGTTGGGTAATTGATAGGAAAGCGCATAGTTATGACGATATCCAAGGCAATGATCATGTATATAGGCATCATGTCCAAGACAAGTAGACCGACTCCTTCCTGCATCTACTACTATTACTCCACACATCAACCGCTATCCAGCATGCATCTAGAGTATTACGTTCATAAAGAACAGAGTAACACCTTAAGCAAGATGACATGATGTAGACAAAGTAAACTCAATCAATATGAATAAACCCCATTGTTTTACCCTTAATGGCAACGATACAAATAGGTGTCATGTCCATTTCTATCACTGGGATTGAGCACCGCAAGATCGAACCCATCACAAAGCACCTCTCCCATTGCAAGATAAATCAATTTAGTTGGCCAAACCAATCAGGTATATCAGAGAGAAATACAAAGCTATAACAATCATGCATAAAAGAGTTTAGAGAAGACTCAAATAATATTCATGGATAATCTGATCATAAACCCACAATTCATTGGATCCCAACAAGCACACCGCGAAAGAAGATTAGATCAAATAGATCTCCAAGAACATCGAGGAGATTATTGTATTGAAGATCAAAGAGAGAGAAGAAGCCATCTAGCTACTAGCTATGGACCCGTAGGTCTGTGGTAAACTACCCATAGATCATCGGAAGGGTAGAAAGTGTTTGACACAAGAAAAATCTAATCTTGCTCTTCGTGAGAAAGGAAAGGGAGGAGTATGATTTCTCTCATGCACTTGGAAAAAAATGCGGGTGTGCCAGTGTACTGTGGTACACAATGAAAACAAAGAGATGGGAATGGTATTTTATTAATCTTAATGATTACAAATACAATTCCTTATAGGCATTCTGTGGCCTACTAGAGCGGCCATCCTGACTAGCGATGTGCGGTCTCCTGGTTCCCGAGGCCTCGAGAGACTCCCGGTTAATTACTCCCACGGGTTGCTCTGTGAGATACCTCCGATTAAGCCGTGTGGTCGTCTTCGCTTCACATTCTCCATGCATGATGCTGATGGTGTGTGTAGGTGTGGGTAGCGTCAAAGCCCATGTCCTTGTCATTACACGTGCCGCTCAAAACATGGCTTTGTGGTAGCCACGTCCGCCCTCACCGTCACGCCTCGTCGGTCCTGACAACATTGATGTAATCGGTGTTGGAGTAGCATCGGTCCTGCTTGCCTCGGACTTCTTGGCGATATAGTGGCTTCGTCGGGGTATGCAAGGGGTTGCCTCACGGGAGTATTCTTTTGTGGAGACTAGCATCACTATAAAACCAATGCACGCTCGCATGGGCATGGCCAGTGTGGTTGGCGCCTCATATTGACTAGATGCCGAGGTTACGACAATCTGCGTAGACAAAGACATAGCCTCACGAGGCTATGAAAGGTAACATCTTAGAGGGATGCCTTATTCAGTGGTCTGCCAAAACAATGATCACACCGTGGGGCCGAAGAGAGGTGACATGGAGGGGCGTAGTTGATGCCCCGTCTCAACTAGACGCCGTATTTGGTGGTCTGCTAAGACAAGGATCACGCCGCCTCTATGACAATGAGAAACGTATGCAACACAGGGTGCACCTCGTATCGGCTGGCCGCTGTATTCTATGGTCCAAAAAGATAAGGGTAATACATAGCAGTGCCAAATAAAGGTGGTGTCATGTAGTGGCGTGGTTTATGCCTCACCTCAGATAGATGCCTTATTCAATGGTCTGCTAAGACAAGGAGCACGCTGACTATATGCCGAGACATGTACGCTATGAAGAGTGCACCTCGTCTCAGCTGCAGACCGTATTCAGAAGTCCGCCAAGACAAGAGAAACACATTGCGATGCCAAAGAAAAGGTGACGTCATGGAGGGCGCGTGGTTGATGCTTTGTCTTAGCTAGATGTCGTATTCGGTGGACTGCTAGGACAAGGAGAATGCCGCCTGTACACCGAGACCTGTACGCCATGAGGACTGCACCTCATCTCGGTTGGACACCGTATTCGGTGTTCCGCCAAGACAAGGGAAACACATCACGGGGCCAAAGAAAGGGGACGTCATGAAGGGGCATGGTTGATACCTCGTCTCAGCTAGACGCCGTATTTTATGGTCTGCTAAGACAAGGATCACGCCAGACCTATACGCCATGAAGAGTGTACGTTGTCTTGGTTGGACGCCGTATTTGGTGGTCCACCAAGACAAGGAAAACATATCACAGTTCCAAAGAGGTGACATCATGGTGGGGCGTCGTTAACACCTCATTGGTGGGCTCCGTACAGACCCGATTACGTCATACGAAGATGAAGGGCTCGGTGTACACAAGCTCCGGTGGTGTCGGTGTAGTCTCCTGGTCCAGTGGTGCTGCTTCCATTGCACCTGGTACAAAAAGGGAGCATGTTGTCCTCGGCCATCTCCATTGGGTACGTCGACTGCCATCTTCATTGCACTTGGTACGAGAAGAGCACCGCATCGTCTGTGGCCATCTGTGTTGGATGTGTTGTCTGCCATCTCCATTGCATCTGTACATAAAAATAATATATACGTACCATAGGGAAAGAAGAGGACGTCCATGTGATGCCCGCGTATATGGACATCTTGAAGGTCTTCATGGTTGTCAACGGACTCAACGGTGTAGTGTGTCGCGACCTGCATGGCCTTCGAGTGTGTTGCTGTTGCTAGCTCGCGCAGCTTCGATCCCAGACGAGTTGCCCTTGACCATCGGCACATCCTCTCGCCAGTCTTCTCACATGTGTATGTACATCTTCTTGACTCACGAGCGAGGTCGCTGTATGCGCGGCACTCCTTCCTTTGCGTGCCTAAGTTTCCCGTACGTGAGATGTACCTTGCTACATGCTAGATGGGGTCTGGTGAGTTGTCTTCCTCCTCTATTTATAGGTAGAAGGGGTTGGGTGTTCAACAAAGCACGGCGTTGCTGGATCTTCTTATTCCTTTTAGTGATCTTATTGTCGGTCAAGGATGCACAATGCAAAGGAAACACCATATCGTATGTATGGAAGACCATATGTACGAGTGTCTTGAAGGAAATCACGACATATATATTTCCTTTTAAATGGACTTGTCTCTGGTGCTTCTAGACATGCGAGGTTGTCTGCTGGTGCAAGTATACGAATACGTACCAGCCGTCTTATCTAGCCGAGGTTGTGTGGTACTTTAGTACTCCACCTGGTCGACTCATTGCATGAACATGAAGATCTTTCACATATCTTGTACAAGTATGACACTTCTTTTCATTCTCTTTTTCTTCGAGGGTAATGCATGTATTTGGGTACTTACATGTGCGAGCTTGTCGGCCGGCCGAGATACCCGAATACATATACATGATGTATACATATAGTGTCTAGGTCAAGCTTTCCACGTGCATGCAAAACTTTTCCTTTTTTAACAAGCATGCATAAGATGTACATGCGATAATAAGCCAAGTCTCACATATATTACCAGCATCAAAACTCACAAAAAAATATTTTATGCAGAAATGCAAAAAGACTTATCGAACAAATGCCCCCATGCCGAGTCAGGTTTGAGTGTGGAGCAAGTCAAACTTGACTTGGCGAATAATTTGTTTTCCTCTCTTCTTGGTGCATGATTCATATGCAGCCTCAAGAACCGGTTTGGAGATTTACTACATGCTCGTTGTTTCGATGATAATTGTTTAGTAACAATATGAATTAGTGCGGGTATGTCCATCCAGACTTGCGTTATCTAGGGAGCTCGTTGGGTCGTATAACAAACATGATGCCAGCCAACGAGGTAACACTGTCTCATCTTCTTTCCATGGCGAACTAACATGCCTTCTCCTAAAAACAAGAATAAACAAAAATTACCAATCTCGTCATGGCCGCCTTGCTACTGTAGTGCCAACCAACTTGATTGGAGGGTTTCGTAGATTCACACTGGAACTAGCGCATTGCACTGCTCCCATGATCTCCTTGTGTTGAGATCATCGGTGGATCCCATCCATCGAGAATCGCCACGCCATTCACGGCAAGGCTATTTTGGTGATAGGCCAGAATGCCATCAGCCTTATGGATGATTAGGTTGTTGATGTTGCCCCATTCTTCAATATTGTTGGAGATGGGGCCACAGGGACACATTGGCGCCACCCGCCACCTTTACGACCGGAGGTGTTGCCTTCTAGCGCCCATCGTGTGCATTGGTGTAGACCATTGGTTGTCGGGGTGTCGTCGACGTTGTCATGGACGTTGTTGGGGAACGCAGTAATTTCAAAAAAAATCCTACGCACAAGCAAGATCCATCTAGGTGATGCATAGCAACGAGAGGGGAAGAGTGGTGTCCACGTACACTTGTAGACCATAAGCGGAAGCATTATGACAACGCGGTTGATGTAGTCGTACATCTTCACGATCCGACCGATCCTAGCACCGAACGTACGACACCTCCTCGATCTGCACACATTCAGCTCGGTAACGTCCCACGAACTCTAGATCTAGCTGAGTGTCGAGGGAGAGCTTCGTCAGCACGACGGCGTGATGACGGTGATGATGAAGTTACCAATGCAGGGCTTCGCCTACGCACTACAATGATATGACCGAGGTGGAAATCTGTGGAGGGGGGCACCGCACATGGCTAAGAGATCAACTTGTGTGTTCTAGGGTGCCCCCTCCCCATGTATATAAAGGAGGGAGGGGGAGGCCGGCCGGCCTCTAGGCGCGCCAAGGGGGGAGGAGTCCTCCTCCTAGTAGGAGTAGGACTCCCCCTTTCCTAGTCCCACTAGGAATAGAAGGAAGAGGGAGAAGGAGAAAGGAAAGGGGGCCGGCCCCCTCACCCAATTTGGATTGGGCTTGGGGAGCGCGCCCCCTCCTACGCTGCCTTCTCTTCTCTCCCACTAAGGCCCATTAAGGCCCATATACTCCTCGAGGGGTTCCGGTAACCCCTCGGTACTCCGGAAAATGCCCGAACTCGCCTGGAACAATTCTGATGTCCAAACATAGACTTCCAATATATCGACCTTTATGTCTCGACCATTCCGAGACTCCTTGTCATGTCCGTGATCATATCGGGACTCCGAACTACCTTCGGTACATCAAAACACATAAACTCATAATACCGATCGTCACCGAATGTTAAGCGTGCGGACCCTACGGGTTCGAGAACTATGTAGACATGACCGAGACTCATCTCCGGTCAATAACCAATAGCGGAACTTGGATGCTCATATTGGTTCCTACATATTCTACGAAGATCTTTATAGCTCAAACCGCATAACAACATACATTGTTCCCTTTGTCATCGGTATGTTACTTGCCCGAGATTCGATCGTCAATATCCCAATACCTAGTTCAATCTCGTTACCAGCAAGTCTCTTTACTCCTTCTGTAATGCAACATCCCGTAACTAACTCATTAGTCGCATTGCTTGCAAGGCTTATAGTGATGTGCATTACCGAGGGGGCCTAGAGATACCTCCCCGATACACGGAGTGACAAATCCTAATCTCGATTTATGCCAACTCAACAAACACCATCAGAGACACCTGTAGAGCATCTTTATAGTCACCCAGTTATGTTGTGATGTTTGATAGCACACTAAGTGTTCCTCCGGTATTCGGGAGTTGCATAATCTCATAGTCATAGGAACATGTATAAGTCATGAAGAAAGCAATAGCAATAAACTAAACGATCATAGTGCTAAGCTAACGGATGGTCTTGTCCATCACATTATTCTCTAATGATGTGATCCCATTCATCAAATGACAACACATGTCTATGGATAGGAAACTTAACCGTCTTTGGTTATCGAGCTATTCAAGTAGAGGCATACTAGGGACACTTTGTTTGTCTATGTATTCACACATGTACTAAGTTTCTGGTTAATACAATTCTAGTATGAATAATAAACATTTATCATGATATAAGGAAATGTAAATAACAACTTTATTATTTCCTCTAGGGCATATTTCCTTCAGTCTCCCACTTGCACTAGAGTCAATAATCTAGTTCACATCGTCATGTGATTTCACATCAATAGCGCACATCTTTATGTGATTAGTTCACATCTTCATGTAACTAATACTTAAAGGGTTTACTAGAGTCAATAATCTAGTTCACATCGCTATGTGATTAACACCCAAAGAGTGGCATGTTTTGTTTGTGAGAGAAGTTTAGTCTACGGTTCTGCAACATTCGGATCCGTATGTATTTTGCAAATTTCTATGTTTACAATACTCTGCACAGAGCTACTCTAGCTAATTGCTCCCACTTTCAATATGTATCTATATCAAGGCTTAGACTCATCTAGATCAGTGTCAAAAGTTTGCATCGACGTAACTCTTTTATCACCTCCATAACCGAGAAATATTTCATTAGTCCACTAAGGATAATTTTGACCGTTGTCCAATGATCTACTCCTAGATCACTATTGTTCTCCCTTGCCAAAATCATGCTAAGGTATACAATAGGTCTGGTATGCAGCATAGCATACTTTATAGAACCTATGACTGAGGCATAGGGAATGACTTTTCATTCTCTTTCTATTTTCTGCCGTGGTTGGGTTTTGAGTCTTAACTCAACTTCACACCTTGCAACACATGCAAGAACTCCTTCTTTGAATGTTTCATTTTGAACTACTTCAAAAACTTGTCAAGGTATGTACTCATTGAAAAATTTGTCAAGCGTCTTGATCTATCTCTATAGATCTTGATGCCCAATATGTAAGCAGCTTCACCGAGGTCTTTCATTGAAAAATTCTTATTCAAGTATCCTTTTATGCTATCCAGAAATTCTGTATCATTTCCGATCAATAATATGTCATCCACATATAATGTCAGAAATGTTACAGAGCTCCCACTCACTTTCTTGTAAATATAGGCTTCTCCAAAAGTCTGTATAAAACTATATGCTTTGATCAACTCATCAGAGTGTATATTCCAACTCTGATATGCTTGCACCAGTCCATAGATGGATCACTGGAGCTTGCACACTTTCTTAGCACCTTTAGGATTGACAAAACGTTCTGGTTGCATCATATACAACTCTTCTTGAAGAAATCCATTAAGGAATGCAATTTTGACATCCATTTGCCAAATTTCCTAAAATGCGGCAATTGCTAACATGATTCGGACAGACTTTTAAGCATCAATACGAGTGAGAAAATCTCATCGAAGTCAACACCATGAACTTGTCAAAAACATTTTGCGACAATTTGAGATTTGTAGATAGTAACACTACTATCAGCGTTCTTCTTCCTCTTAAAGATCCATTTAATCTCAAAGGCTCGCCGACCATCGGGCAAGTCAATCAAAGTCCATACTTTGTTCTCATACATGGATCTCATCTCAGATTTCATGGCCTCAAGCCATTTCACGGAATCTGGGCTGATCATCGCTTCCTCATAGTTCATAGGTTCGTCATGGTCTAGTAACATGACTTCTAGAAATGATTACCGTACCACTCTGCTGCAGACCATACTCTGGTTGACCTACGAGGTTCGGTAGTAACTTGATCTGAAGTTTCATGATCATCATCATTAGCTTCCTCACTAATTGATGTAGGAATCATTGGAACTAATTTCTGTGATGAACTACTTTCCAATTTGGGAGAAGGTACAACTACCTCATCAAGTTCTACTTTCCTCCCACTCACTTCTTTCGAGAGAAACTCCTTCTCTAGAAAGGATCCATTCTTAGCAACAAAGATCTTGCCTTTGGATCTGTGATAGAAGGTGTACCCAACAGTTTCTTTTAGGTATCCTATGAAGACGCACTTCTCCGATTTGAGTTTGAGCTTATCATGTTGAAACATTTTCACATAAGCATCATCACCCCAAACTTCAAGAAATGACAGCTTAGGTTTCTTGCTAAACCACAGTTCAGATGGTGTCATCTCAATGTTTTTTTAGACGGTGCCCTATTTAATGTGAATGCAGTTGTCTCTAATACATCACCCCAAAACGATAGGGGTAAATCGGTAAGAGACATCATAGATCGCACCATATCTAATAAAGTACAGTTGTGACATTCGGACACACCATTACGCTGTGGTATTCTAGGTGGCATGAGTTGCGACACTATTCCACATTATTTCAAATGAAGACTAAACTCAACTCAAATATTCATCTCCACAATCAGATCGTAGAAACATTATTTTCTTGTCATGATGATTTTCCACTTCTCTCTGAAATTCTTTGAACTTTTCAAATGTTTTAGACTTATGTTTCATCAAGTAGATATACCCATATCTGCTCAAATCATCTGTGAAGGTCAGAAAATAATGATACCCGTCGCGAGCCTTAATACTCATCGGACCGCATACATCAGTATGTATTATTTACAATAAGTCAGTTGCTCGCTCCATTGTTCCCAAGAACTGAGTCTTAGTCATCTTGCCCATGAGGCATGGTTCGCAAGCATCAAGTGATTCATAATCAAGTGATTCCAAAAGTCTATCCGCATGGAGTTTCTTCATGCGCTTTACACCAATATGACCTAAACGGCAGTGCCACAAATAAGTTGCACTATCATTATTAACCTTTAATCTTTTGGCTTCAATATTATGAATATGTGTATCACTACGATTGAGATTCAATAAACCATTTATATTAAGTGTATGACCATATAAGGTTTTATTCATGTAAACAGAACAACTCTGACTTAAATGAATATCTGTATTGCAATAAACATGATCCAATCATATTCATGCTCAACCCAAACACCAAATAACATTTATTTAGGTTCAACACTAATACCGAAGGTAGAGGGAGTGTGCGATGGTGATCTTATCAACCTTGGAATCACTTCCAACACACATCGTCACCTTGCCCTCAACTAGTCTCTGTTCATTTTTCAATTCTTGTTTTGAGTTACTAATCTTAGCAACTGAACCGGTATCAAATACCCTGGGGTTACTATGAACACTAGTAAAGTACACATCAATAACATGTATATCAAATATACTTTTGTTCACTTTGCCATCCTTCTTATCCGCCAAGTATTTTGGGTAGTTCCGCTTCCAGTGACCATTCCCTTTGCAGTAGAAGCACTCAGTTTCAGGTTTAGGTCTAGCTTTGGGCTTCTTCACGGGAGTGGCAACTTGCTTGCCATTCTTCTTTAAGTTCCCTTTCTTTCCCTTGCCCTTTTACTTGAAACTAGTGGTCTTTTCAACCATCAACACTTGATGCTTTTTCTTGATTTCTACCTTCGCCAATTTCAGCATCGCGAAGATCTTGGGAATTGTTTCTATTATCCCTTGCATATTATAGTTCATCACAAAGTTCTAGTAACTTGGTGATAGTGACTAGAGAACTCTGTCAATCATTATCTTATATGGAAGATTAACTCCCACTTGATTCAAGTGATTGTAGTACTCAGACATTCTGAGCACATGCTCACTAGCTGAGCTATTCTCCTCCAACTTGTAGGCAAAGTACTTTTCAGAGGTATCATACCTCTTAACACAGGCATGAGTCCGAAATACCAATTTCAGCTCTTGGAACATCTCATATGCTCCATGGTGTTAAAAACATTTTCGAAGTCCCGGTTCTAAGCCGTAAAGTATGGCGCACTAAACTATCAAGTAGTCATCATACTGAGCTTGTCAAACGTTCATAACGTCTGCATCTGCTCCTGCAAAAGGTCCGTCACCTAGCGGTGCATCAAAGACATAATTCTTCTATGCAGCAATGAGGATAATCCTCATATCACGGAGCTAGTCTGCATCATTGCTACTAACATCTTTCAACATAGTTTTCTCTAGAAACATATCATAAATAAAACGGGGAAGCTATACGCTAGCAATTGATCTACAACATAGATATGCAAATACTATTAGGACTAAGTTCATGATAAATTTAAGTTCAATTAATCATATTACTTAAGAACTCCCACTAAGATAGACATCCCTCTAGTCATGTAAATGATCACGTGATCCATATCAACTAAACCATGTCCGATCATCACGTGAGATGGAGAAGTTTTCAATGGTGAACATCACTATGTTGATCATATCTACTATATGATTCAAGCTCGACCTTTCGGTCTCAGTGTTCTGAGGCCATATCTGCATAAGCTAGGCTCGTCAAGTTTAACCCGAGTATTCCGCGTGGGCAAAACTAGCTTGTACCCATTTTATGTGAACGTAGATCTTATCACACCCGATCATCACGTGGTGTCTCGGCACGACGAACTATAGCAATAATGCATACTCAGGGAGAACACTTATACCTTGAAATTTAGTGAGAGATCATCTTATAATGCTACCACCGAACTAAGCAAAATAAGATGCATAAAGGCTAAACATCACATGCAATCAATATAAGTGATATGATATGGCCATCATCATCTTGTGGCTTTGATCTCCATCTCCAAAGCACCGTCATGATCACCATCATCACCGGCTTGACACCTTGATCTCCATCGAAGCATTATTGTCGTCTCGCCAACTATTGCTTCTACGACTATGCTGCCGCTTAGTGCTAAAGTAAAGCAATTACATGGCGATTGCATTTCATACAATAAAGCGACAACCATATGGCTCCCGCCAGTTGCCGATAATTCTGTTACAAAACATGATCATCTCATACAGTATAATTTAGCATCATGTCTTGACCATATCACATCACAACATGCCCTGCTAAAACAAGTTAGACGTCCTCTACTTTGTTGTTGCAAGTTTTACGTGGCTACTACGGGTTGAGCAAGAACCGTTCTCACCTACACATCAAAAACCATAACGCGGTATAGTGATTGCTTTTTGATCTTCAGAAAGAACCATGTTCATTGAATCCGATTCAACTAAAGTTCGAGAAACTAACACCGAAGCACGTCGGTAGAACCAGTCTCATGTAAGCATATGCATAATGTCGGTCTGAGCCGCTTCATCCAACAATACCCCTGAATCAAGAATCAACTAGTGACGCACGCCCGCAACTCCTTTGTGTTCTACTCGTGCATATAACATCTACGCATAGACTTGGGTCGGATACCACTGTTGGGGAACGCAGTAATTTATAAAAAATTCCTACGCACACTCAAGATCCATCTAGGTCATGCATAGTAACGAGAGGGGAAGAGTGTTTTCCATGTACCCTCGTAGACCGTAAGCGGAAGCGTTATGACAACGCGGTTGATGTTGTCGTACATCTTCACGATCCGACCGATCCTAGCCCCGAAGGTACGGCACCTCCGTGATTTGCACATGTTCAGCTCGGTGACGTCCCATGAACTCTAGATCTAGCTGAGTGTTGAGGGAGAGCTTCATCAGCACGATGGTGTGATGACGGTGATGATGAAGTAACCGACGTGGGGCTTTGCCTAAGCACTACAATGATATGACTGAGGTGGAAATCTGTCGAGGGGGGCACCGCACACGGCTAAGAGATCAACTTGTGTGTTCTAGGGTGCCCCCTCCAGACGTATATAAAGGAGGGAGGGGGAGGCCGGCCGGGCTCTCTAGGCGCACCAAGGGGGGAGGAGTCCTCCACCTAGTGGGAGTAGGACTCCCCCTTTCCAAGTCCTACTAGGAATAGAAGGAAGAGGGAGAAGGAGAAAGGAAAGGGGGCCGGTCCCCTCACCCAATTCGGATTGGGCTTGGGGGGCGTGCCCCTTCCTAGGCTGCCTTCTCTTCTCTCCCACTAAGGCCCATTAAGGCCCATATACTCCCTAGGGGGTTCCAGTAACGCCCCAGTACTCCGATAAATGCCTGAACTCACCCGAAACCATTCCAATGTCCAAACATAGCCTTCCAATATATCAATCTTTATGTCTCGACCATTCTGAGACTCCTCGTCATGTCCTTGATCATATCCGCGACTCTGAACTACCTTCAGTACATTAAAATACATAAACTCGTAATACCGATCGTCACCGAACGTGAAGCGTGCGGACCCTATGGGTTCGAGAACTATGTAGACATGACCGAGACTCATCTCCAGTCAATAACCAATAGTGGAACCTGGATGCTCATATTGGTTCCTACATATTCTACGAAGATCTTTATTGGTCAAACCGCATAACAACATACGTTGTTCCCTTTGTCATCGGTATGTTACTTGCCTGAGATTCGATAGTCGGCATCCCAATACCTAGTTCCATCTCGTTACCGGCAAGTCTCTTTACTCGTTCCATAATTCAACATCCCGTAACTAACTCATTAGTCACATTGCTTTCAAGGCTTATAGTGATGTGCATTACCGAGAGGGCCCAGAGATACCTCTCTGATACACGGAGTGACAAATCCTAATCTTGATCTGTGCCAACTCAACAAACACCATCGAAGACACCTGTAGAGCATCTTTATAGTCACACAGTTATATTGTGATGTTTGATAGCACACTAAGTGTTCCTCTGGTATTCGGGAGTTGCATAATCTCATAGTCATAGGAACATGTATACGTCATGAAGAAAGCAATAGCAATAAACTAAACAATCATAGTGCTAAGCTAACGGATGGGTCTTGTCCATCACATAATTCTCTAATGATGTGATCCCGTTCATGAAATGACAACACATGTCTATGGCTAGGAAACTTAACCATCTTTGATTAACGAGCTAGTCAAGTAGAGGCGTACTAGGGACACTTTGTTTGTCTATGTATTCAAACATGTACTAAGTTTCCGATTAATACAATTCTAGCATGAATAATAAACATTTATCATGATATAAGGAAATATAAATAACAACTTTATTATTTCCTCTAGGGCATATTTCCTTCAGATGATTAGTATTCCTGCCCCCAAACACCCATGATGTAGGTTGATGTAGTGGTTTGTTCTCGGTATGCCATCGATGATGATAGGAAACGCCTCTCCATGGTTACAAAGATGTTGGAGGAGCGCAAATAGAAACACCAAACAAAAACAAGCAAAAAGGAGAAAGAAATAAAGAAAAAAGAAAAAAAGTTTTCTGGGTTTCAAAATGTTGGCTTTCCCATTATACACCAGCTACAGGCGTGATATCGGAGAAAGCTACCAAAGGACTTGTCATTGGGAATCGTCGGAAGACCTTAACGATTCTAACTCAACAACTTAAATAAGCTTTGGTGCACATGTGTGAAGACGTCGTGTTTCGAGATGCTTCTGAGAGGCAACGGAAATTCATACTCTAGCCCATCATCATACCGAGGGCCCCCATAGCTCAACATGCCCGCTGCACAGGCCTCATGAACCTACATACTTGGTTGTGATAGGCTTAGGGTACATGGTTTTGGGACAATGGCCTGGCGATTTTTCTTTCATGCTGTATTGAAGGGTGGTGAACAGCCACCTCCCGCCTTGCTTCCAGTGGGTTCCTTATTGCTTGGGAACACTTGATAGCTTCTTGGATTGTTGGGATTTTTTCTTGGACTTTTGGGAATTTGTTTTGCTTGTGCGGGATGACTGATTGGCCACAAACTTCATGGACTTTCTCTGACATTTGGCATGAACCTCTTGAGGATTTTCTTCCAGGATTTCTTGGGGACCCATCTTGAGAACATGGAAGGCAAATGTTCACCTCTATGGACTAGGAAAGACCCTCTAGCATTTTATTTGGAGCTTCTGGTAGTGTACCCCAGGGTTGCCATGTGACTACGCACCAAACCAACTTTTGTTGGGTCAGGCGGCCCTCCATGATATTGTCATATAGTCTTCCCTAGGGTGTGAGCCTCTGTGAACTTGAGGCATGCTGGGAAACAGGAAAAGCGCGGGATCTCAATACTCAGAAGTGCCCAAGTAATCATCTCCGCTGCCTCCGGAAGCATACACCTCGTACGTGTCATGCATCGTGGGTGTCGCAGCCCTCCACCTGCAATTTGACACATTGTACCACCCTCCAACAAGTCCTGTGGTATCCAAAACTTCAATCAATAGCGTAGTGTGATAGGGGAAAGCCAATTTTTTGTTGGCTTTAGTCCGTACAAATTGGGGGAAACTAGATATATCCATGAAATGCAAAAGAGAATGCATCATGGATCCGATAGCCCACCAAAAAATTTCCCCCGATGAAAATCTGAAAGGCAACAAAAGAGGCAAAAAAATAAGAAAAATATTTCTTGAGGAACCTTCTGTTGATTGGGGGCATAAGTCGGACTCCCTGGGAATCGACAAGTTGATATGCTCCCCCATCGTAGACTTGCTCGATGACATATGGTCATTCTCACTTTAGCCCGAACTTTCCCTTTATCTTGTGCGTCACGACGATGGGACGCCTGAGCAAGAGGAGCAACTCACATTTTTGGAAGACATGTTGCTTGATGAGCTTGTCATAGGCTCTCACCATATTTACACGGTAAATCTTCAGGTTCTATAGGGCTGGAAGTCGCCCCTCTTCAAGGGTGTCGAGCTCCTAGAACCACAGTTGTACATGTTCATCTTGGGTGGTCTCGTCTTGGATAGCCACCCTCAAAGAGGGTAGCTGCACGGGGTTGCCTGTGTTGGGGAACGGACCATAACGCCGTACACCCACAAGGACTTGAAGAGCCGGTCATGCCAGTCTCTCATGTTCCTTGTCACTGTCTTCTTGAGTATCTTGCCAAGTGTCTTGTTGAAGGCCTCTAATCTGTCGTTGGCTTGGTGTAGATGGTGGGGATGTGGTGATGAAGCAAAGGGGAGAGCGGTACGCCCATCACTCTGGATATGCTTAGCCATATCCCTCCGCCTTGTAATTGTCTGATGATGAAGTGGGCGGCCTTCGCCTCATCGGTGCCTGTCCTGGTGATGTCCGCCTCTCAGCATCGGACATGGTGGCTTGCCTTCGCCTCGTCGATGCGTGGCAAGATATGGATTGCTTCATCGGAAAAAAGACATGTCGGTGGAGTATAGCTACACTTTGCCGGTGCCGGGGCCATGTTGTGAATGTGTGTTGTGTGAATGTTGGGGTAGATGTTGACGATGTTGCTGCCTCATGAAGCGGCAACACAGGGTTAGCATGAAACCATGCAAGGCGCCCTTGGACGGGCTTCATGTTAGCAAAAGCGTAGAGATTGAGCTCTGCCCCAATGGCGGCATAGAAGGCGCGCTCGCCTTGGGCGAGCTATGTGTCGGTGTAGATGTTGCCCACCTTTAGGCAAGCTCTATGTCGGCGACGGGGTCAACGTTGTTCCTGCCTCAGGAAAGCTCATTTTCCAATGTCTTAGATGGCGCCCTTCCCCGAACGAGCTCCATATCAGCAATGGTATGGCTGGCGCTATGCCTTAGCGGTGGTGTAAATGACACCCCACCTAGCGTGGGCTTGTGCCGGTGACGGTGCAGGCAACGTCCCCACCTTAGGTATGTTCAGCAGCATAGATTGCACGACACCTTGAGCGTGCCCTAGGTTGATGGCAGTATAGACCGAGCCCTGCCTGGGCCAAGCTCTGCATGGACGGTAGTGTTGACCAAGCCCTGCTTCGGGCAAGCTCCACGTCAATGGTGGTGTAGATGGTGCCTCAACATCGATGGGTTGCGTGTCGACAATAGTGTAGGTGTCCTATATTGGATGAGCTCCATGTTGTGGGTGGTTGAAGGCGTCTCACCTTAGATGAGCTTCGACGTGGTGTAGAATATGCCCGCCTTTAGGCGAGCTCCATGTCGACCACGATGCAAAAAGTACGCCGGCCTCGGGCGGGATGTAAGGAGATGTAGATGGCACCCTCCTTTATGCAAGCTCCATGTCGGTGATGGTGTAGAAGGTGCTCCACCTTCCAGGTAGCTCTGCGTTGGCAGCGGTGTAGACGATGCCCCATCTTTAGCGAAATATGTGTCGAGGGTGGTGAAAAAGGAGCTCTGCCTACTCGAGCTCCGTGTCGATGGAGGTGGATGGTGCCTGATACGTCTCCAACATATCTATACTTTTTGATTGTTCCATGCTATTATATTATCTATTTTGGATGTTTTATATGCATTAATATGCTATTTTATATTATTTTTGGGACTACCTTATTAACCTAGAGGGCAGCGCCAGTTTCTAGTTTTTTCCTTGTTTTTGAGTTTTACAGGAAAGGAATATCAAACCAAGTCCAAACTAGCTGAAAATAGGGTGATTTTTTTGGACCAGAAGAGACACACGGTGCATTGGAGATGGACTAGAAGAGTCCCAAGGCAACCACAAGGGTGGAGGGCGCGCCCCCTGGCTTGTGGGTCCCTCGGGAACCCCCTAACGTGAGACCGACGCCAAAAATTCCTATAAATCACGAAACCCCAAGAAAGAAACCTGGATCAGGAGTTCCAACATCGCAAGCCTTTGTAGCCACGAAAAACCAATCGGGAGCCCGTTCCAGCACCCTGCCGAAGGGCGAAACCATCACCGGTGGCCATCTTCATCATCCCGGCGGTCTCCATGATGAGGAGGGAGTAGTTCACCCTCGGGGCTAAGGGTATGTACCAGTAGCTATGTGTTTGATCTCTCTCTCTCTCTCTCTCTCCTCTCTCTCTCTCTCTCGTGTTCTTGATTTGGCACGATCTTGATGTACCGCGAGCTTTGTTATTATAGTTGGATCATATGGTGTCCCCCCTCTATCTTCTTGTGCTGAATTGAGTTTTACCTTTGAGGTTTCACTATTATCGGATTGAATACTATTATGGATTTGAGAACACTTGATGTACGTCTTGTGTGGGATACCCGTGGTGACAATTGGGTGTTCTATTGATTCACTTGATGTATGTTTTGGCACTCAACTCACGGATTCCCGAGGTGGCATTGGGGTAATCTATGCATAGGGGTTGATGCACGTTTTCGTCCTTGTTTCTCTGGTAGGAATCTTGGGGCACTCTTTTAGGTTCTTTGTGTTGGATTGAATATTATGAATCTGAAGTTGTTTGATGCATATCATATAATTGACCCACAGATACTTGTGGTGACATCGGAGTATCTAGGTGACATTAGGGTTGATTGATGTGTGTCATATGGTGTTATTTTACTACAAACTCTAGGGTTGTTTGTGACACTTATAGGAATAGCTCAATGGATTGATCGGAAAGAACAACTTTGAGGTGGTTTCGTACCCTACAAGCAATTTCATCTTATGTTCTCCGCGATAGGAACTTCGGAGTGACTCTTTGTCGCACATCGAAAGATTGTCATATGATTTAATTATGTTATCATTGTTGAGAGAACTTGCACTACTGAAAGTATGAACCCTAGGCCTTGTTTCCAAGCATTGCAATGCCATTTTTCTCACTCTTGTTACTAGTTACCTTGCTGTTTTTATATTTTCATACTACAAAAACCTATATCTACCATCCATATTACACTTGTATCACCATCTCTTCGCCGAACTAGTGCACCTATAAAATTTACCATTGTATTGGGTGTGTTGGGGACACAAGAGACTCTTTGTTATTTGGTTGAGGGTTGTTTGAGAGAGACCATCTTCATCTTATGCCTCCCATGGATTGATAAACCTTAGGTCATCCACTTGATGGAAATTTGCCACTGTCCTACAAAACTCTACACTTGGAGGCCCAACAACGTCTACAAGAAGAAAGGTTGCATAGTACACATCGAGCTCTTTTCTGGCGCCATTGTCGGGGAGGTTAGTGCTTTAAGGTATATCTGTAGATCTTGCAATTGAATCTTTTAGTTTCTTGTTTTATCACTAGTTTAGTCTATACAAGAAAACTACAAAAAAATGGAATTGAGGTTGCCTCATATGCTTCATCTTTTTAATGACTTTCGTGAAAATGATGGAAAGGAAAATTGTGCTCAAGTGTTAGAAGAATAAGTCAATAATGTCTGGCACTAAATTTTGGAATGATGAGCATGATTGCAATGTTGTTAGTATGAATTCTTTGAATATCCATGATGCTAATGATATGCAAAGCTACAAGCTTGGGGATGCTATGTTCGATGAAGATGATATTTTTAGTCTCCCAAGTTTTGATGAGAAAATTTATTATGATGATAGCATGCCTCCTATTTATGATGATTATGTTGATAAAAGTGGATTTGGAGAGGTCAGGACTTTATTTAGTGATGAATCCACTATTATGGAAGAGGTCCCAATTGATTATGAGAATAGAGTTGCTATCTATGATGATTATTATGATGACATGTGTGCTATAAAGAGTAATGATAACCATGAAACTTTTCATCATGATTTAATCAAGTATCTCATGATAGCTATTTTTTTGAATTTGATCCTCCCACTACTATTAATGAGAAGAATTTTGTTTATGTGGAGAGTAGTAAAATTTCGATGCTTATGGATCATGAAAAGAATTATCTATGTGATAGCTATATTGTTGAATTCATTCATGATGCTACTGAAAATTATTATGAGAGAGGAACATATGCTTTTACTTATTGCAATAATATCAAGTGTCCTCTCTATGTGTTGAAAATCTTAAAGTTATGCATAGGAAGTGGGTTAGACTTAAATGTGCTAGTAATATACTTCATTATGCTATCATTATCTTTCAATTCCTATCTTTTATGCGAGCATCATTGAAATCATCATGCCTAGCTAGGGGCGTTAAACAAAAGCGCTTGTTGGGAGGCAACCCAATTTTATGTGGTGTTTCTTGTTTTTGCTTCTGTTTTTCAATGAATGCACAATATTACTTCTTTAGTAATTGTGTTTTAGTGTTTTAATTAGTGTCTGAGCCAAGTAAGACCTTTGGGACGGTCTATGGTGATAGTTGATTTGATCTTGCTAAAAAATAGAAACTTTTGCGCTCATTGTCAGAAGTTTATAAATTCACAGAAGCATGATTTTGATCTGAATTCTTTACACAAGATTGATCTACAGATTTCCTAGATTATCCTAATTTTTCAGAATTTTTCGCGTTGGAGAAGTATACGAAGTTTCAAGATTACTAAAGCATGTTCTGTTTCTGACATATTCTGTTTTCGTTGTGTTATTTGCTTATTTTGATAAATCTGTGGGTATTATCGGAGGGTAAGAACCATGGAGAACTTGTAATACAGTAGATATAACACCAATATAAATTTAGAATGAGTTCACAATAGTCCCTAAGTGGCGATTTGCTTTATTATACTAACAAAGCTTACGAGTTTTCTGTTGAGTTTTGTGTTGTGATGTTTTCAAGTTTTGGGTGAAGTTTCGATGGACTAAGGAATAAGGAGTGGCAAGAGCCTAAGCTTGGGGATGCCCAAGGTACCCCAAGGTAATATTCACGGACAACCATGCATCTAATCTTGGGGATTCCCCGGATGGCATCCCCTCTTTTGTCTTCAATCCATCAGTAAATTTACTTGAGGCTATATTTTTATTCGCCACATGATATGTGTATTGCTTGGAGCATCATTTTATTTTATTAGGATTTACTTGATGTTATTTAGAGTAATGTTTTGCATCTTATAGTTCAATAAAAAGGTCAAGTGTAGCCTTTACCATGCTTATTTTGCAAGTCTATATGTTGATGTTTTGAAAACAGAAAGTTTTCTATCATCATCTAAATATTAGTGAATAGTCAGGACATGATAAAATCTTAAAAAAAATTACAGAATGAGTAACAACAAATTTTCTACAGTGTGGTAATTTTTCATAATTTTTCGAGTTAGGGAAGTATGATTCCTCTTGCATTCTTTACAGACTGTTCTGTTTAGACAGATTGCTGTTATGTTTGCAATGTTCGCATATGTTTGCTTGTTTAATGATTCTATTTGAGGATGGGAGTATTAAATATGCAGAGGCATTTAGCATGCAATGCCAAATTACAATTTTAGTGATTTTCTATAGTAGAGAATGATAAGGTTTTCCATGGATTTATATTAACTTATCTCACGAGTTCTTGTTGAGTTATGTCTGCGTGAAGTTTTTAAGATTCCGGGAAATTATGATATGAGAGGAATTAATGAGACACAAGAGCTCAAGCCTGGGGATTCCCAAGGCATCCCTTATTAATATTTTGAGAAGTCTCAAGCATCTAAGCTTGGGGATGCCCCGGTTGGCATCCAACCTTTCTTCATCAACAATCATCGGTTAGCCTTGGTTGAGCCTAAGTTTTTTTGCTTCTTCACATGATATGTGCTATCCTTGGAATGTCATTTTATATAGTTTTGCTTGCTGTTTGAATAAATTACTTAAGATCTAAAATTTTATTTATGAGAGAGAGTCTTCACACAGCTACATAATTATTCAACTACTCATTGATCTTCACTTATATCTTTTTGGAGTAGTTTGTCAGTTGCAAGAGGGATATAGTAAAAACTTTCATATAAAGAGCATTGAATACTATGAGAAGTTTGATTCCTTATGATTGTTTTGAGATATAAAGATGGTGATATTAGAGTCATGCTAGTCAGTAATTCTTGATTGGTAGAAATACTTGTGTTAAAGTTTGTGATTCCCGTAGCATGCACATATGGTGAACCGTTATGTGATGAAGTCGGAGCATGATTTATTTATTCATTGTCTTCCTTATGAGTGGCGGTCGGGGACGAGCGATGGTCTTTTCCTACTAATCTATCCTCCTAGGAGCATGTGTGTAGTACTTTATTTGATAGCTAATAGACTTTCGCAATAAGTATGTGAGTTCTTTATGACTAATGTTGAGTCCAAGGATTATACACACTCTCACCCTTCCACCATTGCTAGCCTCTCTAGTACCGTGCAACTTTTGCTACTGCATTAAACCCACAATTACCATTCCTCCAAACCTACCTATTATGGCATTTCCATATCCATTCCGAGATATATTGCCATGCAACTTCCACCGTTCCGTTTTGTAGCGACCCGACCCAAATGGATCAAGTCTCTGTGGTCCGGTGTCATCCCTGGATCAGTAATGCTGACACCACACAGTACTTCGAAGGATTTATAGCAGAGTAGCAATCACACACTTATTACATCGATGTCTCAAAAGAGAACTTATTACAATAAATATGGCTTAAGGCCATCTAATAATGATAACAGCGGAAGACTTGGAAGATAAATGGGTCCATCAACTCCAACGGCATCACTGAGTATAGAACCACGACCTAACAGCACCTTACTCGTCGTCTGAAATGTTTGCAACATGAAAGTTGCAGCCCGAAAACGGGTCAGCACATGGAATATGCTGGCAAGGTAACACATAGAGAGTAATGGAATGAAACAGCTATACTATATGCATATTTGGCTGGTGGAAAGCTCTATGGTTACTGTTTTTGCGTAAAGCTAGTTTTTTTCCCTACTGCAAAGGAATAAATTTTATTTAACTATCATGGTAGTTGAACATCGAGAATGGTTGACAGCATTCCGATCCCAATTAAGTGAACAATTAAAACCCAACAATATTAATTAGAAGTAACATGATGAGATTCACATGATATTCAAGTACTAGATACTCAAGATGTCCATAACCGGGGACACGACTAATCATGATTAGTTTATTACACTCTGCAGAGGTTTGCGCACTTTTCCCCACAAGACTCGATCCCCTCCGTTGGATTTCTCGCACTACTGGTGTTTGAGAAATGGATGACCGAGACACAGTCTTTCAGAAGCGCTAGCACCTTACGATGGATAGACCGGTACACCTACTTTCCCCTACATTTGCTAGTCTACCCTGTAAGAGTTCGCACTACTTAGTCAACTATGCCAGAGCCCATATTGGCTTGTGGCTGCACACGGAAGTTTCTAGTATGAAAGATCTTATGATCCCTTTGAGCCTGGGTGGCGGTCCAAAAAAAACAGGCAAGTCCTGATAGTCATCAGGTGCCTCAATCCACCCAGATGTGTGTTTAAGTTGCCACCTTAGATAAACCATTAAAATTATCAATCTCACATCTGTCATGGATAACACTCACCCAATCCACGTCTACTAGCATAGCATGGCATAATAAGCAAACGTAGAAGTAACTCCCAAAGGTTTCATAATAAACAGGTAATAGGTACTACCTCATCTACTTCCCATCCCACAGTTTAATTAGATCCTAATTATGCAATGTGTGAGGATTGATCTAATGCAATAAAACTGGGTTGTAGAAAAGGTATGATCAAAGTGTTACTTGCCTTGCTGATGATCCGCGAGTCCTAGAGATTCGAAGTAACAGGCGGCGCAATCCGAGTAATCTATCGCAGACAAACAACAAGCATACAATAAGTACTCATCTAATGCACAGGTAAAACTCGAACAAGAGATCAAACCAGAAAGTTCAACTTAAGAACTCCGGTTGCAAAGAGAGAAAGAACCGAACAAAACAACAGAAAACAAACGGCGGAAGAAAAACAACTCGGTTCTAGGAAGTTGAACTAGGTTCAATTTTACAGTAGCAAAAACTTGTTTAAGTTGATTAGTCGGAACGGCGGTTTCGAAACGAAACTCCAGGCGCTTGAATCACCTGATTCCGATAAACGAGCGAGAAGATAAACTAGAACGAAGATCGGATCTGAGATCGCGATCGCGGAATAGATCCGACGAAAAGAAAAAGAAGAACGGTTAAACGAACGGACGTTCGTTAACCGGGAATAATCCAGTGATCACGTTCGTTAGGACGAACGGTCCGGCGAACGGTCGCTAAACACTAAACCGAAAACCAAACGAAAACCGATCTAGGGTTTTCGGAAGAAAACCGAAACAAGAACCGAAAAGAAAACCGGAACGGTTTATAAGAAAAACCGAACCGAGGGGAAAAAGGTGGCGCGGCGCGGCTACCTCGGCGATGCTCCTGCGAGGAGCTCCGGCGTTGGGCGGCGGCGGCGGCGGGGTGCAAGGGGCGGCGGCGGCGCTATGGGGCGGCGGCGGCGCGGCTTGGGGCGCGGCTTGGTATGGGGTTTAGGGGGGGGGTGTGGGGGTATTTATATAGGTGGGGGGGGGGGAACTTGGGGGAGGGGGCAAGAAAAAAAAGGAGGAGAGATGGAGTCCGAGTAGGACTCCTACTTGGCGGCGGCGGTGGCTGCGCTAGGCGCGCGCACGCGGGGAGGCCTGGTCGGCCGGCTGCTGGGCCTTGGCCCAAGCGGCGCTGCGGATTTTTTTTAAAACGGTTACGGGCGCAGAAAAACAAATAAAAGAACATCTAAACGGACTCCAAAATTCCCAAAGTAAATTTTCCCCGACTCCTAAAAATGAGTCGAACAAAATGAACTTTTCTCGGGACCTAGGATGCAAATTTTGAAAACACGCATTTTTCCCTATCCAAATAAAATGCAAATAAACACCGGAAGACTAAAATCAAAAGATCCTCTTTTCAAAATTTGAGAAAACTCAAAATTGAAAATGACGAAATATCCAACTCTCTCCGAGGGTCCTTGAGTTGCGTGAAATTTCTAGGATCGACCAAAATGCAAGAAAATATGATATGCATGATGATCTAGTGTATAACATTCCAAATTGAAAATTTGGGATGTTACAAACCTACCCCCCTTAAGATGAATCTCGCCCTCGAGATTCCGGTGGGCTAGAAAATAGGTGAGGGTGGTCCTTGAGCAAATCTTCTTCTCTCTCCCAGGTGGCTTCATCCTCTGAGTGGTGGTTCCACTGAACTTTGCAAAACTTGATAACCTTGCTGCGGGTAACTCTGCTGGCAAAATCGAGAATCTTGACTGGTTTCTCTTCATACGTTAAGTCGTCCTTCAACTGAATTGCTTCAAGCGGCACTGTATCTCTTAACGGTACCTCCGCCATCTCGGCGTGACATTTCTTCAGCTGAGAAACATGGAATACATCATGAACTCCTGACAGTCCCTCTGGTAATTCCAACTTATAAGCGACTTCTCCCATACGTTGCAAGGTCTTATATGGTCCAACGAAACGTGGTGCTAATTTTCCCTTAACTCCAAATCGCTTAACTCCTCGTAGTGGGGATACTCGGAGATACACCCTGTCTCCGGTTTCATAAACTGTCTCTTTGCGTTTAGAATCTGCGTAGCTCTTCTGCCTGGACTGGGCTACCTTGAGCCTATCGCGTATCAACTTAACTTTCCGTTCAGACTCCTTAATCAAATCTGGTCCAAAGAACTGATGGTCTCCAACTTCGTCCCATGACAATGGTGTCCTGCATCTCCTTCCGTATAAAGCTTCGAAAGGTGCCATCTTCAAACTGGTTTGGTAACTGTTGTTATAAGAAAATTCCGCATACGGCAAGTTATCGTCCCAACTAGATCCATAATCTAGTGCACAAGCTCTCAGCATATCTTCCAAAATCTGATTGACTCTCTTAGTCTGTCCATCTGTCTGCGGATGAAAAGCGGTGCTGAACTCTAGCCTGGTTCCCAAAGTTTCATGCAACTGATTCCAAAACTTTGAGGTAAATTGGGTTCCTCTGTTTGATACAATACTCCCCGGAACTCCATGCAAACAAATGATCCTAGTCATGTATATCTTTGCCAACTTAGCACTGGTGTAAGTGGTCTTGACTGGAATGAAATGTGCTACCTTCGTCAAACGATCAACTACTACCCATATCGAGTCATATCCTGCCTTCGTCCTGGGTAGTCCTGTGATAAAATCCATGCCTATCTTATCCCACTTCCATTCGGGTATCGGCAATGGTTGTAACAATCCGGCTGGCTTCCGATGTTCTGCCTTTACTCTATGACATACGTCACAAACTACTACATATGCTGCAATATCCTTCTTCATTCCGGTCCACCAGAATGTTTCCTTCAAATCCAAATACATCTTGGTATTTCCTGGGTGAATCGAATATGGTGAATCATGTGCCTCTTGTAGAATCAACTTTCCGATCTCCGGGTCATTGGGCACATAGACACGGTCCTCAAACCATAGGGTATCGTGCTCATCCTCACGAAATCCCTTTGCTTTTCCTTCGCTCATTTTCTTCTTTATAGAAGCAATCTCCTTGTCAGATTTCTGAGCCTCTCTAATTTTATCCATCAATGTTGACTGAATCTCCAATGCTGCTACATAGCCTTTCGGAACTATCTCTAAACTTACTTCATGAAGGTTTTCTGCTAACTCCTTGGGTATTTCTTCCATTATTAACGTATTGACATGGCTCTTACGTCTCAATGCGTCAGCTACTACATTAGCTTTTCCGACATGGTAATGCAATCTCATATCATAATCCTTGATGAGCTCCAACCATCTCCTTTGTCTGAGATTCAACTCCTTCTGCGTGAAAATGTACTTCAAACTCTTGTGATCCGTGTACACCTCACAATGATTTCCAATGAGGAAATGTCTCCATGTCTTCAATGCATGCACTACGGCTGCTAACTCCAAATCATGAGTGGCGTAATTCAACTCATGAGGCTTCAGTTGTCGTGAAGCATACGAAACAACTCTACCTTCCTGCATAAGCACTGCTCCAAGTCCTCGACGTGAAGCGTTGTAATATACCTCATAATCCTTGGTCTGATCTAGCAAAATCAACACTGGTGAGGTAACCAAACGTTTCTTCAACTCCTGGAAACTAGCCTCACACTCCTCAGTCCAGTTGAACTTGGTATCCTTCTTCAACAACTCTGTCATAGGCTTCGCAATCTTTGAAAAGTTCTCAATGAATCTCCGGTAGTATCCTGCGAGTCCAAGAAAACTCCGGATCTCTCCAACTGTCGTTGGTGCTTCCCATTCGGTTACGGTCTCAACCTTTGTGGGGTCAACTGCTATCCCTTCTCCGGATATAACGTGTCCGAGAAATCCTACTTCCTTCAACAAAACTCACATTTGCTAAATTTGGCATATAACTGATGTTCCCTTAGTTTCTCCAAAACCAAACGCAAATGTTCCTTATGCTCTTCTTCATTCCTTGAATAAACCAGGATATCATCAATGAACACTACGACGAACTTATCCAAAAACTCCATAAACACTTTGTTCATCAGGTTCATAAAATAGGCAGGTGTGTTAGTCAATCCAAATGAAATAACGATATACTCATACAATCCATATCTTGTGGTGAATGCTGTCTTAGGTATGTCCTGCTCTCGAATCTTTAACTGGTGGTACCCTGATCGCAAATCGATCTTGGAAAACACTTTAGCTCCTTGCAAACGATCAAACAGATCATTAATCATTGGCAGTGGGTACTTGTTCTTGATGGTTACTTCGTTCAATCCCCGGTAATCAACAACCATCCGTAATGATCCATCCTTCTTCTCCACTAGAAGTACGGGTGATCCCCAAGGCGAAGAACTTGGGCGTATGTAACCTTTCTCCAGTAACTCCTTAATCTGATTCTTAATTTCTACCAAATCCTTTGCTGGCATCCTGTACGGTCTCTTTGATATTGGGCCTGTACCTGGCAATAACTCAATCAAAAACTCCATGTCTCTATCCGGTGGCATGCCTGGCAACTCTTCAGGAAATACATCAGGAAAATCCTTTACCACTGGTACTTCCTCCTGCACAACTCCTGTTAGGCAATTTACTTTTGTCCTATTTGGCACATGCCGGGATGCATACTTGATCCTTCTTCCTTCTGGCGTTGTGAGCAAAATTGACTTACTAGCATAATCGATGTTTCCTCCATACATCGACAGCCAATCCATACCGAGAATTACATCTAGGCCTTGAGATTCCAGAATAATTAAATCTGTTGGGAAAACATGCCTTCCTATGCTTAATGGCACTTGAAAACATCCTTGTCTGGCCATCTACTCTGCTCCTGGCGAACTTACTAGCATAGGAGTTTTAAGATTCCTAGTGGGCAGGCTATATTTTTCCACAAATCCCCTTGATATGTATGAATGTGATGCACCAGTATCGAAAAGAACGAGTGCGGTAAATGACTTAACCAAAAACTTACCGATTACTGCATTAGGCTGATCTTCAACCTCCTCCACGTTAACGTGGTTCACCTGTCCCCTATTGAAAGGGTTTGGTTTCTTCCCTGAGCTTCCATTGCCATTTCCATTCTGGCCTTCAGGACATTCATTGGCATAATGTCCGGTCTTGGAACACTTGAAACAGGTGACTTGACTCAGATCTCTCTTGGCTGGGGTTGATGGGGTGGTCCGATTCTGGCCGTTGCTTCCTCCATTCCCATTACCATTCCTGTGGCCATTGTGGTTGTGCGAACTACCTCCTCCATGGGTATGCTGAAACTGAAATCCCGATTTAGGGGTAAAACGGGGCTTCTGTTGGGCTCCAGAGTTATACTTCCCCTGTCCATACTTCCTCTTGCGGTTCTCAATCTGCTATTGCTTCCCTTCAATCATGATGGCATGATCTACCAACTCCTGGTAGTTGTTGAAACTTGCTACCATCAACTGCATGCTTAGCTCATCATTCAATCCTTCCAGAAACTTCTCCTGCTTAGTTGCATCCGTAGCAACGTCATCTGGGGCATAACATGCTAACTTGCTGAAGTCGTCAACATACTGGCCAACTGTCCTTCCTCCTTGGCGTAAGTTGCAAAACTCACGCTTCTTCATGGCCATAGCTCCTGCTGAAACATGTGCAGTGCAGAAAGCTTGCTGAAATTGATCCCATGTGACAGTGTCAACGGGGAAGGTGGCTGTGAAATTCTCCCACCATGCTGCCACGGGTCCGTCAAGCTGATGTGCGGCAAACTTCACTTTCTCACCATTTGTGCATCCTGCCGTGGTCAACTCCCTTCCTATCTTGCGGAGCCAATCGTCTGCTACTATCGGCTCGGTGCTACTAGAAAACACCGGCGGATTTAGCCTAAGGAAACGGGCTAAGTGGTCAACAGGTGGCGGCGGTGGTGGTGGGTTGTTGTTGTTGTTGTTGTTGTTGTTGTTGTTGTTGTTCTGCTGGTTCTGGACTAACATCTGCATCAATTGATTCTGCTGCTAGATCAACTGAGTGAGCTCCGGTGGAAATCCATTGTCACATCTCGGAGGCATCTGAGGGTTTAGAAAGGATGAGAAATAAGAATAGAATGAGGTCTAAAGAGAAAACACTACCCCAATGCACATGAGCAAATGCACACAAAATCACTTCATTCAATTCAAACAAGGGCTTACAATCGATCTAGCTATCGCAAAGAGTGCTCAAACTATAATGTATACATGGGGGGAAATATTACTACTAGTTGGTGGTCATCTATAAATTTGAACCGGTGGAAGACTCCATGATGTCCGCTCCAGCTTCGTCTTCAAATTCGGGTTCACTTGGATCTGAATCGGTGTCGTCGATGATGATGTAATTGTCTGGACATGCGACGTACATGTCTTCCTTCCTGGATGCTAACTCCCTCTTGAGTTCTTCAATCTCTTGCTTAAGATCGCCGTTGTGTCTTGCTAGAGCTACGATCTCGTCCATGTAGTCCTTGCGTGTAGCCTTCAGTTCTCCTTCTAGCTCAATGATCTTTGCCTTCGCATTCTTCAACTCTATCATATCATTGCACATCTCGTTCTCGTGGCGTCGAATGTGCTGGTTTAACTCCTGGATAAAAGCTGTAATGGATCTATCCTTCTTGGTGCTGACTAATTCACATTGTTCATCTCGGCGTCCGCAAATCTGGTAGATAGTGTCCTTGAGGTCTTCTTGATAAACTTCTCCAATGCGTCCTATGGTGATATGGGCTGCCATGCTCTTTCCCAGACTCCAGGTTGGTGCATTGAAAACACTATCTATAGGCTTCGTGATTGGCGTGAATGTCCTTCCCGGAACGTGAGCTTGAATCTTCCAGCGCTCCTCTTCAGGCAGAGTGGCGTTGAAGGTTCCCATGAAACTTGGTAATCCAATGTTTAGGTACTTGGTGACTTCCTTCAAGTCAAATCCAAAAGGTGTGCCTTCATCCGGTTGAGCATACTTGATCTTCGCGTCCTTCATCCCAAAAGAGTAGAAAAGATGAGGAGTTAGAAAATGAGGAGAGAATAGTGATCTATGGCTTTAACTTAGTGGTCGTGTCCTACAGTCAGCGTGTGCTCGGATACCATCTCTGTAGCAACCTGACCCGAATGGATCAAGTCTCTGTGCTCCGGTGTCATCCCTGGATCAGTAATGCTGACACCACACAGTACTTCGAAGGATTTATAGCAGAGTAGCAATCACACACTTATTACATCGATGTCTCAAAAGAGAACTTATTACAATAAATATGGCTTAAGGCCATCTAATAATGATAACAGCGGAAGACTTGGAAGATAAATGGGTCCATCAACTCCAACGGCATCACTGAGTATAGAACCACGACCTAACAGCACCTTACTCGTCGTCTGAAATGTTTGCAACATGAAAGTTGCAGCCCGAAAATGGGTCAGCACATGGAATATGCTGGCAAGGTAACACATAGAGAGTAATGGAATGAAACAGCTATACTATATGCATATTTGGCAGGTGGAAAGCTCTATGGTTACTGTTTTTGCGTAAAGCCAGTTTTTTTCCCTACTGCAAAGGAATAAATTTTATTTAACTATCATGGTAGTTGAACATCGAGAATGGTTGACAGCATTCCGATCCCAATTAAGTGAACAATCAAAACCCAACAATATTAATTAGAAGTAACATGATGAGATTCACATGATATTCAAGTACTAGATACTCAAGATGTCCATAACCGGGGACATGACTAATCATGATTAGTTTATTACACTCTGCAGAGGTTTGCGCACTTTTCCCCACAAGACTCGATCGCCTCCGTTGGATTTCTCGCACTACTGGTGTTTGAGAAATGGATGACCGAGACACAGTCTTTCAGAAGCGCTAGCACCTTACGATGGATAGACCGGTACCCCTACTTTCCCCTACATTTGCTAGTCTACCCTGTAAGAGTTCGCACTACTTAGTCAACTATGCCAGAGCCCATATTGGCTTGTGGCTGCACACGGAAGTTTCTAGTATGAAAGATCTTATGATCCCTTTGAGCCTGGGTGGCGGTCCAAAAAAAACAGGCAAGTCCTGATAGTCATCAGGTGCCTCAATCCACCCAGATGTGTGTTTAAGTTGCCACCTTAGATAAACCATTAAAATTATCAATCTCACATCTGTCATGGATAACACTCACCCAATCCACATCTACTAGCATAGCATGGCATAATAAGCAAACGTAGAAGTAACTCCCAAAGGTTTCATAATAAACAGGTAATAGGTACTACCTCATCTACTTCCCATCCCACAGTTTAATTAGATCCTAATTATGCAATGTGTGAGGATTGATCTAATGCAATAAAACTGGGTTGTAGAAAAGGTATGATCAAAGTGTTACTTGCCTTGCTGATGATCCGCGAGTCCTAGAGATTCGAAGTAACAGGCGGCGCAATCTGAGTAATCTATCGCAGACAAACAACAAGCATACAATAAGTACTCATCTAATGCACAGGTAAAACTCGAACAAGAGATCAAACCAGAAAGTTCAACTTAAGAACTCCGGTTGCAAAGAGAGAAAGAACCGAACAAAACAACAGAAAACAAACGGCGGAAGAAAAACAACTCGGTTCTAGGAAGTTGAACTAGGTTCAATTTTACAGTAGCAAAAACTTGTTTAAGTTGATTAGTCGGAACGGCGGTTTCGAAACGAAACTCCAGGCGCTTGAATCACCTGATTCCGATAAACGAGCGAGAAGATAAACTAGAACGAAGATCGGATCTGAGATCGCGATCACGGAATAGATCCGACGAAAAGAAAAAGAAGAACGGTTAAACGAACGGATGTTCGTTAACCGGGAATAATCCGGTGATCACGTTCGTTAGGACGAACGGTCCGGCGAACGGTCGCTAAACACTAAACCGAAAACCAAACGAAAACCGATCTAGGGTTTTCGGAAGAAAACCGAAACAAGAACCGAAAAGAAAACCGGAACGGTTTATAAGAAAAACCGAACCGAGGGGAAAAAGGTGGCGCGGCGCGGCTACCTCGGCGATGCTCCGGCGAGGAGCTCCAGCGTTGGGCGGCAGCGGCGACGGGGTGCAAGGGGCAGCGGCGGCGCTATGGGGCGGCGGCGGCGCGGCTTGGGGCGCGGCTTGGTGTGGGGTTTAGGGGGGGGGTGTGGGGGTATTTATATAGGTGGGGGGGGGAACTTGGGGGAGGGGGCAAGAAAAAAAAGGAGGAGAGATGGAGTCCGAGTAGGACTCCTACTTGGCGGCGGCGGTGGCTGCGCTAGGCGCGCGCGCGCGGGGAGGCCTGGTCGGCCGGCTGCTGGGCCTTGGCCCAAGCGGCGCTGCGGATTTTTTTTAAAACGGTTACGGGCGCAGAAAAACAAATAAAAGAACATCTAAACGGACTCCAAAATTCCCAAAGTAAATTTTCCCCGACTCCTAAAAATGAGTCGAACAAAATGAACTTTTCTCGGGACCTAGGATGCAAATTTTGAAAACACGCATTTTTCCCTATCCAAATAAAATGCAAATAAACACCGGAAGACTAAAATCAAAAGATCCTCTTTTCAAAATTTGAGAAAACTCAAAATTGAAAATGACGAAATCTCCAACTC
This sequence comes from Triticum monococcum, assembly GCA_034509565.1. Lineage (NCBI taxonomy): Eukaryota > Viridiplantae > Streptophyta > Magnoliopsida > Poales > Poaceae > Triticum > Triticum monococcum. The sequence goes on from CM067845.1 coordinate 254,009,362, forward strand.
TCTCCGAGGGTCCTTGAGTTGCGTGAAATTTCTAGGATCGACCAAAATGCAAGAAAATATGATATGCATGATGATCTAGTGTATAACATTCCAAAGTGAAAATTTGGGATGTTACACGTTTATTATGACACATACCATCATTGTCATATTGCTTTGCATGATCATGTAGTTGGCATAGTCTTTGTGGCTTGGCCACTGTTCATGTCTTTTATACATGTCACTCTTGATCATTGCACATCCCGGTACACCGCCAGAGGCATTCATATAGAGTCATATTTTTTCTACTATCGAATTGTAATTGTTGAGATGTAAGTAAATAAAAGTGTGATGATCATCATTATTAGAGCATTGTCCCATGTGAGGAAAAGGATGATGGAGACTATGATTCCCTCACAAGTTGGGATGAGGATCCGGACGAAAAAATTAAAAACGAGGCCAAAGAGCCCAAACAAAAAAAAGAAAAAAGAGGACAAAGAGCCGAAAATGAAAAAATGAAAAACAAATTAGAGAAAAAGAGAGAAGGGACAATGTTACTATCCTTTTGCCACACTTGTGCTTCAAAGTAGCACCATGTTCTTCATAATAGAGAGTCTCCTATTTTATCACTTTCATATAACTAGTGGGAATTTTTCATTATAGAACTTGGATTGTATATTTCAATGATGGGCTTCCTCAAATTGCCCTAGGTCTTCATGACCAAGCAAGTTAGATGCACACCCACTTAGTTTCTTTTTGAGCTTTCATACACTTATAGCTCTACTGTGTCCGTTGCATGACAATCCCTACTCACTCACATTGATATCTATCGATGGGCATCTCCATAGCCCGTTAATATGCATAGTTGATGTGAGACTTTCTCCTTCTTTTTTCTTCTCCACAACCACCATATTCTATTCCACCTATAATGCTATATCCATGCCTCACGCTCATGTATTGCGTGACAGTTGAAAAGGTTTGAGAACATCAGAAGTATGAAACAATTTATTGGCTTGTCATCGAGGTTGTGCGTGATGTAATACTTTGTGTGATGAAGATGGAGCATAGCCATGCTATATGATTTTGTAGGGGTAACTTTCTTTAGCCATGTTATTTTGAGAAGACATGGTTGCTTTATTAGTATGCTCGAAGTATTATTGTTTTTATGTCATTATTAAACTTTTGTTTTGAATCTTATGGATCTGAATATTCTTGCCACAATAAAGAAAATTACATGGATAAATATGTTAGGTAGCATTCCACATCAAAAACTCTATTTTTATCATTTACCTACTCGAGGACGAGCGGGAATTAAGCTTGGGGATGCTTGATACGTCTCATATTATCTATTTTGGGTGTTTTATATGCATTAATATGCTATTTTATATTATTTTTGGGACTAACCTATTAACCTAGAGCCCAGTGCCAGTTTCCGTTTTTTCCTTGTTTTGAGTTTTACAGAAAAGGAATATCAAACGAAGTCCAAACAAGCTGAAAATTTACGGTGATTTTTTATGGACCAGAAGAGACTCAAGGGGCATTGAAGATGGACCGGAAGAGTCCCGAGGAAACCACAAGGGTGGAGGGCGCCCCCCTAGGGCGCGCCCCTGGCTTGTGGGTCCCTTGGGAACCCCCCTGACGTGAGACCGACGCCAAAAATTCCTATAAATCATGAAACCCCCAGAAAGAAACATAGATCGGGAGTTCCGCCGCCGCAAGCCTCTGTAGCGACGAAAAACCAATGGGGAGCCCGTTCTGCTACCCTGTCGGAGGGGGAAACTATCATCAGTGGCCATCTTCATCATCCCGGCGGTCTCCATGACGAGGAGGGAGTAGTTCACCCTCGGGGCTGAGGGTATGTACCAGTAGCTATGTGTTTTGATCTCTCTCTCTCTCTCTCTCGTGTTCTTGATTTGGCACGATCTTGATGTACCACGAGCTTTGTTATTATAGTTGGATCATATGGTCTTTCTCCCACTCTATCCTCTTGTGATGAATTGAGTTTTACCTTTGAGGTTTCACTATTATCAGATTGAATACTATTATGGATTTGAGAACACTTGATGTACGTCTTGTGTGGGATACCCGTGGTGACAATTGGGTGTTCTAGTGATTCACTTGATGTATGTTTTGGCACTCAACTCATGGATTCCCGAGGTGGCATTGGGGTAATCTATGCATAGGGGTTAATGCACGTTTTCGTCCTTGTTTCTCTGGTAGGAATCTTGGGGCACTCTTTTAGGTTCTTTGTGTTGGATTGAATATTATGAATCTGAAGTTGTTTGATGCATATCATATAATTGACCCACAGATACTTGTGGTGACATCAGAGTATCTAGGTGACATTAGGGTTGATTGATGTGTGTCATTTGGTGTTATTTTACTACAAACTCTAGGGTTGTTTGTGACACTTATAGGAATAGCTCAATGGATTGATCGGAAAGAACAACTTTGAGATGGTTTCGTACCCTACAAGCAATTTCATCTTATGTTCTCCGCAATAGGAACTTTGGAGTGACTCTTTGTCGCACATCGAGAGATTGTCATATGATTTAATTATGTTATCATTGTTGAGAGAACTTGCACTAGTGAAAGTATGAACCCTAGGCCTTGTTTCCAAGCATTGCAATGCCATTTTTCTCACTCTTGTTACTAGTTACCTTGCTGTTTTTATATTTTCATACTACAAAAACCTATATCTACCATCCATATTACACTTGTATCACCATCTCTTCGCCGAACTAGTGCACCTATACAATTTACCATTGTATTGGGTGTGTTGGGGACACAAGAGACTCTTTGTTATTTGGTTGAGGGTTGTTTGAGAGAGACCATCTTCATCTTACGCCTCCCATGGATTGATAAACCTTAGGTCATCCACTTGAGGGAAATTTGCCACTGTCCTACAAAACTCTACACTTGGAGGCCCAACAACGTCTACAAGAAGAAAGGTTGCATAGTACACATCAAGCTCTTTTCTCGTGTTCTTGATTTGGCATGATCTTGATGTACCGCGAGCTTTGTTATTATAGTTGGATCATATGGTGTCCCCCCCTCTATCTTCTTGTGATGAATTGAGTTTTACCTTTGAGGTTTCACTATTATCGGATTGAATACTATTATGGATTTGAGTACACTTGATGTACGTCTTGCGTGGGATACCCTGGTGACAATGGGGTGTTCTATTGATTCAATTGATTTATGTTTTGGCACTCAACTCACAGATTCCCGAGGTGACATTGGGGTAATCTATGCATAGGGGTTGATGCACCTTTTTGTACTTGTTTCTCCGGTAGGAATCTTGGGGAACTCTTTGAGGTTCTTTGTGTTGGATTGAATATTATGAATCTGAAGTTGTTTGGAGTATCTAGGTGACATTAGGGTTGATTGATGTGTGTCATGTGGTGTTATTTTACTACGAACTCTAGGGCTGTTTGTGACACTTATAGGAACAGCTCAATGGATTCACTGAAAACAATAACTTTGAGGTGGTTTCGTACCCTACAAGCAATTTCATCTTATGTTCTCCTCGGTAGGAACTTTGGAGTGACTCTTTGTCTGTGACGCCCAGGTAATTAAGCTACAGTGATCCTCTGCTAATGATGCCACGTCACCTCGATTAAAGTTGCTGATCTCGAGTTAGTTCGAAACCGATTCAAATTCAAATTCAAAATCGGGCAAACAATAATTTTTTTAATATTAAAGCTAAAATTTTCGGAGTGAACCAAATATTACATAGGTAATTATGGTGGAGAAACCACACCTTTATAAAATGTTTAAATACTATGAGGTGAATAAAGCAGTAGCAAAAACGATTATTTAAATACCTTTTATAATTAATAAAATGTCAAACTAAGTTGTTTGGGGTCTAGACTTTTTGTGACTGTGGACTAAGTTGAATTACTAATTTAGATACTAAGTGTATATTTTAGTAAAATACTATGCAACTAAAATAAAACATGAAAGGATAAACGAAAATAAGAATAATAACTATAATAATAAAACAACAACAACAAAAGAAAATAAAAGCCCCCCCCCCCTCGCTGGGCCTCGGCCCAGCTGGCCATTGGGCTAGCCAGGCTGGCCCAGCCGGTGCCCCACTCCCCTCCTCCATATCCCCACACTGGGCAAACCCTAACCCAACCGAACCCGACTCCCCTCCCATGACACCCACTCCCCCTCGTTCCTCTCGCTCTCCCCCCGATATGGATCGGGGCAACGACCACCCGACCCCCATCGCCGATCCCGCCGCCCCTGGACCGCCAACGCGCCCCCGTCCTCCTCTGGACGCCGCCTCCCCCTACGACCCCTAGGCCGCCGGCCATGGAGGCCCACGTGCGCCCGCAGCTTCGCCACCAGCAGCCGTCGCCGTCCTCGCCGTCTTGGACCTCTCCTGCACCACGGCTACCGCGCCTCCGACCAACCTTGCGCCGCGCCCCTGCCTCAGCGGACGGCCTCGATCTCCCCCGGCTTCACCGAGTCCTACACGAGCTCCACTGTGAGCCTCACAGACGATCATTCGCGTCCTCCCGTTGCTGCGTCCGGTGCCCTGCTCCATGCACGACCAGGCTGCGCCCGCGCCGGCCTCCGCCCCGTGCTTGCCGTGCTGCCCTGGCTCCGCTCGCCTGCCGCACCTTGCCCCGCCGAGCGCACGCGCTCACCTTCCCCACCGCGGCCCTGCTGTTGCGGCTTGCGGCGCGACCCTGCCCGTTCCCTCTTGCCGGGCCGCCTCTCCCTCTGCCCGTCGATGCCGCGCCCAGGCGTGCCCTCGCCACAGCCAGCGCTTGCCCGCTGCGCTCACGCTCACACACTCGTTGCCGCCCCACTGGACCTCGTCGTCGACGTCCATCTCGGCATCTCCGGCACCGACCACTAGCCCCACTGGACGTGCGCCAACACGCTCGTCCTGCTGGTGCTCATGGGTGACCAAACAGTCGCCGGAATGCAACTCCGGCGAGCCTCCGCTGTGTTCCGTGGCGGCCGACGACTAAGCACCAACATCGCTGATGTGGCGTCCTTTGTTTGTCCCCTAACCCCCTACCTGTGGGTCCCGCACTACTTAACTAACCTACTAATTAAAATGTTAAGTATAACTAACCTAGGCACTGACATCAGGCCCCATCGCTTAATAAATCTCTATGTTAAATTCAACCTCTGGAATAAATAGTCCATGACAGGTGGGTCCATGTCACTATGTAACTGGATAAGGTTGACACGTCAGCCTACTAACTCAGCAGGGGCCCCATCAGTCAACCTCTGCTGACTGGACTATTGACCCAGTCAACTGGCCCACTAGTCAGCCCCTGTGTGGTATGTCTGGGTACAAAAGTGAGTACACATAGCAATCGCATTTAGTATATTTTTGAATTAAATTAAATCTGGAAATGGGAAAATCATTTAAATATTTAAAAAATGAATATAAAATAAACCGTAGCTCGGATGGAAAAACTTTGTACATGAAAGTTGCTCAGAACGACGAGACGAATCTGAATAGGCTATCCGTTCGTCCACCATGCATCCCTAGCATAGCGAACACGCAAATTTCCCCCTCCAAATCATCTGTCGGAAAACGCGAAACCCCGGGGATATTTTCCCGGATGTTTCCCCCCTTCGTCGATACCAGCTCATACCGTGTTAGGGCACCCCTAGCATCACGTGTTGTCCTGTTATGCCTTGTGATACTTTGATTGCACTATTATTTATTGTGTTCCCCTCCGTTACTTCTTTCCGGTAGACCCCGAGACCGCTGCCAGTACCCCTGTTGTCGACTACGGTGTTGACGACCCTTCTTGCCAGAGCAACCAGGCAACCCCCCCCCCCCTTGATCACCAGATATCGCCTACTCTCCTCTATACTGCTTGCATTAGAGTAGTGTAGCCTGTTACTGCTTTCCGTTATCCTATCCTGATGCATAGCCTGTCCTTGCTACTACTGTTGTTACCTTTACCAGCAATCCTACATGCTTAGTTTAGGATGCTAGTATTTCATCGGTGGCCCTACATTCTTGTCCATCTGCCTTGCTATACTATCGGGCTGTGATCACTCGGGAGGTGATCATGGGTATATACTTATACATAAATACATGCTATGCAGTTGGTGACTAAAGACGGTTCGGCTCGTAGGAGTACCCGCGAGTGATTCCGATGTTGGGGGCTGAAGGGGCAGGTGGCTCCATCCCGGTAGAGGTGGGCGTGAGTTCCTGAAGGCCCCCGACGGTTACTTTGTGGCGGAGCGACATGGCAGGTTGAGACCATCAAGGAGAGAGGTGGGCCTGGCCCTGGTCGGCGTCCGTGGTCATTTCAGAATAACACGCTTAACGAGATCTTGGTATTTGATCTGAGTCTGGCTACTGGCCTATACACACTAACTATCTATGCGGGGACAGTTATGGGCACTCGACGTCATGGTATCAGCCGAAGCCTTCGTGACGTCAGCGACTGAGTGGCGCGCGCTGGGATGGACCGCGTAACGCAACTTCTTTTGTAATGGAGGTTGCTAGGTCTGCTCACCGGCCATGTACGCAATGTGCAGGTGTGCAATGGGCGATGGGCCCAGACCCCTGCGCCATAGGATTTAGACCGGCGTGCTGACCTCTCTGTTGTGCCTAGGTAGGGCTGCGACGTGTTGATCTTCCGAGGACGGGCATGACCCAGAAAAGTGTGTTCGGCCAAATGGGATCAAGCGTGTTGGGTTATGTGGTGCACCCCTACAGGGAAGTTAATCTATTCGAATAGCCGTGATCTTTGGTAACAGGACGACTTGGAGTTGTACCTTGACCTTATGACAACTAGAACCGGATATTTAATAAAACACACCTTTCCAAGTGCCAGATACAACCCGGTGGTCGCTCTCTAACAGGGCGACAAGGAGAGGATCATCGGTTAGGATTATGCTATGCGATGCTACTTGGTGAACTTACCATCTACTCTCTTCTACATGCTGCAAGATGGAGGTGGCCAGAAGCATAGTCTTCGACAGGACTAGCTATCCCCCTCTTATTCTAGCATTCTGCAGTTCAGTCCACATATGATACCCCCTTTTCCATTTGATACCAATGCATACATTTGTAGTGTAGCTCCCTGCTTGCGAGTACTTTGGATGAGTACTCACGGTTGCTTTTCTCCCCCTTTTCCCCTTTCCTATACCCGATTGCTGCGACCGGACGTTGGAGCCCAGGAGCCAGACGCCACTGTCGACGAGGACTACTACTACTCGGGAGGTGCCTACTACTACGTGAAGCCCACTGGTGGCGACCAGGAGTAGTTTAGGAGGATCCCAGGCAGGAGGCCCGCGCCTCTTTCGATCTGTATCCCAGTTTGTGCTAGCCTTTTTAAGGCATACTTGTTTAACTTATGTCTATACTCAGATTTTGTTGCTTCCGCTGACCGTCTATGATCGAGCTCTTGTATTCGAGCCCTCGAGGCCCCTGGCATGTAATATGATGCTTGTATGACTTATTTTATTTGTAGAGTTGTGTTGTGATATCTTCCCGTGAGTCCATGATCTTGATTGTACATGTTTGCGTGTATGATTAGTGTATGGTCAAATCGGGGGCGTCACAAGTTGGTATCAGAGCCGACTGCCTGTAGGAATCCCCTTCCACACTCCTTGGCCGAAGTCGAGTCTAGACATTACAAAAACTTATACTAACATGGTTGTGTGCCTTATGGGCCCACGTCGCCATCTGGGTGGTATTAGGATCTTTTACTCTCGATCTATGCTCTGGGAATCTGATCTCTCTACTATTCGGGTTAAATGATTTTGCTAAAATCTAACTTTAGGATCTCGCGATCACATCCACCCGAAGATCCCCTTCGTTCCAGATGATCGGCTGCTTCCCCAGAAGATATTGAAGATACTCTTCGATCATTCCCGAGACCCTTGTGCCCTCTGATTTTTCAATTCTCTAATACCGATATATCCATATGGATAACGGCATACATTTGTTGTTCATACTATTACTCCGAATTGATCTTGTTATTACAAGATGCCCCAATATTCTCTCTATTGCTCAGAGAAAACTTCGTGCCTACTGCCTTGCAGTTCCAAGCCACCTGAATACACCTACAAATTAATCCTCACACATACCGAGGATTTGTTTCTCCCCAGTTGTTCATCTGTTTCACAAAAGTCTTCGAAATACTATTCGATCTTTTGAAAATCCTCAACAGCATGTTGCTCTAGAAATTCTTACTTGCTTGCATTATGGTTAACCCCATAAGTCTAGTAATCTTATTGGCATCCCTTGCCACTATCATTTTGAGCCCATTGATTCAATGAGTGCGAATGTTCACAATCCTCAACCAGATCCTAGAATTTATCCTTCCGGCTCAGACGCCATTTTAAACGTGAGTCGGTTCTCGACGAATCAAATTGTTGACGATTGTACCTCTAGGACTATTCAACTTATCCATCCCTATTCAGAGCATTGCTTCTGATCCCTTATCTTGGAATCATAATTCTTGTGCAATTGGGCTTTGAGTTAGTCGGTCGTTTCTATCATCTAATCCCCTTGCATTCTTTCTTCTTCTGGTAGAGTACCGATACTCACATCAGCTCCATTGTGGATTGTCAGATCCATTGTTGGATTTCATCCTACATCGTCCTTAATATTCAATAACCTTGTGAGCCTTTCCACAGGTATATAATGCCTTTGGTAAATTGTATCCTCTGCCTTGACAACCATGCTCTACTTTCGAGCTTGTGTTAATTACTCCTGAAGTTTGTGATATATGTTCCTAAGATACCCGATGGTTTGAACTAATGCCTTCCCTAATCTGTGCAAACCTGGAAGATTTCACGGGTCATACTTATCTGGTATTGCACCAGGTAAAACTTTCAACAACTAATGTCATTTTGAAAATACGAGAGGTGAATGAAAGGTTATGCGTTGAACAAGTGGGAGTCGACCTTGAACCCTATGTTCATGCCCATGGAAACGATGTATACCTTATCATGGAAGCTTCTCTTAAAATAATTATCCCCTTGTTATAAGTTCATCTTGTATCTGTGGACATGGTTCTGACCATTTTTCTCCTTGATTCCATTTCGCGTGCAAGTTTAAGCGCTTGTCTTCTGTAGAGCAATACCCCAGTCCAACCTCTACTTTGATCTGTCATCGAGTATTACCCCCTCTGGTATCTCGAGATTATCACGGAACTATATAACTTCTTATGAGTTCTTCTTCAAGTATTATTTGACTTTTGCTGCATCATCATTTGACTTGATGTCATCACCGACCGATTACATCTTCATGAAATCTCTCGACAAATGTGTCGTGGTCATCAGCAACATCCGGAGCTCTTCCAAGATATATATTGAATTCTCGATGAGAAATACCACCCTCGCCCCTCAATGGTTTGTGTTATCACCAACCACTTTATTGCCTTCCGTTCAACACAAACTTATTCGTGTTTTGTGTTATACCTTGAGATCCTTGCTATCCAGCTTTTGTTCTTCTTTACCTTGGAATGTTACCACCTTCTATGTCAAGGATGTCATGGTAATTTTACCACCTCTTGAGAATTCTTGATATAGTAATATCTCTCGCCTTTTGCATTCATTTCTTGGTCTCTGTGTTGTTTCTAACCGGAATACCGACAAATGGTCTGTGATGTGTGAATTCTAAACTTCTAGCAACCCTATTGCTTTGAAGTTATTGGTCTACAGTTTCATTCTATGTCTATTGCTTATTGAATCATCATTTGAACATTGATCGTGCTACTTAGTCCAGGTTTCCGGGTGCACCTTTCTATCATTGTTCAATTGTGTATGTTGTCATCAGACATACATCATTATATCATTTGATCTGATTAATGTTATCTCCTTGTTCACATAATTGTGGAAATCATCTTTGGTTAATCTTGATGAATTGTCGCTGAGTCCATCAGCCACCCCCTCGTCATTCCCTTGGATTAATGATGAACTCTTGTTTCAAAACTCGCTTCCATAGTTCATTTCCCGAGGATCTTACAATGTCATCTCTTCAATTTGTGTCGCACCTTTTTCTTCTCAGGCATCCTAAGTCTGACCTTTGCTTGAAGACCATGTCAATGCTATCTCGAAGCATGTCGGTGGTACTCCGATTTTCAACAAGAACATTTGAAGCCCAGATGCTAAATGTTTCCTGCTCAAATATCCAAACACCGCTGTATGGGTAAAGTCATGAAATTTCGCTCACCCTACCTAAAGAGTTTTCTACATTATATCCTGACATGGATATCATGCTCTGCTTGTCCTTGGGAAGGATATACCCCTGCAATATGTGTTTAAACACATGTTCCTTTCCATTGTTCTGTTTAATCTGATAATCATATTTTCCTTTCCATTGTTCTGTTTAACCTTCTTGAGGTCTATATGATCTAAGCAGTAATATTCTCCTGCTTATGTAAACACCCAGGTGTACAATTCTGCCAGCAAGACCCGGTTATTATTGTTGATGACATCCCGGTAGCCACCGATGGACGATAACTTTGCCTATTGGTCCGCCTCGTTTCAACGAGCAGGAAAATGGTTCTCTTCGTCCCTCGCCCTTGGTATCGATGTTGTTGCCGACATAGCTGACAGGCTATCCTCTGACATGCCTTGCTTACATGATCGTGCAAATCATCACCGCCTTCCTACTTTTAACCCACATGGTGGGCCCATAACCCACAGTTCCACAGGATCGAAACCTGACTCTCCTGTACAACCCTGTTTCTAAAGTTATTCGTCATGCTTGGCTTCATATGTAATTCACGAGCCACCTTCCGTGTGATCATCAATTCAGGTATTAAACACAATACCTATACCCGTTGCCTTGTTTCAGGCAACGACGATTGCCTATCCACTTCAAACTTCTTATGGTACCTTCTTACTTTGCTCTCGATGTGTTTCATTTGTTCAACTCGAGAGATAGTCTTATGATCATTCTTGGGATACCCCCGCCTAGATGATTTTCCTTTATAACATTCAAGTGTTGTAAAGCTGCCCCTTACCTATTCGTAAGTACGATGGAGCTCCAGAAGAAACAATGCCGACTTCATCATGATGACCTGGAGAAGATCAACTTAATTGATCGACCTCCTCGAGAAGAGTAACCAAGACCAACAAGACCCGTTAGAATTTCGTAACCTAATCCCTTCCCTGCACTTCCCCTCTTAAATCTCGGGACGAGATTTATTGTAGTGGAGGAGAATTGTGACGCCCGGGTAATTAAGCTACAGTGATCATCTCCTAATGATGCCACGTCACCTCGATTAAAGTTGCTGATCCTCGTTCCTCTCGCTCTCCCCCTGATCCGGATCGGGGCAACGGCCACCCGACCCCCATCGCCGATCCCGCCGCCCCTGGACTGCCACCGCGCCCCCGTCCTCCTCTGGACGCCGCCTCCCCCTATGACCCCTAGGCCGCCGGCCATGGAGGCCCACGTGCGCCCGCAGCTTCGCCACCAGCAGCCGTCGCCATCCTCACCGTCCTAGACCTCTCCTGCACAACGCCTACCATGCCTCGCCCCAGCCTCAACGAACGGCCTTGATCTCCCCCGGCTTCACCGAGTCCTCCACGAGCTCCACTATGAGCCTCACAGACAATCCCCTCTCAATCTCGTCGTCGTAGTCGCCGTTCGCGTCCTCCCGTTGCTGCGTCCAGTGCCCTGCTCCGTGCACGACCAGGCTGCGCCCGCGCCGGCCTCCGCCCCGCACTTGTCGTGTTGCCCTGGCTCCGCTCGCCCGCCGCGCCTTGCCCCACCGAGCGGATGCGCTCACCTTCCCCACCGCGGCCCTGCTGCTGCGGCTTGTGGCGCGACCCCGCCCGTTCCCTCTTGCCGGGGCCGCCTCTCCCTTTGCTCGTCGATGTCGCGCCCAGGCGCGCCCTCGCCACAGCCGGCGCTTGCCTGCTGCGCCCACGCTTACACACTCGTCGCCGCCCCACTGGACCTCGTCGTCGATGTCCATCTCGGCATCTCCGGCACCGACCACTAGCCCCACTGGACGCGCGCCGACACGCTCGTCCTCCTGGTGCTCATGGTTGACCAAACGGTCGCCGGAACGCAACTCCGGCGAGCCTCCGCTGTGTTCCGTGGCGGCCGACGACTAAGCACCAACATCGCTGATGTGGCGTCCTTTGTTTATCCCCTAACCCCCTGCCTGTGGGTCCTGCACTGCTTAACTAACCTACTAATTAAAATGTTAAGTATAACTAACCTAGGCACTGACATCAGGCCCCATTGCTTAATAAACCTCTATGTTAAATTCAACCTGTGCAATAAATAGTCCATGATAGGTGGGTCCATGCCACTATGTAACTGGATAAGGTTGACACGTCAGCCTACTAACTCAGCAGGGGCCCCATCAGTCAGCCTCTGCTGACTGGACTGTTGACCCAGTCAACTGGCCCACTAGTCAGCCCCTGTGTGGTCTGTCTGGGTACAAAAGTGAGTACACATAGCAATCGCATTTAGTATATTTTTGAATTAAATTAAATCTGGAAATGGGAAAATCATTTAAATATTTTAAAAATGAATATAAAATAAACCGTAGCTCGGATGGAAAAACTTTGTACATGAAAGTTGCTCAGAACGACGAGACGAATCTGAATACGCGGTCCGTTCGTCCACCACGCATCCCTAGCATAGCGAACACGCAAATTTCCCCCTCCAAATCATCTGTCCGAAAACGCGAAACCCCGGGGATATTTTCCCGGATGTTTCCCTCCTTCGTCGGTACCACCTCATACCGCGTTAGGGCACCCCTAGCACCATGTATTGTCCTGTTATGCCTTGTGATGCTTTGATTGCACTATTATCCATTGTGTTCCCCTCCGTTACTTCTTTCCGATAGACCCCGAGACCGCTGCCGGTACCCCTGTTGTCGACTACAGTCTTGACGACCCTTCTTGCCAGAGCAACCAGGCAAGCCCCCCCCCCTTGATCACCAGATATCGCCTACTCTCCTCTATACTGCTTACATTAGAGTAGTGTAGCCTGTTACTGCTTTTCGTTAATCCTATCCTAATGCATAGCCTATCCTTTCTAGTACTGTTGTTACCTTTACCTGCAATCCTCCATGCTTAGTTTAGGATGCTAATATTTCATCTGTGGCCCTACATTCTTGTCCGTTTGCCTTGCTATATTATCGGGTTGTGATCACTCGGGAGGTGATCACGGGTATATACTTATACATAAATACATGCTATGCAGTTGGTGACTAAAGACGGGTCAGCTCATAGGAGTACCCGCGAGTGATTCCGATGTTCGTGGCTGAAGGGGCAGGTGGCTCCATCCCGTTAGAGGTGGGCCTGAGTTCCCGAAGGCCCCCGAAGATTACTGTGTGGCGGAGCGACATGGCAGGTTGAGACCACCTAGGCGAGAGGTGGGCCTGGCCCTGGTCGGCGTCCGTGGTCATTTCAGAATAACACGCTTAACAAGATCTTGGTATTTGATATGAGTCTGGCTACTGGCCTATACGCACTAACCATCTACGCGGGGACAGTTATGGGCGCTCGACGTCGTGGTATCAGCCGAAGCCTTCGTGACGTCAGCGACTAAGTGGCGCGCGCCGGGTTGGACCGCGTAACGCAACTTCCTTTGTAATGGAGGTTGCTAGGTCTGCTCACCGGCCGCGTACGCAACGTGCAGGTGTGCAATGGGCGATGAGCCCAGACCCCTGCGCCATAGGATTTAGACCGGCGTGCTGACCTCTCTGTTGTGCCTAGGTAGGGCTGCGACGTGTTGATCTTCCGAGGCCGGGCATGACCCAGAAAAGTGTGTCCGGCCAAATGGGATCGAGCGTGTTGGGTTATGTGGTGCACCCCTGCAGGGAAGTTAATCTATTCAAATAGCCATGATCTTCGGTAACAGGACGACTTGGAGTTGTACCTTGACCTTATGACAACTAGAACCGGATATTTAATAAAACACACCTTTCCAAGTGCCAGATACAACCCGGTGGTCGCTCTCTAACAGGGCGACGAGGAGAGGATCATCGGTTAGGATTATGCTATGCGATGCTACTTGGTGAACTTACCATCTAGTCTCTTCTACATGCTGCAAGATGGAGGTGGCCAGAAGCATAGTCTTCGACAGGACTAGCTATCCCCCTCTTATTCTAGCATTCTGCAGTTCAGTCCACATATGATACCCCCTTTTCCATTTGATACCGATGCATACATTTATAGTGTAGCTCCCTGCTTGCGAGTACTTTGGATGAGTACTCACGGTTGCTTTTCTCCCCCTTTTCCCCTTTCTTATACCCGATTGCTGCGACCAGACATTGGAGCCCAGGAGCCAGACGCCACCGTCGATGACGACTACTACTACTATTCAGGAGGTGCCTACTACTACGTGCAGCCCACTGGCGGCGACCAGGAGTAGTTTAGGAGGATCCTAGGCAGGAGGCCTGCGCCTCTTTCGATCTGTATCCCAGTTTGTGCTAGCCTTCTTAAGGCATACTTGTTTAACTTATGTCTGTACTCAGATTTTGTTGCTTCCGCTGACCATCTATGATCGAGCTCTTGTATTCGAGCCCTCGAGGCCCCTGGCTTGTAATATGATGCTTGTATGACTTATTTTATTTGTAGAGTTGTGTTGTGATATCTTCCCGTGAGTCCCTGATCTTGATCGTACACGTTTGCGTGTATGATTAGTGTACGGTCAAATCGGGGGCGTCACATTGTCGCACGTTGAGGGATAGCCATATGATTTAATTATGTTATCATTGTTGAGATAACTTGCACTAGTGAAAGTATGAACCCTAGGCCTTGTTTTCAAGCATTGCAATACCGTTTTTGCTCGCTTTTGTTACTAGTTACCTTGCTGTTTTTATATTTTCGTATTACAAAAACCTATATCTACCATCCATATTACACTTGTGTCACCATCTCTTCGCTGAACTAGTAAACCTATACAATTTACCATTGTATTGAGTGTGTTGGGGACAAAAGAGACTCTTTGTTATTTGGTTGCAGGGTTGTTTGAGAGAGGCCATCTTCATCCTACGTCTCCCATGGATTGATAAACCTTAGGTCATCCACTTGAGGGAAATTTGCTACCATCCTACAAAACTCTGCACTTGGAGGCCCAACAATGTCTACATGAATAATGGTTGCATAGTAGACATCAGTGCCCCGCCTAGGGGGCACTCCATGTCAACGAAGGTGATGTCGGTGGAGTCCTGTCTACGACAAGCTTTGCATCGGCGATGGTGTGGACGATGCCCCACCTCGGGAGAGCTCCATATCAATGGTGGTGTGGATGGCACCCTATCTTGGACGATACCCACATCACCTTGGGCAAGATCTAGTTGGTTGCTTCATAGACAAAGCTTCGCCTTGAGAGGACGGGATGGTGCTGAGTGGACAATGTAGCCCTGGTCGCCATCACTTGCAGTTGTGGCCGATCTCCCTACCTAGGAGGGCATGCATGTCGTGGTGGAATTATTTGTCGTAGAGGGTCCTGTGGTCGCCACTTTTGAGTGGGTTGAGGGTTCCTCCCACTGTCTTGACATCTTGCCATTATTTACAATGTGGGGGCATGTTAGGATGCCCCTACTCTAAGTGGTGAGTTGGTGAAGACTGTCATCGAGGCGCTCATGTTGAGGATGATGACTTCGGGATTGGCACCTCATCCTACATGCACCTTTCATTGAAGAAGTATTCGATGCTCCTTGGTCATGGAGCCGCCTTTGGATATGGTTCATATGTTCCTAGAGTTTGTGAAGATTCACACCTTAAATCCTTGCCACCTGGTGTCGTGCCTCAAAGCACAGAATGGCAAACCAATTATCGTTGGAGAGTGATCATCTATCAACCGCTGAGTTGTTGAGACATGGCGCCCATGCACTTCTTCGAGTATCGCTGAGGTCGAGGGAGACTGTAGGGCCTTGCAATGCTTCACCCTCAGTGCAATAGAGGCATGAAGGGATGTCGCACTTGTCTGCCCGTTGGCGGTCTTAGCACGGAGGCATTGAGATGCCTCCACGTCCGCTCTGATGTCCGTCGTTGATGACTCCTTCAATAGTGCATGCCTCAAGGATTAGCTCATAGTAATCCATCCTCGCCTTAGTCATTGCTCGCCTTTGGGCCTTCTTGGACTACATAGTTTGAAACTACGCAGGGTCCTGGGCCTGATGGATGTAGAGCTTGGCACTAAGCCTGATGACGATCATGGGCAGTAATGATCCGAACTGGATCACTGATAACCCACAAGTATAGGGGATCAGTTGTAGCCTGTTTTGATAAGTAAGAGTGTCGAATCCAAAGAGGGGCTATAGATAGAACAAATATTCCCTCAAGTTCTATCAAGCACCGATACAACTCTACGCACGCTTAACGTTCGCTTTACCTAGAACAAGTATGAAACTAGAAGTACTTTGTAGGTGTTGTAGGATAGGTTTGCAAGATAATAAAGAGCACGTAAATAAAAACTAGGGGCTGCTTAGATAAAGAAACAATTAAGTTAGTATAGCGAGTGTGGAAAAGTGCTGGTAGGAGTTGCGGAATTGCCCCTAAGCAATTGACTACGCTACTAGACCGATAGCAAGTTTTATGTCGGAGAGGCCACTGCTAGCATGTCATCCCTTACTTGGAATTCTATGCACTTATGATTGGAACTATTAGCAAGCATCCGCAGCTACTAATGTTCATTAAGGTAAAACCCAACCATAGCATTAAGATATATTGGTCCCCCTTCAATCCGGTATGCATCAATTTCTATGCTAGGCTGAAGCTGCTGTCACCCTTGCCCTCCAATACATAGTCCTGTCAACATACAACTAACCCTATGGTGTGATCTACACACGTGCTCATATGATGGGCACCAAAGGACAGCAACATAACCACAAGAAAATCAAACCAATCATAGCAATTCACCAATGACCGATAGGACAAAACAAATCTACTCAGACATCATAGGATGGCAACACATCATTGGAAAATAATATGAAGCATAAAGCACCATGTTCAAGTAGAGGGTACAGCAGGTTGCGGGAGAGTGGACCACTGTAGATAGATGGGGGAATGTGATGGAGGTGTTGGTGAAGAGGGTGGAGTTGTTGGAGTAGATCGCCGTCACATGATGATTGCCCCGGCGGCGTTCCGGCGCCACCGGGAGAGACGGGGAGAGAGCCCCCCTCCTCCTCCTCCTTCTTCTTCTTCTTCTTCTTCCTTGACCTCCCCCTAGATGGGAGGAGGGTTTCCCCTCTGGTCCTTGGCCTCCATGGAGGCGGAGGGACGAGAGCCCCTCCGAGATTGGATCTCTCTCTCTCTCTCTCTCTCTCTCTCTCTCTTTGTTTCCTTCTATTTCTGTGTTCCCAAATTCTGGCCTTTCACCGTTTCTTAAATTCCCGCAGATCCGTAACTCCGATTGGGCTGAAATTTGAACATGATTGTATCCAGATATTAGCTTTCTTGTGGTGCAATAAGGGCACCAACCACCTTACGGGGTGGCCACAAGCCTCCTGGCCATGCCCTGGGGAGGGGGCGCGCCTCCAGGGCTTGTGGCCCCCTCAGGCATCGTCTTGCGTTGATTCCAATTCCCAAAAATCACATATATTCCAAAAAAAATCTCCGTAAGTTTTTATCGCATTTGGGCTTTATTTGGTATGGATATTCTGTGAAACAAAAAACATGCAACAAACAGGAACTGGCACTGGGCATTTCATCAATATGTTAGTCCCAAAAAATGATATAAAATGTTGCCAAAAGTATATGGAAGTTGTAAAATATTGCATGAAACAATCAAAATTATAGACACGACAGAGACGTATCAATCACTACCGGCCATGAGTCACTGCCGCAAGAGACTCCACCGTCATGAAAGGGATGTTCATCGGTGGAGCTCCTCACCGATGCTTTGTCATGCACCATACCATGCAGATTGGGAGACGAAGGCGGTTGCGACAACCACAACAAAGCAGAGATGGGAGGAGAACCATGTCCCACCGGGCATGCCAATTTGTTTGGCACAAGATAAATCTAATCTTAATCTCCGTGAGAAAGGAAGAGGAGGAGTTTGATTTCTTTCATGCGCCGGGAAAAAATGCGAGCGTGCCAGTGTACCATGGTACATAATGAAAACCAAGAGCTAGGAAAGGTATTTTATTAATCTCAAACTCCCGATATGTGATACGTCTCCGTCATATCTAGTTTTCCTAATGCTTTTTCTCTTGTTTTGGACTCTAATTTGCATGATTTGAGTGAAACTAACCCGAACTGACGTTGTTTTCAGCAGAACTACCATGGTGTTGTTTTTGTGCATAAATAAAAGTTCTCGGATTGGAATGAAACTTTGCGGGAATTTTTTTTATATAATAAGAGAAAAATACTGGAGCCAAGAACCACCGGAGGGGGCCCCTAGGTGAGCACAACCCACCAGGGCGCCCCCCAGGCACGCCCAGGTGGGTTGTGCCCACCTGGTGGCCCCGCAAACCCTAAATCCAACTCCACAAATCCTATTTTTCTAGAAAAAAATCAGGGAGGAAGAATTATCTCGTTTCGTGATACGGAGCCGCCACCACCTCATATTCTTCATTGGGAGGCCAGATATGGAGTCCGTTTTGGGCTCTAGAGAGGGGGATCTTTGGTCTTCGTCATCACCAACCCTCCTTCATAGCCAATTCCATGATGCTCCCCATCGGGAGTGAGTAATTCCTTCGTAGGCTCGCTGGTCGGTGAGGAGTTGGGTGAGATTCATCATGTAATTGAGTTAGTTTTGTTAGAGCTTCATCCCTAGTATCCACTATGTTCTGAGATTGATGTTGATATGACTTTGTCATGCTTAATGCTTGTCACTTTGGGCCTGGGTGCCATAATTTCAGATCTGAACCGTTTATGTTATCACCATTATATCCATGTTCTATATCCGATCTTGCAAGTTATATTCACCAATTATGTGTTATGATTTGTAAACTCCGGAGTGACAATAGTTGAGATACTTTTCGGTGATGACTGTAGTTTGAGGAGTTCATGTATTCACTATGTGTTAATGCTTTGTTCCGGTTTTCTATTAAAAGGAGGCCTTAATATCCCTTAGTTTCCATATTGACCCCGCTGCCATGGGAGGGTAGGACAAAAGATGTCATGCAAGTTCTTTCCGTAAGCACGTGTGAGTATTTGCAGAATACATGCCTACATTATATTTATGAACTGAAGCTAGTGACATATCGCCCTAGGTTATGACTGTTGTATGATGAATATCATCCAATGAATCCACTGATCAAATCCCTACTATTTCTCTTATATTTTTCTTGCTAAGTTACTACAGCTATTATTACTGTTACACTTGCTACAAAATCATTGCTATCTCTATTATTGTTATATTGATATTGCTACTACTATCAAAACTATCATATTAATATGCTACTGATCACTTTGCTACAGATAATTAATCTCCAGGTGTGGTTGAATTGAAAACTCAGCTACTAATACTTGCAAATATTCTTTGGATCCCCTTGTGTCGAATCAATAAATTTGGGTTGAATACTCTATCCTCGAAAACTATTGCGATCCCCTATACTTGTGGGTTATCAAGACCTGTTTCTAGTGCTGTTGCCAAGGAGCATAGCTATATTTGTTGAGTCACTTGGGATTATTATTAATTTATCACTATGAAGAATCTGAAGGATACCAAGACTAAGATATTTCCCTCTAAGACGAGGGGAGGTAAGGAACTGCCATCTAGCTCTGCACTTGATTTGCCTTCTATTTTGAGTAAACTTGCAACACTACCACATGCTATTAATTTTGATATGTCTCAAGTTATTAATGATGCTACTTCTGTTATGGACAATGCTTATGATGATGCTAGTACCTTGCTTGATGATGATGTGCAACTAGGTAATTTACTTGATGAACAAATTGCTAGAGCCAAAGAGAATGAAATTAGTGAAAGTGATGAAATACCTGAATCTGAAAATCCTGAGACACCAATTAGACATAGTCCTCCTAGATATGAATTGCCTAAGATACCAAAAGGTTATGTTATGGATGAGGAGACAACTAGAGACTTTCTTGCTTGCAATGATAGAGATGATCTAAAGAAATTGTTATGCAAACAGAAAGAAAAAAAATTTGAATGCTAGAATGAAATGTGATCCTAAGTTTGCTACTTCACCTATCTTTTTTGATGATAAGGATTATGAATTCTCTGTCGACCCAGACTTAATTACTTTAGTTGAATCTGATCCTTTCCATGGTAGAAACTGAAACCATTGTGGCACATCTTACTAAGCTGAATGACATAGCCACCCTATTTGCTCATGATGAGAAAATTCACTACTATTATATTTGTAGGAGATATGCCCTACAGGTAGTAATAAATGTTATTGATTATCTCCTTGTTCATAATTATGTTTATTTTTCATGCTATAACTGTTGTGGTTCTCGAGTCTACAATAACCACGAGGCTCAGAGGAAGACTCATATGCACCTGTGGAATAATAAACGGTAAAATGTATTCCTAGTATGGCATCTAAGACTAGCTCAAGTGTTGCATGATGGTTCTATTTTCCTAATCATGGGCATGTCTATGCAAGAAACTTTGAGGGCACATTGTTAGAAGAACATTTGTGTTGAATCGACCCGAATTGATGTTTTGCTATGAGATACATTTGTCACAAGTTAATGGTTAATAACAGAGAGATAGTTAATGTTTGCATAATTCCTTAGACCATGGGAGTATCGAGTTTCTTCATACTTGCTTCATGAACTTTGGAGTTTGCTAAAAGTCAATTCCTTAGACCCATTTCCCTTGCCACGCATCGACCAGATTGTGGATTCCACATCCGAATGTGACTTGCTCTCCTTTCTGGATGCATACTCTAGATATCATCAAATCTTTATGTCCAAGGAAGACGAAGAGAAGACCTCGTTCATCACCCCGTGTGGCACATACTACTTTGTGTGAATGCCTTTCAGGTTGAAGACTGCTAGATCCACTTTTGCAAGGGCAGTCCAGATTGGTTTTGAGTCACAGTTGCATAGAAACATTGAAGCTTACATGGATGATATTGTGGTCAAGGCCAAGGACAGATCGACCCTTATCCAGGACTTAGAAGAGACGTTTACTAATCTGCGCAAGATCAACTTGAAGCTGAAGCTGGAGAAGTGTGTGTTTGGCGTTCCCTCTGGCAAGCTACTTGGTTTCTTTGTGTCCCACCGTGGGATAGAGGCCAACCCCGATAAGATTAAGGCTATCGAGCAGATTTAGGTACCTAGTACAGTTAAGGATGTGAGGTGTTTCACTAGGTGTGTTTCCGTGCTTAGCATATTCATCTCCAAGTTTGCCGAGCGCGCCTTGCCGTTCTTCAAAAATCTTGAAGGAGGCAGGACCCATGAAGTGGACTCCGGAGGCAGACGCAGAACTGCAAGATTTGAAGACCTACTTGTCCTTTGTGCCCACTTTGGTTGCTCCCAAACCACAAGAGCCGTTGTTGCTATACCTGGCGGCAACTAATCAAGTGGTTAGTGCAGCGCTAGTGGCATAGTGGGAAGTGGAAGAAGCAGCAGCCTCAGTCAGTGTCCCTTTTGGGGAAGAAAGTGAGCATAGCCCGGCAAGGCCAGACATAGATCAAGAAAAGGACAACACGGCAGTGGAGGTATCCCAAGGACGCGGCAAGGAAGAAGGTGGTGCAGCACCCAGTATACTTCGTCAGCTTCCTGTTGCAGGGGGCTAGATCTAGGTATTCTGGCATGCAAAAGTTGATGTTTTGGCCTTGTCATGGCCTCAAGGAAACTGCACCACTACTTCCAAGCCCATAAGATCACGGTTGTCACCCGCTTTCCTTTGCAATGGATACTCTGAAACCCTGAGGCTACCGGCAGGATAGTAGAGTGGGCATTGGAGTTATCCAGCTTTGGTTTAAAGTTTGAAAGCACATCAACAATCTAGAGCAGGGCATTGGAAGAGTTTATTGCAGAATGGACGCCAACCCCTGATGAAGAGGTATTGGAGACAGTTATTCCCAGCATGGAGGCACCCCAAGAATGGATCTTGTATTTTGATGGTGCTTTTTCCCTACAAGGTGCAGGGGTTGGCGTTCTTCACTACAAAAAAAGACACATCCGTGACATTTTGGGCTGAACGAAAAAAATTATGTCATACATATGACACTTCTATGACGATAATTGTGACAAAACCCGATATCATCATAGATGTGGTGGGCTCCTACTTCTATGACAAAAAATCATGACAGAAAATGGGCTTTTTGTCCTGGGCGGGCCGGAGACGCAGCTGCATGACATTCTTTGGGTCGTCCATGACGGAAAAAACCATGGTAGAAGCGATGGGGAGGAAAATTTCGAGGAGTTCCCGGTTACGGTGGGAGTTCGGGGGCCGAGCGATGCGCATTTCTCTCGTACACGTATGCGCGTATGTGCGAGGCGTTGGATCTAACTGAACCCGAGCGAGGCATTGGGCTCTAACTGAACCCGAGCGATTGCACTACAGGCTATGCGTTACTGAACCCGAGCAATCGATCGATGGCTGTTAATTGAACCCGATCGAGCGGTTCCTTCGCTACTGCTGCTAACTGAAGCCGATCGATGGGATGAACAGTGAGCATTGCGCGGGGGGGGGGGGGGGGTTGGATGAACAGTGAGCGGTGGCGTTGCCTCTGGATGAACAGGACCCCGTGGTATGGTGGAGGGCTGGATGAACAGTAGACGGTGGAGGGGTGCCCGTGGAGGGGGGATGAACAGGACCCCGTGGTGTGGAGGGCTGGATGAATAGTAGACGGTGGAGGGGTGGTTGAATAGGACCCCGTGGTGTGGAGGGCTGGATGAACAGTAGACGCTGGGGGTGCCCGTGGAGGGGTGGTTGAACAGGACCCTGTGGTGTGGAGGGCTGGATGAACAGTAGACGGTGGAGGGGTGGTTGAACAGTAGACGGTGGAGTAGCGCACGGTGGAGGGTGGATGAACAGGAGCCTGTGGAGGCTGGATGAACAGGAGCCCGTGGAGGCTGGAGGTGGTCGATGATGGAGATGAACAGTATCTTGTGGAGTCCCGTTTTGCGGTACGCCACACCCCTCCCGATGAACAGGACCGTTGTTTCGACCGTAGCGCTCCAACACAAGTCCGTTTCCTCCGTTTTGCGGTACGCCACACCCCTCCCGATCAACAGGACCCCTGTTTCGACCGTAGGAGGTCCGTTTCCTCCGTTTTGCGGTATGCCAGACCCCTCCCGATGAATAGGATCCCGTTTCGAACGTGGCCGGTCGAACACAAGGCCGTTTCCTCCGTTCTGCGATATGCCATGCCTCGTTTCCATCGACTGTTCCGTCCAAGCCCTCTCGATGAACACGACGCATTCAGTTGCCTCCCCATGAACACGATGCATTCCGTTGCCTCCCCATGAACACGACGACGACGCTGTTTCTCCGTTCCGACCCAGCCATGCACACGAGCCCTGGCCGTACGTATGCGCGAGTAGGCATTCGAGACCCCGCCTGTATGTACAGATATGTGGCCGTATTTTCTTTCTTGCACCCTGACCGTTGTATGTATGTGCAAATGCTACGTGCACGCCTCTACTATGACACATGCGCGCCTCTACATCGACCAGTATGTACGTACACGTTCGCGACCAAAATGACAACGCTACGTACGCTTCGACCAGGTGGGTCCCGACTGTTAGGCATTTCCTTGCCTGTGAAGATGTAGCTAGTGGGTCCTAGCAGTCCGGGGGAGAATCGTTTTTTTTTGCCCGGACGCACTTCCTTGCGTGCGAAGATGTAGCTGGTGGGTCCCAGCAGTCAGGGCGAAACGTTTTTTTTGTGAAATACGGTGGCCCGTCCGGTGGGTCCCGCTGTCAGGTGGAGGAATAATTATTTTGCACGTAATAAGGAGGCACTTCCTTGCTGCGGCCGTGGACCCAGCTGTCAGCCTCTCCACGTACAGTCCATGTCCGATGGAAGCCGTTCCATGACCACGTTGACCACGCCGCGCCGAGAGCACCAGGGCGGTGGACGGCGGCGAGGCCTAGGAAGGGGACGACGCGGAGCCGGGGAAGATGCGGCAGTGGATGCCCACGCGTAGAGGAGTATGAGGGTTCACTGGTTCGTTGCGGTGTGAGGCTGCCGTCGCCGCAGAATAACAGGGGGTGTGGGTGAGTAGAGGGATGGCCTGGCCAGCGGTAGGAATAGTAGGGGTGGTGAGGCCGCCGCCGCATCACAGCCGGCCACGCGAGGCAAGAGCACGAGGCACGACCGGCGCTGGTTTGGGCAGCTGGAGCAAGAAGACCAGAGGTTGAAGAAGCACTACGGCCGTTGGATGGACATCATACGGTCACTGGAGCTAGAATCGTGCATATTGACTAAGTTGACAAAGCCCTCCGTCCCCGTCAGCTTAGTAGGCCCACAAGTCAGCCTCCCACCAAGGTGGGTCCCAGCTAGCAGGGGGTATTCATTTTTTGAGCGTAATAAGGAGGCACTTCCTTGCGTGCGAAGATATAGCTGGTGGGTCCGAGCTATCAGCGGTGGTAACATTTTTTCGCGAAATATAGAGGCCCTTTCGGTGGGTCCCTGATGTCAGGTGAAGGAATCATTATTTTGCGCATAATAAGGAGGCATTTCCTTGCGTGCAGTCGTGGACCCAACTGTCGGCCTCTCCACGTACAGTCCACTTCATATGCATGTCGGTCATTGACCATGTTGACCAGGGCGCGCCGAGAGCACCAGGGCGGTGGACGACGGCGAGGCCTAGGAAGGGAACGACACGGAGGCAGGGAAGACTCGGCAGTTGTTTCCCACACGGAGGGGAGTACGACTGTACGAGGGTTTACTAGTTCATCTGCCGTCGCTGGAGAATAACAGCAGGTGTGGTTGAGTAGAGGGATGGCTAGGCCAGCGATGGGAGTACTGTGGGGCGGTGGGGCCTGCGCAGCAGCACAGCCGGCCGCGGGGAGAAGGGAGCAGGCAGTCCCGCCGGCACTTGTTTGAGCGGCTGGAGCAGGAAGAGCAGAGATTGAAGAAGCACGACGGCCGTTTGATGGACATCCAACAGTCACTGCTTGTGCGTCAACCTTTTTTTAGGAAAGCCTCAAATCTGTGGAAAACAACATACATCCCATCTTCCATTATTTCTAATAATTTATAGCGCATTTGATAATTCTTAAGGTTTTTTTGGAGCCCATATTCTTTTTGTTAGCATTACAGCCCATATTGTGTCCACGGTTAAAAAATTAACGAAATTTTGCATATTTCGGTGCGGTCTGAACTATTTTTAATCCCGAAATTTCGACTCACATTCAAACTGATTTTAAAAATAAATGTATATCAATATAAAATCCAACAAATTCTCCACGCATAAAAATTAACGTAATTTAAAATCTCAAAATGAAAAAAAAAGATATTTTAAACTAATTGCCGGTTTGATGTGTTTTAAAAATGTACAGCCCATTTCTCATTACTGATGGGCCATTTTCTCGGCCAGCCGAATGAAGCTCTCCTCGTCTTGAAAGACTTGTAGCCCAACAGGCTTGACGAAGTGACTTACTTGGCAAATCACAAAAAAACTGGGCTGTGGCCGTGGACCCAGCTGTGAGCCTCTCCACGTACAGTACTCTTCCGATGGAAGTCGGTCATTGACCACATTGACCATGCCACGCCGAGAGCACCAAGGCGATGGACGACTGCGAGGCCTAGGAAGGGGACGACGCGGAGCCGGGGAAGACGCGGCAGTGGATGCCCACGCGGAGAGGAGTACGAGGGTTCGCTGGTTCGGCTGCGGCGTGAGGCTATCGTCGCTGCAGAATAACAGGGGGTGTGGGTGAGTAGAGGGATAGCATGGGCCAGCGGTGGGAGTAGTAGGGGGCGGTGAGGCCTCCGCGGCATCACAGTCGGCCACGAGAGGCAGGAGCACGCGGCACGACCGGCGCAGCTTTGGGCGGCTGGAGCAAGAAGACCAGAGGTTGAAGAAGCACTACGACTGTTCGATGGACATCGTACGGTCACTGGAGCTAGAATCGTTCATATTGACTAAGTTGACAAAGCCCCCCATCCTCGTCAACTTAGTAGGCCCACAAGTCAGCCTCCCACCAGGTTGGGTCCTAGCTAGCAGGGGGAGTATTCATTTTTTTGTGCGTAATAAGGAGGCACTTCCAGTGGGTCCGAGCTGACAGCGGGGGGGGGGACATTTTTTTCATGAAATATGATGGTCCGTCCGGTGGGTCCCAGCAGTCAGGGGCAAATGTTTTTTCGCGAAATACGGTGGCCCGTCCAGTGGGTCCCAATAGTCAGGGGGAAACGTTTTTTCCGTAAAATACTGGTGGCCCGTCCGATGGGTCCCTGCTGTCAGGTGGAGGAATAATTATTTTGCGCGTAATAAGGAGGCACTTCCTTGGGGCTGCCGTGGACCTAGCTGTCAGCCTCTCCACGTACAGTACTCTTCCGATGGAAGTCGGTCATTGACCACATTGACCACGCCACGCCGAGAGCACCATGGCGGTGGACGACGGCGAGGCCTCGGAACGGGACGACGCGGAGCCAGGGAAGACGCGGCAGTGGATGCCCATGCGGAGAGGAGTACGAGGGTTCACTGGTTCGGCTACGGTGTGAGGCTGCTGTCGCCGCAGAATAATAGGGGGAGTGGGTGAGTGCAGGGATGGCCTGGCCAGCGGTGGGAGTAGTATGGGGACGATGAGGCCTCCGCGGCAGCACAGCCGGCCACGGGAGTCAGGAGCATGCGGCACGACCGGCGCTGCTTTGGGTGGCTGGGGCAAGAAGACCAGAGGTTGAAGAAGCACTACGGCCGTTGGGTGGACATCGTTGACCATGCCGCGCCCAGAGCACCAGGGCGGTGGACGGCGGCGAGGCCTACGAAGGGAACGACACGGAGCCGGGGAAGACACGGCAGTGGCCGCCCACGCGGTGGAGAGTACGAGGGTTATCTGGTTCGGCTGCCGTTGTCAGAAAATAACAGGAGGTGTGGGTGAGTAGAGGGATAGACATGCCAGGGATGCGAGTATGATGGGGCTATGAGGCCTTCCCGGCAGCATTGACAGCCACGGGAGGCGGGAGCAGGTGGTTCCGACGGCGCTGGTTTGGGCGGGTGGGGCAGGAAGATCAGAGACTGAAGAAGCATGATTGTCGTTAGATTGACATCTAACGGTCTAACGCTGGTAGAGTTGATTGTTGACTAAGTTTCTTTTTTGAGAAACCTTGTGTACGCATGAACTTAGTAGGCCCACAAGTCAGCCTCCAAATCTGTGGCAGACAACATAAAGCCCATTTGTATTTTTTATAATTTGCAGCCCATTTGCTAATTCTTAAGTAATTTATTACAACCCATTTTCTGCCCAGGACCACGGTCAAAAAGTCCAACCTTATTTTGCATATTTCGGTGGAGTCCGAACTGTTGTAATCCCGAAATGATAAACATTTTTTAAGAACTTATTGATTTGCCAAAAAATCGTTTTGTTTTTGTAAGAAAATAAGACATGGGACAATTTAGTTGGTTTAAGGGAAAACCAGTGGTAAAAAATCAACGCTAGGTGGGAAAAAACAAAAAAAATAAGGATGTAAATATGAAAAGGGAATTTTATGTGTTTTCAATATAATGATACGTGTATATGAACTAGTAAAACTATAGGTAGAGATTAGAAAACGGATGTAGGACATGCGTTTAAAGAGGAAAATAGAACTGGGCTGTGTGTTTGATTCAGTAAAAAAACTGCCTGCGGATGTTGTAAGACAAAATATAACTAACACTGGCGGGCCAGAGGCCAGTACATACCTGCTGGATCTTTGTGCCCCGTTGTCGTCATGGGCTGGGCCTGTTAAAAACAAAACAACCCTGGGCAATCTACAGCCCAGTTGAAACTTGCTCGACCTAAAAAAACAATATACGTGCTCAATAAACAAGAGAATTCTGCAAGTATAGACTGATAACTGGGATGCAGCACAGATATTGTTTTTTTATCGTGATAATAAGTGCATGCACTTGTTTCGAAAAAATTGGAGAACTGGGAATTCGAACGGCCGGTGCTTATGGTACCCATCAAATAAAAATTAGGTGCCTGAAAATTC
The DNA here is from genome assembly GCA_034509565.1 of Triticum monococcum. NCBI lineage: Eukaryota > Viridiplantae > Streptophyta > Magnoliopsida > Poales > Poaceae > Triticum > Triticum monococcum. The sequence goes on from CM067845.1 coordinate 254,037,335, forward strand.
GTTTTGAAACAAATGATTCAGCTTTATATCCATGTCGACCCTCGGCATGATGGTTGGAAGCAAATGCAAGTTCATACCAAAAGATCATTAACGACAATACCAACTTGCGGACGACAAGGTAGTACAACTACCAATACCAAACTAACTTATAATCTTTTTACTCCTGGCCCTAGTGTTTGTCTGTTAGAAAATCTTGTAGAGGACCAGCTCCCGCTCCTTCTCTTGCTCCAGGTCCCCAAGGTGGTACTGGTGCATCACCCAGTTGGTCCTCTGCTAGTCGAAGTTCTTGTTGGTGTGCAGCACCAGAACCTTTTTTGCTGCACGTCTGTCGTCCGTTGACCATCACCGGCAAGGTATTGCCGGTCTTGTGCCACATCGCGTGCATGCCGCACTCCGACTGTATCTTGCGACGCGTCCACGCGCCCCTTTTGAACACCCTGGAATTGCGCTAGAAGAAATGCTTCCTTAGGCCACTCAGTGTGATATCTGTAGTATTGTGGAATACAGGTTTTAGTGTACCTAGTTGGCATTTTCATAACATCTTTGGCATGTTGCAGTCACTTGTTTCACTTTTTATTAACTGTCAAATTGTAACTGCTTCACCAGGTCTGCGTATAAAAAGAAAAATAGAGCTATAAACAAAGGAATATGTTTGTGCAAGTAGACAGCCGATCGGTGTCTTACTTGGAAGTTTCTCAGGTTGGGTGTAACATATGCAGCGCTCGCTGTCGATGGTTGGTATGAACAAATCGATGAGAGACTGAAATCTCGCGCTGTCAGCACTCACTTTGGCCTCAAGGTGCTCGACCAGCTCCTGATCCGTGGGATCGAACTTGATGCCAACCGGGAGCATGGGCCAATCCTTCTTCAACTTGCATCGGTAACTCTAGTTATATGGTACTCAATGTATGATCAATCAACTGTTTTAAGTGAATGATGAAATATTTCGACAGATAAGTGGTACTCCAAATCTGAAGTCCAGAATACCCGAACACGCCGCCGGGATACTTTTGTCACCTCACACGCAGTGTGTTGTCACGTCAATTCAATGTGTGGACATGATGAATAATTTGACCGACGTATACCAGTACTGCTACTGTACTACTTACTAGTCGTATTTAGTGTCACGATTTATACATAGGTTTAACTAACAAGTACACACTTGAAGCCTAACTGATATATATGGCTTCTGCACAGCATCTCCATCATCATTATCAGTACATCCTACGCAGGTGAGTTAGGATGCACTTGATCCCAGGAAGGTATCTATCCTTCAAACTAGAGGAGTGCTTCAAACTAACAACAGTACATAATATCCAACAAAAGAGGGTCGTGCTACAGTAGCAGAATACATGACTCAGTCTAGATATCAGCACGAATCAAGCTGTGCATATTTGCTGTTGGCATGAACCACATCGCCGCATGTCGGGTTTGCAAAAGCCATCCATCGCATGGAAGCTTGATGCCTTTCACACACTGAAGATTATCTGGCAACAAGCTATGTCGACGAATCTCTGGATATGGTGATTCATGAAACCCATGGTATGATGTGTAAACACAGCCCCCCCCCTCACGAATGGAAGTTGCATAGCACAGTAATCATCCCCTGTGATATGATCGATGATTGGTTGGATGATCAGATAATTGAGCCCAAGGAACAAGGAGTGGTTGCCGAGGCTGTAAACCCGCCTCCAGTTGAATACGTCTGGCCCAACGGAGCTGGGATCTTTCTCGAACAAGAAGCAACCATAGCCATCAATGTCACGAACTCCCCACGTATTGTACTGCATGTGGTTTGATGTAATGGTTTGGTCAATTTGGTACTTGCGAATGAGCATCAAATTGGAGGCCAAAAGGACAAAAATAAACAATCATGTTCAGAGTATGTGTGGAATTAAGATTATTATAACAGTGACACATATCATAGACAGAGAATTGCAATGTCGTGGTCATAATCATACCCCAAGTTAAAAAATAAGCCAATGGCTTTCATATTCTAGCAATATGTCATGGTTCAAACATCATGTAGCAATGAGAGGAAAACAGCTATGACAGCGGCTACTCATATTCTACCATAGCACTTACTACTACTGTTCTCATATCAACTCTAAGCAATAACATGTGTTGTTATAAAAATGTTGTAAACGAGAGTAACATATAGCAATCATGATGTTATGCTCATAATATGTATTCTAACAATCATTAGATGCCAATTGTTCTCATATCAACTCTAACAATAACATGTGTGGTCATAAAAATCTAGGAAATGAGAAGAACATATAGCAATGATGTGGTTATAGACATGCTATGCATTCTAAATTTGTAACAAATGAATAGGCAGTCATATTCATAAGGTAAAGATGAGATGAGATAGAAAAATTACACGACGATATATTCCACCAATATAGGTAGCCAATCTGTGCGTCGACCGCGTAAACGATGCCATCATGCACTATAGCATCAGACAGAAATGTTTCCTCAACAGGATTGATGATGAGCCATAACCATGTATGGCGACCGGATTCTAGATAGACTAATCCCTTGTTGAACAAGGCAATGAGCTTGTAATCCATGTAGTCTTCTGATGGTGTGGGCACTTCGCAGATTACAACTTTCTACAAACAAAGGTCAAGCCAAAAGCTTGACGCGTCTCGTGCGTAGTAAGAAGGATTGTCCGGTGGGCCGCGAGGCTCGATGGCCGCGGTATCCAACGATGGAAGGGTGATCTCTCGCTGGGTGTAGATATCCACGAGACGCCACGGACTACCGGTGTGGTGGATGAGGACGATCCAGTTGGCCTTCATGCCCGCCCAGTAGTGGTCGCGCATGAAGGACAGGTGGACGGGTAGTGGTAGCATGTCGAGGGGCACCACGACAACCTCCGTAGGATCGTCAAGTCGGTGTCTGGGCCACCTGCGAGGATCGGGCATCAGCAAGCAGGGTGTCTTGAAAAGAGCTGGCCGGTTGCAGACGAGTAGACGGTACAAAGACACCGAGCATGCGGCCAGACGGACGGTGCTGAGTAGGTCCACACGACTACAGATCTGCTCCAAGAACATCGGGGAGGGAATTCCAATCGCGGCTCTGTGTGTCAGTCGGTTCTACCATTGGGGTTTTCGATGCCTGCGAGCCAGCGGGGAAGTGGATTCGGGCGGGCGAGCGAAGAAGCTTCTACTCATGTGGTCGAGCAGTGAGCGGGGAGATATGGTACGCGCGAGCTACCAAGGAAGATGGCGCGGGCGGGCGAGCAGTGACCGGGGGTAAATGGTGTGCGGCCGGCGATGGGGAAGAGAGTAGGAAGAAGAAGAGAGGAGGAAGAAGAGTGGAAGATGGGGAAGAAAGTGGATTCAATCTCAATTCTACTACTCCCTCCGTCTAGGTGTGTAAGTCACCTTACGAAAAACAAATAATCCCAAAACACTTAGGCATCGTACATTAACTCCCTTATCGTTTTTTGTTTTGTGGCATATCAACCAATAAGATATGTGGGCTGTGCATGCTTTCAATCACTTGAGACTACCAAACATAACCAACTGATTTAGTAACACCAACACGCTGGTTCAGCTTATTAATTACGTGTCCCATCTGTTGCAGTGTGTATTGTCACTTCACTGCGAAGACTGGTTGAATAGTTCTCTCTGACTGAGATGGGGAATAAATGGATCGCGAGGACTTCCTTTCTACAGTATCCCTATGCCTCTACGCTCACTTCACTCATTTTGCTCCGTACCTAGTCACTTGTTGAAATCTATAGCCAAATGGACATGTCAATGGGAGGGAGTAAGCCCCATGCATGCATGCATGCATGCAACATGCAGCACTCACATGTACACATGGACGCACGCAACACTCACGCACCCATGCGGCACACAGCACACGACGCAGCACACACGCTCAAGTGCTCAACCTACTCCCTATGTCCGTGAAAGACTGTACATTTAGAGATTTACACATTGACCAGGGCATAATTAACGCCCAAAAGTAGAAGACTTATGTGTTCATGCGACCATTGAGATAAGAAGATTAAATGAAGGCAGTTGCATGCTGTAATTAAGGATAGACATGTAGCCTATACCTACATCACAAGTTGGTGCATTAGTCAATCAATATCGATTTAGATTAAAGGCTAAACACATTAGAAGTGTAGATGTACATCATGTAGTACACTCTTTGTTGGAAGACCGAGGGAGGACACGTGCATGCACTCACATACACAACCAGGGCGGTTCGCGCGCAAGGGTTGGACTCGTGTCGCGCCTGCGTAAAGTTTTGTTTAACCGATTTCTTTGCTCTGCCAACTGACAGGTGGGACCCAGAAACCAGGTGACAATTTAACCAGTCAACAAAGTGCCACGTCGACTATGTGGCCGGTCAGTAGGGTGCAATACGGTGATCTACGATGAGCTAGTGATCGCATAATCGCCGCAAAACTATATATAGTGACCGTAAAGAGCGTACTGTTACATATGTTGACCGCCAGTGTATTTTTCTCGTTTCAAATTAAGCCATATTAATCAGAAAGGACGCAGTATGGACTACTACTACTAGTACTAGTAATGCTTTGATGTGTCCCGTCAACTCGCCGAACGAGGAGAAGCTTGCTTACTACGCCTCTTCCTCGCCCACACGCGCGGTGGTTCGCAGGACGAGGAGAGGGTTTTTGTCACACCCTAGCTAGTTCAAGCATTAGAATGTGCATCATGTTTAAATTTCTCTTAAATTTGAAATGGGGAAAGCAGAAACCCCCAACACCCCCTGGAAACAACTAGGGTTTACTAAAATTATTTTCAATGAACCTGAAATGCCCTTCTAAAAAGTTCACCCTCTTTGTCTTGGGTTAGAACCTCTGGCAAAATTGGTGCACAATTTTCTAGGTCTACAAAAGGTCATTGAATTAAATCATAAGTATTTGAATTTGGGCATTTAAATGCTATAAAATAATTTAAATGCTCAAATAATTCTGGGAATAAATGTTTCCTGTTGGAAATATTCTAAACAGAGGCCACATTTATTTTCAGGATTTTTGGAAACATTTTAGTATTTTTAATAAAGCTAAACAGTTGTAGTTAATTAGAAAAACAAAATAAATAAAAAAGAGAGAGAGGGAGAAGCCACTTGGGCCTTACCTGCGCTGGCCAGCCCACCTGGCTCGGCCCAGCCTACTGGCGCGGCCAGTCGTCGTCCTCCTCGCGCCAGAAGGATGCGGAGCGCGTGGCCGGCGCCCGCGGCCACGCGCCGGCCACCTCCTGCTTCTGCCGATGCCCGGGAGACGCCTAAGGACGCCATGCGACCCCCACGTCCCCCTCTCATCCTCTCTCACTCTCCCCCTCGTCTCCCTCTCCCTCTCCCGCGATGGCCGAGCGCGTCCCTCGCCGCCGATCGCCGTAGTCGCCACCAGAGCCATCCCCTCGCCCCTCCGACGAGCCCAACAGCTCCGCCTCGTCGCCCTGGACCTCTCCGCCGACCCACGCGACTCCAAACGCCGCCGAACGCCGCCTTTGCCCTCGTCTTCAACCTCGGGCACCCGAGCCATCTCCGGTCGATTCGCCGCCGTCAGGGCCTCCCCGAGCTCGCTGACCCCCTCTCCGACCCCGCTGTGAGCTCCTCTTCCTTTTCCCCTAGCTCCCGTGCTCGTTTGGCCTCTGTAGCCGCCATTTCCACCGCACCCGAGAGCTTGGCTCCGCCGGTCACGTCGCCGCCGTGGCCACAGGCGCGTAAGCTCGAGTCCGAGCACGCCTTCGTCTTCCACGCGCTCCCAGGAACCTAACGCACCACTCCCCGCGCCTCGCCGTGCCCCGTAGCGTCGGGTTCATCCACGCCCGAACTCCGGCGACCGCCAAGGTCGTCGCCGGCGTCGTTTCCGGCCTCCCCGAGCCCCACTTCCTCCACCAAACGATGCGGCTCGCTCCCCGCGTCACGTAGCACATCTCAGCCGTCATTTTGGTCGCCTGAGTTCGTTTTCCGAAGCCCTCCGCCGTCTCGGGCCTTGCCGGCGTCGAGTCGCTGGCGAGTTGACCCAGTTTGACCCCTGGGTGGGCCCAGGTAGACCCCTCCTGAGTCTATGACAGGTGGGGCCAGTCCGCTAACTAATCTAGGATTAGTTTTAACTAAATTTAAGTTAATTAGTCACTGACATGTGGGCCCAGGCACCCCTAACAGCTAATTAGTGTTAATCTAATCTTGTTAATTAGCTGAGAGGCTGACAGAAGGGGCCCACCAGTCAGGTTTGACCTGGGCTGGCACCTTTGACCTGCTGACGTCAGCATGACGCAATGCTGACGCGGTAATGCATTTACTGGAATTATTTTTATAGAGGAAATTCTAGAAAATGTTTAAAACTTCTAAAATTCATAGAAATTCAACCATAACTCCAAATGAAATAATTTATATATGAAAAATTATCAGAAAAATTCAATCTATCCATCTGTAATGGTTTCATGCATGACAAAACAAGTTTACCTTGCTGTTTAAGCAGAATAAGGAAATGCACTATTAAAGCCATGTTTAATAAGCTAATAATTGAATCTTTGATTCAAATAAGCACATTCCTTTCTGTTATAGCTTGCATTAGGCCAAGACACATTCATATTGCCATGTCATAGCATGCATCATATTGTTGCATATCGTCATGTGTTGATTGTGTTCCGATGTGTTCTTCGTGGTAGGTTCTGCCTCCGAGGATATTCACGAGTATCCAACTGAAGGGCAGTATCCCACTACCACCCCATCAGGCAAGCAACCCATTGATCATTCCGATACAAACCCATGTTCTCGCTTCTGCTCTTGTTTACTGCATTAAGACAACGCGATTCAAACTGCTGTGTGCTACGGTAGTTGAACCCTTATCCTCTGCATGACCTGTCATTGCCACAGTAACTAGATGAAACCCAATAGCATGTGTAGGAGTTGATTGAGCCATGTATGTGCTTCCTACCTTGCTATGCCTGCTATGCTTAGAGTTGTGTCAGGGCTGGTTCATCTGAGTGATGTGCTAGAGTGAAATACTTATGCCGGTAATGTGAGGGATGTGTTGAACATGTTTTGGTAAAGGTATCGATGAGAGGCCATGTAGGAGTACATGGTGGGTTGTTTCATTGAGGCCGTCCATAAGAACTGAGACCTGTATGTGTGATTTAAGATGTAGTTACTACCGTACATTGGGCCCGAAACCAATGGACCCTCTCGGCTTCTTAATCACCCTAGTACTCTGTCCAGGAGTTGCAAATAGTTTCTGGTGCTTGTAGGTTATGTGTTGGCGGCCGTGCGTAGCGCTGACCCTAGGGGTGGGCTATGTTGCGGTAGATACACCGTGGCACGGTGTACCGAGTCACCCGTTTGGTGTCTCGGGAACCCTGTTCACATCGTTCGGGGCCGTATGTGGAAACCTCGGCCGGACTCCCTACGGATGGAACCTGGATAGGCGATAAACCTGGACTAGAGACTTAAGTGTTTAGGTAGGCCGTGGATGACACCCTCGCTGGGCTTCCGGTTGAAGGTTGCCGAGTACATGCCGTGTAAATGGCGGTAAGTGGTGAAAGCGTGTATGAAGAAGTACACCCCTGCAGGGTATAAAACTATTCGAATAGTCGCGTCCGCGGTAAAGGACTACTTGGTTTCCTATACAGTTCATAGACAAGTAAATGGATACTACTAAAAGCCTCAAGATAAGTGTGAGTACCAGGGATGGCCCTCTCGTAGGATGACGAGGGAGGATCCCCGGTGGAGTATTGTGTTGGTGAGTAGTGGACTCGTGTGCGAAAACTATTTTACTAGAGAAGTTCCGTAGGATAGTTTAGCCAAGAGTCAAAGGTGGCTTGCTGCATTAACCCCACCACCTTCTTGAGAATGAGCATGTATAGTAGGTTTTGTTGTAAGACTTGATGAGTACCTTTGTACTCATGTTTGCTTAATTACTGTTTTCAGACGACAACACCGCCCCCTCTGATGGGTTCTATGTAGACCTTGACGTCGACGAGTGACTAGCCACCCAGGTGGTGATCCTGGCCATGGAGGGCCTTATGTAGATAGACAGGCTTCGAGAAGCCTTCTTTCTTTCTAGAGTCTGTACTCAGACTAGTTGCTTCCGCATGTGCTTGTATGATTGTATGACTTGAGTGTCGGGTCATGTGACCCCTATCTGTATGAACATGTTATGTATGGCTCTCTGGAGCCTTTAAATAAAGTACTTGAGTTGTAGAGTTTTGTTGTGATGCCATGTTGTATGTACTCATATCGGGCATATTGTGTGTATGATTGAAATGCTTGGTATGAGTGGGATCCGACAATCTAGTTGTTTATCCTTGGCAGCCTTTCTTATGGGGAAATGTAGTCTAGTGTTCCTCGAGCCATAGTAGTCCGCTACAGCCCGGTTCACCGGAGTCCTGCTAGCCCAGCACTACTGTTCAGGACACTTGACTGGCCGGCATGTGATTCACTTCATTCCTATGTCTGTCCCTTCGGGGAAATGTCACACGGTGACTTCCGGAGTCCTGCCTAGCCTGCTACAGCCCGGGTTCCCCGGAGTCCTGTTAGCCCAGTGCTATAGCCCGGAATCACTCGCTGATGACCGACATGCTCGATGTGATTCATGTATTCCTATCTCCATAGGTCTGTGCCGCTTTGGGTTCACGACTAGCCATGTCGGCCCGGGTTCTCGGTCATATGGATGCTAGCGACACTATCATATACGTGAGCCAAAAGGCGTAAACGGTCCCGGGCCATGGTAAGGCGACACCCGTGGATACCGTGCGTGAGGCCGCAAAGTGATATGAGGTGTTACCGGCTAGATCAATGTGGCTTGGAATCGGGGTCCTGACAGCGTTGGCATCAGAGCCGGACTGCATGTAGGTTCGTTGAGCCAAACTGGTCGATGTTGAGTCTAGAAATGCTTTAGTTATATGTAGGGGAATTGATTGTGGGAGGGAACATAAGGCTCTTTTACTCCTTTACCCTATGCCTCTTATCCGAGTCATTCTCTTCTCATTCAACGTGGGTTAAGGACTAGGCTCTCTTCTTCTATCAGGTTCACGTGTTACTAATCCGTAGTAGCTTATAGGATTATTGTTACAAGTCCCAGTTCAGTTTCTACTATTCTTAGTATGTTGCAAATTGGATCAGAACCTTGATATGATGTTGTTGAGCGGTATTGTGAACTGTTGTGGATGTCTCAAATCTTTTTCTGAGCATTTACAGCCATTATGCTGTCCAATTTTTCCTAGGAATTCTAATGTCTTTGCATTATGGTTGTGCTTTCAGATGGCCAACCATGTTCAAAACCAAGTGGTTCGCCTGACCCGGTGCCTCGACGTGCCTGGTCATACTGCTATGTTAGTCCGGGTCATGATCGAGACGGGTTACCGTTGGTATCCCGAATACACCGTCGAAGAGCAGTTCCGCGACTTTAATCAAAGCCAGTATCTCTGCACCGTCAGGATATTTCCTTCTTATCCTGGATCTACCGAGCCCCTTCACTGTTCCTATGGACTCGGGGTTACCATTGAGATGGCTGTGCAGGATGCTGCCTATTCCATGATGACCATCATGCGAGTCCGGACTGGCCTGCTTCGAAACACTGATTTCCGTTACATGCTAGCTTCACTTCCGGGAGCGCAAGGGTATCTTCAGGCTATCTATGCTGACTCCACTTAGGAGGATTCATTAACTCATACCACTGCTGAGATGCTCGAAGATAAGGACCGAGAGAATCGGGCCTTGAGGCTGGAGCTTTTCAATACCCGTGCTGATCATTGGGCCACATTGACTCGGTTTGCACCTGCGGTGCAAGCTGGATGTATGGATACAAGGGATCTGTATCCTGTGAGATCAGCTCTGCCAGACATGGTGGATTGGCATGATGTGGGAGGCATCACCCCACCCCGTGGTCCCCGCAGGCCACCGTTTGTTGGTCCAAGACCTCATCCTAGCCCCTTTGGTCCACAGGCTCCTCAGGACTGTCTGTACCCGGATGGTCACGTTGAACTTCCAGGCTATGGAGGTGACTTCCATGAGGACTACTACAGAGCTGTCTGAGTTAGTAGTAGTACCACTAGTATTGTAATAGTTGTATCTTCACTGTCCTGCGTGACTTGTGGAATATGACTTTGCGTGTAATCAATTCCGGAGGTGTAGACAATAATGTATAGGAGCTTGGAATGCCTCCGATGAGATGTAACGTCTTTCATCATAGTTGTACTGTAGCGTGGGCTTGTACTAAACTATGTATGATGTGTATGACCGTTGGTATATATATATATGGCAGTTTTATATTACCATGACATACGGATGAACATCTCTGCATTCCGTGTTATCCATTACATTCTGCACCTCCTTGCTAAGTTTGAGACATCCTTGTCTAAACCATTGTCTTGTTTTCTCCTAGGATGGTCAACACCCGCAGCAACCCTGCTGCCCCGGAGTAGGGGGAAGCCAGTGCTGCTAGAGGTGAAAATCTGCCTCACCCGCCTTCTCTGGCCGAAGTAATGCTGGAGGCGGAAAGAAACAAGCGTGAGACCAACCGCCTGCTGGAGCGGATTGAGCAGAACACTGCACGCCACCCGCGAAATGACTTGGTGTCAATCAATGACTTTATCAAGCTGTACCCACCAAAGTTTAGCCATTCCGTCGAGCCCCTCGACGCGGATGACTGGCTTCACAGCATCACCCACAAGCTACATTCTGCCAACGTAGCCGAAGCCGACAAGGTTACTTATACTGCCTATCACCTCGAAGGCCCTGCTAGCCTTTGGTGGGAAAACTTCGAAGCTATGCGCCCGGTCGGCCAAATCACTACTTGGGCTGAATTTAGTGAGGCTTTCCGTGAGCATCACATTCCGGAAGGTCTCATGGATTGCAAGAGGGAGGAGTTCTGCAACTTCACCCAAGGAAGACTGATTGTGGATGCTTACAGTCGTGAATTTGGGAACCTGGCACGTTATGCCCCTGAAGAGGTATCTACTAACGCTAAGAAGCAGGCAAGGTTCCGCAAGGGACTTAGCCCTGAGCTTCGCCGCGATCTTCGTCTGCACGAGTGCACCTCCTTTCAGAAGCTGGTCAACAAAGCCATCAGTGCTGAGACAGGCCAGACTGATTATGACGCTTCACGCAAGCACTCCCGTGATTTTGGCTCTTCATCCGGCTCTGGAGCTCAGAAGCGCCGGGTGTGTATTCCAAGCACGGCACTGCCACCCAGGTTCATTCCGAGGCCATCCTTTGAGGCGCCTCGTCCCAACCAGCAATTTGCACCGCCCAAGCCCTATGGTGGCCCCGCTACTAATGCTGCTCCACACCCCAATGTAGTGACATGCTTCAAGTGTGGAGAGCCGGGTCACTATAGCCGAGAGTATCCCCAGAATAACAACCCCAATCAAACTGGAAAGTCCGTTGGCCGTGGTAAGCCCGCGGGAAAAACATTCTACGCCAAGCCGGCCACCACTTCACGTGGCCATGTCAACTATGTTTCAGCCGAGGAGGCTCATGAGGATCCCAACGTCGTCCTTGGTACGCTCCTTGTTAACTGCCATCCGGCATCTGTTCTTTTCGATACTGGAGCATCTCATTCATTCATATCCAAGAACTATGCTCGATTGCATAACACGACATTCTGTGACATGCCCACTTCCATGGTAATTCAAACTCTGGGTTCCAAATGGCAAACTTCTAGAGTAAGCCATGGGAACGAAATTCTTGTCGATAGACTTGTCTTCCTTGCATCCTTAATAGCTCTCAAGTCCTCGGACATAAACATCATCTTAGATATGGACTGGATGTCAGCTCATTATGCTAAGATTGACTGTGCCACTAGAACCGTTCAACTTACTCACCCGTCGGGCAAGACAGTTAATGTCTTAACTCGAGTGGCCGAGCGCCAACTTTACTCCCTAAATGCCAACCCCCTTCCAGACCTTGAGGATGTTCCGGTAGTCCGAGACTTTCCGGATGTCTTTCCAGAAGAACTGCCAGGTGTTCCACCTGACAGGGATGTCGAGTTTGTGATAGACCTTGTTCCAGGAACCGTTCCAATTTCTAGAAGACCCTACAAGATGGCACCCTTAGAACTAGCCGAGCTTAAGAACCAACTCGATGAGTCCTTGAAAAAGGGTTTCATCCGTCCTAATTCCTCTCCTTGGGCTCGCCCCGTCCTCTTCGTCAAGAAGAAGGATGGAACAGATCGAATGGTTGTGGATTACCGACCCGTCAACTTGGTCACCATCAAGAACAAATACCCGCTTCCCAGGATCAACGATCTGTATGATCAGATCGCTGGATCCTCAGTCTTTTCCAAGATGGATTTGAGGTTGGGCTACCATCAAATCAAAATCAGAAACGGGGACAATCCCAAAATGGCCTTTGTTACTCGTTATGGCCAATACGAGTACACCGTTATGTCCTTTGGTTTAACCAATGCCCCGGCTACCTTCTCCCGGTTAATGAACTCGGTTTTCATGGAGTACTTGGATAAATTCGTCGTAGTATACCTCGATGACATACTCATCTACTCCAAGAATGAAGAGGAACATGCCGAACATCTAAGGCTAGTATTGATGAAACTTCGAGAGCATCGCCTTTATGCCAAATTCTCCAAGTGTGAATTTTGGTTGCCAGAAGTGACCTATCCAGGCCATGTAATCTCTGGTAAGGGTATTGCTGTCAATCCCGAGCGAGTTCAAGCCGTCCTTGATTGGACTCCACCTGAGACGGTTAAGCAAGTTCGGAGCTTCCTTGGCTTAGCGAGCTATTGCCGCCGCTTCGTCGAGAATTTCTCCAAGGTTGCTCAACCTCTAACTGAACTCCTCAAGAAAGATAAAAGGTTTGAGTGGACTCCACAGTGCGAGCTCAGTTTTCGGGAACTGAAAAGACGCCTGACATCTGCTCCCGTACTGGTACCACCAAATTTCTCCAAAGACTTTATTATCTATTGCGGCGCCTCGCGACAAGGACTAGGTTGCATACTCATGTAAGATCGTCAGGTAATTGCCTATGCTTCACGGCAATTACACCCACATGAGGCAAATTATCCCACACATGATCTAGAGCTTGCAGCTGTAGTCCATGCACTTAAAACTTGGCGACATTACCTCCTTGGTAATCGTTGCGAGATCTTCACCGATCACCAAAGTTTGAAATATATCTTCCCCCAACCAGATTTGAATCTCAGGCAAAGACGTTGGGTCGAGTTGATCTCGGATTACGACTTAGGAATAACTTACACCCCTGGCAAAGCCAATGTCATGGCTGATGCACTAAGTCGTAAATCCTATTGTAACAACCTGATGTTACAACAAAGTCAACCACTTCTCCATGAGGAATTTCGTAAGCTTAATCTTCACATTGTTCCTCGAGGATTCCTTTCCACCCTGGTGGCGAAACCTACCCTTACGGATCAGATCACCAAGGCACAGAAGGTAGATCCGGGAATCTCCCGTATTAGGAGAAACATTAAGAAAGGAGTCGCGAATTGTTTCTCCATTGATGATCAAGGTGTCGTATACTTTGGGAATCGCCTAGTGGTTCCAAAGGCACGAAACCTGAGGCGGCTGATCCTTAAGGAAGCTCATGAATCCCCTCTCACCATTCATCCCGGTAGTACTAAAATGTATCAAGACCTACGCCAGAGGTTTTGGTGGACTAGGATGAAGAGAGAAATCGCTCAATACATTGCTAATTGCGACGTTTGTCGTCGCGTTAAAGCAGAGCATCAACGGCCTGCTGGCACCCTCCAACCTTTGGCTATTCCTGAATGGAAATGGGATAAAATCAGTATGGATTTCATCACTGGGTTTCCCAGGACCAAGAGAGGGAATAATGCCATCTTCGTCGTGATCGATCCACTTTACAAAGTAGCCCATTTCCTACCTGTTCGTGAGAGTATCACCGCTAGCCAGCTAGCCGAATTATACATCTCCCGAATAGTGTCCCTTCATGGTGTCCCATTGGAAATTAACTCAGATCGTGGGAGTCTCTTCACCTCTCGATTTTGGGAAAGTTTCCAAAATGCTATGGGAACTCATCTCTCCTTTAGCACCGCCTTCCATCCTCAATCAAGTGGTCAAGTAGAGCGAGTCAATCAAATTCTGGAAGATATGCTCCGAGCTTCTGTTATCTCGTTCGGAATGAGTTGGGAGAAATGCCTCCCATTCGCGGAGTTTGCTTATAACAATAGTTATCAAGCTAGCTTGGGCAAAGCTCCTTTCAAAGTTCTCTTTGGACGAAAATGTCGAACGCCTCTTAACTGGTCAGAAACCGGGGAAAGACAACTCTTTGGCCCGGATATGATTCAGGAAGCGGAAGAGCAGGTTCGCGTTATTTGTGAGAAATTGAAAACAGCCCAATCTCGTCAAAAGAGTCAATATGATCGTAAACATAAGCCTATGACTTATGAAGTCGACGAGAAGGCCTACCTTCGGGTTACCCCGTCAAAAGGAACCCATCGTTTCGGTATCAAAGGCAAATTGGCTCCTCGTTACATTGGACCCTTTCGCATTCTTGCCAAACAAGGAGAAGTTGCCTACCAATTGGAACTACCTCTGCATCTTTCCAGAGTTCATGATGTCTTCCACGTTTCACAACTCAGGCGTTGCTTCGCGGATCCTATCCGTGGAGTGGACCACGAAACGCTTGATCTACAAGATAACCTCTCTTATCGGGAATATCCCATTCATATCCTTGATCAAGCCGAGCGTACCACTCGACGTCATAATATCAAGTTTCTCAAGGTTCAATGGTCACACCATTCCAAGAAAGAAGCCACTTGGGAAAGGGAGGATCGTCTTCGACTCGAGTACCCCACCTTCTTTCCAGAGGATCCTAAATCTCGGGATGAGATTCTTTTGAGTGGGGGTGAGTTGTCACACCCTAGCTAGTTCAAGCATTAGAATGTGCATCATGTTTAAATTTCTCTTAAATTTGAAATGGGGAAAGCAGAAACCCCCAACACCCCCTGGAAACAACTAGGGTTTACTAAAATTATTTTCAATGAACCTGAAATGCCCTTCTAAAAAGTTCACCCTCTTTGTCTTGGGTTAGAACCTCTGGCAAAATTGGTGCACAATTTTCTAGGTCAACAAAAGGTCATTGAATTAAATCATAAGTATTTGAATTTGGGCATTTAAATGCTATAAAATAATTTAAATGCTCAAATAATTCTGGGAATAAATGTTTCCTGTTGGAAATATTCTAAACAGAGGCCACATTTATTTTCAGGATTTTTGGAAACATTTTAGTATTTTTAATAAAGCTAAATAGTTGCAGTTAATTAGAAAAACAAAACAAATAAAAAAAGAGAGAGAGGGAGAAGCCACTTGGGCCTTACCTGCGCTGGCCAGCCCACCTGGCTCGGCCCAGCCTACTGGTGCGGCCAGTCGTCGTCCTCCTCGCGCCAGAAGGATGCGGAGCGCGTGGCCGGCGCCCGCGGCCACGCGCCAGCCACCTCCTGCTTCTGCCGACGCCCGGGAGACGCCTAAGGACGCCACGCGACCCCCACGTCCCCCTCTCATCCTCTCTCACTCTCCCCCTCGTCTCCCTCTCCCTCTCCCGCGATGGCCGAGCGCGTCCCTCGCCGCCGACCGCCGTAGTCGCCACCAGAGCCATCCCCTCGCCCCTCCGACGAGCCCAACAGCTCCGCCTCATCGCCCTGGACCTCTCCGCCGACCCACGCGACTCCAAACGCCGCCGAACACCTCCTTTGCCCTCGTCTTCAACCCCGGGCACCCGAGCCATCTCCGGTCGATTCACCGCCGTCAGGGCCTCCCCGAGCTCGCTGACCCCCTCTCCGCCCCCGCTGTGAGCTCCTCTTCCTTTTCCCCTAGCTCCCATGCTCGTTTGGCCTCTGTAGCCGCCATTTCCACCGCACCCGAGAGCTTGGCTCCACCGGCCATGTCGCCGCCGTGGCCACATGCGCGTAAGCTCGAGTCCGAGCACGCCTTCGTCTTCCACGCGCTCCCAGGAACCTAACGCACCACTCCCCGCGCCTCGACGTGCCCCGTAGCATCGGGTTCATCCACGCCCGAACTCCAGCGACCGCGAAAGTCGTCACCGGTGTCGTTTCCGGCCTCCCCGAGCCCCACTTCCTCCACCAAAGGATGCGGCTCGCTCCCCGCGTCATGTAGAACATCTCCGCCGTCGTTTTGGTCGCCTGAGGGCGTTTTTCGAAGCCCTCCGCCGTCTCGGGCCTTGCCGGCATCGAGTCGCCGGCGAGTTGACCCAGTTTAACCCCTGGGTGGGCCCAGGTAGACCCCCCTGAGTCTATGATAGGTGGGGCTGGTCTGCTAACTAATCTAGGATTAGTTTTAACTAAATTTAAGTTAATCAGTCACTGACATGTGGGCCCAGGCACCCCTAACAGCTAATTAGTGTTAATCTAATCTTGTTAATTAGCTGAGAGGCTGACAGAAGGGGCCCACCAGTCAGGTTTGACCTGGGCTGGCACCTTTGACCTGCTGACGTCAGCATGACGCAATGCTGACGCGGTAATGCATTTACTGGAATTATTTTTATAGAGGAAATTCTAGAAAATGTTTAAAACTTCTAAAATTCATAGAAATTCAACCATAACTCCAAATGAAATAATTTATATATGAAAAATTATCAGAAAAATTCAATCTATCCATCTGTAATGGTTTCATGCATGACAAAACAAGTTTACCTTGCTGTCTAAGCAGAATAAGGAAATGCACTATTAAAGCCATGTTTAATAAGCTAATAATTGAATCTTTGATTCAAATAAGCACATTCCTTTCTGTTATAGCTTGCATTAGGCCAAGACACATTCATATTGCCATGTCATAGCATGCATCATATTGTTGCATATCGTCATGTGTTGATTGTGTTCCGATGTGTTCTTCGTGGTAGGTTCTGCCTCTGAGGATATTCACGAGTATCCAACTGAAGGGCAGTATCCCACTACCACTCCATCAAGCAAGCAACCCATTGAACATTCCGATACAAACCCATGTTCTCGCTTCTGCTCTTGTTTACCGCATTAAGACAACGCGATTCAAACTGCTGTGTGCTATGGTAGTTGAACCCTTATCCTCTGCATGACCTGTCATTGCCACAGTAACTAGATGAAACCCACTAGCATGTGTAGGAGTTGATTGAGCCATGTA
Organism: Triticum monococcum; assembly: GCA_034509565.1. NCBI lineage: Eukaryota > Viridiplantae > Streptophyta > Magnoliopsida > Poales > Poaceae > Triticum > Triticum monococcum. The sequence continues at coordinate 254,054,437 of CM067845.1, forward strand.
TGTGATTCCTACCTTGCTATGCCTGCTATGCTTAGAGTTGTGTCAGGGCTGGTTCATCTGAGTGATGGGCTAGAGTGAAATACTTATGCCGGTAATGTGAGGGATGTGTTGAACATGTTTTGGTAAAGGTATCGATGAGAGGCCATGTAGGAGTACATGGTGGGTTGTTTCATTGAGGCCGTCCATAAGAACTGAGACTTGTATGTGTGATTTAAGATGTAGTTACTACCGTACATTGGGCCCGAAACCAATGGACCCTCTCGGCTTCTTAATCACCCTAGTACTCTGTCCAGGAGTTGCAAATAGTTTCTGGTGTTTGTAGGTTATGTGTTGGCGGTCGTGCGTAGCGCTGACCCTAGGGGTGGGCTATGTTGCGGTACATACACTATGGCATGGTGTACCAAGTCACCCGTTTGTTGTCTCGGGAACCTTGTTCACATCGTTCGGGGTCGTATGTGGAAACCTCGGTCGGACTCCCTGCGGATGGAACCTGGATAGGCGATAAACCTGGACTAGAGACTTAAGTGTTTAGGTAGGCCATGGCCGACACCCTCGCTGGGCTTCCGCTTGAATGTTGCCGAGTACATGTCGTGTAAACGGCGGTAAGTGGTGAAAGCGTGTATGAAGAAGTACACCCCTGCAGGGTATAAAACTATTTGAATAGTCACATCCGCGGTAAAGGACTACTTGGTTGCCTATACAGTTCATAGACAAGTAAATGGATACTACTAAAAGCCTCAAGATAAGTGTGAGTACCGGGGATGGCCCTCTCGTAGGATGACGAGGGAGGATCCCCGGTGGAGTATTGTGTTGGTGAGTAGTGGACTCATGTGCGAAAACTGTTTTACTAGAGAAGTTCTATAGGATAGTTTAGCCAAGAGTCAAAGCTGGCTTGCTGCATTAACCCCACCACATTCTTGAGAATGAGCATGTATAGTAGGTTCTGTTGTAAGACTTGCTGAGTACCTTTGTACTCATGTTTGCTTAATTACTGTTTTCAGACGACAACATCGCCCCCTCCGATGGGTTCTATGTAGACCTTGACGTCGACGAGTGACTAGCCACCCAGGTGGTGATCCTGGACATGGAGGGCCTTATGTAGATAGACAGGCTTCGAGAAGCCTTCTTTCTTTCTAGAGTCTGTACTCAGACTAGTTGCTTCCGCATGTGCTTGTATGATTGTATGACTTGAGTGTCGGGTAATGTGACCCCTATCTGTATGAACATGTTATGTATGGCTCTCTGGAGCCTTTAAATAAAGTACTTGAGTTGTAGAGTTTTGTTGTGTTGCCATGTTGTATGTACTCATATCGGGCATATTGTGTGTATATAGGAGTATATTGTACCGTAGTATCATCATTGTTGGACCTTCCGAAGAGGCGAAGAGCCAAGTGCAAGGTTCACACGAATACGAAATGTTGAACCTCCCGAAGAGGCAAAGAGCCAAGCGCAAGGTTTTATAGGAGTTGTCGTCCTAGTAGGAGTCTACTAGTACAACTATAGCGAACGATACTACTGTATGATGCCGCCACGTCACGTATATCCAAAGTTGTGCCACCTTTTTTCTCAAAGAGCGTGTTGGAGCCTGTGCAACAACCACACAAGTTGCACGTACACATAACACATTTACTAGTAATAAATTCTAAAGGACAAATGCCAGTATGCCACACAAGTTCATCTCCAACTCATGTGATAAATTTCTGCACGACTAGTCTACATATATTCACAGCGCTACCGTTCACAATTACCGTACTCCACTTGCACGTTATAGATGGGCTACATGTCCTCCTCCAGGTTCCAGAGCCAGGTGTTCTTCATGGATGGCACGATCCATAGCGGTGGGCAACGGGAATCATTGTCACGGCTTTCTAGTCCGGTTTCACACGATGGAGACTCATCCAAGCTGAAGCGGCATAAATTAGGGATAGCGTGTCCCAGCATGTCATTCATCTGGCGGTGCGCACTGAAGACACAACCATGCTTCATGAAGGGCAGGCCTTTCGTGTTGTGCACAGAAGGTGGCATCCGCTTCACAATGGGGTAGCTATCCCCGATGAAAAGCGAGTACTCTCCAAGAGTATTCCTCGGCACCCACGTAGCATCACGGGGGTCGAACTCGGCGCCGTTCATCTGGTACACGCGGCATCCCAGATCTGGACACATGGTGATGTACATAGTCAAGGTCCATGCATAATAATGTTGTTCTCAAATGTGGCGGTCAGTAATACTGTGCAGCAAATAGTACTACTCTGGTATAGAGGAAGTAAAATAACCAGCTTATTATATATAGCCACTCTTGGCTACATGGATGAGATAGTAAGACATGGAAAAACAAAAATGGTGGCAGCTAGTGGGTTCATGTCTTCAAGGGCCTAGCTAGCTATACGCGTCCTCCAAGGTAAAAAGTACTCCTACTAGTACTACAAAGTATACTACTAGTACAACAATGAAAGAGAAGGCGAGAGTGTTAAAAATGGAATACCTGGGTAGATGGTGACGGTCCGATCGTGGTAGATTATGTGACCATGTTGCACATCAGTGGTATCATGGGTAACGACTGCTAAGATAGTTGATCCCAATATGCCAAAGTCAGCTACAAGGTTCCAGGTTAGACCGAATCGCGGATGCAAATGCACATCTAGGATCGGCGATCTTATTTTGATCGGGGGATGACTGGTCCCTGCAAAATAATGGAGTACCGTTAGGGATGCAAATGATGGTTTGTGCATTCTGTTTGTAATCTCCTGTACCGTAGGATGTCAACCAGATGAAACAAGTCCCCTGGCTTGTCACCGCGAAGATGCGGCCTAGATGGCGCACGGCGTCTTCGAACATGTAGGGGTACAAATCTGCCGCTGCCAACATGCGCCAGCCTCTGCCATTACTGCCTCCTGCATTTATGGCAATCCTTATGTCGAACACCGCGATGAGATAGTAATCGTCGTAGCCGCGCCGCTTTGTCAGTGGGTCCACAATTGCTATCGTCTTCAATCTCATGTAGGCATCATCATACGTATTCTTGCCCAGCCAGTCCGGAAGGCCGATCCCAATGGTGGAGAAGGGGTCTACCGGAACGGCCGCACTGCTGTGGATGTTGTGCAAAATGATGGTGGTATCCGGCCGGAGGTATGCAAGCCAATCTTCGTTGGCACCAACCCAGACCTATATATAAGACGGTGGGCAACGGAGAAATTACGGGATGGAAATGGAATAACTATGTACTACATGATCAAACTCCATTACTGACCTGCTCATCGGACAAAATCCGACTACCTCTCAACGCCGGCAACTCTATCGGAGTCAACGTGCAACCATGGCCAGGGAGCGGTGGACTGTTCGAAGGATTGTCCCATAGAAGAACCTTCTCCTCGAGGATGCATGGAAGACCAACAAGCATGGCCTGTTTAAGCAGTGTCTTGAAAAAGTTGGTGCAGGAAGCATCGAGTCTTGTGGCGGTGAGGACGTTGGAGCGGCGTGTGATTTCTCCCACAGGATCGTCGTCCAAGGTCTCCCAGCCCCGACGAGGAGGAGAACCGCCTGGCGAATCCATGGGAGTAGCGACGAACTGCCTTCTCTTCGGGGGGAGGGGAACTGGCGAGGAGGAGATAAGAGCGTAGTAACCGCAGGGCCTCGTCCCTTCCAACTGTAGATCGTTCCTCAGCGAAGGGGTGAGGCTATTATTTACTACTAGTACTCCCTCCGATTCTTTTTACTCTACGCATAAGAGCATACCCGGATACCAAGGCAGGGGCTCGCTGCATGCTTTCTGGATGGAAATACCCCTGGCGCATGGATGGGAGGAGTTAGCAGCTATAAATGCCCCATGCAGCCCATTGGCTGTCCGCCCGCGTTCTCCTCTCTCTGCATGCTGTATGGGTGTCTCCCTCTCTCTCACATGACTGCATGCTGTGGCGCTGGCCTATGAGAAGCTCGCGTGGAGATAGCAATCTTCTCTCCAGAAGTGATTTTTTTTTGAAAGAAAGGGATTATGGAACGTTATGGGATTGCATTATACTGTAAATAATAGCACTAGTAAGAAATTTTTGGGACTAGGTAGTAGTTTTTGGCGTGGATTAAGAAATTTTGGGTATGTTTTTGCCATTTTTTGTACACGCCAACTAGTGTCAAAAAACGTCTTACGTTATGTGATGGAGGAGTACGTACTTGTACTGTAGCAGTACTAGTACTACTTTTCTCAACTAGTAGTGCGGTGTACTGTACTTCTAGTCTAGTCTAGTATAGTGCACCAGTTTTGAACTCTTGAATCTCAGGGCCAAGGAGCTACAGTTGGAAGTGGAGGGTACTACTGTTCTCTAGAACCATCGTTGTACTATCAATGCAGGGGAAGTACACCTGCGTAGTGGCCTAGTGGGTACTCTCAGTGCTCTATTCAGCCGCTCCTCTCACGTAGCTGGCCTACTCAGCCGCTCCTCTCACGCACACACTAGCAGCCTGTTTATCAGCGATGGTTACTGCGGGGGCACAACATTTGAGTTATTTGATACAGCGAGACTAGGCTTTTCGCTTCCATTTGTGGAGGCGTAATGGATCTCGTCGAACTTTGTTAGTAGTTCCTTCTTTATGAATGAGATGAAGCAAAGCTTTTGCCTCCGTTTCAAAAAAAAACACGGCAAGAGGAATTTCTTTTATAGTAGAGCCGATAATGGAGTGAACTCCATGCATTCAACGCCACAAGCTACAGAGTAGTAGTAGAGCACTTTACGTACATAGCCATATTGCACAATTCCTAATGCCCCGCCAGGCTTTTCCGGCTCCTCGGGCTTAATTGGGAGGCGCTAGTTTAAATATGCTACTAGCTGGAAGCTACAAGCGAGGTGCAGCTAGGGCGAGCACGTGAGCCACGGGATGCTGGGAAGGAAAACCCGTTCACGTGGCTAGGCTGTCCAGTGCACCCAGATTGTGGGGCCGCACATCCGTTTGACTTCAAAACTCAAACTACCCGTGTAAAATATTGGCTCGCAGCGAAGTGTAGTAGTACTATTTTTTTTAAAGACCGCAGTGCGTTTGGCCGGGATCGAACCCACAAAATGAGGTATACACTCCCGCGACCACTAGTAGTACTCGTTGGAGTACAACACAACCTAGAATCGCCTTTTGTCGCTAGTAGTACGTACATTGTTCCTTACAACAAACCCCTAAGATCATGGTTAATAGTATAGCCAGTTGCTGGCTATAAGCCAGTGCCATGTCATCTACAGCCCATCTTATAGCCAACATGTAGTAGTAGTTTATTTCTTATAGCCCGCTGACTCAGCTCCTCTATTGTACTTGCTCTAATAATGCAAGATACCACTAAAATGCCAAGAAACTACTACCACTTGCATACGTGGCAGACTTAAGATAAGACTACCTTATCAACCATTGTACATGCTCTTACCAACAAAAATCCTCGAGTGACCTCCTACCTCCGGCCCGTCCACCTAGTCATCCTCGGACATGGGACGCAACTACCGCCGCCGGCAGTAGGTGAGGTCAAAACCGTCTTCAGTGCGGAGCCCATGTTGCGGCAGCCCGGATGCCAGCTCTGTCCAGCGCTCGTGGCCGCTTGCAAGCCAAGATATCTCCGTCCAGCTGCTTGTCTGCAAGGTTTGCTAGCTAGATTGGCAAGGCAGCGCGGTGGCTTGCTCGCGCGCGCCGCGCTAAGGCCAGCAATCTGGCTCGAGCGAAGGCCAGCGCGGTGGCTTGCTCGCTCGTGAGTCACGCTCGGGCCAGCCTACCAACCCGTGCGGAGGCCAGCCCGTCCGGCGGAGCGGCGGCCAACTCGCTCATCACCGGCGCCACCGACGAACACGCATCAGTACTGTTTGAAGTAATATTCAGGAAAAATAATGATTTTAGGGGGAATAAAAAGATAGAAGGTCAGATGTGGGTCCCTCGTGTCAACGGTCAAACAAAATGTGTTGGTTTAAGCTGCCTCGTCAACACGGACATGTGGGCCAACCCTGTCATAAATGGGTTTAAATGAACCTAATCGGTAGGAGTACTAGGTAGTTTTTGGTGTGGATTAAGAAATTTTGGGTATGTTTTTGCTATTTTTTGTACAATAGATTCCTCCTAGGGCTGGTTGAAAGTGGTAGTTTTTTGTTAAATACTCTACATATTGTAAGTAGGAGTGAAAGTTAAGCTTTGGAAGCCAATAAGCAAGGCTAGTTACATAGTGCATATGTGTACATGATTGAAAGTAAATATCAACCATGAGTGACTAATATCTTGATGGAAAACTCGAAACTATGGAATACTAGGAAAAGAAATGCATGGTTGGAAATACTAGCAATGATCATGTCCGTTGCAACGAATCATAATTAGAATAATACTTATTCACAAACTTGGTACAAAACACTCTAATTTTGATATACATATGTCACTAGAGATATATTATGTTTCAATTAGAATATATTCCTTGGGCTGTTTTGGTGAGGTCGGGGAGGGATGTGGTTGGTTTTAAGATACTAATTATGAGTTTTTCTACAAATTGGTAGACAAGTGGGATGTTGGTGAGAAAAGGCAACAACTTACCTCACAATCGTTAGATGTAGATCTAATGGTCAGAAACGACGGATGGCAGACACACCAGCATCACCAACTTAGTCTTGTGTAGGAGTACTAGCAAGATCTGTGCATTGCACGGAACATCAAGATGCATTTTTTATAAAACACTTGTTGTGATTGACCCTTGCGGGAGTAATCCCATGTGTAAAAACTAATGATATCTCGTGAAATATGAGATAAGGTAAATAGGAGTGGGGTGTGGTGGTGGTTGGTGGTCGAACTGAGCGGAGGCATGGGGATTGACGATGCCGGCAGCGGCCACCAGGCCAGTTTGTTCGAGAGGCTTCCTTTCTTAATTGCTCAACAATGAGGTTTGTTGGAGATAAGGATGAATGAGGGAAGGCCTTGTCTGCAAATGTGGAGAGGGGTGCGAGTATCTTTTAGTTTAATTTCCATCCGTCAGATATAGATCGGACGGTCTATATTGCAAGATGGCACACGTACCATCATCACCAACTCGGCTTTTTATAAGAGAAGAAATATAAGTATGGAGATACAAACGTATTATCGATACTTGATTCCGTAAACTAGCATCTACATTCTATTCAACGCCTCAGCATGTGGGCCCTTAGCACAATGACTTCTCGACTATGTAAAACGAAGATTTTCCCGTCGCCGACAAGGAGGGGGTGACGGCGACGCGCTTTTTGGCTTGCTCTAGTCCTAGTAGTCATACTAGGTGGTCTAAGCACATGTAGATTTATTATTTTTCACATCTCGTGTTCGCCGTACTGCCACGACTGTTCATGAATAGACGGTAAGTTATTCACAGGGAAACCCTTGTTGAGCGTGTTTGCGAGAGAGAGAGAGAGAGAGAGAGATAGATAGAGAGAGGGAGAGAGAGAGGGAGTGCGTGTGTGATATGTTAGAGACTGAGGCAATGATAACAGATTCTTTGTGTCTATGTGTGTGGTGGATAGAGAGAGACATGTACATGGGGCTTTGTGTTGTGTAACGTGGAGACATATATACATAATTAGAGAGTGAGTGTGTGAGATACACATGCAGACATGAAGAGAGATGAGGATCCAAGTAAATGGGTGTTTGTGCGTGTTTGTGTGTGTTTGTGCACGCGTTTGTGTGTGAGAGGGAGAGAGTGTATGTGGAGTAGAGAGACCACTGATGATGTAAACCTAGTATAAGGGAAGGGGGAATGGTGTGACATGTGTAGTAGCGAGATAGCACGGGTGCGGGCGGGGGGGAGCATACTATTTGGAAGAGACATTGAGTGTGTGTGGGGGAGAGGGGTGTGAGAGCAAGAGAAAGAGAGAGCTAGCGCCGGAGAGAGAGAGAGAGAGAGAGAGGAAGAGAGAGAGAGAGAGAGAGAGAGGAAGAGAGAGAGAGAGAAAGAGAGAGAGAGAGAGAGAGAGAGAGGAAGAGAGGGGGCGAGAGGGGTCGTTTGTGTCCATAAATGGCGTATAGATAGGGAGACAATGTTGATGTTGTCCGAAATTAACCTATGAACGGAGACGCAAGGGAAGTGAGTCATCGTGTGTGTGATAGGGACTTCATGAGAGAGCTAGAATAGATGGTGTAGAGAACAATGTGCGAAATCGAGAACGATTATACATTAGGGAGCTATGCAAAGAGTCACGACATATATGTATACAGGGAAGGAGCTGGGGCGGGTCCGCATGTGGGAGAGATAGAAAGAGGAGAGTGGTGCACAAGGAGACAAAGTGTGCTTGTTTGCAGTGGGGGTGGTGTGTGAGGTGAGTGCGCGAGAACCACATAACTAGGGAGATAGACGTTTGGGGGCGACGTTTTGTGTGTATGGGAAATATACACTCTACATAGTGCGTGTGCTTGGGTAAGAGAGATAGCGGGAGACCTAGAGAGTGAGGGAAGAGATGTGTGCATGCCCGAGAGACAAAGTGATAGAGACCTATGTTGGGGTCCGGACCTTACAAGAGAGAGAGGGGTGTTAATGTGCTCGTGTGTTGGTGTTTGGGGGAGAGAACGACTTCTGTGTGTGTGTGTGTGTGGTGGGGGGGGGTTGACTTCAGATAAAGAGTGAGGTGTCTATATTTGAGGGACTTTAGCGCAATTGAGATATTGTGCACTCATGGTTGATCAATTTGTTTCACAGTTTGTACTATGAGATAACGATACTTTTGAACATGCGTGATATACCTTGATGTACCAGAATTACAAACCTAAGATTGGAATTTTGGAATTCGACTCCATCATTAACTTTTGTAATTCATTTAAACGGAGGTACATTTTTTAAGCCGGGATTTCGTGATTTTAAATTCATATATCAAACCTAGAGATATACACATACGGGCATGTTCAAACTTTATAATCATCCACTTTATTCATACACATACACATTTTTGCTTTTGTCATCATATTTAGGATAAACACATTTGGAATTTCATTTGAATTGGACCGCATGATGGTATTTGCTTGTAGTAGCTCAATGATCCATATTTGAATTGAATGGACAATCTAAGTTTCGAGTTGGAGACATTGATTTTCAGAACTTGCACATTTTTTTGCGTGCAAAACAAATAAATTGTCGGCCATGATATCATAGTCGGACGTACGAGAGCAAAATACTTATAATTTTAGGTGCCAAAAGCTTTCAAACTTCCCGCTCACATCGAAATATCACGCGCCCGAAAGTTTAGCCCTGCGATATTGCTGTTTTACCCCTGCCACATGAACGGAAAAGCGCTGCCTTGGTAACTCCATTGTTTTCCCCTCTTTGCCCCCAACATTCTTCCCCAGAGCCCCTCCCCTTCCCCTCCCCGACTCACCCAACCACGGCAAGCCGCCGAATCTAGTCCTCTGCCGCAGCGGTGGACCTCACACCCCGCCGGATCTACCTTCCGCACCTTGGAACCCCCAACTGCCAACTCACCACTTCACCGGAGCCGCTTCAGCAACTGGCTTGTCCACTGCTCCAGATCTTCTTGACCGCCATCATGGTCCACCGCACCGGATCTGCTTAACCGGCGCCCTCGTCCACCACAGTGTAGGCCCTTCACTGACTCCCTTGTCCGCCCCTTCGCTGGCCCTTCATACAAGCCCTCGTCCGCCGCAACAGATCCGCCTCACCGAAAGCACTGTACAACGCGCCCGCCGAAGCCTTCGTCCACTGCACCGGACCCGCTCCACGGACGCCATATTCAACTCCACCGGCCTTGCTTTACCGACATCGCAGCCTCATCAGGTTATTTTGATTTGTACTCCTTTGGTTTTTCTCTTTATCATGCAACTGTTCACTTACCACAGATGAGCTTTCTTGTATGTCGACAGGCGCCGCAACCATAGCACCGGAGCCACTTCAGCGACGGCGACAGCCGGCCCAAACTCAACCGCAACACGAGCACCATCGATTATCCTTAGCTATCAAGTATGACAACGATACCCATACGCCGCCGAGAATCAAGTACTATTATCCAACGGCTGGCGCCTACGTTCACTTTCCTACCATAAGCACCGCACCTTTGAATTTCTTCAGGGCATCATTCAGTTTTTCATGAGACGCGTTATTCTGCTTGCACCTGTAGGGCCATACTTCTGGCAGTGAACATGTTACATGTGCTAAATTACATACTAGTGCACATATAGTTAATATGCTTTAGTTTTGTTCTGATGCCACCTGTTGGTTCCATTAGACTGCTTAATGTTCTCTATGCTTAATTACACATCAGCAAACTAGCATGTCGTCCCGCTGCTTTTTGTTTGTTTTACCCTACATTTTATGATGCTAGCTATTACATCACTGCTCTGAGCCTCTGTTCATTACTTGTTTGTGTGTTCTTGATCTTCCCAAGTTGCATGACTAATTTGCTGCTTCTATTAATTATGGAGCTGCCAACCCCATCAAGCAAAATATTTTTTCTTTTGGGGCTGGCACCTCGAACAAGCATAAAAATAGAGGGAAGTGGATATACTCCCTCTGATTCTATTTACTCTGCCCATAACTCTTGACCCGCATACCAAGGAGGGCACTGGTTTAATTTTTCTGGACTAATTTGCCAATTAATTAGGGAAGAGGTGGATGGGTGGGGCACAAAAGGAAACCAGCGCTAGGAATCGGCAACGCGCAGACTAATACGAGAAAACTGAGAAAAAGTTATACGCAAAGTAAAAAGAATCGGAGGGAGTATTGTCGTGTATGCACACACCCTTCTTTCATTAGTTTAGATGAACCATTGATGATCAATTCGGACCAGTGCATGCGATTAAAATTAATTTTACCTAAATAGATGGTGCAGAATAAACTACAACAACTAGATTTGCAACCACGGGATGCTGACGATATCTTCAAAGAACATTGCAACAGCAGCTAGGCTTCACAGCAACATATGGTAAGCCAGTGTGTTTTAGTACATGTGAAATGTAATGCGAGTGGGCTGCTTTCTTGGCTTGTGCCCTCAACGTGTAATCCTACCAAATTACAAATTGTTCAGTTGTCTGCTTTGTTGTATTGCTTGATTCGAATGCTTATTTGTTGTTACGCTATACCTGAGTTGGCCAATATGTCAGCAGTGCCTGCTGTACTATCGTAAAGAAATGTATGCCTATTTCATTTGAGTCCTTAACTTTTCCTCTCAACTTCATCACAAGACTGTCTTCGTAGTTTATATGAGGCCACACTGCTAAGCACTTTCTCAGATTATTTCAACTGCTTAGATGCATTGGCAACTTAAATATAGCGGTTGTACACTCCCTTTCAACTCTCAACTGGGTCCGGTTTAATCCTGATTAAAGTCCACTAGTGGTATGACAGTTCAAAAGAGTTTTTGTTTTTTTGAGGAAAATGAACTAGGGAGGTAGCAAAAACTAACTAGATGGGACTGGCGGATTTCGTTTATTTGCCACTTACATCCCTAGTTTCATCTTACCATTTTAATTTCTTTTCGGCTGATGCTGCTTCGAACCATTTAAATATAGTTTGCCATGCTCGGCAATAATTCGTCTGTCGTTTACCATGTAAGCTTACTGCCTGGATCATACGATAACTATCTCTTACTGATGTCCAGCGGAAACCTTTCAGGATGCCGTTCACACTAGGACACAAATGTACAACCCCAGAATCTATTTGTGGAAGCAGTGCACCATCCATGTTACCAGATGGTAGCAGTTCAGAGGCAACACCGCCGGAGAGCAGTCTGAGCACATATATTATAGTGCTTGAGGCTCTACTAGAGGCATAAAGAGATGGTGTGGCTGCCATGAATGAGGTAATATTTATCTTGAGGCTGGAAATTATGGAATTAGCGGCACGCATTATGCAAGCAACCCAAGAATTGGAGGAAGTAAGAATGTTCCACTTGAAGACGGAGGAGGTGCTGCTGTTTCTGCTATCTGAAGCCCAAGATAATCCCGGTTCTTCTTTAGATACCAGTTCAAATTTTTATTAGATTATTGTACTTGCATGTTGTGTCATGTCTCTGAATGGATTATGTTGCAAGACCCCCTATGTTGTCCATGTTTTGTAATGATCCAAATTTTTTAGGCAAGGTAATCCTCAGAACTTGTATGATTGACATAAGGTGAACTGTTTGTCGTGTGAGCATATTGTATTGGATGAAATAACTGTTTGACTCAGAGTGTATCCAACCTACTGAATTCGAAGATCACGGCATTTCTAAATCATAATCATATATAAAGGTGGAATAAATCTTTGTTGTGGTTTTGAAGAAATAAATAACAAAATGTATAATTATCTGTGGATATTCGTAATCGAATACAAATTGGATTTGAATTTAGTTTGCCAGGTCCCAGGGAAAACGTGAATGCTAATTCTCCCAAGTTTTGAACGAAGCGGCTAAACACCCACTATAATTTGTGGGCTGCTCGAAGCAAGTGTTTGCGAGATGGAAATTACTGTCTACCCCTGACACTTGACATCCTTATCGACGGGATTTACACTGTTGTCGATAGGGGTAGACTAGTAACTTCAATCAGACGTGACACGACGGCCTCTGAGCCCATTCAGACACGGTGGGCGCCAAACATGGGCGGCAAAACACATTTGATTCAAGCTCGTCCGAAAGACATGTGTCTCTTCCTCCATTTCCCCATTCATACACGGTGGGCGGCAAAACAAACTCTCCTCATCCGAAATCAATGTAGGCTTATATTTTAAATAGGGGCAGATGTGTAACTTCCATCAGACATGACACAACCGCCCTACCTGTCAGCCCCGTTCATAGACCGTGGGCGCCAACCGTGGGCGGCAAAACACCCTCTCCTCGCCCGAAATAGTTACCAGCAAATATTTGGGAGATGCGATATTACCGTCCTATCCCCAACCGACGCGATGTCCAAAATTTTAAACAGGGGATAAGTTTGTAACTTTACCCCATTTCAGATAAGCGCGTCCCAAAGTTTGAGATCCCCCTCCCCTCCATTTCCCCATTCATACACCATCGGCGACACGACAACCTCCGCACTGCGGCCAGCCTCCTCCGTCCGCCACCCCATCCTCCACCTTGCTGGAGCCGCTACCCCTACCCCGTCGTCCACTGCAAGAGATGGACGTCTCTCATCCACGGCCTGGACTAGCATCCTTTCATCACCTCCTCTCGCTTCATCGGCGCCGTCATCCACCTTACCGTTGCCGCTCCTACGACCGCCGCGTCCACGGCAACATGATATATCCCCCGACCCGGCAGTCTGCCGTCTAAAGTCTTCTTCCCCGCCGTTGACAGCCATCGCACCTGTAGCACCCTCAACGTATCACCATAGGCCTACACGGCGTCACAAGAGATGTCGTACTCTTCCATATGTGCTTAAGTTATTGATCTCACCCGAGAAATAGATCGTAATTTGTTTACTGTACTTTTCTTGTCCGTACCAAATCGTAGTGGCTAGTTGAAAGCAAACATTGGTTGCGAAGTAGCTTTGTCTGGTTTGCACCTTCAGATCCGCCATGGCACGGGCACTATACTCGTAAAGCTTATGGTTTCCCCCTTTATATTCACTACCATCATCGTAGGTGCTTCGTGTCGTGCTAGCACTGCTCCCCAAGACCTCAACCCAAAGCTTACGTGTTGAAATACGAATCTGATATGATGCTCATATCATTAAAATAGAGAATGTTTAATTGGTCACCTAATGTTCCTATATTCGTTTCGAAAAGCATGTGCGCCACCCACTGGTCCAGCTAGTTCCACTTTCCTGATTTTTCTCTTGATGCTTAGGGTTTTCCCCTTTTATCTACTCTACTATGATCTGCGTAGGTGCTTTCTGTCGTACTAGCATTACTCCACCCTTCAAGCTAAACAACACAACACTCAGAATTCGAAAGCTTAGTTGTTCAAATATGATTGTGATATGATACTGATATTAGTTAACCGACACATTTAATTGGTTAGCTAAAGGTACCACTTGAGTTTCCAAATGCATGTCGCGACATATAGAGAGACAGCATAATTGCATTTCTTTGTCACTTTTTGACCGCACTTTCTTGTCCATACCAAATCTTAGTTGTTATTTCAAAGCAAACATCAGTTGCTAACTACCCTTTGCGTGGTTTGCAGCTTCAAATCTGCCATCCCACTGCCACGGTCAACACTGTACTCATCATGCTTATGTTTTCCCCATTTTATGATGACCACAATCAGCCTATGTGGTTCGTGTCGTAATAGCACTGCTCCACCCATCGAGCTAAACAAGCTTAGTTGTACCAATTCGTATCTGATATTATTACTGATATTAGTTAAACTGAGAGATGTTTAATTGGTTAGCTAAATGTTCCTACTTTAGTTTTGAAATGCATGTGAGCCACATATGGAGAGACCGGAAAGAATAGTATTTCTCTGTGCGCTCTGGTTCATCATGGGTGGCCAACCGACATTGTATTAAAAGACTTGTAATATCTTCAATCTGCTTGCTCTTCTTCTCTTCTTTAAGATGATACTCTTCTCTTGCGGTCGACTGGTCAGGTCGAGTTGTTCTCCCTTAGTATATTTTGAATCTGTCAGGTCAGGTCGACTTGTTCTTCTTTACTATATGTTGAAGCTATCATCTGCGAAGTGTCATCACTTCTAGAGCTCTCATATTTTGAGTAGTAGGCCACATTATATTAATGCACACAACAAATTACAGCATGCATGGCATCTTTTAAAATAATTGCAGAGATAGCACAAAGGGGTTTACAGGGAGGCAGTATTGGATTAGAATCACTTCTGCATTACAAAGAAAATCTCACTTGTTTTTATGTTTTCATGCATGTTAGATATTGAACATTATCAAAATGAATATGAGAATGGGCGCACGAGAGGAATATTGCGGAATGATCCACTGCCTAACAAACTTGGCATGGTGGAGGATGGCCTATCTTATTCACCCATCAAGGTGCTTGCTCTAACTTTGCAAAGTTGTATTGGTCGCACATATTTTGCTTCTGACCTCTTGCATTACTTCTACTTTGTTACACCATCTGCTTAGTTTAAGCATCATATATGAGTATATGCCATACCTATCCATTTTCTGTACCTATTCGATGTGTCGTCACACTATGTTTTTCCAGTCAAATGTTGTTCTTTCGTAATAGGTGTCCAAAAGGAAGAGGGTGAGTGCAGGTCGTCAAGGAGTACAAACTAGGTATTTGGAAAAGGTAGTGATACCTGTTAAATCAGATACATCAGCAGCCACAGAAAACACAGGCCCAACTGTACCACACTTTACCCCTACTCCAGTGGCCAAACCCCTATTAGAACTGCTGGGAGCCCAGCGTCAGGTACTATATATGATATCAGTTCAAAATTTGAACTCCTAAATTTCTGCTTGTGCCTTACCTTCTCTCTTGTATGAAAACTAATTTCAGATGAATCTCCTTCCTCAAAGGATCATACGATCTCAAAACAATAATGGGCTCTGCATTGCTCTTGTCAGTACCTCTCTCCCTTTTGCCTTCTAACGCTGTACTTAATTAATTGCTATTTGATTATGTATCATCAGTCTGCACCTGAGCTTCATTATCCTATGTTTCTTCCAATATTATTTGATCTATATTTACTCTTTGCAAAATGTAGAATAATGGCAATGCTTATAAAGAATTTTCTTTGGGGAATTTATTGAATTATCCTTCCATCAACATGCAGAAGGGCTTTGTCCAGCCCATGTTAACATGTAATGTAAGTTCATCCTTCTCAAGCCATCAAACATTGTTCTAGTATAGATTTGGATAGGCATCATTTCCTCCACTGTTGTTTGCTTTGCTGTTTACATCTGATTGGATGTTTGCAACAACTACCAGTTTCAAATTGTAGTTGTAAAAACATGTTCCTTATGCATAACAGATCCATTTATTTGCTTATATAATTGTGAAACCTGTTACGTGTCTCCTTGTTTCTCTTTCAGACTCGTATCTCTTACGCCAGGCAGAACTTTAGGGAAGATAGTGAGCCAAACCATCTTGAGGACAGCGAGATGACCCCAAGGTCCTATCTTGATGAAGACAGTGAGTTGAAGCTACTCACCAGTAGGTGTGAGACAACCTCTGTGCAGTCGTTGCCTCAATTAGTTCGACTTCTTCAGTCTCGACTTAAAGAGAAAAGGCTTGCTTCAGCTCAGCTCCGACTTGAAGTCAAATATGCAATGAAGATGTCAGAGGACTGCCGTGCACACCATCATGCCTTAAATCTAGTGTTGATGCATCTATCGTTGACACAACTGAGGTCTACTCAGCTTCTTCAGCTGTTTGGGGGGGCCAACCTGGCCAGGCCTAGTGCCTTCTGAAGTGCTCTCAGTTTTGTATATTCTTTTGTCGGCGCATTTATTTGCACTGGTGGTGAACTTTGATGCCCATTGGATGTAATATGTGTGATAGCCGTGATAGCCTAGCGTAAGTTGCTTGCTTATTTATTTCCTTGTTGTCTTGTTTATTTGTTTGCTTCTAGTCATTGCAGTTCTTTTTCCGCGGTTTTCTAGTGGCTGCAATAACCTATTTTTTAAAACTAGGCCACAATAACCATGTGCTAATATTTACTGTAGTGACACTGGGCCTCCTACGGGCCGTAGAAACAGTGGGCCTTCTACGGGCCGTAGAAATAGTGGGCCTTCTACGGGCCGTAGAAACAATGGGCCTTCTACGGGTCGTATCATCAATGGGCCTTATACGGGCAGTATGATCGATGGCCAAACATGGGCCAATAACAGGCCGCATTATGGCTGTAAAGGGGCTAGAGTTGGAATCGTTCGTTCATGGGCCGACCATAACGGGCCATTGATAGGCTGTATTTGATGATGCTATGAAAACGGCCCAACGTATTAACGGACCACAAACGGGCCGACTGTAACCACGGGCTGAATTTGGCCCACAAGCAGAAAATGACAGTAACGGGCCGTAAGTAAACGAATGCTGGAAATGAGCCCAAGAATAAATGGTCTCTGAGAAGGCCGAAAGATAACATGGGCTAGAAACGGCCCAACAGAATAACGGGCCATTAATGGGTATAAAGTGATACACTATTCATTACGAGCCAGTTTCACCATGGCCCGTTAATGGGTGTAAAGTGATACACTGTTCATTACGGGCCAGTTTCACCACGGGCCGTTAGTACGCCAAGAGTTACATAGGGCCTCATATGGGCTGAAAGACGTCATGGGCCATACATGGGCCAGAAGTGAAAACGGGATGGAATCATATTGGATGGCCCAGATGACACTACTAGGCCTAATTCGGATAGGGCGAAACGGGCCTTGGGTTAGCGGGTTGTAAATGGGCTATATTAGAACAGGCCGTTAACAGGCTTTCCATGGGCCAGCCTGCCAGCTTTGACCAAGTCAAACGGGTCGGCCTTTTCACGGGAATGGGCCACTGTTGGGCCGTGCCACGTGTCGACGTATCATAGGCGCCTTCCGTCCAATGAGTGGTTGACATCTGTCCCAACGATGAGCCGACACATGTTTCCTCCGGCCAATGATGATTTTACACGTGGAAAATCCCCATTGGTCGGGGCTATTAACGGGTTATCGGATCCAAAACCCGACACAATAGCTTAACGGCGTTCCGTTATGGTGGATGCCACGTGTCGGTCACCCTTGATGAAAGCACTTCTGTGACGCGCGATTTATCGTCATGGAAGTGGACACTTCCGTGATGATAATTTTGGTAATGTCATGGAACACTTCTACGACAGCACAGGTATGACTATCTTGATTCTGTCATAAATTTGTCATGGATGTACATGCATGACAAAAAAGCGACCTACTGTGACAAACACGTATCATCACAGAAGTGTACATTTTTTTGTAGTGCTTCTTGTTGCTCCCACTGGAGAGACCTAAAGTACGTCATCTAGATGCATTTTCCCTGGGAGAAAGCGACCAATAACACTGCCAAGTACAAAGGGCTCCTTGTCGGGCTCAGGATTGCAACGCAGTTGGGAATCAAGAAGCTGGTCATCTGCAAAGATTCAAAACTCATAGTGAGACAAGTCAACAAGGATTACCAAAGTCCATTGATGGAGGCATATGTTGAGGAAGTGAGAAAGCTGGAGGAGCGCTTTGACGGATTGCAAACAGAGCACATACCCCATGCAAAAAACATCATTGTTGATCATCTGTCAAAGTGCAATGCGCAAAAGCTCCCTATGGAACTAGGAACTTTTGTTCTCCATCTTACTCAGCCCTCCGTATCCCCAACAACAATGGCCTGGAAGAGGAGCAAACTGGACTCCGGCAAGCCTCTCTCAGTAGAGCATGTCGAGGCTCTCGGCAGAGAATTTGATGGGAACAACTCCCCTTTAGCTGTTGAGCTACCCCCTCCCACCAGACCACCGGTCCCCATGGTCGAGGGGTGCGCTCCCATGAAGGAGGAGGTGCCGCTAGTCCTCGTTGTTGAGCCCCAGGCTCCAACTTGGGCGCGGCACATAGTTCATTTCCTCCAAACCGGAGAAATTCCCGAAGAGCAAGAAGAAGCTGAAAGAGTAGCCTGGAGGGCTAGTATGTATCAGTTCATCGATGAAACACTATACAGAAGAAGGCCCAACAGTGTGAAATTGAAGTGCATTTGTCGTGAAGAAGGAAAGGAATTGCTGGCAGAAATACACAAAGGCATGTGTTTGGAAAGCATTCCGGCAAGGATTCTATTGGCCCACAGCCCTCCAAGATGCGGTCGAGCTAGTCACCAAATGTGAAGCCTGCCAGTTCCATTCCAACAATATCCATCTGCCTGCCCAAGCTCTTCAAACAATCCCTTTGTCATGGTCGTTCTCGGTCTGGGGGCTCGATATCCTCGGTCCTTTCCAACGTACTACCGGGGGCTTTGAATTCTTGTTCATTGCAATCGACAAGTTTACAAAGTGGCCAGAAGTAGAAGCCGCGAGAAAGGTGACTGCTCAGTCAGCTATCAAGTACTTAAAAGGATTGGTGTGCCGCTTTGGAGTCCCTTCCCGGATCATCACTGACAACAACACCAAATTCATGAGCCACGCCTTCATGCAATATGTTCATGCCCTCGGAAGCAAGATCACATTTGCCTCTATTGCACATCCTAGGAGTAATGGGCAAGCTGAGTGGGCGAACGCTGAAGTGTTGCGAGGACTCAAGGCAAGAACATTTGATAAACTGCAGAAGTGTGGCAGGCGATGGATCGACGAGCTGTCGGTGGTTCTTTGGTCCCACGGAACGACACCAAATTGAGCTACTGGGCAGACTTCCTTCTCCCTAGTCTATGGGGCAGAAGCAGTTATCCCCACAGAACTCATTTATGGGTCACCTCGAGTACTTGCCTACGATGAAGTACCGCAGGAACAGCACCGGCGTGACGACACTGTGCTTCTCGAGGAGAACCGTCTCCGGGCTGCTATGCATGCTGCACGCTACCAACAAGCCCTGCGTCGCTATCACGGCCGCAGGGTTCATGCCCGGTGTTTTGAGGAAGGCGGCCTTGTCCTTAGGCGTGTTCAGTACGCCAAGGGTGCAAACAAGTTGATGCCGCAGTGGGAAGGCCCATATCGCGTAGTTTGAGCCACCAGACCAGGCGCAATCCGTCTAGAGACCGGAGAGGGCATTCAGTTGCAAAACTCATGGAATATTGAACATCTCCGCAAGTTCTACCCGTAAGGCACGGCTGTCGGGCCCTGCACGGCAGCCACCCTTTTGTACAGGCTTTGCCTTAGTTGCATGTAACCCCTTGTACAAATCCAGGAGCAGACCCTAAGTAACAGAGAAATAAATGAAGCGCGGGGGGGGGGGGGGGGCGACAAATTGCATGCATGCATAAGCATATCACGAGCATTGCATGTTCATGTAGATAAGGTCGCATTTGGCATCATTTTTATCTGCATACACTGCAGGCTCCTGCCTTGGACTTGGTCCCAAAGAGGAGATGAGAAGACGAGCCTACATTGAGATCTCCGGCAAGCCAAACAGATAAGTTCCTTCTCTTATCCATGCGTGTTCTGTAAGTAAGGACTTGTGCATAAGAAAATGATGCGGAGCATCCCAAGATCATCCCCATGGACCTACCTACGTCTCCCACGACACCACTTGGACCAATGACAAGGGCACGAGCAGAGGCTATCAAGGATAAGGTGAACTCGCTCCTCTCCAAACTACCACTTTCTATACATGAGACATGGCTACTACCTCAATGGGAAACACTATGCGTGATCAGGTACTTGGAGGAGAGCCACGGAGCAGCGACACCCATCGGACAAGGCGACGAGGACACCAAGCGCCAATGTCATGAAGAAGGAAGGCCAACGAAGCTATAGTCACCGGACGACCGGTCGGGACCGGACGTCCGGAGCCTGAAGCCTCAATCGAGCCCCGGCAAGCGGACGTCCGGCCCGGACCGGACGACCGGTGTCGCCGCACCCGAGCCAAAATTAGCGGAATACCGAAGTGACCGGACGTCCAACATCACCTTCATAGAACGGAAATAGCGGAAGTCCAGCAACCACCGGACGTCCGGACGCCGACGAGCCACCGGACGACTAGTCCCTAGCGGACGTCCGGTACCTGTCTGCGCATAGGATTCGGGCCTGAGGCCCATGTATCCCCTCACTTCATCCCCATTTGCACTAAGACTATAAATAGACCTCCTCCTCCTCCTCCAAGTAAGGGTTAGCGTTGTGATAGCTCATATTAGAGATAGAGCCTCGCTCATCCACATCGGATCTACTTCTTGAGAGAGACCGCAGCCCCTCTATGGAGAATATCCCCTTGGATTCAAGACCCCCTTTTGGGTGGCCCCATCAAGACCTCCTTTGGAGAAGAACCGGTTACCGTGTATCGTCCCTTGTTGATCGTGGATCATGTATCTCCTTTTGTGTTCATGGATCTAGCATATGTGTGACCATATCTTGTTGGTTTGAGTGTTTCTCTCGTGTTTTCCCTCGTATTTCCCCTTGTGTTCTTCGTGTTCCTCGTTGGGATCCGCTCCTTTCATGAAAGATCGGCCATCTAGGGTTCCACCCTACATCATCTTGGTATCTAGAGCCACGTTGATCACGATTTCAGAGCCTCCCTGTTGTGTTTCTAGCCTAGTTTTTGTCGATTTTTCCCCTAATTCGAAAATTCCCCACAAAAATAGCCCCAATTTTTTTGTGATTTGTTGGTGTGATGAAATTTTGTTGGATTTGATCCATGGATTTGCTTTGCCTTGAGTGGATCTAGCTCCCCCCTTCATCTCCACCTTTTCCATCCACTAAATCGCCCAGATTCGACGAATTTTGATCTCTACTTGAATAACCCTAGCTGTTCATCCAATGCCCGATTTTTGCCCAGGCACCGGACGTCCGTCAGCTATCGGACGTCCGCAAAAACCTGACGAAACTGAATCCCCCCCCCCTCGAAAATTGCAACCACCGCCGCACTTCCGCATACACATCCCCATACCTCCACCACTTTCAGCAACCACCTTTGCTTACTCGTTTCTCACTCCGATACGTTTTTGCCACATTGTGCTTTGAGAATTTGAGTTGCCATTCCGTGTCCTATTGTGTTTCGGCTATTTAGGTACGGTTCGCCATCAACATCACCGTCGCTCATCTTCGCCATGGACGACCATACTCACTCCCCAAGCATCAGCACAAGCATTCGACATTGCCGACCCCAAGCCAGGGCCCAGGGCCAGGCCCCGGACTCTCCCTCTCAGCATACCCAGAAGATAGCAGAGGATGGAGGAGGAGAGGTGTATGGATGAGTACTCCCACTCCTCCCCCACCCCTCCTTTTATAGGCAGGCTAGGGCTGGGAGCTAATTCCCCGGCGGGTAACCACCATCCTCCTCCACCCATCCAAGAAGACCGGGCCCCTTCATTGATGGTCTCCCGCGCCACGCGCCTCCGTTACCTACCCCACTCAATGCATGCATCATATGTGGCTAAGGATAAGAGCATGGTGCGAAGAGTGAATTGGTTGTTACTCGCCTGTGCATTAAAGTCATTCACGGGCCATTACAAAAGTGGCCCCACTATAGTTGGCGTTACACGATGAGCGGGAGAACAGGAAACTCACCTCGGCTCAAGTTAATGAAGAAGCAAAGAAGATCCCAAAGGGCGAGCCACCGCTACGCTCTTGCCTGTGCACCAGTTAGGGCCTACCCTGACAACACCCGGCAGCGCGTTCGGGCCAGGCCCAGGGGCTCCTGTTGGTGCAACAAACCCTGGGTCTATTGCCAAGACCCCGCACAGGCTTAAGATCAAGATTGCAGCACTCAAGATTAGACCAAGCACTAGAGATCAGTTCTTTGAAGAATCAAAGTGCAGATCAAGAAGACCAAGTCAAGCCAGAGAGACAAGATATTGCTAAGGGAAAAAAAGCCTCCCTTGCCGGGTAGGCGAGCCTGGCAAGGATGAGGTTGCCTCGAAGACAAGCCTCCAGACCGCCCGGCAGGCTTGCCAAGCACAGCAAGGGCGGACTGCCTCGCCAAAGCTTCACTGCTCCACCTCACAACGACGCAAGTCATTGATCAGTGCAGTGTGAAGCCCCTAAGTGACTAAGTGGCTACTTCTTGCCACATGGCAGCTACTTCCTATGGAAAAAACCTCCAAATGACACCCGTCTTGAGACGTGTCAGGCAAGCAGGCATGAAGCTGGCAAAACATCCCGGCAAGGCTTGCCGGGCACGCTGTGATGGGACACTAAGCAGTGCATTTAATGCACTCTGTCCACCTGCAGAGTTAGGTATGATAGCACTGTTTGCTATCTAATCAGTGCGTAATGAATGATTTGCCACCGTGGTGACCCCTTGTCCTATAAAAGGAGGCCCATGGCAACCGTAGAGAGGTTCAGACCCTCACACACTCATACGCGTGTAGTCGCTCTCTCCCCAAGGCAATCCTACTAGGCAAGGGCACTGCGTTTTCCACAATAATCCACCATCAATCCACCAAAGCAGGAGTAGGGTTTTCTGCCTCACGGCGGCCCGAGCCTCGGTAAAACTGTCCGTGTGATCTATGTCATGTTGTGTTATGCTTCTCCGCTCTTTGTGCAACGTGTCCATCCCCTTGCCGAACCACAAAGGGGCTCATGGCCCCATTGGTGGCCATGGTTTCCCATGACAGATGGAGTACCTAAAAAATTTGGAGATCCGGGAATACCAACTATACCATGCTGCATCAAAAGAAATTATGTGAAAACTGCTTTGTGTGATTTAGGAGATGGTGTTAGTGTTATGCCTTTCTATTTATACAAAAGACTTGATTTGAATAAACTGACACCTACTGAAATATCTTTGCAAATGGCTGACCAATCAATTGCCATACCTATTGGTATTTCTGAGGATGTGCCTGTTGTTGTTGCAAATGTTACTATCTTAACAGACTTTGTTATACTTGAGATGCCCTAGGACGACAACATGTCGATTATCCTTAGTAGACCCTTTTTGAATACTGCAAGGGTTGTTATTGATTGCAATAAAAGGAAGATCACTTTTCATATCAATGGTAATGAGCATACGGTGCACTTTTCAAAGAAACAATTCCATTGAATGGTATAACTATTATTGAAAAATCTCCGACACTCACTATTAGAAGTTTTCAAATACCTCTACCTACTACCAAAAGGAAATATGATATACTTATTGTTGGGGACACGCATATCCCCGTTGAGGTAACTTAGTGTTCTACGAAAGTTCTTTGGTTTCATGTTAAGCGAAGGTGGTTGTTAATAAGACTTGATCGACCTTATTAATGGATCACTTTTGGGAGGTATGAAGTCGATGAATCTATTAGGCACAACCTTCTGTCCTCCCCTTTTATTTCCTGTTTTTCTTAGTTAAATAAAATAAAATGACATGTTTATCCTCTTTTCTGGTTTTTCCGTGTAATAAAAAAATGACCCAAAAATAAAAGTTCTTAGAATGTCCTGAAAATTTAATACGATCTTTTTCTGGATATTTAAGAATTTTTTATGCAAATAACATCAGAGGGGGTGCACCAGGTGGGCACAACTCACCCGGGCGCGCCAGCACCCCAGGCGCACACTGGTGGGTTGTGGTCCCCACGTGGGCCCCCTCACTTATCTCTTTAGCCCATGTCATCACCTATCTCCAGAAAAAATTCACCATTGCTCTCTCTATCTCTCTCATGTTCTTTCTCTCAAACCCACGGATTTCGATCTCTTTGCTCGAAGCTCCATTTCTGAAACTGTTTTGGGGGATTGCTACTTGATATGTGACTCCTCTATTAGTCCAATTAGTTTTTTGCTTTAGTAGTTTATATTTTGAATACTTAGCTACTCTTGGTGCTGCTGTAGATGAGCTTGCATGTTGATTTCTTAGAGTTCTAAGTAGTTTGAATGCTTAATATAGCCTATATGCTTGCTTATGTGTAGTTGCTATCAATCTTGTGAAGTTTTGTTGAGAAAAATGTTGTGGACTAAAAATTTCAGAATTTTGTTCATAGGAATAAGATGAGTTTCTTTAGGAAGTTTGCTTCCAAGAAGAACTCCAAGGGAGTTGTGGGTGAATCATCGGATAGTGACCTCCAAACTCAGAGAATGGTGGAACTGCGGCCATGCGAATGGCCACATAACCCCTTCATGGATGGAGCCTGAATCCGTCAAGAGTTCGCACAATTTGCTGCCAATGCTGGCCTCACCGACTTCATCACAGCTGAGTGTGAACAGTGTCATCTCCTAAAAAATTCCTTTGTGCAAAGTTTTCATTTCATAAGTAGGAATAACCCCTCTGAGGTGCGGTTTAATCTATATGGTGAAACATGTCTGATACCACTTACTGAATTTTTGTGATATATACTTGATCCCTTCTGACAGGGAAATAAGAGAGCCTAGGCCTGTAGAGTTTGAGGGTTTTTATCACACCCTGTCAGTGGGAGATGAGAGAGGGGTGTCGAGTGTCACCGCCACTAGCTTGCAGTTTCCTTCAGTGCATTATTTTACTCTATTCATTGTGAAGTGTTTACTTGCTAGAGAGAAGGTTGGTGCACTTAGTGCACCCGATTTCGCTGTCTTACGCCATGCACTCTATGGAGATGACACTTATAGCTTGGGAGCTATTGTGGCACGTCGCCTTCACCTTAACAGATCCAATGGTATTTATGGCGGTATTTATGCTACTCGCTTAGCGAGTCACTTTAACATTCAGATACGCCAACATGACCATCACTTGCCAAAGGTTTACTTAGATGGTCAGGCAATGGCTGATCATCACTTTATTGATGGCGAGAACACTACTATTGTTGTTCCTTATAACCTGATTTTTAGTGAAAATACTCGTGATGTTATTCTTTTGCCTGCACCTGCTTTGTTTGATTCTATTGCGAGTGACGAATACAGGATCATGCCAGAAGACATCGTCGCCTACCATAACGCCCAGGCAGTTGCAGACGAGGAGCCTCAGGAGTGGGAAGCTCAGGTACCCGCTCCACAGCACTTCAACATAGGACCCGATGGCTACTACGAGTGGTGATTACCAAGCTAGGCCAAAAGCCTAAGATTGGGGGATTACGTATTTCCACCGACATTACATTCATGTTCACACCTTTCATTTCAGTGGTCAGTGTCCACACTTTTTCATTGTATTATCAATGCTAGATTTATTTTCTCGCTTTCTTCTTGTGTGTTTGAAAAACTTTGAGAAAATACAAAAATATTTCCTACTTCTTTTTTGTTTTCTTTCTAGTTTAAATTAGTTGTAGTATTAAAAGAAAACCCAAAAATATTTCTCGATTCTTCTCGCTTGTTGGGAGCTTTCCCATGTAAATAGTTTTTATCGTTTTTGTTTTCCCTGTTCTAATTTGCTTTCTTCTAGAAAAACTAAAAACTACAAAAAATATTTTAGTGTGTTTCTCTGAATGTCTTTTCAGTTTATTGATTCATACCAAGGATAAGACCATGATGAAAATGTTGAGTCGCTCTCATTTGCATTATTGTTGATCTAACGAAGAGCCCAAATTACCTTTTCTTCTCATTTGAATAAAATGTTTGCAGATTCTAGTTTAGTCCATGGCACTCTTGCACTATTATTATTTTCAAATCGTTCAGTGGTGCAAGTGAAAGGCAATAATGATGACATTTGGTGAGCTGGCTGTGGTAGAGAGAAAAGGGTATGAACTCAACTTGTTCTATTTTTGTAAATATGTTTAACCTAGTATCCATGATTCAGCATATTATGATCGTACATGTTTGCAATGACAATTGGAGATTATAGTTTCTCACGCCATGCTTTAGTAGCTAGGGGTGGATAATGATTTATCTTGGATGTCAACATTGCATTAAAATGATTGTGATGTAGTATGATGATATGGTATCCTCCTTCGAATGTTCAAGTGGCTTGACTTGACACATGTTCATGCATGTAGTTGAATCAAAACAGCATAGCCTCTATGATATTTATGTTCATGGTGTTCATATCCTACTCATGCTAGTATCCAATGTTCATTATGCATAATGCATGTTCATGATTGTTTTCGCTCTCTAGCTGGCCGCTTCCCAACCTATTTGCTAGCCTTCGCCTGTACTAAGCGGAATACTGCTTGCGCATCAAAATCCTAAAACCCAAGTCATTCCAGATGAGTCCACCATACCTACCTATATGCGGTATTACCCTGCCATTCTAAGTAAATTTGCATGTGCCACCTCTAAGACTTCAAATAAATATCATTTTTTTCTATGCCTGGATTGTTCACAGAGCGACAGGAGGTAGTCGGTATCTTCCATGCTAAGCGGGTTATTCTCATGATGAGTGTTTATTCACTCGTCCTTGCACAAGAGGGGCAGTAATAGGGATTCCCAGTCCCGAAATGAAATTGCAATAATTAAATAAAACTTCCTCGGGACCGATGTTGGTATGGATGGTACCCGTGGATTCGGTTAGCCATGGAGTGAGTTTGCTGGTGGAGGGGGAGTAAACCTTTACTTCTATCGCTTGGGAACCTCCACTAATGTGTTTAGCATGGAAGATATCGATAACTAATGGTCGCGAAGTAAACAAGAAGGGTGCATTTCTCAAAATTTCATTTACCTCTGTTTTAAAAATTCAGCTCTGGCACCACTACAAATCCCTACTTCCCTCTGCTAACGGACTATCTATTTATTTTTATGTTGATTCATCACCTTCTCAAATAAGCGCTAGATCTTGAGAGCACTATTTGTCATCCTCATGCATTGTGTATAGTTAATGTTGGATGCATCATGACTAGATCTTTTCTACCATGAATTACAATATTTAGTTGTCGCTTGAACTTTGGAGGTGCTCTGCATTTATGTTTTGCGGTCCCAGAAAGGGCTAGCGAGATACCACTATTGTCATATTATATCATGATTATTTTGACAAGATGTTGTCATTTGAGATATTTTATTATTGCTCGCTAGTTGATTATGTCATCGATATGAGTTAATATAGTTTTTAAGAGTTATTGTTGACATGGTTGGTTATAATCTTTGCTGAAAACATGGGTGCTACTTAAGCTTATTTATGTAAACAAGAGCAAAAGAGTTCGTAAAAGTTTTTCTTTTTCACTTTCAGTTTATCAACTGAATTGCTTGAAGTCAAGGAAAAGTTTAAACTTAGGGGAGTTGTACACCTCTGTTGTATCTACTTTTCCTAATTCTTTTCCTGTTGTTTTAGACTCTAATTTGCATGATTTGAATGAAACTAACCCAGGCTGATGATGTTTTCAGCAGAACTACCATGGTGTTGTTTTTGTGCAGAAATAAAAGTTCTCGGATTGGAATGAAACTTTGCGAGGATTTTTATATAATAAAAAAATGCTGGAGCCAAGAACCACCGGAGGGGGGCCCTAGGTGAGCACAACTCACCAGGGCGTACCCCCCCTCGGGCGCGCCCATGTGGGTTGTGCCCACCTGCTGGCCCCGCAGACCCTCAATCCAAGTCCATAAATACCTTATTTTCCGGAGAGAGAAAATCAGGGAGGAAGAATTATCTTGTTTCGCGAGACGGAGCCGCTACTACCTCATGTTCTTCATCAGGAGGCCAGATCTGGAGTCCGTTTTAGGGTCCGGAGATGGAGATATTCGATCTTCGTGAAGACCAACCCACCTTCATCACCAATTCCATGATGCTCCCCACCGGGAGTGAGTAATTCATTCGTAGTTTCGCTGGTCGATGAGGAGCTTGATACGTCTCCAACGTATCTATAATTTATGAAGTATTCATGTTATTTTATTATCATTCTGGGATGTTTTACAATCATTTTTTAGCAACTTTATATCATTTTTGGGGACTAACCTATTGACCCAGTTCCCAGTGCCAGTTGTTTTTTGCTTGTTTTTTACATCACAGAAAATCAATATCAAACGGATTCCACACACCGCGAAACTTTTTGGAGAACTTTTATGGAACAGAACACCCAGGATGGGAAAGAGCAACACCTAGGGGGTGCCCCGAGGGGGGCACAACCCACCAGAGCGGGGCCCTGGGGGCCCAGGCACGCCCAGGTGGGTTGTGCCCACCTCGGTGGCCTCTTGCACCCCCTCTTTACCCTATAAATTTACAAATATTCTGAAAACCCTCGGGGTTAACCTAGATCAGAAGTTCCGCCGCCGCAAGGCTCTGTAGCCACCGAAAACCAATCTAGACCCTGTTCCGGCACCCTGCCGGAGGGGTGAATCATCTCCGGTGGCCATCTTCATCATCCTGGCGGCCACCACGATGAGGGAGTAGTCCACCCTCGGGGCTGAGGGTTTGTACCAATAGCTATGTGTTTAATCTCTCTCTCTCTCGTGTTCTTGAGATGTCACGATCTTGATGTATCGCGGGCTTTGTTAATATAGTCGGATCATATGGTGTTTTCCCCTCTCTATCTTGTTGTGATGAACTGAGTTTTTCCCTTTGAGATTTCGTTGTTATCGGATTGAATACTTTTTATGGATTTGAGAGCACTTGATATATGTCTTTCATATGAATACTCATGGTGACAATGCGATATCATATTGATTCACTTGATATGTGTTTTGTCACTCAAATCGCGGATTCACGAGGTGACACTGGGGTAGTCTACTCATAGGCGTTGATGCACGTTCTTGTCTTTTGTTTCTCCGGTAGAAATCTTGGGGCACTCTTTGAGGTTCTTTGTGTTGGATCGAGTATTATGAATCTGAATTTTCTTTGGTGTTATTTTAGTATGAACTCTTGGTTAGATCGATCGGAAAGAATAGCTTCATGTTATTTTAGTACGAACTCTGGGATAGATTGATCGGAAAGAATAGCTTTGAGGTGGTTTCGTACCCTACAAACAATTCCGTCTTATGTTCTCCGCTAGATAGGAACTTCGGAGTGATTCTTCGTTGCACGTTCAGGGACGGTTATATGATCCAATTATATTAGCATTGTTGAGAGGTTGCACTGGTGAAAGTACGGACCCTAGGCCTCATTTTGAAGCATTGCAATACCATATTTGTGCCCGTTTACTATTTGCTACCTAGCTGTTTTTATTTATTCAGATTATAAAAATATATTTCTACCATCAATATTACACTTTTATCACCATCTCTTCGCCGAACTAGTGCACCTATACAATTTGCCATTGTATTGGGTGTGTTGGGGACACTAGAGATTTCTTGTATTTGGTTGTAGGGTTGTTTGAGAGAGACCATCTTCATCCTACACCTCCCTTGGATTTATAAACCTTAGGTCATCCACTTGAGCGAATACTACTATCCTACAAAACTCTACGCTTCGAGGCCCAACACGAGTCTACAAGAATAAAGTTGCGTAGTAGACATCAAGCTCTTTTCTGGCGCCGTTGCCGGGGCGGTGAGTGCATGAAGGTATATCTTTAGATCTTGCAATTGAATCTTTTAGTTTGTTGTTTTATCACTAGTTTGGTTTATAAAAGAAAACTACATAAAAATGGAATTGAGGTTGCATCATATTATTGATCATTTTTATAATATCTTTCTTGAAAATGATGGTTCGGAAAATTGTGCTCAATTGTTAGAAGAAGAAGTCAATAAAATGTTTGGCACAAAATATTTGAATGATGAGCATGATTGCAATGTTGTTAGTATGAATTATTTGAATATCCAAAATGCTAATGATGATTGCACAAGTCATGACAAAAATGTTTCTTATAAGCGTGTCAATTTTTGTGGAGTGCATAAAGTTTTTGAAGACGTGCCTTATAGGGAAGATAGATTTTGCAAGAAGCATAAACATGATAGAACCAATTCTTTGCTCAAAGTGATAAATGAATTTGCTACAAAATTATGTTCTCTTTGTCCTATTACTTGTGAACTTTGCAATAAGGTTGGTCATCTTTATTTCCAATGCATGCTTTTTCATGATCGAATCGTGTCCAAATATTGCAATAACTTGATCACCCTAGAACTTTATAATGAACTTTGTTTATTCTTGGGGAGTGAAGAAATGACATATAAAAATAGTTGTTTTGAAGTATTCATTCTCACGGACGACATTGAAACTAAACTAAAAAATATCTATATGTTTTGCATGGGAAATTGCAATGAGAATGTTTATAGTGCCAAACATAGAAAGATGGGAAAACCAATAGAATATAAAAAGAATACTAATTAAAGGGTAAAGATTTCCACTTTCCCTCCTATTGTCTCTCATGATGAAATAGGTGACGAGGAGGAGCTCCCTATTCAACCCATCTCATCAATAAGAAGTTTGAAAAAATTAATTAAACCCACATGTGAGGTAGTGAAGAAGAAATAATAGAGGTAAAAAGGTATCTCTCCCAAATAATGTTGCTCCTATTATTGTTGTGCCTCACGAAAATGAATCAAAAATAATTTTGGAGGATGATGCACTTGATGATGATATTGCTTCTAGGTCTTATGGCACAATGTCTGAAAGCACTATTGATGATGATTTTGTTATGCCTATTGCTTTTTGTGATGATTATGATTGGTAAGATAATGATACTTCTTATAATCTTGGAAATCTTTTTGGCACCAACTTGGGAAATTATGATGATAGCAATTGTTATACCGTTGGTGCTATTCATACTATTAATGATGAGAGTGGTCATGCTTATGATATGCCAAGCCACAAGCTTGGGGATGCTATGTTTGATGATAATGACATGTTTGAGAATTTATTTGCTGCAATTAATGTTTGTCCCAAGCTTGGGGAGGCTATGCTTAATGAAGATGATATTTTTAGTCCCCTTACTTTGAATGATCAAATTTGCTATGATGATTGCATGTCTCCCACTTATGATGATTATTGTGATGATACTTATGTTATAAGAAGTAGTGATAATTATTGTCATAATTTTGAATATCCTTTTATTTAACATTACTCTTTTAATGTGGGAACAATTTATAGTATTCGAGTTTCCAATGATACTCCCACTATTATGAATGAGAATAAAACTGCTTATGTGGAGAGTAATAAAAATACTATGCTTATGGATCATGAAAGGGATGCTTTGTGTGATAGTTATATTGATGAATCTACTCAAGATGCTACTGAAAATTATTATGAGAGAGGAACTTATGATTCATGATGCTCTCTTTATGTTTCAATTCTTATCTTTTATGCGAGCATCATTGAAATCATCATGCCTAGCTAAAAGGCATTAAAGAAAAGCGCTTGTTGGGAGACAACCCAAAACTTTTACATACTGTTTTTGTGTGTTCACATGATTAGGATACTGTATTCATAATGTTTTATTGCTTTTGTATCAATAAAGTGCCAAGTAAGACCTTTCAGATGGCTTATGGTGATAGTTGATTTGATCTTGCTGAAAAACAGAAACTTCTGCACTCAGAAAAACAATTCTCATTTTTAATAGAAGCATGATAAAATTTTGATCCTTTTTGAAGAAGATTAATAGACAAATTTCCCAGGTTTTCCAAAATTTTCAGAATTTTTGGAGTAGGGTAAATATGGTTGGAGTACAGATTACTACAGACTGTTCTGTTTTTGACATATTCTGTTTCCAATGCATAGTTTGCTTGTTTTCTAGTTTCCATGGCTTATATTGCTCAATATAAATTGTGGAAATTATATGATACAGTAGGCATTGGGTGAGAAAAATTATGAATCTTGTCTTTGACAGTACCAAAGTGAAACGGTTTGCTCTTTATCATACTAACCTAACTCACGAAGTTCCGTTAAGTTTTATGTGATTGAAGTTTTCAAGTTTTGGGTGAGATGTCGATATGAGGAGAATAAGGAGTGACAAGACCCTAAGCTTGAGGATTCCCAAGGCACCCCAAGGTAATATTCAAGGAATATCCAAGCAACTAAGCTTGGGGATGCCCCAGAAGGCATCCCCTCTTTCGTCTTCAACATTATCGGTAACCTCACTTGAAGCTAGGTTTTCATTTGTCACATGATATGAGTTTTACTTTTAGCATCATTTTATTTTGTTAGGATTTTCCTGATGTTATTTATAATAATGTTTTGCATATTTTATTTCAATAAAAGTGGCAATGATAGCCTCTGCCATGCTTATTTTGCAAGTATACATATTGCTGTTTGAAAACAGAAAGTTTACCGCTGCTGCAAAAATTCCCTAGAAAACTCAGAATGTGATAAAATTTAGAAACTTTTTGCAAAATAAGCTCTGGTAAATTTTCTATAGTGTGTTAAATTTTCATAACTTTTGGAGTTAGGGAAGTATTGATACTCTTGCATTCTTTACAGACTGTACTGTTTTGGCAGATTACTGTTATGTTTGCATTATTTGCATATGTTTGCTTGTTTAATGATTCTATTTGAGGATAGGAGTATCAAATATGCAGAGGAATTTAGTATACAATGTTGAATAATAATTTTAGTGATTTTCTACAGTAGAGAATGATAAGGTTTTGCATTGATTTATACTAACTTATCTCACGAGTCCTTGTTGCGTTTTGTGTGGATGAAGCTTTTGAGATTTAGGAAAACTGTAATATGAGAAGAATTAAGGAGACACAAAAGCTCAAGCTTGGGGATGCCCAACGCACCGCAATATAATATTTCAAGAAGTCTCAAGCATCTAAGCTTAGGGATGCCCCGATAGGCATCCCACCTTTCCTCCTCAACAATTATTTGTTGAGCCTAAGTTTTTGCTTCTCCACATGATGTGTGCTATTATTATAATGTCATTTTATTTTGTTTTCGCTTGTTGTTTTAATAAAAATGCTTAGATCTGAAGTTTTTAAATAAAATAGAGTCCTCAAATAGTTGTCACGGAGGCTAAGTAAGCGGCATTCACATCCCGTCAACGAAGCTCTTTTCTATGTCATTTACTCTTGTGCTTCACTTATATCCTATGAGTAAATTGTTGAATAAATTGAATGTCATGAAGTTGAAATCATATCATGCTTAGTGGTAGCTTCACATTGGGTTTAGAAAGTGAAATCTTTTGAGGCTTGACAATCACAATATTGGTCATACAAGCAATTCATGAATAATTAGTATAAGGAAGAGAACTTTCACATGCAAATACACTATCTTGGAAATCTTCTCTGATTGTGAGCCCCCGTAAAAATATTATATGCCAAAATTGTTGATGTTGGACAAGGAACACAACATAATGGTTTATGTTTGTCCATATTCACATAGAAGTAATATTGTCATAGATCCTTCAACATGTGGTGCTTACCCCCCATCTTTGCTAGCCAAAAATCCCGCACCAAGTAGAGACACTACTTGTGCATCCAAAAAAACCTTAAACCCAAATCTTATCTTCATGAGTCCACCATACCTACCTAAGGATTGAGCAAGATCCTTCAAGTAAGTTGTCATCTGATGCGGAGCATCTCACGTTCATCCCCATGTACACTTCGACTACTCTCCAAGGCCCACGGATACATAAGATGAGACCTCCACTATACACCATTGGACACAAGGTGAACTCGCTCCTCTCCGAACTTTCACTTTCCACATGTGAGACATGGATACTACCTCAAACTTGTGTGCTATGCATGTCCAGGAACCAAGAGGAAGCCCATGGACCAGAAGGCGAGGACACCAAGCGTGAGGAACAAGAAGAAGGGCTACGGAAGAAGCTCCAGCCACCGGACAACCAGCCGAGACCGGACGTCCGACGCCTGAAGACCCACCGGACGACCGATGATCCTACACCCGAGCCAAATGAGCGGATGTCCGACAAGTCCCGGACGTCCGACACACTCCAGCGTCCGGACGTCCAACCACCCCCGAAAATTCAGCGCCACCTCAACCGAGCCGAAATGCCGGACGTCCGACAAGTACCGGACGACCGGACCCTCGCGAGCCACCGGACGTCCGGTACCTGTCGGACGACCGGCGCCTGTCTGTGCACAGAGATTGGGCCCAAGGCCCATGTATCCCCCACTTACCCCTTCGTGTCCCTAGACTATATATACTCTTCCACCTCCTCCTAGTTAGGGTTAGCAAAGGATTAGCTCATATTTTGTGTGAGAGCTTTGCTCATCCACTTGGATACCTTCTCCTCGGAGATTCGAGCCTCCACCGGAGAAGATGCCCCAAGCGGATTCAAGACCCCTTTTTAGGGAAGAACTCAAGACCTCCTCACGGAGAAGACCGGCTACCCTTATATCGTCCTTAGTTGTCCATGGATCGTGTATCTTTCCTTATGTACTCGAGGATCTAGCACATGTGTGACTTATTCCTGTTGGTTTGAGTGTTCCTCTTGTGTTTCCCCTTGTGATTTCCCTCGTTTCCCTCCTCGTGTTCTTCGTGTTCATCGCGGGATCCGCTCCTTTCATGAAAGATCGACCGATTAGGGTCCTACCCTACATCATCATCGGTACAATAAGGCAATAAAAATTTCTTCTAAAATGTTAGATCATTTAGTGTTATAGAAAATTGAGCGTTGTATGAACTTGTGATGGACAAGAATAAAAGCGATAGACTGCATAATAAAGGTTGCTATCATAAGGGGCAATATAATGTGATGTCCTTTTGCACTAAGGGGTTGAGCATACAAACAAATACGCGCATGGCAACCTCTGCTTCCCTATGCGAAGGGCCTATATTTTACTTTTCAATATTTACTATGCAAGGAGTCAAAGTTATTCTCCCTATTCCTTTTTATTTTTATCTTTTGGCAAGCATCATGTGGTGAGGAAAATTCTAGGCACATATATCCAGTTGGATATGGGTAGCATGAGTTATTATTGTTGACATCACCCTTGAGGTGAATACGTTGGGAGGCAAAATAATAAGCCCCTATCTTTCTATGTGTTCGGTTGAAACGTTTTGCTCATGTGTACGCGGTGAGTGTTAGCAATCATAGAAGACTATATGATGGTTGAGTATGTGGAGCTCTTACTTAAACTCCATTCAATAAGTTGAATTGCAATTGCTTGGTGACTAAGAACATAGGTTGTTGAGTTTCAAGAGAGTTCATTGTTTGAACCTTGACATGTGAATTGGTTGCTACTATAACATGAGAAGTTTTATAAGAAAAAAATTGATGGTATGATGATAGGAAAAGTGATTGAAATTATCATTGATCAAACTTATCATTTATCACTTCATAAATTATTTCTTTTATCATTTACCTACTCGAGGACGAGTAGGAATTAAGCTTGGGGATGCTGATACGTCTCCAACGTATCTATAATTTATGAAGTATTCATGTTGTTTTATTATCATTATTGGATGTTTTACAATCATTCTATAGCAACTTTATATCATTTTTTGGGACTAACCTATTGACCAAGTGCCAGTTGCTGGTTTTTGCTTGTTTTTTACATCGCAAAAAATCAATATCAAACGGATTCCAAACACCACGAAACTTTTTGGAGAATTTTTATGGACCAGAACACCCGGGATGGGCCAGAGTAGCACCTGGGGGTGCCCCGAGGGGGCACAACCCACCAGGCCCCCCAGGCGCGCCCAGGTGGGTTGTGCCCACCTCGCTGGCCTTCCGCACCCCCTCTTTACCCTATAAATTCACAAATATTCCGAAAACCCTCGGGGTTAACCAAGATCAGAAGTTCCACCACCGCAAGGCTCTGTAGCCACTGAAAACCAATCTAGACCCCGTTCCAGCACCCTGTTGGAGGGGGAATCATCTCGGGTGGCCATCTTCATCATCCTGGTGGCCACCACGATGAGGAGGGAGTAGTCCACCCTCAGGGCTGAGGGTTTGTACCAGTAGATATGTGTTTAATCTCTCTCTCTCGTGTTCTTGAGATGTCACGATCTTGATGTATCGCGGGCTTTGTTAATATAGTCGGATCATATGGTGTTTGCCTCTCTCTATATTGTTGTGATGAACTGAGTTTTTCCCTTTGAGATTTCATTGTTATCGAATTGAATACTTTTATGGATTTGAGAGCACTTGATATATGTCTTGCATATGAATACTCGTGGTGACAATGGGGTATCATATTGATTCACTTGATATGTGTTTTGGCACTCAACTCGCAGATTCCCGAGGTGACATTGGGGTAATCTACACATAGGGGTTGATGCACGTTGTCGTCTTTTGTTTCTCCGGTAGAAATCTTGGGGCACTCTTTGAGGTTCTTTGTGTTGGATCGAGTATTATGAATCTGAATTTGCTTTGCTATTATTTTAGTATGAACTCTTGGTTAGATCGATCGGAAAGAATAGCTTCATGTTATTTTAGTACGAACTCTAGGATAGATTGATCGGAAAGAATAGCATTGAGGTGGTTCCGTACCCTACAAACAATTACGTCTTATGTTCTCCGCTATATAGGAACTTCAGAGTGATTCTTCGTTGCACGTTGAGGGACGGTTATATGATCCAATTATATTAGCATTGTTGAGAGGTTGCACTAGTGAAATTACGGACCCCATGCCTCATTTTCAAGCATTGCAATACCATTTTTGTGCCCGTTTACTATTTTCTACCTTGTTGTTTTTATTTATTCAGATTATAAAAATATATTTCTACCATCAATATTACACTTCTATCACCATCTCTTTGCCGAACTAGTGCACCTATACAATTTTCCATTGTATTGGGTGTGTTGGGGACACAAGAGATTTCTTGTATTTGGTTGCAGGGTTGTTTGAGAGAGACCATCTTCATCCTACACCTCCCACGGATTGATAAACCTTAGGTCATCCACTTGAGGGAAAATTGCTACTGTTCTACAAAACTCTGTGCTTGGAGGCCCAACACGAGTCTACAAGAATAAAGTTGCGTAGTGGACATCAGAGTTGGATGAGATTCATCATGTAATCGAGTTGGTTTTGTTGGGGCTTGATCCCTAGTATCCACTGTGTTCTGAGATTGATGTTGATATGACTTTGCCATGCTTAATGCTTGTCACTTTGGGCCCGGGTGCCATGATTTGAGATATGAACCATTTATGTTATCACCATTATATCCATGTTCTCGACCCGATCTTGCAAGTTATATTCACCTATTACGTGTTATGATCCGTAAACCCCGAAGTGATAATAGTCAGGATACTTCCCGGTGACGACCGTAGTTTGAGGATTTCATGTATTCACTATGTGTTAATGCTTTGTTCCGATTCTCTATTAAAAGGAGGCCTTAATATCCCTTAGTTTCCATATGGACCCCGCTGCCACAGGAGATTAGGATAAAAGATGTCATGCAAGTTCTTTCCATAAGCACGATGACTATTTATGGAATACATGCCTACATTATATTTATAAGATGGAGCTAGTGTCATATAGCCCTAGGTTATGACTGTTATATGATGAATATCATCCAACGAATCCACCGATCCAATGCCTACGAATTTCCCTTATATTGTTCTTGCTAAGTTACTACTACTATTGTTACGGTTACACTTGCTACAAAATCATTGCTATCACTGTTACCATTACTATTGTTGTTGCTACTAGTATCAAAACTATCATATTACTTCGCTATTGATCACTTCACTGCAGATAATTAATCTCCAGGTGTGGTTGAATTGACAACTCATCTGCTATTACTTGCAAATATTCTTTGGCTCCCCTTGTGTCGAATCAATAAATTTGGGTTGAATACCCTTCCCTCGAAAACTATTGCAATCCCCTATACTTGCGGGTTATCAATATGCGCTCCGTGGCCTACTAGTGTGGCCAGCCCGACTAGCGATGTGCGGTCTCCTAGTTCCCAGGGCCTCGGAAGACTCCCGGTTCATTACTCCCTTGTGTTGATCCACGAGATACCTCTGACTAAGCCATGTGGTCCTCTTCGTCGTCTTTGCTTCACATTCTCCATGCATGATGATGATAGTGTGTGTAGGTGTGGGCAGCAGCAAATCTCGTGTCCTTGTCGGTACACATGCCGCTTTGTGCTAGCCAAGTCCTCCCTCGCCGTCGCGCCTCGTCGGTGTTGACAACATTGATGTAATCGATGTTGGAGTAGCATGGGTCCTGCTTGGCTTGGACTTCTTGACGATATAGCGGCTTCATCGGGGTACAAAAGGGGTTGCCTCATGGGAGTATTCTTTTGTGGAGATCAGCATCGGTGTAAAACCAACGCATGCTTGCTACTTCTTGAGCTTGCGTTGGTTTTTTCCTTGAAAAGGAAAGGGTGATGCAGCAAAGTAGAGATAAGTATTTCCTTCAGTTTTGAGAACCAAGGTATCAATCCACTAGGAGATACATGCAAGTCTCCAACCTAGGCACCTACACAAACAATCAAACACCTGCACCCAATGCAATAAAAGGGTTGTCAATCCCTTCACGGTCACTTGAAAGGATGAGATCTGGTAGAGATAGATATAAAAGATTACTACAACGTAAAACAAATTAAAAGTAAATTAATTACAGCAAGGTATTTTTGGGTTTTTTGGTTTATAGATCTGAAAATGTATGATGGAAAATAGACCTAGGGGCCATAGGTTTCACTAGAGGCTTCTCTCTTAAGGAAAATAATACGGTGGGTGAACAAATTACTGTCGAGCAATTGATAGAAAAATGCAAAGTTATGATGATATCCAAGGCAATGATTATGAATATAGGCATCACGTCCATGTCAAGTAGACCAACTCCTGCCTGCATCTACTACTATTACTCCACACATTGACCACTATCCAGCATGCATCTAGACTATTAAGTTCATAAGAACGGAGTAACGCCTTAAGTAACATGGCATGATGTAGAGGGATACACTCAAGCAATATGATGAAAACCCCATCTTTTTACCCTTGATGGCAACAATACAATATGTGCCTCGCTACCCCTACTTTGTCACTAGGTGAGGAAACATCAAGATTGAACCCA
Source organism: Triticum monococcum (assembly GCA_034509565.1). NCBI lineage: Eukaryota > Viridiplantae > Streptophyta > Magnoliopsida > Poales > Poaceae > Triticum > Triticum monococcum. Next base: position 254,093,541 of record CM067845.1, read on the forward strand.
AAACTAAGCACCTCTCCCATTGCAAGAAAAACCAATCTAGTTGGCCAAACCTAACCGATAATTCGAAGAGAAATACAAAGATATCAAATCATGCATATAAGAATTTAGTAAAGACTCAAATAATATTCATAGATAATCTGATCATAAATCCACAATTCATCGGATCTCGGCAAACAGACCACAAAAGAATATTACATCGGATAGAACTCCAAGAACATCGAGGAGAACATTGAATTGAAGATCAAAGAGAGAGAGAGAGAGAGAGAGAAGAAGCCATCTAGCTACTAGTTATCACTGGTGTGCGTGGGGTCCTAAACAAACGGTTTTTAACCCCTTTCCACGACGGCATTTGGAACAGTCGCCAAGTGAGTGTGCGCGATAGGGTGTCGTTCCCACACGACCCAGAAACCGTCGGGGATATGGAGCAGTGATCCACAGGCCTTCCAAAATGTAATCGTGTGCGATGCACAACACACTAAATTATTATGCACGTGTGGTATGGGTGATTAAGCATTTCTAATGACGCAATGAAACCATACGCTCTGTCGTAACGAACCGTTTGGGAAACAGTATGTAAGGCACACGGGCCAACATATGAACTATGTGTGATTTGTGCCCCATCGCACATGAGTTTTTTGCGTAACCCGTCTGCCATGCTAGACTCTATCGCACACGTTTGCCAAGAATTACCATCTACGATAATGTTCTATCACAAACGGTTCAGGAGCCCCTTCGCACACATACAAGTGCTGCAGACTGTTTGTGATTTGTTGGGTATCACCGACGATTGCCGCAAGAGTGACGTGTGCTTTTCATTTGGGATCCCACACGTTTCCTTAAAAAATTACGACTGGGATTGTATTTTGCATAGGGCACAGTTTACTCCCAGTTCTCGTGTAAGATAACGCGATACCACAAATGGTTCTGGAGACCCTACGCACACGTAGTAGCACTGCAAATTGTTTGCGATCTGTTGTGTATCAACGACGGTTCCGCTATGATTGACGTATGCTTTCGGATGTGGATCGCACACACTCATTTAGTTGAACCGTGTGCGGAGCAATTGCTAGGTTAAAACAAAAATATCCCATTTTGAATCGGCACGCAAAAAGCAAATTTGCCACAATATTCAATTGAACAAATAAACAAAAATATCTCATTTTGAATCAGCACGCAAAAAGCAAATTCGCCACAATATTCAATTGAACAAATAGTGTCCACAGGAACAACATTCATCAGATTTTGCAACAATTGCAATTGAACATATGGTAGCTAAATTCCAATGATTTGTCCACACATATATGCATTACATAATTAATCATAGTGTATGAAATACGAAGACCTCATCAGATGGAAAACAATGGATCCATGCATTATATGTTTAGCGGCTAACTCTTACTCAATGTTTCAAGAGAACGCATGTTGAAATCTTCATTATAACCAGTGGGATTGATGTAGTGATCCGGGAAGAAGTCGCTGATAAATCTCCGAACCATCAGCAATTCACCAGCCTGGAGCGGTTCAAGGGTCCTCGGTTTTAAGATGAGCTGCAGTATTTTTAAAATCAGAATGTGCCATATGAGTGGAGTAGAAGATATTAATTAAGATAGACTTACTGGTACTAATTTGCGAGGATCGTCACAACTATTAGCAGATTTGCAGATGGAGATCATGTGTCTACAAACATAGTATCCACAAAGGTTGGTCCCAGCTTCTTGCTGAGGACACTGAATTTTTTTGTACAAAATTAGTCATGTATTTGTCCTATTGGGAACAACCTAACCGGTGTTAGATGTATTATTTTTTTTCTTTGGACAAAATAGAAAGAGGTTTATTTAGAAGCTTGGACATTTGACTAGTGTAAGGAAAGGTATTTGCAGACTATTGGATAAAATTTTCTGAAAATAGTGGATTTCGGTGTGTTAACGGAGAAACAATCTCGTGCTGCAGAGGTTGTTTCGTCTTGAACATGTTCCCTAGTTTAGTTTTCCACAATGCGAGCACACTGCAAATGATGATGAATTTTGACAACATCAATTATTGAACCAGATATGAATGCAAATTAATTTCAACATCATAGAATTCAATACCTATCCAAGAATTGCTAAACATGCGTGAGATCCTGAGTGTTTGTTCACTCTACGAGAGAATCGATGTAGTAAACTGTGTTCTTGTTTGGAACAATGAATACCAATATCCAATGATTGCTACATATTAAGAAAGCCATGAACTTACGAATGATGTCGAAATCTGAAAGACAATCAGTGCATGTGTGGTTGTTTACTTGACTTACCGTTCATGATATGGCCAGAGAAATGATTGTGCATGGGACGTGTTTTCGAAGATGCGGACGACTGTGTTAATGGCCCAGTCCCGTCGGTCCTTACCATCTAATGTTGTGCCATTTACTAATGTAGGATCTATGAAATACACACTCTCCCTTTTTCTTCTCTGTGCGTTCAATCATCTGAGAGGAATATAATGCAATTAGATGTTTATCATTTACAGCCTTGTGTGGAGACGTTGATCAGAGTTTGTTAAGTACTTACAAAATCAGGCATCTAACAAGAGTGGCATCGAGCACATTGAAGTTGAAGAAGATATGTAAGTCCTCGAAACTCATATTGATGGACCCAGCATCGTGTCGGAAATGATCTCTGTTGTAGTGGACTAGCAAACCATGATGACCTTCTGACATTTGATCCATGCAATATTCATGTAACTCGCGGCAACTGGAGTTGCACTCATCAAAGTATTCACTGACAAGAAATGGCTGGCCATGGACGTACTTGCGTGCCTGAAGTACAGCTACTTTACTTTTAGCAAGCAACAATTCTACTTCTTCATCATCCATGGCGTCAGAATAATATTACTCCCCGATTCGAACAAGCTGCTGCTAATTTGGTTCTGGGCAATGAGTGCTTTAAATAAGAGGCAATCGTTCTCTTTCCTCTTCACTCTCCTGCTGCGCTTCCTCATGGGTGTAGCCTTTTTGGCCACTTCCTTCTTGGTACTTGACGCATTTCTGACAGAACGTCTGGCTGGCTGCAAGGTAGACTGCAGAGCAGGCGGTGAAGCTTGGACGGACTGCTTAGCAGACGGTTTAACTATGTCGGACCCCTGAGCTGGTGGTGTTGCTGTGACAGATAGCTGGGCTGTAGGAGCAGAGGCATCGGACTGCTGACCATGTGTTGAAGCTATGTCGGGTTTCTGCACAGGTGGTGCCAACTTGTGGGTGTGTTGAGGAGGCGATGCCAACCCGTTGGTTTGCTGAGCAGGAAGTGTTGATGCATTGGTATGCTAATCACGCGCCTGCGGGCTGACGGACTGATGAGCAGTTGGTTCTGGACCTACAGACTACTTAGCAGTCTGTTCCACCAGGTCGGTCTGCTAAGCATGTGCTGCAGCTGAGTCTCCCCCCACTGCTTCAGTGACTGGCATCTGAACCGGTGGTGCGTCATCAGCACTTGTAGGCCTTGCCACTGGCTACTTTGGGGTGGAGGATGACATGGCTTGTACGCCACAAATTCAGGCCGGCTGATCATAGGTTGATGCATCAGCCCACGAGAGCTGCTGTGGCAAGGAGAGCGTCACCGGTTGAGGGGCGACAGTGGTTGCTCTTGGCGGGGCTCCAGGAATCTCATCGATGAACTCTATTTCCTTTCGTGGCCACTGGATTTGATGTAACCGTGTTTCTCCCAAGGTCCTTTGCTCGTTGAAGTCTCCTAGGACATTCTTCAAAGCAAATTCATTGAATCCAGGCTTTACTTCAGTCATGTAGCACTTCACACAGCCCGGCTTCAATGGCACATTGTCCAAGAAGAGACCATCTTCCAAGAAGGGTGGGCAAACCCAGGCTGTTGCACATTTTAATGTACCTTCATAATGTGTAAGCACGCCCTCCAATCCGTCTTTCATTCCAGATAGATCGGATATAGCATCATCATGAGCAGTTGCAGTCTCAGTGTCGCTGGGGTAAGCTGATGCATAGCTACTCTTGTGCAGTGTTGTCGCGCAATAAGCAGCATCCTCCATGCCTGCCCCCTCCCATCTGCTGGCTATCTGTCAGTGTTAGACTCTTCTGCATCATCATTGGCTCCTCAACATCCTTTCAAACAGCCTGATAAATCTCCTTCTTCAACCTTTCATACAATGCATTCTGATTCATTTCACTCCTCGATTTTTTCATGCTAAGCCTCTCTTCTTTGCTGAGTGTGAACGCCCTCTTGTGCAGGACATTAACACCTATTCCCCTTGCACAGCCAGGGGGCTCTTTTGTGTCCAGAGCAATCGACAGAATGTCACATGGCCCTGAGTTCCTGTAGAACCTTCCAGGGATCTTGGAAGCCTCTAACATCACTTCATACAGTTTGGCGTCACGTGCGTTTTCAAAGTAATAAGTTTCGTCATCACGCCTCTTTGCACGTGCCCGCAAGTAGTCTCTGGCGTTTTCGCCCCTGATTTCATTAAAGGCCGGATTCCCACCCGCCGCTACTGCTTCTTTGTCCTCCTGTTCCCATATCAGTTTCATGTTGTAGTATCCTGCCACACCCATATGGTGGGGGTGTATGTTCTTCTTCTGAAGTTCTGATTGCTTGAAACTCTTCTCAGCAAACTCTTTAGTTACCCTGACCCTTTTGAATTCTGCCCAGTCTGCCTTTGTAATTTGGGGGTATGCGGGGATTGGGTCCTTGCCTTCACTCAAGTACTTCTTGTACAGCATGTGCTTCTAGTTTCTCCAAGCATCCCTAGCCTTCTTCAGTGCAGCGTGTTCCACCTGCATTCTCCACTACTCTGGAACGTTGAAGTGATCCATGATCTCCCGGACTATCCTTCGTCGTGTTTCTGCGTCAGCCTTCCAAAACCCCAGCAAATTAATGTTGAGCCTTGCCCTACAAATAAATCCACACACACTCCTGAACCTCATGCGTGCTTTATCTGGTTTAGTTGGAGCTTAGGACTTTAAATCAATCTCGGTTACTTCATATACACATTTTGGCTGGTGTGTGGGCTTCCTTGGAGCATTCCTCCGTGTCCTCGCCGGAAGGGTAATTGCTGCAGCTCTATCCCGTTCAAGACTACTTGATCCCTCACAATCTGATGAAGACCTAGGGTTGTCCGAATCAGATGAAGATACATGGCTTCAATGAGTGTTGTCGCTGCTACTCGGCATCTACAGAGAACACATGCGAAACTCAGGAAAGGAGGATAAGCATAAAACTAACAAGTTGGTATCAAGCTTTCTAAACATGCCATGCAATAATTTAGAAAATGTATGGCTAATTTGTTAAGTTTGTGTGACTCGGGCGCCCGCGATCTGTAAATAGGCAGTAACTTATTGGAACAAATATAGCTTATATGTAGTAAGGAAGGTAGATAATGAACATATATACGCTCTCCGTTATTTTATAGACAATTTGGGAACAAACGGAATGAAATTAGAAGAGGGATTGCGAGGAAATATGCCTCACCGCGATGGAGAGCAGTAACTAACATGCTTCTTAATGCAAACCCGACCGGACCACAGGAGAGGCGAGGGTTACTACATCGATATGCTCGAGGGTGGCTGGTGAGCAAACGAAGACGACGAGGCTGTAACATCCCAAATTTTCAATTTGGAATGTTATACATAGGTCATTCTTGCATATCATATTTTATTGCATTTTCGTTCCGCAATCCTCGAAAATCCTAAGCAACTCAAGGACCCTCGGAGAGAGTTTGGGAATTCCCGGATTTCATATTTGATTTTTATCAAATATTGAAACGAGGATTTTTGTTTTAATTATTTTTCTCTCCGAAAAGTATTTCATATTAAAATACATGAGAGGAGATAATATGACTTCTCCAAAATAACTGAAATATTGGAGGAAAAATATTAAAATCATTTATTAGATTTTATTTGCATTAGAAAAAAATTGCACGTTTTCAAAATTGCATCTTAGGGCCAAGAAAATGTTCATCTCGTTCTAAATATTTTATTTAGACGGTGAAAATTTGTTTTGGCATTTTTAGATTTTTTATTTATTTTCTAGGATTTATTTTCTGTTCGGCAGAATTATTTAAAAAAACTTCTTTGGGCGCCGACTGGGCCGAAACCCAACCGGGCCGGCCCATCTCCCGCGCCGCTGCCTCGCGCCAGGATGCGCGCCGCCGACTCGGACAGGAGTCCGAGCCGGACTCCGCCGCCGCCGCCGCCTTGCCCCCTCCTCCAAGCCACCCCCCCCCTCCTTTATATGCCACCCCAAGCCCCCCCGCCACCACCACCCAACCCGCCGCCGCAGCCCCGCCTCCCGAGGCGCGTCGCCACCTGTGCCTCGCCGCCGCCGCTGCAAGCCGCTCCCGTGTCGCAGCGCCTCACCGCCGCCGCCCCGCCGCCGCAGCCCTCACCGGAGCCCCGCGTCTCGCCGGACCCGACGAGGTAGCCGTTTGCCGTCGTTTTTTTTAAGAAACCCATTTTGGTTTTTTTTAGAAAACCCTAGTTCGTTTTTTAGATCGGTTCGCCGGTTTTTCCCGGTTTTTCTATTTAGCGGACGTTCGTCCGTACGTTCGTTTCAACGAACGGTTCTCGCTCGTTAGTTACAGAAAACGAATGCTCGTTCATTAGCCTGTTCGTCAGTTTTCTTTTATCGGATTTTTCCGTGATTATTCTCGATCGCGATTTCTGATAGGATTTTCGTTTCAGTGTATCTTTTCGCTCGTTAGTCGAAATCAGACGATTCAAGCGCCTAGAACTTCGTCTCGAGACCCTCTTTCCTCTTAACCAACTTGAACAAGATTTTAGTACTGTAAAATTTGACCTTAGTTCAGATTAGTAAATGGATCTTGTTTCCTTCACCGTTTGAGTTTTGTTGCTCCGTTTGATTTGATTCTTTTGCAAACCGGAGTTCTTAAGTTGAACTTTCCCGTTAGATCTTCTTATTTGAGTTTTACCCGTGCTTCTTTGATTGTTGCTTATGTATGCTATTGTTTGTTTGTGATAGAATTCCCGAAGTGCGAAGTGTGTTATTTGGAGTCTTTAGGTTACGCGGATCGTCAGCAAGGCAAGTAACACTTTGATCATATCCCTTTATCACCCAGTTTTTATGCATTAGTTCCAATCCTCAAACATTGCAAGATTAGGATGTCATTAACTTGTGGGTTGGAAAGTAGTTGATGAGGTAGAACCTATTGCCCTGTTACATTCAAACCCTTGGGAGCCACTTCTACGCGTTGCTTATTCTTCTATGCTATGCTCGTAGACGTGGTTTGGGTGAGTGAAATCCATGACAGATGTGAGATTGATAATTAATGGTTTAACTTAGGGTGGCAACTTAAATACACATCTGGGTCGATTGAGGCACCTGGAGTACCCAGTGTTGCCTGTATTTTTGGAAATCCCAGAGTACCCGTGTGATCTTCCTATGGACCGCCACCCAGGCTCAAAGGGAACTGAGATTATTCATGCTAGAAACTTCTGTGTGCAGCCACAAGCTATTATGGGATCTAGCATAGTTAAGTAAGTTACATGAAGCTCTTGAAGAGGCAGATCAGCAGGTAGAGGGATGTAGGTTTGGTATGGTCTGTCCGGAGTAGAGAGTTAATGTTTCTGAAAGACTGTGTCTCGGTCATCCGTTTCTCAAACACCATGTAGTGCAAGAAATCCAACGGAGGTGATCGAGTCTTGTGGGGAAAAGTGCGCAAACCTCTGCAGAGTGTACAAACTAATCATGGTTAGACGTGTCCCCGGTTATGGACAATCTTGAGTATATAGTACTTGGAGTATCTTAAGTATCTCATCACTCTTAATTAATATTGTTGGGTTGTTAATCCCTTTAATTGGGATTGAGTTGGAGGAACCTTCTCAATGATGTTTCAACTACCATGATATTAAATTTATAATATATTCCTTTGTTGTAGGGAAAAATTTGCTTTTCGCAAAACTGTAACCATAGAGCTTTCCACCAGCCAAATATGCATGTAGTGATAGCATTATTCTATCCTTGCTCTACAGTGTTACTTTGCCAGCATATTCCATCTGCTGGCCCGTTTTCGGGCTGCAACGTATTATGTTGCAGACTTTTCAGACGAGGAGTAAGGTTCGTTAGGTCGTTGTCGTGCAGCTCAGCTATGTCGTTGGAGTTGATGGACTCACTTTATCTTCCAAGCCTTCCGCTGTTATCGTATTAGATGGCCTTAAGCCATATTTATTGTAATAAGATCTCTTTTGAGACATTCGATGTAATAAGTGTGTGATTGCTACTATGTTATAAATCCTTTGAGTATTGTGTGTGTCAGCATTACCGATCCAGGGATGACACTGAAGCACAGAGACTTGACCGTTTGAGGTCGGGTCGCTACAAAGATGGTATCAGAGCACACGCTGAGTGTAGGACACGACCACTAAGATAAAACCATAGGTCACTCTTCTCTACTCATTTCTGACTACTCTCCATTTCTACTCTTTAGGATGGCGGATGCAAGGAACAGGTTTGCACAACCGGAGGAAGAATCACCTTTTGGACGACACTTGAAGGAAGTCACTAGGTACTTGAACATTGGAATACCAAGCTTCACCGGGACATACAACGCCACTTTACCTGAAGAGGAGCGATGGATGATTCAAGTTCAAGTTCCAGGAAGGACCTTCACGCCAGTCACTAAACCTATAGAATTTTCCTTCGACGCACCAACCTTGAGTTTAGGAAAGAGTATGGCAGCTCACATCACCATGGGACGCATTGGAGAAGTGTATCACAAGGATCTTAAGGACACTATCTACTAGATATGTGGGCGCCGAGACGAGCAATGGGAGATGATCGGCACCAGGAAGGATAGATCAGTTGCAGCTTTCATCCAGGAACTAAACCAACACATTCGACGCCAGGAGAATTAGATGTGCGTGGACATGATAGATTTGAAGAAGGCGAAGACAAGGATCATCGAGCTGGAAGAAGAACTTAAGTCTACACGCAATGGATATGAGGAGGAAATTGCGACACTACTGGAGAAGAATGACGACCTGATTAAGAAGATCGGAATATTCATGGGAGACCCCACTCCAGTAGAAGAAGATGAAGAACCCAAGGAGATTCGTCCAGAGGACTACATCATCATCGATGACACTGACTCCGACCCTAGTGATGATGCCTTTGAAGACGAAGCTGGAGCAGATATCATGGAGTCTTTCACCGATCAAAATTTCTAGATGACCACCAAATGATTAGTAGTATTCCCCCATGTATTCAGTAGTAGTTGAGCACTTTTGCGATAGTTCTAGACCGCTTGTATGCCCTTGCTTGATTGATTGAGTGAAATGGTTGTGTTTGTCTCATGTGCATACGGGTAGTGCCTTCTTATTAGACCTCATTCTATTCTAATCTCTTCCATCTAAACCCATCAGATGCCTCCGAGACGTGACCCCGGATTTGCCTTCCCGCCGGAGCTCACTCAGTTGATCCAGTAGCAGAACACCTTGATGCAATTGCTAGTTCAGAACCAGGATAACAACAACAACAACAACAACAACCCGCCGCCAGCGGACAACCTAGCCCGTTTTCTAACGTTACAACCGCTGGTGTTTTCCAGTAGCACCGAGCCTATAGTTGCTGATGATTGGCTACGCCGTATTGGAAGGGAGTTGACCACCGTAGGTTGCACAGATGCTGAGAAGGTGCGATTTGCCGCACAACAATTGGATGGACCAGCAGTCTCATGGTGGGAGAATTACACGGCCACTTTCCCCATAGCCAACGTCACTTGGGACCAGTTTCAGCAAGCTTTCCGCACAGCCCATGTCTCAACTGGAGCCATGAATCTGAAGAAGCGTGAGTTTCGCAACTTACACCAGGGTTACCGTACTGTGGCTCAGTACGTGGATGAGTTTAGCAAGCTATCCCGCAATGCCCCTGACGATGTGGCCACAGATGCTGCGAAGCAGGAGAAATTTATGGAAGGGCTGAATGATGAGATGAGCATGCAGTTGATGGGGGCAACATTGAACAACTACCAGGAGTTAGTAGATAAGGCTCTTATGATTGAAGGGAAGCAACATCGGATTGAGAGCCGTAAGAGGAAGTATGGACAAGGGAGGTATAACTCAGGAGCTCAGCAGAAGCCTCGCCTAACCCCGAACTCGGGAGGACTTGTTCATAACCATGGAGGTCATAACCACACCAGAGGAGGATCGCATAACCGCAATGGTACTAAGAATGGGAATGGGAATGGAGCCAATAACAATCAGAACCGCCCCAATCCAGCCACACCCGCCAAAAGAGATCTAAGTCATGTTACTTGCTTCAAGTGCGGGAAGACTAGACACTATGCCATGGAGTGCCCAGAAGGAAAGAATGGAAACGGAAATGGGAGCGCTGGGAAGAAGCCCAATCCATTCAACAAAGGACAAGTGAACCACGTTAATGTGGAGGAGGTTGAAGAGCAGCCGGACGCGGTAATAGGTAAGTTTTTGGTTAAGTCATTTACCGCTCTTGTTCTATTTGATATTGGTGCATCGCATTCATACATATCAAGGGGATACGTGGATAATTTTAAACTACCAACCCAAACCCTTAGGAACCCTCTCTTACTGAGTTCTCCTGGAGCAGAGTATATGGCTAGTCGATGGTGCGACCAGATACCCCTAACCATTGGCACCCATGTTTTTCCGTCTGACCTAATTATTTTGGAGTAACAAGGATTGGATGTGATATTAGGCATGGACTGGATGTCAAAGTATGGAGGAAGTATTGACTGTGCTAGTAAGTCGATTTATCTCACCACCCCAGAGGGAAAAAGGGTTAAGCATGTATCTAGGCATGTGCCTAGGAGGAGCCAAGTGAATACCCTCATGGGAGTTGTTCAGGAGGAAGTGCCTGTAGTAAAGGATTACCCGGATGTTTTCGAGGAATTACTAGGGCATGCCACCAGATCGAGAAATCGAGTTTTTGATAGAGCTATTGCCAGGGACAGGGCCAACATCCAAGAGACCCTATCGGATGCCCGCGAATGATCTGGAGGAAATTAAGAAACAGATCAAGGAGTTATTGGAGAAAGGATACATTCGAAGGAGTTCGTCACCTTGGGGAGCCCCAGTGCTTTTGGTTGAGAAGAAGGATAAATCCCTAAGAATGGTTGTTGATTATCGGGCCTTGAATGAAGTGACGATGAAGAACAAGTACCCACTGCCGATGATCAATGATCTGTTTGATCAGCTGCAAGGAGCTAAGGTGTTTTCGAAGATCGATTTGCGATCGGGATACCATCAGTTGAAGATTCGAGAGAAAGATATACCAAAGACAACATTCACCACGCGTTACGGATTATATGAGTATACAGTCATGTCGTTTGAACTGATCAACGCCCATGCCTATTTCATGAGCATGATGAACAAGGTATTCATGGAATATTTGGACAAGTTTGTTGTGGTGTTTATTGATGATATTATGGTATACTCAAAGAATGAAGAGGAGCACAGGGAGCATTTGCATTTAGTTCTTGAGAAACTCAGGGAACATTAGTTGTATGCCAAGTTCAGCAAATTTGAGTTTTGGTTGAAGGAAGGCGGATTCCTTGGACATGTTATATCAAGAGAAGGTATAGCAGTAGATCCTAGCAAGGTTCAGTCAGTCACTGAATGGTTAGCACCCACTTCAGTTAGCAAGATCCGCAGTTTTCTTAGACTCGCAGGATACTATCGGAGATTCATTGAGAATTTTTCCAAGATTGCGAAGCCAATGACGGAGTTATTGAAGAAGGATACCAAGTTTAAATGGACGGAAGATTGCGCGGCAAGTTTCCAGGAGCTGAAGAAACGTTTGACTACAGCCCAAGTGCTGACACTGCCAGATATACATAAGGATTTCCAAGTGTATTGGGACGTCTCTCGCTTAGGACTTGGATGTGTGCTTATGCAGGACGGAAGAGTTGTTTTGTATGCCTCGCGACAACTAAAACCTCACGAGTTGAATTATGCCACGCATGATTTGGAGTTAGCAGTCGTAGTGCATGCATTGAAGACTTGGACACATTACCTTATTGGAAACCGTTGTGATGTGTACACGGATCATAAAAGTTTGAAGTACATCTTCACACAGAAGGAACTGAACCTTAGGCAGAAGAGATGGTTGGAGCTTATAAAGGATTATGGCATGAAGTTGCACTATCATCCAGGAAAGGCCAATGTCGTAGCAAACACTTTGAGCCGGAAGAGTTATGCTAATATCCTTGCGAGTAAGGGAGTGCCAAAGGAGTTAGCAGAGGATATCATGGAACTTCGATTAGATATTGTTCCTAGAGGTTTTGTTGCAACAATGGAAGTTCCGTCGACGCTGTTGGGTAAGATTCGGGAAGCTCAGAAGGATCACAAAGAGATTGTCGAGATAAAGGAGAAGATTAGAAAAGGAAAGGCCAAAGGTTTTCGTGAGGATGAGCACGATACCTTATGGTTTGAGGACCGGATATACGTGCCTAATAACACAAAGATCAGGAAATTAATACTACAGGAGGCCCATGACTCACCATACTCGATACACCCCGGAAACACCAAGATGTATATGGATTTGAAGGAATGTTTCTAGTGGACGGGTATGAAGAAGGATATTGCCGAGTATGTAGCCGTATGTGATGTATGTCAGAGAGTGAAGGCAGAGCATCAAAAGCCGGCAGGATTGTTACAGCCTATGCCGATATCCGAATGGAAGTGGGATAAACTTGGCATGGACTTTATCACCGGATTTCCCAGGACCAAATCAGGATATGATTCCATATGGGTAGTAGTTGATCGCTTGACCAAAGTGGCTCACCTTATCCCAGTGAAAACCACTTATACAAGTGCAAAGTTGGCCAAGATATATATGTCCAGGATCGTATTTCTGCATGGAGTTCCGAGGACCATCGTATCAGATAGAGGAACACAGTTTACCTCAAAGTTTTGGCATCAGTTACACCAAACCTTGGGAACAAGACTGGCGTTCAGTACAGCGTTTCACCCACAGACAGATGGACAGACAGAGAGAGTCAATCAGATTCTGGAAGACATGTTAAGAGCCTGTGCTCTAGATTATGGGTCTAGTTGGGATGACAATTTACCTTACGCGGAGTTCTCATACAACAATAGCTACCAAGCCAGTTTGAAGATGGCACCGTTTGAAGCCCTGTACGGACGAAGGTGCAGAACATTGTTAATGTGGGATGAAGTAGGAGACCGACAGTTGTTTGGACCAGACTTGATCAAGGAGTCTGAAGAGAAGGTTAAGTTGATTCGTGATAGACTGAAGATTGCTCAGTCCAGGCAGAAGAGTTATGCAGACTCGAAAAGCAAGGAGGTAATCTACGAAATTGGAGACAGAGCATACCTGCGAGTATCCCCCTTGCAAGGAGTGAAACGTTTTGGAGTTAAAGGAAAGTTAGCCCCGAGATTTGTAGGATTGTATCGTGTTTTGGGCAACTGTTGAGGTAGTGCCCTGACTCCTTGCACCTATAACAGGTGATATGACTCAGGTCCTTCCTGGAATCCAATTTGCTTCTCTTCCTGGACCTTTCCATGCCAATCATGGCTTCTATTTCTGGTGGGTCATATTCTACTTCCTCTGTCGGGAATTCTACTAGATCCCCATTTAAACAATTTTGGGAGATGTGTCCTTCTTCTCCACATGAATAGCAAGACTTAGTGCAGGGTTTACTCGGGTCCTCTTTAGGTGTGTCCTCCACATCTTCCTTCATCACGGGTTCTTCTAAAATTTCCATAAGGCTCCTTTATTTACTTCTTTCTTCTGATGTACGGTCCTTCGTACCATGGGGTAAATGTGACACTGAGCGGGATAGTGGGTACTCCCTTCACACAAGAAACAAGTAATCTTCCTAGTTGGGCATTCTTCAGCTGGGTGACTTCCTTCACAGTTAGGGCACTCATCCTTGTGTTCTTTATGGGCGTGTCCTATTTCTCCACAAATCTTGCATGCACAAGGTTTCCTCATATCCTTTCCATAAGGCTTCAACTTCTGGGACACAAGATGAGATCTTTGTAGAGTCAACTTAAATTCTTTCCAAGTGGTTACTCCTTGCCATCCATTCATGGTTTGGTACATCCTCCACCAAGTAGCAGCACCTCTTTCAAAGCACTCGGGAGCATGCTGGGTCATATCCTTTCCGACTATAGGGTTATTCTTCATGTGATCCTCCATGTTCTGAATCCATCGGTCTGTCTCCAATTGACTCATCAGTCCAGAAAATATAAGCTCATCTTCATTCATCCTCTATTGGGTCCAAGGGTTTGGGGTGAGATGACAGAGAGGGAGAGGGATACACACAATGCAAACAATAGTTTTAAAAAGACAGATTTTATTTGTGGCTATCAGGAAAAACATCAAACAAATGACAGCTCACAACGTCGCATCTAACGTAGGTATATAACAGGGGTTTGGTCTTCTAAAGGTCAATAAATTTTCAACGTCTCCAAACTCTTCAAGCCTTGTTCATGCCTCCAATGGCTTCTTCCGATCATGCTTGTCTTTCTCAAGTTCTTTTGCCAGATCAACTCTGTTGACGCGAAGTCTCTCGTGACGTCCTTTCATATTCTATAGTTGCGTTCCAAACTTCTGGTTTCAACATCCTTCACATGAACCATGGTCATACTGTCCTTCATTTCTTGACAAATCTCCGATATCTCGAGGTTGTAGCTCCTCCAGCTTGGCTACTTTCAGCTTTTGGTTCCTGAGTTCTTCACGAAATGCTTCCTTGTCTAATACGGCTCCATGGAGCTCCACCTTAAACTTCTTGATGTACTACTCCAGATCCTGGTGATACACCGGCTAAGGTTAAAACTTCATCTTACTAATAGGTGTTCTATCAGCCTTGTACCATCCAATCCTTCCATGCATATGCATGCTTTAACTCAGCACGGTGACAATAGCATAAGCGGGCGATAACCTCATGGATAGCCGTGTTTCTGCTCTTGTCATTTCCATGAGCTATATCTCCATAGTTGATATCTCCTACCTTAGGGTTTTCCTTGACAGAACTTTGAGTTTTTAACTCTCCATGTTCCGGTCTTTCTCCGATACACCTTGATCTCGGGTATTGAAAATTTCCATGGTCTGCCAAGTTCCATAAGGGTAGCCTTTCTAGGTCATAAAATCTGGGAATTTCTTCAGAGCCTTCAAAATCTCCTAGTCTTCGGTCTTCAACTGTTGTAGTTTCCATTATTCAGATGCACGGAAATTACTCTTCATTCCGAAGTGGTCTTAGTTGTCCAATATCTGATACTTCTTGGAGTGGTCTCATCAGTCGAATTCTTCGTATGGTCAAATGGGGAAAGGGATATGGTCTCACTAAAAGGGCATATTTGAATAAGCTTAGAAGAGAAGAGAGGTAAAAGGTCTTTTTGAAAGGGAAAGTTGTAGAGAAAAATCTTTGCTATGGGCTTGCCAGTTTCTAGGGTCACGTCCTACAGTCAACATGTGCTCTGATACCATCTTGTAGCGACCCGACCCGAATGGATCAAGTCTCTGTGCTTAAGTGTCATCCCTGGATCGGTATGCTGACACACATAGTACTCGAGGATTTATAACAGAGGTAAATCACATGTGTAAAGTAACGTAAATACTATTACCTCAATCCAAAATAGCGGAAGTAACAAGGTTGTGGATTTCCATCAACACCAACGGCAAAGTTGAGTGTAGAAATCATAACCCTAACGTATCACTTACTCGTCGTAAGATAATCCTGCAACATGAGACGTTGCAGCCACAAAGGGTCAGTACATTGAATGTACTGGCAAATTCACACCATAGAGAGAAATGATGAACAATGGCTATCACTACATGCATATATGGCTGGTGGAAAAGCTCTATGGTTATAAGGTTTTTGCGAAAAGCCAATTTTTCCCTACTGCAAAGGAATAGATTTTATTTAACTATCATGGTGGTTGTTGAACATTGAGAATGGTTGACAACATTCTCAATCCCAATTAAGTAACATCATTTAACCCAACAACTTAATTTAAAGTAACATGATGAGATTCACATGATAATCCAAGTACTAGATACTCAAAACGTCCATAACCGGGGACATGGCTAATCATGATTAGTTTATACACTCTGCAGAGGTTTGCGCACTTTTCCCCACAAGACTCAATCGCCTCCGTTTGGTTTCTCGCACTACATGGTGTTTGAGAAGACGGATGGCCGAGACATAGTCTTTCAGAAGCGCTAGCACCTTACGATCGGGTAGACCGTACCACCTACATCCCCTACATCTGCTAGTCTACCACTGTAAGAGTTCGCACGACTTAGTCAACTATGCTAGAGCCCATAATAGCTTGTGGCTGCACACAGAAGTTTCTAGCATGAATAATCTCATGATCCCTTTGAGCCTGGGTAGTGGTCCAAAAAAAACAGGCAATCCTGGTCTACCCAGGTGCCTAGACAGGCAATCCTGGAATAACCCGGTGCCTCAATCGACCCAGATGTGTGTTAAAGTTGCCACCTTAAGTAAACCATTAATTAATAATCTCACATCTGTCATGAAATACTCTCAAACCCAATCCACGTCCACGAGCATAGCATGGCAATGTAAGCATAACGTAATAGTAACTCCCAAGGTTTGAATGCAAGGCAATAGGTTCCTACCTCATCAACTATTTCCCAATACCCACAATTTAATTAGATCCTAATCATGCAATGTTTGAGGTTTGATCTAATGCAATAAAAACTGGGTATGAAAGGGGATATGATCAAAGTGTGAACTTGCCTGCAATCTTGATGAAGATGATTCGCACTCAAAAATCTTGATAGCTCTACTCGTCACACTCCGGTAAATCGGTTCGGTCGGCGGGTCGGCGGCGGCGGCGGTTTCCAGCGGCGCGAGGGCAGCGCGGTGGCGGTGGCGCGGCAAGCGGCGTGGGGCGGAGGGGCAGAGTGCGGCGCGCCGGGTGGGGGCGCTGGACAGCGGTGGCGGCGGTCGCGGCGGATCTTCGCCGGCGGCGGGGATGAGCGGGATGCGAGGCGAGGCGAGGCGAGAGGAGAGAGGAGCCGGGGTGGCGCCTTTTAATGGGAGGGGCGAGGGGCGGCGAGATGCGTGGAGGAGGGGGCAAGAAGAGGCCGGGCGACGCACGGCGTCCATGGCGGCGCGGCGGCGTGCGGGAGTCGGAGTCCGGGCGGAGGCCGGGGACGCGCGGGGCTGGGCTGGCTGGCCGCGACCTGGCTGGGTGCTGGGCCGGCCCAGTCGGCGAAGAAAGTTAAAAAAAATATTTTCCAGACAAATAAAATAATAGAAGCAAAATAAATAAAAATATTATATAAGCATATAATATATCAAAAATTTCAGAAAAAGATTTTCTACACGATGAACATTTTTCTTGTATTTAATAAAATACACATAAATTCTAATAATTCAAATAGTGCTCCTGCTCTAATAAAATCCAATAAAATAATTTTAAAAATACCAAAATGATTTCAAATTTATTTTTCCCCAATTTTCTAGTGTAGGGGATCATTTTACCCTATTCTCCATATATTTTATTTTTGAAGAAAAATAATTTGAATGAAACTCAAATAACTCCAAATTGAAAATAAATTCAAAAGGGCTTTGAATTTGATTCTTCGAAACTCCCAACTCATATTTCATATGTTTTGAAGAAGTCATTTTATCTTCTCTCATGAAATCATTGAGTTGCATAAAGTTTCAAAATTGGAAAATATTTTCCAAATGAAATTCAAATATTTTCAACACCCCCTTGTCATTTAAATAAATGGAAGAAGTCATGTCATCTTCTCTCCAGGGTTTCATGGTGAAAAGAATTTGAATTCACGGAGATCACGAATGAAAAATGAAAGTTTGGGAAAGTCCTTTTATTCCCTCTCATTTAACTTTCAAAAAGGTTTCGAATTCACTCACTTTCAGACAATCAATCAAACCATCAATGAAATCTATCTATTTATTATAACATTCCAAAATTTAGAATTTCGGGATGTTACACGCCGCCACTCCCGCGCCGCAGCGCCTCGTCGCCGCCTCGCCACGTCGCCGCAGCCCCCGCTGGAGCCCCGCGTCTCGCCGGACCCGACAAGGTAGCCGTTCACCGTCGATTTTTTTAAGAAAACCGTTTCTGTTTTTTT
Organism: Triticum monococcum; assembly: GCA_034509565.1. Taxonomy (NCBI): domain Eukaryota; kingdom Viridiplantae; phylum Streptophyta; class Magnoliopsida; order Poales; family Poaceae; genus Triticum; species Triticum monococcum. The sequence continues at coordinate 254,111,630 of CM067845.1, forward strand.
AGAAAATCGTAGTTCGTTTATTTAGATCGGTTCGCTAATTTTTCCCGGTTTTTCAATTTAGCGGACGTTCGTCCGTACGTTCGTTTCAACGAACGGTTCTCGCTCGTTAGTTACAGATAACGAGCGCTCGTTCGTTAGCCTGTTCGTCAGTTTTCTTTTATCGGATTTTTCCGCGATTATTCTCGATCGTGATTTCTGATCCGATTTTCGTTTCAGTTTATCTTTTCGCTCGTTAGTCGGAATCAGGCGATTCAAGCGCCTAGATCTTCGTCTCGAGACCCTCTTTCCGCTTAACCAACTTGAACAAGATTTTGGTATTGTAAAATTTGACCTTAGTTCAGATTAGTAAAAGGATCTTGTTTCCTTCGCCGTTTGAGTTTCGTTGCTCCGTTTGATTTGATTCTTTTGCAAACCGGAGTTCTTAAGTTGAACTTTCCCGTTAGATCTTCTTATTTGAGTTCTAACCGTGCTTCTTTGATTGTTGCTTATGTATGCTATTGTTTGTTTGCGATAGAATTCTCAGAGTGCGAAGCGTGTTATTTGGAGTCTCTAGGTTACGCGGATCGTCAGCAAGGCAAGTAACACTTCGATCATATCCCTTTATCACCCAGTTTTTATGCATTAGTTCCAATCCTCAAACATTGCATGATTAGGATGTCATTAACTTGTGGGTTGGGAAGTAGTTGATGAGGTAGAACCTATTGCCCTGTTACATTCAAACCCTTGGGAGTTACTTCTACGTGTTGCTTATACTTCTATGTAATACTCGTAGACGTGGTTTGGGTGAGTGAAATCCATGACAGATGTGAGATTGATAATTAATGGTTTAACTTAAGGTGGCAACTTAAATACACACATGGGTGGATTGAGGCACCTGGAGTACCCAGTGTTGCCTGTATTTTTGGAAATCCCAGAGTACCCGTGTGATCTTCCTATGGACCGCCACCCAGGCTCAAAGGGAACTAAGATTATTCATGCTAGAAACTTCCGTGTGCAACCACAAGCTATTATAGGCTCTAGCATAGTTAAGTAAGTTACGTGAAGCTCTTGAAGAGGCAGATCAGCAGGTAGAGGGATGTAGGTTTGGTATGGTCTGTCCGGAGTAGAGAGTTAATGTTTCTGAAAGACTGTGTCTCGGTCATCTGTTTCTCAAACACCATGTAGTGCGAGAAATCCAATGAAGGCGATTGAGTCTTGTGGGGAAAAGTGTGCAAACCTCTGCAAAGTGTACAAACTAATCATGGTTAGACATGTCCCCGGTTATGGACAATCTTGAGTATCTAGTACTTGGAGTATCTTAAGTATCTCATCGCTCTTAATTAATATTGTTGGGTTGTTAATCACTTTAATTGGGATTGAGTTGGAGGAACCTTCTCAATGATGTTTCAACTACCATGATAGTTAATTTAAAATCTATTCCTTTGTTGTAGGGAAAATTTTGCTTTTCACAAAACTGTAACCATAGAGCTTTCCACCAGCCAAATATGCATGTAGTGATAGCATTATTCTGTCCTTGCTCTACTGTGTTACTTTGCCAGCATATTCCATGTGCTGACCCGTTTTCGGGCTGCAACGTATTATGTTGCAGACTTTTCAGACGAGGAGTAAGGTTCGTTAGGTCGTTGTCGTGCAGCTCAGCTATGCCGTTGGAGTTGATAGACTCACTTTATCTTCCAAGCCTTCCGTTGTTATCGTATTAGATGGCCTTAAGCCATATTTATTGTAATAAGATCTCTTTTGAGGCATCCGCTGTAATAAGTGTGTGATTGCTACTCTGTTATAAATCCTTCGAGTATTGTGTGTGTCATCATTACCGATCCAGGGATGACACTGAAGCACAGAGACTTGACTGTTTGAGGTTGGGTCGCTACAGAGGCATGGGCCGCCGTGTGTTGGGAATGGAAGTGGAGGTAGGCTTGACGCCGAAGAGCGGGCACATGGTCGGGCTGAGCACGGCGGCGCCGAAGAGAGTTCTGCTGTTGATCTGGGGGAGGGGGAGCTGGCGAAGGAGATTGAGTGGACTAGTTGAGTGAAATGCGGGCGGGCGGTGGGGGTGTTGGGGACTCCGGGTATTGGCGGCCTAGGTGAAAAGGGTGAAAAATATCCCCGGTCGCCGCGCGCGCGGAAAGGCTTATGCCAACGGTTGCCTCTTAGCGCTCGTGTGCACAAACATAATAATTTTGTTTGAAATGAAGATGTACTAATTATGAAATGAAGACGTGAGTTCATCGTTTCGCCTCTAAATTTTTCCCACGTAAACCAATCACAATTTTACCACGGGTTTGTTTTTTGGCGAATTTCAGGTCTCGTGTGCTATATGTAAGACATTTTTGGCATTTACCGTGCATGTTGGCATATAAATCAATTCCTAGTCGGACTGCATTTGCTGTCGAAAGGGATGGGGATTATCGTTCGATCTGGGAGCATCCAATCGTGCAGACGTATGATCCGTGGGGTTTGGGTTCTGGCCAATCATAACGCACGACTTAGATCGCGCGCGTAGTAGGGGGTCATCGGGCACGGTTTGGTAGGCACACAGCTTTCGTGTGTGAACCGTGTACTCTTTGAAAACATTTTTGGGAGGGTCTATTTGAAAACATTTACATGTGTTGTCGAAAGGGATGAGGATCGCAGTTCGATCAAGGAGAATCCAACGATGCAGACGTACGATCCGTGGGGTTTGGGTTCTGGCCAATTAGAACGCACGACTTAGATCGCGCACGTGGCAGAGGGGTGGGGGTGCATCAGCCACGGTTTAGTGGACACACGGCTTTCGTGAGTGAACCGTGTGCTCTTTTAAAACATCTACATTACCTAACATCATATTTTTTTCGAATGAAAACATGAGTTCATCGTTTCGCCTCCAATTTTTTCCCATAGTAAGAAATCACAAGTATAGTGGAGATTGTCATATACTAGTATCATGAATATACGGTATATATGATACTAATGTATGATACTACCTTTAATTAATTATAGCGCATAGTATAATACATAGAGTATAGTATCATATATTGGTCATATTTATTGCCATGCATGACACAAATTAGCATTGCAGTTAACATGATACGGTCTCTACCTATATGTTACTCTAACCCTCTTTATATATATATATATATATTTAATTTTTTGCCACATCAGCATACTTGCTATTTCCGAGTGCATGACATCGTCGGCTATGATACCACCACTATGGCCAGCCTTATATAGTGGGGAGTATCATATACTATATATATAGTATCATGCATATGATATAGTATATGATACTACATACGTACCTTCATAGTGCATATATAGTATCATAGAGTAGTATATATAATAGATGACCGTATTTATGGACATGCATGACACAAAGTAGTATAGCATTTATTATTATTATTATACATATATATATATATATATATGTCACGGTATCTACCTATGTTACTGCTTCTTTGCCACATCATCATATTTTCTATTCCCGAGTGCATGATACTGGCTATGATACCCCCACTATGGCCAGCCTAATAAGGCTGGTCGTAATATGGGAGTATCAAGCGGTATGATGCATGCCAACTAGACTTTTTGGATGATGTGGCACATAGTTAAATGAGGAAAGAGAGGGTGTGGTATCATATCAGGATACCGTATCATATTAAATGGTGTACTACTTTGTGTCATGCATGGCAATTAATAAGGCAACCTAAGATACTAACTTATGATACTATGCATGCGCGCATTACGGAGGTATTGCCGATCATATACTAGTATCATGCACATATACTCCCTCCTTTCCAATTTATAGGCTTATCTCAAAATTTTAGTTTTTCCATTTTATAAGGCTCAATTTGGTTGTTCCCCATCACATGTCCAGATTCCAAGGTGCATTAAATCATTGCATGCAAGTATTAAGCGAAAGTTGACCAATGCATGTACTATATGCATGCATGTATTGCAATTAATACATTGGAAAACATAATTTTTTGAGGAAACCAAAAGCATTAATTGGGTGTTTTTGCAAACTACCAAGTATTCCACCACTCACCATCTACCTTGGTTGGTGAGATTTTTGAATTCAGCCCTATAAGACTGGTTGTAATGGGGAGTATCATAGTATACTAGTATCATGCATATTATAGTGTATGATACTAGCTACTTCCGTAATGCATAGTATCATACGTTAGTATCTTAGGTTGCCTTATTAATTGTCATGCATCACACAAAGTAGTAGTACAATAGTTAATATGACACGGTACCATGATATGATACCACATCCTCTCTTTCCTCATTTAATTGTGTGCCATATCATCCAGAAAGTCTAGTTGGCATGCATGATACCTCTTATGATGCCACCATTACAACCAGCCTAAACCGGAAAGGAGGGAGTATGACACTAGCCACAACCGAGAGTAACATACACTAGTAACATACACATATCCCTAGACTATGTTACTACCTTCATAGTGGGTAGTAACATAAGTGTAGTGTCATCCAAAGCTTCATTTATTAGGTTATAGACTCATATTGCATTGGGACATGTGATGTTACATTAACTAGCCAAGTTACTGAAACTATCTCTCTCCTCATTACCTTATTGCCACATAAGCAAGTTTGCTGAGTTGGAGTCGATGTTACTGCTGAAGTATTACTCGCACTGTGGCTAGTCTGATACTAGCTAGTCGTCTATGATATACTAGCTACCTCACTAAGAGCATGGTTAATAATACAGCCAAGGGTCGGCTATAAGAATTTTCCATGTCATATACAGCCAACCTCTTAGCGGGCATGTACAATAAGAAGTTTTAAATACGTACTAGTTTATCAATAGTTGGCCCACCTTACATCCTCGCAAATTGTCTTGGGTCTCGTGTTGCAACTGGCTCTACTAACCAAGAGCCCGCTTCTCTTCTCCTCCAACTAATAAGCACATATATAGTATTCTATTCCTTATAGCCTTCTTAGACTACCCACAGTGGGAGTAACATAGGTAGTAACATCACACGTATCTAGATAAAGTAGATGATGTGGCAAGAAATAAATGAAGAAAGAGAGGAAAGTGGTAACATAGCTAGTTACTAGTAGTATGAGTAACATCACACATCTCAAGGCAAGGTGAGTCTATAGCCTAATAAATGAAGTGTTGCATGTTACTACACATATGTTACTCCCCACTATAGAGGTAGTAACATAGACTAGCTAGTAACATTCTATGTTACTACCCATTGTGGCTAGTCTTATGTCACTCTATTGTGTACTTGCTCTAATGCATAGTATCATAGAGTAGCTAGTATCATATGTAGTACTTTAATTATATTGTCATGCATGAAACATAGTAGCATAGCATTTATTATGATACGGTTTCATGATATGATACTTAACCCTCTCTTTCTTCATTTAATTAATTCTATGACAGCTCATCAAAATTGCCTAGTTGGCATGCATGATACTAGCTATGATACCCCCTCACTATTAGCCTAGCAAAGAAGGTCTACAGATCATTTGTGTGTCGCTTTGTGAGTTTGCATGTGTTTGTTTGAGAAGCGGGGAGAAGTTGCAAACATTTCGGCCGCGAGGTGCGGCCACTAGCGTAGGCCTAGTTGGTATTTTAATTACAGGAAATTCAGATGGAGTTCGGACATCATTGAAATCGATGTGTGCCCGTGGTGTGCTCTCACGACCCCGTGGAAAAAAGTTGGTAAAGTTTGGCACAAGTTTTGATGACCGCTCCTTCCAAACCGGAGCATCTCACATGAAGGATCATCGTTTTCCAAAAGGAGACGTGTCAATTCAAACTCCTGCGGCCGGTGACTTCATCGTTTGGCCTCATAAAAATTTCCACGGTACGCAATCACCATTATACCACAGGTTTGGTTTTCTGGCGCATTTCAGGTATCGTTAGCTATATTTAAGACATTTTTTGAGATTAACGTGCATTTTGTAAATAAAAATAAAATTACAACCGAAACTGCATTTGTTGTCGAAAGGGATGAGGATCGTCGTTCGATCTGGGAGCATCCAACGGTGTAGACGTATGATCCATGGGGTTTGGGTTCTGGCCAATCAGAAAGCACGACTCAGATCGTGGGCGGGGTGGCGGGGTTTGGTCGGCACACGGCTTTCATCAACGAACCATGTGCTATTCGCAAACCAGATTGCATATTTTGGTTCACACATACTGTAGTGAGATTAATTGAGTGTGCTACCTCTATGATATAATAATAATAATAATAATAATAATAACAAAAAACAATTCATATTCATTGCCTGAGCTGACAGCATATCAAGGTCAACATATTAACGGTTCTTACATCAACAGAAAACCGGGCATAACTCACAAATTCAATACACGCGACAGTTCTAAATTGAACGAATTAAGTTGCAGGGTAGGCATAAAGACTAGTCTTGCGGCTTAATTCCCATGTACATGGGGGAACTGGGATCATTAAGTTGATCCCGGATGAACTTGGGGTTTTTGATGATTTTACGCTGCTCGGTTACACGGGTGCATGATCCCTTGGCTGGCAACTCATCAAAATCATCGTACTCGTCCTCATCAGCAACATCGTCGACACCCAGTACCCTTCTGTTCCCATGCATCGCTAAATGGCCGTTCTTATGCAAGGGGTCTTCCACAAAGAAAATCTAGGTAGCATCGCTGGCAAGAATGAATGGGTCCGCGTGATATGCCATCGTTGTCCTGTTAACACAAGTCTTCCTGTACTCATCAATCCTTACCTGACCAAGAGGGATCCATGCGCACCTGAATAATGCCACCTTAACTTTCACATAGTCAAGCTCCCAAATCTCTTTGATGGTTCCATAGTATACCCTTTTATCAACTTCATTTACAGTCATGCATTCTATTCGAACAAAGTTGTTCTGATATGAGGTCTTATGATCACGTTCCTCAGTGTAGAACGTGTATCCATTTATGTCATATGCTTGGTACGTCAACACCGTAGGTGATGGCTTTTGTGCCAACCACGTAGCAATGTCATCGATGGATCCTTGTGCCAAACGATTCTTCAACCATTCGGCGTACTTCTTAGTGTGCTCCTTCATCTCCACATCTGATGAAGGCACCATTGGTAAGAAGCTTTGGCGTATCTCCGCCAAGTGTTCTTCGGCATAAGGATGAGAACTGGGTTGTTAAGCAGTACTGTCAAATGGGCTTTCTCTGCCAATTATCCGGGTGCAGCCATTTGTGTGCTAGCAAGGACCGGCTTACCTTTCAGCCTTCCCTTGTGGCGAGAGAGGGGCAAACCTATAGGTCTTTGTTTCATGTATTCGGTGCAAAACTCAACCACCTCCTCCGCGGTATAACCTTGTAGGATGCTTGCCTCTGGATGGTTTCGGTTCCGACAAAAGCGCTTCAGTATTCCCATGAACCGCTCGAAGGGATACATGTTGCGAAGAAGCACAGGACCACAATACTTTATCTCGTCGACAAGGTGTGTAGTGAGATGGACCATGACATCAAAGAATGACGGCGGGAAAAACATCTCTAGGTTGGACAATATTCTTGCAATATCATCTTGCATATGATCCAACTCTTCAGGATTTACAACTTTCTGCCATAGTTGGTTGAAGAAATCACAGAGGTCAATGAGTGTGTTTCTTATATCTTTGTCCATCAGATTCCTGATGGCCACCGGGAGGATTTGTGTCAACATTACATGGCAATCATGTGACTTCATGTGTACCAACTTCATTTTACCTAAGCTCACATCCACGAGACTTCTGATGTTTGCGCAGTAGGAAGAGGGTGTCTTAACTGACAACAAATAGGTGAAGAACTGTGTTGCTTCTTTTGTACTGACATTGTAACTCTGGCGAGCTTTGATGAATTTGTCATCATCTTCTGCTTCACTCTTGTGTTTTGATTGATCAGCAAGCATATCGAGCTGTGAACCATCACCATCCTTTCTTTTACCTTTAATCTTGAGCAGAGTACCAAGGATGCTTTCACATACGTTCTTCTCTACGTGCATGACATCGATGCAGTGACGTACCGTAGAATCTCCCAGTAAGGCAATTTCCAGAACACCGATTTCTTCTTAAACAATTGACCCTTGGGTGTTTGTTTCACCATCAAAGGGTGGTTCTTGCCAAGCACAACATTAATTTTTTTAGCCATGTTGTGGACCACCTCCCCGTCATAGGGTCTTGGGCCCGCACCTGCCTCTGCCGTACCATCAAATTCAGCTTTCATCTTTCAATATGGGTGATTTTTTCGCAAGAACCTACGATGATGCAAATACACTATTTTGTGTGAGTTGCGAAGTCTCCTGCTAGCTGTCCTATCCATGCATGTGACACACCCTACATCTCCCTTTGTTTTCAGCCCCGGTGTGTTGCCTAATGCCGGCATATCTTGAATGGTGTGCACCAACATCGCATATAGATCGAAAATCTCCTTTCTGTAAGCATCATAATATTTTATAGCAGGCGCATCTATCCACACTGTCAGCAGTTCTTCTACCAGTAGCTGAAAGTAAATGTTGATGTCATTTCTAGGTTGCTTCGGGCCTTGGATAATCATTGACATCATAATGTATTTTTTTCTTCATACACAACCAATGAGCTAGGTTATATATGCACAGAAGCACCAGCCATGTGCTGTTATTGGTGCTCATATCGCCAAAAGGATTCATCCCGTTAGTACACTCCCCGAGCATTATACTTCTAGGATCCTTGGCAAATTTTTCAAACTTTTTGTCGATTAATTCCCACTGAGGCCCATCTTTTGGGTGCCTCATAAACCTATCAGCAATTCGCTCATCATGATGCCATCGCAGCCTCTTTGCTTCTCTGGGGTTTGCAAACAAACGCCTCAACCTTGAAATTCAAGGCAAGTACCAAACAACCTTGAACGAGATTCCTGTCTTGATCTCCTCGTCCAATTTGTACTTGTCCTTTGCTCTCCTGCGCTTGTATCGTGGATGCTTGCATGTGGGACATGCACGCGAATCTTTGTACTCACCACGTGTAGCGATCCGACCTCAAACGGTCAGATCTCTGTGTATATGTGTCATCCCTGGATCGGTAATGCTGACACACACAGTACTTAAGGATTTACAACAGAGTTCAATCACACACTTATTACATCGAATGTCTCAAAAGAGGGTACTTATTACAATAATATGGCTGAAGGCCATCTAACTAAGATAACAGCGGAAGCTTCGAAGGTAAAATGAGTCCATCAACTCCAACAGCATAGCTGAGTGCACGACAATGACCTAGCACACCTTACTCTTCGTCTAAAAACTCTGCAACATAATATGTTGCAGCCTGCCTAGGTCAGCACATGGAATATGCTGGCAAAATAACATTGTAGAGCAATGAACATGTAACAGCTATAACTATATGCATATTTGGCTGGTGGAGGCTCTATGGTTGTTTTTGCAGAAAGCTAGTTTTTCCTACAACAAAGGAATAGATTTTATTTAACTACAAAGTTTGTTGAAAATATTGAGAAGGTTCCTCCAACTCAATCCCAAATTAAGTAATCATCAACCCAACAAATTAATTAAATAGAGTGATGAGATCAAATCAATAATTCAAATACCAGATACTCAAGATATCCATAACCGGGGACATGGCTAACCATGATTAGTTTAGGGGAAAAATTGCCACTCTAGATTTTGCCAATTTTCCTTATGCCACTCTAGATTTTGACATTTCAGTATTGCCACTCTTAGCTTTTGAAAAATATCACAATTGCCATTATGTGGCAATAGCAAATTAATTTTATTTCACTTTTGCCACTCTAGCTTTTGACAATGTATCACAATTGACACTCTAATTTATTTTGCGTTTGCCATGGAATGGCAATTGTGATAATTGTCAAAAGCTAAGAGTGGCAGAACTGAAATGTCAAAATCTAGAGTGGCATAAGGAAAATTGGCAAAATCTAGAGTGGCAAAAACAAAATTTTCCCATTAGTTTATACACTCTACAGAGGTTAGCGCACTTTTCCCCACAAGACTCGATCTCCTCTGTTGGATTTCTCGCACTACATGGTGTTTGAGAAACGGATGACCGAGACACAGTCTTTCACTGGGTAGACATTACCACCTACATCCCCTACATCTGCTAGCCTACCACTAAAAGAGGTCACACAACTTACTTAACTATGCCAGAGCCCATAATGGCTTGTGGCTGCACATGGAAGTTTCCAGCATGAATAATCTTATGATCCCTTTGATCCTGGGTGGCAAACCGTAGGATGATCACACGGGTACTCCGAGATATCCCAGGACAACACTGGATTGCTCCAGGTGCCCAGACAACCACTGGGTGCTCCAGGGTGCCTCAACCAATCCTCCCAGATGTGTATTAAAGTAGCCACCTTAAGTTTAACCATTAATTAAACTCTCACATCTGTCATGGATCACTCAATCCAAACCATGTCTACTAGCATAGCATAGCAGTATAAGCATAACGTAGAAGTAACTCCCAGGGTTTGAAATAAAGGCAATAGGTACTACCTCATCACTACTTCCTAGTACCCATAAGTATTCAAGTCCTAACCATGCAGTGTTTGAGGATTGAACTAATGCATAAAAACTGGGTAATAAGGGGTATGATCAAAGTGTTACTTGCCTTGCTGACGATCTGAAAACCCTAGTGACTCATAGTAGCATGCTTCACACTCCAGAAACTCTATCGAACAAACAATAACATAGATAAGCAATCAAGCAAAGGATGCAAGGGTAAAACTCAAATGAAAAGATTCAACCTGAAAGTTCCACTGAAGAGCTTCGATTCGCAAAAAGAATCAACCAAATTAGAGCTATGAAACTCAAACTACGATCAAAAAAAGTTTAAAATCAAATCTGCTTGAAACCAAATTTTAAATTGTCAAAACTATGTTCAAGTTGATTATCTGGAAAGAGGGGAACAAGACGAAGAATTTGGCATTGGTTTCACTGGATTTGGACGAACGAGCAAAAAGTTGCGAGGGTTTGAATATTAGGGACTAATCTGTGAGAAAAGAAATCATGGATAGGTCCCTGGCCAAAAATAAAATAAAAAGAAAAACCTATCAAACGAACGTTCACTAGTAGAACCAAACGAACGAACGTGTTCGATTAAACGAGCTAAACAGTAAATGTTCGCTAACAAGCGAACCCTAAAAAAACAAAATAAAACCGATCTAACCCGTCGAACCGAAAAGAAAAATCGACAAAAACCTAAAAAACCGATCTAGGTTTTAAACCTAAAACCGGCGAAAAACCAGCAGGTGGCGGCGGTTTTCCGGCAAATGGCGAGGCGGCGTGGCTCTAGCGGGCGGCGGCTTGGGCGGCGCAGCGTCGGGTGGTGGGTGGCGGCGCTAGGCGGCGGCTGCAGCAGCGGTGGGCGGCGATGCGGCTGCGGCGGCGAGCGACAGCGGCGGCTGCGGCGGTGGGACGAGGTGAAGGAGGAGGCAGCGGGGTGGGTGGTATTTAAAGGGCGAGGGGGGTTGCGGCGCGGCTCCGGCGGACGGCGGCTTGGGCGGCGCAGCATCGGGTAGTGGGTGGCAGTGCTAGGCAGCGTCTGCAGCAGCGGTGGGCGGCAGTGCGGCTGCGGCGGCGGGACAAGGTGAGGGAGGAGGCGGCGGGGTGGGCGGTATTTAAAGGGCGAATGGGGTTGCGGCTTGCGAGAGGGGGCACCGGGGCGGAGTCCGACTCGGACTCGAGCTCCGACAGCGGCGCGAACTCCTCGCGCGGGAGGAAGGCGGCGAGCGAGGCGGGCCGGCCTGCTCGGCTGGGCCTTCGGCCCAGTCGGGTAGGAAGAAGATTTAAAAAAATAAAAACAAAATTCCGCCCGAAGAAAAATCCTAATAAAATATAAAAGAAATTCTAAAAATACTAGAGACAATTTTCACCATCTAAACCTATTATTTAGAACCAAGTGAACATTTTTCTGGCCTAAAAATGCAATTTTCAGATATGGATATTTTTCTAAATTCAAATAAAATAGCAATAAAATCCATATAAAATATAAATTTGATTTTAAATTTTCTACTCCAATATTCCTTTCTTTTAAAGAAGTCATATTATCTTCTCTCTTTTATTTTAAATATTGGAAGTAATTGGAGAGAAAAATATTAAAATCAAATTGATCCTCTTTTCAAGTTTGAGAAAATTCAAATATGAAAATTTGTGAAATCCCCAACTCTCTCCTTGGGTCCTTGAGTTGCTTAAGATTTCTAGGATCACAACCAAATATGTAAAATAGAATATGATATGCATATGATGACCTATGTATAACATCCAAATTGAAAATTGGGATGTTACAAACCTACCCCCCTTAAGATGAATCTCGCCCTCGAGATTCGGGTTGGCTGGAGAATAGGTGTGGGTGGTCTTTTCGTAGGTCTTCTTCTCGCTCCAAGGTGGCTTCGTCCTCGGTATGGTGGCTCCACTGAACTTTGCAAAATTTGATAACCGTGTTGTGGGTAACTCGGCTGGCAAACTAAAGAATCTTGACGGGTTTCTCCTCGTAGGTTAGATCACTCTCCAACTGAATTGCTTCCAGGGGCACTGTATCTCATAGAGGAATATCGGCCATCTCAGCATGGCACTTCTTCAACTGGGAAATGTGAAACACATCATGAACTCCTGACAATCCTTCGGGTAACTCCAACTTGTAGGCAACCTCTCCCATACGTTCCAGAACCCGGTATGGCCCTACAAATCTCAGGGCTAACTTTCCCTTAACTTCAAATCGTTTAACTCCTCGAAGTGGTGACACCCAAAGATATGCTATTTCTCCAATTTCATAGACTACCTCCTTGCGTTTAGTATCGGCATAACTCTTCTGTCTGGACTGAGCTACCTTCAGTCTATCTCGGATCAACTTAATCTTCTCTTCAGACTCTTTGATCAAATATGGTCCAAACAACTGACGGTCTCCAACTTCATCCCACATCAACGGTGTCCTGCATCTCCTTCCATACAAGGCTTCAAAAGGGGCCATCTTCAAACTAGCCTGATAACTGTTGTTGTATGAGAACTCTGCGTAAGGTAAATTGTCATCCCAACTAGATCCATAATCTAGCACACAGGCTCTCAACATGTCCTCCAGAATCTGTTTGACTCGCTCGGTCTGTCCATCTATCTACGGATGAAAGGCTGTACTGAAGTCCAGCATAGTACCCAAAGTCTGGTGTAGCTGATTCCAAAATTTCAAGGTAAACTGTGTCCCTCTATCTGATACGATGGTCCTCGGAACTTCATGCAGACATACGATCTTGGTCATATATATCTTGGCCAACTTCGCGCTTGTATAGGTGGTTTTCACTGGGATAAAGTGAGCTACCTTGGTCAAGCGATCAACTACTACCCAGATAGAATCATATCATGATCAGGTCCTGGGCAATCCGATGATGAAATCCATGCCAAGTTTATCCCACTTCCAATTGGGTATCGGCATAGGCTGTAATAATCCGGCTGGCTTCTGATGTTCTGCCTTCACTCTCTGACATACATCGCATACTGCTACATAGTCGGCAATATCCTTCTTCATACCAGTCCACTAGAAACGTTCCTTCAAATCCAAATACATCTTGGTGTTTCCGGGGTGAATCGAATATGGCGAGTCATGAGCTTCCTGAAGTATTAACTTCCTGATCTCCGCATTATTGGGCACATATACACGATCCTCAAACCATAAAGTTTCGTGCTCATCCTCACGAAAACCTTTGGATTTTCCTTTGCTCATCTTCTCCTTAATCTCAGCAATTTCCTTATCATCATTTTGAGCTTCTCGAATCTTTCCCAATAATGTAGACTGAACCTCCACTGCTGCTACAAAACCTCTTGGAACTATCTACAAACGAAGTTCCTTGAGATCATCAACTAACTCCTGCGGTAATCCTCCGCTTACAATGGTATTGGAATAACTCTTCCGGCTCAAAGCATCTGCTACGACATTGGCCTTTCCTGGATGATAATGCAACTTCATATTGTAATCCTTTACGAGCTCCAACCATCTCCTCTGCTTGAGATTCAACTCCTTCTGCGTGAAAATGTACTTCAAACTCTTGTGATCAGTGTACACATAACATCTGTTTCCAATCAGAAAATGTCTCCAGGTCTTTAGCGCATGCACTACGGCTGCTAGCTCCAAATCATGTGTGGCATAATTCAACTCATGAGGTCGAAGCTTCCATGAGGCATATGAAACAACTCTTCCATCTTGCATAAGTACACCTCCAAGTCCCAAGCGAGAAGCGTCGCAATAAACTTGGAAATCCTTGCATATATCTGGAAGAATCAGCACCGGGGCTGTAACCTAACGTTTCTTCAACTCCTAAAAACCGGCCTCACAATCTTCGGTCCATTTGAACTTGGTGTCTTTATTCAACAACTCTGTCGTGGGTTTCGCAATCTTGGAGAAATTCTCAATGAACCTCCTGTAATATCCTGCGAGTCCCAGAAAACTACGGATCTCTCAAACTGAGGTGGGTACCAACCACTCAGTGACAGACTGAACCTTGGTAGGGTCTACGGCCATACCTTCTCCTGATATAAAATGTCCAAGGAATCCAACTTCCTTCAACCAAAACTCACACTTGCTGAACTTGGAAAATAGCTGATGTTCCCTGAGCTTCTCGAGAACTAAGCGCAAGTGTTCCTTGTGTTCCTCTTCATTCTTCGAGTATACCAAAATATCATCAATGAACACCACAACAAACTTATCCAAGAATTCCATGAATACCTTGTTCATCATACTCATAAAATAGGCAGGGGCATTAGTCAATCCAGATGACATGACCGTGTACTCATATAGCCCATACCTTGTGGTAAAAGTTGTCTTAGGTATATCATGTTCTCGGATCTTCAACTAGTGGTATCCTGATCGAAGATCAATCTTGGAGAATACTTTAGCTCCTTGCAACTAGTCAAATAGGTCATTGATCATCGGTAGTGGGTACTTGTTTTTGATCGTCACTTCATTCAACGCCCGATAATCAACAACCATTCTCAAAGATCCATCATTCTTCTCAACTAAGAGCACTAGGGCTCCCCACAGTGATGAACTTGGTCGGATATAACCTTTCTCCAATAAATCCTTAATCTGCTTCTTAATTTCCTCCAAATCATTTGCGGTCATCCGATACGGTCTCTTCGATATTGGTCCGGTGCCTGGCAACAGCTCTATCAAAAACTCAATGTCTCGACCTGGCGGCATGCCTGGTAATTCCTCTTGAAATACATCCGAGTAATCCTTCACAACATGCACTTCTTCCTGAACAACTCCCAAGAGAGAATTCACTTGGGTCCTCCTTGGCGCATGCCTAGACACGTACTTGATCCTTTTTCCCTCCGGGGTGGTAAGGAAAATTAACTTACTAGCACAATCGATGTTTCCTCCATACTTCGATAACCAATCCATGCCTAATATTATATCCAATCCTTGGGAGTCCAAAATTATTAGGCCTGAAGGGAAACGTGGCTACCAATGGCTAGGGGTAACCGATCACACCATCGGCTGGCCATATACTCTGCTCCTGGCGAGCTTACCAATATGGGTGACCTAAGGGCTAAGGTTGGCAACTTAAACTTGTCCAAAAATTCCCTTGATATGTATGAATGTGATGCACCAGTGTCAAAAAGAACGAGAGTGGTAAATGACTTAATCAAAAACTTACTGATCACTGCATCAGGATGTTCTTCAACCTCCTCCACATTGATGTGGTTCATATGACCTCTGGTGAAAGGGTTTGGCTTCTTCCCTGAGCTTCCATTGCCATTTCCATTCTTTGCTTCAGGACACTCAGTGGCGTAGTGTCCAGTCTTCCCGCACTTGAAACAAGTAACGTGACTTAGATCCTTCCTAACGGGTGTTGCTGGGTTGGAACGGTTCTGTCCGTTGCTTCCTCCATTCCCATTCCCATTCTTAGGGCCACTGTGGTTATGCAAACTCCCTCCATTATGGGTATGGCCTCCATGGTTATGAGTGTGTCCTCCCAAGTTCGGGGTAAAATGAGGCTTCTGCTGAGCTCCAGAATTGTACTTCCCTTGTCCATACTTCCTTTTGCGGCTCTCTATCTGTTGATGCTTGCCTTCAATCATAAGGGCCATGTCTACCAAATCCTGGTAGTTATTGAATGTTTCCACCATCAACTGCATGCTCAGCTCATCATTCACCCCTTCCATAAACTTCTCCTGCTTCGCGGCATCTATGGCCACATCATCCGGGGCATAGCGAGCTAACTTACTAAACTCATCCACGTACTACCCCATAGTACGATTCCCCTGGCGTAAGTTGCAAAACTCACGCTTCTTCGTACTCATTGCTCCAGTTGAGACATGGGCTATGCGGAAAGATTGTTGAAACTGATCCCATGTGACATTGGCTATGGGAAAAGTGGTTGTGTAATTCTCCCACCATGAGGTTGCTGGTCCATCCAATTGATGTGCGGCAAAGCGCACCTTCTCAGCATCTGCGCAACCTACGGTGGTCAGCTCCCTTCCAATCCTGCGGAGCTAGTCATCAGCAACAATCGGCTCGGTGCTACTAGAAAACACCGGCGGATTCAACGTCAGAAAACGGGCTAAGTTGTCAACTAGAGGTGGTGGTGGTGGGTTGTTATTGTTGTTGTTGTTGTTGTTGTTGCCTTGGTTCTGGACTAATAGCTTCATCAAGGCATTCTGCTGTTGGATCAACAGAGTGAGCTCCGGCGGGAAGACAAATCCGGGGTCACATCTCGGAGGCATCTGATAGGTTTAGAGGGGTGAGAATAGAATAGAGTGGGGTCTAAAGAGAAAGCACTACCCATATGCACATGAGACAAACACATTCATATCACACCACTCAATTCAAACAAGGGCATACAATCGATCTAGCTACCATTACAAAATACTAGGACTACTACTATATACATGGGGGAATACTACTGATAATATGGTGGTCGACTAGAAATTTCCATCGGAAGAAGACTCCATGATATCTGCTCCAGCTTCGTCTTCATAATCATCATCACTGTCGGGGTCGGAGTCGGTGTCGTCGATGATGATGTAGTCTTCGGGATGGTCGTCACCTCCTGGCGCAGGGTCTCCCATGAATACTCCTAGCTTCTTCTTCAGGTCTTCATTCTTCTCCAGTAGTACTGCAATATCCTCTTCATATCCATCGCGTGTAGACTTGAGTTCCTCTTCTAGCTCCATGTTCCTGGTCATCACCTTCTTTAGGTCTATCATGCTGGCGCACATCTGGTTCTCCTGATGACGAATGTGTTGGTTCAACTCCTGGATGTAGGCTGCAATGGACTTGTCCCTCCTGGTGCAAATCATCTACCATTGCTCATCTTGGCATCCACATATCTGGTAGATGGTGTCCTTAAGATCCTTGTGGTAAACTTCGTCGATGTGTCCCATGGCGATGTGAGCTGCCATGCTCTTTCCTAGACTCCAGGTTGGTGCATCAAAGGAAAACTCTATGGGCTCCGTAACTGGTGTGAATGTCCTTCCTGAAACATGTACTCGTATTGTCCAGCGCTCTTCTTCCGGTGGAGTGGCGGTGTAGGTGTCGGTGAAGCTTGGTATTCCGATGTTCAGGTATCTAGTGGCCTCCTTCAAGTGTCGTCCAAAAGGGGTGTCTTCATCCGGTTGAGCAAACTTGTTCCTTGGGTCCGCCATCTATGGAGTAGAAAGTGGAGAAGAGTCAGAAATGAGTAGAGAAGAGTGTCCTATGGCTTATCTTAGTGGTCACGTCCTACAGTCAGTGTGTGCTCTGATACCATCTTGTAGCGATCCGACCTCAGACGGTCAAATCTCTGTGTATATGTGTCATCCCTGGATCGGTAATGCTGACACACATAGTACTCTAGGATTATAACAGAGTCCAGTCACACACTTATTACATCGAATGTCTCAAAAGAGAGTACTGATTACAGTAATATGGCTGAAGGCCATCTAACTAAGATAACAGCGGAAGCTTCGAAGGTAAAATGAGTCCATCAACTCCAACAGCATAGCTGAGTGCACGACAATGGCCTAGCGCACCTTACTCTTCGTCTGAAAACTCTGCAACATAATACGTTGCAGCCTGTCTAGGTCAGCACATGGAATATGCTGGCAAAATAACATTGTAGAGCAATGAACATGTAACAGCTATAACTATATGCATATTTGGCTGGTGGAGGCTCTATGGTTGTTTTTGCAGAAAGCTAGTTTTTTCCTACAACAAAGGAATAGATTTTATTTAACTACAAAGTTTGTTGAAAACATTGAGAAGGTTCCTCCAACTCAATCCCAAATTAAGTAATCATCAACCCAACAAATTAATTAAATAGAGTGATGAGATGAAATAAATAATTCAAATACCAGATACTCAAGATGTCCATAACCAGGGACACGGCTAACCATGATTAGTTTATACACTTTGCAGAGGTTCGCGCACTTTTCCCCACAAGACTCGATCTCCTCCGTTGGATTTCTCGCACTACATGTTGTTTGAGAAACAGATGACCGAGACATAGTCTTTTAGAAGTATTAAATCTTTACTCTGGGTAGACATTACCACCTACATCCCCTACATCTGCTAGCCTACCACTAAAAGAGGTCACACAACTTACTTAACTATGCCAGAGCCCATAATGGCTTGTGGCTGCACATGGAAGTTTCCAGCATGAATAATCTTATTATCCCTTTGAGCCTGGGTGGAAAACTGTAGGATGATCACACAGGTACTCCGGGATATCCCAGGACAACACTGGATTGCTCCAGGTGCCCAGACAACCACTGGGTGCTCCAGGGTGCCTCAACAAATCCACCCAGATGTGTATTAGATTATCCACCTTAAGTTTAACCATCAATTAAACTCTCACACTCATGTATCACTCAATCCAAACCACATCTACTAGCATAGCAGTATAAGCATAACGTTGAAGTAACTCCCAGGGTTTGAAATAAAGACAATAGGTACTACCTCATCACTACTTCCCAGTGCCCACAAGTATTCAAGTCCTAACCATGTAGTGTTTGAGGATTGAACTAATGAATAAAAACTAGGTAATAAGGGGTATGATCAAAGTGTTACTTGCCTTGCTGACCATCTAAAAACCCTAGTGATTTGTAGTGGCATGCTTCGCACTCAGGAAACTCTATCGACCAAACAATAACATACATAATAAATCAAGCATAGGATGCAAGAGTAAAACACAAATGAAAAGATTCAAACAAAAATTCCACTGTAGAGCTTTGATTCACAAAAAGAATCAACCAAATCGGAGCTACGAAACTCAAACTACGATCAAAAGAAGTTCAAAATCAAATCTGCTTGAAACCAAATTTTAAATTGTCAAAACCATGTTCAAGTTGATTATATGGAAAGAAGGGAACAAGACGAAGATTTTGGCATTGGTTTCACTAGATTTGGACGAACGAGCAAAAAGTTGCGAGGGTTCAAAGATTTGGGACTAATCTTTGAGAAGAGAAATCACGGATAGGTCCCTGGCCGAAAATAAAAAAAGAAAAACCTATCGAACGAACGTTCGCTAGCAGAACCAAACAAACGAACATGTTCGTTTAAATGAGCTAAACAGTAAACGTTCGCTAACAAGCGAACCCTAAAAACGATCTAAACCGTCGAACCAAAAAGAAAAACCGACAAAACCCTAAAAAAACCGGTCTATGTTTTATACCTAAAACCGGCAAAACACCAGCAGGCGGCGGCGGTTTTCCGGCGAACGGCGAGGGGCGCGGCTCCGGTGGACGGCGGCTTGGGCGGCGGCGGCGCGGCTCCGGCGGACGGTGGCTTAGGCGGCGTGGCGTTGGGCGGTGGGTGGCAACACTAGGCGGCGGCTGCAGCAGCGGCGGGACGAGGTGAGGGAGGAGGCGGCAGGGTGGGCGGTATTTAAAGGGCGAGGGGGGTTGCGGCTTGCGGGAGGGGCACCGGGGCGGAGTCTGGCTCAGACTCGAGCTCCAGCGGCGGCGCGGACTCCTCGCGTGGGAGGAAGGCGGCGGGCGACGCGAGCTAGCTTGCTTGGCTGGGCCTTCGACCCAGTCGGGCGGGAAGAAGATTTTTTTTAAAAAAAAATTCCGCCCGAAGAAAAATCCTCATAAAATATAAAAAATCTAAAAATACCAGAAACAATTTTCACCATCTAAACCTATTATTTAGAACAAAGTGAACATTTTTCCGGCCTAAAAATGCATATTTTTCTAAATTCAAATAAAATAGAAAATAAAATCCAAATAAAATATAAATTTGATTTTAAATTTTCTACTCCAATATTACTTTCTTTTGAAGAAGTCATATTATCTTCTCTCTTTTATTTTAAATATTGGAAGTAATTGGGGAAAAAATATTAAAATCAAATTGATCCTCTTTTCAAGTTTGAGAAAATGAAAATATGAAAATTTGCGAAATCCCCAACTCTCTCCTTGGGTCCTTGAGTTGCTTAAGATTTCTAGGATCACAACCAAATATGCAAAATAGAATATGATATGCATATGATGACCTATGTATAACATCCAACTTGAAAATTAGGATGTTACACCACGGTATAATATACAATCATTCATACAAGCGTGTATCTTCTGTACTTCAAGTTCCAATGGGCAAACAATTTTCTTCCCTTCATTCGTGCTTCTGGGGAGCACATTATCTTCTGGAAGAATTTCTTTGAAAAGACCTAACACCTCTATGAAGCCCTTGTTTGATAGATTGTTTGCTGCTTTAAATCTGAGAAGCGCCAGGGTGGCACTCTACCTGGAATATTTCATTTTGGAACCTGGATACAATTCTTTCTTGGAGTCTGCATCAATGGTTGGCAGATCCTTGTACCCAATCATATCCTTTTCTGGGCCCTCGAAATCTGCAATCATAGTAGCAAAATCTAGCATATCAAGATCATCGTCATCTGCGTCGATGTCTTGGTTTTCCAGTGGGCGTTTCGGCTTTCCAGTGTTCCATTAGTAGCTTGACGCCTATGCCCCGGTGTTAGATTCAACATCCATGTGACACTGATCGGGGTTTGGCATCTCGCTGCCCTGGGTATCTTCATCCATGACCTCATCTTCACCGTGTCTGGTCCAATGTGTATATCCATCCATGAATCCCCTAGAGACTAAGTGCATCTGGACATCTGCAACTTCATGTGACTCTGTATTGGCACAATCAATACATGCACATAGGATGTAATACGCATCACCAATTCTCCTCTTTGTACTTTCAGCCAAATTCATGAACTCTGTCACGCCACTGATAAAATCTGCGTTTTCCGATTCTTCACCCATCGAGATCGTCTCATCTGCAGCACACGAATGGTAATTAAAAACAAAACAACAACATTAATACATGGATTAACTGCTGCCCAAAGATGCATGCATAAATCACAAGGGTTTATTTTAATAATTAGTGAGGGTGCTCCATGTTGTTATGCAGATGTGCAATGACAAAAATTAATGGCCAGTCAATTTACATGCAGAGTACTAGTACAACACTACCCTTAGGGATTGAATACCTTAATTAAGCCACTCACGAAAAGAATACCCTAATTAATTAGCCGTGCGGCGACCTCCACCCAGCAGACAGACAAGTGTGATGCGGTAGCACGCCGAGACAGCAAGGTCGAGGAGCAAAGCTTAGTGCGGCTGCCACCTGAAGTTCGACCGCGATGGAGGTGCTCGAATCACGCCATCGCCGAACTCGATGGTTGAGCTCCTCCTATCTCCCGCCGCAGACCGAGGATTGACCTCCTATGCCGCCGCCACTGCCCACTCACCGAGGATTGACCTCTTCTTCGGTAGCTGCTGCTTAGGCCGCCGCCGCCATCTCTATACGCAGAGCGGCTGTTTTTTACGGATATATCCGCAGAGCGGCTGTTTACACGGTATCTCACCGTAACTCAATTATATGGACAGGGTAGTACATCACATATGGTTATGTAACGGAAACCGTGTCTAACATATGTTGTCTTCTCACACGATTTAGTGCGAAAATCGTGTGTGACGTTGTAATACCTAATACACAAACGACATGTATAAATAGTGTGCCGTATAAAACATATAGTGTCATAAGTAGTTCCCGACCATTAGCTTATCTCCACAGTTTCCCCATTTCCCCCAAATCCCTACATAGCCTCCAAATTCCCTCGCGTGGCGCTGACATTGGGGGAATGCGGACGAGTGGTGCTGATGGTTTCGGTGCGGCTGCTCCTACTCGTATCAACGCCAAGCACTTGCCTAAGGTCATCAGAAGGCAGGTGTACTACAGATCCAAATCGTCCTGTCAGGTTCCAATCTATCACGATCTATTTTAGCATGTCCAAAGTATAGCTCCTTGCTAAATCCATACTGCATGACCCCCCCCCCCAGGAAAGCGATCTGCGCCGGATCCGGAGCATGACTCCAGACTCCCGCAACACGAGTTCAACTCCGCGTTTTGCGCCACCGAGAAGTACCAAAAGCTGAGTTGTGCGCAGGGGCACACTCCCGCTCGACGTGTATGCATGGAGGGATTTGACATTGGCAGGCGGTTTCTCAGTTGCCCCTTAGAGGTTTGTTGTAACACCCGGATAATCAAGCTACAGTAATCCCCTACTAAGGATGCCAAGTCATCACGGTTATTGTTGCTAATCTCACTTCGATTCAAAACCAATTCAAATTCAATTTTAAAATAAAGTCAATAAATTATTTCTCCAAACAGTAAAACAAAAATGTTCGTTGGGTTGCAAATATTCACTAACTAAATATCATGAGTGGTTCAACATCGTTTGAGATAGCTACTTTCCCCTGGGAATTAAAGCAGTTCCAAATCAACATTTTTAAATGCTTTTCCATTTGTAAAAAAAATCCAAATCAATTCAAACTCCTCTCAAACTTTTTGGGGCAGGTGCCAAGTATTGTAATGTATTTATTTGGCCAAGTCCCACATTTTACAGAACCACTTTTGGCAGCTCAAATATTGCAAAGCATTTTCTGTAAAAATAAAAGAGCAAAAGAAAAAGAAAAGGGGCTAATTACACAAGGCGCACTAGAAGCCTAGTGCTACAGTAGCACAGCCCAAGCCCGCCACGGCCTTTTCCCCTTCCTCTATTTCTCTGTACACAGAGGAGACAGGGCCATGGCGTGGCAGGCATCCACCCCCACCATGGACGCGGCCATCGTCGTGTCGGGCATCCCGTGGTCCTCTCGGTGGATAAGAACGTCACAGCGACCCCCCTCCGAACCCTAGCCCCATTTTTTCCCTCCCCCTCGCTCTCCTCCCTGATCTGGAGAGGCCCTTGTACGCAAGCATCGCCGCCGCCTTCGTCGATTCCCCGGCCACGGTGCTTCCTAAGCTCCACGAGGTTGCCCCGTAGGTGCATCTTCCTCGTCCTCATCCACCGCGGGGCGTTCTTCGAACTTCCTCGCGCCGCAACGCCACCACCGAAGCCTTCTTCCACCTCGGACTCCGGTGGGCGCCGTCTTCGATTCATCATCTTCGGTGCTTCCTCGAGCCCACTGACCTTCCCTGCAAAACGACGTGAGCTCCTCGTCCTCCTTGCCCTTCTCTTGCTCCTCCACGTGCCTCGTAGGCACATATACATTGAACACCGTCGCTACCCGTCATCGATCTATCGTCGTAGCCGCCCGCAGTCGCCACGCCCTGCTCCCCTCACCCCGCGTACACGCGGGCCTACACTCCCGCGCGCCCCACTGCTGCTGCTGCCCGCTGCAACCTCTGTCGTCCTCGCCCCCGTGGCCCGCGCCCATGCATGCCTAGACTCCCCTACAGACGCCGCTGCCCGTCCGTCACCCCTGTCGCCGCGCCCGTTGCTCGTTGCAGCTCTAGCAACTTTGGTGCTGCCTACCCCTCTGGCCTACCCTGCCATGCCAGCACTGCTCTTGCGTGCGCTCGCCGTCGCTGCACTGCGCCCGCTCGCACCGTCCGCCTGCGCGGCCTTGCCCGCCGCTCGTGCCGCTTGCCGCGCCCACGCGCCCACCCCTGTGCCGCCTGCAGTGCGCCCCTGGCCGCCCGTCGGCGAGCCGCCGGTGGCGGCTGCATCGCGCCTGATGCCGCTTACTCGCTCCGCCCGCCTCCTGTGCTGCCGTTTGCTCGGCGCGCCCGCCACTATCCCACCGTGCCTGCTACTGCCCCGGTAGCCCCGCACACCACGTCCCCGGCCACCGCGCCTCGGCCTACCCCGGCGCTGCCTCGCCGCCCGACCGCAAGCCCACCAGGGCCTCTCCTGCCTGGGGTCGTGCCCTATTTTCCTCCCCGTCGCACTGGCCGCCGGCGCTCCCCTGCCAGCAGCCGCGCATGCTGCCCAACCGTGGGGCCGGCATGCTTAATTAGGGGGGCTAATCCCCCCTTTAGTGATTAATTTTCCCCTAACACTCACTAACCGGTGCCCCACCTCTAAATAGCTAGTTATTAAAACCGAGGCACTGACATGCGGGCCCTGATGATAATTTAAAATGCTAAACTAATCAAAGCTACCTAAGACAATGACACATGGGCCCTGCAACACTATTCACGTTTGACCGGTCAATTGTTGACTGCTGAGTCAACAGTTGACCTGGCGCACTGTCAGCCTCTCTGTGTACACAGGGCTGGGTACCCATAGTGTTTTATTCATTATTTTCGAATTAATATTAAATTCAGAATATTGTTAAAACTTTGAAAAATCATAGAAAATTATCCGTAACTCGGATGAAAAAGTTTTCTACATGAAAGTTGCTCAGAACGACAAGACGAATCCGGATACGTAGTCTGTTCGTCCATCACGTGTCCCTAGCATAGCAAACACGCAACTTTCCCCCTTCGGTTCATCTGTACGAAAACGCGAAACACCAGGGATATTTTTCCGGATGTTTCCCCCCTTTGCCGGTATCACTTAGTACCGCGTTAGGTCACCTCTAGCACCGCGTATTGTCTTATTATGCCTTGTGATACTTTGATTGCTCTATTATTTATTGTATTGCCCCTCCGTTACTTATTTCCGGTAGACCCCGAGACTGTCGGCGACCTTAGTTCGACTACGGTGTCGAGGACCCCTCCTTGCCAGAGCAACCAGGCAAGCCCCCCTTGATCACCAGATATCGCCTACTCTTCTCTATACTGCTTGCATTAGAGTAGTGTGGCATGTTAGTGCTTTCCGTTAATCCTATTCTGATGCATAGCCTGTCATTGTTGCTACAGTTGTTACCCTTACCTGCTATCCTACTGCTTAGTATAGGATGCTAGTGTTCCATCAGAGGCCCTACACTCTTGTCCGTCTGCCATGCTATACTACTGGGCCGTGATCACTCGAGAGGTGATCACGGGCATATGCTATATATTGTATACTGTTACATTACTTATGATACTGATCGGAGTGGGGGGCTGAAGGGGCAGGTGGCTCCATCCCGGTAGAGGTGGGCCTGGGTTCCTGACGGCCCCCGACTGTTACTTTGTGGCGAAGCGACAGGGCAGGCTGAGACCACCTAGGAGAGAGGTGGGTCTGGCCCTGGTCGGCGTCCGCGGATACTTAACATGCTTAACGAGATCTCGGTATTTGATTTGAGTCTGGCTACTGGCCTATACGCACTAACCATCTACGCGGGGACAGTTATGGGCACTCGACGTCGTGGTATCAGCCGAAGCCTTCGTGACGTCAGCGACTGAGCGGCGCGCGCCGGGTTGGACTGGAACGCCTGCTCTTGTATAAGGGAGGCTAGGTCTGCTCACCGACCGTGTACGCAACGTGCAGGTGTGCAATGGGCAATGGGCCCAGACCCCTGCGCCATAGGATTTAGACCGGCGTGCTGACCTCTCTGTTGTGCCTAGGTAGGGCTGCGACGTGTTGATCTTCCGAGGCCGGGCATGACCCAGGAAAGTGTGTCCAGACAAAGGGGATCGAGCGTGTTGGGAAATGTGGTGCGCCCCTGCAGGGAAGTTAAACTATTTGAATAGTCGTGTCCCTCGGTAAAAGGACGACCCGGAGTTGTACCTTGACCTTATGACAACTAGAACCGGATACTTAATAAAACACACCCTTCCAAGTGCCAGATACAACTGGTGGTCGCTCTCTCACAGGGCGACGAGGGGAGGATCATCGGTTAGGATTATGCCATGCAATGCTACTTGGTGAACTTACCATCTACGCTCTTCTCCTTCTGCAAGATGGAGGTTACGAGAAGCGTAGTCTTCGATAGGACTAGCTATCCCCCTCTTATTCCGGCATTCTGTAGATCAGTCCACATATGATAGCCTTATTCCATTTGATACCAATGCATACATATGTAGTGTAGCTCCTTGCTTGCGAGTACTTTGGATGAGTACTCACGGTTGCTTTACCCCCCCCCCTTTTCCCCTTCCTATACCCAATTGCTGCGACCAGACAATGGAGCCCAGGAGCCGGACGCCACTGTCGATGACGACTACTACTACTCGGGAGGTGCCTACTACTACGTCCAGCCCGCTGACGACGACCAGGAGTAGTTTAGGAGGATCCTAGGTAGGAGGCCTGCGCCTCTTTTGATCTGTATCCCAGTTTGTGCTAGCCTTCTTAAGGCAAGCTTGTTTAACTTATGTATGTACTCAGATATTGTTGCTTCCGCTGACTCGTCTATGATCGAGCTCTTGTATTCGAGCCCTTGAGGCCCCTGGCTTGTAATATGATGCTTGTATGACTTATTTTTATTTGTAGAGTTGTGTTGTGACATCTTCCCGTGAATCCCTGATCTTGATTGTACACGTTTGCGTGTATGATTAGTGTACAATTGAATCGGGGGCGTCACAAGTTGGTATCAGAGCCGACTGCATGTAGGAATCCCCCTTCCACTCTCCTTGGCCGAAGTCGAGTCTAGACTTTACAAAACTTTTACTAACATGGTTGTGCGGCCCGTGGGCCCACGTCGCCATTGGGTGGTATTAGGATCTTTTACTCCTCGATCCTTACTCTGGGATTCTGATCTCTCTTCTATTCGAGTTAAATGATTTTCTAAGATCTAACCTTAGGTTCTTGAAAACACTTTCTCCCGGAGAGCCCCTTTAGTTCAGTTGATCGCCTACTGCACCAAAAGATTTTGAAAATACTCTTCGATCATTCCCGAGACCCTTGTGCCCTCTGCTTTTCAATTCCCTACTACCGATATATCCATATGAATAACGACATACACTTGTTGTTCATACAATTACTCTAAGTTTCTCTTGTTGTTACAAGATGCATCGAATTGCTCTCCAACTTTTAGAATCCCTTGTACCACTGCCTTGTAGTTCCTTGCCGTAGAAATACCCCTACGGATAATTCCTCGCACTTATCGAGTATCCACTCATTCCCAGTTGTTCTTGTGTTCCGCAAAAGACTTTGAGATACTATTTGATCTTTCGAAAATCCTTAACAGCCTGTTGTTCTTGGAATTATTGCATACTTGCATTCCGGTTAATTCCATTGGTCTAGCAATTACTTTAAAAACCTTTGTGATTCTCATTCTGATCCTTTTTTATTCAACATGTGTGTGAATGCACACAATCATCAGTTGTTTCCTGGAATTTATCCTTCCGATTCAGACGTCATTCCTGACCTGAGCTGGATCTCGACCACTCAAATTGCCATTGATTGTACCCCCTAAGACTATTCAACTCATCCATCCCTAATCAGAGCATTGCTTCTGATCCCTTGTCTTGGAATTCATAATTCCTTTGCATCTCAGCTTTGAGTTAGTCAGTTGTTTCTATAACTCCGACGCACATGCATTCCTTCTTCCTTTGATAGAGTACCGATACTCACATCAACTCCGTTGTAGACCACCAGACCTCTTGTTGGATTATTATCTGACAGTGTCCCTCATATTCAAGTAACCTTGTGAGCCTTTCCACGGAAATATATAGCCTTTGGTAAACTATATCCTCTGCTTTCTCAACCATGCTCTATTTTTGAGCTGGTGGTATTTACTATTGAAGCTTGTGGTATATGTTTCTATGATACCCTAAAGGGTTGAACCTATGCCTTCCTTATTATGTGTGAACCTGAAAGATTTCACGGGTCATACTTATTTGGTATTGCACCAGGTAAAACGTTCAACAACTAATGTCATTTTCGAAATACGAGAGGTGAATGGAAGGTTATGCATTGAAGAAGTGGGAGTCGACCTTGAACTTTGTGTTCATGCCCATGGACACGATGTAGATCTTATCATGGAAGCTTCTTGTAATAATAACTATTTTCTTGATATAATATCCTTTGGTATCGGTGAATTGATCCTTTGCAACTGTGGCTCCGACCATGATTGTTCTCCTTTGATTCCATTTCTCACACAAGATGAAGTACTTGTCTTCTGAAGATCATTTCACGTGTCCACCCTCTACTCTGCTCTACCGTCGAGTATTACACTATGGTATCTCGAGAATATCATGGAACTGCATAACTTCTTATGGGTTCTTCATCAACTGTTCCGATTCCAATTTTCCTGGGTTCTAGGTTGTCGTCAACTGAGAACACCAAATAGTGAACCGAGTCCGCACTGCGGTTCAACAACTTTTAGTAATCTTCTTTACTTATGGGTTGTACCCGATCACATCATTCCTAGCCTGTTTGGCTATATCATTATCGTGATGATTTTAACTGTGCTACATGGTCCTTATTCCCGGAGCACCACTTTCGATGATGAGCTAAGCTTACGTCGATTCTCCTTGTTGTATCATTTCGCCTTGAACAACAAGCTTGATTTCGAGTTCGTGTCGTGTACATCATTGTTCCTTTGACTTGATGTCATCGCGATCGATTACATCTTCACAGAATGTCGCGACAAATGTGTCGTGAACATCATCAACATTCTGAGCTCTTCCAAGACATCTATCGAATTCTGGATGAGAAATACCATCCTTTGCCTTCGATGATTTGGGTTATCATCGACAACATTATTGCATTCCCTCCAACACAAAACTTATTCATGTTATGGATGCAACTTGCTATCCAGCTCGTATTATGATTTACCTTGAAATATTACCACCTTTTATGTCAAGAATGTCGTGGGAATTTCACCACCTCTTAAGAACTCTTGGTATGGTGATACCTTTCACCATCACCATTCTTTCTTGGGTCCTCGTGTTGCTTCCAACCGGGGTACCAACAAGTGAGCGGTGATGTTTGGATTCTGCCCTTCTAGCAACCCTATTGCTTTGAAGTTAATGGTCGGCCGTTCATTCTTAGACTATTGATTATTGAATCACCATTCCGACGTTGGTCGTGCAACCCAGCCCATATTTCGGGTGCACCTTTCAACCAATGTTTAATTGTGTATGTTTTCCTCGAGCATACATCATTATACCATTTGATCTGACAAATGTTATCTCCTTGTTCACATAAGTGTGGAAATCCATCTTTTGAAAATCTCAATGAATTGTCACCGAGTACATCATCCACCTCCTCGTCCTCTCTTTAGTTAAATGATGAACTCTTGTTTTGAAACTCGCTTCCCTAGTTCATTTCTCGAGAATCTTACAATGACATGTCGTCAATTTGTGTTGCACCTTTTCTTCTCAAGCATCCTGAGTCTGAGGTATCCTGACACCAATCGGACCTGAACCTCGGTCAGATATGATGGTTGGAACATATTTCCAAGGGTTATAACATTGATCTTTATATGGCCCGGGAAGGTGATATCATGCCTAGCACACCTGATCGGAGGACCTATTGTTATAGTTTCCTTTTTAGCAAGGATATCCATTCTTCCATGATGAAATTGTAAGACTTATTCTACAAGTTGTCCCTGATGGATCCTTTGTGCATCCAAATTATGCCCCTTACTGGATGACCATGTCAATGCTATCTCGAAGCATGTCTGTGGTACTCTGATTTTCAACAAGGACATTTGAATCCCAATACTAAATGTTTCCTGCTCAATTATCCAAACACCGTTGTATGGGTAATGTCATGAAATTTCTCTCCCCTACCTAAAAGAGTTTTCTACATTATATCCTGTCATGGATACCATGATCTGCTTTTCTTTAGGAAGGATATACCCTTGAAATATGTGTTTAAACACATCTTTCCTTTCCATTGTTCTGTTTAATCTGATAATCATATTTTCCTTTCCATTGGTTGGTTTAACGTTTCTTGTGATCTATATGATCTAAGCAGTAATATTCTCCTACTTATGTAAACCCCTCGGTGTACAATTCTGTCAGCAAGACCCTGTTACTATTGTTGATAACATTCCGGTAGCCACCAATGGATGAGAACTTTGCCTATTGGTCTGCCTCGTACAACGAGCAGGAAAATGGTTCTCTTCGTCCCTCGCCCTTGGTACCAACGTTGTTGCCAACATAATTGACAGCCTATGCTCTGACATGCCTTGCTACCATGACCGTGCAATATGTCGGTGTCCTTCCTACTTTTGAACCACATGGTGGACCCATAACCCAAAGTTCCAAAGGATCGAAACTTGACTCTTGTACATCCTTGATTTTGAAGTATCATTTTTCACTTGCCTTCGTACGTAATTCATGAGCCACCTTCCTAGTGATCTATTCTAATATCAGATGCAATAATTTTTGTTGTTGTTGCTCTGAACCCCTTTCACCTTTTGATTAGGCATCGAATGATTGCATGCCCGTTAAAAGTTCTCATGGTACCTTCATACTTTGCACTCGATGTTTTATTAAGTTTCAACTCGGCACATACTTCCACCTCATTCCCTGAATTGTTCACCAGATAATTAACCATATAAGGGCCAGTTACTCTTTACTGCCCCACTTAAATCTCGGGACGAGATTTCTTGTAGTGAAGGAGATTTGTAACACCCGGATAATCAAGCTACAGTAATCCCCTACTATGGATGCCAAGTCATCACGGTTACTGTTGTTAATCTCACTTTGATTCAAAACCAATTCAAATTCAATTTTAAAATTAAGTCAATAAATTATTTCTCCGAACAGTAAAACAAAAATGTTCGCTGGGTTGCAAATATTCACTAACTAAATGTCATGAGTGGTTCAACATTGTTTGAGATAACTACTTTCCCCTGGGAATTAAAGAAGTTCCAAATCAGCATTTTTAAATGCTTTTCCATTTGTAAAAAAAATCCAAATCAATTCAAACTCCTCCCAAACTTTTTGGGGTAGGTGCCAAGTATTGTAATGTATTTATTTGGCCAAGTCCCACATTTTACAGAACCACTTTTGGCAGCTCAAATATTGCAAAGCATTTTCTGTAAAAATAAAAGAGCAAAAGAAAAAGGAAAGGGGCTAATTACACAAGGCGCACTAGAAGCCTAGTGCTACAGTAGCACAGCCCAAGCCCACCACGGCCTTTTCCCCTTCCTCTGTTTCTCTGTACAGAGAGGGGACAGGGCCATGGCATGGCAGGCATCCACCCCCACCATGGCCGCGGCCATCGTCGTGTCGGGCATCCCGTGGTCCTCTCGGTGGATAAGAACGTCACAGCGACCCCCCTCCAAACCCTAGCCCCAATTTTTTCCCTCCCCCTCGCTCTCCTCCTGATCTGGAGAGGCCCCCGTACGCAAGCATCGCCGCCGCCTTCGTCGATTCCCCGGCCACGGTGCTTCCTAAGCTCCACGAGGTTGCCCCGTAGGTGCGTCTTCCTCGTCCTCATCCACCGCAGGGCGTTCTTCGAACTTCCTCACGCCGCAACGCCACCACCGAAGCCTTCTTCCACCTCGGACTCTGGTGGGCGCCGTCTTCGATTCATCATCTTCGGTGCTTCCTCAAGCCCATTGACCTTCCCTACAGAACGACGTGAGCTCCTCGTCCTCCTTGCCCTTCTCTTGCTCCTCCACGTGCCTCGTAGGCACATATACGTTGAACGCCATCGCTACCCGTCATCGATCTATCGTCGTAGCCACCCACAGTCGCCGCGCCCTGCTCCCCTCACTCCGCGTACACGCGGGCCTACATCCCGCGCGCCCCACTGCTGCTGCCCGCTGCAACCTCTGTCGTCCTTGCCCCCGTGGCCCGCGCCCATGCACGCCTAGGCTCCCCTACAGACGCCGCTGCCCGTCCGTCACCCCTGTCGCCGCGCCCGTTGCTCGTTGCAGCTCTAGCAACTTTGGTGCCGCCTACCCCTCCAGCCTACCCTGCCATGGCACCATCGCTCTTGCGTGCGCTCGCCGTCGCTGCACTATGCCCGCTCGCACCGTCTGCCTGCGCGGCCTTGTCCGCCGCTTGCCGTGCCCACGTGCCCGCCCCCTGCGCCGCCTGCAGCGCGCCCCTGGCTGCCCGTCGGCAAGCCGCCGGTGGTGGCTGCTATCGCGCCCGATGCCGCTTACTCGCTCCGCCCACCTCCTGTGCGGCCGTTTGCTCGGCGCGCCCGCCACTAACCCGCCACGCCTGCTACTGCCCTAGCAGCCCCGCTCACCACGTCCCCAGCCATCGCGCCCCGGCCTACCCCGGTGCTGCCTCGCCGCCCGACCGCGAGCCCGCCAAGGCCTCTCCTGCCTGGGGCCGTGCCGTGTTTTCCTCCCCGTCGCACTGGCCGCCGGCGCTCCCCTGCGAGCAGCCGCGTGTGGTGCCCAACCGTGGGGCCGGCATGCTTAATTAGGGGGGGCTAATCCCCCCTTTAGTGATTAATTTTCCCCTAACCCTCACTAACCGGTGCCCCCTCTAAATAGCTAGTTATTAAAACCGAGGCACTGACATGCGGGCCCTGCTGATAATTTAAAATGCTAAACTAAATCAAAGCTTCCTAAGACAATGACACATGGGCCCCGCAACACTATTCACGTTTGACCGGTCAATTGTTGACTACTGAGTCAACAGTTGACCTGGCCCACTGTCAGCCTCTCTGTGTACACAGGGCTGGGTACCCATAGTGTTTTAGTCATTATTTTCGAATTAATATTAAATTCAGAATATTGTTAAAACTAGGAAAAATCATAGAAAATTATCCGTAACTCGGATGAAAAAGTTTTCTACATGAAAGTTGCTCAGAACGACGAGACGAATCCGGATACGCAGTCCGTTCGTCTGTCACGTGTCCCTAGCATAGCAAACATGCAACTTTCCCCCTCCGGTTCATCTGTCCGAAAACGCAAAACACCGGGGATATTTTTCCGGATGTTTCCCCCCTTTGCCGGTATCACTTAGTACCGCGTTAGGTCACCTCTAGCACCACGTATTGTCTTGTTATGCCTTGTGATACTTTGATTGCTCTATTATTTATAGTATTCCCCCTCCGTTACTTATTTCCAGTAGACCCCGAGACTGTCAGCGACCTCAGTTTGACTACGGTGTCGATGACCCCTCCTTGCCAGAGCAACCAGGCAAGCCCCCCTTGATCACTAGATATCGCCTACTCTTCTCTATACTGCTTGCATTAGAGTAGTGTAGCATGTTACTGCTTTCCGTTAATCCTATTCAGATGCATAGCCTGTCATTGTTGCTACAGTTGTTACCCTTACCTGCTATCCTACTGCTTAGTATAGGATGCTAGTGTTCCATCAGAGGCCCTACACTCTTGTCCGTCTGCCATGCTATACTACTGGGCCGTGATCACTCGGGAGGTGAACACGGGCATATGCTATATATTGTATACTGTTACATTACTTATGATACTGTTCGGAGTTGGGGGCTGAAGGAGCAGGTGGCTCCATCCCGGCAAAGGTGGGCCTGGGTTCCCGACGGCCCCCGACTGTTACTTTGTGGCGAAGCGACAGGGCATGTTGAGACCACCTAGGAGAGAGGTGGGCATGGCCCTGGTCGGCGTTCGCAGATACTTAACACGCTTAACGAGATCTTGGTATTTGATCTGAGTCTGGCTACTGGCCTATACGCACTAACCATCTACGCGGGGACAGTTATAGGCACTCGATGTCGTGGTATCAGCCGAAGCCTTCGTGACGTCAGTGACTGAGCGGCGCGCGCCGG
Source organism: Triticum monococcum (assembly GCA_034509565.1). Classification (NCBI taxonomy): domain Eukaryota; kingdom Viridiplantae; phylum Streptophyta; class Magnoliopsida; order Poales; family Poaceae; genus Triticum; species Triticum monococcum. The sequence goes on from CM067845.1 coordinate 254,145,398, forward strand.
ATTGGACTGGAACATCTGCTCTTGTATAAGGGAGGCTAGGTCTGCTCACCGACCGCGTACGCAACGTGCAGGTGTGCAATGGGCGATGGGCCCAGGCCCCTGCGCCATTGGATTTAGACCGGTGTGCTGACCTCTCTGTTATGCTTATGTAGGGATGCGACATGTTGATCTTCCGAGGCCGTACATGACCCAGGAAAGTGTGTCCGGACAAAGGGGATCGAGCGTGTTGGGAAATGTGGTGCACCCCTGCAGGGAAGTTAAACTATTCGAATAGTTGTGTCCCTCGGTAAAAGGATGACCCAGAGTTGTACCTTGACCTTATGACAACTAGAACCGGATACTTAATAAAACACACCCTTCCAAGTGCCAGATACAACCGGTGGTCGCTCTCTCACAGGGCGACGAGGGGAGGATCATCGGTTAGGATTATGCTATGGGATGCTACTTGGTGAACTTACCATCTACTCTCTTCTCCTGCTGCAAGATGGAGGTTACCAGAAGCGTAGTCTTCGATAGGACTAGCTATCCCCCTCTTATTCCGGCATTCTGCAGATCAGTCCACATATGATAGCCTTATTCCATTTGATACCAATGCATACATATGTAGTGTAGCTCCTTGCTTGCGAGTACTTTGGATGAGTACTCACGGTTGCTTTACCCCCCTTTTCCCCCTTCCTATACCCGATTGCTGCGACCAGACGATGGAGCCCAGGAGCCGTACGCCACTGTCGATGACGACTACTACTACTCGGGAGGTGCCTACTACTACGTGCAGCCCGCTGACGACGACCAGGAGTAGTTTAGGAGGATCCCAGGCAGGAGGCCTGCGCCTCTTTCAATCTGTATCCCAGGTTATGCTAGCCTTCTTAAGGCAAGCTTGTTTAACTTATGTCTGTACTCAGATATTGTTGCTTCCGCTGACTCGTCTATGATCGAGCTCTTGTATTCGAGCCCTCGAGGCCCCTGGTTTGTAATATGATGCTTGTATGACTTATTTTTATTTGTAGAGTTGTGTTGTGATATCTTCCCATGAGTCCCAGATCTTGATCGTAGACGTTTGCGTTTATGATTAGTGTATGATTGAATCGAGGCATCGCATTAGTGCTAATTAAGTTTTCTCATTTTACTTCAGTTAATGCCACCGCTCATCCCGAATACTATTTAACATTGGCAAGGATATGAGGCTTGTGCCTTTGTTAACTGGCTGGATGAAGAATGACATGGCAGGGCTCGGAGTGTTATTACCAAGCTCGCAGAAGATAACATAAAGCTGAAGAAGAAACTAGCTGATCTGGAATGTACAATCAATACGATGAAGCAAGAAAGAATCAATCCCAGGCAACAGATGAAAGAAAGAGACAAGAAGGAACTAGCATGTGTAGTTGTGGTTGTTGCATTAGCCATGTTCTATGCTCTGTTTTCAATGATGATTACGGGTTTGTTTGACAATATTGCTAAAGCACATCTAGATGTGCTCTAAGTAATGCACATCTAGGTCCTATGCCATTGATGTTACGCGAAGATTCGTGCGGATATTTTTCTGTCTTTTTTTCTTTTCCTTTCTAGTTTGATTATTAGTGGCTTCATCAATAAGAAGAGCTCAAAGTATTGCTTGCCAACTGTCCTACTCCGTTTGTACCGGTATTGGTGCATAATCCCAAAATGTGTTCCTTGTTTTTTGTCCTGAAAAAGGAAACCAACCAAATAGTCAATAGGAGTCATGCGCAACCCCGGGAATTTGGAGCGATTGGGTACAAATAATTGCGGTTGATTATATCAGCGGTTAGATAATACGTCAACCCCCACTTCAACCCCCCCCCCCCCTGCGCGCGCAAGAAACCCCCCCCCCCCACTTCAATTGGTAGTTTCTCTTCTCTGCATACCCCACGCGCTTAAGTGTCCACCATCTTCATCGTCCCTGGCAGGCCGCGCTACACACTGGCACACACTCTGCAGCCATGTCGAGCGACAACGAGGACGATAGTTCGGCCAGCAGTCTGGCGCCCAATGATAGGTCAACATTGGAATCATCCCGCTCATCTTCCATGAGTCCGGCGTCGAGCCCAGACCTCGATTATATCCCGTTAATGGAAGGGACGCCACCTCCTTAGTCGTCAGATGACAACCAGACAGACGAGCAGTCGTCGGAGGACGAAGAAGCAGACGATGATGATGAGGAGGAGGAATGGTCGAACGAGGAGGAGGACGACGACGACAGCAACGACGATGACGGCGGCGGCAGCGATGAAAAGCCAATGGTCAACGGCAAGAAGCGTCCTCGCCAAGACGATGTCGCGGGGCCATCCAACAACAACAAGAACAAGAAGGACTAAATTAAGCAAAATGTATATATCTCTGTTTATCCTGTCAATCTCATCGCAGACGGTTAGTAATATGTATTCGACAGAGATCTTCTACATTATCGCCCACAGGTTGGTTTGTTGAACTGTGTGCCCTGACGAGCACACAATTCACCAAAAAAGACCGTATGGGATGTCTATAATGATCGCACACAATTCTGATTACCAACCTGTTTACCAGGTATCACACACATCTTGTTACGCCGAATTGTTTGTGTTCACCTCAATCATCGCAAACGGTTCATCGGAGTGAACTGTATGCCGTATATCGCACACACCTTGATCTAGCTGCCCATTTCTGTTGTTCTGTCTCATCGCAAATAGTTCATACAGATCAACTATATGCCCCTCATCGCGCACGCAACTAAAATCTGAACTGTGTTTGATGTATCATCCATCGCAAATGTTTTGCAACTTTTTTGATGGTTTTTTACATCACCGTTTGAGATTAATGCATCGCACACAGTTTTGCCAAAGGCTCTCTAATCGTATGTCGCGTTAGTAGCATCCTGCAGTAGTGTAGGGACCCGTAGGTCTCTGGTAAACTACTCACGCTTCATCAGCAGGGCAGTTGATGTAGATGCCCTCCGTGATCGAATCCCCCTCCGACAGGATGCCAGAAAAGGCCCCAAGATGGGATCGCGTAGAAACAAAGGCTTGTAGTGGCAGAAAAGTATTTTGGTGAACGCTTGCATTGGTTTGGGAATATTTGGGAATTTATAGGCCAAAGATTAGGATTGGCGGAGTCCCGTGGGGCCCACAAGCCAGCAGGGTGCCCCCCTAGGGCACGCCCTGAGGGCTTGTGGAGACCTCGGGACTCTTCTGGCCACCTCTCCAAGCTCCGTGGATGTCTTCTGGTCCAAGAAAAATCATCGTAAATTTTTATTCCATTTGGACTCTGTTTGATATTCCTTTTCTATAAAACTCAAAAACAAGGAAAAAAACAGAAACTGGCACTGGGCTCTAGGTAAATAAGTTAGGCCCAAAAATAATATAAAATAGAATAATAATGCATATAAAACATCCAAAAAACATAATATAATAGCATGGAACAATCAAAAATTATAGATACGTTGGAGACGTATCAAGCATCCCCAAGCTTAATTCCTACTCGTCCTCGAGTAAGTAAATGATAAAAACAGAATTTTTGATGTGGAATGCTACCTAACATATTTATCCATGTAATTTTATTTATTGTGGCATGAATATCCAGATCCATAAGATTCAAAACAAAAGTTTAATATTGACATAAAAACAATAATACTTCAAGCATACTAATAAAGCAATCATGTCTTCTCAAAATAACATGGTCAAAGAAAGTTATCCCAACAAAATCATATAGTCTGGCTATGCTCATCTTCATCACACAAAGTATTTAATCATGCACAACCTCGATGACAAGCCAAACAATTGTTTCATACTTTTGGTGTTCTCAAACTTTTTCAACTTTCACGCAATACATGAGCGTGAGCCATGGATATAGCACTATAGGTGGAATAGAATATGGTGGTTGTGGAGAAGACAAAAAGAAGGAGATAGTCTCACATCAACTAGGCATATCAACGGGCTATGGAGATGTCCATCAATAGATATCAATGTGAGTGAGTAGGGATTGCCATGCAACGGATGCACTAGACCTATAAGTGTATGAAAGCTCAAAAAGAAACTAAGTGGGTGTGCATCCAACTCGCTTGCTCACGTAGACCTAGGGCAATTTGAGGAAGCCCATCATTGGAATATACAAGCCGAGTTCTATAATGAAAAATTCCCACTAGTATATGAAAGTGACAACATAGGAGACTCTCTATCATGAAGACCATGGTGCTACTTTGAAGCACAAGTGTGGAAAAAGGATAGTAACATTGTCCCTTCTCTCTTTTTCTCTCATTTTTTGTTTGGGATTCTTTGGCCTCTTTTTTGTGGGCTTCTTTGGCCTCTTTTATTTTTTATAAAGTCTGCAGACTCATCCCAACTTGTGGGGGAATCATAGCTTCCATCATCCTTTCCTCACATGGGACAATGCTCTAATAATGATGATCATCACACTTTTATTTACTTACAACTCAAGAATTGCAACTCGGTACTAGAACAAAATATGACTCTATATGAATGCCTCCGGCGGTGTACCGGGATGTGCAATGATCTAGCATCGAAATGACATCAAAAAATGGACAAGCCATCAAAACATCATGCTAGCTATCTTACGATCATGCAAAGCAATATGAGAATGATGGAGCATGTCATAATAAAATGGAACGGTGGAAGTTGCATGGCAATATATCTCGGAATGGCTGTGGAAATGCCATAATAGGTAGGTATGGTGGTTGTTTTGAGGAAAGTATATGGCAGATTTAATTCACCGGTGAAGGTTGTGCGGTACTAGAGAGGCTAGCAAAGGTGGAAGGGTGAGAGTGCGTATAATCCATGGACTCAACATTAGTCATAAAGAACTCACATACTTATTGCCAAAATTTATTAGCTATCGAAACAAAGTGCTACACGCATGCTCCTAGGGGGATAGATTGGTAGGAAAACACCATCGCTCGTCCTCGACCGCCACTCATAAGGAAGACAATAAAAAAATCATGCTCTGACTTCATCACATAACAGTTCACCATACGTGCATGCTACGGGAATCACAAACTTTAACACAAGTATTTCTACCAATCCACAATTACTCACTAGCATGACTCTAATATCACCATCTTTATATCTCAAAACAATCATAAGGATGAAACTTCTCATAGTATTCAACACTCTTTATATGAAAGTTTTTATTATATCCCTCTTGGATGCCTACATATTAGGACTAAATTCATAAGCTAAGAAAATTACCATGTTGTTTAGAGACTCCCAAAATAATATAAGTGAAGCATGAGAGTTCAAGAATTTCTATAAAATAAAGCCACCACCGTGCTCTAAAAATATATATGTGAAGCACTAGAGCAAACTGCCTAGCTCAAAAAATGTAAGTGAAGCACATAGAGTATTCTAATAAATTTGCAATTCATTTGTGTCCCTATCAAAAGGTGTGTACAGAAAGGATGATTGTGGTAAACTAAAAATCAAAGACTCATATTATACAAGACGCTCCAAGCAAAACACATAGCATGTGGTGAATAAAAATATAGCCTCAAGTAAATTTACTGATAGATGAAGGCGAAAGAGGGGATGCTATCTGGGGCAAACCCAAGCTTAGATGCTTGGTTGTACTTGAATATTGCCTTGGGGTGCCTTGGGCATCCCCAAGCTTAGGCTTTTGCCACTCCTTATTCCGTTATCCATCAAATCTTTACCCAAAACTTGAAAACTTCCCAACAAAAAACTCGTGAGATCCTTAGTATAAGAAAATAAATCACCACTTTCGGTACTGTTGTGAACTAATTTTTTATTTATATTGCTGTAATATCTATTGTATTCCAACTTCTCCACGGTTCATACCCCCCGATACTACCCATAGATTCACCGAAATAAGCAAACAACACATAGAAAACAGAATCTGTCAAAAATAGAACAGTCTATAGCAATCTGAAAACTTTGTATACTTCTGTAACTCCACAAATTCTGAAAAATTAGGACAACCTGGGCAATTTGTATATAAATCTTGTGTAAAATATTCAGATCAAAAAAACTCTTCTGTGATTTTTCAAAATTGTTTTTCTGGGCGCAAAAGTTTCTGTTTTTCAGCAAGATCAAGTCAACTGTCACCGTAGACCATCCCAAAGGTCTTGCTTGGCTCAAACACTAACTAAAACACCAAAACACAATTATTACATAGGTAATAATGTGTATTTATTGAAAAACGGAACCAAGATCAAAAAACATTAAAAATAAAATTGGTTTGCCTCCCAACAAGTGTTATTGTTTAACGCCCCTAGCTAGGCATAAAACATAGATCTAGGTATTGTCATGCAATTCCTTCTTAATCAAATCTTCCAAAACGTTTCTTAACAAATCTCTCTTTTCTTTTCTTTCCTTTCTAGTATGTGAACTTAATTGATGAAAAGGACTCTAATTAGTGATTTTGACATTCATAAACCCATAGTCTGGATCATCACCATATATATCATCATACAAAATACGTATCTCATTTTTAATGGGTTCCCTTGTCCTTTCTTCCAACCAATCATCATTAAATCCTACATAAATTCCCCTTGTCAACCAATCAAATTTATCATAAATCTCAAGGTGCATGGTTTGAGTAATTTCTGAGTAGGGTAATCTCCTCCTAAGATTATTACTATAAGATTGATAATCTCTAGATTCCAAACTACGCAAACTTTCTTTATCATGGAGAATTTCTTCAATCGGAGGGTGTTCAATATCTTTATTATAGAAAGCAAAAATTTCCCTGGGCTCTTGTATTATAAAACCAAATTCCCGCATAAACATAATACTGGCGATCTTTTTAGCTTTAGGATGATTAATATTAGGGAGTTCATAAAACACTTTTTGCAAAACGGGATGGATGTGCACAAATTTTCTTTCTAATTTATCAATAAGCATGACAATGGCATCCGCATAACAATTTGTATCAAGAAGAATATATCTCTTATTAATAGGCATAGTTCCCGTACAATCAAAGAATTCTTAAATAACACTTTTCCCAATAATATTACCATTTCCCACATGAAAAGTTTTTGCTTTATAATTAGGAGGAGTTGCAGCTTCGTGGTCCAAAGAACAAGACCCAAGTTTTTTCCTCAAGATTTATACTAGCAAGATCCTCAAATTTTCCAATGATAATCTCCCTAGATTCAGACATGGTGGTGAGAAACCAATCTAACAAACGAGCAAACAAAACACAAACGAAAAGACGAACTGAGAAAGGACGAATAGAAAGGCAAATATTTTTATGTTTTTCTAAAAACGTTTTAGAAGTGGAGGAGAGGAAAACAAGAGGCAATTGGCAAATAATGTAATGCAAGAGATGAGAGTTTATGGTGGGTACTTGGTAGGCTTTATGTAGATCTCCCCGGCAACGGCGCCAGAAATTCTTCCTGCTACTTCTTGAGCTTGCGTTGGTTTTTCCCTTGAAGAGGAAAGGGTGATGCACCAAATTAGAGATAAGTATTTCCCTTAGTTTTGAGAAGCAAGGTATCAATCTAGTAGGAGATACACGCAAGTCTCCAATCTATGCACCTGCACAAACAATCAAACACCTGCACCCAACGCGATAAAGGGGTTCCCTTCACGGTTACATGCAAGGATGAGATCTGATAGAGATAGACATAAAAGATTACTAAAACATAAAACAAAGTAAAAGTAAATAAATTTCAACAAGGTATTTTTGGGTTTTTTGTTTATAGATATGAAAATATATGATGGAAAATAGACCCAGGGCCATAGGTTTCACTAGAGGCTTCTCTCTTGAAGGAAAATAAAATGGTGGGTGAACAAATTACCGTCGAGCAATTGATACAAAAGCACAAAGTTATGATGATATCCAAGGCAATGATTATGAATATAGGCATCATGTCCGTGTCAAGTAGACTGACTCCTACCTGCATCTACTACTATTACTCCAAACATCGACCGCAATCCAGCATGCATCTAGAGTATTAAGTTCATAAGAATGGAGTAACGCCTTAAGTAAGATAAAATGATGTAGAGGGATAAACTCAAGCAATATGATGAAAACTCCATCTTTTTACCCTTGATGGCAAAAATACAATACGTGCCTCGCTACCCCTACTTTGTCATTGGGTGAGGATATAGCAAGATTGAACCCAAAACTGAGCACCTCTCCCATTGCAAGAAAAACCAATCTAGTTGGCCAAACCAAACCGATAATTCGAAGAGAAATACAAAGATATCAAATCATGCATATAAGAATTCAGTAAAGACTCAAATAATATTCATAGATAATTTGATCATAAATCCACAATTCCTAGGATCTCGATGAACACACCGCAAAAGAATATTACATCGGATAGAACTCCAAGAACATCGAGGAGAACATTTGTATTGAAGATCAAAGAAAGAGAAGAAGCCATCTAGCTACTAGCTATGGACCCATGGGTCTGTGGTAAACTACTCACGCTTCATCGGTAGGGCAATAGAGTTGATGTAGATGCCCTCTGTGATCGAATCCCCCTCCGGCAGGATGTCGAAAAGTCCCCAAGATGGGATCTCGTGGAAACAAAGGCTTGCGGTGGCGGAAAAGTATTTTGGTGGACACTTCTGTTGGTTTGGGAATATTTGGGAATTTACATGCCAAAGGTTAGGGTTGGCGGAGTCCCATGGGCCCCTCAGCTAGGGCGCACCCTGAGGGCTTGTGGAGCCCTCGGGACTCTTCTGGACCCTCTCCAAGCTCCGTGGATGTCTTCTGGTCAAAGAAAAATCATCGTAAAGTTTTATTCCATTTGGACTCTGTTTGATATTCCTTTTCTGAAGAACTCAAAAACAAGGAAAAAACAGAAAGTTGCACTAGGCTCTAGGTTAATAAGTTAGTCCCAAAAATCATACAAAATAGCATAATAATGCATATAAAATATCCAAAACAGATAATATAATAACATGGAACAATCAAAAATTATAGATACGTTGGTGGCATATCAATGCTTGCATCGGCATGGCCAGTGTGGTTCACACCTCGTCTCGACTAGACACCGAGGTTATGGCAGTCTGCAAAGACAAAGACTCCGCCTCATGAGGCTGGGAAAGGTAACATCTTAGAGCGACGTAGTGGATGCCTCGTCTTGGCTAGACGCCGTATTCGGTGGTCTTCCAAAACAACGATCACGCCATGGGGCCGAAGAAAGGTGACATGGAGGGGCGTAGTTGATGCCCCGTCTCTACTAGATGCCGTATTCGATGGTCTACTAAGACAAGGATCATGCCGCCTCTATGACAACGAGACATGTATGCAATGAAGGGTGCACCTCGTCTCGACTGGACACCACATTTGGTGGTCCACCAAGATAAGGGCATTACATTGCGGTGCCAAAGAAAGGTGGCGTCATGTAGTGGCATGGTTGATGCCTTGTCTCAGCTAGACGTCGTATTTAGTGGTCTGCTAAGACAAGGAGCACACCGCCTCTACGCCCAGACCTGTCGCTATGAAGAGTGCACCCCGTCTCGGCTGGACACTGTATTCGGTGGTCCGCCAAGACAATGGAAACACATTGTGATGCCAAAGAAAGGTGACGTCATGGAGGAGCGTGGTTGATGCTTTGTCTCAGCTAGACGTCATATTCGGTGGTATGCTAGGACAAGGAGCACGCCGCCTGTACACCTAGACCTGTACACCATGAAGAGTGCACCTCATCTCAGTTGGACACCGTATTCGGTGTTCCGCCAAGACAAGGGAAACACATAGTGGGGCCGAAGAAAGGTGACATCGTGAAGGGGCGTGGTTGATACCTCGTCTTAGCTAGATGCGTATTCGGTGGTCTGCTGAGACAGGGATCATGCCACCTGCACGTGAAGACCTGTACGCCATGAAGAGTGTACCTCGTCTCAGCTAGACACCATATTCGATGGTCCGCCAAGACAAGGAAAACATATCACAGTGCCGAAGAGGTGACATCATGGAGGGGTGTGGTTAATGCCTCATTGTTGAGCTCCGTTCGGACCCGATCACGTCGTATGAAGATGAAGGGCTTGGTGTAGACAAGCTCTGGCGGTGTCGGCGTAGTCTCCTAGTCGGGTGGTGTCGCTTCCATTGCACCTGGTACGAAAAGGGTGCCCCGTCGTCCTCGGCCATCTTCATTGGGTACGTCGACTGCCATCTTCATTGCACTTGGTATGAGAAGAGCACCGTGTCGTCCTCGGCCATCTGTGCTGGATGTGTTGTCCGCCATCTCCATTGCATCTGTACATGAATAATAATATGTAAGTACCGTAGGGAAAGAAGAGGACGTCCATGCGATGCCCACATATATGGACATCTTGAAGGTCTTCATGGTTGTTAACAGACTCAACGGTGCAGGCGGTGTCGCGGCCTCCATGGCCTTCGACTGTGTTGTCATTGCCAGCCGGCGCAGCTCCGAGCCCAACCGAGCTGTCGTTGCCCGTCGGCACATCCTCTGGTCGGTCTTCTCATGTGTGTATGTGCATCTTCTTGACTCATGAGCAAGGCCGTCGTACGCGTGGCTCTCCTTCCTTTGCATGCCTAAGTTCTCCCGTACAAGAGATGTGCCCTGCTATGTGTTGGTTATGGTCTGGTGAGTTGTCTGCCTCCTCTATATATAGGTAGAAGGGGTTGGGTGTTCGACAAGGCACGGCGCCGCTGGATCTTCTTATTCCTTTTAATCATCTTCTTGTCACGCTGCGCAATGCAAAGGAAACACCATATCGTATGTATGGAAGTTCAGATGTATGAGCGTCTTGAAGGAAATCATGGTAGATATACTTCCTTTTAAATGGACTTGTCTCTAGTGCTTCTAGACGTGTGAGGTTGTCGGCCGGTGCAAGTATACGGATACGTCCCAGCTGCCGTATATAGCCGAGGTTGTGCGATACTTTAGTACTCCACCTAGTCGACTCATTGCATGAACATGAAGATCTTTCACGTATCTTGTACATGTATGACACTTATTTTCATTCTCTTTCTCATCGAGGGTAATGCACGTATTTGGGCACGTACACGTGCGACCTTGTCGGCCGGCCGAGATACCCGAATACGTGTACATGATGTATACATGTACTGTCTAGGCCAAGCTTGCCACGTGCATGCAAAACTTCTCCTTTTTTAACAAGCATGCATGAGATGTACATGTGATAATAAGCCGGGTCTCACATATATTACCTGCATCAAAACTCATAAAAAATTGTTTTTATGCAAAAATGCACAAAAACTTCTCGAATAGCAAGGTTGATGTAGAGGCCCTCCATGATCGATTCCCCCTCCGGCAGAGTGTCGGAAAATGCCTCCAGATGGGATCTCACAAGAACAAAAGCTTGCGGCAGCAGAAAATGTATTTTTTGGGTGGCTCTCTGTTGGTTTCCTAATTTTAGAGATTTTCTAGAGATGGAATTAGGCCAAAAGGAGGAACGAGGGGCCCACAAGCCACATGGGCGTGCCTACCCCCTGGGCGTGCCCATGTGCCTTGTTGCCTACTCCTTCGCCTTCTGACCTCCTCCCAAAGCATCCAGGGTCTCTTATGTCCAGAAAAAAATCGTCAAAAAGTTTCATGGCATTTGGGATTTGTTTGGTATTAATTTCCTAAAGAACCAAAAGCAGGCAAAAAACTGCAACTGGCACTTGGCACTAAGTTAATAGGTTAGTCCCAAAAAATGATATAATATTGCATATAATTGCATATAAAACATTCAATATTGATACTATAATAGCATGGAACAATCAGAAATTATAGATACGTTGGAGACGTATCAAGCACCCCCAAGCTTAATTCTTCCTCGTCCTCCAGTAGGTAAATGATAAAAACGGAATTTTTGATGTGGAATGCTACCTAACATGTTCATAATGTAATCTTTCTTTTATGGCATGAATATTTAGATCCGAATGATTCAAAGCAATAGTTTATAATTTGACAGAAAGACATCAATACTCAAGCATACCAATGAACAATCATGCCTTTTGAAATATCAATGCTAAAGAACGTCATCCCTACAAAATAATATAGCCTTGTCATGCTCCATCTTCTTAACACAGAGTATAAAACATGCACCCCGGTGTTAGCCAAGAAATTGGTTCATACTTTTTAACGCACTTCAACTTTTTCAACCCTCATGCAATACATGAGTGCAAGCCATGGATATAGCACTATGAGTGGAATAGAATACGGTGATAGAGATTAATATGGAGAAGACAAAAAAGGAGAAAGTCTCACATCAACGAGGCTAATCAATGGGCTATGGAGATGCCCATCAATTGATGTCAATGCAAGGAGTAGGGATTGCCATGCAACAGATGCACTAAGATCTATAAGTGTATGAAAGCTCAAAAAGAAAACTAAGTAGGTGTGCATCCAACTTGCTTGCTCATGAAGACCTCGACATTTGAAGAAGCCCATTATTGGAATATACAAGCCAAATTTATAATGAAAAATTCCGACTAGCTATATGAAAGTGAAAGCATAGGAGACTCTCTATATGAAAAACATGGTGCTACTGTGAAGCACAAGTGTGGAAAAAGGATAGTAGCATTGCCCATTCTCTCTTTTTCTCTCATTTTTTTGTTGGGATCTTTTTTACCTCTCTATTTATTTTTATTTTTATTTCCTCACTTGGGACAATGTTCTAATAATGAATAATGATGAGCATCACACATGTATTTACTTACAACTCAAAATTACAACTCGATACTAGAACAAAATATGATTCTATATGAATGCCTCTGGTGGTGTACCAGGATGTGCAATGATCTAGCATAACATGTATTAAAATGATGAATAGTGACTGAGCCACAAATACTATGTCAGCTATATGATCATGCAAAGCAATATGACAACGATGATGCGTGTCATAAAAAAGGAACGGTGGAAGTTGCATGGCAATATATCTCGGAATGGCTATGGAAATGCCATAATAGGTAGGTATGGTGACTGTTTTGAGGAAGATATAAGGAGGTTTATGTGTGATAGAGCATATCATATCATGGGTTTTGGATGCACCGGCGAAGTTTCCACCACATCTCGAGGTGAGAAAGGGCAATGCACGGTACCCGAGAGGCTAGCAAATGGTAGAAATGTGAGATTGTGTATAATCCATGGACTCACATTAGTCATAGAGAACTCACATACTTATGGCAAAAGTTTATTATCCCTCTAAGCAAGGTACTACTACGCGTGCTCCTAGGGGGGAGGTCGGTAGGAGTTAACCATCACGCGCCCCCGACCTTCACGCAAACGAACACACTCAATAATAAATCATGCTCCAACTTCTTAGCATAACGAGAGACTATACGTGCATGCTTTGGGAATCACAAACCTTAACACAAATATTCTTACTAAACCATAGTAATTAACTAGTACCTCCCACATATTACCATCTTTATATCACAAAACTATTGCAGGGAATCAAACTTATCATATTCAGTGATCTACATGAACGTTTTTATTATACCCTCTTGAATACCTATCATATTAGGACTAATTTCATAACTTGTACATATTTCCATTACTATTATCAACTCTCAAAATGATATAAGTGAAGCATGAGAGTGCAACTATTTCTTTAAAATATAACCACCACCGTACTCTAAAAGATATAAGTGAAGTACTAGAGCAACTGCCCAGCTCAGAAGATATAGGTGAAGCATAAAGAGTATTCTAACAAATCTTGAATAATGTGTGTCTCCCTCCAAAAGGTGTGTCCAGCAAAGATGATTGTGCAAACTAAAAATCAAACAAAGCAAAGACTCATATAATACACGACGCTCTAAGCAAAACTCATATTATGTGCTGAATAAAAATATAACTCTAAGTAATTTACCGATGGTGGGTAGAAGAAGAGGGGATGCCATCCGGGGCATCCCCAAGCTTAGATGCTTGCGTCTCCTTGAATATTACCTTGGGGTACCTCAGGCATCCTCAAGCTTAGGCGCTTGCCACTCCTTATTCCTTCATCCATCACGATCTCACTCAAAACTGTTAGTATAACAAGCAAATCACCACTTTAGATACTGTTGTAAACACATTCATATTTTATTATTGCATAACACCTACTGTATTCTAACTTCACCACGATTTATACCCCCTGATACAATCCATTGATCCGTTAAAACAAGTAAACAATGCAATAAAAACAGAATTTGTCAAAAACAGAACAGTCTGTAATGATTCAAACAATGACCATACTTCTGTAACTCCATAACTCCACAAATTTTGAAAAATTAGGACAACGTGAGCAATTTGTATATCAATCATGTATAAAATTTTTAGAAATTAATCACATTCGAGTGAACCTAAACAATATTGGTACTGGGCGCAAAATTTTCTGTTCTCTCACAGAATCAAAGCAACTATCATCCAAATCATCCCAAAGGCTTTACTTGCCACAAACACTAATTTAAACACAAAACACAACCATAACAGTAGCATAATTGTGTCCACACCAAAAAATAGGAAATAAACAAGAAAAATAAACATAGCTATTAGGTTGCCTCCCAACAAGCGTTATTGTTTTACGCCCATAACTAGGCGTAATGCATAGTTTCAAGTGTTGTCATTCTTCAAATTAATTACATAGGTGGCTCTCATAATAGATTCATATGGTGGCTTAACTCTCTTTCTAGGTAAGTGTTCCATACCCTTCTTTAATGGAAATGGAAAATTTATATTACCCTCTTTCATATCAATAATAGCACCTATGGTTCGAAGGAAAGGCATACCAAGTATGATGGGACAAGACGGATTGCAATCAATATCAAGCACAATGAAATCAGCGGACACGTAATTCCTATCTACAAGAATAAGAACACCATTTATTCAACCCAAAGGTTTCTTAATAGTAGAATCCACTAAGTGCAAATTAAGAGAACATTCATCCAAATCCTGAAGGCATGGCACATCACATAAAGATTTTGGTATAGTGGAAACACTAGCACCCAAATCACATAAAGCATTGCACTCATAATTTTTATCTTTATTTTAATGGTAGGTTCACATTCATCATATAATTTCCTAGGTATTGAAACCTCTCATTCTAGCCTTTCTTCTAAAGCTTTCATCGTA
Organism: Triticum monococcum; assembly: GCA_034509565.1. Lineage (NCBI taxonomy): Eukaryota > Viridiplantae > Streptophyta > Magnoliopsida > Poales > Poaceae > Triticum > Triticum monococcum. The sequence continues at coordinate 254,160,399 of CM067845.1, forward strand.
GCTTCTGCAACATGTTTAGTAAAGCTTTATTTTGTTCATAAGCATTGGGTGAATTTATCATGCATTACAACAAGGAAATACACTCAATTAAAAAACAATTATCATAATTTAAATCCTTGAAATCCAAAGTAGTGGGCACATCACTATTTAAAGTTTATACCTCTCCAAACTCACTTTTATCAAAAAAAATCATTAAGATTTTCACCCTCCGAACAATGGGGATGTCCTCTAGCTAAAGTTGACTCATCTTTAGTTTCCATTTCATCAAGTTTTATATTGCTAAACAAAGATTCAATGGTGAGACACCAATCATTTTAATATCTTCAGCGTTACCAAGTGCAAAAGATTTTGGTTTAGCCACCATTTTCTTCACTAGATTAGTTTGCGTATCAAAAATTTTCCCTGGCAAATTTTCAGTAAGAGCAAGCTGAGATTGAAGATTGTCAACTTCTTTATTAACATCATCAAGTTGTTTTCCAATATCATCTAATAAGGTAGAGTGTTCCTTAAGTTCTTCAGTAAAGAATTTATTGTGCTCAAATTGCGTAAACATGAAGTCCTTAGTATTTTTCTGAATTTCGACCAACCTTTTATGATAAGAGATATGATGATAATTTTCTCGAGGCATAGCGACAAGGCAAGCAAACAAGCAAAAAGGCAAACAAAAAATATTTTTGTGTTTTTGTGGAAACATTTTAGAAGTAGGGGAGATGAAAATGAGGGGCAAATGGCAAATGAAAGTAAATGCAAGGAGATGAAAGCTTATGCCATGGTACTTGATAGGTGTTGGTGATGTCTCCCCGGCAATGGCACCAGATATTCTTCCTGCTACTTGTGAGCAAGGTAGTCAAAATCCCGATTTGACTGCTAGAATCCTACGACTTCACAACCCTACGGAAGCATGTCGATCCAAATCCCACTATGAATCCGGATTAGATAGAATCCATGTTGAGTCGCGATCCAAATCATAGAATCCTGTACAAAACTGTACAATCCCGGGTATGCTATGGACTACATCCAATTCTACTAACTTATTTAAGTCGTTTGTTTAGTTGTAGAAAAATAATATGCCATCATCCAAACCCCTTTTCATATATCTCATGGACCTTTATCTCCTCCGAGGTCCAAATGCTCAGCCGCGGATACCTTTGATCCAGCTCTCAGAAACCTTAGATCAAAATTGAGGATCAGGCTTATCGACATACAGAACTGGAGTGAAAAGGAGGATGCTTCAAGATTAATCGGAGAAGGAGAGGAAGACCCTTCAAGGTTTAGCATTGTATGTCAGATAGACAGGTGATCGACTATTCACGCACTCTAAAAAGAACATTAGTAAATTTCATGCATTGAAGGTTTAAATGTTCTATATATTTCCCTCTCATATATGTTCCATACATGGGAGCTACATGGTAGGTTAGCCATAAAAAGAAGTGGAATAGAACTAGCATTGATGTGTATGTTCTTCGCTCCATATTAGAGTCAAAACTCTATACAACCCATATAAATTTCTTGTGTGCATACAAAATATCTTATTTGACTAAATCTAGTAGAATCCTCAATTCCACGACTCGATCTTACGACTCGACTCTGTCTGAGGAAAACCGATCTGACTCCGAATCCCGACTCTGACTACCTTGCTTGTGAGTTGCGTTCGGATTTCCCCGAAGAGGAGAGGATGATGCAGTATAGTAGAGATAAGTATTTCCCTCAGTTAAGAACCAAGGTTATCAATCCAGTATGAGAACCACGCAATACCTCGTGAACAATACGTCCACACAAAATAACAAATATTTGCACCCAACGCAAACAAGGGGTTGTCAATCCCTTGGCGGTTAATTGGAAGGATCAAACCTCGTGGTGATAGATGGATAAACAAAAACACAAATAAAATAGAAGTAAAGTAAATAAATTGCAGCAAGGTATGGATTTTAATATATGATAAAGATAAACCCGGGGCCATAGTTTTCAGTAAGGGCTTCTCTCTTGAACAAAAAGCATATGGTAGGTAAACAAATTACTGTTGGGCAATTGATAGAAAATCGCATAGTTATGATGATATCCAAGGCAATGATCATGTATATAGGCATTATGTCCCAGACAAGTAGACCGACTCCTGCCTGCATCTACTACTATTACTCGAGCATCGACCGCTATCCAGCATGCATCTAGAGTATTAAGTTCATAAAGAACGAAGTAACGACTTAAGCAAGATGACATGATGTAGACAAAGTAAACTCAATCAATATGAATATACCCCATCATTTTACCCTTAATGGCAACGATACAGATATGTGTCATGTCCCTTTCTTTCCATGGGATTGAGCACCGCAAGATTGAGCCCATCACAAAGCACCTATCCTATTGAAAGATAAATCAATCTAGTTGGCCAAACCAAATGGATAGATCAGAGAGAAATAAAAAGTTATAAAAATCATGCATAAAAGAGTACAAAGAAGACTCAAATAATATTCATGGATAATCTGATCATAAACTGACAATTCATCAGATCCCAACAAACACACTGCCAAACAAGATTACATCGAATAGATCTCCAAGAACATCGAGGAAAACATTGTATGGATGATCAAAGAGAGAGAAGAAGCCATCTAGCTACTAGCTATGGACCCATAGGTATGTGGTAAACTACTCAAACATCATCAGAAGGGTAGCAAGGTTGATTTAGAGGCCCTCCGTGATTGATTCCCCCTCCAGTAGAGTGCCAAAAAAGGCCTCCAGACGGGATCTTGCAAGAACATAAGCTTGCGGCGGTGGAAAAGGTATTTTTTTGGGGTGGCTCTCTATTGGTTTCCCGATTTTAGAGAATTTATATAGTTAGAATTAGGTCAAATGGAGGAACAAGGGGCCCACAAGCAACATGGACGCGCCTACCCCCGTGGGCGCGCTCATGTGCCTTGTGGCCTACTCCTTCGCCTTCTAGCCTCCTCCCGAAGCTACTAGGGTCTCATGTCCAGAAAAAAAATCGTCAAAAGTTTCACGGCATTTGGACTTTGTTTGGTACTAATTTCCTGGAAAACCAAAAACAGGCAAAAAACAGCAACTGGCAGTTGGCACTAAGTTAATTGGTTAGTCCCAAAAAATGATATAGTATTGCATATAATTTCATATCAAACATCCAAGATTGATACTATAATAGCATGGAACAATAAAAAAATATAGATACGGTGGAGACTATCAGAGCTCAAAGAGCTCGGCAATGGTCTGCATCTTGTGGGTATTGAGCTTCTCCCTGATCTTGGGATGATGAACGTTTGAGTGAAAGACTGATGATCGTAGTCGGATCAATGTTAGGGATATTGTGTTGCACTTGGCTAAAGTGTTGTACGTTCTTGCGCAATGGTTCCCCGGGCTTCTGCGCCAGGAGGTGCAGATCGCTGGGCATCCCTGGTCGCTTGAACCGTCCTTGGAAGGCGCCTGCGAATTGCTTGCACAAATCATCCCATGATGAATGGAATTCTCTGGAAGATTCATGAGCCATGAGCAAACTTTGGGCTTGAGCGCCATGGGAAACTAGTTGGCAAGTGCTCGCTTCCTGCCGCGAGCAGCAACAATAGCGATGGTGTGGATGCTGAGGAACTCATCCGGGTTGGTTTTCCCGTCATACTGGACAGAAAGGTCAAGGGGACGTCTTGGCCACTTGATGCAGCATAACTTCGGGGTGAACGCGGTGCAACCTTCCCCATAAGGCAAGTTGTCCTATCCTCGTAAAAGCACTCTGCATCCTCAAGATCCGCATGTGCATCAGATTGCCGATGAGTTTCTCGGTGTCTCTCTATGCGGGTGCGCGCATCTTGGCCTTGGTGATCCCTAATAGTCTGATGCTGGTCTTGATGACACCTTGGGAGGAGAAGACGCCACCAAGACCGGGTGTTCGCGGTCACCACGCGGCCTTGCCTGAGCCTGATGTCGTGGGGACTGCGTTGATGCCACGTGTCACTTGCTTCGACGGCCATCATCATCGGCTGGAGCAGTGGGTGGGTGGCGCGTGGACACGCCATCCCACTCACTCTGGACAGCATAATCTACCACACTTTGAATGGTGGCCCTCCAAGCTTCCATACTATTGGCTTCAGGATGGAAACCAAGGAGCCATCGAGCTCGGGCCAGGGCTTCGGTCGGTGAACTAACCCTGTCATAAGCCTGAGACAGCCTAGAGCCCCTAGTGTTGTTGCCTGAGGGAGCGGTGCTGCCACCTCGCGGGGACACAAGGCTGCCTCCTGGAGGAGGGCGGCGTTGTTCCTCGTTCGCTGTCCTAGATGGATGCTTGGAAGCGTGGGTTGCTGCCTCGCCGGGACCTGTGCTTATGTGCCTTGTGGGGCATTCCTCGCAACTGCCGAAGGCTGCAAGGTCTGCCCATTGGCATGAGCGGGAGAGTGATTCCCTGCAATGCCAGCTTGGGAAGGAACATCTGCAGTCATCGAGCTCTTACTCCCAGCCGCCTGTTGACCGTGGGGCCTGAGGCTCTGGGAATTTTGGGCCACATGGTCTTCTTCGGCTTGAGGTTGCGATGGAGCTTTTGCCGAAGAGCCCAGGCCTTTCACAGTGTTGCGTGTTTTTGGAGGCACCATCCCTACCGTGTGATGGTGAAGAGGTCGATGAAGGCAACGGTGAATCTAGCGTTGTCAGAGACGCCGGCAGCTTTGTCGATGTAGATCCACATGAGCACCCCCCTACCTGGTGCGCCAGATGTCGACGCATGTTTCCAGAACACACTCAAGACACCATGGACTGGGGGCGTACTTCTGTTGATCCGTGAGTGGGCTGCAAGGTGGGGACCTACACTACCAAAATGCACGAAGTTGACATGATGATTTACCCAGGTTTGGAGTACATGGTTGCGTAATACCCTATTCATGTTTTGTGTGTGGCTATTTCCATAGGATGATGAGCTACATGTCCTTCCCGAGAATGGGAAGCATTGTGTGCTTCTATTGGTGTGCTTGTAGGAAATATGCCCTAGAGGCAGTAATAACAGTTATTTTGTATCTCCAAGTTTGTAATGGATGTCCATGTTCCATGTTATAACTTCAATGATTCTTGAGTCTACAATATCCACGAGGCTCGGAGGGAAACTCATTTGCACGTGTGGTATATTGAACGGTAAAATGTATTCCTAGTCATGCCTCTAAGACTAGCTCAAGTGTTACACGATGGTCCTATTTTCCTGATCATGGGCATGTCTATGCCATCAACTTTGAGGGCACAATGTTAGAAGAACACTTGTGTTGAATTGACCTGAATTGATGTTATGCTATGACATACATTCGTCACAAGTTAGTGGTTAATAACACGGAGAGAGTTAATGTTTGCATAATTCCTTAGACCATGAGACTATCGAGTTCCTTCGCACTTGCTTCGTGAACTTTGGGGTTTGTTAAACGTCATCCGTAAATGGGTGGCTATTACGGCGGCTTGAGGGTTCATGGAAAAGTATGACAAGGAATGAGATAGCTCGCGATTGGGATTTGCTCCTCCGACGATGGAGAGATATTCTCAGGCCCTCTTGGTGTTATGGTATCCATCATCATCTGGCCGGACACAATGTGATTTGACTATAGGGATGCTGGAACACGGAAATGAGAAAAGAGAAAAGAGAACAAAACCGGTAACGAGGTAACTGGCATAGTGGACAAGTTGTTGATCCACGGGGATGCCAATACATCTCACCATGGGTGTTTGTAATATAACATGAAGCAACAGGATAGCACCCTGCAACTAGAGGTTCACTCGAATAATTATTCGTGTGGGTATAGGGGTCAATATGGGTGTCCACGGCTCTGATGTTTCATTGATTGGGAAGTGTTCCAGTCATGTCTATACTTCACCGAACCTATAGGGTCACACGCTTAAGGGTCATCTATTTGCTGAATACTAGACAGGGAGTCTGAGAGAAAGTCACCAGAAAAGTTTTGGAGACAACGGAAGAGTCCGGAGAGAGAACACGGGAAGTGTTTTGGTAAAACTAAAAAGTTGATTCAGAGTATACCATTAAGTCAAATTGGTTTCGGCACACACCTGAAAATTCTTGGAGGGTGCGAGAATTATTCATGGAACTTCTGGGATTTTTCCGGGAAAATGCCAGAAATGTTCCAGAGCTGCCGGAACCGCTTTGGTTGCTTTTCGCCGATGAAAATCATTGATTTGGAAATGTTTTGGAATGCATCTAGAGTTATTTTAGTGGGTACTAGAATTATTCTAAGACCTACAGAAATATTCTCGAATTTAACGGACGTGAAAAATTGTCTTCATGAATAGTGAAAACGCATTCTTGTTTGCTTTTCGCTGATGAAAATCATTGATCCGGAAATATGTCGGAACACGGCCAGAATTGTTTTAGTGGGTACTGGAAATATTCTGGACCTACAAAAATATTTTTGGATTTAACGATCGCGGAAAAATGTTTTCACGGATAGTGAAAAAGCACTTTATGGTTAGCATCTTTGGGAAGCCACCTTTGAGGGCATTTTGGTATTTCCAAGTGTCCTCTGCCCCGTGGGCTTGGCCTATAAATAGGTGTGGAGGGGGCTGCCAAAACTCACACCTTTTCTCATATACAAATGCCATGCAATGATTTGGTCTTCTCTCTCCCTCCCCGCGAAATAGTTTCGTAGAGCCGAAAGGCTGTCTAGGTTCCGGTGGGAACTAGTTCTGGACGGTGAAGCCCTGCCGGATAGCTGACACCGCATGTGTGCAACCCCCTCGAGAGGTCATAGGTTCGATCTTTTGCCCGAGGGGTTGTTCGAGGGTCCTCTTGAAGGGCTATCCGAGCTACCATTCGAGTTTTGAGGGTCCTCCCGAAGGGCTGTTTGTGACATTGTCCGAGGGACCGTCCGACTGCCTCCCAAAGGGCTGTCCGACGAGGGAGTACATCCTCGCGGTTGGGAGGTTGTAAATCCTAGTTGAGGGGATCTACACCGATGATCCACATCGACTCTACTTCCGCTACGCTACGATTCGGTAATGATCGGATTAAACATTGTATGCAGTCTCCATAGTGATTCTGGGTGTGCTCGTAGTACGGAATTTTTTTTGTTTTCTGTCGTGTTCCCCTACAGTGCTACCAAATGTCCAACCTTGCTTCTTATAGTCTGGTCCTCCTTTTATAGCTCAAGGGGTACCACAATGACTTAGCTGCTAAGGAACCTACCCAATGCATATAGGGTAGGTATGTGCATTAAATGTGTGATGTTGTGTCATCGTCTTCTGTATTTCGAGAACGAATGCCTATCTTGGCACTGCCGCCCATTGTAGCGACCCGACCCGAATGGATCAAGTCTACTGTGCTCCGGTGTCATCCCTGGATCAGTAATGCTGACACCACACAGTACATCGAAGGATTTATAGCAGAGTGGCAATCACACACTTATTACATCGATGTCTCCGAAGAGAACTTATTACAATAAATATGGCTTAAGGCCATCTAATATCGATAACAGCGAAAGACTTGGAGGGTAAATGGGTCCATCAACTCTAACGGCATCACTGAGTATAGAACCACGACCTAAAAGCACCTTAATCATCGTCTGAAAAGTCTGCAACATTAACGTTGCAGCCCGAAACGGGTCAGCACATGGAATATGCTGGCAAGGTAACACATAGAGAGTAATGGAATGAAACAACTATACCATATGCATATTTGGCTGGTGGAAAGCTCTATGGTTACTGTTTTGCGTAAAGCCAATTTTTCCCTACTGCAAAGGAATAAATTTATTTAACTATCATGGTGGTTGTTAAACATTGAGAATGGTTGACAGCATTCTCAATCCCAATTAAAAGTAATCATTATACCCAACAATATTAATTAGAAGTAACATGATGAGATTCACATGATATTCAAGTACTAGATACTCAAGATTGTCCTTAATCGGGGACACGGCTAATCATGATTAGTTTGTTACACTCTGCAGAGGTTTGCGCACTTTTCCCCACAAGACTCGATCGCCTCCGTTGGATTTCTCACACTACCGGTGTTTGAGAAACGGATGACCGAGACACAGTCTTTCAGAAGCGCTAGCACCTTACGATGGAGTAGACCGTACCACCTACATCCCCTACATCTGCTAGTCTACCCCTATAAGAGTTCGCACGACTTAGTCAACTATGCCAGAGCCCATATTGGCTTGTGGCTGCACACGTAAGTATTTAGCATGAAAGATCTTATGATCCCTTTGAGCCTGGGTGGCGGTCCAAAATAAAAACAGGCAAGTCCTGATAGACATCAGGTGCCTCAATCCACCCAGATGTGTGTTTAAGTTGCCACCTTAGATAAACCATTAAAATTATCAATCTCACATCTGTCATGGATATCACTCACCCAGTCCACGTCTAGTAGCATAGCATGGCATAATAAGCAAGCGTAGAAGTAACTCCCAAAGGTTTCATAATAAACAGGTAATAGGTACTACCTCATCTACTTCCCATCCCACAATTTAATTAGATCCTAATCATGCAATGTGTGAGGATGGATCTAATGCAATAAAACTGGGTTGTAGAAAAGGTATGATCAAAGTGTTACTTGCCTTGCTGATGATCCGCGAGTCCTAGAGATTCGAAGTAACAGGCGGCGCAATCCGGGTAATCTATCACAGACAAACAACAAGCATACAATAAGTACTCATCTAATGCACAGGTAAAACTCGAACAAGAGATCGAACCAGAAAGTTCAACTTAACAACTCCGGTTGCAAAGAGAGAAAGAAAGAACCGAACAAAGAAACCGAAAACAAACGGCGGAAGAAAACAACTCGGTTCTAGCAAGTTGAAACTAGGTCAAATTTTACCGTAGCAAAAACTTAGTTAAAGTTGATTAATCGGAACGGCGGTTTCGAAACGAAACTCCAGGCGCTTGAATCACCTGATTCCGATAAACGAGCGAGAAGATAAACTAGAAAGAAGATCGGATCTGAGTTCGCGATCGCGGAATAAATCCGGCGAAAAGAAGAAGAAGAACGGTTAAACGAACGGACGTTCATTAACCTAGAAGAATCCGGTGATCACGTTCGTTAGGACGAACGGTCTGGCGAACGGTCTCGAGACAACTAAATCGGAAAAGAAAACGAATCCGATCTAGGGTTTCGAGAAAAGAAAACCGAACGAAAAACCGATCTAGAAAATCGGAACGGTTTAGCGAGGAACCGGAGAGAAAACGAATCAGAGAACACTCGAAACGATTTAGAAGAAAATCGAATCAAGGAAAAGAAAAAAAACGCGGCGCGGTACCTCCGGCGAGGGCTCCGGCGACGGCGGCAAGGGGCGACGGCGGCGGTGGTGCGGCGGCGGCGGGGCACAAGGGGCGGTGCGGCGCGGGGTGTGGGACGCGGTGGAGGCTTGGGGCTTGGGGTTTGGTGTGGGATTTAGAGGGGGGGCTTGGGTATTTATATAGGTGAGGGGGAGGGGTTTGCTTGGGGTAGGGGGCAAGAATTAGAGTAGGAATAGGAAAGATCTAAAAAAACGGAGTAGGACTAAAGTCCTACTAGGACTCCAAAAGGGGTAGCGGCGGCGGCTCCTTGGCCTGGGCGCGCGCGGCGCGGCGCTGGCGCTGGCGCCTGGCTCGGCCGGCTGGGCCTTTGGCCCAGGGCACTCGGGATTTTTTTAAAACGGTTCTGCGCGCAGAAAAACACAGAAAAAGCAACTCTACCGGACTCCAAAACTAATAAAGTAAATTTTCCCCGACTCCTAAAAATGAGTCGAACAAAATGAACTTTTCTCCGAGCCTAAAATGCAATTTTTGAAAATGCGCATTTTTCCCTATCCAAACAAAAGGCAAATAAACTCCGACAAATCCAATGATCCTCTTTTCAAAATTTGAGAAGACTCAAATATGAAAATAACGAAATCTCCAACTCTCTCCGAGGGTCCTTGAGTTGCGTGAAATTTCTAGGATCAACAAAATGCAAGAAAATATGATATGCATGATGATCTAATGTATAACATTCCAAATTAAAAATTTGGGATGTTACAAACCTACCCCCCTTAAGATGAATCTCGCCCTCGAGATTCGGGTTGGCTAGAAAATAGGTGAGGGTGGTCCTTGAGCAAATCTTCTTCTCTCTCCCAGGTGGCTTCATCCTCTGAGTGGTGGTTCCACTGAACTTTGCAAAACTTGATAACCTTGCTGCGGGTAACTCTACTGGCAAACTCGAGAATCTTGATTGGTTTCTCTTCATACGTTAAGTCGTCCTTCAACTGAATCGCTTCTAGCGGCACTGTATCTCTTAACGGTACCTCCGCCATCTCGGCGTGACATTTCTTCAGCTGAGAAACATGGAATACATCATGTACTCCCGACAGTCCCTCTGGTAATTCCAACTTATAAGCGACTTCTCCCATACGTTGCAAAATCTTATATGGTCCAACGAATCGCGGTGCTAACTTTCCCTTAACTCCAAAGCGCTTAACTCCTCGTAGTGGGGATACTCGGAGATATACTCTGTCTCCGGTTTCGTACACTGTCTCCTTGCGTTTAGAATCTGCGTAGCTCTTCTGCCTGGACTGGGCTACCTTGAGCCTTTCGCGAATCAACTTCACCTTCTGTTCAGACTCTTTAATCAAATCGGGTCCAAACAACTGACGGTCTCCAACTTTGTCCCATGACAACGGTGTCCTGCACCTCCTTCCGTACAAAGCTTCGAAAGGTGCCATCTTCAGACTGGTTTGGTAACTGTTGTTATATGAAAACTCCGCATACGGCAAATTATTGTCCCAACTAGATCCATAATCTAGTGCACAAGCTCTTAGCATATCTTCCAAAATCGGATTGACTCTCTCAGTCTGTCCATCTGTCTGTGGGTGAAAAGCGGTGCTGAACTCTAGCCTGGTTCCCAAAGTTTCATGCAACTGATTCCAAAACTTTGAGGTAAACTGGGCTTTTGGAACCACTTGATTATGAATCACTTGGTACTTACGAACCGTGCCTCATAGGCAACATGACTAAAACACCGTTCTCCGGTACTATGGAGAGAGCAACAGATTTGTTGGAAATCATACATACCGATGTATGTGGTCCGATGAATATTGAGGCTCGTGGCGGATATCGTTATTTTCTCACCTTCACAGATGATTTAAGCAGATATGGGTATATCTACTTGATGAAACATAAGTCTGAAACATTTGAAAAGTTCAAAGAATTTCAGAGTGAGGTTGAAAATCATCGTAACAAGAAAATAAAGTTTCTACGATCTGATCGTGGAGGAGAATATTTGAGTTACGAGTTTGGTATACATTTGAAAAATTGTGGAATAGTTTCGCAACTCACGCCGCCCGGAACACCACAGCGTAATGGTGTGTCCGAACGTCGTAATCGTACTTTACTAGATATGGTGCGATCTATGATGTCTCTTACTGATTTACCGCTATCGTTTTGGGGTTATGCTTTAGAGACGGCCGCATTCACGTTAAATAGGGCACCATCAAAATCCGTTGAGACGACGCCTTATGAACTATGGTTTGGCAAGAAACCAAAGTTGTCGTTTCTTAAAGTTTGGGGCTGCGATGCTTATGTGAAAAAGCTTCAACCTGATAAGCTCGAACCCAAAGCGGAGAAATGTGTCTTCATAGGATACCCAAAGGAAACTGTTGGGTATACCTTCTATCATAGATCCGAAGGCAAGACATTCGTTGCTAAGAATGGATCATTTCTAGAGAAGGAGTTTCTCTCGAAAGAAGTGAGTGGGAGGAAAGTAGAACTTGACGAGGTAACTGTACCTGCTCCCTTATTGGAAAATAGTACATCACAGAAAACTGTTTCTGCGACACCTATACCAATCAGTGAGGAAGCTAATGATGATGATCATGAAACTTCAGGGCAATATGCTACTGAACCACGTAGATCAACCAGAGTGAGATCCGCACCAGAGTGGTACGGTAATCCAGTTCTGGAAGTCATGCTACTAGATCATGATGAACCTACGAACTATGAAGAAGCGATGGTGAGCCCAGATTCCGCAAAGTGGCTTGAGGCCATGAAATCTGAGATGGGATCCATGTATGAGAACAAAGTATGGACTTTGGTTGACTTGCCCGATGATCGGCAAGCAATTGAGAATAAATGGATCTTCAAGAAAAAGACTGACGCTGACGGTAATGTTACTGTCTATAAAGCTCGACTTGTCGCAAAAGGTTTTCGACAAGTTCAAGGGGTTGACTACGATGAGACTTTCTCACCCGTAGCGATGCTTAAAGTCCGTCAGAATTATGTTAGCAATTGCCGCATTTTATGATTATGAAATATGGCAGATGGATGTCAAAACTGCATTCCTGAATGGATTTCTGGAAGAAGAGTTGTATATGGTACAACCAGAAGGTTTTGTCGATCCAAAAGGAGCTAACAAAGTATGCAAACTCCAGCGATCCATTTATGGACTGGTGCAAGCATCTCGGAGTTGGAATAAACGCTTTGATAGTGTGATCAAAGCATTTGGCTTTATACAGACTTTTGGAGAAGCCTGTATTTACAAGAAAGTGAGTGGGAGCTCTGTAGCATTTTTGATATTATATGTGGATGACATATTGCTGATTGGAAATGATATAGAATTTCTGGATAGCATAAAGGGATACTTGAATAAAAGTTTTTCGATGAAAGACCTCGGGGAAGCTGCTTACATATTAGGCATAAAGATCTATAGAGATAGATCAAAACGCTTAATTGGACTTTCACAGAGCACATACCTTGACAAAATTTTGAAGAAGTTCAAAATGGATCAAGCAAAGAAAGGGTTCTTGCCTGTGTTACAAGGTGTGAAGTTGAGTCAGACTCAATGCCCGACCACTGCAGAAGATAGAGAGAAAATGAAAGATGTTCCCTATGCTTCAGCCATAGGCTCTATCATGTATGCAATACTGTGTACCAGACCTGATGTGTGCCTTGCTATAAGTTTAGCAGGGAGGTACCAAAGTAATCCAGGAGTGGATCACTGGACAGCGGTCAAGAACATCCTGAAATACCTGAAAAGGACTAAGGATATGTTTCTCGTATATGGAGGTGACAAAGAGCTCACCGTAAGAGGTTACGTTGATGCAAGCTTTAACACTGATCCGGACGATTCTAAATCGCAAACCGGATACGTGTTTACTTTAAACGGTGGAGCTGTCAGTTGGTGCAGTTCTAAACAAAGCGTCGTAGCGGGATCTACATGTGAAGCGGAGTACATAGCTGCTTCAGAAGCAGCAAACGAAGGAGTCTGGATGAAGGAGTTCATATCCGATCTAGGTGTCATACCTAGTGCATCGGGTCCAATGAAAATCTTCTGTGACAATACTGGTGCAATTGCCTTGGCAAAGGAATCCAGATTTCACAAAAGAACCAAACACATCAAGAGACGCTTCAACTCCATCCGGGATTTAGTCCAGGTGGGAGACATAGAGATTTGCAAGATACATACGGATCTGAATGTTGCAGACCCGTTGACTAAGCCTCTTCCACGAGCAAAACATGATCAGCACCAAGGCTCCATGGGTGTTAGAATCATTACTATGTAATCTAGATTATTGACTCTAGTGCAAGTGGGAGACTGAAGGAAATATGCCCTAGAGGCAATAATGAAGTTATTATTTATTTCCTTATATCATGATAAATGTTTATTATTCATGCTAGAATTGTATTAACCGGAAACATAATACATGTGTGAATACATAGACCAACAGAGTGTCACTAGTATGCCTCTACTTGACTAGCTCGTTAATCAAAGATGGTTATGTTTCCTAACCATGAACAAGGAGTTGTTATTTGATTAACGAGGTCACATCATTAGTAGAATGATCTGATTGACATGACCCATTCCATTAGCATAGCACCCGATCTTTTAGTATGTTGCTATTGTTTTCTTCATGACTTATACATGTTCCTATAACTATGAGATTATGCAACTCCCGTTTACCGGAGGAACACTTTGGGTACTACCAAACGTCACAACGTAACTGGGTGATTATAAAGGAGTACTACAGGTGTCTCCAATGGTAGATGTTGGGTTGGCGTATTTCGAGATTAGGGTTTGTCACTCCGATTGTCGGAGAGGTATCTCTGGGCCCTCTCGGTAATGCACATCACATAAGCCTTGCAAGCACTGCAACTAATATGTTAGTTGTGAGATGATGTATTACGGAACGAGTAAAGAGACTTGCCGGTAACGAGATTGAACTAGGTATTGGATACCGACGATCGAATCTCGGGCAAGTAACATACCGATGACAAAGGGAACAACGTATGTTGTTATGCGGTCTGACCGATAAAGATCTTCGTAGAATATGTAGGAGCCAATATGGGCATCCAGGTCCCGCTATTGGTTATTGACCGGAGACGTGTCTCGGTCATGTCTACATTGTTCTCGAACCGTAGGGTCCGCACGCTTAACGTTACGATGACAGTTATTATGAGTTTATGCATTTTGATGTACCGAAGGTTGTTCGGAGTCCCGGATGAGATCACGGACATGACGAGGAGTCTCGAAATGGTCAAGACGTAAAGATTGATATATTGGAAGCCTATGTTTGGACATCGGAAGTGTTCCGGGTGAAATCGGGATTTTACCGGAATACCGGGAGGGTTACCGGAACCCCCCGGGAGACTAATGGGCCTATTGGGCCTTAGTGGAAAAGGAGAAAAAGGGAAAAACCCACAAGCTGGCCGGCGCCCCCCTTCCCCAAGTCCTAGTAGGACTAGGATAGGGGCCGGCCCCCCTTCTCTCTATTTTCCCCCCGGGAGTCCTAATTGGATTAGGATTGGGGGGAGGAGTCCTACTCCCGGTGGGAGTAGGACTCCCCTGCGCCTCCTCTCCCTTGGCCGGCCGGCTCCCCCTCCTCCAACCTTTATATACGGGGGCAGGGGGCACCCCAAGACACACAAGTTGATCCTTGAGATCGTTCCTTAGCCGTGTGCGGTGCCCCCTGCCACCAAATTCCACCTCGGTCATATCGTTGTAGAGCTTAGGCGAAGCCCTGCGTCGGTAGTACATCAAGATCGTCACCACGCCGTCGTGCTGACGGAACTCTTCCTCGACGCTTTGCTGGATCGGAGCCCGAGGATCGTCATCGAGCTGAACGTGTGCTAAGAACTCGGAGGTGCCGGAGTAACGGTGCTTGGATCGGTCGGATCGGGAAGAAGACGTACGACTACTTCCTCTACGTTGTGTGATCGCTTCCGCAGTCGGTCTGCGTTGGTACGTAGACAACACTCTCCCCTCTCGTTGCTATGCATCACCATGATCTTGCGTGTGCGTAGGAAAATTTTCGAAATTACTACGTTCCCCAACATATCTTTGCCAACTTAGCACTGGTGTAAGTGGTCTTAACTGGAATGAAATGTGCTACCTTCGTCAAACGATCAACTACTACCCATATCGAATCATATCATGCCTTCGTCCTGGGTAGTCCGGTGATAAAATCCATGACTATATTATCCCACTTCCATTCGGGTATCGGCAATGGTTGTAACAATCCAGCTGGCTTCTGATGTTCTGCCTTTACTCTATGACATACGTCACAAACTACTACATATGCTGCAATATCCTTCTTCATTCCGGTCCACCAAAATGTTTCCTTCAAATCCAAATACATCTTGGTATTTCCTGGGTGAATCGAGTATGGTGAATCATGTGTCTCTTGCAAAATCAACTTCCTGATCTCTGGGTCATTCGGCACATAAACACGGTCCTCAAACCATAGGGTATCGTGCTCGTCCTAACAAAATCCCTTTGCTTTTCCTTTGCTCGGTTTCTCCTTTATAGAAGCAATCTCCTTGTCAGATTTCTGAGCTTCTCTGATTCTATCCATCAATGTTGACTAAATCTCCAATGCTGCCACATATCCTTTCGGAACTACCTCCAACCTTAGTTCACGAAGGTTTTCTGCTAACTCCTTGGGTATTGCTCCCGTCATTAACGTATTGACGTGGCTCTTACGGCTCAATGCGTCAGCTACTACATTAGCTTTACCGGGATGGTAATGCAATCTCATGTCATAATCCTTGATGAGCTCCAACCATCTCCTTTGTCTGAGATTCAACTCCTTCTGCATGAAAATGTACTTAAAACTCTTGTGATCCGTGTACACCTCACAATGATTTCCAATGAGGAAATGTCTCCATGTCTTCAATGCATGCACTACGGGTGCTAACTCCAAATCATGGGTGGCATAATTCAACTCATGAGGTTTCAGTTGTCGTGAAGCATACGAAACAACTCTACCTTCCTGCATAAGCACTGCTCCAAGTCCTCGACGTGAAGCGTCGCAATACACCTCATAATCCTTGGTCTGATCTGGCAAAATCAACCCTGGTGAGGTAACCAATCATTTCTTCAACTCCTGAAAACTAGCCTCACACTCCTCAGTCCATTTGAACTTGGTATCCTTCTTCAACAACTCCGTCATTGGCTTTGCAATCTTTGAAAAGTTCTCAATGAATCTCCGGTAGTATCCTGTGAGTCCAAGAAAACTCCGGATCTCTCCAACTGTCGTTGGTGCCTCCCATTTGGTTACGGTCTCAACCTTTGCGGGGTCAACTGCTATCCCTTCTCCGGATATAACGTGTCCAAGAAATCCAACTTCCTTCAACCAAAATTCACATTTGCTAAATTTGGCATATAACTGATGTTCCCTCAGCTTCTCCAAAACCAAACGCAAATGTTCCTTATACTCTTCTTCATTCTTCGAATAAACCAGGATATCATTAATGAACACTACGACGAACTTATCCAAAAACTCCATAAACACTTTGTTCATCATGTTCATAAAATAGGCAGGTGCGTTAGTCAATCCAAATGACATAACGGTATACTCATACAGTCCATATCTTGTGGTGAATGCTGTCTTCGGGATATCCTGCTCTCGAATCTTCAACTGGTGGTACCCTGATCGCAAATCGATCTTGGAAAACACTTTAGCTCCTTGCAAACGATCAAACAGATCATTTATCATTGGCAGTGGGTACTTGTTCTTGATGGTTACTTCATTCAATCCACGGTAATCAACAACCATCCTTAATGATCCATCCTTCTTCTCCACTAGAAGTACGGGTGATCCCCAAGGCAAAGAACTTGGGCGAATGTAACCTTTCTCCAATAACTCCTTAATCTGATTTTTAATTTCTACCAAATCCTTTGCAGGCATCCGGTACGGTCTCTTTGATATTGGGCCTGTACCTGGCAATAACTCAATCAAAAACTCAATGTCTCTATCCGGTGGCATGCCTGGCAACTCTTCAGGAAATACATCAGGAAAATCCTTTACCACTGGTACTTCCTCCTGCACGACTCCTGTCAGGCAATTTACTTGTGTCCTATTTGGCACATGCCGGGATACATACTTGATCCTTCTTCCTTCTGGCGTTGTAAGCAAAATTGACTTACTAGCACAATCGATGTTTCCTCCATACATCGACAACCAATCCATACCGAGGATTACATCCAATCCTTGAGATTCCAATACTATTAGGTCTGAGGGAAAAACATAGTTAGCAATCTCAATGGTAACCGATCACACCATCGTCTAGCCATAAACTCCGCTCCTGGTGAGCTTACTAACATGGGTGACCTCGGAGAGGCTTGGGTTGGCAGGTTATATTTATCCACAAATCCCCTTGATATGTATGAATGTGATGCACTAGTATCGAAAAGAACGAGTGCGGTAAATGACTTAACCAAAGACTTACCGATCACTGCATCAGGCTGATCTTCAACCTCCTCCACACTAACGTGGTTCACCTGTCCCCTATTGAAAGGGTTCAGCTTCTTCCCTGAGCTTCCATTGTCCTTAACCGGGGACACGGCTAATCATGATTAGTTTGTTACACTCTGCAGAGGTTTGCGCACTTTTCCCCACAAGACTCGATCGCCTACGTTGGATTTCTCGCACTACCGGTGTTTGAGAAACAGATGACCGAGACACAGTCTTTCAGAAGCGCTAGCACCTTACGATGGAGTAGACCGTACCACCTACATCCCCTACATCTGCTAGTCTACCCCTATAAGAGTTCGCACGACTTAGTCAACTATGCCAGAGCCCATATTGGCTTGTGGCTGCACACGTAAGTATTTAGCATGAAAGATCTTATAATCCCTTTGAGCCTGGGTGGCGGTCCAAAATAAAAACAGGCAAGTCCTGATAGACATCAGGTGCCTCAATCCACCCAGATGTGTGTTTAAGTTGCCACCTTAGATAAACCATTAAAATTATCAATCTCACATCTGTCATGGATATCACTCACCCAGTCCACATCTACTAGCATAGCATGGCATAATAAGCAAGCGTAGAAGTAACTCCCAAATGTTTCATAATAAACAGGTAATAGGTACTACCTCATCTACTTCCCATCCCACAATTTAATTAGATCCTAATCATGCAATGTGTGAGGATGGATCTAATGCAATAAAACTGGGTTGTAGAAAAGGTATGATCAAAGTGTTACTTGCCTTGCTGATGATCCGCGAGTCCTAGAGATTCGAAGTAATAGGCGGCGCAATCCGGGTAACCTATCGCAGACAAACAACAAGCATACAATAAGTACTCATCTAATGCACAGGTAAAACTCGAACAAGAGATCGAACCAGAAAGTTCAACTTAACAACTCCGGTTGCAAAGAGAGAAAGAAAGAACCGAACAAAGAAACCGAAAACAAACGGCGGAAGAAAACAACTCGGTTCTAGCAAGTTGAAACTAGGTCAGATTTTACCGTAGCAAAAACTTAGTTAAAGTTGATTAATCCGAACGGCGGTTTCGAAATGAAACTCCAGGCGTTTGAATCACCTGATTCCGATAAACGAGCGAGAAGATAAACTAGAAAGAAGATCGGATCTGAGATCGCGATCGCGGAATAAATCCGGCGAAAAGAAGAAGAAGAACGGTTAAATGAACGGACGTTCGTTAACCTAGAAGAATCCGGTGATCACGTTCATTAGGACGAACGGTCCGGCGAACAGTCTCGAGACAACTAAATCGGAAAAGAAAACGAATCCGATCTAGGGTTTCGAGAAAAGAAGACCGAACGAAAAACCGATCTAGAAAACCGGAACGGTTTAGCGAGGAACCGGAGAGAAAACGAATCGGAGAAGACTCGAAACGATTTAGAAGAAAATCGAATCGAGGAAAAGAAAAAAAACGCGGCGCGGTACCTCCGGCAAGGGCTCCGGCGACGGCGGCAAGGGGCGGCGGCGGCGGTGGTGCGGCGGCGGCGGGGCACAAGGGGCGGCGCGGCGCGGGGTGTGGGGCGCGGTGGAGGCTTGGGGCTTGGGGTTTGGTGTGGGATTTAGAGGGGGGGCTTGGGTATTTATATAGGTGAGGGGGAGGGGTTTGCTTGGGGTAGGGGGCAAGAATTAGAGTAGGAATAGGAAAGATCTAAAAAAACAGAGTAGGACTAAAGTCCTACTAGGACTCCAAAAGGGGCAGCGACGGCGGCTCCCTGGCCTGGGCGCGCGCGGCGCGACGCTGGCGCTGGCGCCTGGCCCGGCCGGCTGGGCCTTTGGCCCAGGGCGCTCGGGATTTTTTTTTAAACGGTTCTGCGCGCGGAAAAACACAGAAAAAGCAATTCTACCGGACTCCAAAACTAATAAAGTAAATTTTCCCCAACTCCTAAAAATGAGTCGAACAAAATGAACTTTTCTCCGAGCCTAAAATGCAATTTTTGAAAACGCGCATTTTTCCCTATCCAAACAAAAGGCAAATAAACTCCGACAAATTCAATGATCCTCTTTTCAAAATTTGAGAAGACTCAAATATGAAAATAACGAAATCTCCAACTCTCTCCGAGAGTCCTTGAGTTGCGTGAAATTTCTAGGATCAACAAAATGCAAGAAAATATGATATGCATGATGATCTAATGTATAACATTCCAAATTAAAAATTTGGGATGTTACACCCATGCTGGCTGATGACCCACAAGTCTAGGAGATTAATCTTAGCCCTTTCAATAAGAGTGTGGAACCCAACGAGGAGTAGAAGGAAATGACAAGCGGTTTCCAACAAGGTAAATTTCTGCAAGCACTGAAACTGTGGGTAACAAGTAGTTTGATAGTAAAATAATTTGTAACAAGCAAGTAATGGTAATGGTAAATAAAGTGCAGCAAGATATCCCGATCCCTTTTGTAGCCAAGGACAGGCTGGAATGGTCTCTTATAATAAGCAAAGCTTTCTTGAGGGCATACGGGAATTTCATGTAGTCACTTTCATCATGTTGGTTTGATTCGCGTTTGCTACTTTGATAATTTGATACGTGGGTGGACCGGTGATTGGGTGTTGTTCTTACTTGAACAAGCCTCCCACTTATGATTAACCCCCTCGCAAGCATCCGCAACTACGAAAGAAGATTTAAGATAACAATCTAACCATAGCATTAAACATAGGGATCCAAATCAACCCCTTACGAAATAGCGCATAAACTAGGTTTAAGCTTCTGTCACTCTAGCAACCCATCATCTAATTGGAAGAAATATGCCCTAGAGGCAATAATAAAGTTGTTATTTATATTTCCTTATATCATGATAAATGTTCATTATTCATACTAGAATTTTATTAACCGAAAACTTAGTACATGTGTGAATACATAGACAAACAGAGTGTCCCTAGTATGCCTCTACTTGACTAGCTTGTTAATAAAAGATGGTTATGTTTCCTAACCATAGACATGTGTTGTCATTTGATGAACGGGATCACGTCATTAGAGAATGATGTGATGGACAAGACCCATCCATTAGCTTAGCATTGTGATCGTCTAGTTTTATTGCTATTGCTTTCTTCATGACTTATACATATTCCTCTAACTATGAGATTATGCAACTCCTGAATACCGGAGGAACACCTTGTGTGCTATCAAATGTCACAACATAACTGGGTGATTATAAAGATGCTCTACAGATGTC
This sequence comes from Triticum monococcum, assembly GCA_034509565.1. Taxonomy (NCBI): domain Eukaryota; kingdom Viridiplantae; phylum Streptophyta; class Magnoliopsida; order Poales; family Poaceae; genus Triticum; species Triticum monococcum. The sequence goes on from CM067845.1 coordinate 254,181,259, forward strand.
TCCAAAGGTGTTTGTTGAGTTGGCATAGATCGAGATTAGGATTTGTCACTCCGTGTATCGGAGAGGTATCTCTTGGCCCTCTCGATAATGCACATCACTATAAGCCTTGCAAGCAATTTAACTAATGAGTTAGTTACGGGATGATGCACGAAACGAGTAAAGAGACTTACCGGTAACGAGATTGAACTAGGTATGATGATACCGACGATCGAATCTCGGGCAAGTAACATACCGGGACAAAGGGAATAACGTATGTTGCTATGCGGTTTGATCGATAAAGATCTTCATAGAATATGTAGGAGCCAATATGAGCATCCAGGTTCCGCTATTGGTTATTGACCGGAGATGTGTCTCGGTCATGTCTACATAGTTCTCGAACCCGTAGGGTCCGCACGCTTAACGTTCGATGACGATTTGTATTATGAGTTATGTGTTTTGGTGACCGAAGTTTGTTCGGAGTGCCAGATGAGATCACGGACATGACGAAGAGTCTCGAAATGGTCGAGAGGTAAAGATTGATATATTGGACGAAGGTATTTGGACACAGGAAAGGTTTCGGGACGTTTCGGATCTTTATCGGGGAACCGAGGGGTTACCGGACCCCCCCCCCCCCCGGGGGAAGTTATGGGCCCTAATGGGCCATAAGGGAGTAGGAGAGGGCAGCCCACATGGTGGCACCCCCCCCCCCCCCAAGGGCAATCCGAATTGGACTATGGGGAGGGGCGCGGCCCCCTCTTTCCTTTCCCTCTCCCTTTCCTTCCCTCCTTCCCCCTCTTGGAATAGGAAAGGAAATCCAACTAGGATTGGGAATCCTAGTTGGACTCCCCCCTTGGTGCGCCCTCCTTGGCTGCCGGCCTCCTCCTCCCCCTCCTTTATATACGTGGCCAGGGCCCCCCCAAAGACACATCAATTGTTCTTTAGCCGTGTGCGGTGCCCCCCTCCACAGTTTACCACCTCGATCATATTGTCGTAGTGCTCAGGCGAAGCCCTGCGCGGATCACATCACCAACACTGTCGCCACATCGCCGTGCTGACGGAACTCTCCCTCGACCCTTTACTGGATCAAGAGCTCGAGGGACGTCATCGTGTTGAACGTGTGTTGAACACGAAGGTGTCGTACGTTCGGTATTTGGATAGGTTGGATCATGAAGACGTTCGACTACATCAACCGTGTTACATAACGCTTCCGCTTTCGGTCTACGAGGATACATGGACACACTCTCCCCTCTCGTTGCTATGCATCTTCTAGATAGATCTTGCGTGTTCGTAGGAAATTTTTTGAATTACTACGTTCCGCAACACTAATAACTACTCCACAATACATTCCCTTAGGCCCAAAGATGGTGAAGTTTCATGTAGTCGACATTCACATAACACCACTAAGGGAATCACAACATACATATCATCAAAATATTGAACGAATATCAAATTCACATGATTACTTGCAACATGACTTCTCCTGTGGCCTCAAGAACAAGGGTAAGTACTCAAAAATAATATTCATGCTTAAGATCAGTGGGATATTAAATAGCATAATGGATCTGAACATATAATCTTCCACCAAATAATATTCATGCTTAAGATCAGTGGGATATTAAATAATAGTAGTAAAACATGATGCAAATGGACGTATCAACTCCCCCAAGCTTAGACCTCGCTTGTCCTGATGATGATGGCTTTGATTTCCCCCTCCGAGAGGGAAGTTCCCCAGGTGGAATCGCTCCACCAGAGGGCAAAAGTTCCGCCTCGAGACGGCCCCGCAAGTCCTCTCCTTATTATTTTTCTAGGTCAAAGACCTTATGTGCCAGAAGATGGGCATCGGAGGTGGGCCAGGTGGCCCACTACCCACCAGGGCGCGCCCCGGTGCCTTGTGATCACCTAGGTGGCCCCCTCTAGTAGTTCTTTTCTTTAATATTTATTATATATTCCAAAATAATTCTCCATAAATCCATCTCATTTGGAGATGTGCAGAATATGTATCTCTAACATAGCTTTTTTAGGTCCAGAATTCCAGCTGCCGGTATTCTCTCTCTTTGTGTAAACCTTGCATATTATGAGAGAAAAGGCATTGGAATTACTCCACAAAGTGTTATAATGCATAAAAACATTAAAAATAATAGTAGGAAAACATGATGCAAAATGGTCGTATCAGTGGCGACCTGGTCTAGTGATGCCACGCACTGGTGTAGGTGTCATCCCCGCGACAGGCGAGCTTGTGACTCACCCCTGGTTAATGATGTATCTTCACCGCCCAGGCTGCCCATTCGCAACGTGTCATGTTGGTTCTGATGAGGCAAAACTGACACGCCACGCATTGGGTTGCTTGGCATGGATACTTAGGGGTAAGTCAGCGTAGTCGTTGTCGGGGTGCTCCATTCTTGGGTCTTGTCCTTAGATGCTTTACTGCTTCTGACCAAGGGGGTCCCTCATTGCCCGTGCGTAGTTGGTCCCATGAGCCAACTATTCATGGTACCAACACTTGCCGTTTTAATCGAGGTTTGTAACGATGGATCAAGCTAAGGAGCAAAACCAAGTATTATGTTTTCCTACTAAACTACTAGTAGTTCAATGGGATGTCGTGTCTTGTACTCCTCCATCGTAAGAGTGGAGAAACTTTCTTTCATAAATATTCTACTTCCTTTTGCCGACATGTGGGACATCTATCATCCGGGTCCATGTGTCATGCACCAAATAAGAGAGAAGAACAGCAGGGGGCCCACCCCGATCGTAGAGCCACAATAGTAATGAGCAAGCGTCAAATCACAAAGTCGAACCTTTCCCACAATATAAGTTGGACGGACAAAGCAATCATCATTTCACTCTTCACTGAATCCGCTTCTCCCATCTTCTTCAAGAAAACCATGTGCTGCTTCTGCCATTGTTCTGCCTCATGTGGGACGTGCATCGGCTTGGTACATCACTGACATGTGGGACCGCATGTTAGCAAACCGGCAGACCAAGCTCCCCTACCTACAGTGCAGCAAAATCACTGCTTTTTTACTAATCTTGATTTATTTCTTTAGATTATTATTCAAGATTTTATAGGTCGTACCAAGGAGCAAAACCAATTGTTATGCTTTATAGTTCAAAACGAAATGGCAGGACGCTTACATCACACCTGCCGCATTCGCATCGCAGCTCCACACAATTAGTTCTCACATGAAATGGCATCACACTTACAGCACGCCTTTCGCTGACATGTGGGACATCGAACATCGGTCTCCACGTGCCATGCACCAAATTACAGTTCAGAGCAGTGGGGGGAGGCATTCGGTCATAGCGCCATAATACCAGTATATGAGCAATGAGGCATCAAATCACAAACCCCCACCTTTCCTGCGGTAAGGTGGGCAGAAGAAGCAACCATCATTTTTACTCGTCACTGAATTCGCTTCTCCCTCCTCTTGTTCAAGAAAATCACCAAGGGCGAAGATTTTGTTTATCTATATCTATAACACTCTACAATACACGAATTTCTGAACTTGGATTCATTACTTTAGAGTGATTCAAACTGTTGGTCAGGAAGCTGGAGTTGTCATGAACCGCTCATCGAACCAATACTCACTAGATCGAACGGCTAAAAATGCCTGGATTCGCCACCTGCCTTCCCTCACATGGAGTCAGTACTACTAAGAGCACCTACAATGTTCATTTTTGGCCGCCTCTAAACACTCTCTTTCTCTCTTACTAGAGAAGGCCTCCATACATTGCAGCTTGTCGCCTTTAAGAAATTTTTACTAATGTCGCCTCTTAGCAAAGAGGATGCCTCTTTCAAATAGAATAAATGTGTGTCCCCACTTGTCAGACTTCTTGTTGCCACAAGCCCTGCAACTCATGTATGAGAAGCCTCCTAGGTTGAGGTTCCCATACTTCCTTTAATAGATGGTGGGCCCATCAATAAAGGAAGAAGAACATTGCTATACACTGTGTGATTTTAAGCTAAACTTATAGGCAGACTATGGGGTCCATCTTAGAGGCAAGACAGCCTCTAAGCATTGTGGATGCTCTAAAGCCACTAGACAGTTAGCGTGATGGGGTTTTGAATTCTGGTATTAGGTAGTGTGTGCATGTAGGGCCCATGTAGGACAGTCCCACCAAAGATTTTATATGCACGATATGGCTCTAATGTTAGTTGTACAAGCATCATCAATTCACTTTTTATGGATCATCAATTCACTTCGTACTACAACACAAACATATATTAGACTTACACTAACCCGGTATTTGTTGAAACGAAACTATCATAGTAATTCCTCTATACGGTGCCCCAATGCAATGTATTTATGTTTGGACTCTGGACTAGAGGGGATGTGCCCTGCACATAAATTTCTCCATCTCTCCCAAGCGGAAGTGGAGAAATTACCTAAATCTATGCTATTATGACGGTCGTGGCAACATGCCCGTCATTCTCCGGGCATGTGATGGTCACAAACCACAGTCTGTTGTCATCTTTGTCAACGTCATTTTTCTATGCTGCTTCTCTCCTCCTTTTGTTGGATGGCCCATTTTTTGGTTCTCCAAATACGTCATTGCAGTCATTTTTGTCACTAAAGAAAGGGATAAACAAAGGAGTCGAAGATTTAAGGACAAATAGAAGAGGAAAAGGCAAAGTGGGAACATGGTCGTACCTATGCTTCGGTGTCAACTTAGGCGGATGCTCCTATCATCTGCATGCCACCTCAAAGATGAGAGAGTCCACTTTATTTGGGATAAGTGGAGAAACCTATAGGCCTCGTCATCTCCTCTAGCTATGTTTGGGACAGGTGGAGAAATCTATAGGTTTGGATTTCTCCACCTCTCCCAAACGGAAGTAACAAATCCAACCAAACCTATATATTTCGCATTAGAAAGGGAGAAACAAACGGGTCATAAATTAAGGAGAAATAGAAGAGGAAAAGACAGTGTTTACATAGAGAGGGGGTGGCACAGAGAGGTTGGCCTACTTGCGAGGAGCTCCTCATTGACGCAGTCCTAAATAGCTCGCCGTCCGCCAGCGTTGATGAGGACATCACTACCACAATTACACTCATAACCCCTGCTGCTACATATACTGGACCAATTACTAGAGCTCGCGCACCCTAATTGAATTATCAGATACTTTATTTTCTTGGTAATGATTCTAATGTTCATGAGAATATAATGCTGCCTAAATTGGATACGTTTGTTTTTCTTATGAATTAAGGGCCTATCATGGACAAGAAGGATGAATGTTGGAGTAGGATCGAGCCTATCATGAACAGGAAGGATGAACGTTGGAGTAGGATCGAGCATGGAGATGAAGGCACGTGCAAGCGAAACAAGAACAGAGTTTCTAGTGGAGTTTTCAGCACTTTGAAGCCACCTTTGATGACAGACAAGGACATGGCCGAAATATATAAGATGTTCTTTCATAAATTTCAACCATAGCTTATTATAGATGTTGCGCCAACTTATTTTTGGGTCAGGCCCATATAATTTCAAAATACACTTAATAGGTTGTTTTTAGCCTGTATTAATAGGGAAAACGATTTAGGACAGAATTTAGTCCCACGTTACAAGGGTAGACAAAATTCCCCTCTGTCTCCCTATAAATACAGCCCTTAGGGCGTCGTTTAGGCTTGGGTTTTGTTTAGATTAAAGTTCAGCATAGTGCAACACGCATACTTCATTTGTGTCCAACGACAAGGCAAGACGTTTCAAAACCCCACTTTTAATAAAGATTTTCTCTTCAATCACAATATCCAAATTACAATCTCAGTTTCTTACTTGTTCTTAGTTTGCCTACAAAAAACAGACCCTTATGGTTAGGTTGATCGTGCTCCAGCATGATCAATGATCTCTCAGAGTTGGTTTAGCGATTGCTAACGCGTGACGTCTTCGTACATTCATAGTCGGATCGTCAAAGTCTACTCCGTCAAAAACTATAGTAGTCATCTCATCGAAAGATCGAGACCCTCGCCACTCCATATTGCTTGGTGAGATTTTTCCAATTTTCGTAGTCTAGATTAGATATGTTCTTCATACCTATGGTCCATGAACAAGCCAAAAATTAGTGTTAGATCATCCTATCTGAACCCATCTGGGCCTTTTTGCAAATTTTCTTTTCAGTGTTTTGTTTTGTTGAATTTGCGATTGCCTCGTCGTGTCGAGTTGTTGGTCATCATGTCGCCGCCGCACAAATGTTACCTCTGCTGCCATATACCTCCACCACATATCCGTTGTCCCATAAAACCACCATACATCTGTCGCCGTTCCATAAAACCACCACATATTCGCTGCTATAACCCCTTACATTTTTTATAAGAGAGGAAGCCAACCTTTCCATGGGCATCATACTTGCATTTGAAGTGGTCATCATACTCCACCACTCCATCTTGAAATACGATTGAACACATGCCTCCTCATCCGAAAAAGTCGTCGAAAAAGCTTAGGACGGAATAGCGAGTCATTGAGCTAGAAATAATAGTTGTAGAGTAGGCAATAGTTGTTTTCTTTATTACGATTCAACGCCGGAGTATGGCCCGGGATCGACCCCCTAAACATTGGCCGCTGCCTAGCAATGTGCTCATTGACGACCAAAGTAGCTATCACAACATCACTCTAATCATCGGACAATTCTTCAAACAAAGATGAACATATTTAGTTATTTAGAAGAAGAAAAACTCATCTGAGTTGTCCAGTGATGAAACAGTACATCAATGGATGGAGGCGGCATGGACAAGTACCATCAATCTATGGAGGCGGGCATGGACAAGTATCGGCCGAGTCGGGCAAACAGCCGAACTCCTTGCAGGAGGGTGGGTGGCGAGTCGCGATCGATGAATGGAGTCCACGGAGACGGAGGCAACAAGGTTGTCGAACCCTGTCTCCTCCGGCGATGACCTTAGAGGCAATGGTGGGCTGTCATCGACCCTAGGATAGGCAGGCCATGGAAGAAGCGGCCAGAACGATGGCAAAAAGGGCGTCGATGGATGAGGCGGCAGCAGGGGTGGGGCGATGGCATAGAGGCCAAAAGTGGGATGACGGCAGCGATGGCGATGGCAAAGAGGATGGGGTGCTAGTTGGGGGATGAATGGTCTATATGCCATAGACGGGCCGGGCAGGCCAAGGGAAGGACACCGCGGGTGCACTGTTCACTTTCCGTAATATTACACTTGCATATGCAAACCTCCTATCAAACGCTTCAGTTTAACTTCAACTGGCGACAGGGAGTAACATACTATTGTCCTTTCAATTTCCACACACAGTGGATGCACATGCACTCAAATTTCTTATTGCTCACCTTCTCTGTGCAATAAATATCCAAACTAAAAATCCCATCTTTTCTTCACCCGGAACACCACAGTTGAATTCTGTATATTGTTCTGAGGGACTTTTATCATGAGTTGGACTTTTGTCTTCAGGGGGGCCTCCTTTGTCTTGCCGCCTGCGTCGCCAACCTGCATTACATGGTGCAAATCTATATGAATCCAACAAAAATATATAGCAAAAAAAATAACTTAACTCCTATGATGAGCTAAATTAAGCTGCCTAGTTATTGTTGTCAGTTGTGAGTATATCCTTACCCAAACAGATGCCCAGCCAAGCCTTTCGTCCGACCCATAACCTGCTTTCCATTTGACATGCTTACTGGCCTTTTGTTTATAGACAGCACTCCAGTAGTTCGTGTCAAAATGGTACCGGTAACTGAAGATGATAAAGTATCGTTAAGCAATGGACGTAACATATAAACAGGGTGCTTCAAGCTCCCTGTGCATTGGAACGCAGAGCAAGGTTACAAGTGCATAGCTCAAAACAGTCTCACAGATCCAGGAGGCAAATCATATGATGTTTCTTTTCTAAGCCTAGATCAGCTACTCTACATCAACCTGTAGAGATACTGGATTCCAACAAAAAGATGGAAATCATTCACACCATTTTTATTTACCTGAACTTGTCTGAAGGAGTTAACTGGCGTTTAAATGCAAATGATAGTGAATTTGATGGTAAAGTGAGGCTGGGAATAAATGATAGCTCATCATCCTACAAAATTGAACAAATGATCCATTACAAGCAACATGACGGAGCAAATATTCATTAAACCAGGCCAGCTTAGGGATGTTTACCTTATAGCGATACTTGATATTCATCATATTATCATTGTACAATGCAGTGCAAACTCCATTCAGAACATGAGACTTCACTATACCATTTACTGACAAAATTTTCTCACCCTCATCCAACTTCTTCTCCTTAACTGAAACTTCCCCGTTAGGAAACAAGATGGTTGCTCTTGGCTACACACAAAAGATATCTATTATCATGGTATCTAAGTAATAAACTCAATTAGCACACTAAAAAGGGTTGCAACGTTCACATGGTCATTAGTACCAAGGATTTGACAGCTTCTGAAAAAATTGTCAACACAAGAAAGGAATGACAGCATACATATAGGAAGATCTTTGTGATTGCATAACACTAGCTGTCTTCAGCTAAAAAAATATTCCTCTGGAATACAAAATACTGACCAATCCATCAGGAGGAACCAGCGATGATAACTCAATTTTGCATGGTGAATCTCCCAAATTAGTAGTTACTGCCACTTCTCCTTGTCCCTCCTAAGAAATAAAATGATGTCACCTATCTTATATGATATATGTACACTGTAGAACAACAAAATATAAGATTAGCATAACATTTTCTAACGTTGGGTAAGCCTTCCATTAGATTTAGAAGAACAAAGGAATATACTGACCATGTGCTAATCATTACTCATATTTCATTTAGAGCAAATAGAAGTGGCAATCAAGTATAAAACTATAAGCTGAATGCCAACTTTAGAATACTGGGTGATGTTATATAATGGTAGAAACCACATCCCAATTTTGGATGTGTACTGCTACTATCTGAGAAATGTCAGACGAAAACAATAGTTATTTTAGCCGGCAGATTGGATGGTATGTATATTAATCATCAGATGCTACGGCAGAGAACCAAATCAGGAACAAGCTGCATGTTATTCTCATTGTTCAGGGATATCTGTACCACTGGTCAAGCCCATAAATCCAACTTCCAACAAATTACCTATTGTTCACAAAGGAAACATGGTATTTTTTTCTCAAAGATGCATGAGAACTGTGCATCATTGCATTAAGGATAAAATATATATTTACTGGGAAGACCCGACACATGCCATTCAACCCAAAACTACAACGGGAAAAACATGCACCTGCAACAAAAACCAACGACCCGAATAACCCCAAAAACGACCATTAGGTCTTAGGTGGCAGCAGCAAAAAATGATTGTGCTTTGGTTTTCATAGGACACGACAAGACTACACAATGATTGTGCTTTTCAAACAACCAAAATATCACTGGATATGATACCTTTTGTTTTAGAACAATAGGGAAAGATCCTAATGGACATAAGTTCCAGGAGGAGCAGAAATAGTCACAAGCCGTGAACAAGCCTCAACAACTAAAAGGAGAAAAATAGGTAGCATATACTGAGTTGTTTCTTTTCTACAATAGAAAGAATATCTCATTTTACAGTAGAATGTACTCCCTCAGTCCCATAATATAAGAACGTTTTTTACATTAGTGTAGTGTCTAAAACTTTCTTATATTACGGGACCGAGGGAGTACAAACAAGTGTTAATTACTACTCCCTCCGTCCCAAAATAAGTGTCTCAAGCTTAGTACAAGTTTGTACTAAAGTTAGTACAAAGTTGAGACACTTATTTTGGGACGGAGGGAGTACATAGTATGCAAACATAGCTAATGGGGATTCCCTAGCAAAATTCAGGTACATAATTAAGGCTCGATTTCATTAGTGCACATTTCTATGCCAAATAAACTGAAATAATCAGGTCATTATGTCAATAAAAACGAAAGATTTTTATATGCACACATGCTCGAATTTTGTATGCACACCAAGAGGCTTGCCCGTTTTGTGCCCAGGAGGAGAGCATAAATCACATCCTACTGGACTGTGTTCTTGCGAGAGAGGTCTGCACCAGTGTTTGCCTAGCTCTCAACAAACCGGATTGGGTCCCCCCGTGGGGATCAAGATTGGCGGAGTGGTGCACTAACAAGTTTGGGGCTGACCTAAGCAAGAAAGACGTACGGGTGATCTTCCTTCTAGTAATGTGGAAGTTATGGAAGCACCACAATGCCATTGTGTTCGATGGAACTTCACCATCACTGTCACATGTAGTTCATATAATAGAGGTTGAAGGTAGAACATGGAAGCAAGCGGGAATCTTAAAGGGAGATGTGGAAGCCTTGTTTGGGGCTTTGGTGAGGTGGGCTAGCGTAAGAAATTAGATTCAAGTAGGAGGGTGGAGCTGGTGCTCATGTAATATGTAATCACCAACGTGGAGGGGCTCTTTACGACTTTACCCCATCCTCTTCTTTAATATATAGCCCTGCTCAAGAATTCGTCCAATTAACCTGTTAAGTTGCCGATTAATCCCTACTCGTAGGGTCACCGAGTAGCCGATAAAATGATAAATTGTCCGATTAATTGATTAACTGGCTGATTAAATTGCCGATTAGTTTATTAATCCCCTACTTGCCAGCCGACCGAGCAGCTACCAATTAACGATTTCCTAAACAATGATATATAGTACGGCACAGTCATGCATATTTGAGGAAAAAGGAATCATTTCATGATCAAACGCAGGTCCGATATGTGACAAGTATGTGACTTTAGAAAAACCTTTGGGGGTTGACCTATAAATACGATGAAATAGATAGAGTTGCTCATCAAGTTGCATTTGCCATAATTAATTCATCCAGGTGAACTAGAGACAAACCTTGGAATCGAAAGGTTTTAGACTTAGTAGAACTAAAACCGAGTACATGAAGTGCGGTTTCAGTACTACTAGGCATGAGGAGGAGGTTAGCCTTGATGGGCAGGTGGTGCCTCGAAAGGACACCTGTTGATATTTGGGTCAATGCTGCAAAAGGATGGGGATATCGATGAAGATGTGAACCATCAAATCAAAGCCGGATGGATGAAGTGGCACCAAGCTTTTGGCATTTTATGTGAGAAGAGAGTGCCACAAAAGCTAAAAGGCAAGTTCTATAGGACGGCGATTCGAGCCACAATGTTGTATGGCGCTAAAGTGTTGGCCGACTAAAAGGCGACATGTTCAATAGTTAGGGGTGGCGGAGATGTGAATGTTGAGATGGATGTGTGGCCACACAAGAAAGGACCGAGTCTGAAATGATAATACATGAGATAGAGTTGGGATAGCACCGATTGAGGAGAAGCTTGTCCGGCATCGTCTGAGATGGTTTGGGCATATTCAGCGCAGGCCTCCAGAAGTTCCAGTGCATAGCGGACGGCTAAAACATGCTGATAATGTCAAGAGAGGTCGGGGTAGACCGAACTTGACATGAGAGGAGTCCGTAAAGAGAGATGTGAGGGACTGGAGTATCACCAAAGAACTAGTCATGGAGAGGGGTGAGTGGAAGCTTGCTATCCATGTGCCAGAGCCATGAGTTGGTCGTGAGATCTTATGGGTTTCACCTTAGCCTACCCCAACTTGTTTGGGACTAAAGGCATTCTTGTTGTTGTTGAACTAAAGACAAACCAGGTATTTAGAGATAAGAATGGAGTGTTTTCCGAGTGAACAATAAATATTGCAAGTGCAAATGTTGAAACTTGGAAAATTGAAAAGGAGCTTCATGAATGCCATGAAAAATCATGAAAGTTGAAAAGCAAGTTAGTCGCATCTTGATCAACTTGTTACTGAGTGTTGGATACTAACTAGGCTTCGGCCTGTGCTACATCTCCTAGCCCATGTGGCCCATCTGTCTATTGGTGGACAGAGTATATAACTTGGGGGAGGGGGGCTCTCTCTTGTAACCCTAGGACGTTACAGCAGCTGGCTGCTCTCTTAGGTTAGCCACTCCTTCCTTCCTTTCTACTCCCTCTGTAAACTAATATAAGATGATTTAGATCACTAAAGTAGTGACCTAAAACGTCTTATATTAGTTTACAGAGCATGGTATCAGAGAGGCTGGCCAATCTGCTGTAGGTGACAGCAGATCCAAAGGATGTTAAAGGCAGTGGTGTAGGTGGCAGCAGATCCAAAGGAGGTTGAAAGCAGAGTGTAGGTCGCAGCAGATATAAAGGAGATTGAAGGCAGTGGTGCTTGTGATGGAGTTTGTGTTGCTGTGAGTGGAGATGGCACAGGATCTGGCCAAGGTAACTCGACAGGTTGGCCAATCTGCTGGCTGCAAAGGCAGCAGATGGGTCACCCTCTTCTGATATTTCTGGGGAAGGTAGGAAGCAAGCCCCAAAGAGAGAGGTGCAGTACAAGCTTGAGCTCATGCCAAATGAGATCAAGCTGGATGGGGTTGGAAACTACCTGAGTTGGTCCAGGAGGGGAATGCTAATTTTTAGGATGAAATCAATTGAAGGGTATGTGTTAGGAAAGATCAGTGAAGCCCGAAGAGAAGTTGGGAGATGAGTGGAAGAAATGAAATGCTACGGATTCACTGGTACTCACTTGATTGCTGAATTCCTTGACACCTGCTGTTGCAGCACCAGTGGAAGCGCTTTCCACGTCAGGTATGGGATGCCCTGTCAAAGATGTATTCAGGCAAGGGAAATGTTATGCTGGTCTCTCAGACTGAAGACACAATACACAACCTGACTCGAGATGAAAAAAACAGTGAAGACATGTGTGGGAGAGCACCGTGCTCCAACAGGCCCGCAAAAACACGCGGACGCAAGCACATTGAACGACTACCAGCAAATAAGCCTTATCCACCTGGTGGTGAAGATCTTCGCCAAAGTACTCTCCCTTCGACTTGCCCCCAAGCTGGATGGCCTTGTCAGACGGAGCCAAAATGCGTTCATCGCCGGTCGAAGCCTACATGACAACCTCATTCTAGTCAAGCAATCGGCCCGGCTTCTCCACCAGTTGGGTGCCCCGCGAATCTTGCTCAAATTGGACCTCACGCATGCCTTCGACTCTTGGAGGTCCTGCGCCAATATGGCTTCGGGAACAGGTTTCTGGAGTGGATCACTATCGTCCTCTCATCAACAAGCACACGAGTACTTACGAACGGCGAGCCAGGCCCACCTATTTGGCACCGCCAGGGTGACCCCTGTCACCGCAGCTGTTTGTGCTCGTTGTCAACATCTTAGGCAGGCTCATCAAGCACGCAATTGACTTCGGAGTCATGGCTCAGCTGCACCCGAGGCGTTCGATCCCCACGATGTCCCTGTACACCGACGACGTGGTGCTTCTCTGTCACTGTTCGTCCAGCGACATCATCGTCGTGTGCGAAGTCCTGATGCTCTTCGGCCGCGCCTCCGGCCTGATGGTTAATTACGTCGAGAGCTCCGCCTCGCTGTTGCACTGCAACACGAACGAGGCAACATCTGCGCTGGCGCACCTTCGCTGCCCTACCGTCGACCTGCCGATCACCTACCTTGGGATCCCCCTCACAATAGGCCGACCGACTGCCGCCCAAAGGCCAACCCGACGAAAAAAAGTGGGTGTCTCGCGCTAGTGAAGTCAGTCCTAGGTGCCATCCCCGTGCACCAGCTCCTCATCTTCATGCCGCCGAAGAAGACGCTTCGTCAAATCAAGAAGATTCAGCGCAGCTTCTTGTGGGTTGGCCGCGCTGCCGCCAATGTTGGCACTGCCACATCAATTGGCGCCGCGTCTGCCGTCCCATATCGCACGGAGGCCTGGGTGTTCAAGACCTGGGGCCCTTGCTCTAAGACTATGCTGGCTCTGGTTCTCGCACACTGACCATGAGCGCGCCTGGAGTGGCCTGGACCCGCAATTCTCTGTCGACGAGCGAGCGCTCTTCTTCGCGTCAACCATGATGACTCTCAGGAACGGATCAACGGCATATTTCTAAGAGGACCGCTGGATCAATGGGCAGTCCCTAAGGGAGATCCCCCTAGCCCTTTACAACTGCATCCCCAAGCGCTGCCGCAAGATCCGAACCGTCGCTCAAGGTTTGCAAGGACATAGCTGCTAGAGACATTCATAGGACCCTGGGCATACACGAGATTGGCCAGTACCTGCAAGTTTGGCTGGCGATCGAGCACGTCATGCTCTCGGACACCCCCGACCAGCTTGTTTGGAGATGGCCGGCCTCCGGTACCTATTCTGCTAGCTCATGCTACCTCGCCACCTCCCAGGGATCCACGACTTGCTTCTCGTAGAAGCTCATCTGGAAGAATTGGGCGACGCCGCATGTGAAGTTTTCTCACTGGTTGGCCAACCAAGACAGGTGTTGGACAGTTGATCGCCTTGCTAGGCATGGTCTCCAGCACCAGCCACGATGCCCACTCTGCGACCAAGCCCCCGAGACGATGCGTCACCTCCTTCTGGGGTGCCCCTTTGCCAAGCAGACTTGGCATGAAATCCTCTCCTGGCTACGGATGACCACCGCAGGCCCAAATCACAGAGAATCCCTCATGGACTGGTGGTTGCACGCCAGGCAAAACACGCCGACACTGATGCGCAAAGGCCTCGTGATGTGGAGCATCCCAAGGTCATCCCCATGGACCTACCTACGTCCCCTACGACACCACTTGGACCAATGACAAGAGCCCGAGCGAAGGCTATCGAAGATAAGGTGAACTCTCTCCTCTCCGAACTTCCACTTTCTATGCATGAGACATGGCTACTACCTAAGTCCGAGTTGTTGTGCATGATTTGGTACCAAGAGGACCCTCCCGAAGATGCACATGAAGATGTACAAGTCCCCAAGTTCACGGATGAAGAGGAACGCCGAGAGAAGAAGGCAGCTCCAGAACCCGGACATCTGGCCCCAAGTCCGAGTTGTTGTGCATGATTTGGTACCAAGAGGACCCTCCCGAAGATGCACATGAAGATGTACAAGTCCCCAAGTTCACGGATGAAGAGGAACGCCGAGAGAAGAAGGCAGCTCCAGAACCCGGACATCCGGCCCCAAGCCCGGAATCCGGCCGCTGGAGACTTCGACCACAACAGCCTACCAGCCGCCACGCAACTACATGCCCCGGACATCCGACCCCAGCCCGGAAATCCGGCCTCGAGCCCGAATACCCGGACACCACCTTCCCGAGAGCAACATGGCCAGCTTCACCAGCCCGGACATCCGGCCCCCCGGGAACGCCCGGACATCCGGCCCCGCGTGAAAGCCCGGACATCCGGCCTCCCTGTCTGTGCACAGTGAAGGGCCGAGGCCCGTGTACCCCTTCTACCCCCTAGACTATATATACTTCACCTCGTCCAACTTTCTAGGGTTAGCATTGGTTTAGCTCATATTTAAAGATAGAGCATTGCTCATCCACATCGGATCTACTCCACGAGAGAGACCGCGGCCCCTCTTCACAGAAGATCCCTTTGGATTCAAGACCTCCTTGCGGAGAAGATCCCCTCGTGGATTCAAGACCTCCTCACGGAGAAGACCAGTTACCTCGTGTATCATCCGTTGTTGACTTTGGATCTTGTATCTCTCTTTGTGCTCATGGATCTAGCGCATGTGTGATCATACTTGTTGGTTTGAGTGTTCTCTTGTGTTCCCCTTGTGTTTTTCCCCTCGTTTCCCTCCTCGTGTTCTTCGTGTTCATCCCATGATCCGCTCCTTCCGTGAAAGATCGGCCGATTAGGGTTCCTACCCTACATCATCTTGGTATCAAGAGCCACGTTGATCACGATTTCGGAGCCTCCTCGTTGTGTTGCTAGCCTAGTTTTGTTGATTTTGTCCCTAATTCGAAAATTCCCCACAAAAATAGCCCCAAATTTTATTTTGTGATTTGTTCGTGTGATGAAGTTTTGTTGGATTTGATCCGCGGATTTCGTGTGTTGCAGGTAGATCTAGCTTTCCATTCATTTTTCTCCAATTTCCATCCACAAATTCCCTCGAATTTTGCCTGGATTTAACCTCTCCTCGCGAAGATCCTCACGTTCATCCTCGGATCCAGAGCCCGGACATCCGGCCCGACAAGCCCGGACATCCGGCCCCTGGCAGCACCACTTCCTCTCCACCGCCCGTTTTCCGTCCATATTCGCCAAATTTTGTTCCGGTGCCCACATATACTTCCGCATACCTCCACCACTTTCGCATAGCACCACCTTATACCACATACACAACCATCGCTTACCAACACCAACTCTGACATTTTTGGTCCAATTTTGCTTTCAGAATTTGAGTTGCGGTACCGTGTCCTACTTGTGTTTCGGCTTTTTAGGTACGGTTCGACATCAACATCACCGCCGCTCACCTTCGCCACGGACGCGTCATCAACAACGACCACATCGACTACATCTTGGTATTCGTGGTTGGATCACCGTCATCCATTCTTGCTTACGGACGAGGAACCGAAGAAACGGTAACCTCACCTTGGTATTGGACATATCACTCTTGCCATTACATTGATAGCCATCATAGCCTTACTCCTTTGCGTTGCTTACCCATCGAGACTAGCCTTTGAGTATTGCGGGCAACGAGACTTGTGCACATTAGTGATCATACTTCCCATAGCATACATACATCATTGTTGCATATCTTGGTATCATCTCTTGTGTCATAAGGTTGTCATCGCATACACAATTGCTATCTTGGTTCGTCAAACATTGCAGGAGAAAAGAGCTCAAACATCAAAGAGCCAAACAAGCTTTTAAGCAAACGGAAAAGATAAGCAAAGAGCTTTTAAGCAAAAACCATAGCATCATACAACATTAAGATTGTCATATTAGATCATCTTGGATCATATCATCGAAACACCTTGCATAGAACATACTTGGGATAGAAGTCGTTGCATTTTTGCTAAGTAGGTTGTGCACAAGTCTTGTATCCGCCTATTGTGCAATCGTGCTAGCGTCTCTCTAGTGTTGTGCAACAAGAGCATTTTTGTGGATTCCACATTTTGGCTCATCCTTGGTTGCCCAACCCCACTTATCTCTTTGCGTGTGTGTTTCCATGTACATTACATTGCTTGGTCTACTTGTTGCATTGCAATCTTGCGAATCTTTTCCAACATTATGGAAGCTCACTTACAATTGCATTAAATTTTGTGCCACCATCCTAACCAAACTCCACCATAAGTTTTTACTTGTGTAGGTGTGAGAAACCGACAAGAATTGGTACCAATTGTGCTATTTCCTTGTCCACATTGGAGTGATCATTGATCCACTTTCAACTTCGGTCAAGATACATTTGGTATTCATTCTTCTCTTTCTGCCAGTCACATTTTTTATCTTGGAATGATGGATAGGCCAAGTACTTCTACCAACCCACTCTTCATTGAGCACGACGACGACATGAACTCCTACGTCACCAAGAGCCACCTCTTTGGTGCACAATGTGCTTTGCATCAAGAGCAACAAGCAATGAGTGAACGCATCGACAACCTCGCGGCCGACTTGCGACTCTCCGAGCAACGTACAAGAACTACTTCGACCACAAGCTCGACGATCACAAGCAAGAGAACGACGCAAGAATGGACGAGATTCGCGCTTTCTTGCTCAACCGCTCTTCTTCCACTTCATCTTCATCAAGGACTCGCTCAAGTCGACACTCCGACTTCACCCTCTCCGGCTCAAGTACACCGACATCGAACACTCTTCGACGTGCCGCGCGCAACGATCGTCAAGCAAGCCTCAATCCTCTACGCGACACCAACTCTCAAGAGCACCGACAACGTCAAACCCAAGAGGCTTTTACGCTAGCACGAGAACGGCAATGACAACGCCAACATGAAGCAGAAGAGCGAGCGCGTCTACACCAAGAAGCACAAGATGCCGAGGCACAACGTCAAGAGCAACAATTGCGAGATGCTCAAGCACTTGAGGCGCAACAAGCCCTCCAAGATGCAGGTCGCGCCATAGCCAACCGAGGCCGACAAGCTCGTGAACATGAAGAAGCACTTCGCGAAGAAATTCAAGAACGAAGATTTCAAGCTCGCATGCATCGTCAAGTTCCTCAAGTTCCTCCTCGAGCTCGACAAGCTCCTCCACAAGCTCGCCAAGAACATCAAGTTCATCAAGAGCATGAAGACAATGGGAACCCTCCACGACAAGGGCAACAAGAGGTCGACAACCCTTTTCTCCAAGAGCAACATGAGCTTGACAATCATCAACAACATGGACGTCATCATCCCCGACCCCAACACAATGAAGAGCAACGCTATGGCAAGCTCAAGTTCACCATACCCAAGTTCAATGGAAGCAACGATCCCGAAGAGTACCTTTCATGGGCATTGAAGGTCGACAAAATCTTCCGTTTGCACAACTATGAAGAAGAGAAGAAGATCGCGATGGCAACCTTTGAGTTCCAAGACTATGTCCTCATTTGGTGGGAACAAGTTATCGAGCGCCGAGAGGCAAGAGGTGAACCACCCATCATTATTTGGACGCAAATGAAGGATGTCATGAGAGCACGCTTCGTGCCTACCTACTACAACCGTGACCTCTTCAAGAAACTCCAACTACTCAAGCAAGGAACCAAGAGCGTTGGAAAGTACTACAAGGAGATGGAGATTGCCATGATAAGAGCCAACGTCACGAAAGATGATGAGCAAACAATGGCACGTTTCTTGAATGGACTCAACCATCCTATCAAGAAGATCGCCGACTTCCAACCATACTCGAACCTCATCGAGCTAGTGCATCAAGCTACAAAAGCGAAACGTCAAGTGCAAGACGATTACAAGTATGCCAAGTTCTCATCCAAGTCATACGGCTTCTCCAACACCCAAGCTTCAACGACTCCAACACCGTCTACCAAGCCTTCTACAAGCAACGTCGACAAGTCGAGTTCCAAGAAAGCTTCGTCAACTCCAAGTCATCCTCCTACTACAAGCAACTTCAAGCCGAGAGCTTCATCATCATCCACTCCAACCGATGAGACCGTCAAGACGAGTTCCTTCAAATGCTTCACATGCGGAGGCCAAGGCCATAAGTCCTATGAGTCCACCAACAAGCGAACCATGATCCTCAACGACGACGGCACTTATGACTCCATGAGTAAAGGAGAAATGGACGCCCTTGAGCAAGTCGCCATGCACCGGCAAGTGAACGATGAAGAGGAACAAGTCTTTTGCGATGAAGATTCAAGTCCCGCTCTTGTTGTCTCCAAGGTCTTGACTACAACATCACCAAGAAGAAGACCAAAGATGCCATATCTTTCATACAAAGGCCGGCATCAATGAAAGATTCGTCAAGGTCATCATCGATGGAGGGAGTTGTCATAATCTCGCAAGTGAAGAACTTTGTTCCAAGCTCCAATTGCCCAAGACGAAGCACCCACATCCATACAAAGTTCAATGGCTTAGCGACTCCGGCACTCTCCAAGTCGAGCATCGAGTACAAGTCTCCTTCAAAATTAGCGCATATGAAGACACTTTGGAGTGTGACATCGTTCCAATGACCTTCTTGGACGCCCATGGCAATTTGATAGAGGTGTCATTCACAACGGCCGAACGAACCACTACATCTTCAAGATGAAGGAAAAGGAGTACGTACTTCGTCCCATGTCTCCAAGTCAAGTGATCGCCGACAAGCAAGCCACCCATCGTGGAGAGAATAGTGAGAGAGCGAGCCACCAAAAAGAGAGTGAGCGCCACAAGCCCAAATCGAGCACCTCCACGATGAGCGACAAAAGTGAGATAAGAGTTGTGTGTGAGAACCCATCTAGTGTCCTACACTACGTCCTTTTGTGCAAGGACAATGCAACACAAGCTAACACCTCTCACGCTCTACCTCTAGTGTTGTCTTCTCTTTTGCAGGAATTTCAAGATGTTTTCCCCGACGAGCTACCTCCGGGACTACCTCCACTACGAGGCATCGAGCACCGCATCGACCTCATCCCCGGAGCACCTCTACCGAACAAAGCTCCCTACCGCGTCAACCCTGAAGAAACCAAAAAAATACAAAGGCAAGTAAAGCATCTCATAGACCATAGACATGTGCGTGAAAGTTTGAGCCCTTGTGCCGCCCCGGTCATTCTTGTGCCAAAACGAGACGGTAGCTTTCGCATGTGCTCCGGTTGTAGACCTATCAACGCTATCACCGTTCGCTATAGGTATCCCATTCCACACCTTGATGATATGCTTGATGAACTTAGTGGTGCCACTATATTTTCAAAAATTAATCTTAAGAGTGGTTACTATCAAATCCACATACAAGAGGGTGATAAATAGAAAACCGCTTTCAAAACCAAGTTTGGGTTGTATGAGTGGTTAGTCATGCCTATGGGTCTATCGGAAGCACCGGGTAATTTTATGCGTCTTATGAATCATGTCTTTCACCCTTACATTGGTGTGTTTGTTGTGGTCTACTTCGATGATATCCTTCTTTTTAGCAAGTCTCTCAAAGAGCATGTCACCCATGTTCGAACCGTTTTACAAACTCTTCGAAAAGAGCATCTCTATGCTAATATGGAGAAATGCCTTTTTGGCGTTGATAAGCTTGTTTTCTTGGGTTTTGTTGTATCTTCTAAGGGTGTTCACGTAGATGAGTCCAAGATCAATGCTATTAAGACTTGGCCACAACCAACGAACTTGCAACAAGTGCGTAGCTTTCTTGGCCTTGCGGGTTTCTATCGTCGCTTTGTGAAAGATTTAGCACCATTGCTTCGCCTTTGCATGCTTTGAGCAAGAAGAATGCGCCTTTTGTTTGGGGATCATCCCAAGATACCGCTTTCAATGAGGTTAAGAATTTGCTTACTCATGCTCCTGTGCTTGCCTTACCCAACTTTGACAAATCTTTTGAGATTCATTGTGATGCTAGTCGTAATGGCATAGGTGTTAACGCAAGAGAAGCGTCCCATAGCTTACTTTAGTGAGAAACTTTTCGGAGCGCAACTCAATTACCCCATTTATGACAAAGAGCTATATGCTTTAGTCCGAGTTTTGCATGAATGGGAACACTATCTTCGCCCTCATGAATTCATCATTCATACTGATCATGAAACGCTCAAGTACCTTAAGGGCCAAACCAAGTTGAACAAGCGTCATGCTAAATGGAGTGAATTTATTGAGTCTTTTCCTTATGTCATCAAGTACATTAAAGGTAAGGCAACATTGTGGCGGATGCCCTTTCCCCCATATGCATGCTTGTTACTCAACTTGAGTTGAATGTCATTGGCTTTAAGCACATAAAAGACTTGTATAAGCATGATCCTACTTTTGCTACTCCTTATGCTAAATGTTCGACGCATACATCTTGGGAACGCTATTACATCAAAGATGGGTATCTTATGAGAGCTAACAAGCTTTGCATCCCCGAGTCTTCTCTTCGTTTGTTGCTTTTGCAGGAATCTCATGGAGGAGGCTTAATGGGACATTTTGGACGCGACAAGACTCTCGCCACGCTCTCCAAGAACTACTATTGGCTCAAGATGTTTCGCGACGTCAACCGCTTCACCAACCGATGCTCTACATGTCGCAAAGGTAAGTCTAAAGCTCAATCCCATGGCCTTTACATACCTCTCCCAATTCCATATCAACCATGGAAAGACATTAGCATGGATTTCATACGGTGGCAAGCAAGCGCTGACAAGGAGCCATCGTAGCAAACGGTGGCGCCCCTGACGGTCCCTTTCCGTCCTGTCTAGGCGACACAGACGGGCATTTAATGCCCTTGTCCCCTGCCGTCAAGGTTAGGTATGATACAACTGTAGCAGGCGGTGGCGCCAACTACCACCCCTTTTACATTTTTACCCTCACCTCTGTTGCCACGTGTCGGTGACCCCTTAGACATATAAAAGGAGGCCCATGCGCAACAGAGAGGGGGGAGGGAAGCCATTCTCACGCTCGGTCTCGCCAGCTGCTTGAGTGTACTGTAGCACTCATCGCTCCCGAGCAAGAACTCAATACAACCACCAAAACAGGAGTAGGGTTTTACGCATCCGTGCGGCCCGAACCTGGGTAAATCGATCGTCCCGCTCGTGTGTTTCGCCTCGACCTGCTCTTTGTGCATCCACCGCCCCCTGCCGAACCAAAAGGGGCTCGGTCCGCCGATCCCCATAGGTGTGCGAGGGATCAGCAACCCCTGACATCTTTGGCGCGCCAGGTAGGGGGTGCGTCGAGGTTGTGCGAACCTGATCCGGCGTTCGCACGAGCCGAATCTTCATCGTCTTCATCAACATGCCGCTGAAGAAGACTTCGGAAGCAGCCGCTCCGTCTGCGCCGAACCCACCATCGCCGGGGCGCACGGCTGGTGGGATAGACGCCGGCGGAAGAGCAGGCGCCGATGGGGAGACCCATGGCGCTGCCAGGTCCAAGGACCAGGTCGCGCCGCACGTCGGCGGCGCGGTCACCTCCCACAACGACCGCGCGCACTCCAAGACCTCGGCGTCCGTACACGCACCGCGCCCGTCCCAGGAGGCGCGGGACCAGCAGCGTCATGGTACCCACGGTACCATACGTCTGCTGGGCCAAGATCAAGCTGGCGGATCCCGCAACGCTCAAGACCAGCATGCACGCCAACATGCTGGCGCGAGCGCGGCACGGTCGCTTGGACAAGAGGTTGCTCCTTCTAACGTAGTTAGAAGTCTGAGCATACCCCGTTCCTCGCACCGTTCGCCGCCACCGCCCGCCTCTTCGGCAGAGGCTTTGGCGCGGAGCTGCCGGTGGTTCTTTGGTCGATCAAAATGACGCCAAATCGAGCCACCGGCCAGACACCTTTTGCTCTAATCTGTGGAGCAGGAGCAGTTATCCCCACGGAACTCGTATACGGGTCACCTCGAGTGCTCGCTTATGATGAGCTTGAGCAAGAGCGGCTGCGGCAAGATGGCGCGCTGCTCCTCGAGGAGGATCGTCTTCAGGCTGCTGTGCGAGCCGCTCGCTACCAGCAAGCTTTGCGCCGCTACCATAGCCGCAAAGCTAACGCCTGAAGTTTCGAGGAAGGCGACCTTGTTTCTTTGGCGCGATCAGTCCGCCAAGATTTCCAACAAGTTGACGCCGAAGTGGGAAGGCCCTTACCGGGTGAAGCGAGTCGCCAGGCTTGGCGCTGTCCGCCTTGGGACCGAAGATGGCGTACCAGTGAGCAACTCCTGGAATATTGCGCATCTTCGTAAGCTTTGCCCGTGAGGCGCGGTTGTCGGACCCTGTCCGGCAACCACCCATTTGTACAAGTCTTGCCGCTGTTGCATTTAATCCTTTGTACAAAGCCGGGCGCAGACCCCATGCATAAAGATTATGTGCTCAGCACATACCCCCGGGAAGGCAAACAACAGAGAAAGATAAGTGCCAAAGTTTGAGCAATCAGACTTCATTTAAGTTTTTAAGTTATTTTCCTTGAACGCCCGTCCTTTGTATGGGAAACCTGGGCGCGGAGGAGCCGACTCGTAGCTAGTTGCGTCCTTACTGTTGTTTCGAGCCCCGCTCAACAACTTAAGTGAGCTGCGACTAGCTCCGCGACAAGGTTTCTTGTCGGCCGCAGCACCGCCCACAGATCGCTGACGTTCCGCACTCAGCACTCGCGGCAAGCGTGCCCGCGCCGGCAAGTTCCCTATACGCGTAGGGTAAAACCATACAAAGGAAGGGGTCAAGTAAAGGAAATAACATAGCAATTAAACTTATAGAGTTATCTTCCTTCTTGCGATCGTCCCTTGTATGGAAAACCTATGCGCGGAGGAACCAACTCGTATCTAGTCGCCCCCTTACTGTTGTTTCGAGTCCGCTCAACAACTTAAGGGAGCTGCGATTAGCTCTGCGACAAGGTTTCTTGTCAGTTGCGGCACTGCCGGCAGGGAACCAACTCGTAGCTAGTTGCCTTACTGTCGTTTCGAGTCCTCTCAACGACTTAAGTAAGCTGCGACTAGCTCCGCGACGAGGTTTCCTGTCGGTTGCAGCACCGCCGGCAGGCTGCTGAAGTTCCGTTGCTGATGTTCCGCACTCAGCGCTCACGGCAAAGGTGCCCGCACCGGCAAGTTTCCTAAAAGCGTAGGGTAAAAACATACAAGGGGAGGAAGCAAGTAAAGGAAATAACATAGCAATTATTATCCAAGATAGCAGTATATTACAAAATAACTTGTCGCAACTCTAACAGACTGTTTTTCGTAACATGATTGACAGCGACAAGGAAAGAAAAAGATAAATGGCCTAGTCTACACGTTCGCCTTCGACCCTCCTAATTCCGCTCACCTTGTCCACGATAGGTGCGACAAGGGCCTTGAGCTCCTCCTGGTCAGCATCTGGCGGCAGGCTTCGGAGGACGTTGTTGAGGCGGAGGCCTGGGTTGCGGAAGGCCACCTTCATCAGCACCTTCTGGAGAGCTCCCGCGCAAATCTTGCGCGACTCGTCGGCAAGCTGCTTTGGGAATTGCTCCCGGATTCGCTAGAGCGCCGTCGCCAAGCCTTTGAAGAACAGAGTGAGCTTGGCGCTGGATTGGAGGTTCTCGTCGGAGGAGTACGCGAGATCCACCATCCCCAACTGCGCTAGCTCCTTGTCGACGTTGGCGGCGACGTCCACCAGACCCTCCATCCAGTGCTCCATATCCTCCGACAAAATCTTCCAGGCGGCGGCGGCCTTCGCCAGCAGCACCTTGCCGGCCTTGACCTCCTCCTTCAGGGCCGCCTCCTGCCGTTTGGCGCCGTCCAGAGATTCGGTCAGAGCCGCCAGCTTCACTTCAAGATCAGCATTTGAAGCCTTGGCGGCGTCCAGCTCCTTGCCTCTCTCAGTGAGGAGGGCCTGCAGCTCCGAATAGCTGTTGGCGTCCCTCTCACGCTCAAGCTTGAGCGTGGCAAGCTCGTCGCCGCTCGCCTTGAGGTCCGCCTCCAGCTGCGTCACCTTCAGCTCCAGCTCAGCCTTGGCGGCCTCGGCAGCTGCGGCGGCGTCTTCAGCCTGCTTGACGGCTCCGCCAACTGCCCGCTCGCGCACGGCAAGTTCCTCCTCGTGGCCGTCGAGGTTGATCTTCCGCTGCGCCAACTCGCCCTCCTGCGAAGACAACTTCTTCGCGACAAGCCGTTGGCGCTCTTCGACGTCGGCCTTCTCGAGGAGGAAGGCCTGCTGCGCCTCGGCGAGTTGCTCCCGCTCCTTTGCTAGGGAGCGGAGAGCATCCTGATGGGCGCCTCGGAGCTCTTCTGCGCGCTTCTCGATGTCGGCGCCAGCCTTCGCCACGAGTGCTTCGCGAGACTCCAGCTTGGTCTGCCGGGTGCGGTAGAGCGCCACTAGCTTCCGCAGCAGGCGCTCCTTTTCAGGATCGCCGCTGCTGCTGCTTGGCGCGTCAACCAGCTTCAGCCCGGCAGAGGCAAGCACCTCTCCGTCCAGCATCTCCCCCTCGATCGGCGCCCTGGAGCTTGACGCCCAGGGGAGGCTGATGAAGATGTTCTCGCCGGCCTTCAGGTAGATGCCAGGCTGGGGCTCTTCGGAGCCCGCCGCAGCGGCAGCGGCGGAGGAGTCGGTGGTCGGAGCAGCGCCTGGCGCTCCTGTGGCCTCCGGGCCGACAGTACGACCGCCAGACTCCCCGCCCGCCTCCGCGGCGGCAGCCCTGGCAGCCTCCTCGCCGGCGCCGGCTGCTTCCTCGGCGGCGACTGCCGTCTCCATCGGCTCTGCAGCAGATGGATCTGATGGCCGGTAGAGGGGAGAAGATTCAAGCAAAATTCGAGCAAAATCCAAAGGAAAGATCAAGAAGCCGAAGAAGCCAAGGGGAGTTTGGAAGCAAGGAGGTTACCTGTGCCAGGGCCTGCCGCTGTGGTCTCCATTGCCGGGGGATCGCTGGCGCGGTCCCTTGCCGGAGATCCTTGCCGGGCCGGGGGCTCCTCCCTTGCCGGAGTCCCTTCCCTTGCCGGGGACTCCTCCCTTGCCGGAGTCTCCTCCCTCGCCGGGGGCTCCTCCCTTGCCGAAGACCTCTCCCCCACCGGAGGACTCTCCCTTGGCACTTCGGGAGCGGTCTCCAGGCTCTCCTGCTAAGGCTGCTCTGCTCCTGCACGAGTCAACAAACAAGCATCAGCACAACAAGGATCTTTGTGCGCGCCCAACAGCGGGAAGTAAACAAGACGCTTACGCTGGGGGCTGCTCTGAAGTTCAGCTGCCGGGTCCGACGGGTTCGTCTCGGTCACGTCCCCTGTTGACGCAGTGGATTCGTCCTCGATGACGATCACCGGCACCCTGGCTCTCTTTGCCGCTCTCTGGGCCAGAGTCCTGAAAAGGAATGGATTCAGGGAAAGACAAGTGAGATACAAGACAAAGCAGCAAGGATTGAAGAATTGCAAGTACAATAAGAACTTACTCCTCCTCTTCTTCCTCGTCGGAGCTAAACGCGGAGAAGTCGAAGTCCGGCCCGCGGCCGGCGCGGGAAGGAGGAGGGGTAGGCTCCCTTGGTCGCTTGGCGGGAGCAGAGGCGGCAGCCCGGGAAGACCCCGCGCCAGTCGAAGCAGCGGCATGGGGCGCTCCCACGGCAACAGTGCTTGCCACGGTGGAGCGCGTCATGCGGCGAGGCGACTGCTGGGCATCCTGCCGCCTCGCTACATCCGCGGCCTTGCGGAGACGCCTTCTTGGTGGAGACGGAGGCGCAGCCGGCGGCGGGCTGTCGGAAGACGAAGTGGAGGAAGAGTCGATCTCCAGCGAGTCGCTCGCATCCCCGGCAGGCTCGCTCGGCTCGACGCTGCCCCCGGCAAGATCTTCCTTGCCGGCAAGTTCCTCTTGCCGGGCGAGCTCTTTCTTGCCGAGGAACTCCTCTCGCTCGGCACGGGTTTTTGACTCTTCTGCCGCCGCTTCATCCAGAGTAAACCCAAATTCGCCTGACGCTGCGGCTGCCGCTGCCTCTTCCAACCTAGTGGCGATGCGCGCCAGCTCCGCCTCGGTGGTGTCGCGGATGAGGCCGTCCCTCTCGTCGGCGCGGATTGGCATTTCCACCAGGTCGTCGAAGAACTGCTGCACGACCTCGTCTGCGGGCTCTTGCTAAGTTGGCTCGATCCCGTGCGAGTCGCACAACGGCATCATCGCCCGGATGCGGTCGAGCGCAGAGTTGTTGCACAAAGGGACGACGCCCTGCGGCAACCTGAAGACTTCGGGGTGATCCGGATCATATTTGAAGAGCTCCTGCAGCATGCTAGTGTGCTCGAGGACAGTGAAATTATAGTTGAGGCCTGGGCGCAGCCTCATGATGTCCGCCGCGTTCTTGAACTCCCAGGCAGGTCTTCCCCGTTCCTGCAGGGGGGCAATGCGGCGGCGAAGAAAGTCTGCGCCAACAGCGCCTACGGTGAGTCCGGCAAGCCTAAGGCGCCGGATCCTGGTGACGGCAATCGTCAGCTTGCTGCCTTCCGGGGCCAAGTCGCTCCAGTCATTGCCGCGCACTGCTGCTGCTTGGCGCCGGACGGTGAATGACTGCGGGCTCTCCTCGATAATCCAGCACCAGTCCGCTCTCCACTCCTCCCACTTGCCGCGGAACTCCCCCTCTAGATAAGATTCCTTCTTGCCGGCTCTGGAGATCCAGGCGATTCCGCCGGACAGGGTCTCCCCTCTCTCTACCCGAGGGATGAAGAAATGGCGGAAGAGAGCTACACTAGGGTAGACTCCGACAAGGTTTTCGCAAAGATGTGCGAAAACTGCCATGGTGAGGACGGAGTTGGGGATGAAGTCGAGGAGGTAGAAGCCATATGTGTTCATAATATCGCAGAAGAACTCGGAAAAGGGCGGGCAGAGCCCACAGTAGAACACAGCAAAGAAAGGGTACCCGTCCGGAGCCTTCGTGTGGGCTTCAGCCGGGAGCACCCTGGTCCGCGGGTGAGCTCGCGCCTCCGCCGACCAGAACAGGTAATACCGCTCCCGCAACGCCTTCGCACCGAGCTTGGGAGGGAAGATGGCTCGCTCCTTCCGCATCGTCGCGAGCCGCTGCGCCTCGGTCGACTTCACCGCTTTCCCCTTGTCGCCCTTCGGAGCCATGGCGAAGGTGGTGGAGGAGGCCGACGGTGGTGGTGGTGCTGGTGACAATGGGGGGAGTAGGGCGCTGCTCTCTCGTCGCTCTGAGAAGACGGGGAGCGGCGGAGGATTTGAGATTGGAAACAGCAACGGGCAGATGGCGCCGCACCCCTGTTTCCTCTGCTTATAAGGAGGGGAAGGGGGGCGGACGTTTCGCCGTCACAAATAAACAACTACCCACGATTCCGCCCACCGCGCCTCCACGCTCCCTCCGTTTACGGGGAGGGGCGCGCCAACCGTCCCCTTTTACCGCGACGTGACGCATGCGCGTGGGGGCGCAGCCCGCGCACACCGCCCACGTCACGCACGGCGCCGCGTTCGACGCGTGCCGTTTGGGAAGGGCGCGGTGGGTGCGGAGTGGGTTATGGCGTGCCTTAGGCCGCGCGTGCCCGTGCACTGTTTTGGGCCTGGCCCAACAGCGCTCGACACCGTGTATGACCCAGACCCGGGGGCTCCTGTCGGTGTACTAAAGTAGGGGTACCTTAGTATTCCGAACTTGTGCACGGGCAGTCGCAGCGACCCGCGGCAAGGCTTGCCGGGCGACCGCCAAGACCCTCCGTGGTTCCTTTGGTGCCATTCAAGAACAAAGTATCCAAGAGCAAAACAAGGCCTCGGCAAGAGGAGCTTGCCGGGAAGGAGACAAGACCCCGGCAAGAGGAGCTTGCCGAGAAGGAAACGAGGCCCCGGCAAAAGCAAGAGGAGCTTGCCGGGAAGGAGACAAGACCCCGGCAAGAGGAGCTTGCCGGGAAGAACAACCCAAGCATCACAAGAAGATCGCTGCGGCGCACCGCGCGCCCTGGCAAGACCCGGTGAGCGACAAGCTCCCGGACGCGACAAGGCAATATACGCGACAAGACAACATCCGCGGCAAGGCGCTTGCCGCAGCAAGCTACTACTCCGCAGCCCGCACTCCAACCTACCCACCAACGTGTCGCTCAGGGGCCACCCCTGGCGTACGTGGCGGGAGGCTGTGCAGCCGGGGGCATGCGGTGGCAAGCAAGCGCTAACAAGGAGCCATCGTGGCAAACGGTGGCGCCCCTAACGGTCCCTTTCCTCCCCGTCTAGGCGACACAGACGGGCATTTAATGCCCTTGTCCCCTGCCGTCAGGGTTAGGTATGATACAACTGTAGGAGGCGGTGGCACCAACTACCACCCCTTTTATATTTTTACCCTCACCTCTGTTGCCACGTGTCGGTGACCTCTTAGACATATAAAAGGAGGCTCATGCGCAACAGAGAGGGGGGAGGGAAGCCATTCTCACGCTCGGTCTCGCCAGCTGCTTGAGTGTACTGTAGCACTCATCGCTCCCGAGCAAGAACTCAATACAACCACCAAAACAGGAGTAGGGTTTTACGCATCCGTGCGGCCCGAACCTGGGTAAATCGATCGTCCCGCTCGTGTGTTTCGCCTCGATCTGCTCTTTGTGCATCCACCGCCCCTGCCGAACCAAAAGGGGTTCGGTCCGCCGATCCCCATAGGTGTGCGAGGGATCAGCAACCCCCGACACCGGTATCACCTACTACTGTGTTAGGGCACACCTAACATCGCTCGTTGTCTTGTCATGCATCGTCATGCATATGTTTGCATTATATTTATTGTTTCTTCCCCCTCTTCTCTCGCTAGACACCAAGACCGACGCCGCTGCTACCCAATACGACTACGATGTTGACGACCCCTCCTTGCCAGAGCAACCAGACAAGCCCCCCCTTGATCACCAGATATCGTCTATTCCTCTCTCTACTGCTTGCATTAGAGTAGTGTAGCATGTTACTGCTTTCCGTTAATCCTATTCTGATGCATAGCCTGTCCTTGCTACTACTGTTGTTACCTTTACCTGCAATCCTAAATGCTTAGTATAGGATGCTAGTATTCCATCAGTGGCCCTATATTCTTGTCCGTCTGCCATGCTATACTATCGGGCCGTGATCACTCGGGAGGTGATCACAGGTATATACATATATACATACATACTATACAGGTGGTGACTAAAGTCGGGTCGGCTCGTACTATACATACTATGCAAGTGATTCCGATGTTGGGGGCTGAAGGGGCTGGTGGTTCCACCCAGGTAGTGGTGGGCCTAGGTTCCCGACGGCCCCCGACTGTTACTTTGTGGCGGAGCGACAGGGCAGGTTGAGACCACCTAGGAGAGAGGTGGGTCTGGCCCTGGTCGGCGCCCACGGTTACTTCCAAATAACACGCTTAACGAGATCTTGGTATTTGATCTGAGTCTGGCCACTGGCCTATACGCACTAACCAACTACGTGGGCACAGTTATGGGCACTCGACGTCGTGGTATCAGCCGAAGCCTTCTTGATGTCAGCGACTGGGCGACGAGCGCCGGATTGGACTGGAACGCCTGCTCTTGTATTAGGGAGGCTAGGTCTGCTTCCGGCCGCCCACGCAACGTGTAGGTGTGCAATGGGCAATGGGCCCAGACACCTGCGCCATAAGATTTAGACCAGCGTGCTGACCTCTCTGTTGTGCCTAGGTAAGGCTGCGACGTGTTGATCTTCCGAAGCCGGGCATGACTCAGGAAAGTGTGTCCGGCCAAAGGAGATCGAGCGTGTTGGGAAATGTGGTGCAGGGAAGTTTATCTATTCGAATAGCCGTGTCCCTCGGTAAAAGGACGACCTGGAGTTGTACCTTGACCTTATGACAACTAGAACCAGATACTTAATAAAATACACCCTTCAAAGTGACAGATACAACCCGGTGATTGCTCTCTCACAGGGCGATGAGGAGAGGATCGCCGGGTAGGATTATGCTAAGCGATGATACTTGGTTAACTTACCATCTACTCTCTTCTACTGCTTCAAGATGGGGGTTGCCAGAAGCGTAGTCTTCGATAGGACCAGTTATCTCCCTCTTATTCCGGCATCCTGCAGTTCAGTCCACATATACTACCCCTTTCATTGATACCAATGCATATGTAGTGTAGCTCCTTACTTGCGAGTACTTTGAATGAGTACTCACGGTTGCTTTGCTCCCTCTTTTTTCCCTTTCTATACCCGGTTGTTGCGACCAGACGTTGGAATCCAGGAGCCAGACGCCACCGTCGACGACGACTCCTACTACACTGGAGGTGCCTACTACTATGTGCAGGCCGCTGACAACGACCAGGAGTAGTTTAGGAGGATCCCAGGCAGGAGGCCTGCGCCTACACGCACTAACCAACTAGGCGGGGAACAATTATGGGCACTCGACGTTGTGGTATCAGTCGAAGCCTTCTTGACGTCAGCGACTGAGCGGCGCGCGCTGGGTTGGACCGTGTAACACAACTTCCTTTGTAATGGAGGTTGCTAGGTCTGCTCACCGGCCGCGTACGCAACGTGCATGTGTGCAATGGGCGATGGGCCCAGACCCCTGCGCGCTTAGGATTTAGACCGGCGTGCTGACCTCTCTGTTGTGCCTAGGTAGGGATGTGACATGTTGATCTTCCGAGGCCGGGCATGACCCAGGAAAGTGTGTCTGGCCAGAGGGATCGAGCGTGTTGGGAAATGTGGTGCACCCCTACAGGAAAGTTTATCTATTCGAATAGCCGTGTCCTTCGGTAAAAGGACGACCCGGAGTTGTACCTTGACCTTACGACAACTAGAACCGGATACTTAATAAAACCCACCCTTTCAAGTGCCAGATACAACTCGATGATCGCTCTCTCACAGGGCGACGAGGAGAGGATCGCCGGGTAGGATTATGCTATGCGATGATACTTGGTTAACTTACCATCTACCCTCTTCTACTGCTTCAAGATGGAGGTTGCCAGAAGCGTAGTCTTCGATAGGACGCTATCCCCCTCTTATTCTGGCATTCTGCAGTTCAGTCCACATATATTACCCCTTTCATTTGATACCAATGCATATGTTGTGTAGTTCCTTGTTTGCGAGTACTATGGATGAGTACTCATGGTTGCTTGGCTCCCCCTTTTCCCCTTTCTATACCTGGTTGTTGCGACCAGATGTTGGAGCCCAGGAGCCAGACGCCACCGTCGATGAAGACTCCTACTAGACTGGAGGTTCCTACTACTACGTGCAGGCCGCCGCCGACGACCAGGAGTAGTTTAGTAGGATCCCAGGCAGGAGTCCTGCGCCTTTTTTGATCTGTATCCCAGTTTGTGTTAGCCATCTTATGGCAACTTGTTTAACTTATGTCTGTACTCAGATATTGTTGCTTCCGCTGACTCGTCTATGATCGAGCTCTTGTATTCGAGCCCTCGAGGCCCCTAGCTTGTAATATGATGCTTGTATAACTTATTTTATTTGTAGAGTTGTGTTGTGATATCTTCCCGTGAGTCCCTGATCTTGATCGTACACGTTTGCGTGTATGATTAGTGTACGATTGAATCGGGGGCGTCACAAGAGAGCTGAACCAATGCATCTGCCCCAGTTGCCTACACTAGAAGAGGCCATTGCAGCCATGGCACAGGAAGAAACAAGGTTGAAACAGATTGAGAAAGTGGAGGTGGTACCTAAACAGCTTACTATGTGTCAAATAGGCAGGAGACACGGGATTGTTACAACTGTGGAATAAATGGACATCTAAGTCAGAACTGTTTTGTTCCCAAGATGTGGCCGTGGAAGGAGGCAGAGGAAATTACAGGGGAGTTAAGAGAGGCAGGAATGCAGGGAATTCCAACAACTTCAGTTATCAAAGGAGTGCTAGAGCAAACATGTCAGCCATGGATCAAGGGCAAGGACAGTCTAGTTCAGGCCAGAATGAAGTGAAGAAGGCAAAGCAGCAGACTGATGCAAGCTTTTGGCATTTTGCCCACTTTGTCTACACCGATGAAGGTAAGACTGAAAATGCCTGTAGCAATGCATAGATTAAAATCAGAATGGATACTAGATTCTGGAGCATTAAACATGTTGCTAGTAACCTTGGGGAATTTGAATCGTATAGTCCATCTATGCATCAAGAAACCTATGTTTTTAAGGCGACGCTTTGCTTTAAGGCACTGGGGGGGGGGGGGGGGGGGGCCTCGACGCCTAGGCGTCGCCTTAGAGACGCCTTAAAAACATAGCAAGAAACAATTCAAACTGCCAATGGTACAACTCAGCCAATCAAAGGAACTGGAGTAGTTCAATGTACGACAAATATTAAGCTATCATCAGTGCTACATGTACCGGTATTTCCTGTGAATTTACTCTGTCTAAACGCATTGGTTGATCAAATAGATTGTCATGTAATCGTTGACAGATATGTATTCCTGATTCAGGAGAGGCTGAGTGGAAGGAAGATTTACCGGTATTTCCTGTGAATTTACTCTCTCTAAACGCATTGGTTGATCAAATAGATTGTCATGTAATCGTTGATAAATATGTATTCCTGATTCAGGAGAGGCTAAGTGGAAGGAAGATTGGGACCGGAACCAGATGTAGAGGCCTGTGGTACATGGACCATGAATCCGGCTAGCAAGGAGGTTCAGCACTAGCTGCAACACAAAATTGTCATGATGCATAATTGTAGAATGAGACATCTAGCGTTTGATAAAAATGAGTAAGTTTTTCCAGATGTAATGAGTGGAATTGATAAGAACAATCTTAAGTGTAAAGCATGTGAGTATGCAAAACACACTAGAACCATCTATGTAAGTAAGGGGCTCAAAAGTATATCCCCATTTATGCTTGTGCACTCTGATGTGTGGACAGTGGCGGCGGACCCGGTAGGGCAAGGGTTAGCGGCCGCCCTACCTTGATTTATCCAGTGCAAGAAGGGTGCGCGCATCGGCGTTGCCAATGGCAAGTGACCAAAGCCTGCCCTACCTCAGCTTTTGTCCGTCCTCCACCACTGTGTGTGGACATGTCCCATTCCCTATATCGGTGGGATGAAGTATTTTGTGACATTCATTGACTGTTACTCACGAATGACTTGGGTGTACCTTATGAGGCATAAGGATGAAGTGCTATCTTCTTTTCAGAATTTCTCTGCATATGTTAAAACTCAGTTCAAGGTGCAGGTCCAAATGCTCAAATCTGATAATGGGACAGAATACATCAACAAGTTTGGGCGGTTCCTGTCTGATAAGAGTATTCTACATCAGACATCATGTCCAGACACTCTACCTCAAAATTGTGTAGCAGAGAGGAAAAATCGCCACATCTTAGAAGTGGCTCTATCATTGATGTATACCATGAATGTTCCAAAATTTCTCTGGAGTGAGGCAGTGATGACTGCTACGTTTCTTATAAATCGCATGTCTTCAAGAATATTAAATATGAAATCTCCTTGTGAATTATTGCTAGGTGAGAACAAGTTGGTGATTCCTCCCAAGGTGTTTGGCTGTACTTGTTTTGTTCGAAACCACAGGCCCTTGGTAAGAAAACTTGACCCAAGAGCTGTTAAATGCATCTTCATTGGCTATCCTACTGGACAGCGAGGATATAAATGCTGGAGTCCCTGCGAACGGCGCACATTTGTAAGTCTTGATGTTACCTTCTGGGAATCTAACCCCTTTTATGGTGAGAAAACAGATTTGAGTGATGTATTTGAGGGGGTTGACCAGCTTGGATGTAGCTAGGGGAGTGTCATAGTCGATCTAAACCCGCCTGTTTGGGCATATGATGTATGATGTGTTTGACTGACCTATAACGGACGGTCGAACGTGTTGGGTACAATAGTGCACCCTGCAGGGATAAATCTACACGAATAGCCGTGTCCGCGGTTATGGGCGACTTGGATCTTGTTGACTTGATCATAGAACAACTTAAACCTTAATAATCTTAAAACTTGCCAACTGTGTGAGTGCCTTGTGGGTTCTTCCTCGTAGGAGATGCGAGAGGGAATAAAAGGTAGTGCCCTTTGCTTTTGTTTAAGCCTTCTTATGGGGACCCCCCCCCCCCCCCCCCACACACACACACACAATAATTAGATAAGTATTATTGGGGTAGCTCCAATAACACACTATAGGGATGATTTAGGTGAGGAACCGTTGGAGATGCTCTAATAATATCAATGGCTTATGTTGCTTCCATAACAAGAAATGCATGCTGGAGCAGCCCACCCATCAGCTTTTGTTATCTCTTCGTCTTCCTCCTCTTTCTCTTTCACCGGTGCTTTTAGCAGACAGCTGTTTCAACTCGTATGCCACGTGTCTACTGAAATTGTAAAGTAATGGTGTGGCAGCCACCATGGAAAAGCACTTATGGCACATGATCTGCACTGGTTACGACCCTTGGACAATGGAAGGTTTACAACTTCACAGTTTTTAAGTTGAGAAGGAAAATCAGACTCAGAAACTACATTGCAGCTTCCTACAAAAAGCTTCTCAGAGACAATATTACAGGAAAACACGCGGGAGACGACTGCAACAACTCACATCTAGGTACAGAGCACGCACCTTTCTACTGCTGTACTTCAACTGGAAGTATCTATCCATGTGAATGCAGGAAACAGTGGAATCATCATATTCATGGTCACAAGAGATGGACAAACAGTGTGTCGAACAGCCAATATGAATGTAAGATTGCTCTCCATTCTGGTAATTCTGGAACATAAGGCAGTCTCAGGTAGACGCACATTACTGCCATATATCAGAATCGGTATGATGCATATTATTGATGTCCTAACAAAAAACTATTACCAGCAGAAACTATATAACAAGTAGGTATTTTGATAGCAACAGATCATGGGATGCCACCTAATTCAAAAAGATTAAAGTGCCAATAAAATGTGTTCCATTGACATGGATTTACATATTAGCTCTTCTCGTTGCTAAACTACTCCGCATCCTATAAATCCTATGCAGTGAACACAATACTTTTTAGCATGGGGCGATGTAGAGTATATGCGCCGGCTTGGACAGAATTCAGCAACCGCTTAATTGAAACTCCTCCAGCATATAAGATAACATACAACTATACTAGCGTTTTCAAACCATTATTCCTATGTGATTTTGTTCTCCCCTTGAGCTGTATATTCTGCATGAATACATAAGTTTTAAGCCGAACATGAATAGTCCACTAATGCAACACCTTTGAAAAATTTCTAGCCAGTATTCAATCATTTTGCTAACCCAAGTCAAGAGCTCCTCAGCACTAATTTTCACCGCATTGACACAACCCGCTTGATTCCGTCTACCCTTTTTTCATTGAGGAGGATAACCCCAGGCCTCTACATCCATATATTATATATTATTAAAAACAATGCCAAGCAAAGTTAAACATTAAAATCAAACAAATCAGTTTACAAAAAATAAAGAGAAAACCGCTATCCACATTGGTCTGCCTCGCGGCAGGATCTCCATAATCCTGCCACAAACCTTATGACCCTGAACCATAATCCACCGCTCAAGCGACATGTGACTTAACAAAGGGCCAAAACTCCCACACAACCCCTTCAAGAAGGAAGCGGTGCTCGCGCGCCAATGTTAGCTGGTCTAACCACAAAGTCAAACATGGGCTATCACCACTGAAGCAGAACTTTTAACCGACATCTTCAACTTCGATTCCGTCTAACTTATTTTGTGAAAGGGCCTAAGGTCATATTTTAAGCATCACATGTCCTTACAAACACATACAAACAAAAAAACAAAATTATAATCAAATCCTTGGGGGTGCCAAAGTCTTCTTCCTCCTGCATCCCCCAGAGCCGCACCATGAGCATAGCTCGATGCCGCCTATGGGCCTCCGCCTCGGCGGAGCAAACTATTTTTAAAACCAAGAGCTTGTAGAAGCAAAGGCCGAGAAGTCGTCAACGCAAACCAGGAGACGCCGACGGCCGCGATCTGCGAAGCAAATCGCCACTCGGAGAAGAAAATGCCGATAAGGGCCTGTAGAAACTCCGAAGACAACGAAAGACGGCCGAATCCAGATGGATCCACCGCAAACCTAAACCGATCGGATCCCGAAAGACCCGCCAGAGTTACATCCCCCCCCCACCCCCCGCGATAAGCAGACCAACAAAATGGGGAATGAGCAGGCAGAACATTATTCCTACACTGGAACAGTGCCGCCTTCTTGCTGCCCCAAACCAAACTCTACGACTCCCTAAGACTCCCTAAAGAAAACCTGGAAAAAAATCACCCATGCCGTTGCGCGACAAATGTCGAGCTCGCCGATGTCCAGGATCGTGCATCGACTCCCTCTTCTCCGGTAACCTAGCGGTCACCGTCGAAGATCGCCACGCTAGATTGCCAGCGCCGTCGTTGAGCACCGCCTGACAAAGACCGCCACTCGAGCACACATATACTTCGCCATCCCGCAACAGCCCTCCAACTCCTCCACAAGCAGGCAGGACCTCCCCGCCGCCAATGGCAACAGACAGGCTTTGCCCGACGACGTGCTCGGGCGGTGACGAGAGAGGGGGTAGATGGGGCGGCGGCTAGGGTTTTGGTATGTCTGCCTGGTCCACTCTTCCATGAATTGTAGTTTTGGTGTTATTATGGATTTTGTTTTAACTACCCAAAGTAAAAAAAAAAACACTTCCAATACATCATGTCCAATTTTATACCTCTAAAATTTAGGGCATCTCCAAAGCGGATTCTCAAACCACCCACACCCGTCCAAACTGCGCGGTCCGGACGTGTTTAGCCATCCAACACGGGCCTGTATCGGTCCGCCGACCAGTCCGGGCACGCTTTTTCCCGCAAACCCAAAAGAAACTTGGGGGGGGGGGGGGGGTTGTGTGAGTCCGGACAGCAGCCACGTAGGACTCCGACACCCCCGGTCCACCCAAAACCCCTCGTGAACCCCGCACCTCCATCCTCCCATCTTTCTGTGCATCTGTTTTCTCTCTTGCCTTTGCCGCCGCTCCACCACCCCATCCGCCCCGACACACCCTTGACGGAACTCGACGACTCCGTCACCTCCATCGCTACGTCAGGGCTCCACGCTGCTTGTCCTCCCCCGCCATTCCACGCCTCTCCTCTCTCCGTCGCATAGGTACCATCCGCCCCTACGGTACTCACCATGCCCAGCAAGTGTTCAGTGAAATGCCCGTGCTAAATTCTTTTGTCCCTTCTTCTATGAAGCAATGGATTCGGATATGGACTACATATACGAGCACTATGTTGAGTCGTTTGACGGCTTGTCCGACGAGGACTACACAAATGAGACGGCGATGATGCAGGCGGTCCTTGCAAACGCGGAGCATGCGGAAGAGCATGTTCTCAATTTCAAGGGATTGATAAAGGTCATCGAGTGCTCAACCACAACATGGTGGGGGGCCATTTGAAGCTGATGGATGACTACTTTGCCCCGATTGTCTTAATCGCTGACAATTTTCGCCGCCGCTTTCGGATGCGAAAAAATATCTTCGATCCTCTCTACCATGGCTTCCGGGCCTTTGATGACTTCTTCATCTTGAAGAAGGATATCGTGAGAAGGATTGGGTTCTCTGGTTACCAGAAGTGCACGGCCGCACTGCGGATGCTAGCATATGGCATGGCTACTGATTCGTGGAAGAGGATGTCGCGAGAAGGATTGGGTTCTCTGTTTACCAGAAGTGTACGGCCGCAACTGCGGATGCTGGCATATGGCACGGCCACTGATTCGTGGAAGATTTGATTGAGCAAATGAAGAAAGATCTAATTGAGCATCTGTGGGTGCAGGGCGGTTAAAGGGGACAACATTGTTGGAGTGTAATATTTAAATTTGAACTGCTGCTGCATTTCAACATTTGAACATTTTTTAACTAAACTGAAACCAGATATGCGGCTACTTTGAGCGTGCGGATGTATGCGGACTTTAAAAAAAAATTGGGGTGGATGTATGCCGCTAGCTTTGGATGTTTCCGGTCTGCGGACGGATGCAGTGTCAGGATCAGCGTTGGAGATGCCCTTACATATCCAATATCAAGTCTCAGAACTACACAAACATACTCCCTCCGTTCCGAATTACTCCCTCCGGTCCTTTTTACTCTGCATATTAGGTTTGTCCGAAGTCAATCTCATCCAACTTTAACCAAGTTTATATAAAAAATTATAGATATTCACATAACAACACCAATATCTTTAGATTCATCTTGGAATATATTTTCATATTATATTTATTAGATATTATAGATGCTAATAATTTCTAATATAAATTTGGTCAAACTTAGCAAAGTTTGACTTTCGGCAAATTCAATGTGCAGAGTAAAAAGGACCGGAGGGAGTACTTGTCTTGGATTTGTCATAGATACAGATGTATCTAGACTCATTTTAGTGCTAGATACCTCCGTATCTAGACAAATCTAAGACAAGTAATTCGAAACGGAGGGAGTACATATTTAACAGCCTTTCCGTATGCTCAAATGCATCCGAGATAGTTCAGTTGAGCAACCACACTTCACAACGTCATCACACCGAAGAGGCGAAGAATCAATAGAAAAGCGGTGGGTAAGAAAAGATCGCACCTTCGTGTTGTGCGCCGCACTAAGGTGGAGCGATCCAGCAAGGTCGGCCGTTCCTCGCAGCACGGCGCCGCGGGAGGCGGTGTCGACGACGGCGGAGAAGTTCCGCCCCATGAGCGCCACCTCGGGAGTCGGGGCCCCTCCCGCGGCCCCGTGGTGAACTCGGAAACGGAGCTTGGCAAGGCCGTTGAGGACGCGGCAGGAGATGCGGTGGGAAAAGAGCTGGCGCTCGCTGTCGAACTCCGATGTCACCCTGATGGGCGGCCGCCCACGCAAGAAACCGCGCTTCGACGGGGGTGGGGGTGTGGTTGGGCTTGGTGCGACGTGGGAGGTGAGACCATCCTCTTCCATTGGTGAGGGAGGGGGCGGTGCGGAGAGGAGCGCGGGCGCCGCCATTGGACGGGATGCGACGCGGAGGGGAGAGGTGGCAACAGGAGGAAAAAGAGCGACGGAATGAAGAGGACACGTGGGCTATCCTTATGCACAGCAATCCAATGGTGGTCGATGGATATGGTGGACCTTGCCAATCGTTGATGCGGCCACGCGCGGCCCGCATGCTCGGCTCTGCTCGATCCTTTAGATCATCTCCGACAACCGCGCCAAAAACCGCTTCAAACTAGCGCCGCACCGTAAAATTGTTTGTTTTAACGAGTAACCGGTATAATGGCTTCAGCGGGCGCGTAAAAACAGTTCAGCGCGCGGGCCAAAACGGGATCACGCGCCGCTTATTTGTTGTGCCCACTCCCGCGCGCTGGACTCTCGCGCGCTCGCTCGCAACTCTCATCCCCCATTCAACCATGTCGCCGCCGCCGCCCGCGCCACCCGGCGACCGTTCCGACGCTTCCCCGGCCTATCCCCGCGCCGTGGCGGCTTCTCCGCCCTCCCTCTAGTCCCGCTGCCCCTCGCGCGCGTCCGTCGTCCGACGAACAGCGCTCGAACGCTCGCTGCCGCTCGACGCCCGCAAGGTGTTCGACAAAACGCCTGCAAGGTATGCATTGCTCAAACGTCATGAATTTGGTGCATGTTGATTCTAGTTTTATAGCATAGTATTGAACATTGTAGATGAGTTCGTCGTATGATTCTTCCGAAGAATTTGATATGGAAAAGGAGGAGGATCTTGCAATGATCCTAGCTATGCATATCAATAAAAAACCGAAGCACGGTGGTTCGGTTATGGGTCGGCAGAAAATTTGGAGGGATAGGATCGATGCCCATAACAGATTGATGAGGCACTATTTCGTGGAGAATCCCACATACCCGGAGTCGTACTTTCATCGCCGGTTTGGGATGAGCACCGAGTTGTTCAGGCGTATTGCAGAGAAACTAGCGAGCCATGACCGGGTTTTTCAGCAAAGGAGGAATGCCGCCGGAGAGCTCGGGCATAGCACCTTTCAGAAGGTGACAGCCGCTTTGCGTATGTTGGCATATGGTATCCCGGCTGATCTAGTTGATGATCACTTGGCTATGGGTGAGAGTCAAGCCATCATGTGGGTTAAGCGCTTCGCAGTCGGAATTGTGCAAGTGTTTGGCAAGGAGTATTTGAGATCTCCCAATGCTAAAGACGCCGCAAGGCTATTGGCGATGAACAAAGCTCGCGGCTTTCCTGGCATGCTTGGCTCAATAGATTGCGTGCATTAGAGTTGGAAAAATTGTCCAAAGGCATGGCATGGGCAATTCCACGGGCAAAAAAAGGGTTCCATTGTAATCCTTAAAGCGGTGGCCGATCAAGAGACTTGGATTTGGCATGCATTCTTTGGAATGCCTGGATCTTTGAATGACATCAATGTTGTCAACCTGTGTGATAGTCTGGCTTATTAGGGATGATAGACTACTCATATCAATAAGAAATTCCTTCTTTTCCGGGAGCCCATTAGGATAGAACTCCAAAGTTAAGCATGCTCAGTTTGGAGTAGTGTTAGGATGGATGACCGACCGGGAAGTTGCTCCCGGGTGCGCACGAGTGAGGACAAAGTGCGTAGAAAAGACTAGTATTGATCCGTGGGGTCAGTCTAGATCCCGCCAGAAGTAACGACCACCGGCGGGTGTGTCCGGGGTGTTACAAGTTGGTATCAGAGCCGACCCTCACGGTTACATGGATGTTTGCGAACAGGTGCGCGGTCATGTTGTGCATGACGTTTGTGACCCGTCGTGGCACACGACATGGCACATGTGCCGGACTGGATGCACAGACGTATGTGCCAAGAGGGAATGTTCCCGTGGCCCGACGAGGACGTCGGTTCTTCTGAGTGGGGTGTATGTGATAGCCTGGCTTATTAGGGACGATAGACGACTCATATCAATAAGGAATTCCTTCTTTTCCGGGAGCCCATTAGGATAGAACTTCAAAGTTAAGCGTGCTCAGCTTGGAGTAATGTCAGGATGGGTGACCGACCGGAAAGTTGCTCCCGGATGCACACGAGTGAGGACAAAGTGCACAGAAAAGACTAGTATTGATCTATGGGGCCAGTTATTGGGGAACGCAGTAATTTCAAAAAATTTCCTACGCACACGCAAGATTATGGTGATGCACAGCAACGAGAGGGGAGAGTGTTGTCTACATACCAACGCAGACCGACTGCGGAAGCGATCTCACAACGTAGAGGAAGTAGTCGTACGTCTTCTTCCCGGTCCGACCGATCCAAGCACCGTTACTCCGGCACCTCCGAGTTCTTAGCACACGTTCAGCTCGATGACGTTCCTCGGGCTCCGATCCAGCAAAGCGTCGAGGAAGAGTTCCGTCAGCACGACGGCGTGATGACGATCTTGATGTACTACCGACGCAAGGCTTCGCCTAAGCACTACAACGGTACGATCAAGGTGGAATTTGGTGGCAGGGGGCACCGCACACGGCTAAGGAACGATCTCAAGGATCAAGTTGTGTGTCTATGGGGTGTCCCCTGCCCCCGTATATATAGGTTGGAGGAGGGGGGCTGGCCGGCCAAGAGAGAGGAGGCGCAGGGGGAGTCCTACTCCCACCGGGAGTAGGACTCCTCCCCTCCAATCATATTCCAACTAGGACTCTTGGGGGGGAAAGGAGAGAGAGGGGGCCGGCCCACCTTTCCTAGTCCTACTAGGACTTGGGAAAGGGGGGGGGCGCCGGCT
The DNA here is from genome assembly GCA_034509565.1 of Triticum monococcum. Lineage (NCBI taxonomy): Eukaryota > Viridiplantae > Streptophyta > Magnoliopsida > Poales > Poaceae > Triticum > Triticum monococcum. The sequence continues at coordinate 254,223,540 of CM067845.1, forward strand.
AGGCTGTGGGCTGCCTCTTCTCTCTTTTCCACTAAGGCCCAATAGGCCCATTAGCCTCCCGGGGGGTTCCGGTAACCCTCCCGGTATTCCGGTAAAATCCCGATTTCACCCGGAACACTTCCTATGTCCAAACATAGGCTTCTAATATATCAATCTTTATGTCTCGACCATTTCGAGACTCCTCGTCATGTCCTTGATCTCATCCGGGACTCCGAACAACCTTCGGTACATCAAAATGCATAAACTCATAATAACTGTCATCGTAACGTTAAGCGTGCGGACCCTACGGTTCGAGAACAATGTAGACATGACCGAGACACGTCTCCGGTCAATAACCAATAGCGGGACCTGGATGCCCATATTGGCTCCTACATATTCTAGAAGATCTTTATCGGTCAGACCGCATAACAACATACGTTGTTCCCTTTGTCATCGGTATGTTACTTGCCCGAGATTCGATCGTCGGTATCCAATACCTAGTTCAATCTCGTTACCGGCAAGTCTCTTTACTCGTTCCGTAATACATCATCTCACAACTAACTTATTAGTTGCAGTGCTTGCAAGGCTTATGTGATGTGCATTACCGAGAGGGCCCAGAGATACCTCTCCGACAATCGGAGTGACAAACCCTAATCTCGAAATACGCCAACCCAACATCTACCATTGGAGACACCTGTAGTACTCCTTTATAATCACCCAGTTACGTTGTGACGTTTGGTAGTACCCAAAGTGTTCCTCCGGTAAACGGGAGTTGCATAATCTCATAGTTACAGGAACATGTATAAGTCATGAAGAAAGCAATAGCAACATACTAAACGATCGGGTGCTAAGCTAATGGAATGGGTCATGTCAATCAGATCATTCTACTAATGATGTGACCTCGTTAATCAAATAACAACTCCTTGTTCATGGTTAGGAAACATAACCATCTTTGATTAACGAGCTAGTCAAGTAGAGGCATACTAGTGACACTCTGTTGGTCTATGTATTCACACATGTATTATGTTTCCGGTTAATACAATTCTAGCATGAATAATAAACATTTATCATGATGTGAGGAAATAAATAATAACTTTATTATTGCCTCTAGGGCATATTTCCTTCAGTCTCCCACTCGCACTAGAGTCAATAATCTAGATTACACTGTAATGATTCTAACACCCATGGAGCCTTGGTGCTGATCATGTTTTGCTCGTGGAAGAGGCTTAGTCAACGGGTCTGCAACATTCAGATCCGTATGTATCTTGCAAATCTCTATGTCTCCCACCTGGACTAAATCCCGGATGGAGTTGAAGCGTCTCTTGATGTGTTTGGTTCTTTTGTGAAATCTGGATTCCTTTGCCAAGGCAATTGCACCAGTATTGTCACAGAAGATTTTCATTGGACCCGATGCACTAGGTATGACACCTAGATCGGATATGAACTCCTTCATCCAGACTCCTTCGTTTGCTGCTTCCGAAGCAGCTATGTACTCCGCTTCACATGTAGATCCCGCTACGACGCTTTGTTCAGAACTGCACCAACTGACAGCTCCACCGTTTAAAGTAAACACGTATCCGGTTTGCGATTTAGAATCGTCCGGATCAGTGTCAAAGCTTGCATCAACGTAACCTCTTACGGTGAGCTCTTTGTCACCTCCATATACGAGAAACATATCCTTAGTCCTTTTCAGGTATTTCAGGATGTTCTTGACCGCTGTCCAGTGATCCATTCCAGGATTACTTTGGTACCTCCCTGCTAAACTTATAGCAAGGCACACATCAGGTCTGGTACACAGCATTGCATACATGATAGAGCCTATGGCTGAAGCATAGGGAACATCTTTCATTTTCTCTCTATCTTCTGCAGTGGTCGGGCATTGAGTCTTACTCAACTTCACACCTTGTAGCACAGGCAAGAACCCTTTCTTTGCTTGATCCATCTTGAACTTCTTCAAAATTTTGTCAAGGTATGTGCATTGTGAAAGTCCAATTAAGCGTTTTGATCTATCTCTATAGATCTTTATGCCTAATATGTATGCAGCTTCCCCAAGGTCTTTCATCGAAAAACTTTTATTCAAGTATCCCTTTATGCTATCCAGAAATTCTATATCATTTCCAATTAGCAATATGTCATCCACATATAATATCAAAAATGCCACAGAGCTCCCACTCACTTTCTTGTAAATACAGGCTTCTCCAAAAGTCTGTATAAAGCCAAATGCTTTGATCACACTATCAAAGCGTTTATTCCAACTCCGAGATGCTTGCACCAGTCCATAAATGGATCGCTGGAGTTTGCATACTTTGTTAGCTCCTTTTGGATCGACAAAACCTTCTGGTTGTACCATATACAACTCTTCTTCCAGAAATCCATTCAGGAATGCAGTTTTGACATCCATTTGCCATATTTTATAATCATAAAATGCGGCAATTGCTAACATAATTCTGACGGACTTAAGCATCGCTACGGGTGAGAAGGTCTCATCGTAGTCAACCCCTTGAACTTGTCGAAAACCTTTTGCGACAAGTCGAGCTTTATAGACAGTGACATTACCGTCAGCGTCAGTCTTTTTCTTGAAGATCCATTTATTCTCAATTGCTTGCCGATCATCGGGCAAGTCAACCAAAGTCCATACTTTGTTCTCATACATGGATCCCATCTCAGATTTCATGGCCTCAAGCCACTTTGCGGAATCTGGGCTCACCATCGCTTCTTCATAGTTCGTAGGTTCATCATGATCTAGCATCATGACTTCCAGAACAGGATTACCGTACCACTCTGGTGCGGATCTCACTCTGGTTGATCTACGTGGTTCAGTGGAATCTTGATCTGAAGCTTCATGATCATCATCATTAGCTTCCTCACTGATTGGCATAGGTGTCGCAGAAACAGTTTTCTGTGATGTACTATTTTCCAATAAGGGAGCAGGTACAGTTACCTCGTCAAGTTCTACTTTCCTCCCACCCACTTCTTTCGAGAGAAACTCCTTCTCTAGAAATGATCCATTCTTAGCAACGAATGTCTTGCCTTCGGATCTGTGATAGAAGGTATACCCAACAGTTTCCTTTGGGTATCCTATGAAGACACATTTCTCCGCTTTGGGTTCGAGCTTATCAGGTTGAAGCTTTTTCACATAAGCATCGCAGCCCCAAACTTTAAGAAATGACAACTTTGGTTTCTTGCCAAACCATAGTTCATAAGGCGTCGTCTCAACGGATTTTGATGGTGCCCTATTTAACGTGAATGCGGCCGTCTCTAAAGCATAACCCCAAAACGATAGCGGTAAATCAGTAAGAGACATCATAGATCGCACCATATCTAGTAAAGTACGATTACGACGTTCGGACACACCATTACGCTGTGGTGTTCCGGGTGGCGTGAGTTGCGAAACTATTCCACAATTTTTCAAATGTACACCAAACTCGTAACTCAAATATTCTCCTCCACGATCAGATCGTAGAAATTTTATTTTCTTGTTACGATGATTTTCAACTTCACTCTGAAATTCCTTGAACTTTTCAAATGTTTCAGACTTATGTTTCATTAAGTAGATATACCCATATCTGCTTAAATCATCTGTGAAGGTGAGAAAATAACGATATCCGCCGCGAGCCTCAATATTCATCGGACCACATACATCGGTATGTATGATTTCCAACAAATCTATTGCTCTCTCCATAGTACCGGAGAATGGTGTTTTAGTCATCTTGCCTATGAGGCACGGTTCGCAAGTACCAAGTGATTCATAATCAAGTGATTCCAAAAGCCCATCAGTATGGAGTTTCTTCATGCGCTTTACACCGATATGACCTAAACGGCAGTGCCACAAATAAGTTGCACTATCATTATTAACTTTGCATCTTTTGGCTTCTACATTATGAATATGTGTATCACTATCTTCGAGATTCAACAAGAATAGACCACTCTTCAAAGGTGCATGACCATAAAAGATATTATTCATATAAATAGAACAACCATTATTCTCTGATTTAAATGAATAACCGTCTCGCATTAAACAAGATCCAGATATAATGTTCATGCTCAACGCTGGCACCAAATAACAATTATTTAGGTCTAATATTAATCCCGAAGGTAGATGTAGAGGTAGCGTGCCGACCGCGATCACATCGACTTTGGAACCGTTTCCCACGCGCATCGTCACCTCGTCCTTTGCTAGTGTCCGCTTATTCCGTAGTCCCTGTTTCGAGTTGCAAATATTAGCAACAGAACTAGTATCAAATACCCAGGTGCTACTGCGAGCTCTAGTAAGGTACACATCAATAACATGTATATCACATATACCTTTGCTCACTTTGCCATCCTTCTTATCCGCCAAATACTTGGGGCAGTTCCGCTTCCAGTGACCAGTCTGCTTGCAGTAGAAGCACTCAGTTTCTGGCTTAGGTCCAGACTTGGGTTTCTTCTCCTGAGCAGCAACTTGCTTGCTGTTCTTCTTGAAGTTTCCCTTCTTCTTCCCTTTGCCCTTTTTCCTGAAACTAGTGGTTTTGTTAACCATCAACACTTGATGCTCCTTCTTGATTTCTACCTCCGCAGCTTTCAGCATTGCGAAGAGCTCGGGAATAGTCTTGTTCATCCCTTGCATATTATAGTTCATCACGAAGCTCTTGTAGCTTGGTGGCAGTGATTGGAGAATTCTGTCAATGACGCAGTCATCTGGAAGATTAACTCCCATCTGAATCAAGTGATTATTATACCCAGACATCTTGAGTATATGCTCACTGACAGAACTGTTCTCCTCCATCTTACAGCTATAGAACTTATTGGAGACTTCATATCTCTCAATTCGGGCATTTGCTTGAAATATTAACTTCAACTCCTGGAACATCTCATATGCTCCATGACATTCAAAACGTCGTTGAAGTCCCGATTCTAAGCCATAAAGCATGGCACACTGAACTATCGAGTAGTCATCAGCTTTGCTCTGCCAGACGTTCATAACATCTGGCGTCGCTCTAGCAGCAGGCCTGTCACCCAGCGGTGCTTCCAGGACGTAATTCTTCTGTGCAGCAATGAGGATAATCCTCAGGTTACGGACCCAGTCCGTGTAATTGCTACCATCATCTTTCAACTTTGCTTTCTCAAGGAACGCATTAAAATTCAACGGAACAATAGCACGAGCCATCTATCTACAAGCAACATAAACAAGCAAGATACTATCAGGTACTAAGTTCATGATAAGTTTAAGTTCAGTTAATCAGATTACTTAGGAACTCCTACTTAGATAGACATCCCTCTAATCCTCTAAGTGATCACGTGATCCAAATCAACTAAACCATAACCGATCATCACGTGAGATGGAGTAGTTTTCAATGGTGAACATCGTCATGTTGATCATATTTACTATATGATTCACGCTCGACCTTTCGGTCTCTGTGTTCCGAGGCCATATCTGCATATGCTTGGCTCGTCAAGTATAACCTGAGTATTCTGCGTGTGCAAAACTGGCTTGCACCCGTTGTAGATGGACGTAGAGCTTATCACACCCGATCATCACGTGGTGTCTGGGCACGACGAACTTTGGCAACGGTGCATACTCAGGGAGAACACTTCTTGATAATTTAGTGAGAGATCATCTTATAATGCTACCGTCAATCAAAGCAAGATAAGATGCATAAAAGGATAAACATCACATGCAATCAATATAAGTGATATGATATGGCCATCATCATCTTGTGCTTGTGATCTCCATCTCCGAAGCACCGTCATGATCACCATCGTCACCGGCGCGACACCTTGATCTCCATCGTAGCATCGTTGTCGTCTCACCAATCTTATGCTTCCATAACTATTACTACCGTTTAGTAATCTAGTAAAGCATTACATCGCGATTGCATTGCATACAATAAAGCGACAACCATATGGCTCCTGCCAGTTGCCGATAACTTAGTTACAAAACATGATCATCTCATACAATAAAATCAGCATCATGCCTTGACCATATCACATCACAACATACCCTGCAAAAACAAGTTAGACGTCCTCTACTTTGTTTGTTGCAAGTTTTACGTGGCTGCTACGGGCTTAAGTAAGAACTCATCTCACCTACGCATCAAAACCACAACGATAGTTCGTCAAATAGACTCCGTTTTAACCTTCTCAAGGACCGGGCGTAGTCACACTTGGTTCAACTAAAGTTGGAGAGACAGTCTTCCGCAAGCCATCTATGTGCAAAGCACGTCGAGGGAACCGGTCTCGCGTAAGAGTACGCGTAAGGTTGGTCCGGATCGTCTCAACCAACAATACCGCCGAACCAAAGTATGACATGCTGGTAGGCAGTATGACTTGTATCGCCCACAACTCACTTGTGTTCTACTCGTGCATATAACATCAAACCATAAAACCTAGGCTCGGATGCCACTGTTGGGGAACGCAGTAATTTCAAAAAATTTCCTACGCACACGCAAGATTATGGTGATGCACAGCAACGAGAGGGGAGAGTGTTGTCTACGTACCAACGCAGACCGACTGCGGAAGCGATCTCACAACGTAGAGGAAGTAGTCGTACGTCTTCTTCCCGATCCGACCGATCCAAGCACCGTTACTCCGGCACCTCCGAGTTCTTAGCACAGGTTCAGCTCGATGACGTTCCTCGGGCTCCGATCCAGCAAAGCGTCGAGGAAGAGTTCCGTCAGCACGACGGCGTGATGACGATCTTGATGTACTACCGACGCAGGGCTTCGCCTAAGCACTACAACGGTACGATCGAGGTGGAATTTGGTGGCAGGGGGCACCGCACACGGCTAAGGAACGATCTCAAGGATCAAGTTGTGTGTCTATGGGGTGTCCCCTGCCCCCGTATATATAGGTTGGAGGAGGGGGGCTGGCCGGCCAAGAGAGAGGAGGCGCAGGGGGAGTCCTACTCCCACCGGGAGTAGGACTCCTCCCCTCCAATCCTATTCCAACTAGGACTCTTGGGGGGGAAAGGAGAGAGAGGGGGCCGGCCCACCTTTCCTAGTCCTACTAGGACTTGGGAAAGGGGGGGGGGCGCCGGCTAGGCTGTGGGCTGCCTCTTCTCTCTTTTCCACTAAGGCCCAATAGGCCCATTAGCCTCCCGGGGGGTTCCGGTAACCCTCCCGGTATTCCGGTAAAATCCTGATTTCACCCGGAACACTTCCTATGTCCAAACATAGGCTTCCAATATATCAATCTTTACGTCTCGACCATTTCAAGACTCCTCGTCATGTCCTTGATCTCATCCGGGACTCCGAACAACCTTCGGTACATCAAAATGCATAAACTCATAATAACTGTCATCGTAACGTTAAGCGTGCGGACCCTACGGTTCGAGAACAATGTAGACATGACCGAGACACGTCTCCGGTCAATAACCAATAGCGGGACCTGGATGCCCATATTGGCTCCTACATATTCTATGAAGATCTTTATCGGTCAGACCGCATAACAACATACGTTGTTCCCTTTGTCATCGGTATGTTACTTGCCCGAGATTCGATCGTCGGTATCCAATACCTAGTTCAATCTCGTTACCGGCAAGTCTCTTTACTCGTTCCGTAATACATCATCTCACAACTAACTTATTAGTTGCAGTGCTTGCAAGGCTTATGTGATGTGCATTACCGAGAGGGCCCAGAGATACCTCTCCGACAATCGGAGTGACAAACCCTAATCTCGAAATACGCCAACCCAACATCTACCATTGGAGACACCTGTAGTACTCCTTTATAATCACCCAGTTACGTTGTGACGTTTGGTAGTACCCAAAGTGTTCCTCCGGTAAACGGGAGTTGCATAATCTCATAGTTACAGGAACATGTATAAGTCATGAAGAAAGCAATAGCAACATACTAAACGATCGGGTGCTAAGCTAATGGAATGGGTCATGTCAATCAGATCATTCTACTAATGATGTGACCTCGTTAATCAAATAACAACTCCTTGTTCATGGTTAGGAAACATAACCATCTTTGATTAACGAGCTAGTCAAGTAGAGGCATACTAGTGACACTCTGTTGGTCTATGTATTCACACATGTATTATGTTTCCGGTTAATACAATTCTAGCATGAATAATAAACATTTATCATGATGTGAGGAAATAAATAATAACTTTATTATTGCCTCTAGGGCATATTTCCTTCACCAGTCTAGATCCCGCCAGAAATAACGACCACCGGCGGGTGTGTCCGGGGTGTGTAACGCCCTCGATGCGGCTATAGCTCCCACGTGTCGAGGCATGACTTAGAGACATAACCGCATTGAAAGCAATGTCGCAAGTTAGGCAATCATCACTACATCCCATGTAATATATAGAATAAAAGGGGGAGATACATAGTTGGCTTACACTCGCCACATCACATCAAAGTACATAAATAACATACATTATCCAAACACTCATGGCCCGACTACGGCGTCAAAATAAAAGATAACCCAACAAGCGACATGGTCCCGATCACCCCAACTGGGCACCACTACTGATCAACAGGAAAAGAAACATAGTAACGCTAAGAATCCTCGTCGTACTCCCACTTGAGCTCAAGCGCGCCATCTGGAGCTGTATCATCTGTCCCTGCATCTGGTGTAATAGTAATCTGTGAGCCACAGGGACTCAGCAATCTCGCACCCTCGCGATCAAAACTATTTAAGCTTAATAGGTAGGATGGGGTAAATATATGTGGAGCTGCAGCAAGCGACTAGCATATATGGTGGCTAACTTATTCGCAAAAGAGAGCGAGAATAGGAGGCAAAGCGCGAGCGAGAAACTAGAGAGCAACCTGCGCAAACATTACTCCAACACCGTGTCCACTTCCCGGACTCCGCCGAGAAGAGGCCATCACGGTAACACACACGGTTGATTCATTTTAATTAAATTAAGGTTCAAGTTATCTACAACCGGACATTAACAAATTCCCATCTGCCCATAACCGCGGGCACGACTTTCGAAAGTTCAATCCCTGCAGGGGAGTCCCAACTTAGCCCATGACAAGCTCTCACGGTCAACGAAGGAATAGACCTCCACCCGAGACATTCCGACCAGACTCAGTATCCCGGTACAACAAGACATTTCAACAGGTTAAAACAAGACCAGCAACACCGCCCGAATACGCCGACAAATCCCGATAGGAGCTGCACATATCTCTTTCTCAGGGCACACTCAGATGAGCGCTCCATACAACTAAAACCAAACCTCGAGTTTCCCCGAGGGGGCGCTGCACAGGACTCTAGGTCGGACCAACACTCAGAGGAGCACTGGCCTGGGGGGGGGGGGGTTAAAATAAGATGACCCTCGGGCTCCGGAAACCCAAGGGAAAAAGAGGCTAGGTGGCAAATGGTAAAACCAATGTTGGGCATTGCTGGAAAAGCTTTAATCAAGGCGATTTATCAAGGGGTTCCCATTATCACCCAACCGCGTAAGGAACGCAAAATCCGGGAACATAACACCGATATGACGGAAACTAGGGCGGCAAGAGTGGAACAAAACACTAGGCGAGAGGCCGAGCCTTCCACCCTTTACCAGTATATAGATGCATTAAGATAACATGGCAATATAATGATATCCCAACAAGTAAATAAATGTTCCAACAAGGAACGGTCTCCAATCTTCACCTGCAACTAACAACGCTATAAGAGGGGCTGAGCAAAGCGGTAACATAGCCAATCAACGGTTTGCTAGGACAATGGTGGGTTAGAGGCTGAGCATGGCAATTTGGGAGGCTGACAAGCAAGTGGTAGGCATCGTAGCAATGGCATAGCAAAAGAGCGAGCAAATTAGCATAGCAAAGATAGTAGTGATTTCGAGGGTATGATCATCTTGCCTGCAAAGTTGTCAGAGTTGACTGGATCCTCAAAAGCAAACTCAACGGGCTCCTCATTAGCAAACTCGTCTCCCGGCTCTACCCAAACAAAACAAACAAGCAACAATGATACAATCAACCACGTGCAAGCTCAAACAATAAGATGCAATGATGGTATGCTATGCGGGATGCGATGCGGGATGCAAAATGCAAGATATGACAGGAAATGCATGAACCTGGCCTCAACTTGGAAAACCAAGTGTGCCACTAGAAAGATGGGATGAAATCGCTTGAAAATGATATAAAGAACGCCGGAATTGGAGTTACGGTTTGGAAATGGCAAGCGATTCAAAAATGACACCGGTCTGCGATTTACAGCAAGTAGGCATCTAAATGCAATGAAATGAACATGCTACAGCAATCAAACATGGCATAAAAATACATGGCAGGGAAGCTTTCAAGATGCTTAACAAACGACTAGCACTGAGCCATGGCCAATTCATCCATTAAGAGGTTCAAACAAGCATGGCAAAAACGCAAATGCAAAACAGATCTCAGACTTAGTGAAATTAACACTTGTCTGGAATTTCAGATCATGAAGCCCTCTTCGGAGCAACAAAACAACATGCTACAGGACCTGAACATGACAAAAAAAGACATGGCATGGAGCTACTCAACAAGCTTAACAAAAGTCCCTAAGTGACCTGGGGCCAAAAGGGATCACAAAATATACTAACAAGCACACGAACATAGCTAAAACACAATCAGTTTACAGACTTAGTGAAAACTGAGACATGCTGAAATATAACTCACGAAGGCATGTAAACGAGCTCGATGCTCTCACTACGGAGAAGGTCATGGCAAGGCAAGCATACATCCATTAAGAAGGCACAAAATGCAAGCTAGAAATGGCAAGAACAATGGCATAGCATGCACGGATCAACTACAATAACATCGGCAAAAATCGCAAACAAGTTGACGATCTGCCCAGATTCACAACGAAGCGAAAGTAGAGCTCGATTGACTCAAGCTAGAGTACTCCATATATGCAAACAAAGACATGGATGGATAGAGCACTACAATATTAACAAAACTCCTTTACTAATCATCCTCAAAAGAGGCACGGATCACTAGGAAACAACATGAACATATGGCATCATGAACTAAATAATCCCAGACTTAGTGAAAACTACTAAGTCACTGAAAACAGATTTACCAAGTGCCTCACTTTGCAAGCTTGCGCAAGTCACCACACACATCCTAAAAATGCATGGGTTGCACCTCTGAAAAGATAACAAGATGCTTAACAAAACATATGAAGGACTCACAGGCATATCATGCACACAATAATCATGGCAAAAATGACAAAAGTCTAAGATGAACTAGCAAATCTGACAAATAACTCACGAAGCCTCCTTCTAATAGCATTTCGGGCATCAAGATGAACTCAAATGAAAATGATGCAATGGAATGAAATGATGTACTCGTCGAGACGAACATTTTGATATACTATATGTCCAAAACGGAGCTACGGATGCGGAGATATGGCAGGTCAAAGTATGCTCGAAAATTAGGGTTTGGAGGGGAAAAAGTCAACCGAGATTTTCAGATCCAGATCGGGATCTCGCGGGCACTGTTCACCGGCGCGGTGTTCGAGGATGGCCGGCCGGATCTTCTACTCCGGCAAGGTGGTGAGGTCGCGGGGAGACCGGAGAAGGCCGGAGAAGGACGGGGGCGGCGCCGGCGTTGTCGGGCGCGGTCGCCGGCGGCGGAGAGGCGCCCGTGGCGGCGCGGGACGATGGGGGGCTCCGGCGGTGCCCGGCAATGGCGTGCGGCGGCCGGCAGCGTCCGGTCGCCGGAGTCGGGGAAGGGCGCGGGCGGAGGAGGTCGGCGCGGGCGGCGGAGTCTCGGGCGGCGGCGGGTGGTGCCCCGGGCCGGGAGGGCTGGAGATGGGCCCCGCGGGCCCTGACGGCGGCGGCGAAGTGGGGCTCGCGGGTGCTGACGTGGCGGCGGCGGGGTGATCCGGACATTGTCCGGCCTGGCGCGGACACGTCCGGCGGCGGCGAGATCTCTTTTTTTGGCTAGGGTTTTGGAGAGGGAGAGATCCGAAAATGGAGGGGGGGTATTTATAGGCATAAGTGGAGTTAGGAGAGTCCAAATGAGGTGCGGTTTTTGGCCACACGATCGTGATCGAACGCTCTAGATGATGGAGCAGAGTTTGGTGGGTTTTGGACCAAAATGGAGGGGTGTTGGGCTGCAACACACACGAGGCCTTTTCGGTCCCTCGGTTAACCGTTGGAGTATCAAACGAAGTCCAAATGATACGAAACTTGACAGGCGGTCTACCGGTAGTAAACCAAGGCCGCTTGGCAAGTCTCGGTCCAATCCGGAAATGTTTGATCCCCATACACGAAAGAAAGCTAGAAATGACCACCGGAGGAGAACGAAGCGTCGGAATGCAAAACGGACAACGGGGAAAATGCTCGAATGCATGAGATGAACATGTATGCAAATGCAATGCACATGATGACATGATATGAGATGCATGACAACGAAAACAGTACACGGAGATAAATACCCGAACCCGAGAAATAAATATAACTTAACGCCGGAAACGGCAAGAGTTGGAGTACAAATTGGGAAAGTTACATCTGGGGTGTTACAGGGTGTTACAACTGGTCTCCACTGATGAATAAGATTGCAAATGGTGAGTTACCACCGATGCAGTTTGTAGCAAATGGCCGTACATACAACTATGGCTATTATCTAGCGGATGGCATCTATCCAAAGTGGTAAACCTTCATGAAGCTGTTGAAAAAGCCGGAGGTAAGAAAAATCTTGATTTCCACAATGCTCAGGCGGCGGCTAGAAAAGATGTGGAAAAAGCTTTTGGGATTTTGCAAGCCCAATTTGCTATTGTGAGAGGACCGGCTAGATTTTGGGATTAAAAAATGCTTCGGTACATCATGCACGCTTGTGTGATCATGCACAACATGATCATCAAGAATGACCGTGGCCAAGATTTAGACTACTCACAGTATGAACTCTTGGGACATCCCGTGCAAGTGGAGGAGGGTTGAAAGGGTGGCCCATTTTGTTGCCTCCTATCATGCCATTCGGCGTCCCGTAATGCACAATGATCTTCAGAAGGATCTTATTGAGGAGTGGTGGACATGGCATGAACGACAAAGAGCATGATTTCTGCGTTCGACATTGTATTGTTCATGAACTATTTGTTGTGATTATTGCATCATTTGTTGTACTGAATGATAAACTATTTGTTTGGGTTGTAATAATGAAATTGAACTATTTATTGTTGATTTATTTTGTTATAGTTTGATCATTTTTGCTTCTATTTGAAATGCATATCTTGTTTGTGCGAGTCGCGCGCGCTGCATTTTTTGCGCGCTGTTGGAGCTGCGCGCGCTGCATTTTAGCGCGGCTACTGGAGCCAGCGCTGCCCGCCGCGCCAAATCAGGAGATGGGCGCGCGACTAAGTAGGTTTTAACGCGTGGCGCGTTCGGCGGCTGTTGGAGATGCTCTTACAAAGCATCACTAGCAAATCCTTAAAACCGCGGCACAACCAATTTCTTTTTTTAATATCAGTACAGATGCAAGCGCTTATACATACACGCATACACTCATCCCTATGAACATACACACACTCATTTAAGTGATATACTATCAAATGATTTGCTTTTTTAGCACTATGAAATTATTTACCATACCGCAAAAGATATGGCAGAAGCAACATAATTTAAACATAGAGTTCACAACATTATAACTCAACATACTAGATAAACCTAATCTAAACTGCTCTAGTCCTTGACATGAAGATAATACTCGACCACGAAGTTGGAGAGAGTGAAGGCGAGATGGTACTCCTCCTTGGCCGCCTCAAGCCGCGCAGCAGTGCCTTTTTCTTCGTTTGCGACCGCCTCCTTTGCCTCGACGAGCTCGAGCTCCTCCTCGTGAAAATGCTTGGTGGTCAGCCAAAGGACGTCCCCAATGCGGTCGAACTCCCTCCACACCCTCTGGCCACCATTTCGAGAGAGGGCGCGCTCCCTCGCCTACAGACATTCTCTCTTTCCTCATTTAGTTATGTGTCACATCATCATAAAAGCTTAGCTGATATGCATGATACCACTTATGATACTCCCTTTACACGCGGTCTTAGATCATCTCCAACGCGGAACCAAGAACCATCTACAACCGTTCGGACCACGTGGTTCAGACATGTTTTGCCATCCAACGCGAGTCTGTATCGTTCGCAGGCCGGTCCGGACGTATTTTTTCCCACACTGGAGACAAAGTGGGGGTCCTTGCGGGCGTCCGGACCGCTATCACGCCCACGTCTGATTAAGTTGGCCCACCAAAAACCCCACCCGCCTCTCCCGCGCTTTCCATCAAATGCCCGCGCCGATTGCAGCGCCGCATTCATGCCGGCCCAAAGCATGCAATGCCCGATATTGATGTCGTGTGACGTGACCGGACCTGAGGGTGACGTTGATGGGCGCGACCACTAGGGCATCGCCACTTCAATGCGAACGTCGCATCCTGAGAAACAAACTTCGGCCCATGCGCCGCATTGAAGCGAGTTGGCCGCCCCTTCGGCTGGCCGTGGCCACGGATATTTAAACTGTGCACTGGCGATGCACATCCACACTATTGATTATCCTGATTGTTTCGGAAATATATGATAGATTAGGATTTGTTCTAACTTATCTTGTACTCAAAGATGGACATGTACTCCTATATATACACCCACGAGGCTCAAGCAATACATCATCAATTTCATCAATGTCTCTCTCTATCTCTCTTACATGGTATCAGGGCCAAGAAGTCTTGAGTTCAAGACTCGTTTGAAGCAATTTAAAATAAAAGAATTGTAGCCCACTTTAGGTCCATGTTTAGGCCCGAGGGAGCTAGACGTGAGACGGAGATTGATGGAATTGTTGATGTATTGCTTGAGCCTCATGGGCGTATATATAGGAGTCCATGACCATCTTGGAGTACAAGATAAGCTAGAACAAATAAACAATCATGATACTCAATATCCCCCACAGTCACAACGGTAGCGATGCAGACGGTGAGACTAGAGAAGAATCCGAAGGCTGTAATCTGACACACATTGGATGTTGAGTATAATGATTGTATAGGAAACATATGATAGACTAGGATTTGTTCTAACATGTCTTGTACTTCAAGATGATCATCTACTCCTATATATACGCCCATGAGGCTCAAGCAATACATCAACAATTTCATCAATCTCCCTCTCCATTCCTCTTGCACACACCTCCTCATCTCCGAGACACTCCTCTTCTCCATGCCCCTTGATGCTGTGACGCCTCCGATTCAATCGTACACTAATCATACACGCAAACGTGTACGATCAAGATCAGGAACTCACGGGACGATATCACAACACAACTCTAGTAATAAAATAAGCCATACAAGCATCATATTACAAGCCAGGGGCCTCGAGGGCTCGAATACAAGAGCTCGGTCATAGACGAGTTAGCGGAAGCAACAATATCTGAGTACAGACATAAGTTAAACAAGTTGCCATAAGATGGCTAGCACAAACTGGGATACAGATCAAAAGAGGCGCAGGACTCCTGCCTGGGGTCCTCCTAAACTACTCCTGGTCGTCGGCGGCGGCCTGCACGTAGTAGTAGGAACCTCCAGTGTAGTAGGAGTCTTCGTCGACGGTGGCGTCTGGCTCCTGGGCTCGAACATCTGGCCGCAACAACCAGGTATAGAAAGGGGAAAAGGGGGAGCCAAGCAACCGTGAGTACTCATCCATAGTACTCGCAAACAAGGAACTACACAACATATGCATTGGTATCAAATGAAAGGGGTAATATATGTGGACTGAACTGCAGAATGCCAGAATAAGAGGGGGATAGCGTCCTATCGAAGACTACGCTTCTGGCAACCTCCATCTTGAAGCAGTAGAAGAGGGTAGATGGTGAGTTAACCAAGTATCATCGCATAGCATAATCCTACCCGGCGATCCTCTCCTCGTCGCCCTCTGAGAGAGCGATCACCGAGTTGTATCTGGCACTTGAAAGGGTGGGCTTTATTAAGTATCCGGTTCTAGTTGTCGTAAGGTCAAGGTGCAACTCCGGGTCGTCCTTTTACCGAAGGACACGGCTATTCGAATAGATAAACTTTCCTGCAGGTGTGCACCACATTTCCCAACACGCTCGATCCCTCTGGCCAGACACACTTTCCTGGGTCATGCCCGGCCTCGGAAGATCAACATGTCACATCCTTACCTAGGCACAACAGAGAGGTCAGCACGCCGGTCTAAATCCTAAGCGCGCAGGGGTCTGGGCCCATCGCCCATTGCACACATGCACGTTGCGTACGCGGCCGGTGAGCAGACCTAGCAACCTCCATTACAAAGGAAGTTGTGTTACACGGTCCAACCCAGCGCGCGCCGCTCAGTCGCTGACGTCAAGAAGGCTTCGACTGATACCACAACGTCGAGTGCCCATAATTGTTCCCGCCTAGTTGGTTAGTGCGTATAGGCCAGTGGCTAGACTCGGATCAAATACCAAGATCTCATTAAGCGTGTTAATTGATGTAATTGCGGACGCCGACCAGGGCCAGGCCCACCTCTCTCCTAGGTGGTCTCAACCTGCCCTGTCGCTCCGCCACAAAGTATCAGTCGGGGGCCATCGAGAACTGTCGTGGAATTGTCACGGCAGATGTCCTAGCGAAAGGACTTAGTCATAGGGCCATCGCAACTAGGAAGCTTAAAGGGGTTGATCGGGACAAAGGACACAAGAGGTTTTATACTAGTTCGGCCCCTTACGATGAAGGTAAAAGCCTACGTCTAGTTGTGTGGGTATTGCTCAGGTTTCCATCACCAAGAGGCTTAACTCGCCGGCTTGGTTATCGATTTCTTGTTTCTTGCCCTAAGCCGCCATCGGGTCGTCCCCTTAGATACACGGGTTGACACCTGGTGGCCTACAGAGTCCCGGCCGGCTCATAATCGTGTCCGGCTCGGTGACTTCCTTTACATGCCTTTCTTTACAAGTCTTTCCTTACATACGGCGGTTTGCAATATTGGGCCTTAAGCCGCCTCTAGGCCTTTGGGCCTTCTATAAGATTTGATAAACTATCATCTTAATGTTTACTGGGCTTCTTGTGTAACCCTCCATTGGGGCTGACCCGGCCCCTCCTAGGCGGGTCATAACTGATAGCTATATCCCCAACATTAGGCCCCAGGTTAACTTTGAACTTCGTTCTTTGTCAATCTTCAACACTTAGAGAAAATCCATCTTATTATCCTCGCAGAAGTTTTTGTAACCCGCCATGACGTCATCTCTTGAAAACACAAAAAACTTTTATGACGTCATCTCCCAACGGATCTTGACCTTTAATGTCTTCCAAGAATGGAGGCGTCTGTGTAGTTGGATAACCATTATTCGGCTCTTCCTCGATTTTCGCGTCCGTCTGTTCACATTTTTCCTTATAAATAGGCATGTCTCGGCCTTCCTCATTCTTCTCTCTCCGTCTTCTTCCTCTCGCAACCCTCCTGCTGCTCGAGCCTCACCGCCGTCGTGCTTCTCCTCCGTCTCCGTCGACCTTGGCCGCTGCATCAACCCGAATAGGTCCAGAGAACGGCGGCGACCTTCGCAGAAGATCCGTGGTCGTAAGTGTTCTCCTTTTTGCTTCTCAGATCCGCATTAGGGTTTCTAGACTTCTTCGTGTTCTTCATAGTTCATCGCGGTTCTTCATAGTTCTTCCACTGTAGGCCTCTTCTTGATCCAAAAAGATACATATGCTCGTGCGGTAGTGTTTTGCGCCTACTCTTGATGCCCACATATCCCTTTCTTTGGTTCAAAGATCTCATTAGAGCTTCACAGATTTATTTGTGCTAAACTTTTTAGGTCTAGAATTTTTCCCATTTTGAATAGCCATTTGATCTGGAATAATACCAAGCAGTTAGGAAACTTGTTTGTCTCAACACTTAGCTGAATTTTGCTTTCTCAAATATCTGTAGTCATGGTGGCTTACTATGCTGGCTTACTTTTCCTTATATGACATTAGCCCTTAATTAAGCCGCCATTACTTCCCTGTATTATCATCATCATTTAACTGTTTAATTTCACCATTGAATTGAACATGCATGTTACCTTTCTTTCAGTTCGTTTTTGAACATCATGCCGTCCAAAGCACCAACCATCTGCAACTGGGTTCCCTCAACCGTAACCGAGGAACGTTTGAAGGAGTTCTTTTCCATAGGATTTTTGCGAGGAAAAGCCGTCATGTCTTACCGTGCCCCTAACCCGGACGAAGAACGGCCCAATCCAAGAGACGACGAAGTAATTGTTTTTACTGAGCATATGAACCGTGGCTTTTCACCGCCCGGCTCAAAGTTCTTCAGAGATGTCCTCCACTTTTTCAAACTCCACCCTCAGGATATCGGGCCCAATGCCATATCTAATATCTGCAACTTCCAAGTGCTTTGCAAAGTGTACCTTCAGGAAGAGCTGACCGTGGACCTCTTTAGAGAATATTTTTATCTGAACCGGCAAAACGAGTGCACCAACGGCCTTAGCTTGGAGCTTGGAGGCATCTCAATTCAGCGTCGGCAGGGCGCTGTATTCCCCCTCATAGTCTTGCCAAGTCATCCCAAAGACTGGAATCAGACTTGGTTTTATTGTCAAGATACCTCACCAGCAAACGAACATCCCCTGCCGGGTTATCGCTCAGAGCATCTTGACTCCAAATTTGCACTTCCTGACAAACTCACTGCTGCTGAATGCAAGAAGTTCATACCATCCATCAAAAGGATTAATGCTTTGTTGGGGAATGGGTTAACCAGAGTTGAGCTGACCCGCTGCTGGATCTCATGGCGGGTTATCCCTCTAAGCCATCGATCAAAATTGATGTACGAGTATGGTGGAGGCCCAGATGAATCTCTTTGTCATAGCTCCGTTCAGTTAACGGAAGAAGATATTGTCTCAATGTCAACCCTTCTGATGAACGGAAAATATGAAGATTGCAGTATCGTTGGGTTAAACCTCTTCTGCAAGCGTAACCCGGCGCCAGAAGTAAGGACACTCTGATCTCTCTCCTTTTGTATTTTTCCCAGCCGTATTGTTTAATACTTGTCTGACCTTTCATCTTGTTTTTACCTATGTGCATGCCAGATCTGATTTTTGGAAAGTTAAATATGACCACGAAGCTGCCAAGAAAGCAAGAGCCGCCGCCATAAATGCCAAGAAAACGACCCGAAGGTCCAAAAAGAAGAAGAAGAGCACCATTGAAGATATGATGAAACTCGATGATACTTCTGAGTCGGAGGTAGCCTGACTCCCTTGGCCAACTTTTTAATAATCTTATTAACACTGATCATTACCAGGACAACACTGGGGCCAGTCAGGCCGTGGAAGAAGAGGTAACTATTTCCTATGACTCAGCCCATTTGCCAAGATAGAAACTTCGAGTCGTAATCCGGAAAGTAAGGTTTTCACACTCTTTGGCTTATCTGGACCCTCACTTTCTTTTGAAAAGCAGCAACATGAGAGCCGCTGTCAAGCCCGGACTGAAGACACCAGAATGAGGTTTATTTCTTTGTCTTCGACTTTCTGTTAATGGATGTCCTTTCTTTGTATTACTTACTTTGTCTTATCTTTGCAGGAGGTATCTCGCTCTTCTGGCGACTCGTCTCAAACCCATTTTCCGGCCTTCAAGACTGCCCCTGGGTAAGAAAAAAATCCTTTGTCTTCCGTGTTTTTCAAATTGCCTCTTTATACTGACAGTCCTATAATCTTTCACTTAGTGGCCAAGCTAAGTCTAAGAAGGCCAAGGTGACCAAACCGGCGGAAGACCCGCCAGTCCTTGCTCCTGAACCGGCAAGGCCACCTTCTCCTCCATCAATTGAAACTCCAGAAGACCCGCCTGTCAATGCAGAAGCATATCCTCCTGAGCCGTTGTTTGATGACACCACCATGAATCCTTCCGCAACTAGACCATCAAGTTCAGCCAACCCGCCATCACCGTCTGCGCAAGACATTTTGATCACCGGGAGCCGCTTTATTGAGCCGGGGAATCCAACCGTGTTGGCTCGCCACATGGCGAAACAAGAGGCATTGGAGAGACAGAAAGTGCGCTTTGATGTCGCACATTATGATCATCTGAATGCCAACGATATTTTATCTGGCTATCTCAGCCATGTGCACTCCAGTCGCGACTCAGAGATCGAAATGGTCAAACAGTTGCAGCTGAAATACGAGGTATGCTCTTCCGGCTTATCTATATTCCGCCAGCCCCCAAGTCTTCAGATTATAAGAGAACCGGAATGATCTGTAGACTTTATAATATAGGCCAAGACGTTTACCTTTGGAACTTTTCTTCAGTTCAATAAAATAGAACAAAGCTTCACCTGTAGTCCCCAAGGGCCGGCTCATTTTGATCATAAATGAGCCGGTACTTTAAATTGACTTGTATAGTATTCAGAGAACTTCATAATCCGGCTTAACCTTGAGAAACTTGATGAATAGCATACATTAGCCCCCAAGTGCCAAGTGCTGTTACTTTGTAAAGTACTTGGGACTTAAAGTATGTCTTTAGAGTCATAAGAAATTGTTTTGGCATACATTAGCCCCCAAGTGTCAAGTGGTTTTTTGTAAAGTACTTGAGACTTGAATCTTGATTTTTGAACCTTAAGAGAAATCTTGACTCATCTGAGTACGTTTTTTGCAGAATGCCTTATCTGAACTGAACTTGCAATTGACTGATGCGAAGACCCGGCTAGTAGGCCAGGAGGCAGAAATCAAGTCTGCTAACTCTAAATTGCAAATAAGTCTTTCTGAGACGGAAAATTTAAAGACCAGCTTCACTGTCAAGAAGAAAACCTGGGCAGAGGAAAAAACGCTTCTGACACAATGCGCCGAGAAGGCCGAAGTAGCCCTTGAAGAGGTTTCAACAGAGCCGAACGGTTTAAAGGGCCGGGTGTCTCAAATGGTGGCCGCCATCTTTGGTAAGCCATCTGTCTTAGATCTTGTGTACTTTTTACCAATCTGGAATATAAGCCGCCAGTTGACTTTGTTATAAAATATGTGTAGGCCCACGAAGCAAGAATCTGAGCCACGATCATGTGATTAAACTAAAGGCAGTGTATACCTTAGTGGAGCAACTGTATATTGGCACACAACGGGCACTTGCTGCCATCTCTCCTGCCAATCAAGGACCCAACTGGCTCAGCGACGTCTTAAAGAAACTGTCAATCCTACCCGCCAGGTTTCAAGAAGTGAAGCGCTCCTGTGCGAGAGCCGGAGCTTTGACTGCCCTGAGCCGCTCCAAGGCTTGGGTGCTAGATCTAGACCCGGCGGACGTGGCCAGAGGATATCCTACCGTAAAAGAAGACGAATCTCCCTTTGAGCAAGATGACTTCATGGCTTGCGTGCGTAGAGTCCGACCTCAGGCGACTATTCTTGGAGATGAAACCAACATCGACAAGTATCAGCCGGGTTTTGTTGTTGAAAATAAGAAGATGGCAACTCCCTCGTACAAGGTGACAGATTTAATCCCGGCTGTTCGTGAAAATACATTTGCCCCAGAAGTTGACCCGGCCGGCCTGATTGACGAAGAAGCAGAATTTGTCACCGTGAATGGTTTTGACAGGTCAAAACCCAGCTTCCAGTAATAGAGGGCGGTGAACCGGCGAGGGAGGAGCAATGACCATCTTCATGGGCTTATAAAAGCCTTGTAATAGTTTAGCTGTGAAAACACTGCATGCTTTGCTTATGCCATCGCGCATAAAACACGTGTATGTGATTCTGTGTTTCCTGATGTCAATATATGCATCATATTTATGGTTGTCCCTGTAACACTTCAACTCTGTTCCTGTAAATACAAGAGAAAAAACTGGCTTGGCGGCTTAGTACCGAACGGGTTAAAACACCCGGCTTATAGCCAATATGTTTACCATAATAGAAAACAGAAACATATATAAAAAGAGAACAAGGCTGAAACTAACCCTTTGGTTAATGCAGCAGGCAATTGCGTATAAACAATAGCCATACTTGTACCTTTGGTCCTTAGATCACCGGTTTAAATAACCCGGGTAATGAAGTTGATAACTCAATATTTTTGAGAAGTCAATGCTTCTGAATACTTAATGATCATCATACCTTGGTGGCTTTGTTGTCAAATAGTCCAGCTGGCGAAGAAGATCATGCTAATTATTTGTGAAATTGAGACAACAACAAAAAACTAAAAGGCAAATAACATGTAATAAGTACGATTTAACCTTGTATTTAAAGGTTGGGAGTTTCTGATTCGAATACGATCAGTAAAACAGACCAAAGGGGTTAAGCTAAGGTTCGAATATGACCATATAGCCCCCGGTGGCTTTGGCGTTGCGCCGATCAAGAGGGTACCGACAGCTATGTTCTCTTTGGTTCGAATACGACCTATGTTTGAACAGGAAGCCCCCAAATGACCTTGAGAGGTTTTTAACGACCCTGATTCGAATACGATCCAAGTCGGTGTTGGGGAATGTAGTAATTTCAAAAATTTCCTACGCACACGCAAGATCATGATGATGCATAGCAACGAGAGGGGAGAGTGTTGTCTACGTACCCTCATAGACCGTTCGCGGAAGCGTTATATCAACGCGGTTGATGTAGTCGTACGTCTTCACGTCTGACCGATCCAAGTACCGAAAGCACGGCACCTCCAAGTTCTGCACACGTTCGGCTCGGTGACGTCCTCGCCTTCTCGATCCACCAAGAGGGGCGAAGTAGTAGATGAGTTCCGGTAGCACGACGGCGTGGTGATGGTGTTGGTGAAGAACAATCTCCGCAGGGCTTCACCTAAGCACTACGAAAACTATGACGGAGGATAAACTAGAGGGGACGAGGTTGCCGGCACACGGCTTGGTGTTTCTTAATCTATCTTTGGTGCTAGCCCTGCCCCTCTATTTATATGTTGAGCCCTGGGGTCGAAACTTGGAGTAAAAGCCTCCACAAAGTCGGTTTCACCCGAAAGGCAAGAGTCCTTCTCGGACTCCAGGGCCAGACGCCAGGGTTCCCGGCGTCTGGACCCAGACGCCAGGAACCCTGGCGTCTGGCCCCTGGCCTCCACAAAACTTCCTTTTGCGCTTTCCATAAACCTTGTGGGCTTTCCCCTTTGGCCCAAATAAAGTGTTCTCATACCCAAACATTTTGGGAAACATCCGGAACCCCTTCCGGTGATTTCCGAAACCCTTCCGGTGACCAAACACTATTATCCCATATATCAAACTTTGTCTCCGGATCATTCCGGAGTTCCTCGTCATGTCCGTGATCTCATCCCGGACTCCGAACAACATTCGGTCACCAACATACATAACTCACATAGTACTATATCGTCAACGAACGTTAAGCATGCGGACCCTACGGGTTCAAGAACTATGTAGACATGACCGAGACACCTCTCTGGTCAATAACCAATAGCGGGACCTGGATGCCCATATTGGCTCCTACATATTCTACGAAGATCTTTATCGGTCAGACCGCATAACAACATACGTTGTTCCCTTTGTCATCGGTATGTTACTTGCCCGAGATTCGATCGTCGGTATCTCAATACCTAGTTCAATCTTGTTACCGGCAAGTCTCTTTACTCGTTCCGTAATACATCATCTCGCAACTAACTCATTAGTTGCAATGCTTGCAAGGCTTATGTTATGTGCATTACCGAGAGGGCCCAGAGATACCTCTCCGACAATCGGAGTGACAAATCCTAATCTCGAAATACGCCAACCCAACATGTACCTTTGGAGACACCTGTATAGCTCCGTTATAATCACCCAGTTACGTTGTGACGTTTGGTAGCACACAAAGTGTTCCTCCGGTAAACGGGAGTTGCATAATCTCATAGTCATAGGAACATGTATAAGTCATGAAGAAAGCAATGGCAACATACTAAACGATCGAGTGCTAAGCTAACGGAATGGGTCAAGTCAATCACATTATTCTCCTAATGATGTGATCCCGTTAATCAAATAACAACTCTTTGTCTATGGTTAGGAAACATAACCATCTTTGATTAACGAGCTAGTCAAGTAGAGGCATACTAGTGACGTTTGGTTTGTCTATGTATTCACACAAGTATTATGTTTTCGGATAATACAATTCTAGCATGAATAATAAATATTTATCATGGTATAAGGAAATAAAATAATAACATTATTATTGCCTCTAGGGCATATTTCTTTCAGTCTCCCACTTGCACTAGAGTCAATAATCTAGTTCACATCGCCATGTGATCTAACATCAATAGTTCACATCTTTATGTGGTTAACACCCATAGTTCACATCGATATGTGACCAACACCCAAAGGGTTTACTAGAGTCAGTAATATAGTTCATATTGCTATGTGATTAACACCCAAAGAGTACTAAGGTGTGATCATGTTTTGCCTGTGAGAGAAGTTTAGTCAACGGGTCTGCCATATTCAGATCCGTAAGTATTTTGCAATTTTCTATGTCTACAATGCTCTGCACGGAGCTACTTTAGCTAATTGCTCCCACTTTCAATATGTATCCAGATGAAGACTAAGAGTCATTCGGATCAGTGCCAAAACTTGTATCGACATAACCCTTTTACGACGAACCTTTTGTCACCTCCATAATCAAGAAACATATCCTTATTCCACTAAGGATAATTTTGACCGTTGTCCAGTGATCTACTCCTAGATCACTATTGTACTCCATTACCAAAATTAGTGTAGGGTATACAATAGGTCTGGTACACAACATGGCATACTTTATAGAACCTATGGCCAAGGCATAGGGAATGACTTTCATTCTCATTCTATTTTCTGCCGTGGTCGCGCTTTGAGTCTTACTCAATTTCACACCTTGTAACACAGGCAATAATTCTTTCTTTGCTTGTTCCATTTTGAACTACTTCAAAATCTTGTCAAGGTATGTACTCATTGAAAAAAACTTATCAAGCGTCTTGATCTATCTCTATAGATCTTGATGCTCAATATGTAAGCAGCTTCACCGAGGTTTTCTTTGAAAAATCCTTTCAAACACTCCTTTATGCTTTGCAGAATAATTCTACATTATTTCCGATCAACAATATGTCATACAAATATACTTATTAGAAATGCTGTAGTGCTCCCACTCACTTTCTTGTAAATACAGGCTTCACCGCAAGTCTGTATAAAACTATATGCTTTGATCAACTTATCAAAGCGTATATTCCAACTCCGAGATGCTTGCACCAGTCCATAGATGGATCGCTGGAGCTTGCATATTTTGTTAGCACCTTTAGGATTGACAAAACCTTCTGGTTGCATCATATACAACTCTTCTTTAAATCCATTAAGGAATGTAGTTTTGTTTATCCATTTGCCAGATTTCATAAAAATGCGGCAATTGCTAACATGATTTGGACAGACTTAAGCATCGCTACGAGTGAGAAAAATTCATCGTAGTCAACACCTTGAACTTTGTCAAAAACCTTTTTCGACAAGTCTAGCTTTGTAGATAGTAACACTACTATCAGCGTCCGTCTTCCTCTTGAAGATCCATTTATTTTCTATGGCTTGCCGATCATCGGGCAAATCCATCAAAGTCCATACTTTGTTCTCATACATGGATCATATCTCAGATTTCATGGCCTCAAACCATTTCGCGGAATCTGGGCTCATCATCGCTTCCTCATAGTTTGCAAGTTCGTCATGGTCCAGTAACATGACTTCCAGAACAGGATTACCGTACCACTCTGGTGCGGATCTCACTCTAGTTTACCTACGAGATTCGGTAGTAACTTGATCTGAAGTTACATGATCATCACCATTAGCTTCCTCACTAATTGGTGTAGTAGTCACAGGAACGGATTTCTGTGATGAACTACTTTCCAATAAGGGAGCAGGTACAGTTACCTCATCAAGTTCTACTTTCCTCCCACTCACTTCTTTCGAGAGAAACTCCTTCTCTAGAAAGGATCCATTCAAAGCAATGAATATCTTGCCTTCGGATCTGTGATAAAAGGTGTACCCAACATTTTCTTTTGGGTATCCTATGAAGATGCACTTCTCCGATCTGGGTTTGAGCTTATCAGGTTGAAACTTTTTCACATAAGCATTGCAACCTCAAACTTTAAGAAACGACAGCTTAGGTTTCTTGCCAAACCATAGTTCATACGGTGTCATCTCAATGGATTTAGATGGTGCCCTATTTAACGTGAATGCAGCTGTCTCTAATGCATAAACCCAAAATGATAGTGGTAGATCGGTAAGAGACATCAAAGATCGCACCATATCTAATAAAGTACGGTTATGACGTTCGGACACACCATTACATTGTGGTGTTCCAGGTGGCATGAGTAGTGAAACTATTTCACATTGTTTTTAACTGAAGGCCAAACTCGTAACTCAAATACTCTTCTCTATGATCAGATCGTAGAAACTTTATTTTCTTGTTACGATGATTTTCCACTTCACTCTGAAATTCTTTGAACTTTTCAAATGTTTCAGACTTATGTTTCATCAAGTAGATATACTCATATCTGCTCAAATCATCTGTGAAGATCAGAAAATAATGATACCTGTCGTGAGCCTCAATATTCATCGGACCACATACATCAGTATGTATGATTTCCAACAAATTTGTTGCTTGCTCCATTGTTCCGGAGAACGGAGTCTTAGTCATCTTGCCCATGAGGCATGGTTCACAAGCATCAACTGATTCATAATCAAGTGATTCCAAAAGCCCATCAACATGGAGTTTCTTCATGCGCTTTACACCAATATGACCTAAACGGTAGTGCCACAAATAAGTTGCACTATCATTATTAACTTTGCATCTTTTGGTTTCAATATTATGGTTATGTGTATCACTACGATCGAGATCCAACAAACTATTTTCATTGGGTGTGTAACCATATAAGGTTTTATTCATGTAAACAGAACAACAATTTATTCTCTTACTTAAATGAATAACTGTATTATAATAAACATGATCAAATCATATTCATGCTCAACGCAAACACCAAATAACATTTATTTAGGTTCAACACTAATCCCGAAAGTATAGGGAGTGTGTGATGATGATCATATCAATCTTGGAACCACTTCCAACACACATCGTCACTTCACCCTTAACTAGTCTCTGTTTATTCTGCAACTCCCGTTTCGAGTTACTAATCTTAGCAACTGAACTAGTATCAAATACTGAGGGGTTGCTATAAACACTAGTAAAGCACACATCAATAACCTGTATATCAAATATACTTATGTTCACTTTGCCATCCTTCTTATCCGCCAATCACTTGGGGTAGTTCCGCTTCCAGTGACCAGTCCCTTTGCAGTAGAAGCACTTAGTCTCAGGCT
Source organism: Triticum monococcum (assembly GCA_034509565.1). Taxonomy (NCBI): domain Eukaryota; kingdom Viridiplantae; phylum Streptophyta; class Magnoliopsida; order Poales; family Poaceae; genus Triticum; species Triticum monococcum. The sequence continues at coordinate 254,250,650 of CM067845.1, forward strand.
TAGGACCAGACTTGGGCTTCTTCACTTGAGTAGCAACTTGCTTGCCGTTCTTCTTGAATTTCCCCTTCTTCCTTTTGCCCTTTTCTTGAAACTAGTGGTCTTGTCCACCATCAACACTTGATGTTTTTCTTGATTTCTACCTTCGTCGATTTTAGCATCATGAAGAGCTTGGGAATCATTTCTGTTATCCCTTGCATATTATAGTTCATCACGAAGTTCTACTAACTTGGTGATGGTGACTAGAGAATTCTGTCAATCACTATTTTATCTGGAAGATTAACTCCCACTTGATTCAAGCGATTGTAGTACCCAGACAATCTGAGCACATGCTCACTAGTTGAGCGATTCTCCTCCATCTTTTAGCTATAGAACTTGTTGGAGACTTCATATCTCACAACTCGGGTATTTGCGTGAAATATTAACTTCAACTCCTGGAACATCTCATATGGTCCATGACGTTCAAAACGTCTTTGAAGTCCCGATTCTAAGCTGTTAAGCATGGTGCACTAAACTATCAAGTAGTCATCATATTGAGCTAGCCAAACGTTCATAACATGTGCATCTGATCCTGCAATAGGTCTGTCACCTAGCGGTGCATCAAGGACATAATTCTTCTGTGCAGCAATGAGGATAAACCTCAGATCACGGATCCAATCTGCATCATTGCTACTAACATATTTCAACACAATTTTCTCTAGGAACATATCAAAATAAACATATGAAAGCAACAACGCGAGCTATTGATCTACAACATAATTTGCAAAATACTACCAGGACTAAGTTCATAATAAATTTAAGTTCAATTAATCATATTACTAAAGAACTCCCACTTAGATAGATATCCCTCTAATCCTCTAAGTGATCACGTGATCCAAATCAACTAAACCATGTCCGATCATCACGTGAGATGGAGTAGTTTCATTGGTGAACATCATTATGTTGATCACATCTACTATATGATTCACGCTCGACCTTTCGGTCTCTGTGTTCCGAGGCCATATCTGTATATGCTTGGCTCGTCAAGTATAACCTGAGTATTCCGCGTGTGCAACTGTTTTGCACCCGTTGTATTTGAACGCAAAGCCTATCACACCCGATCATCACGTGGTGTCTCAGCACGAAGAACTTTCGCAACGGTGCATACTCAGGGAGAACACTTCTTGATAATTTAGTGAGAGATCATCTTATAATGCTACCGTCAATCAAAGCAAGATAAGATGCATAAAAGATAAACATCACATGCAATCAATATAAGTGATATGATATGGCCATCATCATCTTGTGCCTGTGATCTCCATCTCTGAAGCACCGTCATGATCACCATCGTCACCGGCGCGACACCTTGATCTCCATCGTAGCATCGTTGTCGTCTCGTCACTTTTATGCTTCCATGACTATCGCTACCGCTTAGTGATAAAGTAAAGCATTACAGCGTGATTGCATTGCATACAATAAAGCGACAACTATATGGCTCCTGCCAGTTGCCGATAACTCGGTTACAAAACATGATCATCTCATACAATAAAATTTAGCATCATGTCTTGACCATATCACATCACAACATGCCCTTCAAAAACAAGTTAGACGTCCTCTACTTTGTTTGTTGCAAGTTTTACGTGGCTGCTACGGGCTTAAGCAAGAACCAATCTTACCTACGCATCAAAACCACAACGATAGTTTGTCAAGTTGATGCCGTTTTAACCTTCGCAAGGACCGGGCGTAGCCACACTCGGTTCAACCAAAGTTGGAGAAACTGTCACCCGCAAGCCACCTATGTGCAAAGCACGTCGGGAGAACCGGTCTCGCGTAAGCGTACGCGTAATGTCGGTCCGGGCCGCTTCGTCCAACAATACCGCCGAACCAAAGTATGACATGCTGGTAGGCAGTATGACTTATATCGCCCACAACTCACTTGTGTTCTATTCGTGCATATAACATCAACACATAAAACCTAGGCTCGGATGCCACTGTTGGGGAACGTAGTAATTTCAAAAATTTCCTACGCACACGCAAGATCATGATGATGCATAGCAACGAGAGGGGAGAGTGTTGTCTACGTACCCTTATAGACCGTTCACGGAAGCGTTATATCAACGCGGTTGATGTAGTCGTACGTCTTGACGTCCGACCGATCCAAGTACCGAAAGCACGGCACCTCCGAGTTCTGCACACGTTCGGCTCGGTGGCGTCCTCGCCTTCTCGATCCAGCAAGAGGGGCAAAGTAGTAGATGAGTTCCGGCAGCACGACGGCATGGTGACGGTGTTGGTGAAGAACAATCTCCACAGGGCTTCGCCTAAGCACTACGAAAACTATGACGGAGGATAAACTAGAGGGGACGGGGTTGCCGGCACATGGCTTGGTGTTTCTTAATCTATCTTTGGTGCTAGCCCTGCCCCTCTATTTATATGTTGAGCCCTGGGGTCGAAACTTGGAGTAAAAGCCTCCACAAAGTCGGTTTCACCCGAAAGGCAAGAGTCCTTCTCGGACTCCAGGGCCAGACGCCAGGGTTCCCGGCGTCTGGACCCAGACGCCAGGGACCCTGGCGTCTGGCCCCTGGACTCTGCAAAACTTCCTTTTGCGCTTTCCATAAACCTTGTGGGCTTTCCCCTTTGGCCCAAATAAAGTGTTCTCGTACCCAAACATTTCGGGAAACATCCGGAACCCCTTCTGGTGATTTCCGGAACCCTTCCGGTGACCAAACACTATTATCCCATATATCAAACTTTGTCTCCGGATCATTCTGGAGTTCCTCGTCATGTCCGTGATCTCATCCCGGACTCCGAACAACATTCGATCACCAACATACATAACTCACATAGTACTATATCGTCAACGAATGTTAAGCATGCGGACCCTACGGGTTCGAGAACTATGTAGACATGATCGAGACACCTCTCTGGTCAATAACCAATAGCGGGACCTGGATGCCCATATTGGCTCCTACATATTCTACGAAGATCTTTATTGGTCAGACTGCATAACAACATACGTTGTTCCCTTTGTCATCGGTATGTTACTTGCCCGAGATTCGATCGTCGGTATCTCAATACCTAGTTCAATCTTGTTACCGGCAAGTCTCTTTACTCGTTCCGTAATACATCATCTCGCAACTAACTCATTAGTTGCAATGCTTGCAAGGCTTATGTGACGTGCATTATCGAGAGGGCCCAGAGATACCTCTCCGACAATCGGAGTGACAAATCCTAATCTCGAAATACGCCAACCCAACATGTACCTTTGGAGACACCTGTAGAGCTCCTTTATAATCACCCAGTTACGTTGTGACGTTTGGTAGCACACAAAGTGTTCCTCCGGTAAACGGGAGTTGCATAATCTCATAGTCATAGGTACATGTATAAGTCATGAAGAAAGCAATAGCAACATACTAAACGATCGAGTGCTAAGCTAACGGAATGGGTCAAGTCAATCACATTATTCTCCTAATGATGTGATCCCGTTAATCAAATAACAACTCTTTGTCTATGGTTAGGAAACATAACCATCTTTGATTAACAAGCTAGTCAAGTAGAGGCATACTAGTGACGTTTGGTTTGTCTATGTATTCACACAAGTATTATGTTTCCGGATAATACAATTCTAGCATGAATAATAAACATTTATCATGGTATAAGGAAATAAAATAATAACATTATTATTGCCTCTAGGGCATATTTCCTTCAGTCGGACCCAAAAGGGGTTAAGCTATGATTCAGATACGATCAAGAAGCCCCCTAGTGAGTTTGGCCTTGAGCCGATCAAGAGGGTTACGATAGCTATGTTCTCTTTGGTTCGAATACGACCTATCTTTGAACAGGAAGCCCCCAAATGACCTTGAGAGAGGTTTTTAACGACCCTGATTCGAATACGATCCAAGTCGGACCCAAAAGGGGTTAAGCTTGATTCAAATATGATCAGCTCCTTAATAGTCATTTGAAAATAAGAAATAACAAAAATGTGTAATCTTTGAAAAGAAAAGAGACCGATGGTCCTGCTTTATTACTTATCATGGTATATACAATGTTAAAGTATGTACATGATGAGAGCCGATGGCTCAGGTGTAGTATGGCCGAAGTTGAGCAATGTTCCACGCCCGGCGGGTCTCCTCCTCGGACTTACATGAGTCTTTGTGCTCTCGAACATCAATGAGGTAATATGACCCGTTGTTTAAGTTCTTGCTGACCACAAAGGGTCCTTCCCAAGGTGGGGATAACTTGTGTGCATCTAACAGATCCTGGATGAGCCCGAGCACTAGGTCGCCTTCCTGAAAAGTCATGGACTTAACCCGGCGGCTGTGATAACGACGCAGGTCCTGTTGATAAATTGCCGATCGAGCCGCTGCTAAATCTCTTTCTTCATCTAACAAGTCGAGTGCGTCCTGTCTGGATTGTTCATTATTAGCTTCAACATAAGCTGCCACATGGGGTGAGTCATGACAGATGTCACTAGGCAACACTACTTCTGCTCCATACACCGTGAAGAAAGGTGTGTAACCTGTAGACCTGTTAGGTGTGGTGTTGATACTCCACAGCAACGAGGGTAATTCCTCTACCCAACAACCCGGTGTTCGCTGTAAGGGAACCATAAGCCGGGGCTTGAGACCTTTTAAAATTTCCTGATTTGCTCTCTCAGCTTAACCATTAGATTGAGGATGAGCTACAGAAGAAACATCAAGCCGAATATGCTCACGTTGACAAAACTCCTCCATAGCCCCTTGGGATAGATTAGTGCCATTGTCAGTGATAATGTTGTGTGGAAAACCAAAACGGAAGATCACCTTTTTCATGAACTAAACCGCCATGGCCGCATCACACTTACTCATCGGCTCTGCCTCAACCCACTTTGTGAATTTGTCAACTGCTACTAAAAGATGTGTCTTTTTATCCTTAGACCTTTTGAAAGGTCCCACCATGTCAAGCCCCCAGACCGCAAACGGCCAAGTGATTGGAATCATCCGAAGCTCTTGAGCCGGCACATGTGCTCGTCATGCGAACTTTTGACATCCATCACATCGGCTGACCAGATCCTCTGCATTAGCGTGAGCCATCAACCAGTAAAAACCATGACGAAAAGCCTTGGCCACCATAGATTTTGACCCGGCGTGATGACCACAATCGCCTTCATGGATCTCACGAAGTATTTCTTGGCCTTCTTCAGGGGAAACACACCGCTGAAACGCTCCAGAGACGCTGCGATGGTATAGTTCTCCATCAGAAATAGTCATTGACTTAGACCGCCAGGTTATCTGTCGAGCCAGGGTCTCATCCGCTGGCAACTCTCCCCGGGTCATGTAAGCCAAGAACGGCACTGTCCAATCTGGGATGACATGAAAAGCCGCCACCAACTGCGCCTCCGGGTCAGGAACGGCTAGATCTTCTTCCATGGGTAACTTGACAGACGGGTTATGCAAAACATCCAAAAAGGTGTTAGGTGGCACCGGTTTACGCTAAGACCCCAACCGGCTTAAAGCATCAGCCGCTTCGTTCTTCCTACGGTCAATGTGCTCCACCTGATAACCTTTAAAATGCCTTGCAACAGCATCAACTTCCCGGCGATAAGCCGCCATGAGATGATCTTTGGAATCCCACTTACCTGAGACTTGTTGAGCCACTAAATCTGAGTCGCCATGACACCGGACCCGGCTCATGCTCATCTCTTTGGCCACTCGAAGACCATGGAGCAAAGCTTCATATTTCGACGCGTTGTTAGTACATGGAAACATCAGCCGCAACACATAACAAAATTTGTCGCCTCGAGGGGAGGTTAAAACAACTCCCGCCCCCGAGCCTTCCAGTTGTCTGGACCCATCAAAGTGAATAGTCCAATATGTGTTGTCTGGTTTCTCTTCCGGCATCTGCATCTCTGTCTAGTCATTAATAAAATCAACCAGTGCTTGAGACTTGATCGCAGTACGTGGTACATACTTCAACCCATGAGACCCAAGCTCAATGGCCCACTTGGCGACTCGTCTAGTGGCTTCTCTGTTTTGAATGATGTCTCCCAAAGGAGCAGAGCTAACCACAGTGATCGGGTGACCTTGAAAATAATGTTTAAGCTTCCGGCTCGCCATGAACACCCCATATACGAGCTTCTGCCAATGTGGATATCGTTGTTTGGATTCAATTAACACCTCACTGACATAGTAAACTGTCCGTTGAACCGGATGCTCCTTGACAACCTCCTTGCGCTCCACCACAATCGCCACACTAACAGCTCATGAGTTGGTGGCTACGTATAACAACAGCGGCTCTTTCTCAACTCGAGCAGCAAGGACCGGCAGCTCAGCAAGCTGTGTCTTCAGATCTTCAAAAGCAGACAACATCGCTCCAAACAAAATCATCTGATACAAAGGCATTGCCTTCTCCCCTAACCGGCTTATGAACCGGCTCAAAGCAGCAACACGACCCGCCAGCCGTTGAACATCGTTGATGCATGTTGGTTTGGCCAGGGATGTAATTGCCTTGATTTTCTCCGGGTTAGCTTCAATACCTCGGTTGGACACCAAAAAACCCAAGAGCTTGCCGTCTGGGACTCCAAAAACACACTTAGTCGGGTTAAGCATCATTTTGTAGACCTGGAGATTATCGAAGGTCTCTTTCAGATCTGCGACCAAGGTTTCCTCTTTCCTGGATTTTACCACTATATCATCCACATAAGCATGAACATTACGCCCAATCTGATCATGAAGACAATTCTGCACACACCGTTGGTAAGTCGCCTGGGCACTCTTAAGCCCAAAAGGCAGAGACACATAGCAGAAAGCTCTAAAAGGAGTGATAAAAGCCGTCTTCTCCTGAACTTTGACTGCCATCTTGATCTGATGATAACCTGAATAAGCATCCAAGAAACTCAAACGTGCACAACCCGCCGTAGCATCGATGATCTGATCAATACGGGGGAGGAAAAAAGGGTCATCCGGACAAGCCTTGTTTAAATCGGTGTAATCCACACACATACGCCAGGTGCCGTTCTTTTTTAGTACAAGCACCGGGTTGGCTAACCACTCTGGGTGAAAGACTTCTACAATGAACCTGGCCGCCAAGAGCCGGACCACCTCTTCTGCAATGGCCTTGCGCCTTTCTTCATTGAACCTTCAGAGAAACTGTCTAATAGGTTTAAACTTTGGATCAATATTGAGAGTGTGCTCAGCGAGTTCCCTCGGGACACCCAGCATGTCAGAAGGTTTCCATGCAAAGATGTCCCGGTTCTCACGGATGAACTTGATGAGTGCGCTTTCCTATTTTGGATCCAAGTTTACACTGATGATGAACTGCTTGGATGAGTCGCCAGGCACAAAGTCAACCATCTTGGTGTCATCAACTGATTTGAACTTGAACACCAGCTCATGCTCTGTTGTTGGTTTCTATAACGACGTCATGTCTGTCGGGTCAACGTGATCCTTGTAAAACTTTAACTCCTCTGTTGCACAAACAGACTCAGCATAGGCAGCATCACCTTCTTCACACTCCAAGGCTATTTTCTGGCTCCCATGTACTGTAATGGTGCCCCTATAACCCGACATCTTGAGCTGCAAATATACATAACACAGCCGAGCCATGAACTTGGCATAAGCCGGCCGTCCAAATAGAGCATGATATGGGCTTTTGATCTTAACCACCTCAAAGGTTAATTTTTCTGCTCTAGAGTCATACTCATCTCCAAAGGCTACTTCCAGTTCAATCTTACCAACTGGGTATGCCGACTTGCCATGTACCACACCGTGAAAAACAATGTTGGATTGTTTAAGACTTTTATCAGTCAACCCCATCCGGCGGAACATCTCATAGTAGAGGATGTTGATGCTGCTGCCTCCATCCATGAGAACCTTAGTGAATTTATATCCACCAACCTGAGGCGCCACTACCAAGGCCAAGTGACCTGGATTATCAACCCCGGGTGGGTGATCCTCTGTGCTCCACACAATGGGCTGCTCTGACCAACGTAAGTAACGTGGAATTGCTGGCTCAACGACATTGACGACCCTCTTGTGAAGCTTCTGGTCCCTCTTACATAAACTAGTGGTGAACACATGGTATTTCCCACTATTCAGCTGTTTTGGGTTGCTCTGATATCCGGACTATTGCTGCTGATTACCTTGGCCGGGTTGTGGATTATATCCTCCTTGGTTACCAGGATGGCCCTGGCCGTGAAATCCTCCACCTGAACCGGCGCCCGGGCCATGGAAACCGCCTCCACCTGAACCACCACCTGGGTCGTGGCCTCCATCAAACGCATTTGAATTTTTAAACGTCTTCATGTTTGTACAATCTTTCCACAGGTGGGTGGCTGGCTTCTCCCGGGTGTCGTGCCTTGGACAAGGCTCATTCAATAGTTGCTCAAGGGTGGGACCTGACCTGCCCGACCGAGGGGGTTGCCTGCCCTTGCGCTATTGATTTCTGCCCTGTGCATTGGTGTTAGCGACAAACTCATCAGCCTTACATTTGTTACCTCCTTGATTTGCCAGGTTATGCTGGTGACCCTTGCCATTCTTCTTTCCCTTCGCTGTCTTTTCTTCGCCAGACACCGGGTCTTTGGTACTATCAGAATCAGCATACTTGACGAGAGCCGCCATCAGCTGGCCCATGTCATTGCAGTCACGCTTGAACCGCCCCAACTTCTGCTTCAGAGGTTCAAAACGGCAATTTTTCTCCAACATCAAGACAGTCGAGCCGGCATCCATCTTATCAGACGAATGTATTATCTCCTTGACCCGGCGCACCCAATGGGTTGTAGACTCACCGTCCTCTTGCTTACAATTAGTCAGGTCCACAATCGACATAGGCTGCTTACACATGTCTTTGAAGTTCTGGATGAACCGGGCCTTCAACTTCGCCCATGAGCCGATAGAATTGGGTGGCAACCCCTTCAACCAAGTACGAGCCATTCCATCCAACATCATAGTGAAATACTTGGCCATTGCCGCGTCGCTGACCTCCAACAACTCCATAGCCATCTCATAACTCTCAATCCAAGCCCCAGGCTGTAAGTTGGTCGTGTAATTAGGCACCTTACGGGGCCCCTTGAAGTCTTTTGGCAAACGGTCATTACGTATGGCCGGCACCAGGCAAGGGACACCTGCGGTTCTTGTGGCCACCCCTGCCTCAATTAAGGTTGCTGGATAAGCCGGAAAGGTCTAATGAGCCGCCTGCTCTGCTACTAGTTGAACCGCTCGCTCCGCCTCTTGTTGGATCCTCCCCTGATCCGCCAAGTTAATGGCTCCAGACTGCACTGCCTCATACCTGTGCGGCCGGTTGCGGCGTTGAGCATTACTTGACATGTCAGCTGAATACATGTGCCTACTGTAGCTTGGGCTCCGGCTCGGGTGAGGAGTTGAATGGATCCTGTCTCGACTGTAGGAGTATGCATCCTGCTGTGCCAGAGCTATTTGAAGAAGTTCTCTCACCCTTCGCGTTTCGACTGCCGCCGGTGAGTCACCTTCCATCGGGAGAGCCAACAAACGAGCCGACGCTGCAATGAGGTTTTCCAAGGGATTGGAGAAGTGACCCAGCAGCGTTGGTACGTAATGAGGTGGAGCGGTAATTACATGAGGTGGTTCCATGGCACGCGGTTGGACCGGCGCGTCGGGTGTCGTTATCCAGTTTGCCTCCAGCGGGTTGCTTCCCCCAGCTCTGGGCGTATGAAAAAGGTTCCTAGGATCGAGCGTCAGAGGTAGACGTGACTGAGTTTTCTGATGCCTTCTCCTCATGACCTCGCTTGACGCGTTCAGATCCATCGAGAGCCGGTAGGTCTCCGCTTGAAGCTGTTGAGCACGAACGTCCAAAGCCGCCCGCTCCACTGCCATCCTGACCTCCTCTTCGGCCAGATTTTCTTTAGCTTGCACCATCTCTTCACGTACGTGTGCCACCTTTGCGTCATGCTGGGCTTTGTCCGCCGGCTCTACCACGGCAGTCAACAGAGTCGTCAGTTTATCCATGAGGACCATTAGAATCTGAGCCGGGGGGCATGCGGGGTCTCCTGACCCCGCTGCAGCCGACCCGGTAGTTGTTGCCGCTGCTACTGCGGAGTTCTGCCCGGGCTGTGTCCCTGCCATGAAGACTTCGGCCCAATTCGGCGGCTCAAGGGGGTCCGGAATACTGCTGCCATCGGAACAGCCCCCGAGCATGCCATCCTGAAGCTGGTACAAAGAGTCCATCTTGCCCGTTGATGATGCAGTGTCAGAACAGACGGCCGTCTCACCGCCCTCCACTGATCCTTCAAAGTATTCACCACCGTGGACGTAGCCTACAAAGGCATGCTTCACGACAGATTGAACACGGGTGGTCCTCGCGCGCCGAGCCGTTTCGACGGGGTTGGTGTGGACGTCCGGCTCAGGGCCTGACTCGCCGATCTGACCAATGAAGACGTGAATTCCGCCGAAGGGGACCCGGTACCCGTACTCAATTGAGCCGGCCTCGGGGCCCCAGCCTTCATTGTCGATGTAGAGCTTGCCGCGACGACTCTTGGTCATCCGGCCCACAGCGTATCCCTTGAGCCCTTCAAGTTTGCCCTTCAAGAACTCAAATCCACCATGCACTGGCCCCACGGTGGGCGCCAACTGTCATGGACTGTCATGGCAGATGTCCTAGCGAAAGGACTTAGTCGTAGGGCCATCGCAACTAGGAAGCTTAAAGGGGTTGATCGGGACAAAGGACACAAGAGGTTTTATACTAGTTTGGCCCCTTACGATGAAGGTAAAAGCCTACGTCTAGTTGTGTTGGTATTGCTGGGGTTTCGATCACCAAGAGGCTTAACTCGCCGACTTGGTTATAGATTTCTTGTTTCTTGCCCTAAGCCGCCACCGGGTCGTCCCCTTATATACACGGGTTGACGCCTGGTGGCCTACAGAGTCCCGGCCGGCTCATAATCGTGTCCGGCTCGGTGACTTCCTTTACATGCCTTTCTTTACAAGTCTTTCCTTACATACGGTGGTTTGCAATATTGGGCCTTAAGCCGCCTCTAGGCCTTTGGGCCTTCTATAAGATTTGATAAACTATCATCTTAATGTTTACTGGGCTTCTTGTGTAACCCGCCATTGGGGCTGACCTGGTCCCTCGTGGGTGGGTCATAACTGATAGCTATATCCCCAACAGGAACCCAGGCCCACCACTACCTGGATGGAACCACCTGCCCCTTCAGCCCCCACATCGGAATCACTTGCGGGTACTCTATGAGCCGACCCAACTTTGGTCACCAAGTATCACATATTATGTATGTAAGTATATACCCGTGATCACCTCCCGAGTGATCACGGCCCGATAGTATAGCATGGCAGACAAACAAGAATGTAGGGCCACTGATGGAATACTAGCATCCTATACTAAGCATTTAGGATTGCAGGTAAAGATAACAACAGTAGTAGCAAAGACAGGCTATGCATCAGGATAGGATTAACGGAAAGTAGTAACATGCTACACTACTCTAATGCAAGCAGTAGAGAGAAGAATAGGCGATATCTGGTGATCAAGGGGGGGGGGCTTGCCTGGTTGCTCTGGCAAGAAGGAGGTGTCGTTAACACCGTAGTCATACTAGGTAGCAGCGGCGTCGGTCTCGGTGTCTAACGAGAGAAGAGGGGGAAGAAACAGCAATGCAAACAGATGCATATCAATGCATGACATGACAAGTAACGGTGCCAGGTGTGCCCTAACGCACTAGGAGGTGATACCGACGGAGGGGGAAAACAACCAGGAAAGTATCCCCGGTGTTTCACGTTTTTGAACAGATGAACCCGAGGGGGAAAGTTGCGTGTTCGCTATGGTAGGGATGTGTGGCGGGTGAACGGGCTGCGTATTCGGATTCATCTCGTCGTTCTGAGCAACTTTCATATATAAATTATTTTCATCCGAGTTACGAATTATTTTATATTAAATTTCAAAGTTTTAATTCATTTTTAGGAATTAACAGATTAATTTAATTGAAAAACATTTATGATGTCATCATGACGTCAGAGGTCAAAGTTGACCGTTGATCGGTCAAACAAACGGGTGGGGCCGTTTGTCATTGTCTGTTCCTAAGTAAACGGCGATTAGGATTAATTAACAGGTTAATTAACTTTAATTAGTTAACTAAATAGAATTAATTAAGTTAATTAATTGTTTAATTAATTATTTTTCATTTTTATCTTCTTTTTTTAACAGGGGCTGGCCCCGTGCGTCTGTGACTCATCTGGCCAATCGGGGCGGCCAACGAGCGTGCGGGTTTCGCCCGAACGGCGAGCGGTGCGGGGCTAGCGGCAGGAAGGCAGCGACGAGCAGCGGCGGAGGTGGGGCGGCAGCAACGACCAGAGGGAGTGGCGGGCAACGGCGGCCGCAGCAGGAGCGGCAAGCTGCGCGGGGCTCGAGGTCGGTCGGAGCACAACGAGAGCTGGGCAAGCGGAAGGCCGCGAGCAGAGCGGGGCAAGGCATGCCCCAGGCATGCGCGGGCGTGCGGGGAAGCGCGACGGGGCGCGGCCACACAGAGGCGGCGAGGTGAGGTGAGGCGCGCGACGACGGAGAAGGAACAACAGGGGCGGGGAGCGCCACGAGGCGACGTGCAGCGGACGCCGGGCGCAGGCGTGTGAGGCAGAGGAGGCACGTGTGGGCACGCACTACACACGGCGGGGCGGCGAGCTGTTGCGTGTGCGTGAGTGAGGCTACAAATGCACTTGGGAGTCAGCGACTGCCGGAGAGCACGCACGGCGGCGGTAGCAGGTACGGCAGCAGGCACGAGTGAAGTGGCAGCGGGCGGGACCCGCAGAGGACGACGTTGAGGGAGGGAGAAGAGGCCGGGGCGCGGTGAGCGCGGTGTTGACGCACGTACGGGACGGAGGTCAAGGGCGCGCGAGCGCAAGCGGGAGCAGAGCTCCGGGCACATGGTGGAACAGCGGTGTACGACAACGAATTCGAAGAGGGGCAAGCTGGGGGATGGAGGAGGAGCTCACTTTGAGCGTGTAAATGAACAAGGTGGGCTCTGCGAGGCTCCGGCGAGGCAAATCTTAAACGAGCGTGGCGGTGCACGAGGATGATGACGACGGCGATCCAGCGATGCGACGGGGATGGGCTCGATCTGGTCCTTGTAGACGAAGGAGCGAGCAGCGGAGGTTCTTCTGGGCATGCTAAGTCGACGTGGGTCCAGGTTGGTCATGGCTACGAGGTGCTCCATGGCCATGGTGGCGTTCAAGCCCGATCCCGATTGGATCGGGGGAGAGGGGAGTGGGGGCGCGAGTGGGGGGAATGGGGTGTCGGTGACTAGGGTTTCGACACCAGGGGGTTAAGAGAGTGGGGATGGGTCGTCCTAGCATGTGGCTGGGCCAAGGCCCGGTGGGAGGGGGGCCTTTTGGTTTTATTTTATTTTTATTTTACTTTTCCTTTTCTTTTTTCTTTTATTCCTTAATAGTTTATAGTTTTACAAAAAGAAAATCCCATAACTAAAATAGAGTTACAATTCCAACTACTGCCACAAAAAGTGTTACCCATGAACAAAATAGTTTAGTATTTTATAAAATCCAAAAGGCATTTATTTGATTGCTTTAGCTACTGTTTTAATTACTTAAGTGCATCTAAATCTTTTATAAAAATGTGGTTTCACCAACATAATTACCTATGCATTACTTGGCACAACGCGAACAATTTAGTTTAAATATTTGAAGACTTTTGTTGTTAGCCTTTGTTTTAAATTTGAATTTGAATCGGTTTCAAATCAACGCGAGTTTAATTACAGTAACCGAGATTACGTGGCATCATTAAGAGAGGATCACCGTAGCTTAATTATCCGGGCGTTTCAATTCTCCTCCACTACAAGAAATCTCGTCCAGAAATTTAAGTGGGGAAGTACGGGGGAAAGTTCTGGTTACGAAATCCTAACAAGACTTCTTAGTGGTTGCTCTTCTCGAAGAGGTCGATCCATTACGTTGATGTCTTCATTTCTCTTCTTTAGGTCATCGTGATGAAGTTGGCATCCTTTCTTCGGGAACTCCATCGTACTTACGAAAGAATAAAGGGTGGGTATTCCAGAAGAACGGACCTCTGCAAGGTTAACTATCTGGTTGATAACATCGGGGAAGGTGGCGGAAAGTAACTCTTGAATTGAAACTTAAGAAAATATCGAGAGCAAAGTAAGGAGGTATCATGGGAAGTTTCAAGCAGGTAGGCAATCGTTCGTTGCCTAAAACAAAGTGTGAAAGGGATCCAGAGCAACGAGAATAAGTATTGTGCCTGAACCAGAATAGATCATCTGTAGGATGGTGACTCGTGAATTACATACGAAGTTAAGTGCAAAGGATACTTCAGAATCAAGGATGTACAAGAGAGTCAGGTTTCGATCAAGTGGAACTGTGGGTTATGGGCCCACCATGTGGGTGTAGCGACCCGACCCGAATGGATCAAGTCTCTGTGCTCCGGTGTCATCCCTGGATCAGTAATGCTGACACCACACAGTACTTCGAAGGATTTATAGCAGAGTAGCAATCACACACTTATTACATCGATGTCTCAAAAGAGAACTTATTACAATAAATATGGCTTAAGGCCATCTAATAACGATAACAACGGAAGACTTGGAAGATAAACGGGTCCATCAACTCCAACGGCATCACTGAGTATAGAACCACGACCTAAAAGCACCTTAATCATCGTCTGAAAAGTCTGCAACATTAACGTTGCAGCCCGAAAACGGGTCAGCACATGGAATATGCTGGCAAAGTAACACATAGAGAGTAATGACATGAAACAGCTATACTATATGCATATTTGACTGGTGGAAAGCTCTATGGTTACTGTTTTGCGTAAAGCCAGTTTTTCCCTACTGCAAAGGAATAAATTTATTTAACTATCATGGTAGTTGAACATCGAGAATGGTTGACAGCATTCCGATCCCAATTAAGTGAACAATTAAAACCCAACAATATTAATTAGAAGTAACATGATGGGATTCACATGATATTCAAGTACTAGATACTCAAGATGTCCATAACCAGGGACACGGCTAATCATGATTAGTTTATTACACTCTGCAGAGGTTTGCGCACTTTTCTCCACAAGACTCGATCGCCTCCGTTGGGTTTCTCGCACTACTGGTGTTTGAGAAACGGATGACCGAGACACAGTCTTTCAGAAGCGCTAGCACCTTACGATGGATAGACCGGTACACCTACATTCCCCTACATCTACTAGTCTACCCTGTAAGAGTTCGCACGACTTAGTCAACTATGCCAGAGCCCATATTGGCTTGTGGCTGCACATGTAAGTTTCTAGTATGAAAGATCTTATGATCCCTTTGAGCCTGGGTGGCGGTCCAAAAGAAAACAGGCAAGTCCTGATAGACATCAGGTGCCTCAATCCACCCAGATGTGTGTTTAAGTTGCCACCTTAGATAAACCCTTAAAATTATCAATCTCACATCTGTCATGGATATCACTCACCCAATCCACGTCTACTAGCATAGCATGGCATAATAAGCAAATGTAGAAGTAACTCCCAAAGGTTTCATAATAAACAGGTAATAGGTACTACCTCATCTACTTCCCATCCAACAATTTAATTAGATCCTAATCATGCAATGTGTGAGGATTGATCTAATGCAATAAAACTGGGGTGTAGAAAAGGTATGATCAAAGTGTTACTTGCCTTGCTGATGATCCGCGAGTCCTAGAGATTCGAAGTAACAGGCGGAGCAATCCGGGTAATCTATCACAGACAAACAACAAGCATACAATGAGTACTCATCTAATGCACAGGTAAAACTCGAACAAGAGATCGAGCCAGATAGTTCAACTTAAGAACTCCGGTTGCAAAGAAAGAACGAACCGAACAAAACAACGGAAAACAAACGGCGGAAGAAAACAACTCGGTTCTAGCAAGTTGAAACTAGGTCAAGTTTTACAGTAGCAAAAACTTAGTTAAAGTTGATTAGTCGGAACGGCGGTTTCGAAACGAAACTCCAGGCGCTTGAATCACCTGATTCCGATAAACAAGCGAGAAGATAGACTAGAACGAAGATCGGATCTGAGATCGCGATCGCGGAATAAATCCGACGAAAAGAAAAAGAAGAACGGTTAAACGAACGGACGTTCGTTAACCGGGGAATAATCCGGTGATCACGTTCGTTAGGACGAACGGTCCGGCGAACGGTCTCTAGGCAACTAAACCGGAAAAGAAAACGAAACCGATCTAGGGTTTCGAAAAGAAAACCGAAACAAAGATTCAAAAAGAAAACCGGAACGGTTAAGAAAAGAACTGGAACGATTTATAAGAAAAACCGAACCGAGGGGAGAAAAAGAGAGGCGCGGCGCGGGGCTACCTCCGGCGAGGTTCCGGCGAGGGGCTCCGGCGGGCGGCGGGGTTGGGCGGCGGCGGCGGCGCTATTGGGCGGCGGCGGCGCGGGCAAAGGGCGGCGGCTTAGGGCGCCGGGTGGGGCGCGGTTTGGTGTGGGGTTTAGGGGGGGGGGGTGTTGGTATTTATATAGGTGAGGGGAGAGGAGACTTGGGGGAGGGGGCAAGAAAAGAGGGGAAACGGTGTCCTAGTAGGACTCCTACTTGGGCGGCGGCGGCGCTAGCCTTGGCGCGCGCGGATAGGCGCGGCGGCCGGCCTGGCCTGGCCTGCTGCTGGCCTTGGCCCACGGGCGCGGCGGATTTTTTTTAAATGGTTACACACGCAGAAAAACAAATAAAAGAACATCTAAACGAACTCCAAAACTCCCAAAGTAAATTTTCCCCGACTCCTAAGAATGAGCCGAACAAAATGAACTTTTCTCGGGACCTAGAATGCAATTTTTGAAAACACGCATTTTTTCCTATCCAAATAAAAAGGTAAATAAACTCCGACAAATCCAATGATCCTTTCTTCAAAATTTGAGAATAACTCAAATATGAAAATGACGAAATCTCCAACTCTCTCCGAGGGTCCTTGAGTTGCGTGAAATTTCTAGGATCGACCAAAATGCAAGAAAATATGATATGCATGATGATCTAGTGTATAACATTCCAAATTGAAAATTTGCGATGTTACAAACCTACCCCCCTTAAGATGAATCTCGCCCTCGAGATTCGGGTTGGACAGAAAATAGGTGAGGGTGGTCCTTGAGCAAATCTTCTTCTCTCTCCCAGGTGGCTTCATCCTCTGAGTGGTGGTTCCACTGAACTTTGCAAAACTTGATAACCTTGCTGCGGGTAACTCAGCTGGCAAACTCTAGAATCTTGACTGGTTTCTCTTCATACGTTAAGTCGTCCTTCAACTGAATCGCTTCAAGCGGCACTGTATCTCTTAACGGTACCTCCGCCATCTCGGCGTGACATTTCTTCAGCTGAGAAACATGGAATACGTCATAAACTCCTGACAGTCCCTCTGGTAATTCCAACTTATAAGCGACTTCTCCCATACGTTGCAAGATCTTATATGGTCCAATTAAACGTGGTGCTAATTTTCCCTTAACTCCAAAGCGCTTAACTCCTCGTAGTGGGGATACTCGGAGATACACTCTGTCTCCGGTTTCGTAAACTGTCTCCTTGCATTTAGAATCTGCGTAGCTCTTCTGCCTGGACTGGGCTACCTTGAGCCTATCACGAATCAACTTAACTTTCCGTTCAGACTCCTTAATCAAATCTGGTCCAAAGAACTGACGGTCTCCAACTTCGTCCCATGACAACGGTGTCCTGCACCTCCTTCCGTACAAAGCTTCGAAAGGTGCCATCTTCAGACTAGTTTGGTAATTGTTGTTATAAGAAAACTCCGCGTACGGCAAGTTATCGTCCCAACTAGATCCATAATCTAGTGCACAAGCTCTGAGCATATCTTCCAAAATCTGATTGACTCTCTCGGTTTGTCCATCTGTCTGCGGATGAAAAGCGGTGCTGAACTCTAGCCTGGTTCCCAAAGTTTCATGCAACCGATTCCAAAACTTTGAGGTAAATTGGGTTCCTCTGTCTGATACAATACTCCTTGGAACTCCATGCAAACAAATGATCCTAGTCATGTATATATTTGCCAACTTAGCACTGGTGTAAGTGGTCTTAACTAGAATGAAATGTGCTACCTTCGTCAAACGATCAACTACTAGCCATATCGAGTCATAACTTGCTTTTGTCCTGGGTAGTCCTGTGATAAAATCCATGCCTATCTTATCCCACTTCCATTCGGGTATCGGCAATGGTTGTAACAATCCAGCTGGCTTCTGATATTCTGCCTTTACTCTATGACATATGTCACAAACTGCTACATATGCTGCAATATCCTTCTTCATTCCGGTCCACCAGAATGTTTCCTTCAAATCCAAATACATCTTGGTATTTCCTGGGTGAATCGAATAGGGTGAATCATGTTCCTCTTGTAGAATCAACTTCCTGATCTCCGGGTCATTTGGCACGTAAACACGGTCCTCAAACCATAGGGTATCATGCTCATCCTCACGAAATCCCTTTGCTTTTCCTTTGCTTAGTTTCTCCTTTATAGCAGCAATCTCCTTGTCAGATTTCTGAGCCTCTCTGATTTTATCCATCAATGTTGATTGAATCTCCAATGCTGCTACATAGCCTTTCGGAACTATTTCTAAACTTAGTTCACGAAGGTTCTCTAATAACTCCTTGGGTATTACCTCCGTTATTAACGTATTGACATGGCTCTTACGGCTCAATGCGTCAGCTACTACATTAGCTTTTCCGGGATGGTAATGCAATCTCATATCATAATCCTTGATGAGCTCCAACCATCTCCTTTATCTGAGATTCAACTCCTTCTACGTGAAAATGTACTTCAAACTCTTGTGATCCGTGTACACCTCGCAATGATCTCCAATGAGGAAATGTCTCCATGTCTTCAATGCATGCACTACGGCTGCTAACTCCAAATCATGGGTGGCGTAATTCAACTCATGAGGTTTCAGTTGTCGTGAAGCATACGAAACAACTCTCCCTTCCTGCATAAGCACTGCTCCAAGTCCTCGATGTGAAGCGTCGCAATACACCTCATAATCCGTGGTCTGATCTGGCAAAATCAACACTGGTGAGGTAACCAAACGTTTCTTCAACTCCTGGAAACTAGCCTCACACTCCTCAGTCCATTTGAACTTAGTATCCTTCTTCAACAACTCCGTCATAGGCTTTGCAATGTTTGAAAAGTTCTCAATGAATCTTCGAGTATCCTGCGAGTCCAAGAAAACTCCGGATCTCTCCAACTGTTGTTGGTGCCTCCCATTCGGTTACGATCTCAACCTTTGTGGGGTCAACTGCTATCCCTTCTCCGGATATAACATTTCCGAGGAATCCTACTTCCTTCAACCAAAACTCACATTTGCTAAATTTGGCATATAACTGATGTTCCCTTAGTTTTTCCAAAACCAAACGCAAATGTTCCTTATGCTCTTCTTCATTCCTTGAATAAACTAGGATATCATCAATGAACACTACGACGAACTTATCCAAAAACTCCATAAACACTTTGTTCATCAGGTTCATAAAGTAGGCAGGCGCGTTAGTCAGTCCAAATGACATAACGGTATACTCATACAGTCCATATCTTGTGGTGAAAGCTGTCTTAGGAATATCCTGTTCTCGAATCTTCAACTGATGGTACCCTGATCGTAAATCGATCTTGGAAAACACCTTAGCTCCTTGCAAACGATCAAACAGATCATTTATCATTGGCAGTGGGTACTTGTTCTTGATGGTTACTTCGTTCAATCCACGGTAATCAACAACCATCCTTAATGATCCATCCTTCTTCTCCACTAGAAGTACGGGTGATCCCCAAGGCGAAGAACTTGGGCGTATGTAACCTTTCTCCAGTAACTCCTTAATCTGATTCTTAATTTCTACCAAATCCTTTGCTGCATCCGGTATGGTCTCTTTGATATTGGGCCTGTACCTGGCAATAACTCAATCAAAAACTCAATGTCTCTATCCGATGGCATGCCTGGCAACTCTTCCGGAAATACATCAGGAAAATCCTTCACCACAGGTACTTCCTCCTGCACTACTCCTGTTAGGCAATTTACTTGTGTCCTATTTGGCACATGCCGGGATACATACTTGATCCTTCTTCCTTCCGGCGTTGTAAGAAAAATTGACTTACTAGCACAATCGATATTTCCTCCATACATCGACAGCCAATCCATACCAAGAATTACATCCAGACTTTGGGATTCCAGAATAATCAAATCTGTTGGGAAAACATGCCTTCCTATGCTTAATGGCACTTGAAAGCATCCTTGACTGGCCATGTATTCTGCTCCTGGCGAACTTACTAGCATAGGTGTTTTAAGAATCCTAGTGGGCAGGCTATATTTTCTACAAATCCCCTTGATATGTATGAATGTGATGCACTAGTATCGAAAAGAACGAGTGCGGTAAATGACTTAACCAAAAACTTACCGATTACTGCATCAGGCTGATCTTCAACCTCCTCAACATTAACGTGGTTCACCTGTCCCCTATTGAAAGGGTTCGGCTTCTTCCCTGAGCTTCCATTGCCATTTCCATTCTGGCCTTCAGGACATTCATTGGCATAATGTCCAGTCTTGGAACACTTGAAACAGGTGACTTGACTCAGATCTCTCTTGGCTGGGGTTGATGGGGTGGTACGGTTCTGGCCGTTGCTTCCTCCATTCCCGTTAGCATTCTTGTGGCCATTGTGGTTGTGCGAACTACCTCCTCCATGGGTATGCTGAAACTGAAATCCCGATTTAGGGGTAAAACGGGGCTTTTGCTGGGCTCCAGAGTTATACTTACCCTGTCCATACTTCCTCTTGCGGTTCTCAATTTGCTGTTGCTTCCCTTCAATCATGATGGCACGATCTACCAACTCCTGGTAGTTGTTGAAACTTGCTACCATCAACTGCATGCTTAACTGATCATTCAATCCTTCCAGAAACTTCTCCTGCTTGGTTGCATCCGTAGCAACGTCATCTAGGGCATAACGTGCTAACTTGCTGAAATCGTCAACATACTGGCCAACTGTCCTTCCTCCTTGGCGTAAGTTGCGAAACTCACGCTTCTTCATGGCCATAGCTCTTGCTGAAACATGTGCAGTGCGGAAAGCTTGCTGGAACTGATCCCATGTGACGGTGTCAACTGGGAAGGTGGCTGTGAAATTCTCCCACCATGCTGCCGCGGGTCCGTCAAGCTGATGTGCGGCAAACTTCACTTTCTCACCATCTGTGCATCCGGCAGTGGTCAACTCCCTTCCTATCTTGCGGAGCCAATCGTCTGCTACTATCGGCTCGATGCTACTAGAAAACACCGGCGGATTCAGCCTAAGGAAACGGGCTAAGTGGTCAACAGGTGGCGGTGGTGGAGGTGGGTTGTTGTTGTTGTTGTTTTGCTGATTCTGGACTAACATCTGCATCAATTGATTTTGCTGCTGGATCAACTGAGTGAGCTCCGGTGGAAATCCAGTGTCACGCCTCGGAGGCATCTGAGGGTTTAGAAAAGATGAGATATAAGAATAGAGAGAGGTCTAAAGAGAAAACACTACCCCAATGCACATGAGCAATTTCACACAAAATCACTTCATTCAATTCAAACAAGGGCTTACAATCGATCTAGCTATCGCAAAAGTGCTCGAACTATAGTGTATACATGGGGGAAAATACTACTAATATTTGGTGGTCATCTAGAAATTTGAACCGGTGGAAGACTCCATGATGTCCGCTCCAGCTTCGTCTTCAAAGTCGGGTTCACTTGGATCCGAATCGGTGTCGTCGATGATGATGTAGTTGTCCGGACATGCGACGTACATGTCTTCCTTCCTGGATGCTAACTCCCTCTTGAGTTCTTCAATCTCTTGCTTAAGATCGCAGTTGTGTCTTGCTAGAGCTACTATCTCGTCCATGTAGTCCTTGCGTGTAGCCTTCAGTTCTCCTTCTAGCTCGATGATCCTCGCCTTCGCATTCTTCAACTCTATCATATCATTGCACATCTGGTTCTCGTGGCATCGAATGTGCTGGTTTAACTCCTGGATAAAAGCTGCAATGGATCTATCCTTCTTGGTGCTGACTAATTCCCATTATTCATCTCAGCGTCCGCAAATCTGGTAGATAGTGTCCTTGAGGTCTTCTTGATAAACTTCTCCAATGCGTCCTATGGTGATATGGGCTACCATGCTCTTTCCCAGACTCCAGGTTGGTGCATTGAAAACACTATCTATGGGCTTCGTGATTGGCGCGAATGTCCTTCCCGGAACGTGAGCTTGAATCTTCCAGCGCTCCTCTTCAGGCAGAGTGGCGTTGAAGGTTCTCGTGAAACTTGGTAATCCAATGTTTAGGTACTTGGTGACTTCCTTCAAGTGAAATCCAAAAGGTGTGCCTTCATCCGGTTGAGCATACTTGATCTTCGCGTCCTTCATCCTAAAGAGTAGAAAAGATGAGGAGTTAGAAAATGAGGAGAGAATAGTGATCTATGGCTTTAACTTAGAGGTCGTGTCCTACAGTCAGCGTGTGCTCTGATACTATCTCTATAGCGACCCGACCCGAATGGATCAAGTCTCTGTGCTCCGGTGTCATCCCTGGATCAGTAATGCTGACACCACACAGTACTTCGAAGGATTTATAGCGAGTAGCAATCACACACTTATTACATCGATGTCTCAAAAGAGAACTTATTACAATAAATATGGCTTAAGGCCATCTAATAATGATAACAGCGGAAGACTTGGAAGATAAACGGGTCCATCAACTCCAACAGCATCACTGAGTATAGAACCATAACCTAAAAGCACCTTAATCGTCGTCTGAAAAGTCTGCAACATTAACGTTGCAGCCCGAAAACGGGTCAGCACATGGAATATGCTGGCAAAGTAACACATAGAGAGTAATGACATGAAACAGCTATACTATATGCATATTTGGCTGGTGGAAAGCTCTATGGTTACTGTTTTGCGTAAAGCCAGTTTTTCCCTACTGCAAAGGAATAAATTTATTTAACTATCATGGTAGTTGAACATCGAGAATGGTTGACAGCATTCCGATCCCAATTAAGTAAACAATTAAAACCCAACAATATTAATTAGAAGTAACATGATGGGATTCACATGATATTCAAGTACTAGATACTCAAGATGTCCATAACCGGGGACATGGCTAATCATGATTAGTTTATTACACTCTGCAGAGGTTTGTGCACTTTTCCCCACAAGACTCGATCGCCTCCGTTGGGTTTCTCGCACTACTGGTGTTTGAGAAACGGATGACCGAGACACAGTCTTTCAGAAGCGCTAGCACCTTACGATGGATAGACCGGTACACCTACTTTCCCCTACATCTGCTAGTCTACCCTGTAAGAGTTCGCATGACTTAGTCAACTATGCCAGAGCCCATATTGGCTTGTGGCTGCACACGTAAGTTTCTAGTATGAAAGATCTTATGATCCCTTTGAGCCTGGGTGGCGGTCCAAAAGAAAACAGGCAAGTCCTGATAGACATCAGGTGCCGCAATCCACCCAGATGTGTGTTTAAGTTGCCACCTTAGATAAACCCTTAAAATTATCAATCTCACATCTGTCATGGATATCACTCACCCAATCCACGTCTACTAGCATAGCATGGCATAATAAGCAAACATAGAAGTAACTCCCAAAGGTTTCATAATAAACAGGTAATAGGTACTACCTCATCTACTTCCCATCCAACAATTTAATTAGATCCTAATCATGCAATGTGTGAGGATTGATCTAATGCAATAAAACTGGGGTGTAGAAAAGGTATGATCAAAGTGTTACTTGCCTTGCTGATGATCCGCGAGTCCTAGAGATTCGAAGTAACAGGCGGAGCAATCCGGGTAATCTATCGCAGACAAACAACAAGCATACAATGAGTACTCATCTAATGCACAGGTAAAACTCGAACAAGAGATCGAGCCAGATAGTTCAACTTAAGAACTCCGGTTGCAAAGAAAGAACGAACCGAACAAAACAACGGAAAACAAACGGCAGAAGAAAACAACTCGGTTCTAGCAAGTTGAAACTAGGTCAAGTTTAAGTTGATTAGTTGGAACGGCGGTTTCGAAACGAAACTCTAGGCGCTTGAATCACCTGATTCCGATAAACAAGCGAGAAGATAGACTAGAACGAAGATCGGATCTGAGATCGCGATCGCGGAATAAATCCGACGAAAAGAAAAAGAAGAACGGTTAAACGAACGGACATTCGTTAACCGGGGAATAATCCGGTGATCACGTTCGTTAGGACGAACGGTCTCTTGGCAACTAAACCGGAAAAGAAAACGAAACCGATCTAGGGTTTTGAAAAGAAAACTGAAACAAAGATTCAAAAAGAAAATTGGAACGGTTAAGAAAAGAACCAGAACGGTTTATAAGAAAAACCGAACCGAGGGGAGAAAAAGAGAGGCGCGGCGCGGGGCTACCTCCGGCGAGGTTCCGGCGAGGGGCTCCGGCGGGCGGCAGGGTTGGGCGGTAGCGGCGGCGCTATAGGGCGGAAGCGGCGGCGCTATGGGGCGGCGGCGGCACGGGCAAAGGGCCGCGGCTTAGGGCGCAGGGTGGGGCGCGGTTTGGTGTGGGGTTTTGGGGGGGGGTGTTGGTATTTATATAGGTGAGGGGAGAGGAGACTTGGGGGAGGGGGCAAGAAAAGAGGGGAAACGAAGTCCTAGTAGGACTCCTACTTGGGCGGCGGCGGCGCTGGCCTTGGCGCGCGCGGGCAGGTGCGACGGCCGGCCTGGCCTGGCCTGCTGCTGGGCCTTGGCCCAGGGGCGCGGCGGAATTTTTTTTAAGACGGTTACGCACGCAGAAAAACAAATAAAAGAACATCTAAACGAACTCCAAAACTCCCAAAGTAAATTTTCCCCGACTCCTAAGAATGAGTCGAATAAAATGAACTTTTCTCGGGACCTAGAATGCAATTTTTGAAAACACGCATTTTTTTCCTATCCAAATAAAAAGGCAAATAAACTCTGACAAATCCAATGATCCTTTCTTCAAAATTTGAGAAGAACTCAAATATGAAAATGACGAAATCTCCAACTCTCTCCGAGGGTCCTTGAGTTGCATGAAATTTCTAGGATCGACCAAAATGCAAGAAAACATGATATGCATGATGATCTAGTGTATAACATTCCAAATTGAAAATTTGGGATGTTACAATGGGTTAAAAGTAGGAGGAGCAGTGACATCTTGCATGGTCATGATAGCAAGGCAGGTCAGAGGGTAGCCCGTCAATTATGTCGGCAACAACATCGGTACCAAGGGCGAGGGACGAAGAGAACCATTTTCCTGCTCATTGAACAAGGCGGACCAATAGGCAAAGTTCTCGTCCATCGATGGCTACCGGAGTGTCAACAACAATGGTAACAGGGTCTTGCTGACAGAATTGTACACCAAGGTGTTTACATAAGCAGGAGAATATTACTGCTTAGATCATATAGATCACAAGAAACGTTAAATCAACCAATGGAAAGGAAAATATGATTATCAGATTAAACAGAACAATGGAAAGGAAAATGTGTTTAAACACATATTTCAAGGGTATATGCTTCCCAAGGACAAGCAGAGCATGATATCCATGACAGGATATAATGTAGAAAACTCTTTAGGTAGGGGAGAGAAATTTCATGACATTACCCATACAACGGTGTTTGGATATTTGAGCAGGAAACATTTAGCATTGGGCTTCAAATGTTCTTGTTGAAAATCGGAGTACCATAGACATGCTTCGAGATAGCATTGACATGGTCATCAGGTGAAGATTAGACTTTGGAAACACAAAGGATCCATCAGGAATAACTTGTAGAATAAGTCTTACAATTTCCTCATGGAAGAACGGATAACCTTGCTAAAGAGGATACTATAACAATAGGTCATCCGACCAGGTGTGCTAGGAATGACATCACCTTACCGGGCCATATAAAGACCAACATTTATAACTCCTGGAAATATGTTCGAACCATCATATCTGACCGAGATTCAGATATGATTGGTGTCAGGATACCTCGGACTCAGGATGCCTGAGAAGAAAAAGGTGCATCACAACACCAAATGGTCGATGGTAGGCATAAGAAACATTCACAACACAAACTGAAGTGTCTAAACACATGGGACAAGTGTAAGACAATCCAAGCATAATGTGCATGGGGTGTAGTGAATATCGTGTGGCACTCAATACAATGGAAAGAGCAACTGTTCATCATGTGTGAGGCAATCAAGGCAAGCATGTATCAATCAATGGGACATGGCATATGTGAAGTGATGACATTGTTGCAACCAAACATATCAGGGGAGCAAGTAATCCAAGAATTGGATGCAACACACAAGGCATATATATCATGATGCATGGAATGGTGGAAATGACAAGTCGAAGCAAGATCTCTAACATGTGAGCAATCATGTGGTCCAATATGAACAAGAAGTCTCATGGCGCAAGCAACACAAGTAGTATGATGCGCAATATCCATGCTCAAGAAAGATGTTACCTTGAAGGCGTGTCCTTGTGCATTCTTCGCAATGCCGAAGTGGTAGGAAAGGTGTTGGAGAAGCGAGTCGTGGTCGAATGTATGAGGCTCGCTCTCAAGAGCTCGAATGGTCAACTCATGTGAAGCGGAAGTTGACACAAGGTCCAAGTATCCTACACATGCACACAAGAAAGCAAAGAATGTATGCGCATGGTAGATAAACACATCATCCATCATGATGGTTCTCTTCTCTTGCACATAACCATTAGAAGCACAAGTGCATGAATAATATGATGCAACAATGGCTATATTCATGGCACTGGGTATATGGTGCAAAGAGGTAAGACAAGCATGCTTCAAAAGAAATATGTCAAAATCTCCAAATATATGTGAGAATTCTATGGGGGCAATATCATGAGCTTAGAATCATTGTTGCACTCAATACATGGAAAATTGTCTAACATGAGAGAGGCAACACATGGAGATATATGACAAGAAGCAATAAAATCATGTCGTGCAAAGCATGTAGATGGTTGTCATCAACCGCATGAAGCGAGCAAGTATGAATCATCGGTGATGCAACAAGGCAAGCAATCATTAGTAAAATCATAGGCATGGGGCACAAAGCAAACATGGCAATAACAAGTGATATCTCCACCAAGCTTGCAAATACACATACAAGTATTAGAGTCAATCATCATGTGTAATGCAAAGCATGGGTCACAAATGCATGGCAAAGGCATAGTAATGAGCATATCATGCAAAGTGAACATGGCAATATGGGCAAAGGATATATAATGGACAACAACCCATAGCCAAGTGAGGGCCATGTAGAAGAAATGCGCGAAGTATTTGCGTGAAGAGAGCGGTGGGAAGGACAATCCATGCGATCCCAAGTCATCATTGCTCTCTAGAGCTCGTTTTGTCAACTCGTGGGATTGCGAGGTTGACAAGTATTCATGGGTACCTACACAAAAGAAACACAAACAAAAGAAATTGTGTGTGTGGTAAATGTACACATCATCCATCATGATGTGTATATGCACGTGAGAGTTAGCACAAGATAAGCATCGCTCAAAGAAATTTGATGCATGGTATAGGAACATGTCATCCATCATGAAAGAATAGTTATTGTGTATAACACGATGGGGATGCAAATTGAGCATACAAGTATATGGCACATCAATAGCATGTTTATCCATGGGAAGCATATGGTGCACACAAGTATTGGGATCATGCAATGAATGGGATGGATCAAAATCTCCTAAAATGTATGAGGAAACTATGGGGGTCTCCTCATGAGCAATATTGGAAGCATCATATGGAGAAAATGGACAACATCCAAAAAATGCATATCCGAAGCTAGGTGGTCATGGCATGGCATATGAGATAAATGATGCAAAGGGAGCATATCAATATCATCACAAGAAAAACAAATGCCAATAACCATGGGCTTGTCATCTATGCCATAAGTGCAAATTGGGTTAATTTTAATAGCATATGCATAGTCATTATGAAGAGATTGCAAATATGAGATATGATTGATCTCATGCATAGCATATGGCAAGTCAAGCGGATGTGCAAACATGATATGACCGAGAGAATTATCACAAGAAATCCTATGTAACATGGCATCACAACTAATAGACTCCACATGGAAATCATCATACTCATCATAAATGGGTAAATCATCGCATGGGGATGTCACACTAGCATGAAGCATGGTAATAGGTTTATCAACATCATGCAAGCAATCAATGTCAAGAATGTCCACTAGTGGGACTAGAACATCACCTTCACCTATGTTACCTTTGGCATTCCACTCATGTGGTGTAGGTGAGGCGGGAAAGACCAAATGGTGGTCATCTTCATCTTGATGGAACCATGTGGGGGTGCATCATATTCCACCATGGCCATCGTCTTGTCCAAAGGGAGGACGAAGTCGTCGTGAATCGGTGCGTCATCATAGATGGGACCTAACACCAAATGAGAAGACACAATAGAGGTAGAGGTCAAGTCGTTCGTGTTGAAAGTGGCCTCACATGACCTATCAACTATCTCACTCTCTCTATGTGGTGGTTCACTCACTCCCTCAAAATAGGTGCACTCAATCTCATGTATGGTGGAGCCACTCATCTCGATCAAGTGGTGGGGGCTGTGGCTCTCCTCACATGGGAATTGGGGGAACTCATCATATATGGGGCTAGTGGTGAAGTCACTCTCACTCTCAATATGGTGGTTAAAGTCACTCAAGTCATCACATGTCACCGTGGTCGAAGGGAAAATCCCATGCTCAACCGTCTCGTTGTCGTCGCCGTGGATGAAGGCCGAAGATGGCACATCATCTCTCGCCTCCTAAGATGGAAGCATCATCCTTGCTCGTCACCATGTCGCTCGCCTCCAAAGCATGTTCCTTGATTGGATCCATAGTCGTAGTCGTTGCCACACCGTCTTGAAAAAGAGTCGAAGTAGACTCGGCACCATCAATGCCACAAAGAGGGATGGTGGTGAAGTCGAACTTGGGAGCATCGTCTTGGAGCTCGTCGGGCTTGGACATCTTGATGGTACTATCCTCATGCTCGTTGTCATAGAGCTTGGTCGCCGTGAAGTGTGCTTGGGGTGGAGAAGCCTTGGCCTTCATGAGTTCTTGTTCCGCCTTGAGAGCACCAATGTAGTTATCGTCGAGGGACTTGTAGTTCTCGAGGAAGATAGTCTTGGAGATGTCGTTGCTCAATCCCATCATGAAGTAGAACTTCATCGAAATGGGGTCATCCATGCCGGCTCGTCGCAATGCATTCTTCATCTCATTGAAGTACGCATTGATGGACTTGGATCCTTGGATGGTGTTCTCCAATTGGCATAGAAGTTGTTCCGTGTAGGTTGGGGGCATGAACTCTCGCCGCAAAGCTCTCTTTGTCTTGGGCCAACTCATGTCGTAGGTCTCCGAAGGTGTGTGAAGCCACCATGTGGACGCGTAGTTGTGGAAGTTCCTTGTGGTGCACTTCACTTGATCTTCGGGAGGGACTTGATGTAGCTTGAGGTAGTCGTCCATTAGGCGCTCCCACTCGAGATGCTCCTCGGGTTCTTGAGTCCCATAGAAAGGAATCGCGTGGTCAATGCCGAGGTCGTAGTAGCTTGTGGAAGTCACGGACTTGAGCTTGGGGAGCTTCTTTTGAAGTGCTTGTGGGCGAAGATGCCATATGTCCATAGGCAAAGATGCCTTGAAGTCGCTTGGCGAAGATGCCAAGGGAGATGGTGATGTCGTTGAGCGGTTGTTGGTGTTGAGCTCTTGATGTTCACGTTCTTTTTGGTGATGGTGTCGATGCCGATGTGATCTTGCCAGAGATGGTAGCTCGGAGGCATGTGCTCTTGAGCGTCTTCTCGAAGATGAGGAAGACCGCTTGTAGGACTTGATGAGGGCTTTGATCTCCTCCATTTGAGCTTGCATCTTGGCGGCATTGGAGTTGTTCTTGGCATCGAACTCGACGTTGTTGGTGTAGACCGAAGGTGAAATGCCTTGCCTATCCATCACAAGACTCGAGCAAATATGATTGGGAGAAAGGAGAGAACTATACCAAATGTACCTTGACCGATGTTGAAAATGGATCAATGATCACTCAATGATGTAACAAGGAAATAGCACAATTGGTACCGATCTTGTTGATTTCTCACACCTACACAACTAAGGATTATGGTAGAGCTCGGTGAGGATAGTGGCACACAAAATTTAATGCAAAATGTTAGCAAGAGTCAATAAAGTTGAAAGAGATTCACAAATTTGCAAGTGAAACAAGTAGACCAATAGCAATACGTGGTACACGGAAACACACACACAGATAGATAAATGGGGCCGTGCAACCAAGGAGTGAGCACAAAATGTGGAATCCACGGAAAGCGCTCGTGTTGCACAACTCAAGAGAGACACTAGCACGATTGCTCAATAGGCGGATACGACACTTGTGCACAACCTATGATATGCAAAATGTATCAACTTCTATCCCAAGTATGCTATGTATGTATGATGTTCCAGTGGTGTGATCCAAGATGATCCGATATGACAATCTTATATGCAATTTGGTATGATGCTATGGCTATTGCTTACAAGCTTCTTTGCTCTTTCTCTTTTGCTTAAAAGCTTATTCTTTTTTTATATGGCCACAATGCACAAACCAAGATAGTAATAATGTATATGCGGGAACAATCTTGTGACACAAGGGATGATATGATACCAATATGATATGGTATGTATGTAATGTGTGGTGTAGATCACTAATGTGCACAAGTAACGTTGCCGGCAATACTCAAATGGCTAGTCTCGATAGGCAAGTGACGCAAAATATGCTAGAGGTTAACAATGCAATGGCAAGGGAATATACAATGGAGGGATACCACGATACCAAGATGATATGGAGGTTACCTTTCATGGTGATGATGAGTGGCGGTGTTCTTGATGTAGATACCAAGATGATGGAGACTCGTCCCTAAGTAGCCAAAACACCTTAGGAAACAGAAAAACCGCGAACTCAAAATCTCAAAATGTCAAATGGTGGTAGCGGGAGCTCAATGGGGTTGCGAAAATGTAATGATGGGTTTTGCGAGTAGGCAATGCGAAAATGGAGGGTAAGGTGTTGGACTATATACGCTGTCGGAGTCGGAAGCACGGTCCCTAAGTAGCCGAAACACCTTAGGAGACACAACTCACAACACAAACAAAATTGGGTTAAGTTGGGGCGGCGGAAGTGTATCGTGGGTAAGCCTATGCGGAAGTGGTGGTGGTGGTGGTTGATGAGGAAGCAGCCACGTCCCTAAGTAGCCGAAACACCTTAGGAGACTCGAATCACTACTTAAGCAACCACATATGCAATGGGGAACAAAATTGGTTAGGTTGCGGAAGTCGGTGGTGGTGTAGCGGATGATGTGGTGGAAGCCCTAGGCAAAGATGCCAAAGTTCCAAACATTTGATGGGTTCAAAAGGTGGTGAAACCAAGGCGAGTTCCTCGGGCACGTCGATAGCTTCAAAACGAGCCAAAGAATACTCAAATCGGAGCTCGGAGCGAAAAGTTGTGATGAAAACGGTGAAGGAGGGTGATGCTGAAATTTTGTGCAATGTCTCGGGTTAGGTCGGAAGTCCCGGGCCTAGGGCCGGAAGTTCCGGGCTCCGGAAGTTCCGGGGGTGGCTGGAAGTTCCGGGGGTCGTGGAAAAAGTGTGGGGAGTCTGGGGATTTTTGGGGTAAACTTTCTGTTTAGGCTGGAAGTTCCGGGGTTAGGACGGAAGTTCCGGGGGACAGAAGTTCCGGGGGAGTCCGGAAGTTCCACGGGTCGTGGAATTTCTTTCGGGATGAACCCTAAATTCCAGATCTAAGAATGGCGGCGGAAAAACTCAATTTTCAAGGTCAAAATGGATGAGATTTCGTGGATAGAAAGTGGGGAAACTTGGGGAAATGCGAGATCCACTCGAAACCAAGCAAATCCATGGATCAAATCCAACAAAACTTCATAAATCCAACAAGTCACAACAAATTTTGGGGCAATTTTTGGTGATGATTTTTGAATTTAGGGAAGAACACAACAAAATTAGGCTAGAAAACGAAGAGGGGAGGCTCCGAAATCGTGATCAACATGGCTCATGATACCAAGATGATGTAGGGTGGAACCCTAGATGGCCGATCTTTCACGAAAGGAGCGGATCCCAACGAGGAACACGAAGGAGAACACGAGGGAAACACGAGAGAAAACGTGAGAGAATCACTCAAACCAACAAGATACAGTCACACATATGCTAGATCCTCGGAACACAAAGAGATACACGATCCAAATCCAACAAAGGACGATACATAGGGTAACCGTTTCTTCTCCATAAGGAGGTATTGAATCCACGAGGGATCTTCCCGTGAGGGGTCTTGAATCCAAGATGGATCTTCTCCGAAGAGGGGTCGCGGTCTCTCTTGTGGAGTAGATCCGTAATGGATGAGCAAAGCTCTATCTCTAATGAGCTACTACTTTGCTGACCCTAGAATGGAGGAGGAGGATGAGTATATATAGTCTAGGTCCACAAAGGGGTAAGTGAGTGGCGAAAGGGTACATGGGCTTCGGCCCGAGTGTCTGCACGCAAGTAGGGCCAGAAGTTCCGGGTAGGGCCGGAAGTTCCGGGCGCCGGAAGTTTTGGGCAGGTTCCGGCCAGGCTTCGGCCTATCTAGAGAACTGGCGAGCTCGGGGCTGGTGTGGACTCCCGGGGCTGGAGCTTCCGGGTAGGCCATAAGGTCCGGAGGCCGGAAGTTCTGGGCTTTCCAGAAGCTTGTCCGCGCTTCTTCTTCCTTCTCTTCCACGATTCCCTCGCGGATAGTGTAGTTGTTCCTTGACGCTTGCATTCCTCCTCGTCATCCATGAAGCTCCGACAATACCTATGCATGCACACGGGAGAAATGTCAAGTAGTATACCATCCTCGAAGGGGTCAAGTGAGCACGTGTAAAGGAGATGATTCACCTTTATGTATGTGAAGTAGATGTGGCACGTGTCACTTGCCGTATGAACTCTTGACATGGTGATGTCCATAGGATGCTCCGCATCAATTGGAGTGTGATCTAGATATCGAAGAATATGCTTCACAGCCTTATGGTGTGATTCCTTCAGTGTAGCTTGAAAGTGGGAACACATGCAAACACTAAGCATAATATCTGGCCTAGATGCACATAAATATAATAAAGAGCCAATCA
Source organism: Triticum monococcum (assembly GCA_034509565.1). NCBI lineage: Eukaryota > Viridiplantae > Streptophyta > Magnoliopsida > Poales > Poaceae > Triticum > Triticum monococcum. Next base: position 254,283,719 of record CM067845.1, read on the forward strand.
TGGAGCGGTATACCTTTTGATCAAAGTCAGTACCATTTTCATCAGTGCATAGATGGCCATTTGTGGGCATAGGGATTTTGACGCCTTTGCAATCTTGCATGCCGAATTTCCTCAACACATCCTTGAGGTATTTCTCCAGAGATATGAAGATGCCATTTCGTTGTTGACGAATCTGAAGACCTAAGAAGAATTTCAATTCTCCCATCATAGACATTTGATATTCTTCACTCATCATGTAGGCAAATTCATCACTGTAACGTTGGTCAATACAGCCAAAGGTGATATCATAAACATATATTTGGCATACGAATAATTCATCATCATCATCATAAAATTTTGTGAAAATAGTTGGGTCAAGTGAACCGGGTTTGAAGTCTTTCTTCATGAGGAATTCCTTCAAAGTATCATACCACGCCCGAGGGGCCTGCTTGAGGCTATAGAGGGCCTTATTGAGTCTGAAGACTTTGTCAGGATGCTTTGGATCCTCAAAACCTGGGGGTTGAGCAACACATACTTCCTCCTCAAGCTTACCATTGAGGAATGCACTTTTCACTTCCATTTGATATAAGATGATATTATGATGGTTAGCATAAGCAAGTAATATGCGAATAGCCTCAAGTCTAGCAACAGGTGCAAAAGTTTCATCAAAATCAATTCCTTCAACCTGTGTGTAGCCTTGAGCTACAAGCCATGCCTTATTCCTCACCACAAGGCCATTTTCATCTTGCTTGTTGCGGTAGATCCATTTGGTGTCAATGATATTGTGCTTGCGAGGGTCTGGTCGCTTGACAAGTTCCCACACATTGTTGAGCTTGAACGATGTAATTCTTCTTGCATAGCTTGAGTCCACTTAGGCTCCAGAAATGCTTCATCTACCTTAGTGGGCTCTATGATAGAGATGAAAGCAAAGTGCCCACAAAAGTTATACAAATGTGAAGCTTTTGAGCGTGTGAGAGGACCTGGTGCTTTGATGTCGTTGATGATTCTCTCAATCCGCACTTCATTTGCAACGCGAGGATGAGCTGGTTGACGACGAGGAATTTTCTCAGCATTTTCTTTAGAGCCATTTTCTTCAGGTGCTCCAGCATGATGTTCTTCACGTTCTGGAATGACTTCTTCAACAGATTCTTCGGTAGGAATGACATCCTCAGTAGCCTTGAACTTAATGGATTCCTCAGGTGGTATTTTATCTAGCACAGGAGGTAAGGTGCTCTCTTTGCGAGCCATTAGTCTCATCGAATCGCACATCAGTTTCAACAACCTTGTGGTGATAGGTGTTGAAGACGCTGTAGGTGTGCGAGTCCTTTCCATAACCAAGCATAAAACCTTCATGTGCTTTCGGTGCAAATTTAGAATTGTGATGACGATCTCTAATCCAACATTTAGCACCGAAGACTTTGAAATAACTCACATTGGGTTTCTTGTCCATGAGGAGTTCATATGAGGTCTTTCTAAAGAATTTGTGAAGATATACCCTGTTGATGATGTGGCACACAGTATCAATTGCCTCAGGCTAGAAGCAAGGAGGCGTCTTGTACTCGTCAAGCATAGTGCAAGCCATCTCAACAAGAGTCCTATTCTTGCGCTCCACGACGCCATTCTACTAAGGAGTATAAGGAGCAGATAACTCATGAGTAATACCAAGTTCATCAAGATAATCATCAAGACCGGTATTCTTGAACTCAATTCCATTGTCACTTCTGATGTGCTTGATATTCACACCAAAGTTGCTTGAAGCCCTCGAGGAAAATCATTTGAAGACTTCCTGCACTTCAGTTTTGTAAGTGATGATATGCACCCATGTATAACGAGAGTAGTCATCAACAATGACAAAGCCATATAAAGATGCAGCATTAGTAAATGTGGCATAATGAGTAGGGCCAAAGAGATCCATGTGAAGCAATTCAAATGGGCGAGTGGTAGCCATGATGGTATTTGAGGGATGCTTGGCCTTGGTCATCTTTCCAGCTTCACAAGCTTCGCACTGATGACCCTTGAGGAATTTGACACCCTCGATGCCAATGACATGCTTCTTCTTTGCGAGTGTGTGCAAGTTCCTCATGCCAGCATGACCAAGTCATCGATGCCATAGCCAACCTTCTGAAGCTTTTGCTAGTAAGCATGTAGTAGGTTGTGGTCCTGTAGAGAAATCAACAATATACAAATCTCCTCTCCTAAAGCCTTCGAAGACTTTAGAATTGTCGGCTTCCATGATCACAACACAACGATACTTTCCAAAGACAACAACCATATCAAGATCAAAAGCATTGAGACAGACATGCGGTTGAACCCTAAGGACTCGACAAGCATGACTTTGTCCATGCGTCGATCCTTTGAGATCGCAACCTTACCTAGACCCAATACCTTGCTTTTGCCTTTTTCAGCATAGGTGATATGCTTCAGATGCGATGGAGATAAAGCAGTGTCCATCAATAAGCTCCTATCACCAGTCATGTGATTTGTACATCCACTGTCGAGGACCCACTCAGTGGCTTTGGGTTGATCATCCTACAGATGAATTAGTGCAACTTACGAACTCATATACTTCATTAGTGAAGAATATGACATCAAATTCATCAGATCAATTTCATCAAGCAAGAGAACAAGTAAAGCAGTATGAGGACGTGAGAAATGAGAAACATTTCTTCATGATTAGCTTGCGTCCTTTCAAGCATTTTTAGGTCTCCAGTAAATTTCTCAGACGTTTAGGTTTGTCTGGAGACCCGACCCTGCATAAGAGATTAGTTCTTTTTCTTCACCACCCACAACTGGAGGGGTGGCAAAGAGTTCGTCATTCTGTGAGCTCATAAGAGAACGGTGGCATTGAAGCCAATACACTTCGTTTCACATAAGAGGGGTTAGGGTAAGCATATGAATAAGCAGAGAAATTCTTCGAGGACTTATGAACATAATGATTTGAAGAATAATGCACATATTCATAACCCTTAGACTTTCCCTGTGAAGCAGAAGTGTTAGCACGATGATGTTCATATGAGGACTTTGATCCATATGAGGAATGATGTCCATATGAGGACTTGGATCCATATGAAGACTTTGGTCCATATGAAGAATTTGATATGGGGTTCCTATTTTTCACAGGTGGTGTCATGATGACATTCACCTGAAGACTTTCAAGGCACCTTTTGGGAACCCAGATTTTCTTCATAGGAGGACCGTTCCTGCAGTTAGTGCCAACATATAGCAAATACTTCACCATTCTGATTTTTTAACAGCTTATAGTTGGAGTCAAATGACTCATCAAAAGAATATGAAGATTCACATGTAAAGCCAGATAAAGTAGATGGATCCACCGAAGGTCCCTTTGCAGCAACCCATGAGGTTTTGGGATACTGCTCAGGCTTCCAGTAGGCCCCATCAGCATTGAGTTTCCTCTCAAAGGCAATACCCTCTTTTCTAGGGTTCCTGTTGAGGATATGCTTTTTAAGCACATCACAAAGTGCCTGATACCCTTTGAGGCTTTTGTACATGCCTGTCACATACAATTCCTTCAGCCATGCATGGTCAGTGATACTAGCGGCATCCTCAGATGAGGAATTAGTGACAGCAGAGACAATTGAACATATTGCAGCAATAGAAGCATTTGAACTTTCAGGTGAAGAATTAGCGGATTCACGTTCAATGCACTTCAAACATGGAGGATTAAATTCTTCCCGAGCAGCACCGATTTGTTGAGCAAGTAATGAATCACGCTCCTTCTAAAGATCTTCATAACTCCCCCTTGGCTGCTCAAGGTCTTGCTTTCTTTGAAGAAATTCATAAGAAAGCTTCTCATGATCAGATAAGAGAGTGTTATGATGACTCTGAAGATTATCAAACTTAGTCTGAAGTCTTTGAAGATTTTCAGTCAAAGTTTTAGTGCGATCCATTTCTTCACCCAACATATCATTCCTTTTGTCTAGCATATTTTGAACCTTTTCAAGAGCCTTTTGTTGTTTCACAAGAATCTTAGCAAGTTTATAATAGCTAGGCTTGAGGTTTTCATCAGATTCATCCTCAGTTGATTCAGAGGAGGGATATTTGGGTACCTTTGCACCTTTTTCCATGAAGCAATAGGTGGGAGCATAGTCATCATCACCGTCGTTAGTAGTGTTGGGGAGGTCATTTTCTTCAGAGTTGAAGATGCACTTGCTGACGAACGCAGTAGCGAGGGCTAGGCTCGCCACACCAGAGTCTGACTCCTGAGATGCCTCCTCTTCCTCATTTAACTCAGATTTAGCCTCAGAGTCCATTTCCTTGCCAATGAATGCCCGAGCCTTCTTAGAGCTGCTCTTCTTGTGAGATGAAGACCTCGAAGGTTTTGATGTAGAGGACTTTGAAGATTTCTTCTTCTTCTTTGAATCATCAGAACTGTAGTCCTTGTACTTCTTCTTCTTTGATTCCTTTTCCCACTGAGGACAATCTTGAATGTAGTGACCAGGTTTCTTGCATTTTTGGCAAAGTCTCTTCTTGTAATCACAAGATGAGGAATCTGATCTTATTTCATCACTTCTTGAAGATTTTCCAAAGCGACCACGTCTTAAGAACTTCTGGAATCTCCTCACGAGCATTGCTAGCTCCTGGCTCAGTACTTCAGGATCACCAAGGCTGCTACCAGAATCCTCACCTTCAGATTCAGACACTGCCTTGGCCTTCAGAGCACGTGATCTGCCATAGCTCGGTCCATAGAGATCTCTCTTCTCATCAAGCTGGAACTCATGAGTGTTTAGCCTATTGAGGATATCAGCGGGATCAAGTGACTTTTGATCTCCACGTTCTTGTATCATTAGTGCAAGGGTGTCAAATGAGGAATCAAGCGATCGAAGAAATTTCTTCACCACCTCGTGGTCAGTGATGTCGGTGGCACCAAGTGCTTGAAACTCATTTGAAATGTTAGTGAGGCGATCGAAAGTTTGCTGAACATTTTCATTGTCGAGTCTTTTGAAGCAGTTGAAGAGATTGCGAAGAACGTCAACTCGGGAGTCACGCTGTGTTGAGATGAAGGAAATATGCCCTAGAGGCAATAATAAAGTTATTATTTATTTCCTTATATCATGATAAATGTTTATTATTCATGCTAGAATTGTATTAACCGGAAACATGATACATGTGTGAATACATAGACAAACAGAGTGTCACTAGTATGCCTCTACTTGACTAGCTCGTTGATCAAAGATGGTTATGTTTCCTAACCATAGACATGAGTTGTCATTTGATAAACGAGATCACATCATTAGGAGAATGATGTGATTGACTTGACCCATTCCATTAGCTTAGCACTTGATCGTTTAGTTTACTGCTTTTGCTTTCTTCATGACTTATACATGTTCCTATGACTATGAGATTATGCAACTCCCGAATACCAGAGGAACACTTTGTGTGCTACCAAACATCACAACGTAACTGGGTGATTATAAAGGTGCTCTACAGGTGTCTCCGATGGTACTTGTTGAATTGGCATAGATCGAGATTAGGATTTGTCACTCCGATTGTCGCGGAGGTATCTCTGGGCCCTCTCGGTAATGCACACCACAATAAGCCTTGCAAGCAATGTAACTAATGAGTTAGTTGCGGGGTGATGCATTACGGAACGAGTAAAGAGACTTGCCGGTAACGGGATTCAACTAGGTATTGAGATACTAACGATCGAATCTCGGGCAAGTAACATACTGATGACAAAGGGAACAACGTATGTTGTTATGCGGTTTAACCGATGAAGATCTTCATAGAATATGTAGGAGCCAATATGGGCATCCAGGTTCCGCTATTGGTTATTCACTAGAGAAGTGTCTCGGTCATGTCTACATAGTTCTCGAACCCGTAGGGTCTGCACGCTTAACGTTCGTTGACGATATAGTATTTATGAGTTATGTATGTTGGTAACCGAATGTTGTTCGGAGTTCCAGATAAGATCACGGACATGACAAGGAACTCCGGAATGGCCCGGAGATAAAGTTTGATATATGGGATAATAGTGTTTGGTCTCCGGAAGGGTTCCGAAATTCACCGGAAGGGGTTCTAGATGTTTCCCGAAATGTTTGGGTACGAGAACACTTTATTTGGGCCAAAGGGGAAAGCCCACAAGGTTTTTGGAAAGCGCAAAAGGAAGTTTTACGGAGTCCAGGGGCCAGACGCCAGGGTCCATGGCGTCTGGGTCCAGACGCCGGGAACCCTGGCATCTGGCCCTTGAGTCCGAGAAGGACTCTTGCCTTTCGGGTGAAACCGACTTTGTGGAGGCTTTTACTCCAAGTTTCGACCCCAAGGCTCAACATATAAATAGAGGGGTAGGGCTAGCACCCAAGACACATCAAGAAGCACCAAGCCGTGTGCCGGCAACCCCGTCCCCTCTAGTTTATCCTCCGTAATAGTTTTCGTAGTGCTTAGGCTAAGCCCTGCGAAGATTGTTCTTCACCAACACCGTCACCACGCCGTCGTGTTGTCGGTACTCATCTACTACTTCGACCCTCTTGCTAGATCAAGAAGGCGAGGACGTCATCGAGCTGAACATGTGCTGAACACGGAGGTGCCGTATGTTCGGTAGTTGATCGGGACAGATCATGAAGGTGTACGACTACATCAACCGCGTTGATAAATGCTTCCGCTTTCGGTCTACAAGGGTATGTAGACATACTCTCCCCTCTCGTTGCTATGCATCACCATGATCTTGCATGTGCGTAGGAAAATTTCAAAATTACCACGTTCCCCAACAATGGTATCCGAGCCAGGTTTATGCATAGATGTTATATGCACGAGTAGAGCACAAGTGAGTTGTGGGTGATACAAGTCATACTGCTTACGAGCATGTCATACTTTGGTTCGTCGGTATTGTTGGATGAAGCGGCCCGGACCGACATTACGCGTACGCTTACGCGAGACTAGTTCTACCGACGTGCTTTGCACACAAGTGGCTGGCGGGTGTCAGTTTCTCCAACTTTAGTTGAACCGAGTGTGGCTACGCCCGGTCCTTGAGAAGGTTAAAACAACACTAACTTAACAAACTATCATTGTGGTTTTGATGCGTAGGTAAGAACGGTTCTTGCTCAGCCCATAGCAGCCACGTAAAACTTGCAACAACAAAGTAGAGGACGTCTAACTTGTTTTTGCAGGGCATGTTGTGATGTGATATGGTCAAGACATGATGCTATATTTTGTTGTATGAGATGATCATGTTTTGTAACCGAGTTATCAACAACTAGCAGGAGCCATATGGTTTTCACTTTATTGTATGCAATGTAATCGCCCTGAAATTGCTTTACTTTATCACTAAGCGTTAGCGATAGTCGTAGAAGCAATAGTTGGCGAGACAACAACGATGCTATGATGGATATCAAGGTGTCGCGCCGGTGATGATGGTGATCATGACGGTGCTTCAGAGATGGAGATCATAAGCACAAGATGATGCTAGCCATATCATATCACTTATATTGATTGCATGCGATGTTTATCTTTTATGCGTCTTATTTTGCTTAGATCGACGGTAGCATTATAAGATGATCTCTCACTAAATTTCAAGGCACAAGTGTTCTCCTTGAGTATGCACCGTTGCGAAAGTTCGTTGTGCCGAGACACCACGTGATGATCGGGTGTGATAAGCTCTACGTTCACATACAACGGGTGCAAGCCAGTTTTGCACATGCAGAATACTCGGGTTAGACTTGATGAGCCTAGCATATGCAGATATGGCCTCGAAACACTGGAGACCGAAAGGTCGAGCGTGAATCATATAGAAGATATGATCAACATATTGATGTTCACCATTGAAAACTACTCCATCTCACATGATGATCGGACATGGTTTAGTTGATATGGATCATGCGATCACTTAGATGATTAGAGGGATGTCTATCTAAGTGGGAGTTCTTTAATAATTTGATTAACTGAACCTTAACTTATCATGAACTTAGTACCTGATAGTATTTTGCATGTCTATGTTGTTGTAGATAGATGGCCCGTGTTGTTGTTCCGTTGAATTCTAATGCGTTCCTTGAGAAAGCAAAGTTGAAAGATGATGGTAGCAATTACACGGACTGGGTCCGTAACTTCAGGATTATCCTCATTGCTACACAGAAGAATTACATCCTGGAAGCACCGCTAAGTGCCAAACCTGCTGCAGGAGCAACACCAGATGTTATGAACGTCTGACAGCGCAAAGCTGATGACTACTCGATAGTTTAGTGTGCCATGCTTTACGGCTTAGAACCGGGACTTCAACGACGTTTTGAACGTCATGGAGCATATGAGATGTTCCAGGAGTTGAAGTTAATATTTCAAGCAAATGCCCAGATTGAGAGATATGAAGTATCCAATAAGTTCTACGGCTGCAAGATGGAGGAGAATAGTTCTGTCAGTGAACATATACTCAGAATGTCTGGATACCATAACCACTTGACTCAACTGGGCGTTAATCTTCCTGTTGATAGTGTCATTGACAGAGTTCTTCAATCACTGCCACCAAGCTACAAGAGCTTCGTGATGAACTATAAAATGCAAGGGATGAATAAAATAATTCCCGAGCTCTTCGTAATGCTAAAGGCTGCAGAGGTAGAAATCAAGAAGGAGCATCAAGTGTTGATGGTTAACAAAACCACCAGTTTCAAGAAAAAGGGTAAAGGGAAGAAGAAAGGGAACTTCAAGAAGAACGGCAAACAAGTTGCTGCTCAAGAGAAGAAACCTAAGTCTGGACCTAAGCCTGAGACTGAGTGCTTCTACTGCAAACAGACTAGTCACTTGAAGCGGAACTGCCCCAAGTATTTGGCGGATAAGAAGGATGGCAAGGTGAACAAAGGTATATGTGATATACATGTTATTGATGTGTACCTTACTAATTCTCGCAGTAGTGCCTGGGTATTTGATACTGGTTCTGTTGCTAATATTTGCAACTCGAAATAGGGACTACGGATTAAGAGAAGATTAGCAAAGGACGAGGTGACGATGCGCGTGGGAAATGGTTCCAAAGTCGATGTGATCGCAGTCAGCACGCTACCTCTACATCTACCTTCGGGATTAGTATTAGACCTGCATAATTGTTATTTGGTGCCAGCGTTAAGCATGAACATTATATCTAGATCTTGTTTGATGCAAGACGGTTATTCATTTAAATCAGAGAATAATGGTTGTTCTATTTATATGAGTAATATCTTTTATGGTCATGCACCCTTAAAGAGTGGTCTATTCTTTTTGAATATCGATAGTGGAGATACACATATTCATAGTATTGAGGCTAAAAGATGCAGAGTTGATAATGATAGTGCAACTTATTTGTGGCACTGCTGTTTAGGTCATATTGGTATAAAGCGCATGAAGAAACTCCATTCTAATGGACTTTTGGAATCACTTGATATGAATCACTTGTTACTTGCGAACCGTGCCTCATGGGCAAGATGACTAAAACGCCGTTCTCCGGAACTATGGAGCGAGCAACAGATTTGTTGGAAATCATACATACTGATGTATGTGGTCCGATGAATATTGAGGCTTGCGGCGGGTATCGTTAGTTTCTCACCTTCACAGATGATTTGAGCAGATATGGGTAATCTACTTGATGAAACATAAGTCTGAAACATTTGAAAAGTTCAAAGAATTTTGGAGTGAAGTAGAAAATCATCGTAACAAGAAAATAAAGTTTCTACGATCTGATCGTGGAGAAGAATATTTGAGTTACGAGTTTAGTCTTCATTTGAAACAATGTGGAATAGTTTCGCAACTCACGCCACCTGGAACACCACAGCGTAATGGTGTGTCAGAACATCGTAATTGTACTTTACTAGATATGGTGTGATCTATAATGTCTCTTACAGATTTACCGCTATCGTTTTGGGGTTGTGCTTTAGAGACGGCTGCATTCACGTTAAATAGGTTTGGGGCTGATAAGAAACCAAAGTTGTCGTTTCTTAAAGTTTGGGGCTGCGATGCTTATGTGAAAGAACATCAACCTGATAAGCTCGAACCCAAATCGGAGAAATGTGTCTTCATAGGATACCCAAAAGAGACAATTGGGTACACCTTCTATCACAGATCCGAAGGCAGGACTTTTGTTTCTAAGAATGGATCCTTTCTAGAGAAGGAGTTTCTCTCGAAAGAAGTGAGTGGGAGGAAAGTAGAACTTGATGAGGTAACTGTACCTGCTCCCTTATTGGAAAGTAGTTCATCACAGAAACTGGTTCCTATGACATCTACACCAATTAGTGAGGAAGCTAATGATGATGATCATGAAACTTCAGAACCGAACCTCGTAGGTCAACCAGAGTAAGATCCGCACCAGAGTGGTATGGTAATCCTGTTCTGGAGGTCATGTTACTAGACCATGACAAACCTACGAACTACGAGGAAGTGATGATGATCCCAGATTCCACAAAATGGCTTGAGGCCATGAAATCTGAGATGGGATCCATGTATGAGAACAAAGTATGGACTTTGGTTGACTTGCTTGATGATCGGCAAGCCATCGAGAATAAATGGATCATCAAGAAGAAGACAGACGCTGATGGTAATGTTACTGTCTACAAAGCTCGACTTGTTGCGAAAGGTTTTCGACAAGTTCAAGGAGTTGACTATGATGAGACCTTCTCACCCGTAGCGATGCTTAAGTCCGTCCGAATCATGTTAGCTATTGCCGCATTTTTATGATTATGAAATTTGGCAAATGGATGTAAAGACTGCATTCCTGAATGGATTTCTGGAAGAAGAGTTGTATATGATGCAACTTGAAGGTTTTATCGATCCAAAGGGTGCTAACAAAGTGTGCAATCTCCAACGATCCATTTATGGACTGGTGCAAGCCTTTCGGAGTTGGAATAAATGTTTTGATAGTGTGATCAAAGCATATGGTTTTATACAGACTTTTGGAGAAGCCTGTATTCACAAGAAAGTGAGTGGGAGCTCTGTAGCATTTCTAATATTATATGTGGATGACATATTGTTGATTGGAAATGATATAGAATTTCTGGATAGCATAAAAGGATACTTGAATAAGAGTTTTTCAATGAAAGACCTCGGCGAAGCTGCTTACATATTGGGCATCAAGATCTATAGAGATAGATGAAGATGCTTAATTGGACTTTCAAAAAGCACATACCTTGACAAAGTTTTGAAGAAGTTCAAAATGGATCAGGCAAAGAAAGGATTCTTACCTGTGTTACAACGTGTGAAGTTGAGTAAGACTCAATGCCCAACCACTGCAGAAGATAGAGAGAAAATGAAAGATGTTCCCTATGCTTCAGCCATAGGCTCTATCATGTATGCAATGCTGTATACCAAACCTGATGTGTGCCTTGCTATTAGTTTAGCAGGGAGGTACCAAAGTAATCCAGGAGTGGATCACTGGACAGCGGTCAAGAACATCTTGAAATACCTGAAAAGGACTAAGGATATGTTTCTTGTTTATGGAGGTGACAAAGAGCTCGTCTTAAATGGTTACGTCGATGCAAGCTTTGACACTGATCCGGACGATTCTAAATCGCAAACCGGATACGTGTTTATATTGAACGGTGGAGCTGTCAGTTGGAGCAGTTCTAAACAAAGCATCATGGCTTGATCTACGTGTGAAGCGGAATACATAGCTGCTTCGGGAGCAGCAAATGAAGGAGTCTGGATGAAGGAGCTCATATCCGATCTAGGTGTCATACGCAGTGCATCGGGTCCAATGAAAATCTTTTGTGACAATACTGGTGCAATTTCCTTGGCAAATGAATCTAGATTTCACAAGAGAACCAAGCACATCAAGAGACGCTTCAACTCCATCTGGGATCAAGTCCAAGTGGGAGACATAGAGATTTGCAAGATACATACGGATCTGAATGTTGCAGACCCGTTGACTAAGCCTCTTCCACAAGCAAAACATGATCAACACCAAGACTAGATGGGTGTTAGAATCATTACTGTGTAATCTAGATTATTGACTCTAGTGCAAGTGGGAGACTGAAGGAAATATGCCCTAGAGGAAATAATAAAGTTATTATTTATTTCCTTATATCATGATAAATGTTTATTATTCATGCTAGAATTGTATTAACCGGAAACATGATACATGTGTGAATACATAGACAAACAGAGTGTCACTAGTATGCCTCTACTTGACTAGCTCGTTGATCAAAGATGGTTATGTTTCCTAACCATAGACATGAGTTGTCATTTGATAAATGGGATCACATCATTAGGAGAATGATGTGATTGACTTGACCCATTCCGTTAGCTTAGCACTTGATCGTTTAGTTACTGCTTTTGCTTTTTTCATGACTTATACATGTTCCTATGACTATGAGATTATGCAACTCCCGAATTTCGGAGGAACACTTTGTGTGCTACCAAACTTCACAACATAACTGGGTGATTATAAAGGTGCTCTACGGGTGTCTCCAATGGTACTTGTTGAGTTGGCATAGATCAAGATTAGGATTTGTCACTCTGATTGTCAGAGAGGTATCTCTGGGCCCTCTCGCTAATGCACATCACTATAAGCCTTGCAAGCAATGTAACTAATGAGTTAGTTGTGAGATGATGCATTACGAAACGAGTAAAGAGACTTTTCGGTAACGAGATTGAACTAGGTATTGAGATACCGACGATCGAATCTCGGGCAAGTAACATACCGATGATAAAGGGAACAACGTATGTTGTTATGCGGTTCGACCGATAAAGATCTTCGTACAATATGTAGGAGCCAATATGGGCATCCAGGTTCCGATATTGGTTATTGACTAGAGAAGTGTCTCGGTCATGTCTACATAGTTCTTGAACCCGTAGGGTCCGCACGCTTAATGTTCGTTGACGACATAGTATTTATGAGTTATGTATGTTGGTAGCCGAATGTTGTTCGGAGTTCCAGATAAGATCACGGACATGACGAGGAACTCCGGAATGGTCCGGAGCTAAAGTTTGATATATGGGATAATAGTGTTTGGTCTTCGGAAGGGTTCCAGAATTCACTGGAAGGGGTTTCAGATGTTTCCTGAAATGTTTGGGTACGAGAACACTTTATTTGGGCCAAAGGGGAAAGCCCACAAGGTTTTTGGACAGCGCAAAAGGAAGTTTTGCGGAGTCCAGGGGCCAGACGCTAGGGTCCCTCGCGTCTGGGTCCAGACATTGGGAACCCTGGCGTCTGGCCCTGGAGTCCGAGAAGGACTCTTGCCTTTCGAGTGAAACCGACTTTGTGGAGGCTTTTACTCCAAGTTTCGACCCCAAGGCTCAACATATAAATAGAGAGGTAGGGCTAGCACCCAAGACACATCAAGAAACACCAAGCCGTGTGCCGGCAACCCCGTCCCCTCTAGTTTATCCTCCGTAATAGTTTTCGTAGTGCTTAGGCAAAGCCCTGTGAAGATTGTTCTTCACCAACACCGCACCACGTCGTCGTGCTGCCGGTACTCATCTACTACTTCGCCCCTCTTGCTGGATCAAGAAGGCGAGGACGTCATCGAGATAAACGTGTGTTGAACATGGAGGTGCCGTACGTTCGGTACTTGATCGAGACGGATCGTGAAGGTGTACGACTACATCAAACCGCGTTGATAAATGCTTCCGCTTTCGGTCTACATGGGTACGTAGACATACTCTTCCCTCTTGTTGCTATGCATCACCATGATCTTGCATGTGCGTAGGAAAATTTTGAAATTACTACGTTCCCCAACATGGGACTCCTTCATTGACATTGAACAACCTATCCTAGATATGCTTTGCTGTCTCCAAAGCACTCACTCTGCCATACTGCCCTTTGCTCAGATGGCCACATATGATGTTCTTCGCTTGAGAGTCGAGTTGCTTGAATCTCTTCACGTCAGCAACATTGATGGTAGGAGTGACAGAGGGAACACCATTTTCCACAAGGTACCAGAGATCGCTGTCAATTGCCTCAAGATGCATTCACATCTTATTCTTCCAGTAGGGGTAGTCCTTCCCGTCAAAGGTAGGACACCCAGCAGAGACCTTGATCATACCTACAGTCGACATAACTAAAACTCCAGGTGGTTAAACCAAAATCACACAGAACAAGGGTGTACCTTGCTCTAATACCAATTGAAAGTGCATTAAGTCGACTAGAGGGGGGGGTGAATAGGTGATTTTTATGAATTCTTCACTAAGGAATTTCAGAGTGAGGAAATTCCTTAGCGAAGAACTACTTGCAGCAGAATAAGTACTCAGGTGCAGACATAACGGAGTAGTAGCACAGTCATCATGATGAAATGAAAACAAGCACAGAGTACAGAAAGCGTAAACACATGATAAGCAGGCTGAAGACAAACTAACTGAAGAAATTGAGCTGAGGAAATTGAGAAAGTCCTCAGTCAAAGTCTTCAAACAGTAACGATCAGGTACAACAACACACAGAATGAGGAAATGAAAGGGTTGAGGAAATGAACCAGTTAGCTCGGCGAAGACAATGATTTGGTATACCAGTTCCAACTGTTGTGACAGTTGTACGTCTGGTTGGAGCGGCTAGGTATTCAAACATGAGGACACACAGTCCTCACCGTATTCTCCTTGAGCTAAGTTCACACAAACCTCGTTCAATCACTCGTGGTAAGTCTTTAGGTGACTTCCAAATCTTCACAGACTCGGTCACTCGGCGATCCACAATTTCCTCTTGGATGCTCTAAACCATGATGCCTAACCGTCTGGAGGATGCACAGTCCTCAAAGGTAACAAGCGTCGGTTCCACACAAGAACAATCTCTTCAGTGATGCTCAATCACTTTGGGTTTGTAGGTGTTTGGTTTTGGGTTTTGGGTTTTTCCTCACTTGATGATTTTCTCTCAAAGTCCTCGGAGGATGGGATGATCTCAATTACAAGTGTCAGTTTATCGTGGAGCAGCCAACCAGCTAGTGGTTGTAGGGGGCGGATATTTATAGCCTAGGGAGCAGCTCGACATGATAAGACATAAATGCCCTTCAATGATATGACCATTAGGTGGGTAGACATTTTGGGACTGCTGGTGCATAGCACAGCAATGGTTGGACATTTGAGATTCAAATTCCTCAGGGCTATCATGTTCCTCACTTGTAGGCAATCCGCACTGGCAAATTCCTAACTCCTCAGTCAGGACAAATTCCTCAGAGAACAGAAGAACTTCATCTCTGTCACTGAAGAAACCGACTAAACTATATGAGATTTCCAATGGCTTCACTCGAGGGGATTGGTAGGTGTAGGATTTTCAGATGAGCATCACCTGGAAACTTTTCCTTAGTTTTACCTCGACCCCCTTTAACAGTATGATGTTTCCTATGACTCAAGAAAGAGAAAATGAAACTATGAAAACAAAAGTCTTCACGCTTCATGTTCCTCACATAAATATCAAGTCTTCACGGTCACACCAATTTCTTCACTTTCAAAGTCTTCAGAAATCCAATGTCTTCAGTTGAAGACATTCATTTTTAGGGGTCGACTTTCTCTGTAAATATCAAATCCTCATAGACTTATAGACCTGCGCACACTCACAAATACATTAATACCTTAACCTATAAGTCTTCAATACACCAAAATCACTAAGGGGCACTAGATGCACTTACAGATTGGTCGACTAGCCCATGTTTAAAATGACGTCTAAGCCAGAAGGATGAATTTTAATTGCGACTGATGATTGCGAGCATTCGCAACATATTGAATCAATGGTCTCAAAATGGTAGTGACAAAGGATGTCAATGAATAATGCTAGGCATTTGGAATTAGCCATAATGCAGGCAGACAAGAATTTCAAGAGCCATAGGCTTCAGAGGATTCTCGAAAGATCTGATAGTATTTCGAAGAATTTTGTGAAACACCTGAACAATAAGGGATGAGTGTATACTCGGTAAGTGCGAGAAAGTATTCGTAGGTGATAGAGGCAAAGGTGTCCTGTCTTTCAATGAGATGGTGGCTATCGTTTTGGAGGAAGTCGACTTTGACGATCCGACTACGAACGTGCGAGGACATCGCGCCTTAGCAATCTCTAAACCAACTCCGAGAGGTTATTGACCACGCCGGAGCACGATCAACCTGACCACGAAGGTCTATTTCCTACAGGCAAACAAAGAACAAGCAAGAAATTAAGATTGCAATCTGGATATTGCGAATATAAGAGGAACGCTTTATTGATCAAAGATGGAGTTCTGTGACGCCTTTGTCTGGTCGTTGAACACAAACGAAGTACACGAAGTTGCAGCTATGGCAAACTTTAATGTAAACAAAACCCAAAGTCTAAATGACGCCCTAAGGGCTTTATATATGGAGGAAGAGGGGGGGGGGATTTCGTGGCCCTTGGAGGAGGGGTCCGAAACCAACCCTAACTCTTGTTTCCCCACACATACGGACTCTAAAAACAACCTATACTTAAGTATTTCGAAAATACATGGGCCTAGCCCAATAATAAGTTGACACGTCACCTAGAATAGGCTCTGGACTAAATTTATGAAGTGGCATCTTGTATATTTCGTCCAAGGCTTCATGCACACCTTATGGTGGTTTCAAAGTCCTGAAATCATCACTTGTAACTCCGTTATTGACCCCCTTGCGCATGCCATCATCTCCATGCTTGAACTTGCTCCAAGGTTCATCTTTATTGTCCAAGCTAGGCCCTTCATTTGTAAGCAAAACAAAATGATGAGGACATGACTACCCTGGATACGACCAAAGATATTGCATACATGTATATTTGTGAGGTGATTTCTAATGCAAACTATGCAATAATTTATTTATGTCATCCAGGACAAAAATACTTCACAAACTTTTGTGCCATGTCTAATTGCAGGTGTATGGGACATTTGTACAATCCACATATGAAGATAACGGAAAACGAGAAGTTTAGGTGCTGTTCAAAAAGTCCTCTCACATCACTTTTGGGCCAAGAGAAGATAGAGTCCAAGTCTCTCACGTTCTGGATTCAGATTCGGACTACACAGACATACCCGACTCAAAACGCCAACAACTTTTTCAAACGGACTCCGAATTGGGTGATTCTTTTTTTTGAAATTAGATTTCGTGATCTTTCCAACACAATTGGATTCACCTTCAAATTCGTCCGGAGCATTGAGTTATGGACGAAACAATCTGACGTTGCAGCAGAATCTGAGTCAAACTACAAGCCCAAAGGTGTTGCATCACCTCCACTTGGGCCCATGAGCCTTGTACGACCTAGGGTTAGTTTTAGGCTGCCTTGGGACGTCCTCCCACCTCCTTGGCCGCCACCCCTTGCTCCTATATAAGTAGATCCAACTAGTAGCTTTTTCCTAGGGTTAGTTTTAAGCTGCCTTGGGACGCCCTCCCACCTCCTTGGCCGCCACCTCTTGCTCCTATATAAGTAGATCCAACTAGTAGCTTTTTCCTAGGGATTTGTTTAGTTAAAAGTTAGCCATTGCAACTTTGTGTACTTTGTTTATGTCCAATGACCAGACCAAGACCGCTTTCGGATACCCACATTTATTAATACTTCATCTATATTCGCAATATTCAGATTGCGTTATCATATTCTTGCTTGTTCTTCGATTGCGTGCAGGAATAGACCTTCGTGGTCAGGCTGACCGTGCTTCCAACATCGTCAGTAACCTCAGGAGATTGTTTTAGCGATTGCTAAGGTGCAATGTCGTGCACGTTTGTAGTCAGATCGTCAAAGTTGACTCCACCAAATCGATAGTTATCATCTTATCGAAAGATCGGGACCCTCGCCTCTATCAAGTGGTATCAGTTTTCAGGTTGCTCGGTGAGAATTTCCAGTTTTCCTATATTAGATTTATTTTCTTACCTATTGTCCAAGAAAAAGCCAAAAAAAGTTAGATCTATTCATGCTTTGTCCAAGTCAGTCTGATCCTTTGCAATTTTCTTTTCATTGCTTGCATAGTTGAATTATCGGTTGCATCATCGTGTCGAGTTGCTGGTCTTAGTGTCTAGTTCGTTTAGAGTTTAGAGTTCTGTTCACATTTGTCACGCCACCGCTGCATCGTTATCCCTTCCATTGTCCACCACTGATCCATCATTTTCCACCACGTGCTACCCATTGTTCATTGTCACAATCATAGTTGAGGTCGTTCATATCTTCGCTAGATCCAATCTGCATCTTATCTAGTTTGTCTTGGAAAGAGGGAGAGAGAAAAAAAAGGCAGAGAAAAAAGTTAAAAAAAGTCAGAGGAAAAAAGGAGAGAAAGAAAAAAAGTATGAGAAAAAAAGAGAGAAGAAAAAAAAAAATTCGGATCTATCTAGACTCAATCTCATAGTTGAATTCAGATTGGAATCTGTTTTGTGCACTGTTTACTAAAACAGGCATAACTTCCTCATACGAAGTCCGTTTTGGCTCCGCAGGTAGTCAAATGAAAGCTAGTGATGAGCCGCATCTAAATAGTTGCAGAAGCTAGTTCAATATTTGGCACCTCAAAATCGGCTTCTAAATAGGTCTTTTTGCTCTCCGAAGTGCACGAACACAACTTATTCCAGTTTTTCACACCAGTTTTCGAATTTTTTTACTCCTCATATCAAGTCAGAATTGAGTGATTCCTTTTGCGTTTGAAAGCTTGAGTCAGTATCATTTTTGAAAAAAATTATCAAAAAATTGGCACAAACTTTTCTAGAGGAAAGTTGGAGAGAAAGTTGTTGATATATCCTGCTTGGATGTTGTTTCACATCAATATCTTTACTGCTATTGTGATCTTCACTTATACCTTGCTGTCCAGAGCTACTTCATATCCTTTATTGATGCTAGTTGTGCTACGGCGTGACCTCATTAGTGTTCTAGTCTCGCGTCTCTAGTTCGGTCTAGCCTAGGAGCAGCACAGTACCGTCGTTGAGCATTTATTGAACATCGCATCTTTGAATTGATTATTGCTAATCTTTTGCTACCAAATATAGCCAACCCAACTCCACATATTTCTATACCGTGTATATGTACATTCCCCTGGCAATCGCTTTACACAATCTTCGGAGTTATTTGACACCGCTGGTTACCTGTCACCACCTGCCGCATGGTAAGAACTTATAAGATATTAATATTTGCTTTACTGTGAGCACTTTACAACCACATCCTAGTAGTTCATAGGAACATTATTCTCGAATTTTGTTTCTTGTTTCTACTAATCATGACAGGTTCCAGAGATAGAAATTCTTGGACGGCGGACACATCTTCACCATCTCGAGAGTTGGGACAACACACACAAGCACATGGTCAGGTTATCTTTTTACCGTCATTTGAGGGTAGATTTAATCCTACTATTTATCTAGCTTGGGAGCTTGAAGTAGAACAAGTTTTTAGTCACCATGACTTTTCTGAACTTGAGCGAGTGCGAGCTGCCACTAGAGCATTTACTGGTTTTGCTTCTGTTTGGTGGAGTGTGTATTGTAAGAACAACATTGATAACCAACCCAAAACTTGGAAAGATTTGAAATATGTAATGAGACAACAATTTTTCCCTCCTTAATATCGTCGTGAATTGCTTCGCAAATTTGAGCAATTTAAACAAGGCAACAACACTATTCATGCTTACTACCAAGAGTTCAAATCTTATATGCATCATTGTGACATAGAAGAATCTGAGGATAATACAATGAATAGATTTTTTGGTGGTTTGAACCATGATATTCAGGCAAGATTTCAGTATATTCCTTGTTGCATTACTGGTATGTATGTTCGTGCTTGTACCTTTGAGAGACAGATACAGGGGGATGCATTGGGTGACTACAACAACTACTATTCCAGTTCATGCTCACCATCGTCGGTTGGTTACTCCACCGTTGCACCTACTAGAGCAGCCCCACCTCGGATTATGAGTGCGACATCATCTCAAGAGTATGGTACATTGTCAACGTCCGTACCTACATCAGCTACGTCTTTGCGACAAGGTAACAGTAAAGGTATTGATGATATAACTTCACATAAGAATGATGCATGCCTAGTTAACTTGAATGCATCATGTGTTGAGTTACCTCTTGATTTGAGCACATCATCTATTTTAGAGAATCTTGTTACTGTCATGAATGCGTCATGTGATCAAACAACTGAAATACCAACAATTTTGAGTGAACCCATTGAATTAACTGTTGATGCAAAGGACCAATGTTTAATCATTTTGATATGACCTCTAATCTTGGTGATGATTCTGTGTGAAATGACTTATTGCATGTTTGCTTATTTAAGAATGTTGTAGCATGTAAATTTTATGCAAGTAAGGTTTATTCACTAATGTTGGGATCGTTTAATGATGAACATTGTCAATCCTTTGATATGAATAAGAGCTTCACTTATATGTGCAAACTGAGTTGCAATATTTTCATGCCTTCTACTTCTTGTGATAATATTTCGGCTTCAGATTTTATGAACTATGAAAATTACTCATGTATACATGTGCCATTTGTGCAAAAACCAAGGGAAGTAAAAATGGATGACATATACATATACAACATGTACACCTTGTCTCTTTTGTTAGCCACATTTCAGATTAAGCAACGCTGAGGACGGCTTTGTTTTCAAGGAGGGGAGGATGATGAGGACATGACTACTTTGGATACGACCAATTTTTTTGCATGCATGTATATTTGTGAGGTGATTTCTAATGCAAACTATGCAATAATTTATTTATGTCATCCAGGACAAAAATACTTCACAAACTTTTGTGCCATGTCTAATTGCAGGTGTATAGGACATTTGTACAATCAACATATGAAGATAAGGGAAAAAGAGAAGTTTAGGTGATGTTCAAAAAGTCCTCTCACGTCACTTTTGGGCCAAGAGATGATAATGTCGTGGTTCTAAGTCTGACGGTAGAATATGGGGGTAGGAATGGAGAGGCAAGATCTTAGCTATGGAGGAGTTGTACACACAAGGTTTACGAGTTCAGGCCCTTCTCGGAGGAAGTAACAGCCCTACGTCTCGGAGCCCGGAGGCGGTCGACTAGATTATACGTGTGTGAGTTACAGGGGGTGCGAACCCTTGTCCCAGAAGAGGGGGTGGCTTATATAGAGTACGCCAAGACCCCAGCTCCCCTCCGTTACGCAGGGTTCAATATACATTAAGAGGAGGCGTTACAGGTAACGCCTGTATTAAGGTGCTACAAATGAGCATTAAGTATGCGAATGAATGCTTGACCGTTGCTGCGTAGAGTGGCTTTAGGTCTTCTGATATGTCGAGTGGTTTCGTGGTCGAGTGACCTGAGTAAGAGAGGTCTCCGAGTGATTGATAGGTCGAGTGGACTTCACTTCGACACCTTTATTGGTCCTCTGCTTCTGACTCTTGAACTCCTTAGTTCTTAGGACAAGACTTTAGGTGGGGCGTATAGGTCAGGCCTATTACCCTACCCTAGGTCCATGTCTACATCATTAGCCCCCGAATGGATCGAGGTTTGAGTGAAAAAGAAGGACGGTAGTTGACCTGGTTCTCGCACTTGATCTGCCTTGTCTCCTTCTCCGAGTGGAGGACAGTTGTTTGAAACTTTCAACTTCGTTTCAGTCGCCTTGATCAATTCAAAAATCACCAACTGGTTTGTTCAGTGACATCTGTTGAGTGATATCTCTGATTGGAATCTTTGGTGAGATCGGTTACAGAGGATCCCGGATCTCACAGGATTCGAAATTTGGGTGGAAGCGCGCCAGGCGGAGCGTCCCACGGTAAGTGGAGTAGATAAATCGGACGTTTCAATTTCCACGCCACCTTTTTCGCCACGTATCACATGTGCAACTGTTGGGGGGATTTGACAGGGCTGATCGGGCCCATGCGTCAGCCACTCGGAAGTAGGCCTTTAAAAGCGGCGAAGCCGAGGCATTCGCACCGTGCATGCTCATTTCCCTTCTTCTTCCTCTCGCGTCTCCACCTCGCATAGCACGACCACTCTTGATACCGCTGTTCTGCCGCCATGGGGAAGGACAAAATGGCAGCGTTAGAGCGTGCGAAGAAGGCGATGGGGGCGGCGAAGAACAAGAAGATGAATCGGGGGTCTTCATCACGCTCGGGGCTGCCGTCAGGTTGGATCCAGGGAGACTGGATCCGATCTTTGCTCCGGCAAGAGGACTTGGATGATTTGGCCGAGTTAGGGCTGATCGTCCATGAATCCGCGTGCTTGCCGAAGGGGGAATAGGAGCTGCAGCCGCAACCGGGTGAGTGTGTCTTGCTCGCCACCCATGTCGACCGTGGTTTCTCACTTCCACCACATCCTTTCTTTCGGGGCTTCTTAAACTTTTTCGGTGCCCAACTCCATCACTTTACTCCCAATACCATCACGTACCTTGCTGCGTTCATCTCTATGTGTGAGAATTTTTTGGGGTGCCGACCGCACTGGGGCCTCTTCAAACACATCTTTACTATCCGATCCCAAACCGTGAAGAAAGCGAACTCGAAAGATGAGAAAACCCACGTTATCCAGATGTGCGGGGGCCTGGGCATTCAGAAGAGGAAGAGGAGATCTTTTCCTCCGATGACTCTCCTGAACCGGTCAGGGGTTGGCAGTCGACTTGGTTCTATTGCCAGGATATCGCGACCCCAGGCCAGTCGACCAGACTTCCCCCTTTTTCTTTTGACCGTGTCCAAACTCCATCTTCCTTGCGAGTGACCGCTGCTGAGAAGGCAGAGACAGGCATGCTAGTTGAGAGAGTAGTCCAACTGATCAATTAGGGTGTCACTGGTATGGACCTGCTCGAGGTGTTCCTCAGTCGGCGGATCCAACCCCTCCAAGCTCGCGATCATTCTATGTGGATGTACTCCGGGGCTGGTGACACTGCTCGAGTTCATCCGGAGGAAGTGGAGGCCAAAACAGTGGCCGACTGGCTGATGGGCATTACCGGGAACAAAGACAACCCCAGGGGCACCAGGAGAGTTGACCCTTTCAGCGACAGCAACCTGCCAGACAAGGTCTGGTCGTCATAACTGAATTTTTGAACATATTTTCCGACTGATTGAGGTTCCGACTGACTTATGATCGGTTCCTTGTTTTGCAGATCTACACAGAGATGTATTCGATGCCCAATGGTGAACAAGCCCTGGAGCAAGACCAAGAGGGCAGGGACAGCGCCGAGGAGAGCAGCGAGTGGGAGTCCCCAGCTGATGGTGAAGATGACGAGAGTGACGAGTCTGGCGATGAGGAGGTGGCCGACTCGCCGCCTCGCTCTGAACGCTAATCCAAGCAGCGACACGACCCCGTGAGCAGATGCGGCAAAGCCGCGGCGTCGAGTGCTCCATCCCACAAGCGCACTCTTTCTCCGACTCCAGAGTTGACTGAAACGGTCCCCAAGCAGCCCAAAGCTAATCCTTTGAAGGCTCGGAAGACCTTGCCCAGGATCAAGATGGACGTCCATGTTGCCTCTGGGTAAATGTTCTTCTCAAATTTTCTCGTTCCGATCAGTTTTCTTGTTCTGACCGAGCGGATGATGGACCTGTATAGCCCGACCTCGGCTGCGACTGATATGGATGTTGACAAGACCCCTGCCGACGAGGAAGCTGATGATGCTGTTACCTCCAAAGCTAGGAAGTTTGCCCGACTCAAAGTTTGTTTGGTCGACTGGAATATTGGTCAGTTGTCTTTATGGCTCTCTCTGTTTATTGCAGCTCCACGAGACATTGTTGTGCTCCCAGACGACGAAGAGGAAGTACCGCTGAGAGGAAGGAGGAGGAAGGACAAGGAGCCGGGCAGGAAGGCGACCGAAGCCCAAGTTCTTCGGTCGACTAGGACGCCTGTTGTGACGCCCCCGATTTGACCGTACACTAATCATGCATGCAAATGTGTACGATCAAGATCAAGGACTCATGGGTAGATATCACAACACAACTCTACGAATAAAATAAGTCATACGAGCATCATATTACAAGCCAGGGGCCTCGAGGGCTCGAATACAAGAGCTCGATCATAGACAAGTCAGCGGAAGCAACAATATCTGAGTACAGACATAAGATAAACAAGTTTGCCTTAAGAAGGCTAGCACAAACTGGGATACAGATCAAAAGAGGCGCAGGCCTCCTGCCTGGGATCCTCCTAAACTACTCCTGGTCGTCATCAGCGGGCAGCACATAGTAGTAGGCACCTCCAGTGTAGTAGGAGTCGTCGACGACGGTGGCGTTTGGATCCTGGGCTCCAACATCTGGTTGCAACAACCAGGTAGAAGGGATAGGGGGAAAAGAGGGAGAAAGCAACCGTGAGTACTCATCCAAAGTACTCGCAAGCAAGGAGCTACACTACATATGCATGGGTAAATGTGTTAAAAGGGCCATATCGGTGGACTGAACTGCAGAAAGCCAGAATAAGAGGGGGATAGCTAATCCTTTCGAAGACTATGCTTCTGGCAGCCTCCGTCTTGCAGCATGTAGAAGAGAGTAGACTGAAGACCTCCAAGTAGCATCGTATAGCATAATCCTAACCGATGATCCTCCCCTCGTCGCCCTGTGAGAGAGCGATCACCGGTTGTATCTGGCACTTGGAAGGGTGTGTTTTATTCAGTATCCGGTTCTAGTTGTCATAAGGTCAAGGTACAACTCCAAGTTGTCCTGTTACCGAAGATCACGGCTATTCGAATAGATTAACTTCCCTGCAGGGGTGCACCAAATAACCCAACACGCTCGATCCCATTTGGCCGGACACACTTTCCTGGGTCATGCCCGGCCTCGGAAGATCGACACGTCGCAGCCCTACCTAGGCACAACAGAGAGGTCAGCACGCCGGTCTAAATCCTATGGCGCAGGGGTCTGGGCCCATCGCCCGTTGCACACCTGCACGTTGCGTACGCGGCCGGAGAGCAGACCTAGCAACCTCCATTACAAAGGAAGTTGCATTACGCGGTCCAACCCGGCGCACGCCACTCAGTCGCTGACGTAACGAAGGATTCGGCTGATACCACGACGTCGAGTGCCCATAACTGTCCCCGCGTAGATGGTTAGTGCGTATAGGCCAGTAGCCAGACTCAGATCAAATACCAAGATCTCGTTAAACGTGTTAAGTATCCGCGAACACCGACCAGGGCCAGGCCCACCTCTCTCCTAGGTGGTCTCAACTTGCCCTGTCGCTCCGCCACAAAGTAACAGTCGGGGGCCGTCAGGAACCCAGGCCCACCTCTACCTGGGTGGAACCACCTGCCCCTTCAGCCCCCATCTCCGAACAGTATCATAAGTAATGTAACAGTATAAAGTATATAGTATATGCCCGTGATCACCTCCCGAAGTGATCATGGCCCAGTAGCATAGCATGGCAGACGGACAAGAGTGTAGGGCCACTGATGGAACACTAGCATCCTATACTAAGCAGTAGGATAGCAGGTAATGGTAACAACAGTAGTAGCAAGGACAGGCTATGCATCAGGATAGGAATAACGGAAAGCAGTAACATGCTACACTACTCTAATGCAAGCAGTATAGAGAAGAGTAGGCGATATCTGGTGATCAAAGGGGGGGGGGGGCGCTTGCCTGGTTGCTCTGGCAAGAGAGAGAGGGGTCGTCAACTCCGTAGTCGTACTGGGTAGCCGCGGCGTCGGTCTCGGTGTCTAGCGAGAGAAGAGGGGGGGGGGGAGAAACAATAAATATTTAAGCAAACAGATGCATAGCGATGCATGACATGACAAGTATCGGTGCTAGGGGTGCCCTAACGCGGTATGAGGTGATACCGGTGAAGGGGGGAAACATCCGAGAAGTATTCCCGAAGTTTCGCGTTTTCGGACCAGTGAACCAAAGGGGGAAAGTTGCGTGTTCGCTATGCTAGGGAGGCATGGCGGACGAACGGGCTGCGTATCCGAGTTCGTCTCGTCGTTCTGAGCAACTTTCATGTAGAAAGTATTTTCATCTGAGCTACAGTTTATTTTATATGATTTTCTAAAGTTTTATATGATTTTTAGAATTTATTTAATTAACTTAATTCAACATTATCCAGAACAGTGCATGCTGACGTCAGCATGACATCAGCATGACATCAGCAGTCAACAAGGGTGTTGACTAGTCAAACTGACGTGTGGGTCCCGTTCGTCATTGACTGATTAGGCTAATTAGAGGTTAATAAAGTTAACTAGTAATTAGGTTAGTCTAATCAAGATTAATTAAGTTAATTAATTAATTAATCAATATTTTAATTCTTTTAATTATTATTAATTTATTTATTTATTTTAAATTCTCTCTTTTTTAATGTTCTGGGGCCGGGCCCCACATGTCAATGGCCCATAGGCCTATCGGGTCGGGCGTGCAGGCGACGGGCGCCACCCGAATGGGCGCACGCCCATGGGTGGGCAGATCTGGCGCAGCGCCGGAGCAGGGGGAGGCCGGTGGCCACGGCCTCGGCCAGGGAAGGCGCGGGCCTGGCATGGGGAGCGGCGAGGCGGCAGAGAGCATGCAGGGGGAGGCGCGGCGGCGTGCGGCCGGTGGGAGCGGGGTCGGCAGTGGCACGGGGAGGCGTGGGGAGAGGCAGAGCGGCGTGGGGAAGGGGGCGGCCGTGCGCATGGTGGCGGCCAGGGACGGAGGAGGGCGGCGACTGCGCGGTGGCGCGGGCAGAGCCGCGCCAAAGCAGTAGCGAGCGGGGGGGAGACGCGCACGAGGCACGCGGCGGGGAGGCCAGCGGAGCGCGTGACAGGGGCGAGCGAGGCGCGGGAAGAGGCCACGGGCGGCTGGGCGAAGCGGGGCGAGCGTAGGCGCACCCGAACGGGTGCTCGCCCGCAGGAAGGGGTGCGGCGGTGAGAGGCCGCAGGGGCGCGCGCAGCCGGCGGCTGTAGCGGGGGCAGGGCGCGGCCCGGGCGAGTTGCTCGGCGCCGGAGTGCGCGGGCGGCGGAGCCTGGCGGAGCAGAGCCGCGGCTGGGGTAAGCCGCGACAGCAGAGCAGCGGGGCGGTCGGGTTGGCGCGGGCGTCGGGCGGGGACGCAGCAGTAGCGGGCGGCGCGAGCGCGTGATCGCGCGCCGAGGCCAGGAGAGCGCGGGGGCCACCAGAGGCGAGGCTAGGGGCGGCCAGCGACGGCGGTGGGGAAGGCAGCAGCAGAGCGGGAAGCAGGGTGAGGGCCGATGCGAGGCAGGGCGGGGTGGTGGTTCACGCACGGGGCGGCGCGGTGCAGCCGCGGTGGCAGCGCAGCAGCGCAGGCGGGTGGCGGCACGGGTAAGCGCGGGCGCGTGTGCGAGTGCGCGCGAGCAAGCAGGGGAGCGAGCGTGCGCGAGCGGAGGGCTGCGGTGACGAACGCGAGCGCGCGCAAGTGAGGGAGAGAGGGAGCGAGGCTCACAGCGGTGAGTAGGGCACGGGGCAGCGGGGCTCGTGGGGGAAGATGGGGACGACGGCGACGTGGAGGTGGTGTTCCGGCGAGTCGGCGACGCGGGCTCGTGGAGGCCGTTCGGGGAGGAGGACGAGGACGGCCGCACGACGGGGAGACGAGCGGCTGCGGCGAGGGACGGCTCCGGCATCGTCGTCGAGCGACGGGGCACGTTGGGCACGGGAGCGGTCGTGGGTTCGCTCCCCCGATCCAGATCGGGGAGGGAGCGAGGGGGGCGAGCGGGGTAGGGCGAGTGGGGGTCTCGTCCCCGATCCAGATTGGATCGGGAGGGGGGGAACGACATGGGGGGGGGGAGTGCGGGTGGTTGGGCTAGGGTTTGACCAGGGGTGGGGGGTTATGGGGGGAGTGGGGTGGCCGGCTGGGCCTTTGTCCAGTTGGGCCGGTGGTCGAATGGGCCGGCTGGCCCGGGGGGGGGGGGTTCTTTTCCTTTTTTGTTAGTTTGTTTTCTGTTTGTTTCGTTTCTTTTTCTTTATTTTTCTTTTCTACTTTATTCTTTTAATTGTTGTTTTAGAAAATATAAATACAACTCCTAAATTAATGTTATAATCTATTCTACTACCCCAATAAGTTTGACACCTAATTAAAATAGTTTGCATTATTATTAGTTTTAAAGGGCATTTAATTAATTGTCATAGCTGCGTTTTAATTACTTTAGAGCCTTTAAACGTTTATAAAAGTGTGGTTTCTCCACTATAATTACCTATGCATTATTTGGCTCCACTCGAACATTTAGTTTTTATATTAGAAAACTTTTATTGTTTGCCTTTACTTTAAATTTGAAATTTGAATTGGGTTTTGAACTGGCGCAAGTTTATCAACAGTAACCGAGGTGACGTGGCATCATTAGCGTGGGATCACTGTAGCTTAATTATCCGGGCGTCACAATTCTCCTCCACTACAAGAAATCTCGTCCCGAGATTTAGGAGGGGAGTAAGGGGCAGAGATTTGTTACGAAATTCTAACGGGTCTTCTTGGTGTTGGTTGCTCTTCTCGAAGAGGTCAATCCAATATATTGATGCCTTCACACTTCTGCTTCAGGCCAAAATGGTGAAGTCGTCATCCTATCTTCGGGATCTTCATTGTACTTACGAAAAGGTAAGGGGTAGCTCGGCTACGACAGAATGCTTAAGGGGTAATCGTCTGGGGTTTTCCCGTGAATGAACATATGAGTATCTCTCGAGTTGAACAAATCGAGAGTAAGGTAAGAAGGTACAATAAGGAGTTTGAAGCGGATAGACAATCGTCGTTCCCTGAAACGATGTGTTGAAGGGGTTTAGAGCAATGTGAATAAGCATTGCATCTGATACCAGAATAGATCAACAGACAGGTGGCACGTGAATTACGTACAAAGTCAAGCGCGAGGAATAACTTTGACAACAGGGTGTACAGGAGAATCAGGTTTCAATCCTGTGGAACTGCGGGTTATGGGCCCACCATGTGGGTTAAAAATAGGAGCGGTGACATCTTGCACGGTCATGATAGCAAGGTATGCCAGAAAATAGCCTGTCAGTTATGTCGCCAACAACGCTGGTATCAAGGGCGAGGGATGAAGTGAACCATTTTCCTGCTCGTTGAACGAGGGGGACCAATAGGCAAGGTTCTCGTCCATCGGTGGCTACCAGAATGTCATCAACAATAGTAACAAAGTCTTACTGACAGAGTTGTACACCGAGGTGTTTACATAAGCAGTGAATTATTACTGCTTAGATCATATAGATCTCAAGAAAGATTAACAAAACAAATGGGAAGGAAAAGGTGATCATCAGATTAAACAGAACAATGTAAAGGAAAATGTGTTTAAACACATATTTCAGGGGTATATCCTTCCCAAGGGCAAGCAGAGCATGATATCCATGACGGGATATAACGTAGAAAACCCTTTAGGAAAGGGGAGAGAAATTTCATGCCATTACCCATACAACGGTGTTTGGATAATTGAGCAAGAAACATTTGGCATTGGGCTTCAAATGTTCTTGTTGAAAATCGGAGTACCACAGACAATCTTCGAGATATCATTGACAGGATACACAAGTTTTACAAATTACTCATGGAAGAATGACTAACCTTGCTAGTAAGGAAACTATAACAATAGGCCCTCCGGGCAGGTGTGTATTCACCTTATCGGGTTAAAGACCAATGTTATAACTCTTGGAAATACGTTCCAACCATCATACCTGACCGAGATTCAGATCTGATTGGTGTCAGGATACATCAGACTCGGAATGTCTGAGAAGAAAAGGTGCAACACAAATTGACGAGAAGACATCGTAAGATTCTCGGGAAATGAACAATGGAAGCGGGTTTTGAAACAAGAGTTCACCAGTAAATGAAGGAGAGGATGAGGAGGTGGCTGATAGGCTCAGCAACAAATCATCGAGATTTCCAAAGGATTGATTTCCACAATTATGTGAACAAGGAAATATCATTTGTCGGATCAAATGATATAATGATGTATGCTCGAGGGGAACATACACAACTGAACAATGATAGAAGGGTGCACCCAGGAATCTGGACTAGGTAGCACGATCAATGTTCGAATGATGATTCAATGAGCAATAGACTTAGAATGAAACTGTAGACCAATAACTTCAAAGCAATAGGGTTGCTAGAAGTTTAGAATTTGCACATCACAGACCATTTGTCGGTATTCCGGTTAGAAACAACACGGAGACCAAGAAATGAATGCAAAAGGCGAGAGATATTACTATATCAAGAATTCTCAAGAGGTGGTAAAATTACCACGACATTCTTGACATAAAAGGTGGTAACATTCCAAGGTAAAGAAGAACAAATGCTGGATAGCAAGGATCTCAAGGTATAACACAAAACACGAATAAGTTTGTGTTGAACGGAAGGCAATAAAGTGGTCGGTGATAACACAAACCATTGAGGGGCGAGGATGGTATTTTTCATCAAGAATTCGATATATATCTTGGAAGAGCTCAGGATGTTGATGATGACCACGACACATTTGTCGAGAAATTTCATGAAGATGTAATCGGTTGGCGATGACATCAAGTCAAATGATGATGCAGCGAAAGTTAAATAATACTTGAAGAAGAACTCATAAGAAGTTATGCAGTTCCGTGATAATCTTGAGATACCAGAGGGGGTAATACTCGATGACAGGTCAAAGTAGAGGTTGGACTGGGGTATTGCTCTACAAAAGACAAGCGCTTAAACTTGCACGCGAAATGGTATTTAAAGGAGAACATGGTCGGAACCACGATTGCGAAAGGTCAGATCCCAGATATAAGATGAACTTATACCAAAGGAATAATTTAATTTAAGAGAAGCTTTAACGATAAGATCTACATCGTGTCCGTGGGCATGAACACAAAGTTCAAGGTCGACTCCCACTTCTCCAATGCATAACCTTTCATTCACTTCTCACTTTTGAAGAAGTTGTATTGTTGAAATTTCACCTGGCAAAATACCAGAAGTGTATGACTCGTGAAAACTTTCGAGTTCACACGGTTTTAGAGAAGGTTGTATAGGTTCAACCCATCGGGGTTTCATAGAAACATATACCACAAGTTTCAAGAGTAAATATCACAAGCTCGAAAGTAGAGCATGGTTAGCAAAACAGATGATACAATTTACCAAAGGTATCATATACCCATGGAAAGGCTCACAAGGTTATTAAATAGGAAGGACACTGCCGCATAATAATCCAACAAGGGGTCCTATGGTCTACAATGGAGCTGATGCGAGTATCGGTACTCTATCTGAGGAAGATGGAATGAAAGGGCATCAGATTATATAAACAACTGAGTATTTCAAATCTTAAATACAAAGGAATTATCATTTCCAAATCAAGGGATCAAAAGCCAACGCTCTCCTTAAGAATGGATCAGTCGAATAGACTTAGGGGTACAATCGACGACAATTTGATTGGTCGATAACCAGCTCATGTTCAAAATGACATGTGAGCCGGAAGGATGAATCATTGGATCTGATTGAGGATGGCGAGCATTCACAACATTTTGAATCAACGGACTCAAAATGATAATGATAAGGGATGCCAATAAAATTATAGACTTATGGGATTAACCATAATGCAAGCAAGTCAGAACTTCAAGAGTAATAGGCTACTCAAGGTTTTCAGAAGTTCAAATAGTATTTTGAAGACTTTTGTGAAATACACGAACCAACTGGGGATGAGCAAATATCCGGTGAGTGCTAGAAATTACCCATAGTGGTATTCATGTGGCAAATAAATGCAAGGCAGTAGGCACAAAGTATTCTCGGAATAATAGAGAGAATTTTGGGGCATCTTGTAATAACAAGATCAATGAGGAATGATTATATGAATGGCACATGTACGTGGTTATCCATAGAGGTTTATCGATAGAAGGGAATTGCAAAAGCAACAGGCACAAGGTCTCGACAGAATATCGGAGAGTATCTTCGAAATCTTCTAGTGCAGCCGGCGATCATCTGGATTGAAGGGGGTTCTCCGGGAGAAAGTATTTTTGAGAACCTAAGTTAGATGTTTAGTAAATTCATTAAACCCTAATAGGAGAGAGTTCAGAGTCCCAGAGCATAGACGAGAAATAAAAGATCCTAATACCACCGAATGGCGACGTGGGCCCATAGGCCACACAGCCATGTTAGTAAAGTTTTGCAATGACTAGACTCAACTTCAGCCAAGGAGTTGGAAAGGGGATTCCTACAGGCAGTCGGCTCTGATACCAACTTGTGACGCCCCCGATTTGACCGTACACTAATCATGCACGCAAATGTGTACGATCAAGATCAAGGACTCATGGGTAGATATCACAACACAACTC
Source organism: Triticum monococcum (assembly GCA_034509565.1). Lineage (NCBI taxonomy): Eukaryota > Viridiplantae > Streptophyta > Magnoliopsida > Poales > Poaceae > Triticum > Triticum monococcum. The sequence continues at coordinate 254,315,667 of CM067845.1, forward strand.
TATGAATAAAATTAGTCATGCAAGCATCATATTACAAGCCAGGGGCCTCGAGGGCTCGAATACAAGAGCTCGATCATAGACAAGTCAGCGGAAGCAGCAATATCTGAGTACAGACATAAGATAAACAAGTTTGCCTTAAGAAGGCTAGCACAAACTGGGATACAGATCGAAAGAGGCGCAGGCCTCCTGCCTGGGATCCTCCTAAACTACTCCTGGTCGTCACCAGCGGGCAACACGTAGTAGTAGGCACCTCCGGTGTAGTAGGAGTCATCGTCGACGGTGGCGTCTGGATCCTGGGCTCCAACATCTGGTTGCGACAACTAGGTAGAAGGGATAGGGGGAAAAGAGGGAGAAAGCAACCGTGAGTACTCATCCAAAGTACTCGCAAGCAAGGAGCTACACTACATATGCATGGGTAAATGTGTTAAAAGGGCCATATCGGTGGACTGAACTGCAGAAAGCCAGAATAAGAGGGGGATAGCTAATCCTTTCGAAGACTACGCTTCTGGCAGCCTCCGTCTTGCAGCATGTAGAAGAGAGTAGACTGAAGACCTCCAAGTAGCATCGTATCGCATAATCCTAACTGATGATCCTCCCCTCGTCGCCCTGTGAGAGAGCGATCACCGGTTGTATCTGGCACTTGGAAGGGTGTGTTTTATTCAGTATCCGATTCTAGTTGTCATAAGGTCAAGGTACAACTCCAAGTCGTCCTGTTACCGAAGATCACGGCTATTCGAATAGATTAACTTCCCTGCAGGGGTGCACCACATAACCCAACACGCTCGATCCCATTTGGACGAACACACTTTCCTGGGTCATGCCCGGCCTCGTAAGATCAACACGTCGCAGCCCTACCTAGGCACAATAGAGAGGTCAGCACGCCGATCTAAATCCTATGGCGCAGGGGTCTGGGCCCATCGCCCATTGCACACCTGCACGTTGCGTACGCGGCCGGAGAGCAGACCTAGCAACCTCCATTACAAAGGAAGTTGCGTTACGCGGTCCAACCCGGCGCGCGCCACTCAGTCGCTGACGTCACGAAGGCTTCGGCTGATACCACGACGTCGAGTGCCCATAACTGTCCCCGCGTAGATGGTTAGTGCGTATAGGCCAGTAGCCAGACTCAGATCAAATACCAAGATCTCGTTAAACGTGTGAAGTATCCGCGAACACCGACCAGGGCCAGGCCCACCTCTCTCCTAGGTGGTCTCAACTTGCCCTGTCGCTCCACCACAAAGTAATAGTCGGGGGCCGTCGGGAACCCAGGCCCACATCTATCTGGGTGGAACCACCTGCCCCTTCAGCCCCCATCTCCGAACAGTATCATAAGTAATGTAACAGTATAAAGTATATAGTATATGCCCGTGATCACCTCCCGAAGTGATCACGGCCCAGTAGTATGGCATGGCAGACGGACAAGAGTGTAGGGCCACTGATGGAACACTAGCATCCTATACTAAGCAGTAGGATAGCAGGTAATGGTAACAACAGTAGTAGCAAGGACAGGCTATGCATCAGGATAGGAATAACGGAAAGCAGTAACATGCTACACTACTCTAATGCAAGCAGTATAGAGAAGAGTAGGCGATATCTGGTGATCAAAGGGGGGGCTTGCCTGGTTGCTCTGGCAAGAGAGAGAGGGGTCGTCAACTCCGTAGTCGTACTGGGTAGCCGCGGCGTCGGTCTCGGTGTCTAGCGAGAGAAGAGGGGGGAAGAAACAATAAATATTTAAGCAAACAGATGCATAGCGATGCATGACATGACAAGTATCGGTGCTAGGGGTGCCCTAACGCGGTATGAGGTGATACCGGTGAAGGGGGGAAACATCCGGGAAGTATTCCCGAAGTTTCGCGTTTTCGGACCGGTGAACCGGAGGGGGAAAGTTGCATGTTCGCTATGCTAGGGAGGCGTGGCGGACGAACGGGCTGCGTATCCGGGTTCGTCTCGTCGTTCTGAGCAACTTTCATGTAGAAAGTATTTTCATCTGAGCTATAGTTTATTTTATATGATTTTCTAAAGTTTTAAATCATTTTTAGAATTTATTTAATTAACTTAATTCAACATTATCCAGAACAGTGCATGCTGACATCAGCATGACATCAGCAGTCAACAGGGGTGTTGACTAGTCAAACTGACATGTGGGTCCCATTCGTCATTGACTGATTAGGCTAATTAGAGGTTAGTTAAGTTAACTAGTAATTAGGTTAATCTAATCAAGATTAATTAAGTTAATTAATTAACTAATTAATATTTTAATTCTTTTATTTATTTATTTATTTATTTTAATTCTCTCTCTTTTTTTAACGTTCTGGGGCCGGGCCCCACATGTCAATGGCCCATAGGCCTATCGGGTCGGGCGTGCAGGCGACGGGCGCCACCCGAATGGGCGCACGCCCATGGGCGGGCAGATCTGGCGCAGTGCCGGAGCAGGGGGAGGCCGGTGGCCACGGCCTCGGCCAGGGAAGGCGCGGGCCTGGCATGGGGAGCGGCGAGGCGGCAGAGAGCATGCAGGGGGAGGCGCGGCGGCGTGCGGCCGGTGGGAGCGGGGTCAGCAGTGGCACGGGGAGGCGAGGGGAGAGGCAGAGCAGCGTGGGGAAGGGGGCGGCCGTGCGCGTGGTGGCGGCCAGGGACAGAGGAGGGCGGCGGCTGCGCGGTGGCGCGGGCAGAGCCGCGCCAGAGCAGCAGCAAGCGGGGGCGGGGGGGGGGGGGAGACGCGCACGAGGCACGCGGCGGGGAGGCCAGCGGAGCGCGTGACAGGGGCGAGCGAGGCGCGGGAAGAGGCCACGGGCGGCTGGGCGAAGCGGGGCGAGCGTAGGCGCACCCGAACGGGTGCTCGCCCGCAGGAAGGGGTGCGGCGGTAAGAGGCCGCAGGGGTGTGCGCAGCCGGCGGCTGTAGCGGGGGCAGGGCGCAGCCCGGGCGAGTTGCTCGGCGCTGGAGTGCGCGGGCGGTAGAGCCTGGCGGAGCAGAGCCGCGGCTGGGGTAAGCCGCGGCAGCAGAGCAGCGGGGCGGTCGGGTTGGCGCGGGCGTCGGGCGGGGACGCAGCAATAGCGGGCGGCGCGAGTGCGTGATCGCACGCCGAGGCCAGGAGAGCGCGGGGGCGACCGGAGGCGAGGCTAGGGGCGGCCAGCGACGGCGGTGGGGAAGGCAGCAGTAGAGCGGGAAGCAGGGTGAGGGCCGATGCGAGGCAGGGCGGGGCGGTGGTTCACGCGCGGGGCGGCGCGGTGCAGCCGTGGTGGCAGCGCAGGCAGATCGCGGCACGGGCAAGCGCGGGCGCGTGTGCGAGTGCGCGCGGGCAAGCAGGGGAGCGAGCGTGCGCGAGCGGAGGGCTGCAGCGACGAACGCGAGCGCGCGCAAGTGAGGGAGAGAGGGAGCGAGGCTCACGGCGGTGAGTAGGGCACGGGACAGCGGGTCTCGTGGGGGAAGATGGGGACGACAGCGACGTGCAGGTGGCGTTCTGGCGAGTCGGCAACGCGGGCTCGTGGAGGCCGTTCGGGGAGGAGGACGAGGATGGCCGCGCGACGGGGAGACGAGCGGCTGCGGCGAGGGACGGCTCCGGCGTCGTCGTCGAGCGGCGGGGCACGTTGGGCACGGGAGCGGTCGTGGGTTCGCTCCCCCGATCCAGATCGGGGAGGGAGCGAGGGGGGCGAGCGGGGTGGGGCGAGTGGGGGTCTCGTCCCCGATCCAGATTGGATCGGGAGGGGGGGAACGGCTAAGGGGGGGAGTGCGGGTGGTTGGGTTAGGGTTTGACCAGGGGTGGGGGCTTATGGGGGGAGTGGGGTGGCCGGCTGGGCCTTTGTCCAGTTGGGCCGGTGGTTGAATGGGCCGGCTAGTTGGGTCGGCTGGCCGGGGGGGTTCTTTTCCTTTTTTTGTTAGTTTGTTTTCTGTTTGTTTCATTTCTTTTTATTTATTTTTCTTTTCTACTTTATTCTTTTAATTGTTGTTTTAGAAAATATAAATACAACTCCTAAATTAATGTTATAATCTATTCTACTACCCCAATAAGTTTGACACCTAATTAAAATAGTTTGCATTATTATTAGTTTTAAAGGGCATTTAATTAATTGTCATAGCTGCGTTTTAATTATTTTAGAGCCTTTAAACATTTATAAAAGTGTGGTTTCTCCACTATAATTACCTATGCATTATTTGGCTCCACTCAAACATTTAGTTTTTATATTAGAAAACTTTTATTGTTTGCCTTTACTTTAAATTTGAAATTTGAACTGGGTTTTGAACTGACGCAAGTTTATCAACAGTAACCGAGGTGACGTGGCATCATTAGCGTGGGATCACTGTAGCTTAATTATCCGGGCGTCACACCTGTGGCGACGGTCGAGCGGTCGACAGACCCGGCTCGAACCAACGTCGCCTTCGCTGTTCCTCCGTCGACTGATTGTCCCTCGGGATCAGCTGCTCAGGCTCCTGCTGCGCCGACGTCATTCCATGCTTCAGATCCGGCGGCTGCTTCGACTGCTCTACCTCCGTCACTTTTTGCTGCATATCAGACTCCGGATGATCCACCGGCTGCTGCCAGAGAAGCTCTTCTTCAACTGAACCTTGTGATGGGGCAGCTGAAGGTGGTGCATGAGGCCAGTCAGGTGGCCTTCAACGCCGGAGCTGCCATGCAAACCAACGTCCAGGTTAGTTGACTTTTTGATCGACCTTTTTTGTCTGACCACCCACTGGAGTGTGGCTGTTCGGAAATAGTATATCTCTTTGTGTCGGTTCGAACTGATTCTTTGTACTAGTGGGGGCACGCTGAGTGCACCCACTGGGTGTAGTCCCCGAGACCGTAGTTGACTGCGGGCAGTCGACTGTGGTCTGAGAATTTGGATCTGTCTTCTTTTTTTTGAAGGACAGTCAACCGTGGACTGTGATCTAGAAATCAGTGGGGGCACGCTAAGTGCACCCACTAGGTGTAGTCCACGAGACTGCCGTTGAATGTTTGATTCGGCGGTAGTCTTAGAATAATTATCTCTTTTTATCTCTGTCGACTGATATGGCTGTGACTGCAGAAATCTTGTGATCTTGGGGCTCAACTTTCTGACATGAACAAACAACAAATCAGCCTCAACCTTGATTTGGAACTGGCCAAGAAGAACCTCAAGACCGCTCATGATGAAGTAGCTGCCATGGGAGGTAACCAATCGACCGCTCCATATCCCAACACTGGCACTTTTCCTTTCCATCTTTGAACCGAGTGGCTTCACTCGAGCAGATGTATGTAGTGAAAACCGCCAACTCCAAGCTCGCCTGAAGAATGTTATTTCTTTAGAGAAAATGAAGGAAGCTCTGGAGAAGAAGGATCTGGATCTTGCCGCAGCATAGAAGGAGGCGCGCGAGAAGACAACGCTTGCGGACAAGAAGCTTGCTTCAGTCGGCAAGTTAGAAGAAGAAAATTCCAAGCTGAAGACTGCTGTATCTGACGCCAATCAGGAGGTCGAGCGATTGAAGAAGAACAAAGAGAAGTTGACCGACGAACTTGGAAGCCTCAAGGCCAAGAATGGCGAGCTAGAGTCTTATCTGGGCCAACTTGCTGCGAAGCTAGTCTTGAAACTTGAAGGTATTGACTAATCTGTCTTATTTCTGTCGACTGACAAGTCTAATGGTGCCGTCGACTCATAATTCTCTCGATCATGCAGAACTTTGCCAAGACTTTGAAGCGGAAACCGGGTAGGTCAAGACGGGTCTTGATCCCATCAACTGTCCAGTCAAAGATGATGTTGCGATGAACATGCTGCGGTTGGAGTCTCGCATGGACAGCGCGGTTGCTTATCTGGCACGCTTGAAAGCTGCCATGACTTGGGTTGATGCTGGTCTTTGGCTTCAGGCGGAGCTGTCTCAAGATCTCGAGTCTTTGATGGCTTGACTGAATCAATCCCTGAACGCGTGCGAGAATGGAAGAAGTCATCTGCTCATTGTGGTGCTGACGTCGCTCTGTCTCTGGTTCGAGTGCACTGCAAGGATGTCAAAGAAGACAAGCTGGCGGAGCTCAAGGTTGCTAACACGAGGAAGCATACATTTCAATCTTTCATAGACACCTTCCTTGACGCCGCCACTCGCATTGCAGACAGCATTGACCTCGACAGTTTCTGCGACCCAGCCAGTCCTTCTCCTGATGCGTGACTGAAAAACATTATGCTCCACTTTTATTTGCCTCGGAATGCCGAGTGATTGTGTAACCATTAAACTTCTTCGGGCTTGATGCTCGTATACTTTTGATCTGCCGTCTGGGACCTTGGGGTTTATCCGAACTTGGTTTATTTCTGAATATGCTGGTGTTTGCTTTCGACTGGAATTTATTTTTTGCTCAGAATACTCTTTGTGCTTGGAATGCAGCTCTGAGGTGGGGAGTACTTAGGCGAGTACTTGGACTGCAATTGAGTTCCCGAGTGGGAGGATCGCTCAACTTGGTAGAATTTTTAAACTTAGGCAAGTACTTGGACTGCAGCTAAGCCTCCGAGTGGGAGGATCGCTCACCAGTCGGTAGTATTTTTAAAACTTAGGCGAGTACTTGATTGCGGCTAAGCCTCCGAGTGGGAGGATCGCCCGCCACTCGGTAGGATTTTTAAAACTTAGGCGAGTACTTGGACTGCAGCTAAGCCCCCGAGTGGGAGGATCGCTCACCACTCAGTAGGATTTTTAAAACTTAGGCGAGTACTTGGACTGCAGCTAAGCCCCCGAGTGGGAGGATCGCTCGCCACTCGGTAGGATTTTTAAAACTTAGGCGAGTACTTGGACTACAGCTAAGCCTCCGAGTGGGAGGATCGCTCACCACTCGATAGGATTTTTAAAACTTAGGCGAGTACTTGGACTGCAGCTAAGCCCCCGAGTGGGAGGATCGCTCACCACTCGGTAGGATTTTTAAACTTAGGCAAGTACTTGGACTGCAGCTAAGCCTCCGAGTGGGAGGATCGCTCTCCACTCGGTAGGATTTATAAAACTTAGGCGAGTACTTGACTGCACCTAAGCCTCCGAGTGGGAGGATCGCCCGCCACTCGGTAGGAGTTTTAAAACTTAGGCGAGTACTTGGACTGCAGCTAAGCCTCCGAGTGGGAGGATCGCTCACCACTCGGTAGGATTTTTAAAACTTAGGCGAGTACTTGGACTGCAGCTAAGCCCCCGAGTGGGAGGATCGCTCGCCACTCGGTAGGATTTTTAAAACTTAGGCGAGTACTTGGACTGCAGCTAAGCCTCCTAGTGGGAGGATCGCTCACCACTCAGTAGGATTTTTAAAACTTAGGCGAGTACTTGCACTGCAGCTAAGCCCCCGAGTGGGAGGATCTCTCACCACTCGGTAGGATTTTAAAAACTTAGACGAGTACTTGGACTGCAGCTAAGCCTCCGAGTGGGAGGATCGCTCACCGCTCGGTAGGATTTTTAAAATGTAGGCGAGTACTTGGACTGCAGCTAAGCCCCCGAGTGGGAGGATCGCTCACCCCTCGGTAGGATTTTTAAAACTTAGGCGAGTACTTGGACTGCAGCTAAGCCCCCGAGTGGGAGGATCGCTCACCACTCGGTAGGATTTTTAAAACTTAGGCGAGTACTTGGACTACAGCTAAGCCCCCGAGTGGGAGGCTGGCTCACCACTCGATAGGATTTTTTAAAAACTTAGGCGAGTACTTCGACTGCAGCTAAGCCCCCGAGTGGGAGGATCGCTCACCACTCGGTAGGATTTTTAAAACTTAGGCGAGTACTTGGACTGCAGCTAAGCCCCCGAGTGGGAGGATCGCTCACCACTCGGTAGGATTTTTAAAACTTAGGCGAGTACTTGGACTGCAGCTAAGCCCCCGAGTGGGAGGCTAGCTCACCACTCGGTAGGAGTTTTAAAACTTAGGCGAGTACTTGGACTGTAGCTAAGCCCCCGAGTGGGAGGCTGGCTCACCATTCAGTAGGATTTTTTAAAACTTAGGCGAAACGGATTTGCAGCTAAGCCCCCGAGTGGGAGGCTGGCTCACCACTCGGTGGGATTTTTTTAAAACTTAGGCGAGTACTTGGACTGCAGCTAAGCCCCCGAGTGGGAGGCTGGCTCACCACTTGGTAGGATTTTTTAAAACTTAGGTGAACCGGATTCGCAGCTAAGCCCCTGAGTGGGAGGCTGGCTCACCACTCGGTGGGATTTTTTTAAAACTTAGGCGAAATGGATTCGCTACTAAGCCACCCACTGGGGGATTTCTCACGTAAACAAAAGCAACAACAATCACTGGGAAAATTATAACAGTTTTGTCTTTTGATAAACAAACTACAGAGGTATCTCTTATTACATATCATCCGAGTGAGTACTTAAGTATAAAAGGGGCGGAGCAGCTCCGCATTCCAGGCTCGTGGCTCATCAATCTGGCGATCGACGTTGTAAAGATGGTATGCTCCATTGTGGAGAACTCTAGTGACGATGAAAGGACCTTCCCAAGTAGGAGCGAGCTTGTGGTTTCTGTTGATCCACTTGGAGGACCAAGTCTCCTTCTTGGAAGGCTCGACTCTTCACATTTCTGGCATGGAATCGATGCAAGTCCTGTTGATAGATGGTCGATCGGATCATGGCCATCTCTCTTTCCTCTTCTAGGAGGTCGACTGAGTCCTGCCGGGCTTGTTCTGCTTCATCTTCAGAGTAGAGCTCGACTCGGGGTGCATTGTGAAGCAAGTCACTCGGCAAAACTGCTTCAGCTCCATAGACCAGAAAGAATGGGGTTCGTCTAGTCGACCGATTCGAGGTGGTCCTCAATCCCCAAAGAACTGATGAAAGTTCGTCGACCCATGCGCCTGCTGCATGCTTGAGATCACGCATCAGTCGAGGTTTTAGTCCTTTGAGAATTAGACCATTAGCTCTTTCTGCTTGTCCATTCGACTGGGGGTGAACGACTGACGCGTAGTCGACTCATGTGCCTTGAGAGGCGCAAAAAGCTCTGAACTTGTCAAAAATCGAAGTTTGACCCATTGTCAGTGATGATGCTATGCGGAACCCCATATCTGAATATCAACTCTCTGATAAAGCTGATAGCGGTGCATGCATCAAGATTCTTGATAGGTTTAGCTTCAATCCATTTAGTGAATTTGTCGACTGCCACCAGCACATGGGTGAAGCCGCTCCTGCCAGTTCTCAGTGGTCCAACCATATCCAATCCCCAAACAGCGAATGACCAGATGAGTGGAGTGGTCTTCAAGGCTGAGGCAGGTTTGTGTGACATATTGGAATAGAACTGACATCCTTCACATTTGTCGACTATCTCCTTCGCCATCTCATTTGCTTTTGGCCAGTAAAATCCCGCTCGGTATGCTTTAGCCACGATGGTCCGAGAGGACGCATGATGGCCACAGGTCCCCGAGTGGATATCATCAAGAATTATTTGACCTTCTTCTGGCGTTATACATTTTTGACCAACTCCAGTCGCGCTTTCCCTGTACAACCATCCCTTTATCACAGTGAAGGCCTTAGATCGATGGACGATCTGTCGAGCCTCTTCTTCATTCTCTGGGAGTTCTTTCCTTAGGATGTACGCGATGTACGGCACTGTCCAGTCGGGAGTGATGACCAAAACTTCCATGATCAGGCCGACCACTGCTGGAACCTCAACTTCAGTCAGATCCGTGGCACTTTTTGGCTGCGGGACTTCTTCGGTGAAAGGATCCTCTTGAACTGATGGTGTGTGGATGTGTTCCAGAAACACATTGCTGGGAATGGCTTCTCTCTTGGAACCTATTTTTGCTAAATCATCAGCTGCTTGATTTTTCAGTCGGGGTATATGATGCAGCTCTAACCCCTAGAATTTCTTCTCTAGCTTTCTCACTTCATTGCAATAACCGGTCATGGATGGACTTCTGACGTCCCACTCCTTCATCACTTGATTCACCACCAAATCTGAGTCGCCATAGACCATGAGGCGACGGATGCTGAGTGAAATGGCCATGCGCAACCCATACAAAAGTGATTCATATTCTGCTTCATTATTGGAGGAATCAAAATGGATTTGGAGAACATATCTGAGCTTATCTCCTCGGGGGGAAACCAATACTACCCCAGCACCGGAACCATTCAACATCTTAGAACCATCGAAGAACATGGTCTAGTGCTCCAAGTGAACTTGAGTCGGCAGTTGGTGTTCAATCCACTCGGCGACGAAATCTGCAATTGCTTGGGACTTGATAGCTTTCTTTGCCTCAAACTTGATATCTAGGGGAAGGAGTTCAATCGCCCATTTTGCCACTCGACCAGTTGCATCTTTGTTGTGCAGAATCTCTGACAATGGAGCGTCGCTGACGACCGTAATGGAATGGTCAGAGAAGTAATGTGCAACCTTCTTCGTGGTCATATAAATCCCATATACAAGCTTCTGATAATGAGGATATCTTTGCTTTGATGGGGTCAAAACTTCAGAAACATAATATACTGGGCGCTGAACTTTAAAGGTTTTTCCTTCTTCTTCCCGCTCGACCGTAAGTACTGAACTGACGACTTGTCCCGTGGCTGCAATGTAAAGCGGCAAAGGCTCTTTGCTGATTGGGGCAGCAAGCACCGGCTGGGTGGTGAGCAGGGCTTTTACCTCTGCAAACGCTGCATCAGCTTCGGGAGTCCACTCGAACTTGTCTGACTTCTTCATCAGTCGGTAAAGAGGCAATGCCTTTTCACCAAGACGAGAAATGAATCGACTTAAAGCGGCCAAGCAACCAGTAAGCTTCTGGACATCGTGCATGCGCACAGGGCGCTTCATTCGAAGTATAGTACCAACTTTTTCTGGGTTGGTGTCGATTCCTCATTCGGAAATGAGAAAACCGAGTAACTTTCCGCCAGGAACTCCGAATGTGCACTTTGATGGGTTAAGCTTGATATCATACCTCCTGAGGTTGGCAAATGTGTGAGCAAGGTCAGTCAGCAGGTCGGAACCTTTCCGTGACTTGACCACAATAACATCCATGTATGCTTCCACATTCCGACTAATTTGAGTGAGCAAACACTTCTGAATCATCCTCATGAACGTGGCTCCGGAATTTTTGAGGCCGAATGGCATGGTAACATAACAGAAGCACCCGAATGGAGTGATCAAATCTGTTTTGATCTCGTCGGGACCATACAGACGGATCTGATGGTAACCGGAATAGGCATCTAAAAAAGACAGGCGCTCGCATCCCGTAGTCGAGTCGACTATCTGGTCGATGCGGGGGAGAGGAAAATGATCTTTCGGGCAGGCCCGATTGATATGTTTGAAGTCAATGCACATGCGAAGTGACTTGTCCTTCTTGGGGACCATGACAACATTGGCGAGCCACTCGAAGTGGTAAATCTCTCGGATAAACTCTGCTGCTAAGAGCTGAGCCACCTCCTCGCCGATGGCCTTTCTCTTCTGGACGGCGGACCGTCGAAGATGTTCTTTGACCGGTTTCACTTTTGAGTCAACTCGTAGACGGTGCTCAGCCAGCCCTCTAGGAACACCCAGCATGTTAGAAGGCTTCCATGCGAAGATGTCCCAGTTCTCATGGAGGAACTAGATGAGCGCTTCTTCCTATTTGTAGTCGAGTGTCATAGAGATATGAGTCGGAGCAGCACTGGGGTCGGTCAGGTGAATATGAATCGGCTTCCTCTCACCAGACGACTAAAACATTGATTCCATAGCGGGCTTCTTGGCTCGCAACAAATCACTCGGGTCTGCAGTTTTCTGGTATTCCTGCAGCTCTACCACTGCCATCTGAGCATCGACGATCTTTGAGCCTTTCTGAAAGCACTCTTCCACTTTCTTCCGATTGCCGGTAATAGTGATCAGACCTCTGGGACCAGGCATCTTCAGTTTGAGGTACACATAACATGGTCGAGCCATGAATCGTGCATAAGCTGGCCTGCCTAGAATAGCGTGATAAGCGCTCTGGAAGTCCACAACTTCAAACGTCCACTTTTCTTTGCGGTAATTTTTGGAATCACCGAAAACCACATCAAGAGCAAGTTGGCTGAGTGACTCAGCCTTCTTTCCAGGAATGACTCCATGGAAGCTCATGCTGCTGGTACTGAGTCTGTACATCGGAATGCCCATCCCTTTCAACGTCTCTGCATACAGTATATTCAGGCCACTGCCTCCATCCATCAAAACCTTGGTCAGTCAAGTGCCTTCAACAATTGGGTCGACCACCAAAGCTTGCCTCCCCGGGGTGGCTATGTGCGCCGGGTGATTGAAATGGTCGAATGTGATGGCAGTCTGAGACCATTTCAAATAACTGGGTGTCGCCGGGGCGACCATATTCACTTCTCGGTTGATAACTTTCAATTGACTTTTGCTTTCAACATCAGCAAAAATCATGAGGGTAGAATTGACCTGGGGATACCCATCATCACTATCTTCCTTGTCCTCAACTTTGTCCGACTCCTTTTCCTTATATTTGGGTTGTTTCCCTTGGAACTGCTGGATCAAGAGCCGGCACTGTCGAGTGGTATGCTTCGGATAAATGAGTTTACCCTCTTCATCTTTCTTTGTGTGAATATGACATGGCAGATCCAACACATCATTTCCGTCTTCGTCTTTCACCTTCTTGGGGTTCCAAGGCCCTTTGGGCTTCCCATTGAACTTTCCTTGAGTCACGGCCAAGGCTTCTCCATGAGCAGCTGGCTCGGCTTTCCACTTCTGCTTCCGACTGGAGTTCCCTCCTCCGGTTTCGTGGGCGACTGACTTGTGCTTGCCACTCCGGAGCCGATCCTCTTCTTCACCATTGGCATACTTGGTGGCAATCTCCATCATTCGACTCAGAGACATGTCTCCGGTTCGACCGAATTTCAGGTTCAGTTCTCTATACTTAACGCCTTCCTTGAAAGCATAGACTGCTTGGTGATCAGATATGTTCTCTACTGTGTGATGCAATGTAATCCATCTCTGGATGTAGGCCCTCAAAGTTTCATTCGGATTTTGCACGCAAGATTGCAGCTCTGTCAACCCTGCTGGTCACTTGCAAGTCCCTTCAAATGTTCTGACAAACACTCGGGCAAGATCTTCCCAAGTCTAAATGCTGCTGGGCGCTAACTGATTCAGCCATGCTCTGGCCGAGCCTTCCAACATAAGAGGCAGGTGTTTCATTGCCCCTCCATCGTTACCACCGCCAATCTGAACAGCCACTCGGTAATCCTCAAGCCAAGTATCAGGCTTGGACTCACCAGTGAACTTACTGACTCCAGTCGCCAACCTGAAGTTGGGAGGAATCACCGCGGCTCTGGTGGCTCTACTGAAGCACTCCGGTCCTGAGACGTGTACTATGCTGCTGGTGGGTACATCTCTGTCTCGACCTTCTCGGTGGGCTCTGTTCCTGTCGACCAAACCCTGAACGAGAACGGATCTCGCATCAAAGCCTGACTCCCTGGGGTCGACTGGAATCCTTCGCCCAACACTGTCAGGGCGTCTGTCATCCTGCTATCGAGGCACGTATGATCCACTCCTCGGGGGAGGGGTGGGTACTCGACGTCGATCATCCCGACCGAGTTGGTGATCATACTGCTCACGGTTCCTGTTCTGATCGCGCCGGTCTCCACGTCCCTCATGCCTCAGGGGCGATCTTGGGCTGTGGGCCGACTGGACTGTATCTGCAGCGACGGATCTACTATGGATCCTATTTCGCGACTGTGACACAGCTGAATTCTGATCTCCTGCCGCCCGGAGCAATGCTCTGATCTGCAACAAGCCTCTGCCAGCCTCTGAATGAGAAGGCTGAATCGACTCTACTATACGGGCTACAGCTGCTAAATTCTGAATCGGAGTTCGATATACCTGAGTCGGTGGCAGAAAGAGCTGACGTTGACTGGATGTTGGAATCCATTGTCGCGCACGCTCATCGAGTGCTCACTGGAGGTTCTCCAGTCGAGTGCGCTCAGCCAAGTTGGCCAAGCGCGCGTCCTCTAAGGCACAGGCCTCGGGGGTTTCTCCAATGATACGAGTGTGCAGCGCATCCATGTTCCGGCGGCAAAGTTCTTCTCTCTGCAGCGAAGTAAGGGGCTCGAGGAGATACTCTTCATGAGTATGCGACGGACTGCCTCCGCCGTCGCCTCCGTCGGTCTGGGGAAAGCCGGGAGGACTGCGTGGTTCATCGACCACCAGAACCTCTGCCACCGAATCACTGCTGTCGCACTCGGATGCAGTCTCTGCGGAGCCAGTCGAACAGGCCGTAGAGAGATTCGTTGGGCTCGATCGCCGCGACTTGGGGGGTGGCTGACTAGCGAGCCACCGCGTGTCTCACCCACCGCTGAAGTCTCGACCGACCGGAGCGCTTGCACCGACGGGAAACAGGAAGGGAGGACGACACAGGGGTCGACCGATATTGGGTCGACGGCTGCCGCAAGAGGACGTCGCGGACGCACGCGCGAAAGTGCGTTGCCCCGCGGACAGGGAGCGCGTCGACGTCAAGAGGAGCCTCCTGAAGCCAAGCGGAGTCGTCGGCGATGAACGTGAGCGCGCCGAGACGGATCTCGCGGCCCTCCACCAAAACTCCGCTCGAAACCATGATGAAGGGGATTGGAAAAATCGCAACTTCTCCAACAAGTCGCTAGGACACCTACCCCACAGTGGGCACGAACTGTCGTGGTTCTAAGTCTGATAGTAGAATATGGGGGTAGGAATGGAGAGGCAAGATCTTAGCTATGGAGGAGTTGTACACACAAGGTTTACGAGTTCAGGCCCTTCTCGGAGGAAGTAACAGCCCTACGTCTCGGAGCCCGGAGGCGGTCGACTGGATTATACGTGTGTGAGTTACAGGGGGTGCGAACCCTTGTCCCAGAAGAGGGGGGTGGCTTATATAGAGTACGCTAGGACCCCAGCTCCCCTTCGTTACGCAGGGTTCAATATACATTAAGAGGAGGCGTTACAGGTAACACCTATATTAAGGTGCTACAAATGAGCATTAAGTATGCGAATGAATGCTTCACCGTTGCTGCGCGGAGTGGCTTTAGGTCTTCTGATATGTCGAGTGGTTTGGTGGTCGAGTGACCTGAGTAAGAGAGGTCTCCGAGTGATTGATAGGTCGAGTGGACTTCACTTCGACACCTTTGTTCGTCCTCTGCTTCTGACTCTTGAACTCCTTAGTTCTTAGGACAAGACTTTAGGTGGTGCGTATAGGTCAGGCCTATTACCCTACCCTAGGTCCGTGTCTATATCAGATAGAGTCCAAGTCTGTCACGTTCTGGATTCAGTTTCGGACTGCACAGACATACGCGACTCAAAACACCAACAACTTTTTCATACGGACTCCGAATTGGGTGATTCTTTTTTTGAAAGTAGATTTCGTGATATTTCCAGCACAATTGGATTCACCTTCAAATTCGTTTGGAGCGTTGAGTTATGGACGAAACAATCTGACGTTGCAGCAGAATCCGAGTCAAACTACAAGCCCAAAGGTGTTGCATCACCTCCACTTGGGCCCATGAGCCTTGTATGACCTAGGGTTAGTTTTAGGCTGCCTTTGGACGACCTCCCACCTCCTTGGCCGCCACCCCTTGCTCCTATATAAGTAGATCCACCTAGTAGCTTTTTCCGGGGGATTTGTTTAGTTAAAAGCTAGCCATTGCAACTTCGTGTACTTCGTTTGTGTCCAACGAGACCAAGACCGCTTTCGGATCCCCACCTTTATTAATACTTCATCTATATTCACAGTATTCATATTGCATTATCATATTCTTGCTTGTTCTTCAATTGCGTGCATGAATAGACCTTCGTGGTCAGGCTGATCGTGCTTCCAGCATCGTCAGTAACCTCGGGAGATTGGTTTAGCGATTGCTCAGGCGCAACGTCGTGCATGTTTGTAGTCGGATCGTCAAAGTTGACTCCACCAAATCAATAGTTATCATCTCATCAAAAGATCAGGACCCTCGCCTCTATCAAACAAAGCAACAAATACTAGACTCGGACTAGGACTAGTGGCGGAGATGAATCTGGTGGAACTCGGACTGGTGGTTGTATATGGCGATGGTATATCTGGACTCGGATTGGTGGTGGTATATGGCGATGGTATATGTGGACTCAGATTGGTGGTTGTATATGGCGATCGTATATGTGGACTCAGATTGGTGGTTGTATATGGCAGCGGCGATGGTGGGGTGGTGGTATATGGCAATGATGAGACGATGGTGCGGCGGCGGCGTGACAACCTGTGAACAGAACTCCAAACTCTAAGGGACTAAACGCTAAGACCAACAACTCGACACGACGATGCAACCGCAAATTCAACAAAGCAAAACTCTAAAAAGACTATGCAAAGGCTCAGATTGGTTCGGATATGATGAACTAACCCTATTTTTTGGCTTTTTCGTGGACAATAGGTATGAAGAACATACTCGACCTAAAGTACGAAAAACTGTAAAATCTCACCGAGCAACCTGTAAATCAGATACCACTTGATAGAGGCAAAGGTGTCCCGTCTTTCAATGAGATGGTGGCTATCGTTTTGGAGGAAGTCGACTTTGACGATCTGACTACGAACGTGCGAGGACGTCGCGCCTTAGCAACCGCTAAACCAACTCCGAGAGGTTATTGCCCACGCCGGAGCACGATCAACCTGACCATGAAGGTCTATTTCCTGCTGGCAAACGAAGAACAAGCAAGAAACTAAGATTGCAATCTGGATATTGCGAATGTAAGAGGAAAGCTTTATTGATCAAAGGTGGGGTTCTCTGACACCTTTGTCTGGTCGTTGAACACAAACGAAGTACGCGAAGTTGCAACTATGGTGAACTTTAATCTAAACAAAACCCAAAGTCTAAATGACACCCTAAGGGCTGTATATATGGAGGGGGGGGGATTCCGTGGCCCTTGGAGGAGGGGTCCGAAACCAACCCTAACTCTTATTCCCCACACATACGGACTCTAAAAACATCCTATACTTAAGTATTTTTAAAATACATGGGCCTGGCCCAATAATAAGGTGATGTAACACCTAGAATAGCCTCTAGAAGAAATTTATGAAGTGGTATCTTGTATATCTCGTCCAAGGCTTCATGCACTCCTTATGGTGGCTTAAAAGTCCTGAAATCATCACTTGTAACTCCGTTCTTGATCCCCTTGCGCATGTCATCATCTCCATGCTTGAACTTGCTCCAAGGTTCAGCTTTCTTGTCCAAGCTAGGCCCTTCATTTGTAAAGAAAACAAATGTATCCAATTTAGGCAGCATCATATTCTCATGAACACTAGAATCATTACCAAGAAATGAAAGTACCTAATAATTCAATTGGTGTGCGCGAGCTCTAGTAATTGGTCCAGTATGTATAGCAGCAGTGGCTATGGGTGTAACAATGGTATTGATGTCCTCATCAGTAGGGGTATTCAGATGGCAAGAACTGCAAGGCATTAGGCACAAAGTATTCTGGAAACAATAGAGAGAATTTCGGGGTATCTTGTAATAACAAGACCGATTGGGAATAAAAGTAAGAACGACAGGTGTATGTATTTACCCATAGGGGTATATCGGAGGTAGGGAATTGCAAAAGCAATGGGCACAAAGTCCCGCGAGAACATCAGAGAGTATCTTTGGAATCTTTTGGTGCAACAAGTAATCATCTCAAGTGAGGGGCTCTCCGGAAGGAAGTCTACAAATGGTCTAAAAACTGCCTAGCCAGAATTTTCCAGACTTAGTTTTTTTTTGAGTTTGGAACTATTTTTCTTCTGCGGGTAGCACGGAATCTCAGGAGTCCTACTCTGTCACGACTCGAAGTATCGCGTGATCTGGAACTCGAAAGCAAAGCAACAAATACTGGACTCGGACTAGGACCGGTAGCGGAGATGAATCTGGTGGAACTCAGACTTGTGGTTGTATATGGCGATGGTATAGCTGGACTCAGATTGGTGGTGGTATATGGCGATGGTACATGCAGACTCGAATTGGTGGTTGTATATGGCGATGGTATATGTGGAATCGGATTGGTGGTTGTATATGGCAGCGGCGATGTATATGGTGGGGTGGTGGTATATGGCAATGATGATGACGATGGTGCGGCGGCGGCGGCGTGACAACCTGTGAACAGAACTCGAAACTCTAAGGGACTAGATGCTAAGACCAACAACTCGACATGACGATGCAACCGCAAATTCAACAAACCAAAACTCTAAAAAGACTATGCAAAGGCTCAGATTTGTTCGGATATGATGAACTAACCCTAATTTTTTTGGCTTTTTTTCATGGACTGTAGGTATGAAGAACAAACTCGATCTAAACTATGAAAAACTGTAAAATCTCACCAAGCAACCTGAAAATTTGATACCACTTGATAGAGGCGAAGGTGTCCCGATGTTTCGATGAGATGGTGGCTATCGTTTTTTGTGGGAGTCGACCTTGACGATCCGACTACGAACGTGCAAGACGTCGCGCCTTAGCAATCGCTAAACCAACTTCCGAGGGTTATTGACCACACCGGAGCATGATCAACCTGACCACGAGGGCCTGTTTCCTGCAAGCAAACAAAGAACAAGCAAGAAAATGAGATTGCAATCTGGATATTGCGATTATAAGATGAAAGCTTTATTGATGAAGGTGGGGTTCTGTGACGCCTTGGGCTGGTCGTTGAACACAAATGAAGTACGCGAAATTGCAGCTATGGCGAACTTTTAATCTAAACAAAAACCAAAGTCTAAACGATGCCCTAAGGGTTGTATATATGCAGGAAGAGGGGGGGGGGGTTCGTGGCCCTTGGAGGAGGGGTCCGAAACCAACCCTAACTCTTGTTTCCCCACACATACGAACTCTAAAACCAGCCTATACTTAAGTATTTCGAAAATACATGGGCCTGGCCCAATAATAAGGTGACACAGCACCTAAAATAACCTCTGGACGAAATTTATGAAGTGGCATCTTGTATATTTCGTCCAAGGCTTCATGCACTCCTTATGGTGGCTTCAAAGTCCTGAAATCATTACTTGTAACTCCGTTCTTGATCCCCTTGCGCCTGCCATCATCTCCATGCTTGGACTTGTTCCAAGGTTCATCTTTCTTGTCCAAGCTACGCCCTTCATTTGTAAGCCAAACAAATGTATCCAATTTAGGCAGCATCATATTCTCATGAACATTAGAATCGTTACCAAGAAACGAAAGTACCTGATAATTCAATTGGCGTGCACGAGCTATAGTAATTGGTCAAGTATGTATAGCAGCAGGGGCTGTGGATGTAACAATGGTATTGATGTCCTCATCATCCTCCCCTTCTTGAAATGAAGTCGTCCTCGACGAAAGTTCATCGTCCTCACCCAAATAAGGCTTCAAATCTGCAATGTTAAAAGTGGGACTAACCCCAAAATCTGCAGGCAGCTCAAGTTTATATGCGTTATCATTTATTTTCTCTAACACCTTAAAAGGACCATCAGCACGTGGCATTAGCTTTGATTTGCGCAAATTAGGAAATCTATCCTTACGCAAATGTAACCAAACAAGATCTCCAGGTGCAAACACAACATGTTTTCTACCCTTATCTCCAGCAAGTTTATATTTAGCATTCACACGCTCAATGTTTACCTTAGTTAACTCATGCATTTTTAAAATCAATTCAGCACGTTCTTTAGCATCAAAATTAACCTTCTCCGAAGATGGAAGAGGCAACAAATCAATCGGTGCACGAGGTAGGAAACCATACCCAATTTCAAAAGGGCACATCTTAGTAGTAGAATGCAATGAACGATTATAAGCAAATTCAATATGAGGCAAAATTCTTCACGCATTTTCTTGTTATTCTTCAAAATAGCCCTAAGCATAGTAGACAATGTTCTATTGACTACTTCAGTTTGTCCATCAATTTGGGGGTGACAAGTAGTACTAAAAAGCAGTTTAGTCCCCAACTTAGCCCATAAACATCTCCAAAAGTGGCTAAGAAATTTAGTATCACGATCTGAAACAATAGTATTTGGCACACCATGCAAGCGAATAATTTTTCACGAAAGAACAAATCAGCAACATTAACAGCATCATTGCTTTTATGACATGGTATAAAATGTGCCATCTTCAAGAACCTATCCACGACAACAAATATGCTATCCCTCCCCTTCTTTGTTCGAGGTAAACCTAAAACAAAGTCCATAGATATATCCTCCCAAGGAACACTAGGTACAGGCAAAGGCATATATAAACCAAGAGGATTGAGTCGTGACTTAGCTTTTTGACATGTAGCGCAGCGAGCAACAAAACGCTCAACATCCCGTCTCATCTTTGGCCAAAATAAATGTGTAGCAAGTATATCCTCCATCTTCTTGATGTCAAAGTGTCCCATTAATCCTCCTCCATGCGCCTCCTGCAACAACAAAAGACGAACGGAGCTAGCTCGAATGCATAGCTTGTTAGCACGAAACACAAATCCATCATTAAGAACGAACTTGTTCCAAGTTCTCCCTTCCTTACAATTCTGCAATACATCTTTAAATTCAGCATCATGCACATATTGATCTTTGATGGTCTCCAAACCAAATATTTTAAAGTCAAGTTGTGAAAGCATAGTATAACGACGAGACAATGCATTAGCAATAACATTTTCGTTACTCTTCTTGTGTTTAATGACATAAGGGAAAGTCTCAATGAATTCAACCCATTTAGCATGTCTACGGTTCAGTTTTGCTTGAGTTTTAATGTGTTTCAATGATTCATGATCAGAATGTATAACAAATTCCTTGGGCCATAAATAATGTTGCCATGTTTCTAAGGTCCGAACAAGAGCATATAATTCTTTATCATAAGTAGAATAGTTCAGACTAGGCCCACTCAATTTTTTCAGAAAAGTATGCAATAGGTTTGCCATCTTGTAATAACACACCTCCTAATCCAATTCCACTAGCATCACATTCAAGCTCAAAAGTCTTATTAAAATCAGGAAGTTGGAGTAAAGGAGCATGTGTCAACTTATCTTTCAATACTATGAAGGCGTCTTCCTGTGCGGTACCCCAAACAAAATACACATCCTTCTTTGTAAGCTCGTTGAGAGGTGCAGCAATGGTGCTAAAATCTCTCACAAAACGCCTATAGAAACCAGCGAGGCCAATGAAACTCCTCACTTGTGTGACCGTTTTGGGCTGCAGCCAACTCTCAATAGCTTCAATCTTGGCTTTATCAACTTCAATTCCATGTGGAGTAACAACATAGGCAAGAAAAGATACCCGGTCGGTGCAAAAGGTGCACTTTCCAAGGTTACCAAACAAACGTGCATCACGTAGAGCAATGAAAACAACACATAAATGTTCCAAATGTTACTCCAAAGATTTGCTATAAATCAATATGTCATCAAAGTAAACTACCACAAATCGTCCAATGAAAGCACGTAAAACTTTGTTCATTAACCTCATGGAAGTACTTGGTGCATTAGTTAACCCAAAAGGCATGACTAACCACTCATATAATCCCAACTTAGTTTTAAATGCTGTTTTCCATTCATCTCCCAATTTCATATGAATTTGATGGTATCCACTACACAAATCAACTTTGGAGAATATTGTAGAGCCACTCAATTCATCAAGCATATCATCTAGCCTACGAATAGGATGACGATAACGAATAGTAATATTATTAATGCCTCTACAATCAACGCACATACGCGACGTACTATCCCTTTTCGGCACTAAAATGATAGGAACAACACAAGGACTAAGGGATTCATGTATATAACCATTGTCGAGCAGTTCTTGTACTTGACGCATAATCTTCTTCGTCTCCTCTGGATTGGTACGGTATGGTGCACGGTTGGGTAATGATGCACCGGGAATTAAGTCAATTTGATGCTCAATCCCTTGAATAGGTGGTAATCTCGGTGGCACATCTTGTGGAAAGACGTCAGGGAACTCCTGCAAAATGTATGTGGAGCTGGGAAGGCTTATAATATGGTAGCAAAAAGGGTCAGCAATAATCAATTCAGAAATGCAAAGTTGAATAAACGATCAACGACGGGACTGTGCTGGTTCTAGGCTAGACCGTACTAGAGACGCGAGCCTAGAACATGAACAAAATCACGGGAGGAGCACTCTCTGAATTTTTTTTCTTTTTTGCACTTTTTTCCTCTTTTTTTGCTCCGCAACATTTTTTTTCCGAAAAAGTCTACAAATGGTCTAAAAACTGCCTAGCCAGAATTTTCCAGACTTAGTTTTTTTTGAGTTTGGAACTATTTTTCTTCTGCGGGTAGCACGGAATCTCAGGAGTCCTACTCTGTCATGACTCGAAGTATCGCGTGATCTGGAACTCGAAAGCAAAGCAACAAATACTGGACTCGGACTAGGACCAGTAGCGGAGATGAATCTGGTGGAACTCGGACTGGTGGTTGTATATGGTGATGGTATAGATTGACTCGGATTGGTGGTGGTATATGGCGATGGTATATGCGGACTCGGATTGGTGGTTGTATATGGCGATGGTATATGTGGAATCGGATTGGTGGTTGTATATGGCAGCGGTGATGTATATGGTGGGGTGGTGGTATATGGCAATGATGATGACGATGGTGCGGCGGCGGCGTGACAACCTGTGAACAGAACTCGAAACTCTAAGGGACTAGACGCTAAGACCAGCAACTCGACACGACGATGCACCCGCAAATTCAACAAAGCAAAACTCTAAAAAGACTATGCAAAAACTCATATTGGTTTGAATATGATGAACTAACCCTAATTTTTTTGGCCTTTTTTCGTGGACTGTAGGTATGAAGAACATACTCGATCTAAACTATGAAAAACTGTAAAATCTCACCGAGCAACCTGAAAATCTGATACCACTTGATAGAGGCGAAGGTGTCCCGATGTTTCGATGAGGTGGTGGCTATCGTTTTTTCTGGGAGTCGACCTTGACAATCCGACTACGAACGTGCGAGACGTCGCGCCTTAGCAATCGCTAAACCAACTTCCGAGGGTTATTGACCACGCCGGAGCACGATCAACCTGACCACGAGGGTCTGTTTCCTTCAAGCAAATGAAGAACAAGCAAGAAACTGAGATTGCAATCTGGATATTGCGAATATAAGATGAAAGCTTTATTGATCAAGGTGGGGTTCTGTGACCCCTTGGTCTGGTCGTTGAACACAAACGAAGTACGCGAAGTTGCAGCTATGGCAAACTTTTAATCTAAACAAAAACCAAAGTCTAAACGATGCCCTAAGGGCTGTATATATGGAGGAAGAGGGGGGATTTCGTGACCCTTGGAGGAGGGGTCCGAAACCAACCCTAACTCTTGTTTCCCCACACATACGGACTCTAAAAACAACCTATACTTAAGTATTTCGAAAATACATGGGCCTGGCCCAATAATAAGGTGACGCATCACCTAAAATATCCTCTGAATGAAATTTATGAAGTGGCATCTTGTATATTTCGTCCAAGGCTTCATGCACTCCTTATGGTGGCTTCAAAGTCCTGAAATCTTCACTTGTAACTCTGTTCTTGATCCCCTTGCGCCTGCCATCATCTCCATGCTTGAACTTGTTCCAAGGTTCATCTTTCTTGTCCAAGCTAGGCCGTTCATTTGTAAGCAAAACAAATGTATCCAATTTAGGCAGCATCATATTCTCATGAACATTAGAATCGTTACCAAGAAACGAAAGTACCTGATAATTCAATTGGCGTGCACGAGCTCTAGTAATTGGTCCAGTATGTATAGCAGCAGGGGATATGGATGTAACAATGGTATTGATGTCCTCATCAGGAAGTAGTTACGAGAACCTAGACTCAGAGTTTGTAAAATCATTTAACCCGAATAGAAGAGAGATCGGAGTCCCAGAGTATAGGTCGAGGAATAAAAGATCCTAATACCACCCAATGGTGACGTGGGCCCATGGGCCACACAGCCATGTTAGTAAAACAATTTTCATCGACTAGACACAACTTTGGCCAAGGAGTGTGGCAGGGGGATTCCTATAGGCAGTCGGCTCTGATACCAACTTGTGACACCCCGATTCAATCATACACTAATCATACATGCAAACGTGTACGATCATGATCTGGGACTCACGGGAAGATATCACAACACAACTCTAGAAATAAAATAAGTCATACAAGCATCATATTACAATCTAGGGGCTTCGAGGGCTCGAATACAAGAGCTCGATCATAGATGAGTCAGCGGAAGCAACAATATCTGAGTACAGACATAAGTTAAACAAGTTGCCATAAGATGGCTAGCACAAACTGGGATACAGATCGAAAGAGGTGCAGGCCTCCTACCTGGGATCCTCGTAAACTACTCCTGGTCGTCGTCGGTGGCCTGCACGTAGTAGTAGGCACCTCCAGTGTAGTGGGAGTCGTTGTCGACGGTGGCGTCTGGCTCCTGGGCTCCAACATCTGGTCGCAACAACCAAGTATAGAAATGGGGCAAAGGGGGGAGCAAAGCAATCATGAGTACTCATCCAAAATACTCGCAAGCAAGGAACTACACAACATATGCATTGGTATCAAATGAAAGGGGTAGTATATGTGGACTGAACTGCAGAATGCCAGAATAAGAGGGGGATAGCTAGTCCTATCGAAGACTACGCTTCTAGCAACCTCTATCTTGAAGCAGTAGAAGAGGGTAGATGGTAAGTTAACCAAGTATCATCGCATAGCATAATCCTACCCGGCGATCCTCTCCTCATCGCCCTGTGAGAGAGTGATCACCGAGTTGTATCTGGCACTGGAAAGGGTGGGTTTTATTAAGTATCCACTTCTAGTTGTCATAAGGTCAAGGTACAACTCCGGGTTGTCCTTTTACCGAGGGACACAACTATTCGAATAAATAAACTTCCCTGCAGGGGTGCACCACATTTCCCAACACACTCGATCGCTCTGGCCGGACACACTTTCCTAGGTCATGCATGGCCTTGGAAGATCAACACGTCGCAACCCTACCTAGGCACAACAAAGAGGTCAACACGCCGGTCTAAATCCTAAGCGTGCAGGGGTCTGGGCCCATCGCCCGTTGCACACCTGCACGTTGCGTATGCGGCCGGTGAGCAGACCTAGCAACCTCCATTACAAAGGAAATTGCGTTACGCGGTCCAACTCGGCACGCGCCGCTCAGTCGCTGATGTCAAGAAGGCTTCGGCTGATACCACGATGTCGAGTGCTCATAACTGTTCCCGCATAGTTGGTTAGTGCGTATAGGCTAGTGGCTAGTGAGGGAGTCCTGGATTAGGGGGTATCCGGACAGCCGGATTATATCCTTTGGCCGGACTGTTGGACTATGAAGATACAAGATTGAAGACTTCGTCTCGGGTCCGGATGGGACTCTACTTGGTGTGGAAGGCAAGCTAGGCAATACGGATATGTATATCTCCTCCTTTGTAACCGACCTTGTGTAACCCTAGCCCCCTCTGGTGTCTATATAAACTGGAGGGTTTTAGTCCGTAGGACAACAGACAATCATACCATAGGCTAGCTTCTAGGGTTTAGCCTCTCCGATCTCATGGTAGATCAACTCTTGTAATACTCATATCATCAAGAATAAATCAAGCAGGATGTAGGGTTTTACCTCCATCAAGAGGGCCCGAACCTGGGTAAGACATCATGTCCCCTGCCTCTTGTTACCATCCGCCTTAGACACATAGTTCAGGACCCCCTACCCGAGATCCACCGGTTTTGACACCGACATTGATGCTTTCATTGAGAGTTCCTCTGTGACGTCGCCGTAAGGAAGGATGCCTCATCTCGTTGTTAAAAACAACAGTACCGCCGGGGGAGCTCTGGTTGTCGGCCAAACTCTCCGGCTAGGCAGTTTCGTCATGACCGCTTGTTCGGCCGCTGCACTGATAATGACTTCTCGGGTCATTAGAAATAGCATCCATGTCGGCTTGAATTCGCTGAGTAGATGGATCCAATGGAGCTCTCTTCCCTAAACGAACTCTTGGGTCGCATTGCCGCCTTGGGAGTCACTACGGACTATGATCGGATTGGGCTTAAACCCGACCGAAGGGAGATTAACTCCCCACCGGTCACCCGTCATGTTGCGGTGGTGGAGGAACAATGCGGCGATTCTTCCTCTATCTTAAGGAGTAACTATGTCCGAATTCCTAAGCTCTCCGAGCCGGATACCTCAGCGGAAGCAACAATATCTGAGTACAGACATAAGTTAAACAAGTTGCCATAAGATGGCTAGCACAAACTGGGATACAGATCGAAAGAGGCGCATGCCTCCTACCTGGGATCCTCGTAAACTACTCCTGGTCGTCGTCGGTGGCCTGCACGTAGTAGTAGGCACCTCCAGTGTAGTGGGAGTCGTTGTCGACGGTGGCGTCTGGCTCCTGGGCTCCAACATCTGGTCGCAACAACCAGGTATAGAAAGGGGGCAAAGGGGGGAGCAAAGCAATCGTGAGTACTCATCCAAAATACTCGCAAGCAAGGAACTACACAACATATGCATTGGTATCAAATGAAAGGGGTAGTATATGTGGACTGAACTACAGAATGCCAGAATAAGAGGGGGATAGCTAGTCCTATCGAAGACTACGCTTCTAGCAACCTCTATCATGAAGCAGTAGAAGAGGGTAGATGGTAAGTTAACCAAGTATCATCGCATAGCATAATCCTACCCGGCGATCCTCTCCTCATCGCCCTGTGAGAGAGTGATCACCGAGTTGTATCTGGCACTGGAAAGGGTGGGTTTTATTAAGTATCCACTTCTAGTTGTCATAAGGTCAAGGTACAACTCCGGGTTGTCCTTTTACCGAGGGACACAACTATTCGAATAAATAAACTTCCCTGCAGGGGTGCACCACATTTCCCAACAAGCTCGATCCCT
This sequence comes from Triticum monococcum, assembly GCA_034509565.1. NCBI lineage: Eukaryota > Viridiplantae > Streptophyta > Magnoliopsida > Poales > Poaceae > Triticum > Triticum monococcum. Next base: position 254,342,339 of record CM067845.1, read on the forward strand.
CTGGCCGGACACACTTTCCTAGGTCATGCATGGCCTTGGAAGATCAACACGTCGCAGCCCTACCTAGGCACAACAAAGAGGTCAACACGCCGGTCTAAATCCTAAGCGTGCAGGGGTCTGGGCCCATCGCCCGTTGCACACCTGCACGTTGCGTATGCGGCCGGTGAGCAGACCTAGCAACCTCCATTACAAAGGAAGTTGCGTTATGCAGTCCAACTCGGCACGCGTCGCTCAGTCGCTGATGTCAAGAAGGCTTCGGCTGATACCACGACGTCGAGTGCTCATAACTGTCCCCGCATAGTTGGTTAGTGCGTATAGGCTAGTGGCTAGTGAGGGAGTCCTGGATTAGGGGGTATCCGGACAGCCGGATTATATCCTTTGGCCGGACTGTTGGACTATGAAGATACAAGATTGAAGACTTCGTCTCGGGTCCGGATGGGACTCTACTTGGTGTGGAAGGCAAGCTAGGCAATACGGATATGTATATCTCCTCCTTTGTAACCGACCTTGTGTAACCCTAGCCCCCTCCGGTGTCTATATAAACTGGAGGGTTTTAGTCCGTAGGACAAGAGACAATCATACCATAGGCTAGCTTCTAGGGTTTAGCCTCTCCGATCTCATGGTAGATCAACTCTTGTAATACTCATATCATCAAGAATAAATCAAGTAGGATGTAGGGTTTTACCTCCATCAAGAGGGCCCAAACCTGGGTAAAACATCATGTCCCCTACCTCTTGTTACCATCCGCCTTAGACACATAGTTCAGGACCCCCTACCCGAGATCCGCCGGTTTTGACACCGACATTGGTGCTTTCATTGAGAGTTCCTCTGTGACGTCGCCGTAAGGAAGGATGCCTCATCTCGTTGTTAAAAACAACATTACCGCCGGGGGAGCTCTGGTTGTCGGCCAAACTCTCCGGCTAGGCAGTTTCGTCATGACCGCCTGTTCGGCCGCTGCACCGACAATGACTTCTCGGGTCATCAGAAATAGCCTCCACGTCGGCTCGAATTCGCCGAGTAGATGGATCCAATGGAGCTCTCTTCCCTAAACGAACTCTTGGATCGCATCGCCACCTTGGGAGTCACTACGGACTATGATCGGATTGCGCTTAAACCCGATCGAAGGGAGATTAACTCCCCACCGGTCACCCGTCATGTTGCGGTGGTGGAGGAACAATGCGGCGATTCTTCCTCTATCTTGAGGAGTAACTATGTCCGAATTCCTGAGCTCTCCGAGCCAGATACCTGTTTACGGGAGGACATCACCCAAACCCTGAACCTAGAGTCAGGCAGCGGGCTAGACTCATCGGGCAACATACCGGAATCCGAACTTCCAAGATCGGAAACCCCCCGGCCCCTGGGTCTCAGATCGGGTAGGGGTCTGGACTCAAATCCACCCACCCACCCAGACATAAACGATCTTTCCCACACCAGGCAAGAGCCCTATGAAACAGTACATCATTATTGGGTCAGATTCCTCCTTGTGATGAACAAGGTTAAGGACTGCCACGAGGAAGACGCAGTCTCACTTTTCTGCAATAACTGCATGAACAAGGGAATCCTTAACACCATAAATCACCGTGACATATCACGCTTCGCCGACTTGGCATCCATAGTACAAAAGTACTGCACGATGGAAAGTGCCTGGAAAACCGAAACGAAATTTTGGGATAATCAGGCTCCGAATATGCACCCAGTCCGAGGTAAAAGGGTGCACTATCATAAGACACCTGAGTTCATTACAAATAAACAAAAACCCTCTACATGGCATAGAACCGTATTGGAGGGATGGCTTAACGGACCCTGCAAAATTCATAGCACAGCGGATACAATACCAACCCACAGCCTTAGAGCATGTTGGATACTCCGGCAGGTGGCCAAAAGTGGTGAGGATCTTCTTATCCCAAATACCACAGAGCACCATCCCGTGGATAAAAATACGGTTTTAACAGTCTTTGAGACCTTTGCGTCAAATAATAGGCGCAAGCGAACACTCCGCAGCATTGCTGAAATCTGCCACGTAGCAGTAATAAATCCATGGAGTGACACGGCTATTACCTTCAATGCAAGTGACGAACCTAAATTCCGAATAGCCAGAGCACCGGCCGCACTGGTCCTCAGTCCAATTGTGGATGGCTTTTGACTCACCAAAGTACTCATGGACGGCGGCGGCGTATTAAACCTCATCTATGAGGAAACTCTTCAGAAAATGGAAATAGACTGGAACCGCATTGAGCAAAGTAGCACAACCTTTAGAGGTATCATACCCAGTCGGGAAGCATGATGCGCTGGGAAAATCACACTAGATGTTGTATTCGGTACGCCAGAGAACTATAGGTCTGAAGAAATCACATTTCAAGTGGCCCTGTTTAGCAGTGGATACCACGCCCTTTTAGGACGTGAGGCGTTCACGATCTTCCAAGATGTACCCCATTATGGGTACATGAAGCTCAAAATGCCCGGGCCCAACAGAATCATCACTCTCGCCAGTGATCCGGACACAACACTCCGTGCCGAAAACAAAACAGCCGCACTGGCCCTCGAGGCATTATCCGAAGCCCTCTCGGCCGAGGAATTAACCACGCTACGTTCCACGGTGGACAGGGACGACGTGATACTCGACAAGAGATCCAAGTCCACCTCTTTTAAACCAGCTGATGAAATAGTCAAATTCCAAGTCCACCCAACGGACCCTACAAAAACAGCCTCCATCGGGGCACAGTTAAACCCCGCCGTGGACGCCGCACTACGAGAGTTCCTGCGCGAGAATTGGGACATATTCGCCTGGCAACCCTCAGACATGCCAGGAATCGCACGCAGGCTGGCCGAGCATAGCCTCAATATCCTAAAGGGATTCAAGCCGATCAAGCAGGCTCTTTGGCGTTTCTCCAAACCTAAGAAACATGCCATGGGTGAGGAACTAGCCAAGTTATTGGAGGCCGGATTCATCAGAGAAATAAAACACCCAGATAGGCTAGCAAACCTGGTGATGGTACCAAAGAAGGATAAATCCTGGCGCCTTTGTATCGATTTCAAGGACCTCAATAAAGCTTGCCCAAAGGATCCCTTCCCCTCCCCCGCATTGATCAAATTATTGATACTACCGCAGGACACGAGTCATTGTGTTTCCTCGACGCATACTCCGGTTACCACCAAATCAAGATGGCACAGTCCGACCAAGTCGCACGGCATTCATCACACCATACAGTCCCTTCTGTTTCAACACAATGCCTTTTGGGCTCAAAAATGCCGGCGCAACATATCAGCGCATGATTCAGACATGTTTGGAGAAACAAATCGGCAAAACAGTAGAGGCATACGTAGATGATGTGGTCGTCAAAACTAAACACGTCGGCTCTCTAATAGACGACTTGAGGCTCACATTCGACAACCTCCGAACATACACATCAAGCTCAATCCGAAAAATGCGTTTTCGGCATACCAGCCGGAAAGCTCCTGGGTTTCATTGTCTCCAGTAGAGATATTGAAGCTAATCCGGCCAAAATCCGAGCTTTGTCACAGTTGGCTATCCCAACAGACCTCAAACAAATCCAGAAGTTAACTGGATGTGTGGCGGCTCTAAGCCGCTTTATCTCCCGCTTAGGAGAAAAGGCATTACCCCTTTATCGCCTCCTTCGGCGCACCGAACACTTTGAGTGGACAGACGCTGCCACAGCCGGATTGGAAGAAATAAAAGCCATACTGGCAACCAACCCAATCCTGGCCGCGCCAAACATCGGCGAACCAATGCTATTATGCATCGCGGCAACTCATCAAGTTGTAAGCGCAGTGCTTGTTGTCGAGCGAGAAGCGGACGGACATAAATTCCCTCTTCAAAAGCCGGTATATTATGTATCCACTGTCCTCACTCCATGCAAATCACGGTACCCACATTATCAAAAGATAGCCTATGCGGTATTCATGGCATCCCGGAAACCGCGGCACTACTTTCAAGAGTGTTCAATTACAGTAGCCTCGGAGGTGCCACTCAATGATATTATAAACAACCGCGACGCCACGGGCCGGATTGCCAAATGGGCCACTGAGCTCCTCCCGTTCGACATAACATACAAACCCCGGCGAGCCATTAAATTGCAAGTATTGGCCGACTTTGTCGCTGAATGGACGGAAGCCGAACTCCCTAAAGAGTACGGCGCATACTCCAATTGGATTATGCACTTCGACGGCTCCAAAATGCTGGCTGGACTGGGCGTTGGCGTCGTCCTGACGTCCCCAACCGGAGATACAGTTCGATATGTACTCCAGATACTGTACACAGACTCCAACAATGCAGCCGAATACAAAGCCTTGTTACATGGTCTTCGGATGGCAGTTTCCATGGGCATTCAGCACCTGGAGGTGCATGCGGATTCGAACCTCGCAATATCTCAAATAAATGGAGACTTTGATGCCAAGGATCTGAATATGGCGGCCTACCATAACGCCGTCCTAAAGATGTCAGCTCGGTTCGAGGGGCTCGAATTTCACCATGTGGCTCGGGAAAACAATCAGGCGGCGGATATCCTCGCCCGCATCGGCGCAAAACGCGATGCGGTCCCCCCCAACATCTTTTTAGAGAGGTTATTTAAGCCATCCGTGGTATGGGAGGGAGACACCAGCAATATTAGTCCGGACCCGACCACAACACTCGATACCGAACACTCTGACATAATCGGAGGCTCTGCCACCGAAATAACACCTTTAGCCCACGTAATAATGGCCATCATAGCCCCGTGGACAAAACCATTCCTGGCCTACCTAACTAGGCAGGAACTTCTGGAGGACCAAAATGAGGCACGCTGCATAGTGCAGTGATCTAAGGCCTACAGGGTCCATGAGGGAGATTTGTATAAAAAAAGCACTACCGGAGTCCTTCAAAGGTGCATCTCCGAGGAGGAAGGGCAGAACCTTTTGGCAGAAATTCACGCCGGACTCGGCGGCCACCACGCCGCAGCCCGGGCTCTTGTAAGCAAGGCCTTCCGTACAGGATTCTATTGGCCGACGGCCCGGGCAGATGCACAGGACTTGGTCCAACGCTGCGCCGGTTGCCAGCTTTTAGCAAATCAAAGCCACATGCCACCCACCACCCTCCAAACAATCCCCATTACATGGCCCTTCGCTGTTTGGGGGCTTGACATGGTTGGACCCCTTAAAGGGGGAACCCACAAGAAAAAAATACTTACTGGTCATGGTGGATAAATTCACCAAATGGATAGAAGCCAAACCTGTTAAAACAGCCGAATCCGGACCGATGATAGACTTCATATCCGGGGTCGTACACTGTTATGGCGTCCCCCACAGCATCATCACTAACAATGGCACGAACTTCACGGCCGATGAGGTAAAACTCTGGTGCAGCAAAATGGGCATCAAGCTTGATTATGCCTCAGTCTATCACCCACAGACCAACGACCAAGTTGAGCGAGCAAACGGTCTTATAATGAGCGGCATTAAACCCAGATTAGTGCAGTCCCTAACAGAGTCTAACACGCACTGGGTAGAGGAGCTCGACTCCGTACTCTGGGGGCTGCGGACCACGCCGAATCGTAGTACCGGATATACACCCTTCTTTATGGTGTACGGCGCAGAGGCAGTCTTGCCCTGTGACATAATTCATGACTCACCTCGAGTGCGCATGTACGAAGAAAGAGAAGCTGGGCTCGATCGACAGGACAGTCTGGACACCCTGGAGGAGGAGCACGACGTGGCAAAAACCCGTTCCGAATTTTATTAGCAACAGGCTCGCAGATACCAAAGCAGAGAAGTACGGGCCAAAACTTATAACGTTGGCGAACTAGTTCTATGCCTGCCGGATAAGAAAAAGAACAAGCTCGAGCCCAAATGGGAAGGTCCCTTTATTATTGACCAAGTTCTGACCGGTGGAGCATACCATCTACGGGATGCATCGACTAATCGACTCGAGCCGAACCCATGGAACATGGCCAGGCTCCGAAGATTCTATGCCTAGCGCCGGACTTTATGTTCGTCTCCTTCCTCTGTCCATTTTTTGCATATACATTATCTGTTTTGTTTTTCTTTCTTTCTTTCTTTTATTCTTTCTCTAGGCCTTCAAGGGCCAACTTGTGCCTCGCTTGCACATTATAGATGCGCTAGCCGCGCTCATCATACATGGGGGCTTCTTTCACATAAGCTTAATTATTTATCTGGGCCTTATGCCCCGCACATGTGTTATACTTACACATGTACCCTTTTTCGCCATTATATGAAAGTAATATTATCCAAACTATGACACCGAAAGAACACATAAAAGAAACCTTCCGGGACACTCTAGAATCGTGAAAAGAGGAGGTACGTGATACGGTAACTAAACGGACTCCGAAAAATCTACAAAATTATTTTCTGTCCATTTCGGAATATGACAAAAATTAGGAAAATAAGAAACTACCGGGAAGGTGACCCAGGCGCCCAGGTGGGTTGTGCCCACCTCAGGTACCTTCTAGACTTCGTTTTTCTTCCGTTTGCTTCTTTCCCAAGATAAAAAATCTTTATATACACCCCGAACCTATTGACCATCGTATCGCGGAGAAATCTTCTGTTTCTTTTCTTGTTGTTTTCCTGTCAGATCTGAAAATATGTCATCCCAAGATTCGAAGGGTGAGAGCTATATTGCTGATTATATCGCAAACCCCAAGGTTTATGGGGATATGGAGCATTATAGCTGGACTCCCGAAGAGGATGAAGACGAATCAGTTCCTCCTCATTTCAAAAACAAAAGTATGGAGGCATTATGCAAGAGGATAATAAAACTCGAGATGGAGAATGATGAGTTGAGGATAGACAATTTTACTCTCGACGTAAGCTGGAAAAGAAGAAGAAGGACAAACCCTCCACTTCATCACCACCACCTCCTTCTTCATCACCGAAAGAAAATTGAGTACCGGGTATGGGCACTCCCCTTGGCTTACACCAAGCTTGGGGGAGGTGCCTCGGTATTGTATCACCTCCACTATATTTTGCTTTTACTTATCTTAGTTTGATCCATAGTTATCTTTTGCTTTAGATGAATAAACGTTTAGTTCGATCCTTTCTTTTCGAGAGTTTGCTTAGTGATCTATCTTTGTAATCGTGTGCAAGATATATAATAAAGTTTAGTTTGAGTTTTGCTTTCTTTACTTTCATGTTTCAGGAAATAAATGAAAAAGATCATATGCTAATCTTATGGTCAGTAATGACATCACATAAGGAAAAGTATAAGTAGAAAATTGATAGAGGCAAAGGTGTCCTGTCTTTCGATGAGATGGTAGCTATCATTTTGGTGGAAGCCAACTTTGACGATCCGACTACGAATGTGCGAGGACGTTGCGCCTTAGCAATCGCTAAACCAACTCCGAGAGGTTATTGACCACGCCGGGCACGATCAACCAGACCATGAAGGTTTGCTCCTGCAAGCAAACGAAGAACAAGCAAGAAACTAAGATTGCAATCTGGATATTGCGAATATAAGAGAAAAGCTTTATTGATCAAGGTGGGGTTCTGTGACACCTTTGTTTGGTCGTTGAACACAAACGAAGTACGCAAAGTTGCAGCTATGGCGAACTTTAATCTAAACAAAACCCAAAGTCTAAACGACGCCCTAAGGGCTGTATATATGGAGGAAGAGGGGGGGGGGATTTCGTGGCCCTTGGAGGAGGGATCCAAAACCAACCCTAACTCTTGTTTCCCCACACATACGGACTCTAAAAACAGCCTATACTTAAGTATTTCCAAAATACATAGGCCTGGCCCAATAATAAGGTGACGCAGCACCTAGAATAGCCTTTGGACAAAATTTATGAAGTGGCATCTTGTATATTTCGTCCAAGGCTTCATGCACTCCTTATGGTGGCTTCAAAGTCCTGAAATCATCACTTGTAACTCCGTTCTTGATCCCCTTGCGCATGCCATCATCTCCATGCTTGGTCTTGCTCCAGTGTTCATCCCTCTTATCCATTCCAGGCCCTTCATTTGTAAGCAAAACAAATGTATCCAATTTAGGCAACATCATATTCTCATGAACATTAGAATCATTACCAAGAAACGAAAGTATCTGATAATTTAATTGGCGTGCGCGAGCTCTAGTAATTGGTCCAGTATGTATAGCAGCAGGGGTTGTGGGTATAACAATGGTATTGATGTCCTCATCATCCTCCCCTTCTTGAAATGAAGTCGTCCTCGACGGAAGCTCATCTTCCTCACCCAAATAAGGCTTCAAATCTGCAATGTCAAAAGTGAGACTAACCCCAAAATCTGCAGGCAGCTCAAGTTTATATGCATTATCATTTATTTTCTCTAACACCTTAAAAGGACCATCAGCACGTGGCATTAGCTTTAATTTGCATAATTTAGGAAATTTATCCTTACGCAAATGTAACCAAACAAGATCTCCAAGTGCAACACAACATGTTTTCTACCCTTATCTCTAGCAAGTTTATATTTAGCATTCGTACGCTCAACATTTTCCTTAGTTAACTCATGCATTTTTAAAATCAATTCAGCATGTTCTTTAGCATCAAAATTTACCTTCTCCGAAGATGGAAGAGGCAACAAATCAATAGGTGCACGAGGTAGGAAACCATACACAATTTCAAAAGGGCACATCTTAGTAGTAGAATGCAATGAACGATTATAAGAAAATTCAATAGGAGGCAAACATTCTTCCCACATTTTCTTATTCTTCTTCAAAACAACCCTAAGCATAGTAGACAATGTTCTATTGACTACTTCAGTTTGTCCATCAGTTTGGGAGTGACAAGTAGTATAAAAAGCAGTTTAGTCCCCAACTTAGCCCATAAACATCTCCAAAAGTGGCTAAGAAATTTAGTATCATGATCTGAAACAATAGTATTTGGCACACCATGCAAGCGAATAATTTCACGAAATAACAAATCAACAACATTAACAACATCATCGCTTTTATGACATGGTATAATGTGTGCCATTTTCGAAAATCTATCCACGACAAAAAATATGCTATCCCTCCCCTTCTTTGTTCGAGGTAAACCTAAAACAAAGTTCATAGATATATCCTCCCAAGGAACACTAGGTACAGGCAAAGGCATATATAAACCATGAGGATTGAGTCGTGACTTAGCTTTTTGACATGTAGTGCAGCGAGCAACAAAGCACTTAACATCCCGTCTCATCTTTGGCCAAAAGAAATGTGTAGCAAGTATATCCTCCGTCTTCTTGACGCCAAAATGTTCCATTAATCCTCCTCCATGCACCTCCTGCAACAACAAAAGACGAACGGAGCAAGCTGGAATGCATAGCTTGTTAGCACGAAACACAAATCCATCGTTAAGAATGAACTTGTTCCAAGTTCTCCCTTCCTTACAATTCTGCAATACATCTTTAAATTCAGCATCATGCACATAATGATCTTTGATGGTCTCCAAACCAAATATTTTAAAGTCAAGTTGTGAAAGTATAGTATAACAATGAGACAATGCATCAACAATAACATTTTCTTTACCCTTCTTGTGTTTAATGACATAAGGGAAAGTCTCAATGAATTCAACCCATTTAGCATGTCTACGGTTCAGTTTTGCTTGACTTTTAATGTGTTTCAAAGATTCATGATGAGAATGTATAACAAATTCCTTGGGCCATAAATAATGTTGCCATGTTTCTAAGGTCTGAACAAGAGCATATAATTCTTTATCATAAGTAGAATAGTTCAAACTAGGCCCACTCAATTTTTCAAAAAAGTATGCAACAGGTTTGCCATCTTGTAATAACACACCTCCTAATCCAATTCCACTAGCATCACATTCAAGCTCAAAAGTCTTATTAAAATCAGGATGTTGGAGTAAATGAGCATGTGTCAACTAATCTTTCAATACCGTGAAGGCTTCTTCTTGTGCGGTACCCCAAACAAAAGGCACATCCTTCTTTGTAAGCTCGTTGAGAGGTGCAGCAATAGTGCTAAAATCTCTCACAAAATGCCTATAGAAACCAGCGATGCCAAGGAAACTCCTCACTTGTGTGACCGTTTTGGGCTGCGGCCAACTCTCAATAGCATCGATCATCCTTTATCAACTTCAATTCCCTGTGGAGTAACAACATAGCCAAGAAAAGATACTCGGTCGGTGCAAAAGGTGCACTTCCCAAGGTTGCCAAACATATGTGCATCACGTAGAGCAATAAAAATAGCACCTAAATGTTCCAAATGTTCCTCCAAAGATTTGCTATAAATCAATATGTCATGAAAGTAAACTACCACATATCACCCAATGAAGGCACGTAAAACTTCGTTCATTAATCTCATGAAAGTACTAGGTGCATTAGTTAACCCAAAAGGCATGACTAACCATTCATACAATCCAAACTTAGTTTTAAATGCTGTTTTCCATTCATCTCCCAATTTAATACAAATTTGATGGTATCCACTACGCAAATCAACTTTGGAGAATATTGTAGAGCCACTCAATTCATCAAGCATATCATCTAGCCTAGGAATAGGATGACGATAACGAATAGTAATATTATTAATGCCTCTACAATCAACGCACATACGCGACGGACCATCCTTTTTCGACACTAAAATGATAGGAACAACACAAGGACTAAGGGATTCGCGTATGTAACCTTTGTCGAGCAGTTCTTGTACTTGACGCATAATCTCCTTCGTCTCCTCTGGATTGGTGCGGTATGGTGCATGGTTGGGTAATGATGCACCGGGAATTAAGTCAATTTGATGCTCAATCCCTCGAATAGGTGGTAATCCCAGTGGCACGTCTTGTGGAAAGACGTCAACGAACTCCTGCAAAATTTTAGTAATAGTAGGAGGCAAAGAGGGAGGCACGTCCTCGAATGAAAATAATGCCTCTTTGCACACAAAAGCATAGCAAACAGATTGCTAAAATCTAGATCATCAATATCAGATTTGGTGGCAAGTAAACATGCACTTTTTAATTTAATTTCAGAAGCAACACTGGATGGTTTATTATTAGGCTTCATTTGTTGCTCAAATTCTTTTGACACAATCTGATTTTCACTCTTATTTTTGCTCCTGTTTTACTTTATTAGCTCTATTAATATCATCTTCCAAAATGGAATCAGGAGTCATAGGAAGCAAAGTAATATTTTTGTCCTTATGAACAAGAGTATACTGATTATTTCTACCATGGTGTACAGAATTTTTATCACATTGCCATGGTCTACCAAGTAATAAGGAACATGCTTGCATAGGTACCACATCACAATAAACATAATCAGCATATGTAGAGATACTAAAATGCACATGAACAGTATGTGTTACCTTAACCTTGCCGCTATTGTTGAACCGTTGGATGTAGTAAGGATGTGGATGTGGTCTTGTGGTGAGAGATAGCTTCTCCACCATCTCCATGCTAGCCAAGTTGTTGCAGCTCCCTCCATCTATGATGACGCGAACAGAACGTTCCTTCACAACTCCCTTTGTATGGAACAAATTATGCCTCTGATTTTGCTCAGCTTGTGTAACCTGCACATTGAAAACATGTTGAGCAACTAAACATTCATACCTGTCAGCATCTTCAGCAGCCATGTATTGCGTCTCATGATCAGAATCATCTCCACCGTGTTCTTCATGTGTAATAAGAGCCAAAGTCTCCTCATCATAGTCACTAGCGGACTCATATGCACCATCCTCAGTAGCAATTATCACACGCTGAGATTTGCATTCTCTCACAAAATGTCCTCTTCCCTTACAACGACGACAAATAATATCACTTGTGTGCCCTGTTGATGCCATGGAAGAAGAAGAGCTCTGCGCAGGCCCGACAGGTGTGCTCTTGGCAGATAGTGGTGGTTGTGCCTGCTTTCTTGTATCACGGCTGGAGGTGGCACCTAATGGAGGTGCTCGTGCAGTGGAAGTAGAGGATGCATGTGGTGTCCATGATGAAGATCGACCTACAGAAAAGTTAGTTCACGCCAATGCCTGTTGATCCTGCACTTCACGTTTAGCTTTACAAGCAAGATGGAATAAACGAGTGATATTATTATAATCCTTATACTCTAGAATGGTCTGAATCTCTCTCTATTTAATCCACCCATAAAACATGCAAGCATAGCTTCATTCTCCTCAACAATACCACATCTAATCATGCCAGTTTGTAATTCCTGATAATATTCTTCTACAGAATTTTTTCCTTGTCTTAAACGCTGTAATTTTTGAAGTAATTCACGTTTATAATATGGTGGAACCCAATGAGTACGTATAGTAGTTTTCAAAGCAACCCAAGTAAGATATATATCAGGAACACATCTCTCCTCGGGATACTGTAAACATGTAAAACGTTGTTCAGTTTCTTACTCCCAAGTAAGATATATATCAGGAACATATCTACCCTCAAATGGTGGAATATTCAATTTCAGTTTAGGGAGATGGTCATGATCTCGTACCTAAGGGGGAGCCCTGCCATTGCCATTATTTGCATGTGGACGACCTGATGGTTGTGGTGCTGGTGGTTGCACGTAGTTCTGATTTTGATCAACCTCATCCTTGTAATCTCCCGCATAATCATCCTCCTGCGCATTAGCAATAGGAGCCACACAAGTATCAACAGCAGCACCAACAGTTTGGCCAGGCGCAAGAGGGGCACGGCTCGCTTGGGAGAGGGCATTTCGCGACATGGAGGTAGTAGTAGTAGTTGTTGTTGTTGTTGTTGTTGTTGTTGTTGTTGTTTTTGTTGTTGTTGTTGTTGTTGTTGCTCTTGTTGTTGCTGTTGCTGTTGCTGTTGTTGCTGTTGCTGTTGGTGATGTTGCTCTTGTTGTTGTTGTTGTTGTTGTTGTTGTTGTTGTTGTCGTTGTTGTCGTTGTTGTTGTTGTTGTTGTTGTTGTTGTTGTTGTTGTTGTTGTTGTTGTTGTTGTTGTTGTTGTTGTTGTTGTTGTTGTTGTATCAAGAGCAACAAGCAATGAGTGAACGCATCGACAACCTCGCCACCGACTTGCGACTCTCCGAGAACGTACAAGAGAGTACTTCGACCACAAGCAAGAGAATGATGCAAGAATGGATGAGATTCGTTCTTTGTTGCTCAACCGCTCTTCTTCCACTTCGTCCTTATCACGATGGAGCCACTCAAGTCGACACTCCGACTACACACTCCGGCTCAAGTACACCGACATCGAATACTCTTCGTCGTGCCACGCTCCAAGATCATCACGAAAACCGCAACGCTCTACACGACAACAACTCTCAAGAACAACGACATCGTCAAAACCAAGGTACCTTTGCACAAGCACGAGAACGGCAACGACAACACCAACACGAAGAGGAAGAGCGAGCACGACTACACCAAGAAGCACAAGATGCCGAGGCACAATGTCAAGGGCAACAATTGCGAGAAGCTCAAGCACTTGAGGTGCAACGTGCCCTCTGAGAATCAAGTCGAGCCGTAGCCAACCGAGGCCGACAAGCTCATGAACATCAAGAAGCACTTCGCGAAGAAGTTCAAGAACGCATATACCGAACTCGCGTGCATTGTCAAGCTCGACAAGTTCCTCCACAAGCTCGCCAAGAACATCAAGTTCAACAAGAACAAGAAGACAATGGAAATCCCCCACGTCAAGAGCAAGTTGTGAGAGACGATCCTCCTCGTCTAGGACGTCATCATCCTAGACCCGAACACAATGAAGAGCAACGCTACGGCAAGCTGAAGTTCACCATGCCAAAGTTCAATGGAAGCAATGATCCCGAAGAGTACCTTTCATGGGTATTGAAGGTCGACAAAATCTTCCGCTTGCACAACTATGAATAAGAGAAGAAGATCGCGATGGCATCCCTTGAGTTCCAAGACTATGTCCTCATTTGGTGGGAACAAGTCATTGAGCGCCGAGAGGCAAAAGGTGAACCACCCATCACTACTTGGGTGCAAATGAAGGATGTCATGAGAGCACGCTTCGTGCCAACCTACTACAACTGCGACCTCTTCAATAAACTTCAACTCCTTAAGCAAGGAACTAAGAGCGTTGAAGAATACTACAAAGAAATGGAGATTGCAATGACATGAGCCAATGTCACAGAAGATGATGAGCATACTATGGCACGTTTTTTGAATGGACTCAATCATCCCATCAAGAAGATCACCGACTTCTAACCATACACGAACCTGATCGAGCTAGTGCATCAAGCTACCAGAGCGGGACGTCAAGTGCAAGATGACTTCAAGTATGCCAAGTTATCATCCAAGTCCTATGGTTTCTCCAACACTCATGCAAAGCAATACGGCAATGATGAAGCGTGTCATAATAAATGGAACGGTGGAAATTTGCATGGCAATATATCTCGGAATGGCTATGGAAATGCCATAATAGGTAGGTATGGTGGCTGTTTTGAGGAAGGTAGATGGTGGGTTTATGGTACCGGCGAAAGTTGCGCGGTACTGAAGAGCTAGCAATGGTGGAAGGGTGAGAGTGCGTATAATCCATGGACTCAACATTAGTCATAAAGAACTCACATACTTATTGCAAAAATCTATTAGTTATCGAAACAAAGTACTACGCACATGCTCCTAGGGGGACAGATTGGTAGGAAATGACCACCGCTCATCCCCGACCTCCACTCATAAGGAACACAATCAAAAAAAATCATGCTGCGACTTCATCACATAACGGTTTACCATACGTGCATGCTACGGGATTCACAAACTTTAACACAAGTATCTCTCAAATTCAAAACTACTCAACTAGCATTACTCTAATATCACCATCTTCATATCTCAAAACAATCATCAAGTATCAAACTTCTCATAGTATTCAATGGACTCTATATGAAAGTTTTTATTATACCCATCTTGGATGCCTATCATATTAGGACTAATTTCATAGCCAAAGCAAATTACCATGCTGTTCTAAAAGACTCTCAAAATAATATAAGTGAAGCATGATAGATCAATAATTTCTATAAAATAAAACCACCACCGTGCTCTAAAAAGATATAAGTGAAGCACTAGAGCAAAGGACAAACTACTCCGAAAGATATAAGTGAAGATCAATGAGTAGTTGAATAATTATGTGACTATGTGAAGACTCTCTAACATTTAAGAATTTTAGATATTGGGATATTATTCAAACATCAAGCAAAACAAAAGAGAATAAAATGATGCTCCAAGCAAAACACATATCATGTGGTGAATAAAAATATAGTTCCAAGTAAGGTTACCGATGAACGAAGACGAAAGAGGGGATGCCATCCGGGGCATCCCCAAGCTTAGGCTCTTGGTTGCCCTTGAATATTACCTTGATGTGCCTTGTGAATCCCCAAGCTTAGGCTCTTTCCACTCCTTATTCCATAGTCCATCGAATCTTTACCCAAAACCTGAAAACTTCACAACACAAAACTTAACAGAAAACTCGTAAGCTCCGTTAGTATAAGAAAATAAATCACCACTTAGGTACTATTGTAAACTCATTATAAATTCATATTGGTGTAATATCTATAGTATTCCAACTTATCTATGGTTCATACCCTCTGATACTACTCATAGATTCATCAAAATAAACAAACAACACAATGAAAATAGAATCTGTCAAAAACGGAACAGTCTGTAGTAATATGGAGGTTTCGAATAATTCTATTACTCCAAAACTCCTGATAAATTAGGAAGACCTAGGCAATTTGTATATTGATCTAGTGCAGTTGGAATTAGTATTTTATCGCTCTCTGGTAAAAAATGAAAATTATTTTCGTGAGCGCAAACTTTCTGTTTTTATTAGCAAGATCAAACAATAATCACCCAAGAAGATCCTAAAGGCTTTACTTGGCACAAACACTAATTAAAACACAAAAACATAATCATAACAGAAGCTAGTTGATTTATTTATTACTAAACAGGAACAAAAATAAAGTTGGGTTGCCTCCCAGCAAGCGCCATCGTTTAACGCCCCTAGCTAGGCATGATGATTCCAATGATGCTCACATAAAAGATAAGAATTGAAACATAAAGAGAGCATCATGAAGAATATAACTAGCACATTTAAGCCTAACCCACTTCCTATGCATAGGGATTTTGTGAGCAAATAACTTCTGGGAACAAGAATCAACTTGCATAGGAAGGTAAAACAAGCAAATCTTCAAGATTTTCAACATATAGAGAGGAAACTTGATATTATTGCAACTCCTACAAGCATATATTCCTCCCTCATAATAATTTTCATTAGCATCATGAATGAATTCAACAATATAACTAACACATAAAGCATTATTTTCATGATGCACAAGCATAGAAATTTTATTACTCTCCACATAAGCAAATTTATTCTCATTCATAGTAGCGGGAGCAAACTCAACAAAATAACTATCATGTGAGGCATACTCCAATTGAAAATTAGAATCATGATGACAAGTTTCATGGTTATCATTATTCTTTATAGCATAAATGTCATCACAATAATCATCATAGATAGGAGACATGCTTTCATCATAATAAATTTGTTCATCAAAACTTGGGGGACAAAAAATATCATCTTCATCAAACATAGCATCCCCAAGCTTGTGGCTTTGCATATCATTAGCATCATGGGTATTCAAAGAATTCATACTAACAATATTGCAATCATGCTCATCATCCAAAGATTTAGTGCCAAACATTTTAATGCATTCTTCTTCTAGCATTTTGGCACAATTATCAGAATCCTTATTTTAACGAAAGATATTAAAAACATGAGGCATATGAGGCAACCTTAATTCCATTTTTTTGTAGTTTTATTTTATAAACTAAATTAGTGATAAAACAAGAAACTAAAAGATTCAATTGCAAGATATAAAGATATACCTTCAAGCACTCGCCTCCGCGGCAATGGCGCCAGAAAAGAGCTTGATGTCTACTACACAACCTTCTTCCTGTAGACGTTGTTGGGCCTCCAAGTGCATAGGTTTGTAGGACAGTAGTAAATATCCCTCAAGTGGATGACCTAAGGTTTATCAATCTGTGGGAGGCGTAGGATGAAAAGAACCCTGCAACCAAATAGCAAAGAGTCTCCTGTGTCACCAACACACCCAATATAATGGTAAATTGTAGAGGTGCACTATTTCGGCGAAGAGATGGTGATACAAGTGCAATATGGATGATAGATATAGGTTTTTGTAATCTGAAAATATAAAAACAGCAAGGTAACTAATGATAAAAGTGAGTGAAAACGGTATTGCGATGTGTTGAAACAAGGCCTAGGGTTCATACTTTCACTAGTGCAAGTTCTCTCAACAATAATAACATAATTGGATCATATAACAATCCCTCAACGTGCAAAAAAGAGTCACTCCAAAGTCACTAATAGCGGAGAACAACCGAAGAGATTATTGTAGGGTACGAAACCACCTCAAAGTTATCCTTTCTGATCGATCTATTCAAGAGTCCGTAGTAGAATAACACGAAGCTATTCTTTCTGTTCAATCTATCTTAGAGTTCGTACTAGAATAACAACTTAAGACACAAATCAACCAAAACCCTAATGTCACCTAGATACTCCAATGTCACCTCAAGTATCCGTGGGTATGATTATACGATATGCATCCCACAATCTCAGATTCATCTATTCAACCAACACAAAGAACTTCAAAGAGTTCCTAAAGTTTCTACTAGAGAGTCAAGACGAAAGCGTGTGCCAACCCCTATGCATAAGTTCACGAGGTCACGGAACTCGCAAGTTGATCACCAAAGCATACATCAAGTGGATCACGTGATATCCCATTGTCACCACAGATAAGCACGTGCAAGACATACATCAAGTGTTCTCAAATCCTTAATGATTTAATCCGATAAGATAACTTCAAAGGGAAAACTCAATCCATTACAAGAGAGTAGAGGGGGAGAAACATCATAAGATCCAACTATAATAGCAAAGCTCGCGATACATCAAGATCGTGCTGAAACAAGAACACGAGAGAGAGGGATCAAACACATAGCTACTGGTACATACCCTCAGCCCTGAGGGTGAACTACTCCCTCCTCGTCATGGAGAGCGCCGGGATGATGAAGATGGCCACCGGAGAGGGATTCCCCCTCCAGCAGGGTGCCGAGACGGGTCTAGATTAGTTTTCGGTGACTACAGAGGCTTGCGGCGGCGTAACTCCCGATCTAGGTTATGTTCTGGACGTCTGGGTATATATAAGAGGTGTTGGAGTCAGGAACAAGTCAGGGGGTCCTCGAGGCGGCCACGAGGTAGGTGGCGCGCCCCCCACCCTCTTGGGTGCCTCGGGACTCTTCTGGCCCATCTCCGGTACTCCGTGGGCTTCTTCTGGTCCAAAAATTATCTCCATGAATTTTCAGGTCAATTGGACTCCGTTTGGTTTTCTTTTTGTGCAATACTCAAAAACAAGGAAAAAACTAAAACTGGCACTGGGCTCTAGGTTAATAGGTTAGTCCAAAAAATCATATAAAATAGCATATAAATGCATATAAAACATCCAAGGTTGATAATATAATAGCATGGGACAATAAAAAATTATAGATAGGTTGGAGACGTATCAAGCATCCCCAAGCTTAATTCCTGCTCGTCCTCGAGTAGGTAAATGATAAAAGCCAGAATTTTTGATGTGGAATGCTACCTAACATATTTATCCATGTAATTCTCTTTATTGTGGCAAGAATATTTAGATCTGAAAGATTCAAGACAAAAGTTTAATATTGACTTAAAAATAATAATACTTAAAACAAAGTAATCATGTCTTCTCAAAATAGCATGGCCAAAGAAAGCTATCCCTACAAAATCATATAGTCTGGCTATGCTCTATATTCATCACACAAAATATTTAAATCATGCACAACCCCGATGACAAGCCAAGCAATTGTTTCATACTTTTGATGTTCTCAAACTTTTTCAATCTTCACGCAATACATGAGCGTGAGCCATGGACATAACACTATAGGTGGAACAGAATGGTGGTTGTGGAGAAGACAAAAAGGAGAAGATAGTCTCACATCAACTAGGCGTATCAACGGGCTATGGAGATGCCCATCAATAGATATCAATGTGAGTGAGTAGGGATTGCCATGCAACGGATGCAGTAGAGCTATAAGTGTATGAAAGCTCAAAAAGAAACTAAGTGGGTGTGCATCCAACTCGCTTGCTCACAAAGACCTAGGGAATTTTGAAGAAGCCCATCATTGGAATATACAAGCAAAGTTCTATAATGAAAGATTCTCACTAGTATATGAAAGTGACAACATAGGAGACTCTCTATCATGAAGATCATGGTGCTACTTTGAAGCACAAGTGTGGTAAAAGGATAGTAACCTTGCCCCTTCTCTCTTTTTCTCTCATTTTTTGTTTTTTGTTTTTGTTTTTTTGGGCCTTCTCTTTTTTATGGCCTCTTTTTCCTTTTTTATTTCCCGTCCGGAGTCTCATCCCGACTTGTGGGGGAATCATAGTCTCCATCATCCTTTCCTCACTGGGACAGTGCTCTAATAATGACGATCATCACACTTTATTTACTTACAACTCAATACTTATAACAAAATATAACTCTATGTGAATGCCTCCGGCGGTGTACCAGGATGTGCAATGAATCAAGAGTGACATGTATGAAAGAATTATGAAGGTGGCTTTGCCACAAATACAATGTCAACTACATGATCATGCAAAGCAATATGACAATGATGAAGCGTGTCATAATAAACGGAACAGTGGAGAGTTGCATGTCAATATATCTTGGAATGGATATGGAAATGCCATAATAGGTAGGTATGGTGGCTGTTTTGAGGAAGGTAGATGGTGGGTTTATGGTACCGGCGAAAGTTGCACGGTCCTGGAGAGGCTAGCAATGGTGGAAGGGTGAGAGTGCGTATAATCCATGGACTCAACATTAGTCATAAAGAACTCACATACTTATTGCAAAAATCTATTAGTTATCGAAACAAAGTACTACACACATGCCCCTAGGGGGATAGATTGGTAGGAAAAGACCATCGCTCGTCCCCGACCGCCACTCATAAGGAACACAATAAAAAAATAAATCATGCTCTGACTTCATCACATAACGGTTTACCATACATGCATGCTACGGGAATCACAAACTTTAACACAAGTATCTCTCAAATTCACAACTACTCAACTAGCATGACTCTAATATCACCATCTTCATATCTCAAAACAATCATCAAGTATCAAACTTCTCATAGTATTCAATGCACTCTATCTAAAAGTTTTTATCATGCCCATCTTGGATGCCTATCATATTAGAACTAATTTCATAACCAAAGCAAATTACCATGCTGTTCTAAAAGACTCTCAAAATAATATAAGTGAAGCATGATAGATCAACAATTACTATAAAATAAAACCACCCCCGTGCTCTAAAAAGATATAAGTGAAGCACTAGAGCAAACGACAAACTACTCCGAAAGATATAAGTGAAGATCAATGAGTAGTTGAATAATTATGTGACTATGTGAAGACTCTCTAACATTTAAGAATTTCAGATCTTGGGATATTATTCAAACAGCAAGCAAAACAAAAGAGAATAAAATGACGCTCCAAGCAAATCACATATCATGTGGTGAATAAAAATATAGCTCCAAGTAAGGTTACCGATGAACGAAGACGAAAGAGGGGATGCCATCCGGGGCATCCCCAAGCTTGGGATCTTGGTTCTCCCTGAATATTACCTTGGGGTGCCTTGGGAATCCCCAAGCTTAGGCTCTTGCCACTCCTTATTCCATAGTCCATCGAATATTTACCCAAAACTTGAAAACTTCACAACACAAAACTTAACAGAAAACTCATAAGCTCCGTTAGTATAAGAAAATAAATCACCACTTAGGTACTGTTGTGAACTCATTCTAAATTCATATTGGTGTAATATCTACAGTATTCCAACTTCTCTATGGTTCATACCCTCTGATACTACGCATAGATTCATCAAAATAAGCAAACAACACAATGAAAACAGAATCTGTCAAAAACAGAACAGTCTGTAGTAATCTGGAGGTTTCGAATACTCCTGTAACTCCAGAACTCCTGATAAATTAGGAAGTCCTAGGCAATTTGTATATTGATCTACTGCAGTTGGAATTGGTATTTTAGCGCTCTCTGGTAAAAAACGAAAATTATTTTCATGAGCGCATACTTTCTGTTTTTATCAGCAAGATCAAACAATAATCACCCAAGAAGATCCTAAAGTCTTTACTTGGAAAAAACACTAATTAAAACATGAAAAACACAATCATAATAGAACCTAGATGATTTATTTATTACTAAACAGGAACAAAAATTAAGGAACAAAAATAAAGTTGGCTTGCCTCCCAACAAGCGCTATCGTTTAACGCCCCTAGCTAGGCATGATGATTCCAATGATGCTCACATAAAAGATAATAATTGAAACATAAAGAGAGCATCATGAAGAATATAACTAGCACATTTAAGCCTAACCCACTTCCTATGCATAGGGATTTTGTGAGCAAACAACTTGTGGGAACTAGAATCAACTTGCATAGGAAGGTAAAACAAGCAAATCTTCAAGATTTTCAACACATAGAGAGGAAACTTGATATTATTGCAACTCCTACAAGCATATATTCCTTACTCATAATAATTTTCAGTAGCATCATGAATGAATTAAACAATATAACTAACACATAAAGCATTATTTTCATGATGCACGAGCATAGAAATTTTATTACTCTCCACATAAGCAAATTTATTCTCATTCATAGTAGTGGGAGCAAACTCTATAAAATAAATATCATGTGAGGCATACTCCAATTGAAAATTAGAATCATGATGACAAGTTTCATGGTTATCATTATTCTTTATAGCATACATGTCATCACAATAATCATCATATATAGGAGACATGCTTTCATCATAATAAATTTGCTCATCAAAACTTGGGGGACAAAAAATATCATCTTTATCAAACATAGCATCCCCAAGCTTGTGGCTTTGCATATAATTAGCATCATGGGTATTCAAAGAATTCATACTAACAACATTGCAAGCATGCTCATCATCCAAAGATTTTGTGCCAAATATTTTAATGCATTCTTCTTCTAGCATTTTGGCACAATTATCAGAATCCTTATTTTGACGAAAGATATTAATAAGATGAAGCATATGAGGCAACCTTAATTCCATTTTTGTATATTTCTTTTATAAACTAAACTAGTGATAAAACAAGAAACTAAAAGATTCGATTGCAAGCTAAAGATATACCTTCAAGCACTCGCCTCCCCGGCAACAGCGCCTGACAAGAGCTTGATGTCTACTACACAACCTTCTTCTTGTAGACGTTGTTGGGCTCCAAGTGCAGAGGTTTGTAGGACAGTAGCAAATTTCCCTCAAGTGGATGACCTACGGTTTATCAATTCATGGGAGGCATAGGATGAAGATGGTCTCTCTCAAACAACCCTGCAACCAATTAGCAAAGAGTCTCCTGTGTCACCAACACCCCCAATACAATGGTAAATTGTAGAGGTGCACTATCGGCGAAGAGATGGTGATACAAGTGCAATATGGATTATAGATATAGGTTTTTGTAATATGAAAATATAAAAACAGCAAGGTAACGAATGATAAAAGTGAGCGAAAACGGTATTGCAATGTGTTGAAACAAGGCCTAGGGTTCAAACTTTCACTAGTGCAAGTTCTCTCAACAATAATAACATAATTGGATCATATAAAAATCCCTCAACATGCAACAAAGAGTCACTCCAAAGTCACTAATAGGGGAGAACAACCGAAGAGATTATTGTAGGGTACGAAACCACCTCAAAGTTATCCTTTCTGATCGATCTATTCAAGAGTCTGTAGTAAAATAACACGAAGCTATTCTTTCTATTCAATATATCCTAGAGTTTGTACTAGAGTAACACCTTAAGACACAAATCAACCAAAACCCTAATGTCAAATAGATACTCCAATGCCACCTCAAGTATGGGTATGATTATACGATATGCATCACACAATCTCAGATTCATCTATTCAACCAACACAAAGAACTTCAAAAAGTGCCCCAAAGTTTCTACCGGAGAGTTAAGACGAAAATGTGTGACAACCCCTATGCATAAGTTCACGAGGTCACGAAACTCGCAAGTTGATCACCAAAACATACATCAAGTGGATCATGTGATATCCCATTGTCACCACAGATAAGCACGTGCAAGACATACATCAATTGTTCTAAAATCCTTAATGACTTAATCCGATAAGATAACTTCAAAGGGAAAACTCAATCCATTACAAGAGAGTAGAGGGGGAGAAACATCATAAGATCCAACTATAATAGTAAAGCTCGCGATACATCAAGATCATGCTGAATCAAGAACACGAGAGAGAGGGATGAAACACATAGCTACTGGTACATACCCTCAGCCATGAGGGTGAACTACTCCCTCCTCGTCATGGAGAGCGCCGGGATGATGAAGATGGCCACCGGAGAGGGATTCCCCCTTCCGACAGGGTGTCAGAACGTGTCGAGATTGGTTTTTGGTGGCTACAGAGGCTTGCGGCGGCGTAACTCCCGATCTTGGTTATGTTTTGGAAGTTTGGGTATATATAAGAGGTGTTGGAGTCGGGAACAAGTCAGGGGGGTCCCCGAGGTGGCCATGAGGTAGGGGGCGCGCCCCCACCCTCATGGGTGCCTCGGGACTCTTCTGGCCCAGATCCGGTTGTAACATCCCAAAATTTTAAATTTTGGAATGTTATATTAAATAAATATTTATGGTTGTTTGTTTGATTGTTGTGTGATTGATTGTGTGAAATTGAGTGGAATTTGAAAACTTTTTGAAAGTTGAATGAGAGGGAATGAAATGACTTTCCCAAACTTTCACCTTGCATTTTTATCTCCAAGAATTCAAACACAAAACCCTAGAGTAAAGAAGACATGACTTCTTCCATTCAAAATGAAAAAGGGTTTTGAAAAGATTTGAATTCCATTTGGACATATTTCAAATTCAGAACCTTTATGCAACTCAATTATTTTCATGAGAGAAGATAAAATGACTTCTTCAAATTATATGAAATAGAGTTGGAAGTGGTTTGAATTTCAAATTCAAAACCATTTAGGAGTTATTTGACTTTTAATCAAATTATTTTTCTCCTAAAATTAAATAAATGGAAATAAGGGTAAAATGATTCCCTTCAATGGAAAATTAGGAGAAAATAATTTTGAAGTCATTTTGGTATTTTTCAATAATGATTTTGTTGGGTTTTAATGCAACAGTACCACTTTTTGCTTTATTTGAGTTTTTGTAGATTTTATTTGCCTCTGAAAATGTGTTCATGTTTTAGGAAATTTTATTCTGAAAATATTGATATATTATATGCCTATATAATATATTAATTTTTTTGTGTTGGTTTTATTGTGTGTGCTTTATATGAAAAAAAAAACAAACGACCGAAGCCAGCGCCCAGGCGCTATCCGCCAGCCCACCTGGCCGAATCGGCCCATGGCCATCTCCACCGCGGCCTCCCTCCCGCAGCCGTTTCTCCTTGGTCGCCTGACCCCTCGCTCGCCTCCCGCTGCTGCTGACGCATGGACCCCACAGCCCGATCGCCCGCCCGCATCTTCCTCTTCTTCCTCCCCACGCCAGAACCACCGCCGCCGCCGCCGTATCCCGAAGATCACGGGATCCTCCCCTGATTCGCCCCCTCCACCAAGGAACCCCTCCCCCCTATATATACCCCTACTCCTCGTCCGTTTCCGCCTTGAAGCCGGCCCGAACCCCTCTCCATCGCCTGCAATCCCTCGCCGGAACCCGAGCGCTGCCGCGCACCATTATCGCCCTAGCTCTCCACTACGACCACCTCATCGCCGTCCGAACCCACCACCGAACCCCCCTCGCTCACCCGCACCTCCCTGTGCCCTCTCCCTCGCCCAAAACCCAACAGAAGACCACCAACGTCGACCACCCGATGCCATCTCCGCCTCGACCTCACCGTCGTTCGACTCCGTCGTCCCCAAAGCCGATACCGACCACCGCCGATGTAGCGACCAGACCTCAAACAGTCTGATCTCTGTGCTTCGGTGTCATCCCTAGATCAGTAATGCTGACACCACACAGTCCTTGGAGGATTTATAGCAGAGTAGCAATCACACACTTATTACATCGAGTGTATCAAAAGTGAACTTAATACAATAAATATGGCTTAAGGGCATCTAATAACGATAACAGCAGAAGGCTTGGAAGATGAGTGAGTCCATCAACTCCAACGGCATCACTGAGTATAGAACCACAACCTAAAAACTCCTTAATCGTCGTCTGAAAAGTCTGCAACATTAACGTTGCAGCCCGAAACGGGTTAGCACATGGAATATGCTGGCAATGTAACACATAGAGAGTAATGGAATGAAACAGCTATACTATATGCATATTTGGCTGGTGGAAAGCTCTATGGTTACAGTTTTGCGTAAAGCCAATTTTTCCCTACTTCAAAGGAATAAAATTATTTAACTATCATGGTAGTGGTTAAACATTGAGAATGGTTGACAGCATTCTCAATCCCAATTAAGCATCATCATTAAACAAAACCCAACAAAATTAATTTAGAGTAACATGTTAGATTCACATGATAATCCAGGTACTAGATACTCAAGATGTCCATAACCAGGGACACGGCTAACCATGATTAGTTTATTACACTCTGCATAGGTTTGCGCACTTTTCCCCACAAGACTCGATCGCCTCCGTTGGGTTTCTCGCACTACAGGGTGTTTGAGAAGACGGATGACCGAGACATAGTCTTTCAGAAGCGCTAGCACCTTACGATCGGGTAGACCGTACCACCTATATCCCCTACATCTGCAAGTCTACCACTGTAAGAGTTCGCACGACTTAGTCAACTATGCTAGAGCCCATAATAGCTTGTGGCTGCACACGGAAGTTTCTAGTATGAATAGTCTCATGATCCCTTTGAGCCTGGGTGGCGGTCCAAAAGAAAACAGGCAAGTCCTGGAATACCCAGGTGCCTCAATCCACCCAGATGTGTGTTTAAGTTGCCACCTTAGATAAACCATTAATTAACAAAACTCACATCTGTCATGGATATCACTCACCCAATCCACGTCTACTAGCATAGCATGGCATAATAAGCAAACACGGAAGTAACTCCCAAAGGTTTGATAATAAACAGGTAATAGGTACTACCTCATCTACTTCCCATCCCACAATTTAATTAGATCCTAACCATGCAATGTATGAGGATTGATCTAATGCAATAAAACTGGGTAGTAGAAAAGGTATGATCAAAGTGTTACTTGCCTTGCTGATGATCCGGGAAACCTAGCGATTCGAAGTAACAAGCGGCGCACTCCGGGTATTCTATCGCGGACAAACAAATAAGCATACAATAAGTACTCATCTAATGCACAGGTAAAACTCAAATAAGAGATCTAATCAGAAGGTTCAACTTAAGAACTCCGGTTGGCAAAAAGAATCAAATCGAACGAAGCAACGAAAGTCAAACGGCGAAAGAAAACAACTTCTTTCTACTAATCTGGATCTAGGGCAAATTTTACAGTAGCAAAAACTGGTTTAAGTTGGTTAAACGGATAGAGGGTTTCGAGACGAAACTCTAGGCGCTTGAATCGCCTGATTCCGATAAACGAGTGAAAAATCACTAAAATGAAAATCGGATCACGAATCGCGATCAGAAAAATCACGGATTTAATCCGAGAAAAAGAAAAACGACGAACGCTCGCTAAATTAAATAAACCAGAAAAACCAATCTATTTAAAAAAACCGAATCTAAAAAACAGACAGAAAAACCGAATGGTTTTTTGAAAAAAAACAAAAAAACCGGCGCGGATTTCGAGGCGGCGGCGGACCTCGGCGACGTGCGGCGGCGGCGGCGAGGCAGCGCGGCAGCGCTCGGGCAGCTGGGGCGGCTTGGGGCGGGGCTAGGGTTTTGGCTGGGCCTCCCCCGGCTATATATAGCCTAACGGGCCGGGAGTCCTAGTCGGACACGGCCCTAGGTCGGTTCGAATTATTTTTAATAATTACGCGCAGAAGAAAAATAAAAATAAATACTAAACGGACTTCAAAAATTCCAAAATAAATTTTCGCGGGCTTCTAAAATCAAGCCGCACAAGGTGAACATTTATTTGGGACCTAAATGCAATTTTGAAAAACGCACATTTCTCCTAAATTCAAATAAAACACCGAAAAACTCCGAAATAAAATCTTATTTGATTTTATTATTAAATCCTCAATATTTCTTTATTTTGGGAAAGTCATTTTATTCCCTCTCTCATATTTTTGTAATAGAAATAATTGATGATAAAATAAATAAAATCGAATGATCCTATTCTCAAAATTTGAGAAAACTCAAATATGAAAATAACGAAACCCCCAACTCTCTCCGCGGGTCATTGAGTTGCGTAGAATTTCTAGGATCAACCAAAATGAAAAATAAAATATGGTATGTAATGATGATCTAATGTATAACATTTCAAATTGAAAATTTGGGATGTTACAAACCTACCCCCCTTAAGATGAATCTCGCCCTCGAGATTTGGGTTGGCTAGAAAATAGGTGAGGGTGGTCCTTGAGCAAATCTTCCTCTCGCTCCCAGGTGGCTTCATCCTCTGTGTGGTGGCTCCACTGAACTTTGCAAAACTTGATAACCTTGCTGCGAGTAACTCGGCTGGCAAACTCGAGAATCTTAATTGGTTTCTCCTCGTACGTCAAATCGTTATCCAACTGAATAGTTTCCAATGGCACTGTGTCTCTCAAAGGTATGTTAGCCATCTCCGCATGACGCTTCTTCAACTGGGAAACGTGGAACACATCATGAACTCCTGACAATCCTTCAGGCAATTCCAACTTGTAGGCCACTTCTCCCATACGCTCCAAAACTCGATATGGTCCTACAAATCGTGGTGCTAACTTCCCTTTAACTCCAAAACATTTTGTTCCCCGAAGTGGAGATACTCGAAGATAAGCTCTATCTCTGACTTCATAAACTGTCTCCTTGCGTTTAGAATCTGCATAACTTTTCTGGCTGGACTGGGCTATCTTGAGCCTATCGCGAATCAACTTCACCTTCTCTTCAGACTCTTTAATCAAGTCAGGACCAAACAACTGGCGGTCTCCAATTTCGTCCCACGACAACGGTGTCCTGCACCTCCTTCCGTACAAGGCTTCGAAAGGGGCCATCTTTAAACTGGTTTGGTAACTGTTGTTGTAAGAGAACTCTGCATATGGCAAATTATCGTCCCAACTAGATCCGTAATCTAGCGCACAAGCTCTCAGCATATCCTCCAAAATCTGATTGACTCTCTCGGTCTGTCCATCTGTCTGTGGATGAAAAGCTGTACTGAATTCTAGCCTGGTACCCAAAGTTTCGTGCAACTGCTTCCAGAACTTTGAGGTAAACTGGGTTCCTCTATCTGATATGATACTCCTCGGAACTCCATGCAGACATACGATCCTGGTCATGTATATCTTTGCCAACTTAGCACTGGTGTAAGTGGTCTTTACTGGGATGAAATGAGCTACTTTCGTCAATCGATCAACTACAACCCAAATTGAGTCATAGCCTGAACGAGTCCTGGGTAATCCCGTGATAAAATCCATGCCTAGCTTATCCCACTTCCATTCGGGTATCTGCAATGGTTGTAACAATCCTGCTGGCTTCTGATGCTCTGCCTTTACTCTCTGACATACATCACAAACTGCTACATACTCCGCAATATCCTTCTTCATTCCGGTCCACCAGAAAATATCCTTCAGATCCAAATACATCTTGGTATTTCTTGGGTGAATTGAACACGGTGAGTCGTGTGCCTCTTGCAAAATCAACTTCCTGATCTCTGGGTCATTGGGCACGTAATCGTGGTCTTCAAACCATAGGGTATCGTGCTCATCCTCACGAAATCCTTTAGCTTTTCCTTTGCTCAGTTTCTCCTTAATAGCGGCAATCTCTTTGTCGGTCCTCTGAGCTTCCCTAATTCTATCCATCAAATTTGACTGAATCTCCAATGCTGCTACATAGCCTCTCGGAACTATTTCCATACATAGTTCACGAAGATTTTCTGCTAACTCCTTGGGTATTTCTCCCGTCATTAACATATTGACATGACTCTTACGGCTTAATGCGTCAGCTACTACATTAGCCTTTTCGGGATGGTATTGCAATCTCATATCATAATCCTTGATGAGCTCCAACCATCTCCTTTGTCTGAGATTCAACTCCTTCTGTGTGAAAATGTACTTCAAACTCTTATGATCCGTGTACACTTCACAATGGTTTCCAATGAGGAAATGCCTCCATGTTTTCAAAGCATGCACTACAGCTGCTAACTTCAAATCATGTGTGGCATAATTCAACTCATGAGGCTTCAGTTGTCTTGAGGCATATGAAATAACTCTCCCTTCCTGCATAAGCACTGCTCCAAGTCCTCGACGTGAAGCGTCGCAATACACCTCATAATCTTTGGTCTGGTCTGGCAAAATCAACACTGGTGAGGTAACCAAGCGTTTCTTCAACTCCTGGAAACTAGCCTCACATTCCTCTGTCCATATGAACTTGGTATCTTTCCTTAACAACTCAGTCGTAGGCTTCGCAATCTTTGAGAAATTCTCAATAAATCTCCGGTAGTATCCTGCGAGTCCAAGAAAACTCTGTATCTCTCCAACTGTTGTTGGGGCTTCCCACTTGGTCACGGTATCAACTTTAGTGGGATCAACTGCTATACCTTCTCCAGATATAACGTGTCCGAGGAATCCTACTTCCTTCAACCAAAACTCACATTTGTTGAACTTGGCATATAATTGATGTTCTCCGAGCTTTCCAAGTACCAAACGCAAATGCTCCTTATGCTCCTCTTCATTCTTTGAATAAACCAGGATATCATCAATGAACACTACGACGAACTTATCCAAGAACTCAATAAACACTTTGTTCATCATGTTCATAAAATTGGCAGGTGCGTTAGTCAGACCAAATGACATAACGGTATACTCGTACAACCCATACTTGGTGGTAAAAGCTGTCTTCGGAATATCCTGTTCTCGAATCTTCAACTGGTGGTATCCTGATCACAGATCGATCTTGGAAAATACCTTAGCTCCTTGCAATCGATCAAACAGATCGTTGATCATTGGTAGTGGGTACTTGTTCTTGATCGTTACTTCATTCAATCCTCGATAATCGACAACCATCCTTAACGATCCATCCTTCTTCTCCACTAGAAATACTGGCGATCCCCAAGGTGAAGAACTTGGGCGAATATATCCCTTATCCAGTAAATCCTTAGTCTGCTTCTTAATTTCCACCAAATCCTTTGCTGGCATCCTATATAGTCTCTTTATATTGGCCCTGTGCCTGGCAATAGCTCAATCAAAAACTCAATATCTCTATCCGGTGGCATGCCTGGCAACTCCTCTGGAAATACTTCAGGGAAATCCCTTACCACTGGTACTTCCTCCTGCACAACTCCTGTTAGGCAATTTACTTGAGTCCTCTTTGGCACATGCCGGGATACATACTTGATCCTTCTCCCTTCTAGGGTGGTAAGCAAAATTGACTTACTAGCACATTCAATATTCCCTTCATACTTTGATAACCAATCCATGCCTAATATCACATCCAATCCTTGGGATTCCAATACTATTAGGTCTGAGGGAAAAACATAGTTACCAATCCTTAATGGTAACCGATCACACCATAGACTAGCCACATACTCTGCTCCAGGCGAGGTTACTAACATGGGTGACTGAGGGAGTCCTGGATTAGGGGGTGTTCGGGTAGCCGGACTATACCTTCAGCCGGACTCCAGGACTATGAAGATACAAGATTGAAGACTACGTCCCGTGTCCGGATGGGACTTTCCTTGGCGTGAAAGGCAAGTTTGGCGATGCGGATATTCAAGATCTCCTACCATTGTAACCGACTCTATGTAACCCTAACCCTACCCGGTGTCTATATAAACCGGAGGGTTTTAGTCCGTAGGACAACTTCATCAACTCCATAGACAACAATCATACCATAGGCTAGCTTCTAGGGTTTAGCCTCCTTGATCTCGTGGTAGATCTACTCTTGTACTACCCATATCATCAATATTAATCAAGCAGGACGTAGGGTTTTACCTCCATCAAGAGGGCCCGAACCTGGGTAAAACATCGTGTTCCTTGCCTCCTGTTACCATCCGGCCTAGACGCACAGTTCGGTACCCCCTACCCGAGATCCGCCGGTTTTGACACCGACATTGGTGCTTTCATTGAGAGTTCCTCTGTGTCGTCGCTGTTAGGTCCGATGGCTCCTCTGATCATCAACAACGATGCGGTCCAGGGTGAGACTCTTCTCCCCGGACATATCTTCGTCTTTGGCGGCTTCGCTCTGCGGGCCAATTCTCTTGGCCACTTGGAGCAGATCGAAAGCTACGCCCCTGGCCATCAAGTCAGGTTTGGAAGCTTAAACTACACGGCTGACATCCGCGGAGGCTTGACCTTCGACGGGTTCGAGCCACGGCCAAGCGCACCACACTATCTCGAGGGGCATGATCTAGCTCTGCCTCCGGGCAGTGTCCTGGAGGCCGCTCATGCATCGGTTCCGACCTCTAACTCGGAGCCTATTGTGCCAATCGAGGACGAGTGGTTGGACGCCACCTCGGGGGCTGCGATCTCAAAGGCGATCGAGCCGAACGTTAGCCTCGCACTCTGCATGACCCGTGACTCCGAGGACCCGGACTCCTCCCCGAACTCCGAACCCCCCGCGCCCCTGCCGATCGAATCCGATTGGGCGCCGATAATGGAGTTCACCGCCGCAGAGATCTTTCAGCACTTGCCTTTTGGCATCATCCTGAATTCTCTTAAGTCTCTCTCTTTATCAGGAGAGCCCTGGCCAGATTATGGTCAGCAAGGATGGGATACGGATGACGAAGAAATTCCAAGCCCACGCACCACCCACTTGGTAGCCACTGTCGACAATTTAAACGACGTGCTCAACTTCGACTCCGGAGACATCGACAGTATGGATGACGATGCAGGAGATACCGATGAACCAACGCCCATAGGGCATTGGACAGCCACCTCATCTCACGATGTGTACATGGTGGATACCCCTAAAGGAAGCGACAACGGGGAAAAAGGGGAGGGAACGGGAGATCGACCCCCCGAAAAGCAATCAAAGCATCGGCGTAAACGCCGACCCAAGCCCCGCCTCGATAAAAACCTAGCCATAGAGCAGGACGAGCCGGTAGACGACGAGCAGGCCTTAGAGCAGCCGTCCGAATAGGGCAATACGGATAGAGAAACCGAACGCCCCTCCTCCGGCGAAAACGGCATTCCGGACGACCTCACACCGGATAAACATATGGAACAGAAGAATCTCCACGAGAGTCTCGTTGCAACTGCACGCAGCCTAAAAAAGCAGAAGCAGAAGCTAAAAACAGCGGAAGATGCACTCCGGATTAGATGGAGCAAAGTAATCAATACCGCAGATAAATACGGCGACAGTCGCCGCACTAAAAGCTATCCGAAAAGAAAGCTACTGCCTGAATTCAACGAAGAGGCCCTAGAGCCCTCGCATTCAAAAAATGAGAAAGCCACACAGTCGGATAGACGACCCCATAAAGCGGCAAGCGGCGCCGCACTCAAATCGGCATGCGACCCACTTAAGGATTCGCATCATGGCCCAGTCAGGCCCATTTATGGGCCAAGAAAGCAAGCTCTCGTAAGCAATGCTATGAAGCCATCATCAGAATCCGGCACACCCAAATACAGGGGCGCTTTACACCCTCTATGTTTCACCGATGAGGTCCTGGACCATGAATTTCCAGAGGGGTTCAAACCCATAAACATAGAGGCATACGATGGAACAACAGACCCTGGAGTCTAGATAGAGGATTATATCCTCCACATACACATGGCTAGAGGAAATGATCTCCACGCCATAAAATATTTACCCCTTAAGCTTAAAGGGCCAGCCCGGCATTGGCTTAAAAGCCTTCCCGAAAACACAATTGGAAGCTGGGAAGAGCTCGAGGATGCTTTCCGAGCAAACTTTCAAGGGACCTATGTCTGCCCTCCGGATGCAGACGATCTTAGTCACATAACTCAACAACCCGGAGAATCAGCTCGGCAGTTCTGGAATAGATTCCTCACTAAAAAGAATCAGATAGTCGACTGTCCGAACGCCAAAGCCTTAGCAGCTTTCAGGCATAACGTCCGAGACGAATGGCTCGCCAGACACCTTGGCCAAGAAAAGCCGAGAACAATGGCCGCACTAACAAACCTCATGACCCGCTTTTGTGCAGGGGAGGACAGCTGGTTGGCAAGGTGCAGCCCCAGCGACCCAAGTACATCCGAAACTAGGGAGGGAAACGGAAAACCACGACGCAACAAGGACCATCGCCGGACTAAGGACAAAAGTCCGAAGAGCACGGCAGTCAATGCTGGATTCAAAGGCTCACGACAAAATCAGGAAAAATTGCCCCCCAGGATAACAGGGACGATCCATCCAACCTAAATAAAATCTTGGACAGGATATGTCAAATAGACAGTACTCCCGCGAAGCCTGCTAACCATACCCACAGAGACTGTTGGGTTTTCAAACAATCCGGTAGACTCAATGCCGAACACAAGGGGCTCGACATACCAAGCGAAGACGAGGACGAACCCCAAAAGCAGAGTACCAGAAAACAAAAGAACTTCCCACAGGAAGTAAAAACAGTGAACTCACTTCACATGACAAAATGTGCGGCGCCCGTAAAGGTACGCACCACATGGCCCATCCCCAAAGGGTCCGTCCACTGGTTGTCAAAACCGATCATCTTCAATCAGCTAGATTATTCTACAAATATCAAGAATGCAGGCTGGACTGCCTTGATACTCGATCCAATAATTGGCGGACTCCAGTTTTCAAATATCCTTATGGACGGCGACAGTGGACTAAACCTGATATATCAGGATACAATCCAGCACATGAGGATAAACCCAGCAAGAATCCGCCGCAACAAAACCTCCTTTCAAGGGGTAATACCTGGTCCGGACACCC
The DNA here is from genome assembly GCA_034509565.1 of Triticum monococcum. NCBI lineage: Eukaryota > Viridiplantae > Streptophyta > Magnoliopsida > Poales > Poaceae > Triticum > Triticum monococcum. Next base: position 254,376,254 of record CM067845.1, read on the forward strand.
GTTGTATGGGTTTTCTCCGGCTCGAAGTCATATTCGGCTCTGCCGATAACTTCCACCGTGAAAAGCTGACCTTCCATATCATCCCGTTCTCAAGTCGCTATCAAGCACTACTGGGACGCGAAGCTTTCGCTCGCTTTAACGCAATACCGCATTATGCATCTCTTATGCTTAAGATGCCCAGTCCACGAGGCATCATCTCTTTGAAGGGGAAGCACTAAAGTGCGCCTCCCCAAGCGGAGGACTGTGCGGCCGCCTTGACAGCCCCACAGCAAAATGGCCTCACCGGCCAAAAAACTTCAAAATAGGTCATTAAAGACCATGAACGCGGATAGACGAGTTCGGTACAAAATCATCATTGATGCAGGCTTAGTGGCCATATACCCCCACACTAGGGGCTCCATGCATATACAATAAGAGACAATAAATCTCAATTTTATATATTTTACTTTACACCTTGTTTATTTTAAACTTTTTCGGCACGACCCGTTTTCAACTCAGTTCCTCTCTTTTACAGATGAACATCGTGCGGCCCCCGTCCAAGATACGGCACAACGGAGACACAGGCGCAGACGTGCAGTAGGGACCCGTCCTAAAGGATTCTTTTTAGATTAAGACCCTGCGTAAACCTTTTTTACTGTCTCTTGTTGCTACACATCCCCTGGTTTTTTCAAGTATAACCAAGGAGGAATTGTGACGCCCGGATAGTTACGCTACAGTAATCCTCCACTAATGATGCCACGTCACCTCGATCACGGTGGCTAATCTCGCATTAGTTCGAAACCGATTTGAATTCGATTTAAAAATCAGGCAAACAACAAAAGTTTTCAAAAATTGAAACAAAAATGTTCGGTGGACGCCAAATATTACAAGGGTAATTATGGTGCAGTAAACACATTTTTATAAAATGCCTAAATGCTTTTAAATGAATTAAAACAGAAAAGTAAATAAATAAAAGAAAAGAAAATACAAAAGAGAAAAACTAAACTAAAAAAACAAAGAGAAAGCCCCCCCCCCCCGCTGGGCCAAGTGGCCCAGCTGGCCTTCGCTGCCCGAACGGGCCGGCCCAACTGGCCCAGCCGGCCACACCATATCCTCGCACCCCCACAAACCCTAGCGGCCCCTCCCCACTTCCCCCCACGACCACCCCCACTCCCTCTCCCTCGCCCCCCGATCTGGATCGGGGGAAATGACGACCCCGCCGCCCGGATCGAACCACCGCGCCGCCTCGGCCACCCCTCGCTGGACGCCTCGCCGTCCTCTCTGCCGACGACCGCCAGTAGGACGCCGCCCCTGCCGCACGCCCCTACCACCGACGCCGCATGGAGCCCGCGTCGCTCGCTTCCTCGCCGGAGCTGGCCTGCCGACCTCAACCTCGCCGTGGCCTCCTCGTCCCCTCCCCGTGTCGCTACCTCACGCCTCGCCGACCCCCTGAACCCCTGCAACGCTGTGAGCCGCCCCCTCCTCTTTTCCCGCGTTCACCACGCCGCTCGCCGTCCCCTGCGCTACACACGCGCGTCGCCACGGGCCGCGCCCACACGCCTTCCGGCCGCCCCCCGCGAGCGCTCCGCCGTTGTCCACTGCCACCTCTGGCCGCCCGTGACCTCGCCTCCCCGCGCGGCCGTCTATGCGTGGCCTTGGCCGCCCGCGAGCAGCGCTGCTGCTGCCGCCGGCCTCCGCCTGGCCATGCCATCCCGCGCCACTGCCCCCTTGCTACTGCTGCGGATGCGCCGCCTCGCCGGCGTTGCTGCTACCTCATCGCCCCCCGCCTCTGCTCCTACGCCCCGGCGCCACCACTGCCACCTCCGGCGGCCAGCCTTGCCGCGCCCATAGCCAGCGCCCCCTCCCGTCGATCTGGGTTTGTGCCCGCACGGCGCCACCGCCCGTTAACCCCTGCCTAGGCGCCCGGTTAACCGCCCCGTTAACCTCCCGGGACTATGACATACGGGGCCCACGCCCTTGGAACGGTTTTAAAAAATGAAAATAAATAAATAAAATTAAATATTAAACAATTAATTAACTAAATAATTAACCTAATTAATTCTGTTTAAATTAACTAATCAAGTTTAATTAAACTACTTAACTATTTAGTCTAACTAATCTGAATTAGGACTAAAAGTGAATGACATGCGGGTCCCCTGGCCCACTTTGACCAGTCAACTGGGACTGTTGATTGCTGACTCAGCAGTTAACGGGTCCCATCTGTCATACACATGAACACACTGCTGGGTGCACTTCCGTGTACCCATAGCAGTTTCTGTATTTAATAATTTGAATTAAATTAAATCAGGATATTAGAAAATGAAACAAAACTTTGAAAATTAATAGAAAATAAACCGTAACTCGGATGGGAAAACTCTGTACATGAAAGTTGCTCAGAACGACGAGACGAATCCGGATACGCAGCCCGTTCGTCCGTCACGCATCCCTAGCATAGCGAACACGCAACTTTCCCCCTCCGACCCATCTGTCTGAAAACGCGAAACACCGGGAATACTTTCCCGGATGTTTCCCCCCTTCGCCGGCATCACCTACTACCGCGTTAGGGCACACCTAGCACCGCTCATTGTCACGTCACGCATTGTCATGCTTATGTTTGCATTATATTTATTGTTTCTTCCCCCTCTTCTCTCGCTAGACACCGAGACCGACGTCGCTGCTACCTAGTACGACTACGGTGTTGACGACCACTCTCTCTTGCCAGAGCAACCAGGCAAGCCCCCCCCCCCTTGATCACCAAATATCGCCTACTCTTCTCTCTACTTCTTGCATTAGAGTAGTGTAGCATGTTACTGCTTTCTGTTAATCCTATACTGCTGCATAGCCTGTCCTTGCTACTACTGTTGTTACCTTTACCTGCTATCCTATTGCTTAGTATAGGATGCTAGTGTTCCATCAGAGGCCCTGCACTCTTGTCCGTCTGCCATGCTATACTACTGGGCCATGATCACTTCGGGAGGTGATCACGGGCATATTCTATATACTTTACACAGTTACATTACTTATGTTACTGTTCGGAGATGGGGGCTGAAGGGGCAGGTGGTTCCACCCAGGTAGTGGTGGGCCTGGGTTCTCGACGGCCCCCGACTGTTACTTTGTGGCGGAGCGACAGGGCAGGTTCAGACCACCTAGGAGAGAGGTGGGCCTGGCCCTGGTCGGCGTTCGCGGATACTTAACACGCTTAACGAGATCTGGGTATTTGATCTGAGTCTGGCCATTTGGTCTCTACGCACTATCCATCTACGCGGGAGTAGTTATGGGTATCCCGGCGTCGTGGTATCAGCCGAAGCCTTCGTGACGTCAGCGACTGAGTGGCGCGCGCCGGATTGGACTGGAAAGCCACTAGGCTAGGTCTGCTTCCGGCCGCGTACGCAACGTGCAGGTGTGCAAAGGGCGATGGGCCCAGACCCCTACGCCATAGGGTTTAGACCGGCGTGCTGACCTCTCTGTTGTGCCTAGGTAGGGCTGCGACGTGTTGATCTTCCGAGGCCGGGCATGACCCAGAAAAGTGTGTCCGGCCAAATGGGATCGAGCGTGTTGGGGTATGTGGTGCACCCCTACAGGGAAGTTTATCTATTCGAATAGCCGTGTCCCTCGGTAAAAGGACGACCCGGAGTTGTACCTTGACCTTATGACAACTAGAACCGGATACTTAATAAAACACACCCTTCCAAGTGCCAGATACAACCGATGATCGCTCTCTCACAGGGCGACGAGGGGAGGATCATCGGTTAGGATTATGCTATGCGATGCTACTTGGAGGACTTCAGTCTACTCTCTTCTACATGCTGCAAGACGGAGGCTGCCAGAAACGTAGTCTTCGACATGATTAGTTATCCCCCTCTTATTCTCGCATTTTGCAGTTCAGTCCACATATGATACCCTTATTCCATTTGATACCCATGCATATGTAGTATAGCTCCTTGCTTGCGAGTACTTTGGATGAGTACTCATGGTTGCTTTCTCCTTCTTTTCCCTCTATCCCTTCTACCTGGTTGTCGCAACCAGATGTTGAAGCCCAGGAGCCAGACGCCACCGTCGATGACGACTCCTACTACATCGGAGGTGTCTACTACTACGTGCTGCCCGCAGACGACGACCAAGAGTAGTTAGGAGGATCCCAGGCAGGAGGCCTGCGCCTCTTTCGATCTATATCCCAGTTTGTGCTAGCCTTCTTAAGGCAAACTTGTTTAACTTATGTCTGTACTCAGATATTGCTGCTTCCGCTGACTCGTCTATGATCGAGCTCTTGTATTCGAGCCCTCGAGGCCCCTGGCTTGTAATATGATGCTTGTATGACTTATTTTTATTTGTAGAGTGGTGTTGTGATATCTTCCCGTGAGTCCCTGATCTTGATCGTACACGTTTGCATGTATGATTAGTGTATGATTAAATCGGGGGCGTCACAAGTTGGTATCAGAGCCGACTACCTGTAGGAATCCCCCTTCCACACTCCTTGGCCGAAGTCGAGTCTAGACATTACAAAACTTTTACTAACATGGTTGTGCGGCTTACGGGCCCACGTCGCCATTTGGGTGGTATTAGGATCTTTTATTCCTCGCCTTTACTCTAGGACCCTGATCTCTCTTCTATTCGGGTTAAATGGTTTTGCTAACTCTAACTCTAGGTTCTCGTAAATACTTTCTCCCGGAGAGCCCTTTCATTCCAAATGATGGCCTGCTTCACCAGAAGATTCCGAAGATACTCTTTGCTATTCCTCTCGAGACTTTGTGCCCATCACTTTTGCTATTCCCGACCACCGATAAATCCTTATGGATAACTACTTACACTTGCCATTCATACGATCATCCCCCATTGATCTTGTTATTACAAGATACCCCGAAGTCTTCTCTATTGTTCCGAGAATACTTTGTGCCTACTGCCTAGCAGTTCCTTGCCACATGAATACCCCTTCAATTAAATCCTCGCACTTGTCGATTATCCACTCATCCCAGTTGTTCATGTGTTTCACAATGGTCTTCGAAATACTATTTGATCCTCCAAAAATCCTTAGTAGCTTATTGCTCTGCAATACTTGCCTGCTGGCATTATGGATGCTTTCCATATGTCTGGCAATATTCGTTAGTATCCTTAGGCATTGTCTTTTTGATCCTATTGATTCAACATGAGTGCGAATGCACGCAATCATCAGTTGATCCTTTGAAATTATCTTTCTGGCTCAGACGTTATTTTAAAACATGAGCTGGATCTCGACCAATCAAATTGCTGTCGATTGTACCCTTAAGGCTATTCAACTTATCCATCCCTGATCAGAGCATTGCTTCTGATCCCTTGTCTTGGAATTGATAATTCCTTTGCATTTGAGCCTTGAATTAGTCAGTTGTTTCTAAAGTCTGATCTCCTTGCATTGTTTCTCCCTCTGGTTGAGTACCGATGCTCACACCAGATCCCTTGAGGACCACCAGATCATTTTTTGGATTTTAACCGACAACGACCTTCATATTCAATAAGTTTGTGAGCCTTTCCTCGGATACATAATGCCTTTGGTAAATTGTATCCTCTGCTTTCTCAAGCATGATCTACTATCAAGCTTGTGTTATTTATTCTTGAAATTTGTGATATATACTCCTAAGATGCCCTGATGGGTTGAACCTATGCCTTCTCTAAACTGTGTGAACTCGAAAGTTTTCACAAGTCATACACTTCTGGTATTTTGCCAAATAAAATTTCAACACTACAACTTCTTCGAAAGTGAGAAGTGAATGAAAGGTTATGCATTGGAGAAGTGGGAGTCGACCTTGAACTTTGTGTTCATGCCCATGGACACGATCTACATCTTATCATTAAAGCTTCTTTTAAATTAAATTATTCCTTTGGTATAAGTTCATCTTATATCCGGGATCTGGCCTTTTGCAATAGTGTTTCCGACCATGTTCTCCTTTAAATACCATTTCTCGGACAAGTTAAACTAATTGTCTTCTACAGATCATTGCACCCGACCAACCTTTACTTTGATCTACTGTCGTGTATTACACTCTGGTATCTCAAGAATATCATAGAACTGCATAACTTCTTATGGGTTCTTCATCAACTATTATTTCTCACCGATTCCAATTTTTTTTGGGTTCTGGGTTGTCGTCAACCGAGGACACCAATAAGTGAATCAATTCCGCACTCTGGTTCAATAACTCTTAAATAATTGTTGTTGCTTACGAGTTAATGATCACTTAAGTCATTCCTAGCCTGATCGGCTATATCATCATGGTGCTAAATTTTAACTGTGCTACTTGGTCCTTCTTCACGGAGCACAATTCTCGACGATGAGCTAAGCTTACGTCGATTTTCCTCATCATATCATTTCGCCTGGAACCGCAAGCTTGATTTCGAGTTTGTGTCGTAACCATGGTTCCAATAACCTTCTGTTTATCATTTGTTTGACTAGATGTCATCACCGATTGATTACATCTTCATGAAATCTCTCGACAAATGTGTCATGATCATCATCAGCATCCTGAGCTCTTCCAAGATATATATCGAATTCTTGATGAGAAATACCATCCTCGCCCCTCAATGGTTAGTATTATCACCGACCACTTTATTGCCTTCCGTTCAACACAAACTTATTCGTGTTTTGTGTTATACCTTGAGATCCTTGCTATCCAGCATTTGTTCTTCTTTACCTTGGAATGTTACCACCTTTTATGTCAAGAATGTCGCGGTAATTTTACCACCTCTTGAGAATTCTTGATATAGTAATATCTCTCACCTTTTGCGTTCATTTCTTGGTCTCCGTGTTGTTTCTAACCGGAATACCGATAAATGGTCTGTGATGTATAAATTCTAAACTTCTAGCAACCCTATTGCTTGAAGTTATTGGTCTACAGTTTCATTCTAAGTCTATTGATTATTGAATCATCATTCAAACATTGATCGTGCTACCTAGTCCAGATTCCTGGGTGCACCCTTCTATCATTGTTCAGTTGTGTATGTTTCCCTCGAGCATACATCATTATGACATTTGATCCGACAAATGATATTTCCTTGTTCACATAATTGTGGAAATCAATCCTTTGGAAATCTCGATGATTGTTGCCGAGCCTATCAGCCACTTCCTCATCCTCTCCTTGGTTTACTGATGACCTCTTGTTTCAGAGCTCACTTACATAGATCACTTCTGAGAATCTCACAATGTCATCTTGTCAAATTGTGTTGCACCTTTTCTTCTCAGGCATCCCGAGTCTGAGGTATCCTGACACCAATCAAATCTGAATCTCGGTCAGATATGATGGTTGGAACATATTTCCAAGAGTTATAATGTTGGTCTTTAGATGACCCGGTAAGGTGGTATCATACCTAGCCCACCTGGCCGGAGGCCCTATTGTTATAGTTCCCTTTTAGCAATGTTATCCATTCTTCCATGAGGAAACTGTAAGACTTATTCTACAAGTTATTCCTAATGGATCCTTTTTGTTTCCAAAGTCTGATTTTCACCTGTTGACCATGTCAATGCTATCTCGAAGCACGTTTATGGTACTCCGTTCTTCAACAAGAACATTTGAAGCCCAATGCTAATTGTTTCTTGCTCAACTATCCAAACACCGTTGTATGGGTAACGTCATGAAATTCCTCTCCCCTTACCTAAGTGGGTTTCTACCTTCTATCCGGTCTTGGGTATCATACTATGCTTGTATTGGGAAGGATATACCCCTGAAATATGTGCTTAAACACATTTTTCCTTTCCATTGTTCTGTTTAATCTGATAATCACTTTTTCCTTTCCATTGTTCTGTTTAACCTTCTTGAGGTTTATATGATCTAAGCAGTAATACGTCACTGCTTTTATAAGCACCTCAGCGTATGACTCTGTCAGTAAGACCCTGTTACTATTGTTGTTGACATTCCGGCAACCACCGATGGACGAGGACTTTGCCTATTGCTCCGCCTCGTTCATCGAGCAGGAAAATGGTTCTCTTCGTCCTTCGCCCTTGGTACCTATCTTGTTGCCGACATGACCGACAGACCACCCTCCGACATGCCTTGCTTACATGATCGTGCAAGATGTCACCGACCTTCCAACTTTTAACCACATGGTGGGCCCATAACCCACAGTTCCACAGGATCGCAACCTGACTCTCCTGTACACCCTGTTGTCAAAGTTATTCCTCGCGCTTGACTTTGTATGTAATTCACGTGCCACCTGTCTGTTGATCTATTCTGGTATCAGATGCAATGCTTATTCACATTGCTCTAAACCCCTTTAACACATCATTTCAGGGAACAACGATTGTCTATCCGCTTCAAACTCCTTATTGTACCTTCTTACCTTACTCTCGATTTGTTCAAATCGAGAGATACTCATCTGTTCATTCACGGGAAAACCCCAGACAATTACCCCTTAAGCATTATGTTGTAGCCGAGCTACCCCTTACCTTTTCGTAAGTACGATGAAGATCCCGAAGAAAGGATACCGACTTCATCTTGATGACTTGAAACAGAAAAATGAAGGCGTCAATAAAATGGATCGACCACTTCGAGAAGAGCAACCAAGACCGAGAAGATTCATTAGGATTTCGTAAACAGACCTTTCCCCGTCTTCCACCTCTTAAATCTCGGGACGAGATTTCTTGTAGTGGAGGAGAATTGTGACGCCCGGATAGTTACGCTACAGTAATCCTCCACTAATGATGCCACGTCACCTCGATCACGGTGGCTAATCTCGCATTAGTTCGAAACCGATTTGAATTCGATTTAAAAATCAGGCAAACAACAAAAGTTTTCAAAAATTGAAACAAAAATGTTCGGTGGACGTCAAATATTACAAGGGTAATTATGGTGCAGTAAACACATTTTTATAAAATGCCTAAATGCTTTTAAATGAATTAAAACAGAAAAGTAAATAAATAAAAGAAAAGAAAATACAAAAGAGAAAAACTAAACTAAAAAAACAAAGAGAAAGCCCCCCTCCCCCCCCCCCCCCGCTGGGCCAAGTGGCCCAGCTGGCCTTCGCCGCCCGAACGAGCCGGCCCAACTGGCCCAGCCGGCCACACCATATCCCCGCACCCCCACAAACCCTAGCGGCCCCTCCCCACTTCCACCCACGACCGCCCCCACTCCCTCTCCCTCGCCCCCCGATCTGGATCGGGGGAAACGACGACCCCGCCGCCCGGATCGAACCACCGCGCCGCCTCGGCCACCCCTCGCTGGACGCCTCGCCGTCCTCTCTGCCGACGACCGCCAGTAGGACGCCGCCCCTGCCGCACGCCCCTACCACCGACGCCGCACGGAGCCCGCGTCGCTCGCTTCCTCGCCGGAGCTGGCCTGCCGACCTCGACCTCGCCGTGGCCTCCTCGTCCCCTCCCCGTGTCGCTACCTCACGCCTCGCCGACCCCCTGAACCCCTGCAACGCTGTGAGCCGCCCCCCTCCTCTTTTCCCGCGTTCACCACGCCGCTCGCCGTCCCCTGCGCTGCACACGCGCGTCGCCACGGGCCGCGCCCACACGCCTTCCGGCCGCCCCCCGCGAGCACTCCGCCCTCGTCCACTGCCACCTCTGGCCGCCCGTGACCTCGCCTCCCCGCGCGACCGTCTATGCGTGGCCTTGGCCGCCTGCGAGCAGCGCTGCTGCTGCCGCCGGCCTCCGCCTGGCCATGCCATCCCGCGCCGCTGCCCCCTTGCTACTGCTGCCGATGCGCCGCCTCGCCGGCGCTGCTGCTACCTCATCGCCCCCCGCCTCTGCTCCTACGCCCCGGCGCCGCCTCTGCCACCTCCGGCGGCCAGCCTTGCCGCGCCCATAGCCAGCGCCCCCTCCCGTCGATCTGGGTTTGTGCCCACACGGCGCCACCGCCCGTTAACCCCTGCCTAGGTGCCCGGTTAACCGCCCCGTTAACCTCCCGGGACTATGACATACGGGGCCCACGCCCTTGGAACGGTTTTAAAAAATGAAAATAAATAAATAAAATTAAATATTAAACAATTAATTAACTAAATAATTAACCTAATTAATTCTGTTTAAATTAACTAATCAAGTTTAATTAAACTACTTAACTATTTAGTCTAACTAATCTGAATTAGGACTAAAAGTGAATGACATGCGGGTCCCCTGGCCCACTTTGACCAGTCAACTGGGACTGTTGATTGCTGACTCAGCAGTTAACGGGTCCCATCTGTCATACACATGAACACACTGCTGGGTGCACTTCCGTGTACCCATAGCAGTTTCTGTATTTAATAATTTGAATTAAATTAAATCAGGATATTAGAAAATGAAACAAAACTTTGAAAATTAATAGAAAATAAACCGTAACTCGGATGGGAAAACTCTGTACATGAAAGTTGCTCAGAACGATGAGACGAATCCGGATACGCAGCCCGTTCGTCCGTCACGCATCCCTAGCATAGCGAACACGCAACTTTCCCCCTCCGACCCATCTGTCTGAAAACGCGAAACACCGGGAATACTTTCCCGGATGTTTCCCCCCTTCGTCGGCATCACCTACTACCGCGTTAGGGCACACCTAGCACCGCTCATTGTCACGTCACGCATTGTCATGCTTATGTTTGCATTATATTTATTGTTTCTTCCCCCTCTTCTCTCGCTAGACACCGAGACCGACGTCGCTGCTACCCAGTACGACTACGGTGTTGACGACCACTCTCTCTTGCCAGAGCAACCAGGCAAGCCCCCTCCCTTGATCACCAGATATCGCCTACTCTTCTCTCTACTTGTTGCATTAGAGTAGTGTAGCATGTTACTGCTTTCTGTTAATCCTATACTGCTGCATAGCCTGTCCTTGCTACTACTGTTGTTACCTTTACCTGCTATCCTATTGCTTAGTATAGGATGCTAGTGTTCCATCAGAGGCCCTGCACTCTTGTCCGTCTGCCATGCTATACTACTGGGCCGTGATCACTTCGGGAGGTGATCACGGGCATATTCTATATACTTTACACAGTTACATTACTTATGTTACTGTTCGGAGATGGGGGCTGAAGGGGCAGGTGGTTCCACCCAGGTAGTGGTGGGCCTGGGTTCCAGACGGCCCCAGACTGTTACTTTGTGGTGGAGCGACAGGGCAGGTTCAGACCACCTAGGAGAGAGGTGGGCCTGGCCCTGGTCGGCGTTCGCGGATACTTAACACGCTTAACAAGATCTGGGTATTTGATCTGAGTCTGGCCATTTGGTCTCTACGCACTAACCATCTACGCGGGAGTAGTTATGGGTATCCCGGCGTCGTGGTATCAGCCGAAGCCTTCGTGACGTCAGCGACTGAGTGGCGCGCGCCGGATTGGACTGGAAAGCCACTAGGCTAGGTCTGCTTCCGGCCGCGTACGCAACGTGCAGGTGTGCAAAGGGCGATGGGCCCAGACCCCTACGCCATAGGGTTTAGACCGGCGTGCTGACCTCTCTGTTGTGCCTAGGTAGGGCTGCGACGTGTTGATCTTCCGAGGCCGGGCATGACCCAGAAAAGTGTGTCCGGCCAAATGGGATCGAGCGTGTTGGGGTATGTGGTGCACCCCTGCAGGGAAGTTTATCTATTCGAATAGTCGTGTCCCTCGGTAAAAGGACGACCCGGAGTTGTACCTTGACCTTATGACAACTAGAACAGGATACTTAATAAAACACACCCTTCCAAGTGCCAGATACAACCGATGATCGCTCTCTCACAGGGTGACGAGGGGAGGATCATCGGTTAGGATTATGCTATGCGATGCTACTTGGAGGACTTCAGTCTACTCTCTTCTACATGCTGTAAGACGGAGGCTGCCAGAAGCGTAGTCTTCGACATGATTAGTTATCCCCCTCTTATTCTAGCATTCTGCAGTTCAGTCCACATATGATACCCTTATTCCATTTGATACCCATGCATATGTAGTATAGCTCCTTGCTTGCGAGTACTTTGGATGAGTACTCACGGTTGCTTTCTCCTTTTTTCCCTCTATCCCTTCTACCTGGTTGTCGCAACCAGATGTTGGAGCCCAGGAGCCAGACGCCACCGTCGATGACGACTCCTACTACATCGGAGGTGTCTACTACTACGTGCTGCCCGCAGACGACGACCAGGAGTAGTTAGGATGATCCCAGGCAGGAGGCATGCGCCTCTTTCGATCTGTATCCCAGTTTGTGCTAGCCTTCTTAAGGCAAACTTGTTTAACTTATGTCTGTACTCAGATATTGTTGCTTCCGCTGACTCATCTATGATCGAGCTCTTGTATTCGAGCCCTCGAGGCCCCTGGCTTGTAATATGATGCTTGTATGACTTATTTTTATTTGTAGAGTGGTGTTGTGATATCTTCCCGTGAGTCCCTGATCTTGATCGTACACGTTTGCGTGTATGATTAGTGTATGATTAAATCGGGGGCGTCACAAGGCTGGGCTCTTGGCATGTGGCCACGTCAGAATTTTCGCACGTACCTGGACACTAGGGGCTTCTTTTTTTTAATAATAAAGAGTGTTGTTTCGCCCGCACTCATAAAGACCGAATACCTTAGGGAGTGTTCGGCGTCGCGAGTTTTGGCATTATATGCATCAGCTCCGAATCATGTCTTTGGTCAAATGTTGGGTTGCCCGGCTCCTGAGTTCAGCTACCTTACGTTCCGCTCTATCGGCTAAGGTAGCACCAGGAGAACTACTGCGATTGTGCCCCGGTTCGGCCTGGCGAGCACCTCAGTAGAGAAAGCCGAAAACTGACTGTCATGATGTAGCATGATACTGGTCAGCCACTCGATGACCTATTGGAATCTATCGGATTCCTCCGTTTTAACGAAGGGCCGTTTCTCGGTCAGGCACATACGCGCCCCGAACTCGGATGAGCGCAGTCGCCACCAAGGAGCTACCTAAATAGTCTCACTGTCAAGCTCCTATGGCTAAGTGAAAGTGTTAAAGCATTATAGTCCGGTTGCCTGGCCCGCTGCGCTATCACCTCCTTTGTAGGACCAAGACGTTGGGTTAAGTGTGAAAATGCGTCTTCTGCGAGCACCCCCGCACTATGTGCGTGGGGGCTGAAGCCAACGACTGCCATCTTTCAGATTATATATATATATATATATATTAAAAGGCCGCACAGGAGGTGTTCCCAATACTTGAAGGCAAAAGTATAAAAAGGCCACTGCAATTTATCAAAATATTACTTTATAATTACATATGCTATCATAACATAGCATCTTTCGAGCACTGCGTCTCTATTACACGAGCGCCTTCAAGGACTTCCTGAAAATAGTGCTCGGAGGGTACTCGGCTTTTGTCTGAATCTCGGGACGCAACAACGGTGGTCTCCATCTTCGCCCAGTATGTCTTAACACGGGCAAGAGCCATCCGTGCACCCTCTATGCATGCTGACCTCTTCATTGCATTTATACGCGGCACTGCGTCAAGGAATTGCTGCACCAAGTTGAAGTAACTCTTCAGCTCCGATCTCCCCGACCACAGATAACCCATGACATACTTCATGGCGAGTCCGGATAACCTATTCAGTTCGGCCCATTAAGCCAAACGATCATCCACTGCCAGTGGACGCTCTGGATTGTGAAACTGCGACCAGAAAAGCTTTTCCACTTCGCGATCCTTCTGATCTCGAAAGTGTTCGGCCGCATCAGCAACACTCACTGCCAAGTCCAGATAGGTATCCTCCACACTCCACATTCGGTCCAACAGAGCAAACTTCGGATCGCAAAATTTCCTTTGCATCATAAAGGGCTTTCCAGTCGCAATCTGTTCGGCCTGACGTAGCTCCTCCTTCGCAGCTCTCATCGTAGAGCGCGCGTCCTTGGCATTGGCAGCGGCCTTTTCTAAGTCCGTCTGTTTCGCCCGGTCTTCTTTTTCAAGAAATCTGCAACGGTCTGTAGCGCTTTTTAACTTTTCGGCCATCTCGGCCATCTCTTCCTTGCTTCGGCAATGGGCAGCCCGTTCGGCTCTCAGCTCTTCAAGGGCTTTCTTGGCGGTGCATCACTTTCTCTGGCTTGTTCTTTAGCTCGGGCAAGTTCTACCCTAAGACTCTCCACGGCGGCCGCACCATCTGCGTCAAGCACACACATTGTAAGACAAAGGCCTCAAACTATTCTTACCTCATGCCGCCTGGGGAATTGCATACCTTGATCCTCCTCAAGCCGCTTGTTGACAAGCGCGATGTCGGCTTCTGCCACGTCTAGTTGCCGCTTTAGTCCGGCAAAATCGTCAGTTCGGCTCGATTCCGGACACCCTGCCGCCTACATTCAAAGGCGACATCTTAGACCTGGGATTATGATCCTCCGCGCACCGTCATTTCTCGACGACGCGCAGAGTCTCAGGGGCTACTATCTACACAGGGCGCATCTTATTCATGCGCAACTGCCAAAAGTGTACATTATCTAAATGTACCTCAAAACCCGTCAGTAAACTTTTGACGGCCTCATGCAGTTCGCTCTCTGCGGATGAGATCCTTTCAATCACCGTGCCCATCAATGCACGGTGCTCCTCTGAGATACAAGCTCGCCCCAGCAGAATCTTTAGCTCCTCCGACCGAGCACCAGACGGTGTCGGGCTTATCCCATGACCTCTCTCGAAGGCCAGACGCGGAGAACCTCGAGGGGCCACATAGCCATCTTCCGCCCCTGCCGGATTCGGAAAAACTCTCCGCGACGACACCTCAGGGTCGCCCGCCTCGCTAGGCGGCATGGCAGGTGGAGGCGTCTCACTCTCCATCATCTCCGGAAGAAGATCCCCTGAAGACGTGCTCTGCTGAGAAGGGCTGAGGTCCGAACTACAAGGTAAAAGTTTGGTTAATCTTCTCAGACATAAATCAAGGATTTCCCTCATCCCTCAAAAGGAAAATCTTTCTCTACTTACGGCTCGCTGGAGGGCTGATCCCCTTGAGGGCGTAGTCCGGCCGAGGAACTCCCCGGCATCGGACCCTCTGACGAGGATTCTCTCCCCCGCTTCGCGGCCATGGTTCCGGGTCATCAGAGGCGGCTCTCTTCTTCCCCTTAGGAGAGGAATCGTCTGTTCCTCCCTTCGGAGCAGCCTCCTTCGAGGAGGCCATAGCTTCCTCGTCCTCCCCCTCCGAAGGCATTATCTCCAGCATCTGGTCTAGCACGGGATCCGGCCTGGTTTCAGGAAGGGGAGCTGGACACCTGATCAGCTTTGCCTTCGCTATCCACTCATGCTTAAAAGGACGGCTCTTTTAGGTGCAAGTTTATGACAATTATACGGATAGAAGGTCCGGGCACAAGGTTGCTTACTTGAGCATCCAGGCGATTGCGGCTTAGGCCTGCGTCCTCGGTCGAATCCGGACACATCTCTTGTGATCTGAAGAACAGTTTATACATCTCCGCGGGCGTTGCGCCCATGAAGTTCTGGAGAGCTCGCGGTCCCTCTGGATTAAATTCCCACAGGCGAAGGGGGCGACGTTTGCCGGGCAATATTCGGCGAATCAGCATGACCTGCGTCACCTTGACCAGGCTGAGGTCTCCTTCCAAGAGATCTTTAATGCGGCCCTGTAACAAGGGCACGTCTTTGGGCAAACCCCAATCCAACCCACTGTTGACCCATGACGCCAGACGTGGTGGGGGACCCAAGCGAAAGGTAGGAGGCGCCACCCATTTGGTGCTCCGGGGAGCGGTGATATAAAACCACTCTCGTTGCCACAAGCCTAGCTCCTCTTGAAAAGAGCCCTCGGGCCATGGAGCATCACCATTTTTGCTTATAACAACTCCTCCACACTCTGAGTGTCGTCCCTCGATCATCTTCGGTTCCACTTTGAAGGTTTTGAGCCATAGTCCGAAGTGAGGGTTAACATGGAGGAACGCTTCGCACACAACGATAAACGAGGAGATATGGAGGATGGACTCTGGAGCTAAGTCGTGGAATTCCAGCCCGTAATGATTTTCATGAGAGAAGATAAAATGACTTCTTCAAATTATATGAAATAGAGTTGGAAGTGGTTTGAATTTCAAATTCAAAACCATTTAGGAGTTATTTGACTTTTAATCAAATTATTTTTCTCCTAAAATTAAATAAATGGAAATAAGGGTAAAATGATTCCCTTCAATGGAAAATTAGGAGAAAATAATTTTGAAGTCATTTTGGTATTTTCAATAATGATTTTGTTGGGTTTTAATGCAACAATACCACTTTTTGCTTTATTTGAATTTTTGTAGATTTTATTTGCCTCTGAAAATGTGTTCATGTTTTAGGAAATTTTATTCTGAAAATTTTGATATATTATATGCCTATATAATATATTAATTTTTTTGTGTTGGTTTTATTGTGTGTGCTTTATATGAAAAAAAACAAACGGCCGAAGCCAGCGCCCAGGCGCTATCCGCCAGCCCACCTGGCCGAATCGGCCCATGGCCATCTCCACCGCGGCCTCCCTCCCGCAGTTGTTTCTCCTCGGTCGTCCGACCCCTCGCTCGCCTCCCACTGCCGCTGACGCATGGACCCCACTGCCCGATCGCCCCGCCCACATCTTCCTCTTCTTCCTCCCCACGCCAGAACCGCCGCCGTATCCCGGAGATCGCGGGATCCTCCCCCGATTCACCCCCTCCACCAAGGAACCCCTCCCCCCTATATATACCCCTACTCCTCGTCCGTTTCCGCCTTGAAGCCGCCCCGAACCCCTCTCCATCGCCTGCAATCCCTCGTCAGAACCCGAGCGCCGCCGCGCACCATTATCGCCCTAGCTCTCCACTACGACCACCTCATCGCCGTCCGAACCCACCACCGAACCCCCCTCGCTTGCCCGCACCTCCCTGTGCCCTCGCCCTCGCCCAAAACCCACCGGAAGACCACCAACGTCGACCACCGGACGCCATCTCCGCCTTGACTCTCTGTCATTCGACTCCGTCGTCCCCAAAGCCGATACCGACCACCGCCGAGCTCGCCATCTAGCGCCTCGTCGTCTGGTGCTCTTCCCCGACGTGGACAACCACGGGAGCATCACCACCATCGACCACAGCCACTACCACCGTCGCCGGAGTTCCACCGCCGCTGATGTGAGCTCTCCTTCTCCCCTCCCCGTTCATCTTAATCTAACGGTGTAGATTAGATCCCGCGAACAGTTAGGTTTATTTGTTTAGATCGATTTTAGTCGGTCTTTTTCCGGTTTAGTTCCTGGTTTAGTTAGACCGGCCCGATCGGTTTACTCTGTTTAGCCGTAGACATATTAGCCTATTAAATGCATGCGCGCTGTTTAGTTCCAGATCGCACCCAATTCGGCCCGGTAGCGCCTATTAGTTTATTTTCGTTTCTGTTTAAAAACAGAAATAGTTTCAATTTTAGATTGCTTATATCTTTTAGTGTCTTTAGCCAAATTGAGTGAATCTTTTTGCATCAGATTCAAAATTTCTTGAAGTTTCTGTTTGTGTCCTTAGATATAAAGTTTGAGTAGTTTAAATTTTGAGTTTGATGAAATTTGTTCAAATCACTAATTTGGCCGTATCTTGAGTTTTATAAAATATTTTTGATTGATTCCTTTTGCTACGGTTTTGTTATTGATTCGTCTATCCAGAGTAATATAGTGATTTATTTTTAGTTTATTTTAAATTAAGTTTTTTTGCAAAACAATACTGTTTAGTTCTACTTTTGTTTTAACCTTTTCTTTATAGTTTTAATTGTTTTAAAATTATTTCTTTTTGTCACTTTTGACAAATTTAGTTTTGTTTCTGTTATTTAACTGTAGACAATTTTATTCTTATTTAAAAAAAATTATTTTGTTAGTTTTGTATGGAAACATGTATAGGTCATAGTTAGAGTTTTATAAAAGCTTTTTATTTGTTTCTTTTTGCAAATAAATTTTTATGAAAAATACTTTCTGTTAACTTAGTTGTTTTACTTTTTATTTTCAGTTAATTTATTAGTTTAGTATTTTCTTTGCTAAGTTTTGCTTAGGACAAAACTATTTTTGTAGTTAAGGCAAAAGGTTTTCCTAGTAGGTTCTTTATAGTTTTCCCCTATTAGTTCTTTCGATGTGCTATTTGTTTTGTGTTGGGTTTTCTTATTGGGTTTTCTTTTGATAGTTAGATTTGCTTGCTAGAATGCTTGCTTATGTGAATGTCATGTTTGTTATTATAGATTTCATCGGAGAGTTGCGAATAGTCCTATCAAGTTAGTTTCAAGAGCGTTGTTATCTTCATCAACCTACCAGGCAAGTTCACTTTGACCATGTTTTTCATACCTATATTTTTATTGCATTTAGTGTCATCCTTGCAACAACTTCTCCAGTAGTGATATTGATTCTTGTAGTTGAGTAGAATGCATGAGGTAGGAACCCACCTCCCTGTTACCAAGCCCGGGACATATACAGTTTTAATGCTACGCTGTAGTAGACGGGGTTTGGTATGAGTGCTCGGGAGTGGTGTGAGAATGAAGGACTTTACGTCAAAGACGACAACTTCATGATGGCATCTGCAAGGACTGCATCTTCAGGACTCCTCAAGATTTCGAGACTCGAGACAAGAATTCAATACACACTACTGGGTGAAGGACGGTTGACGGGCACCCTGGAGAAACCAGTGGTTGACCGGGATGCATGGAGAAGCGCCATTACATCTTGCGGAAAGCTTCACCCAGACTCAAAGAGATGGAAGAATACTTCATGCCCGGAAGCTTACCTGTGCAACCGCAAGTCACTATGGGCTGTGGCTTGGTTGACCTTAGTTGTGACTCTGGCTGGGACAGTGCTAGTAGATGTAGAACAACGGTAGGATTGGATGAGCACCGGACAGTGGTCAGAGGAACTCTTCGGAAGACCATGTTTCGGCCATCTTGTTCTCAAACACCCTGAAGTGCGAGAATGTAAAGAAAGGGATCGAATCTTGCGGGTAAAGTGTACAAACCTCTTCAGAGGGTTAAAACCTAATCGATTAGCCGTGTCCCTGGTTACGGACAATTTGAGCCTCTGGACTTGGATCTATCTCGAAACTCTCAACACCGGATTGATAACTTAATTGTGGGCAACTTATGATGATTTGGGCTATGAGACATCGGTTGGCGGAACCATGTCATGATAGAAAAATCCGTAGTACAGACTCCTGAGACTTTATTGTAGGGAAAATAAAACCAACTTTTATGCAAACAAAACTCAGATACAGAGCCACAAAGCCATATTGCATATAGTATAGTTTATCATTTGTTTTCTCTTATTGTGATCTTGCCGGTACATTCAATGTACTGACCTACACGGCTGCAATGTCTCATGTTGCAGATATGTTTCTTCCGACGAGTAAGAGTTACGTCATAGGGTTACGGTCTACACTCAACCTGCCAATGGCGTTGATGGGACTCCACACCCAATTGTTTGTTTCCGCTGAGACTTATGAGGTATATATCAGTTTTACGTTATTTATACATGTGATTGCACTTTGATATATACATTGATGTACTTTGTGTGCCAGCATACTGTAACGCCCTCGATGCGACTATATCTCCCACGTGTCGAAGCACGACTTAGAGGCATAACCGCATTGAAAGCAATGTCGCAAGTGAGGTAATCTTCACACAACCCATGTAATACATAAGGGAAAAGAGTTACATAGTTGGCTTACAATCGCCACTTCACACAATTACATGAATAAAGCATTACAACATCCAAATACAATCAAGGTCCGACTACGGAACCAAAATAAAAGAAGAACCCCAAATGCGACAAAGGTCCCCGATCACCCCAACTAGGCTCCACTACTAATCAACTAGAACGAAACAACACAAAGGACAAGATCTTCATCGAGCTCCTCCTGAGCTTGGTTGCGTCATCTGCACGGTCTCATCGGCACCTACAAGCTGGTTTTGGAAGTATCTGTGAGCCACAGGGACTCAGCAATCTCGCACCCTCGCGATCAAGACTATTTAAGCTTATGGGTAAGGTAGAGGTATGAGGTGGAGCTGCAGCAAGCGACTAGCATATATGGTGGCTAACATACGCAGATGAGAGCGAGAAGAGAAGGCAAAACACAGTCAATAAAAGTATGATCAAGAAGTGATCCTGGACTACCTACGTCAAGCATAACTCCAACAACCGTGTTCACTTCCCGGACTCCGCCGGAAAGAGACCATCACGGTTACACACGCAGTTGATTCATTTTAATTAAGGCCAACTTCAGGTTTTCTACAACCGGACGTTAACAAATTCCCATCTGCCCATAACCGCGGGCACGGCTTTCGAAAGTTCAAATCCCTGCAGGGGTGTCCCAACTTAGCCCATGACAAGCTCTCATGGTCAACGAAGGAATAGACCTCCACCCGAGACATTCCGATCAGACTCGGTATCCCAGTACAACAAGACATTTCGACAGGGTAAAACTAAACCAGCAACACCGCCCGAATGTGCCGACAAATCCCGATAGGAGCTGCACATATCTCTTTCTCAGGGCACACTCAGATTGTCTTAGGTACGGGTAGGCCAACCCAGAGTTGCCCCTGGTGGCCACCAGCAGCTGACAGGTGGACCAACACTCAGAGGAGCACTGGCCCGGGGGGGTAAAATAATGATGACGCTTGAGTCTGCAGAACCCAAGGGAAAGAAAAGGCTAGGTGGCAAATGGTAAAACCAATGTTGGGCATTGCTAGAGAAGCTTTACTTAAGGCGAACTGTCAAGGGGTTCCCATTATAGCCCAACCGCGTAAGGGACGCAAAATCCAGGAACATAACACCGATATGACGGAAACTAGGGCGGCAAGAGTGGAACAAAACACCAGGCATAAGGCCGAGCCTTCCACCCTTTACCAAGTATATAGATGCATTAATTAAATAAGATATATATTGTGATATCCCAACAAGTAAACATGTTCCAACAAGGAACAACATCTCCATGTTCCAACAAGGAACAACTTCAATCTTCACCTGCAACTAACAACGCTATAAGAGGGGCTGAGCAAAGCGGTAACATAGCCAATCAACGGTTTGCTAGGACACGGTGGGTTAGAGGCTTGGTTCAACAAAGTAGGAGGCATGATAAGCAAGTGGTAGGTATCGCAGCGTAGGCATAGCAAAAGAGCGAGCAACTAAGCAAGCAAAGATAGAAGTGATTTCGAGGGTATGATCATCTTGCCTGAAATCCCGCAAGGAAGAAGAACGAGTCCATGAAGAAGACAAACGGAACATAGTCTAACGGATCCTCACAACGCGACGTTACCAGATCCAACCCAAAGAAGCAATCACCGGAAAAGAAACACACAACATAGTAAACAACCAACACATGAACATGGTATGATATGCGAGATGCGGTATGCGATGCATATGCATGATTGGGCAAGGAATGCATGAACCTGGCCTCAACTTGGAAAACCAAGTGTGTCACTGGAAAGACGAGATGAAATCGCTTGAAAACGATATAAAGAACGCCGGAATCGGAGTTACGGTTTGGAAATGGCAAGTGATTCAATTATGACACCGGTCTGCGATTTACAGCAAGTAGGCATCTAAATGCAATGAGATGAACATGCTACAGCACTCAAACATGGCATCAAAATACATGGCAGGGATGCATTCATGATGCTTAACAAAAGTCTAGCACTGATCTACAGCCAATTCATCCATTAAGAGGTTCAAGCAAGCATGGCAAAAACGCAAATGCAAAACAGATCTCAGACTTAGTGAAATTAACACTTGTCTGGAATTTCAGATCATGAAGCCCTCTTCGGAGCAACAAAACAACATGCTACAGGACCTGATTATGACAAAGAAAGACATGGCATGGAGCTAATGAACAAGCTTAACAAAAGTCCCTAAGTGACCTGGGGCCAAAAGGGATCACAAAATATACTAACAAGCACACGAACATAGCTAAAACACAATCAGTTTTCAGACTTAGTGAAAACTGGGACATGCTGAAACATAACTCACGAAGGCATGTTAACGAGCTCGATGCACTAACTACGGTGCAATTCATGGCAGGACAAGCATACATCCATTAAGAAGGCACAAAATTCTAGCTAGACATGGCAAGAACAAGGGCATAGCATGCACGGATCAACTGCAATAACATCGGCAAAATCGCAAACAAGTTGACGATCTGCCCAGATTCACAACAAAGCAAAAGTAGAGCTCGATTGACTCAAGCTAGGGTACTCCATATATGCAAACAAAGACATGGATGGATAGAGCACTACAACATTAACAAAACTCCTTTACTGATCATCCTCGAAAGAGGCATGGATCACTAGGAAACAACATGAACATATGGCATCATGAACTAAATAATCCCAGGACTTAGTGAAACTACTAAGTCCATGAAAACAGAGTTACCGGGTGCCTCACTTTGCAAGCTTGCACAAGTCACCACACACATCCTAAAAATGCATGGGTTGCACCTCTAGAAAGATAACAAGACCCTTAACAAAACATATGAAGGACTCACAGGCATATCATGCACACAATAATCATGGCAAAAATGATAAAAGTCTAAAATGAACTAGCAGATCTAACAATTAACTCACGAAGCCTCCTTCTAACAGCATTTCGGGCATCAAGATGAACTCAAATGAAAATGATGCAATGGAATAAAATGATGTACTCGTCGAGGCGAACATTTTGATATACTATATGTCCAAAACGGAGCTACGGATGCGGAGATATGGCAGGTCAAATTATGCACAAAAATTAGGGTTCGGAGGAGAAAAGTCAACCGTCGGGATCCCAGATCCAGATCTGGCGCGTGCACTGTAGCAGCACTGTAGCACCGCGAGGCCGAAGTCGCCGGAAATGGAGGTGGCGGCGCGGGGATGACGGCGGCGAGGCGCTCCCGGGCCGGATCTCGCCGTATCCGGCCGGCGGGGAGCCGAAGAGGCGGCGGGGCGACGGGCTCTGGCGCCGGCGAGGCCCTGCGGTGGCCGGAGCGAGGCGAGGTGACGGCACGGGGTGGAGCTCCGGCGAGGTCATCGCCTGCGGGAGGTGGGTGAAGGCGGCGGCGAGGCACGTTGTGGCGGCGGGGTCGGACAGCAGGCGCGGCGCGGAGGAAGAGACGGCGGCGCAGAGATGGGCCCGCGCAGGCCCGATTTGGGTTCCGCTGGCCGGCGGCGGGGCTGAGGAGAGAGAGAGCAGCGGGTGATGAGGTGGCGCAGCCGGATTCGTCGTCGGCGGCGGCTGGACAAGTCCGGGCGCGGAGAAGGTTTCGTCTGGGCGCGAGGTAGAGGAAGGCTAGGGTTTGGACTGCGCGAAAATTTCAGAGGGGAGCACATATTTATAGGTAGAGGGAGCTAGGAGAGTCCAAATGAGGTGTGGTTTTCGGCCACGCGATCGTGATCGAGCGCTCTAGATGATGGAGCAGAGTTTGGTGGGTTTTGGTCCAAATTGGAGGGGTGTTGGGCTGCAACACACACGAGGCCTTTTCGGTCCCTCGGTTAACCGTTGGAGTGTCAAACGAAGTCCAAATGATACGAAACTTGACAGGCGGTCTACTGGTAGTAAACCAAGGCCGCATGACAAGTCTCGGTCCAATCCAGAAATGTTTAATCCCCACACACAAAAGAAAGGTATAAATGACCACCGGAGGAGAACGAAGCGCCGGATTGCAAAACGGACAACGGGAAAAATGCTCGGATGCATGAGACGAACACGTATGCAAATGAAATACACATGAATACATGATATGCAATGCATGACACGCAAGCAATGACAAGGCAACAACAGCGAATAACTGCACGACACCTGGCACATCGGTCTCGGGGCATTACACATACCGATCCAGGGATGGCACAGATACACAGAGGCTTGACCGTCTGAGGTCGGGTTGCTACACCGGTACTCCGTGGGCTTCTTCTGGTCCAAAAATTATCTGCATGAATTTTCAGGTCAATTGGACTCCGTTTGGTTTTCGTTTTCTGCAATACTCAAAACAAGGGAAAAACAAAAACTGGCATTGGGATCTAGGTTAATAGGTTAGTCCCAAAAATCATATAAAATAGCATATAAATGCATATAAAACATCCAAGGTTGATATTATAATAGTAGCATGGAACAATAAAAATTATAGATATGTTGGAGACGTATCAAGCATCCCCAAGCTTAATTCCTGCTCGTCCTCGAGTAGGTAAATGATAGAAAACAGAATTTTTGTTGTGGAATGCTACCTAACATATTAATCCATGTAATTCTCTTTATTGTGGCAAGAATATTCAGATCCGAAAGATTCAAGAGAAAAGTTTAATATTGACTTCAAAATAATAACACTTCAAGGATACTAACAAAGAAATCATGTCTTCTCAAAATAACATGGCCAAAGAAAGCTATCCCTACAAAATCATATAGTCCGGCTATGCTCTATATTCATCACATGAAATATTTAAATCATGCACAACCCCGATGACATATAAAACATATAAAACATCCAAGGTTGATAATATAATATCATGGAACAATGAAAAATTGTAGATATGTTGGAGACGTATTATGTTTCCCCTCGTGTTCTTCACGGGATCCGCTCCTTTCATGAAAGATCGGCCATCTAGGGTTCCACACTACATCAATCCTCAAACGGTACACAAAGACTGCAAACTCACAACCAACCTTTGATACAAGGGACTACAACACAACTGCATCGGATGGCAGCTCAAGATTATCGAATCAAGACATCTTGCTGTAGCTAAATTTGATGGTTAACAGGAAAGTGATGAGATGTGGCCAGCAATATGATAGAGCCTACTATGTTCTCAAGAGGCTCGTGGATGAGCTTGATGCAATACATTCAGCGAATCAAGTGGATGCTGACCAAAGGATGGCTGAAGAGGATGCTGAAATTGAAGATGACTTTCATTATTATGCAACTGAAATGCTCAATGCCGCTGCTCAAGCCAACCAATGCAAGCAGGGTGTTGACCAATCAATGGAGCAGTGACAGCAAGAGACGATGAAACTGCCGCTGTACTCTGAAACAAAGGGTAGGAAGAAAATTTCTGCAGCAAAGAAAAGTGACAAGGGAGCTCAAATAAAGGCACCACCTGTAGGAACGGTCGTCGTGCTCGATGAGAACGGAGTGCCACTTGGACACAGGCAATGTAGTGTGTGCCAAAAGGTTGCAGGACACAACAAGATCACCTATCCAACACTCTTGGAAAGAAACGATGCCGAGGAGGTCAAGCAACCCAAAGTTCAAAAACAGTAGCCCAAAGTTATAGAACAAAAGAAGGGACCACACCCACAGAAAGCACGCAGCAGACTTTGTAGCATATGCAAGGAGTATGAACCACATAATGCAAGAACATGCCCAAAGCGCCCAGATGCTGAAAAGACAAGAAAAAAGCCAGAGAAGAAACAGAAAGCAAAACCTAGAGCCAGCAACAAGAAAGTGGTGGAAGATGAACAGGAAGACGAAGATGAAGACACCGTCGAAGAAGAGGAAGAGGAAGAGGAAGTGGAATGCGAAGAGGAAGAGGATGATGAAGAGGAAGAGGACGATGAAGAGGAAGATGAAGAGGAAGATGAAGAGGAAGAGGTACATGTCAAGCAAAAACCACTACAACCAAAGCCTAGGAGGAGCGCAAGGCTGATGAATAGTTAGACTAGGTCAATTAAACAAAGCAAACTTATGTCATATCAATGTGCAGAATATTATTCCACTTTTGAAAACAGTATTTTAGGAGAAGCTTACTTGAACTTTTATTGTTGAAGTTTCAAAAACATTATACAGTAGAAGTTCAAGTAAGCTTACTGTAGAAGTACTAGTATAGTATAAGAGGAGGTGCTAGTGATGTATTGCATGAAAGAGCAAGCAGTAATAAAATGGAAAATAAAAATTTTGAATTTCAAGTAATATTACTGCAGAAGTCTTGGTATATTATGAGAGGAAGTGTTGTGCTGGTGATGTATTCCATAAAAGTGCAAGCAAGAACAAAAATGAAAAATATACACTATGAAGTTCAAGTAAGATTATAGTGGAAGTTCTGGTATATTATGGCAGGAGATGCTGGTGTTGTATTCCATAAAAGAGTAACCAGCAAATAATTATACAGTTTGAAGTTCAGGTCAGCTTACAGAAGAAGTTCTGGTATATAAAATCAATGTAGAAAAAAATATGCTTAAAAATAAAGTTTTGCCGTATGAACTAGTGTTAGCAAGCCTAAGACAACACGCTAAGATATGAAGTTATGTTTGGATACGTGTAGA
This sequence comes from Triticum monococcum, assembly GCA_034509565.1. Classification (NCBI taxonomy): domain Eukaryota; kingdom Viridiplantae; phylum Streptophyta; class Magnoliopsida; order Poales; family Poaceae; genus Triticum; species Triticum monococcum. Next base: position 254,402,281 of record CM067845.1, read on the forward strand.
AGTTCATGTACAATGCCGAAAAAACATAAAAAAAGTGTATGAGAATATTTTTGCACAACGTTATAGTTGAAATCCATTCGCAGTTGAAAAATCACAAAAAAACAAATATAGATTCTATGCAAAAGGCTACGTATTGGTTGGGTTAAAAAATAACAATACATTACACAACACAGAAAATCCTATCCATCTGAAACCAGCAGCCTAGCCAGATCTCAAGCAGAAGTTCAAATCAAAGATCATATGTTGGGGCCCAAAATTAAACAACACAAAAATGAGCAGTTCAACCATAGCCGAGGGAGAAGTTCAGGTACATCTTTCGGGGAAAAAACATACAACACATGGATACTGAAAATGATGCAGTACATTGAAATTCACAAGCCAAATCATTCTTCACACCAAATACATTTGTCCTCAATATCATAAGTAATAGTGTTGCAGCTATAGATACACAAATCACTAAACAATTCTTACAACCAAATCTTTACAGAATCGCTCCAATCATTACCAAACCTAAATCTTTACGATATCAATCTACACTGAAACTAATGCTTTGAATTCACGGGCCCAAGGACTGGATCTCCTTAGGAAGCTCTGCACTCACGACTTCATTCTTCTCGCTAAAGATTAGAGTGTGCATGAACTCGGCCTTCCAGTCATTTGTAGTAGCCTGCCAACAGGAAATGAAATGATGGTTTAGTAAAGGATAACTAAAACCACAGCAGGAGCGTCTCAGCAAAAACACACAACAAAAATGAAAGGATGATTAGACAAGAACAAGGACAAAACATACATCCACATCACCAAAATCATCAACAAGCTCATCGCCATCATATGTAGAGAAGAACCTCACGGCAAAGAAACCACAATCATTATTCACTTGCTTTGGAACTTCGATAAAAGTTGGCTTCTTTGCAATAGTCACCCAGTTAGGCTGCTTGCTCGCTTTGTACGCAGCCTTGCCGTACACCTCCTCGAGCAACCCAATAAATCTCTTGATCTACAGGAAATGCTAAAATAAGATGAAGTCAAAAACATGTTAACCAAAATAGTTAGGTTCAGGTACATAAAGGGAAACTTGCATACGATCCAGCTAAACAAATACCAAAAATTCAACTGTCAAATGATAGTCAGTTCAAGCAGTATTACCAAAACAGAGACGGAAACATATTTTGTCAACACAAGCCATAATAAACTTTGTGTCAAACAAGCAGATATGAAAGGAGGTTCAGGCTAAGAAACACTCACGATATGTTGGCAGTCTCTGTGGAAACTTGTTCGTGATGTTCCCTTTTTACTGTAAGGAAGTGAATCAAGGATGCCAATGCTCCCAGATATCTATTCAGCACATAAAGACTGTAGTGCACCATTGTGCCAATTGGCTTGAATATTATAAAAAAAGACTGCCAAGAATGAAAGAAACGGTGAACACGAACTATAAAGCATAGGTATTGAACAACCGGGATGAGCAAAAACTTCTTTACAAACTCAGCAAAAGGATGTACATAAAATTTTAAAAAGCAAGAGTTATGAAAAACTAACCAGCTTTGCATTAAGAAGGTCTTCTTCCTTGCGAACGAACATTCGGAGGAGACAACATCTTTTTTTACATCGAACTTTGGAACTGTTGCACCAAAAAAATCATACTCCAGGTAGTACTGTGCATTCATAAAAACACAATAAAAACACCTCCCAAACGCCACTACACCAAAACTAGAGCAAAAAAGGGAGATAGGGGTGCAAAAGAACTAAAACCTATATGAAGTAGGGACTAAGTACAACCCTGTCAGCATAAGAGAATATCTCAGAGGTCTCCGGCTTATCCTTCCACAAATTTATGAGATAATCCATTATGTCTCCTTCCATCTGCTGCCCTTCACCGAAAAGAGTATAAAGGACATGTCCTGTGAGGTCAATCACATTCCCAAGGACGGTAAACATGCAGTAGCTTGTGTTGTAGATTTAAAAGGATGGGAAAAAATATTAGAAGTTTGGATACAATAACAAACAAAAGTTCTGACACTATAACTCAAAGGCAAGGAGAGATGAACAGAAGTTCACATACTACAATAGCAGAAGTTCACACACTAAAACTAAAAGGCAAGGAGAAATGGATAGAAGTCCACATACTACAACAACAGAAAGTTTAGACACAGAGTAGCCTCTCTGGTAGCAACAAAGTTAAGAAGAAGAAACTCACTCAGAATACTTCTCCAGTCCCTATTCACTAAGCACATACTGTCTCAACTTCCGGGCCTCGGATAGATAAGGGTAACTGTATTTTTTAGGGGAGCGACAGCAGAACTCCACTTCAAAGGCAATCTTGATGCTCTCTTGGACGAAGTTATGTTGCCAGACTCAACTGCCGGTTTCCTCCTGGTGATGACAGCATTCTTCCCACCTCTCCCAGCAATAGTACCAGCAGTAGATTTACCATTCTTCGGGTAAGCAATCTTCTCAAATCATCATCAGATGAAATCACTTCTGCTTCGGCTGCACCAACCTTCCTGGAGCAAGGGGTTTTTGGAGTACCACAAAAACCACCAGCCTGCTTAGCCAACTTGGAAGGAATAAGGGTTAAAGGTCTATCATCTTCTCTCGGAGTTGTACTCATCGATTCCTCCCTAGGCTGGTATTCCTGTGACCCGAGGAATGAGTAGTGGTAATCGTTCAAGTCCAACGGATCCACCGTCAAAGAAAAGGAAGAGAAAAACACCATTAAATATAACTGAAGTTCAGGCACATCACAATGTGCAGTCCAGCTAATATAGATGACATGGTTACTACTCAAGGTGACCTAAAAAAATTAGTTGCATTCAAAAACCAAAAGAAGTTCAGGCACAACCAAAGGCATAGTTCAAGATAAACCGATGAACTGGAAAACATTCAACTACAGCTAACAAAAGCATAGAAAGGCATCATCTTTGAAGTTCGAGTAGAAGCAATGCTCATGTCCAAGTAAGCAACGGAAGGAAAAAATACTGAAACAAACCACACAAGGAAAATAAAAAAAAGATAAAAATGAAGTTCATGTACAAGAAATGCTCCTCTCCATCTGAAACCAACAACCCAGCCAGATCTCAAGCAGAAGTTCAAGTTCAAGAAAAAATAAAGTTCATGTAGAATAAAAGAAGCAGTACATGTAAGCAGTCCAAGTTCGAAGAGTTACATGCATAGTAGCCAAACAATGCTTGGAAGTCTGTCTCAAACAGGTTAGAAGAAGCGACTGAGTACAACCACGTCTTCCTGATATTCGTGATATTTTCATGGGAATAATTTGCAAGAACCCCATCATGATACGAATTAACATTCGTAAGCATGAAGAACCCGCACTCAATACTGGCATCAAACACAAAAAGAATAGTGTTAGAACAAAAAAGAAAGCCAACGAATAAAGACGTCGCAGCTTAAGTACAACTACAGTTAAACAGAAGTGATAAAGAGAAAAGTGGGACTCATACTTGTTAGTCTGTTGGGGGACATCAATCCAATCCAAAGGGAAATTATCGACAGAAAGAGGACTGAAGGGTGTCTCCCAGTCATTGTTGGCATCATTCCAAAGCTTCTTGATGTTATCAGTCATCCGCCGAAATAGGCGTACCACACAGTCATTGTCTGGTCCATAGTAGGAGTCGAGAAGCTGGAACCTTGAATTCTTTAGGTCAATAAATATTGAAACCCAATGACCAACACCACCCATGGAAGCAGGAATTTCAGGCGGGTCAAAAGTGGGGAAAACTACCTGAAGCAACATAAACACATGAATCATTAAAAACTAAGAATTAATATCAAATGGTACAAAGAAAAATAAAACAATATTAACACAGTCGATCGCAGCGCAAAAGTAATACATAGGCAAAGAACAAGATATAGCGTACACAATCATGTGCATCCATGCTATCTGGACCAGTCGCCAAGAAGTACATCCTCACACGGGAATCCAATTGACATCTGAAAATCTTGTCCTAAAATAATGCAGACAAAACCAACATATGAAAATAAAAAACGAGACAAACAAGTTTTAACTAAAATGATAAGGAACAATACAGAAAATAAAGCACTATATGGTTGACTTACACAAACTCAATACATCAAGATGAGTTTATCCGATCCCTGGTACTTCGCACGTAGATAGTAGAGTGCAACCTCAGCCACATTAGATCAAAGCATTCCGCGAGGAGCAAAAGATATTGCGACATCCTCAACAGAAGCTTCACACTCCTTGTTTTGGAACATAATCATTGATCTAAAACAAAGCAATAGAAGGTAAAAGAAGTTCAGCATCCGGAACTCAGGAAATTCAGCTACATCACAACAGGCAGTTCAAAAAGGCCACAAGTTCAGCACCAGAGAAGTAAAATAGAAGTTCAGCAACATAGAGTAAAGAAGTTCAGGTATGAAACCACAGGCAGTTCACAGGGGGTAGATGGATGTAAAATACTGACCACCTGTACTCACCTCCTGGAACGATCATTCTTAAGCCTAGTTACACTGAAATAAAAGTCATCAACCTTCTTTCGGACAATAGCAAGGTCATTATCTGCTCAACAAAAGAAATAAAAATTAAGAGCAACATTCAAGCACATAGATTCACGACAGTTCAATCAATAGCAACATTCAAGCACAACATTCAAACACAAGCACATCTCAGCTGCTACACCAGAAAGCATCACAACACATGCATTACAAACCTTCCCCCACATAGAAAACATGTTCACTTAACTTTATTTACAACCGACATGACAAAGCATTAACTAGAAGTTCAACTTGCACCACACAGGCAGTTCACAGGGGTATCATGGACAAAAACAAACAACAAAAGAGATGGGATGGGGAAAGAAGAGAGAAGCATGCTCCTCTCTTATGGATTCTTGCCTAGACCAGTGGCGGCACTGGAATGATCAACCTCCTCTCCATAGCTATCGCTTTCAGTCTCTTCATTATCATCTCCAGTAGACATTGCAGTGTCGTCGGGATGGACACCAGCAGCAGCTGGAGCAGCTGGAGAATCTGAAACAACAAAACCCATTGGTTCTCCTGCACTAGGAAGAGCTGGAGAACCAGCATCAACATCAACTGATGGCTCTGCTGCAGGAGACTTCTTCGGGCCTGCAGCAGCACTACCACCAGTCTCAACAGTAGCCTCGACGGAATCTTTCTCCAAACTGATATCTCCAACTGTCTTGCCTTGCTCAGCATCAGAAACCTCAGCTGCCTTTCCCTGCTCAGCATCAGAAACCTCAGCGCCAATGGATGACTGAGGTTCAGTTGGGTCCACCTCATCGGAGCAGCTGGTGCCTGACACGGACTTGTCTGCAACCTTCTCTGGAGGAACACTAGCATCATGATTCTGCAGCAAGAACAAAAAGTCATTACCAAGGGCCACATAGTGATAAAATGCACAAACAAGTAAAATAAAAAATGAGACAAATGGACAAGAAAAATGGTACCTTATTTTCACTGCCATGAACCTCATCAACTAATACATCACTAGCGGGAGCAGGTTCATGCATAGGGGCAGCTTCATGCACAGGAGCAACTTCATGCACAAGTAAAACATCCTCCTCAACCCTAGCACCATCATCAACAGCCTACAAAAAATCATGTAGAAAACAAATACCTAATCAGCATAAGTTCACATTACATAATCAGAGAAGGTCAGTATCACAACTGACACATAAATGGAAGTCCAAATATAGTAAACATAGCAGGTCAGATATCAAACTACTCTAAAATACAAAAGGAACAAAAAGTACCAGTCATAGAAGTTCAAGTGCTGTAGCACTTGAAGTCCAGGTTCTATAAAACAGAGAAGGTCACCTAGGAAACACTAGTACTAAAAATAAAAAGTTTCCGGCACATGAAATCAATAAGGGTCGCCTATGACTACAAATAGTAATAACTAAAAGCTAACAATGAACATTAGTGCAAAGAAATATCAAAAGCCAACATAAACAAACCTCTTCGGTATGCTCCACATGGCCTCCTTCACGACCCAAACAAACAGAATCATGCATCTGAATCTGTCTAACAACAACACTTGCCTCATCTTCAAAAGGCTTGCAACGAGCCTCATGCATTTCTGTGAACAACCCAAAGCTAGTCCGCAGGTGGGAAGTTCTCTGACGAAGCTCTTCAAGAAATCTAGCTTCAATTGACAAGACCTCCTTCGAATACTCAACATCAAATCCGTGTCCGGGAGGAAGAATCCCATCAACGCGACTAAGACGCTCAACAATTGAAGGAACACGGGCCAACTCCCCACAAATAGTTTCAAGAAGACCGTCAATCCTAACCAGGGAAACATTGGCAGCTTCAAGCAAACTCTCGGAACACACGCCACCTGCAGCACTCACACGGGTAGAAGAACCTCCTGGATCTACAGGGGGGCACCAGTATTAACATCCCGGGAGAATTCAAATCTTGGAGAAGTTCCACTCCCTAGGCCGACGGCATGAGGCATAGTAAGAACAGGACATTCGATACGCCTAAACAACACAACCTCAGCCTGTGTCTTCCACTGCATACAAAAACAAAAGTCAATGCATCAGAAAACAAATGAAGGAACATGGGAACAAAATATAGAATACAATACCAGAAGTTCAAGTTAAACTACATAGGAAAGAATTATGCATATAAACACTCACAGGCAGGCTCCCAAACACCCAGTTGGCCGGGCCATCACCACCCTTCTTGACCAAGTCAGCCGCAGCAAGCTCAAGAAGCTTGACCTGATCCATGAAATTGATGCGAGGGGCCCTCAAGTCAATATTAGGCATCTTGCCAATGATAAGGCAGTCCAGATACATAAGAAGGGGCGCGATGGCACAGCCTGTGACAGCTTTTCCTCTGCTAATACCTTGCTGATACCTAACAACAGCACTTCGAATATCATCAACAACCAACTGGCAGTAGTCCGTATCTGCCATATTCTCAAACACAAGAATCTCAGCCATTGCTGCCTGATACGTCTCCAACGTATCTATAATTTTTTATTGCTCCATGCTATATTGTCTACTGTTTTGGACATTATTGGGCTTTATTTTCCAGTTTTATATTATTTTTGGGACTAACCTATTAACCGGAGGCCCATCCCAGAATTGCTATTTTTTGCCTGTTTTAAGGTTTCAAAGAAAAGAAATATCAAACGGAGTCCAAACGGAATGAAACCTTCGGGAACGTGATTTTCTCATCGAATACAACTGAGGAGACTTGGACCCTACGTCAAGCCAGCTAACAGGAGCCCACGAGGTAGGGGGGCGCGCCTACCCCCAGGCGCGCCCTCCACCCTCGTGGGGCCCCTGTTGCTCCACCAATGTACTTCTTCCTCCTATATATATCCACGTACCCCCAAACGATCAGAACAGGAGCCAAAACCCTAATTCCACCGTCGTAACTTTCTGTATCCATGAGATCCCATCTTGGGGCCTGTTCCGGATCTCCGCCGGAGGGGGCATCGATCACGGAGGGCTTCTACATCAACACCATAGCCTCTTCGATGAAGTGTGAGTAGTTTACTTCAGACCTACGGGTCCATAGTTAGTAGCTAGATGGCTTCTTCTCTCTTTTTGGATCTCAATACAATGTTCTCCCCCTCTCTTGTGGAGATCTATTCGATGTAATCTTCTTTTTGCGGTGTGTTTGTTGAGACCGATGAATTGTGGGTTTATGATCAAGTCTATCTATGAATAATATTTGAATCTTCTATGAATTCTTTTATGTATGATTGGTTATCTTTGCAAGTCTCTTCAAATTATCAGTTTGGTTTGGCCTACTAGATTGATATTTCTTGCAATGGGAGAAGTGCTTAGCTTTGGGTTCAATCTTGCGGTGTCCTTTCCCGGTGACAGTAAGGGCAGCAAGGCACGTATTGTATTGTTGCCATCGAGGATAACAAGATGGGGTTTTCTTCATATTGCATGAGTCTATCCCTCTACATCATGTCATCTTGCTTAAGGCGTTACTCTGTTTTTAACTTAATACTCTAGATGCATGCTGGATAGCGGTCGATGAGTGGAGTAATAGTAGTAGATGCAGGCAGGAGTCGGTCTACTTGTCTCAGACGTGATGCCTATATACATGATCATACCTAGATATTCTCATAACTATGCTCAATTTTGTCAATTGCTCAATAGTAATTTGTTCACCCACCGTAGAATACTTATGCTCTCAAGAGAAGCCACTAGTGAAACCTATGGCCCCCGGGTCTATCTTTATCATATCAATCTCCTACTACTTAGTTATTTAGTTTGTTATTTACTTGGCTTTTATTTTACTTTGCATCTCTACAATAAAAATACCAAAAATATTATCTTATCATATCTATCAGATCTCACTCTCGTAAGTGGCCCTATAGGGATTGACAACCCCTATTTGCGTTGGTTGCGAGGATTTATTTGTTTTGTGCAGGTATGAGGGACTTGCGCGTAGCCTCCTACTGGATTGATACCTTGGTTCTCAAAAACTGAGGGAAATACTTACGCTACTTTGCGGCATCATCCCTTCCTCTTCGGGGAAAACGAATGCAGTGCTAAAAGTGGTAGCAAGAAGGATTTCTGGCGCCGTTGCCGGGGAGGCCTACGCAAAAGTCAACATACCAAGTACCCATCACATACCCTTATCTCCTGCATTACATTATTTGCCATTTGCCTCTCGTTTTCCTCTCCCCCCAATTCACCCTTGCCATTTTATTCGCCCTCTCTCTCTCTCTATCCTCCCTCTCTTTCTCTATTTGCCTCTTTTTGTCCGCTTGCTTTTTGTTTGCTTGTGTGTTAGTTTGCTTGCTTGTCGTTATGGCTAGTTCTTTACCTTCTGCCTCTATGTATGAAATTGGGAATACTATTGTCGATAATAATTTTGATGCTCCTACTAGAGAACCCACTATCCCACATATAAAAAGATTCCATGTTGGTAGCAGTAATATTATTGGAAAAGGAGTTATTCAAGATTTCTTTACTTGTGCCGGTGCTTTACCTTCTATGGGTAGTTCTATTCTTCATAGAACTAGTAGTCTTGCAAACGCTATTGCCATGCTTGTAGTTGAACTTGAGAGACAATTCATGCACTTGCATCCTTCTATACAAAGGATTTTCCTAGAATTTTCTAATATTGAGCATTCTTCGGTTAAGCGTGCCGTTACTATCTTTTTGGCTCGTGAGTTTCGATTCATAATAAAAGAGGCCAAAGAAACCTTTGTGCATTATAGGGTGCATGCTTGCCGTCCTCCCATAGAAACTATCCTCTTTGATCAAGAAGAAATAATGCGTTTTCAATCTCTAGACTATGTTGCTTTCAATGAAAATCTTAGAAAAAGGGTTCCTACCAAGGTTTTAGTTGATAGAATTTCTGAACTTAATGATGATTTAGCTATTCGAGAAAATGAATTGGGATATTCTCTTGAATATAGGCTCACAAAGTTCTGTCAAAAGAATGCTTATAATGATGAATTGGTTGTGCAATATGAAGGACCAAAGGAGGAACCTATACCTCCCAAGGTTGATCTTGGAGACTTTTGTCCCAACAAATTTAGCCCTTTGATTACTTTTGCTTGCCTCAAAGAAAACTTGCTGCTGAAAGTAGAGAATATTAAATGAGTTTTAACAATCTATCTTATTATTATGGCAATACCTAAATCTATTCGTGCTTGTTATGCCTAGCTAGGGGCGTTAAACGATAGCGCTTGTTAGGAGGCAACCCAATTTTATTTTTATTCCTTGCTTTTTGCCCCTGCTTAGTAATAAATAAATTATTTAGCCTCTGTTTTGGTTGTTTTTTTGTGTTTAATTAGTGTTTGTGCCAAGTAGAACCGTTGGGAAGACTTGGGGAAAGTCTTGTTGAACTTGCTGTAAAAAACAGAAACTTTAGCGCTCACGAGAACTGCTTCCATTTCTATTTGGAGAGTGCTATTTAGTTAATTATTTTTTCAGATGATTAATAGATAAATTCCTCACGTCCATCAATTTATTTTAGAATTTTTGGGGTTCTAGATCTTGCGCTAGCTACAGATTTCTACAGACTATTCTGTTTTTGACATATTCTGTTTTGCGTGTGTTGTTTGCTTATTTTGATGAATATATGGCTAGTAAAATAGTTAATGAACCATAGAGAAGTTGGAATACAGTAGGTATAACACCCATATGAATAAAGAATGAGTTCATTACAGTACCTTGAAGTGGTCTTTTGTTTTCTTTCGCTAACGGAGCTCACGAGTTTTCTACTTTAAGTTTTGTGTTGTGAAGTTTTCAAGTTTTAGGTAAAGATTTGATGGATTATGGAACAATGAGTGGCAAGAGCCTAAGCTTGGGGATGCCCATGGAACCCCCAAGATAATCTAAGGACACCTAAAAGCCAAAGCTTGGGGATGCCCCGGAAGGCATCCCCTCTTTCGTCTACTTCTATTGGTAACTTTACTTGGAGCTATATTTTTATTTACCACATGATATGTGTTTTACTTGGAGCGTCTTGTATGATTTGAGTCTTTGCTTGTTAGTTTACCACAGTCATCCTTGCTGTACACACCTTTTGAGAGAGCCATACATGATTTGGAATTTGTTAGAATACTCTATGTGCTTCGCTTATATCTTTTGAGTTATATAATTTTGCTCTAGTGCTTCACTTATATCTTTTAGAGCATGGTGGTGGATTTGTTTTATAGAAACTATTGATCTCTCATGCTTCACTTAGATTATTTTGAGAGTCTTAAATATCATGGTAATTTTCTTAAAATCCTAATATGCTTGGTATGCAAGATTAATAATAAAACTTTCTTATGAGTGTGTTGAATACTAAGAGAAGTTTGATGCTTGATGATTGTTTTGAGAAACGGAGGTAATAATATCAAAGTCGTGCTAGTTGAGTAGTTGTGAAATTGAGAAATACTTGTGTTGAAGTTTGCAAGTCCCGTAGCATGCACGTATGGTAAACGTTATGCAACAAATTTGAAACATGAGGTGTTATTTGATTGTCTTCCTTATGAGTGGCAGTCGGGGATGAGCGATGGTCTTTTCCTACCAATCTATCCCCCTAGGAGCATGCACGTAGTACCGAGGTTTTTGATGACTTGTAGATTTTTGCAATAAGAATATGAGTTCTTTATGACTAATGTTGAGTCCATGGATTATACGTACTCTCACCTTTCCATCCTTGCTAGCCTCTTCGGTACCGTGCATTGCCCTTTCCCACATTGAGAGTTGGTGCAAACTTTGCCGGAGCATCCAAACCCCGTGATATGATACGCTATTTCACACATAAACCTCCTTATATCTTCCTCAAAATAGCCACCATACCTACCTATTATGGCATTTCCATAGCCATTCCGAGATATATTGCCATGCAACTTTCCATCATTCCGTTCATCATGACACATTCATCATTGTCATATTGCTTAGCATGGTCATGTAGTTGACATAGTATTTTTGGCAAAGCCACCATTCATAAATCTTTCATACATGTCACTCATGAGTCATTGCATATCCCGGTACACCGCCGGAGGCATTCATATAGAGTCATCTTTTGTTCTAGTATCGAGTTGTAATCATTGAGTTGTAAATAAATAGAAGTGTGATGATCATCATTTTCTAGAACATTATCCCAAGTGAGGAATATAAAAAAAGAGAAAGAGAAAGGTCATAAAAAAGGGAGAAGGCCCAAAAAGAAAAAAATGAGTGAAAAAGAGATAAGGGACAATGTTACTATCCTTTGCCACACTTTTGCTTCAAAGTAGCACCATGATCTTCATAGTAGAGAGTCTCTCATGTTATCACTTTCATATACTAGTGGGAATTTTTCATTATAGAACTTGGCTTGTATATTCCAACAATGGGCCTCCTCAAGTGCCCTAGGTCTTCGTGAGCAAGCAAGTTGGATGCACACCCACTAGTTTCTTTTGTTGAGCTTTCATACATTTATAGCTCTAGTGCATCCATTGCATGGCAATCCCTACTCCTTGCATTAACATCAATCGGTGGGCATCTCCATAGCCCATTGATTAGCCTCATTGATGTGAGACTTTCTCCTTTTTTGTCTTCTCCACATAACCCCCTCATTATTTTCTATTCCACCTGTAGTGCTATGTCCATGGCTCACGCTCATATATTGCGTGAAAGTTTATAGGTTTGAGATTACTAAAGTATGAAACAATTGCTTGGCTTGTCATCGGGGTTGTGCATGATGATAGCATTCTTGTGTGATGAAAATGAAACATGACTAAACCATATGATTTTGTAGGGATGAACTTTCTTTGGCCATGTTATTCTGAGAAGACATAATTGCTTAGTTAGTATGCTTGAAGTATTATCATTTTTATGTCAATATGAACTTTTGTCTTGAATCTTTCGGATATGAATATTCATACCACAATTAAGAAGAATTACATCAAAATTATGCCAAGTGGCACTCCGCATCAAAAATTCTGTTTTTATCATTTACCTACTCGAGGACAAGCAGGAGTTAAGCTTGGGGATGCTTGATACGTCTCCAACGTATCTATAATTTTTGATTGCTCCATGCTATATTATCTACTGTTTTGGACATTATTGGGCTTTATTTTCCACTTTTATATTATTTTTGGGACTAACCTATCCTCCCGGAGGCCCATCCCAGAATTGCTGTTTTTGCCTGTTTTAGGGTTTCAAAGAAAAGGAATATCAAACGGAGTCCAAACGGAATGAAACCTTCGGGAACGTGATTTTCTCACCGAATACAACTGAGGAGACTTGGACCCTACGTCAAGCCAGCTAACAGGAGCCCACGAGGTAGGGGGGCGCGCCTACCCCCAGGCGCGCCCTCCACCCTCGTGGGGCCCCTGTTGCTCCACCAACGTACTTCTTCCTCCTATATATATCCACGTACCCCCAAACGATCAGAACAGGAGCCAAAACCCTAATTCCACCGCCGTAACTTTCTGTATCCATGAGATCCCATCTTGGGGCCTGTTCCGGATCTCCGCCGGAGGGGGCATCGATCACGGAGGGCTTCTACATCAACACCATAGCCTCTTCGATGAAGTGTGAGTAGTTTACTTCAGACCTACGGGTCCATAGTTAGTAGCTAGATGGCTTCTTCTCTCTTTTTGGATCTCAATACAATGTTCTCCCCCTCTCTTGTGGAGATCTATTCGATGTAATCTTCTTTTTGCGGTGTGTTTGTTGAGACCGATGAATTGTGGGTTTATGATCAAGTCTATCTATGAATAATATTTGAATCTTCTATGAATTCTTTTATGTATGATTGGTTATCTTTGCAAGTCTCTTCAAATTATCAGTTTGGTTTGGCCTACTAGATTGATCTTTCTTGCAATGGGAGAAGTGCTTAGCTTTGGGTTCAATCTTGCGGTGTCCTTTCCCGGTGACAGTAAGGGCAGCAAGGCACGTATTTATTGTTGCCATCGAGGATAACAAGATGGGGTTTTCTTCATATTGCATGAGTCTATCCCTCTACATCATGTCATCTTGCTTAAGGCGTTACTCTGTTTTTAACTTAATACTCTAGATGCATGCTGGATAGCGGTCGATGAGTGGAGTAATAGTAGTAGATGCAGGCAGGAGTCGGTCTACTTGTCTCGGACGTGATGCCTATATACATGATCATACCTAGATATTCTCATAACTATGCTCAATTTTGTCAATTGCTCAACAGTAATTTGTTCACCCACCGTAGAATACTTATGCTCTCGAGAGAAGCCACTAGTGAAACCTATGGCCCCCGGGTCTATCTTTATCATATCAATCTCCTACTACTTAGTTATTTACTTTGCTATTTACTTTGCTTTTATTTTACTTTGCATCTTTATCATAAAAATACCAAAAATATTATCTTATCATACCTATCAGATCTCACTCTCGTAAGTGGCCCTATAGGGATTGACAACCCCTATTTGCGTTGGTTGCGAGGATTTATTTGTTTTGTGCAGGTACGAGGGACTTGCACGTAGCCTCCTACTGGATTGATACCTTGGTTCTCAAAAACTGAGAGAAATACTTACGCTACTTAGCTGCATCATCCCTTCCTCTTCGGGGAAAACCAACACAGTGCTAAAAGAGGTAGCACTGCCTCCCTAGACACTCGTGTAGACGTTGTAGGAATAACCACCTTCATGAAAACAATCAGGTAAAACACCTGCAGAGCAAGATCATCCTTCGACTCATCCTTCACAAGTTCTGCGAGGATATTCCGCAGATCATTTGTCTTGATGTCGTCACTCCTAGCGTACCCAAGCTTGCCCTTCAGCCTCATAACAGCATCATCACACCCATCATTCGAGGGCCTAGGAGGGGTACGATTACCCTGAGGGAATCCAAACAGATGTTGAATAGCATCACTTGTAATACGCAGAACCTTGTTCGCCTCACCCATGTCTAGAATCATGGTTGTAGGGTCAATCCTCGTGTAGATGTTTCCCATCAAAGGACGAGAAATGTTGGAATCAACCATCAAGTCAAACACACAACCAAAACCAGCCTTGATAACCCTCGTCTTGTGCCTAAGTTGTAGCATTTTCGCACATGTCTTGACCTCTCCTAGTGAGCAGCGAACCGTCTTGTTAAAATGTTTCACCTCATCACTTCCTTGGCCACCTTCTTCGGGCGCTTTGCCTCCCCACTTCCTCCTCTGAGGCCGCTCCACAAGCTGATACCGAGAAAATACAATGACAAGGAAAAAAGGCAGAACAATGAGATACACAAGCTACACCAAAATTCCACTAATGCCTACATACGTCGTACATTTCAGAAGTCCAACTATATCTACATAGGCAGTACAATCATGCATGACCACAAGTTAACATGCTTTCAAAATGTTGGAAATTTACAAAGCAGAAGTTCAACCATGTACACCAAGGTAGTAATAAAACATGTATACCAACAAGTTAAGCTAGTTTCTTCATGTATATATCCAGAAGTCCAACTATGTGGACAACGGCAGTAATACCATATAAGAAAAGCAGTTCAGCTAATTTATTCATATATATGAAGCAGAAGGTCAGCTATGTACGCCAAGGCAATGCTAAAAACACAAAGACTACAACAAATCTACAAATGCTCTAAAAGCAGTAAACATGAGACATTCATACCTGATTAGCGGCATCATCATCATCATTGTCATCCTCGTCATCAGCGTTGAAATCAACATCGTCCTTGTCCTCTGGATTAACACGAGAACGCTTCTTAGCACCCTTGTTGACCTTTGCAGGTGCAACCTTGCACTTAATACCGCATTTCTTCCCCTTACCAGATGCACCAGCAGCAAGCGGGGAAGGTGTAGGAGCGGCAGTGGCAAGCACACATGGACTACGACGTGGCGTACCACCGAGGGCTAGCCCTTCCTCTTCAGCAAGTTCTGCAGGCCTTGAAACACTTGGGCTCCTCCGAGGAGTAACATCACCAACCAAATGCTTCCTCGTAGCGGTCTTCTTGATTTTCTTCTTAACAGGGACAACCGTGCCATCAGTACCGCACGACACGTCTTCCTCGGCAATAGAGCAATGCCCAACCATGAGCTCAGCAACATCAACAGATTCAGGGACATCAGAACCTTGCTGAAGGCAGGCCGCCCTCTTCTCGTCAAAATCTTCTTGCTTCTTCCTCTTGCGTTGGTCCTCCAGAAGAAGCTGAAGAGGCACAACCTCAGGTTGCGTGACAGGTTCAGTGCCATCAACATACTGCGATTGCGTCTCTGACATCTGAAGAGAGCACAAAGGATCCGAAATGGAATTGTTGGGTTCCACGGTAAGGTGCGTTGACTGCAAATTAAAATTTTCCTACGCGTAGAACAACCAGGAATATGCTACGAGAAATGGATCATAGTTCGTTACCACTACACGCGTAGTGCCGTGCAGTGGAAGAAGCTTTGGTGCAGCCCGTCCGTGTGGATCGTCTCCTCCTCGTTAGATCTCCCTCGAATAGCCGGTCGTCGGTTCCCACGTACAGGTTTGCCGGAGCGGCACAAGTGCACCGCCTCTAATGGTATCCGCGCGTGTAGGAGGAACATCGTGCGGCGGACTGCTAGGTCCGATCAAACAACCAGCGGCGAGTGGAGGTGTCTATTCGCAACACATGCAAACCCTAGTGACAGCACCGAAGCGATCAACTGCATGAGTGTGCTGCACCCCCACTTTATATAGGCGTCCGTCGCGGACTCAACACTTGGGCCTCGCACGCACCCTAAAGCCCATAAATCTACTCAGCCACAATCCGAATATAGCTCGGATCACATTCAACCAGTGTCCTCGGATCCGACCTCGTAGGTTCCTTCCCTTAAGCCCGCGACCCCTTAGGTTCAAGCCAGCTTGGTCGCAGTTTGGATCACCTCCGAACTGCATGGTTGGTAGCGGCCCCTAGCAAGGCATGCCGAATACTAAGCAGACTATGAAGCTGGTTAGGCGAACTTGTACATCATACTTCCATTCCTTTTGCCACACGATATATGTTGTAGGGCTCAAGGCGAGTCTGTCATCCTTGTGCTAGCCCGACCTCTTTCTCGTTCTAGTGATGCCGACCACAAACCATATTATCTCATAATCCATGTTGCATGGCCATGCTTATCCTGGTCAGATCACACGAGGGGCCCAAAGTATATCTCTCCTGATCGGAGGGGCAAATCCCATCTTGCTCGACCATGTCTCACAACATGGGCCTGGACAAGCCCGAAACCTACCTTTGAAACTACCCAGTCACGGAGTAGCGGTTGGTTGGCCCAAAGCAAGTCTGTCACCAACCCAAGTACATGCGCCAGCTCAGGTCTTAGGACATAGAATGTATGTGTACTAGAGACTCACATATGACATATCGCTGCGTCTCATAGTTGGGTCTGTCCGACTCAGACCTTATCTGAACTCGAATCCGACCAGATCCTTCCGATTCCATATTATCTGGTTAGCATCCAATGCTTCATGGCTAGTGAGACCAAGCCATCAACCGTGTCATATGCTAGTCTAGTCAGCTGCGCGTCCACACAGCCCTTTCGACCAGGGACCTTTTAGAATAGTCATCATACAATGTATAGTCCCACAAACAAGTCACGTACTTGCTGATACACATCATTGATAATGTCCAAGGACTATCTTTATTCATAAACACATAGGAAATACCATCATACATGATTGCATCTAGGGCATATCTCCAAGAGTCTCCCACTTGCACTAGAGTCAAACAAATAGACATCGAATGCCCATAGCTCGAACGTGCCCTTCATGCTTGGATTGTGGAAGCGGCTTAGTCAACGGACTACAACATTTGCATCCGTGTGAATTTTGCGTAACTCAACATCACCATTCTTTACGATCTTTCGTATTAGGTGATATTTCCAATCTATGTGTCTGGTCTTGTGGTGATCCCTCGGCTCCTTGGCTTGTGCGATGGCACCAGAATTATCACAATAAAGGTCCAACGGTTTTACCGAGGCTGGAAAGATACCAAGATCATCCAGAAAGTTCCGGATCCAAACACCTTCCTTTGCATCTTCACAAGCCGCAATGTATTCAGCTTCTGTGGTAGAATCGGCCACCGTATGTTGCTTGGAACTCATCCAACTTACTGCTCCTCCGTTCATGACATACACGAATCTGCACTGTGATCGACAATCATCTTTTTCGGTTTGGAAACTAGCATCAGTGTAACCCCTTACGATGAGCTTTTCCACACCTCCATAAACTAGGAACATCTCTTTAGTCCTTTTCAGGTACTTCAAAATAGTCTTCACCGCTGCCCAGTGACTCTCACCTGGGTTGGCCTGGTATCTACTTGTTAGGCTTATTGCAAAAGCAACATCAGGCCGTGTACATATCATGGCATACATGATGGATCCAATTGCCGAGGCATACAGAATCCGACTCATCCTGCTTCGCTCATAAGATCTCAAAGGACTCTAAGTCTTGCTTAGCCTTATACCATGTGAGATAGGCAAGAACCCTTTCTTGGCCTCACTCATGTTGAACCGGTTCAACACTTTATCTATGTACATGCTTTGGCTCAAGCCGAGCAGCCTCCTCGATCTATCTCTATAGATCTTGATGCCTAAAATGTAAACTGCCTCACCAAGGTCCTTCACTGAAAACTTGCCATTCAATGATTCCTTGACCGAGTTCAGCATCGAAACATCATTTCCGATCAGTAGTATGTCATCCACATACAAGATCAAAAACACAATCGAGCTCCCACTTAACTGCTTGTATAAACAAGCGTCCTCATCACTTTTGATGAAACCGAGACCAGTGACGACCTCATCAAAATGAATGTTCCAACTCCGAGGTTCTTGCCTCAACCCATAAATGGATCTCTTGAGCTTGCATACTTTACTAGTGCTAGTCGGATTGACAAAACCCTCGGGTTGTATCATATACACGTCCTCGGTTAAATTTCCATGAAGGAAAGCCGTTTTGACATCCATCTGCCATATCTCGTAATCGAAATATGCAGCTATAGTACGATCCTCACCGACTTCAGCTTCGCTACCGGCGAGTAAGTCTCATCGTAGTCAATTCCTTGAACTTGTCCATAACCTTTAGCGACAAGCCGAGCTTTCTGGATCTGAACATTTCCATCCACATCGATTTTCTTCTTAATGACCCATTTGCAGCCAATAGCCTTTATGCCCGGCGGCAGATCAACCAAGTCCCAGACTTGATTTTCATCCATGGACTTTAACTCGGATCTCATGGCCTCTAACCATGCCTCGGAATCCGGGCTCACCATTGCTTCCGCATATGTGGCCATCTCGTCACTTTCGAGCAACAATACATCACGCACTCTGCGCAATCTTTCCGACCTCCGTGGTTCCGGTGCCGCTTCCACTACGGGTTCCCTGACTGACTCCTGTATGATCTCATCACCCGCCGAGCCATCCCCGAGTGCTACTCGAATTTCTTCGAGTCGGACCGTCCTCCCACTGGCCTCCCGACTGAGAAACTCTTTCTCAAGGAAAACCCCGTTCCGAGCAACAAACACTTTGTTCTCTTCCCGGTTGTAGAAGCTATATCCCAAGGTTTCCCTTGGATATCCCACGAATATGCATTTATTTGACTTGGGTGTAAGCTTGTCTGACATAAGTCGCTTGACAAATGCTTCACAACCCCAAATCTTTAGAAAAGACAAACTGGGAGTCTTCCCGGTCCACATCTCATGTGGTGTCTTATCTACGGATTTTGAGGGTACCCTGTTAAGTGTGAAAGGTGCAGTTTCTAGAGCGTATCTCCAGAATGACAAGGGTAAATCCGATTTGCTCATCATTGACTGGACCATGTCCAACAAGGTCCTATTCCTCCATTCTGACACGCCATTTCTCTGTGGCGTACCCGGAGGTGTGAGCTGAGGTACTATACGTCGGCTTTTCAGATGATCATCAAACTCCTGGCTCATGTACTCACCTCCACGATCAGATTGTAGAAGTTTTATAGTCTTGCTGAGCTGATTCTCAACCTCGTTTTGAAACTATTTGAACTTTTCAAAAGTTTCCGACTTGTGCCTCATCAAATAGATATATCCATATCTACTCAAGTCGTCGGTAAAAGTCACGAAGTACTGATAGCCACCTGTGGCAGTTGTGCTCATTGGACCACACACATCACTATCTATAAGTTCCAATAGCTCAGATGCCCTCTCGCAACTCTTTGCGAAAGGAGACTTAGTCATCTTGCCAAGCAAGCATGATTCGCATGTCTCGAACAACTCAAAGTCAGACAAAGTTAGGAGCCCATCATCATGGAGCTTCTTCATGCATTTCATACTAATGTGTCCAAGCCGGCAATGCCAGAAGTACGTCGGATTTATCTCATTAGGCTTATGCCTCTTGACATTCATGTTATAGACTAATTCCTATTCTAGATTCAATATAAATAGCCCATCAATAATGGGTGCATAGCTGTGGAACATACCATTCAAATAAATCGAACAACCATTGTCCTTTAAATTGAATTCATAACCCTGACTCATCAAGCATGAGGCAGAAATAATGCTCCGACTAAGTGCAGGAATGTAATAACAATTATTTAATTCCAAAATAAATCCAGAAGGAAGCTGGAGCTGCATCGTGCCGACCTCTAACGTAGCAACTCTTGCTTTGTTGCCGACCCTGATGTCAATCTCCCCTTGTGCCACACGCCTAGTTCTTAACAGCCCCTGCATCGAGTTGCAAATATGAACAACCGATCCAGTATCAAATACCCAAGAGCTACTAGGTATGTTAGCAACGTAAATGTCTATAACATATGCAACAAGTGCACCTTTGCCTGAAGCAGCATTCCTGGCCTTCTTGCCATGCTCTGCAAGCCACTTGCTATAGTTCCTCTTCCAGTCACCAGTTTCCTTGCAATGATAGCAAATGGTCTTCGAGTTTGTTCCAGACTTCGGTGCGGCGACAGAGGTTACCATCTTCGTGCCCTTTGCCTTAGCCTTTTTCTTGGACCAACCCTTCTTGAACTTAGCCGATTTCTTCACCATCAACACTTGATGTGTGCCTTTCTTAATATCCTGCTCTACCACTTTGACCATCCCATGCAATTCAGTGAGCTTCTTATCCATGCCATGCATATGATAGTTCGAGATGAACGTCCCATAGCTGGCTGGAAGAGAACCCATAACTGCATCAGTAGCCAGCTCATCCAAGAGCGGGAAGCCCAAACGATCCAAAGCTTGCACATATCTGATCATCTTGATCACATGTGGGCTCAGTGGATCACCTTCCTTCAGCTTGCAATCCATCAAGGATCGCTAGACGATGAACCTTTCGGTCCTAGCCTGTGTCTGAAACATGCTATTAAGACTTTCGATCATATCGTAAGCCTCAACATTTTCGAAATGCTGTTGCAAATCGGGCTCCGTACAAGCCAGCATCAGACAACTGATCTCCGTTGATTCATCAATGAGTTTCTAGTAAGCATTCTTAGTTGTGGCACTAGCATTATCAGTAGGTTCCTTCAGAAGTGGATCCTCTAGAACTTGTTCCTTTATATGCTTGAGAACAATTCTCAGATTTCTATACCAGGTGGTAAAGTTTGTTCCATTCAATTTATCCTTTTCCAGAATTGATTTCAATGCAAAGTTGGGTTCAGCAGGTGGTGCCATTGATCTACAACACAAAATATGCAATCACTAAGCAATGTGTTGTAACGCCCCGTGACCGTTGTGCCAGGTGTCGTTCAGTTATTCGCTGTTGTTGTGCTGTCTTTTCTTGCGTTTCATGCATTGCATATCATGTCATCATGTGCATTTCATTTGCATACGTGTTCGTCTCATGCATCCGAGCATTTTCCCCGTTGTCCGTTTTGTAATCCGGCGCTTCGTTCTCCTCCGGTGGCCATTTCTACCTTTCTCTCGTGTGTGGGGATTAAACATTTCCGGATTGGACCGAGACTTGCCATGCGGCCTTGGTTTACTACCGGTAGACCGCATGTCAAGTTTCGTATCATTTGGACTTCGTTTGATACTCCAACGGTTAACCGACGGACCGAAAAGGCCTCGTGTGTGTTGCAGCCCAACACCCCTCCAATTTGGCCCAAAACCTACCTAAACCTGTTCCATCCTCTCGGTCGTTCGATCACGATCACGTGGCCGAAAACCGCACCTCATTTGGACTCTCCTAGCTCCACTTATGCCTATAAATACATCCCCTCCGTTTTCGGATCTTCCCTCTCCCCGAAACCCTAGAAATCTCCTCGCGCCGCGCCGGACATGTCCGTTCCGGCCGGACGTCCCGCCGCCGCCACCCCGGACCAATAGGAGAGCGCCACGTCACCGCCGCCTCCTCCTCTCTCCTCCGGCCCGGCAAGCCCACGGGAGGCCCTCCCGGGCCCGAGCCGTCCGCCCCCCGCCTCCTCTCACTGCCCGGCTCCGCCGCCAAGCCGCCGGCCGCCTCCGCCGCGACGCGCCCCGTCGCCGGCACCGACCTCCGCCGCGGCCGCCCAGCGCCGCCCCGTCGCCGATGGTCGCCGCGCCGCCCTCTGCCGCTTTCTCCTCGCCGCCCAAGCTCCGGCCGGCCCTACCCCAACGATTCCGGTGAACAGGTCTCGAAGTCCAGCGAACCTCGTAATCCGCGCCGCCCGATCCAGATCTGAGATCCGGTTGACTTTTATCCCTGGAACCCTAATTTTTGCGCATATTTGACCTGCCATATCTCCGCATCCATAGCTCCGTTTTGGACATATATCATATCAAAATGTTCGTCTCGATGAGTACATCATTTCATTCCATTGCATCGTTTTCATTTGAGTTCATCTTGATGCCCGAAATGCTGTTAGAAGGAGGCTTCGTGAGTTAATTGTCAGATCTGCTAGTTCATCTTAGACTTTTGTCATTTTTGCCATGATTGTTGTGTGCATGATATGCCTGTGAGTCCTTCATATGTTTTGTTAAGCATCTTGTTATATTTCCAGAGGTGCAACCCATGCATTTTTGTGATGTGTGTGGTGACTTGTGCAAGCTTGCAAAGTGAGGCACCCGGTAAATCTGTTTTCAGTGACTTAGTATTTTCATTAAGTCCTGGGATTGTTTAGTTCATGATGCCATATGTTCTTGTCGTTTCCTAGTGATCCGTGCCTCTTTTGGGGATGATCAGTAAAGGAGTTTTGTTAATCTTGTTATGCTCTATCCATCCATGTCTTTACTTGCAATTATGGAGCACCCTAGCTTGAGTCAATCAAGCTCTACTTTTGCTTCGTTGTGAATCTGGGCAGATCATCAACTCGTTTGCGATTTTGCCGGTGTTATTGTAGTTGATCCGTGCATGCTATGCCATTGTTCTTGCCATGTCTAGCTAGCATTTTGTGCCTTCTTAATGGATGTATGCTTATCTTGCCATGACTTGCACCATAGTGAGTGCATCGAGCTCGTTTACATGCCTTCGTGAGTTATATTTCAGCATGTCTCAGTTTTCACTAAGTCTGAAAGCTGATTATGTTTTAGCTATGTTCGTGTGCTTGTTAGTATATTTTGTGATCCCTTTTGGCTCAAGGTCACTAAGGGACTTTTGTTAAGCTTGTTGAGTAGCCCCATTCCATGTCTTTCTTTGTCATGTTCAGGTCCTGTAGCTCGTTGTTTTGTTGCTCCGAAGATGGCTTCATGATCTCAAATTCCAGACAAGTGTTAATTTCACTAAGTCTGAGATCTGTTTACCGTTTGCATTTTTGCCATGCTTGTTTGAACCTCTTAATGGATGAATTGGCCATAGTTCAGTGCTAGACTTTTGTTAAGCATCTTGAATGCTTCCCTGCCATGTATTTTGTTGCCATGTTTGAGTGTTGTAGCATGTTCATCTCATTGCATTTAGATGCCTACTTGCTGTAAATCGCAGACCGGTGTCATATTTGAATCGCTTGCCATTTCCAAACCGTAACTCCGATTCTGGTGATCTTTATATCGTTTTCATCCCATCTTTCCAGTGGCACACTTGGTTTTCCAAGTTGAGGCCAGGTTAATGCATTCCTTGTCCAATCATGCATATGCATCGCATACCGCATCCCGCATATCATACCATGTTCATGTGTGGTTTGTTTACTATGCTGTGTGCTTCTTTTCCGGCGTTGCTTCTTCGGGTTGGATCCGGTATCGTCGTGTTTGTGAGGACCCATTCGTCTACGTACGTTTGTCTTTTTCATGGACTCGTTCTTCTTCCTTGCGGGATTTTAGGCAAGATGATCATACCCTCGAAATCACTTCTATCTTTGTTTGCTAGTTGCTCGCTCTTTTGCTATGCATATGCTACGATACCTACCACTTGCTTCTCATGCCTCCCATATTGTTGAACCAAGCCTCTAACCCACCTTGTCCTAGCAAACCATTGTCTGGCTATGTTACCGCTTTGCTCAGCCCCTCTTATAGCGTTGTTAGTTGCAGGTGAAGATTGAAGTTTGTTCCTTGTTGGAACATGGAGATCATTCCTTGTTGGAACATTGTTTACTTGTTGGGATATCACAATATATCTTATTTAATTAATGCATCTATATACTTGGTAAAGGGTGGAAGGCTCAGCCTTATGCCTGGTGTTTTGTTCCACTCTTGCCGCCCTAGTTTCCGTCATATCGGTGTTATGTTCCCGGATTTTGCGTTCCTTACGCGGTTGGGCTATAATGGGAACCCCTTGACAGTTCGCCTTAAGTAAAGCTTCTCCAGCAATGCCCAACATTGGTTTTACCATTTGCCACCTAGCCTTTTCTTTCCCTTGGGTTCTGCAGACTCAAGGGTCATCGTTATTTACCCCCCCCCCCGAGCCAGTGCTCCTCTGAGTGTTGGTCCGAACTAGAGTCCTGTGCAGCGCCCCCTCGGGGAAACTCGAGGTTTGGTTTTAGTTGTATGGAGCGCTCATCTGAGTGTGCCCTGAGAAAGAGATATGTGCAGCTCCTATCGAGATTTGTCGGCACATTCGGGCGGTGTTGCTGGTTTAGTTTTACCCTGTCGAAATGTCTTTTTGTACTGGGATACCGAGTCTGATCGGAATGTCTCGGGTGGAGGTCTATTCCTTCGTTGACCGTGAGAGCTTGTGATGGGCTAAGTTTGGACACCCCTGCAGGGATTGAACTTTCGAAAGCCGTGCCCGCGGTTATGGGCAGATGGGAATTTGTTAACGTCCGGTTGTAGAAAACCTGAAGTTGACCTTAATTAAAATGAATCAACTGCATGTGTAACCGTGATGGTCTCTTTCCGGCGGAGTCCGGTAAGTGAACACGGTTGTTGGAGTTATGCTTGACGTAGGTTGTTATAGGATCACTTCTTGATCATACTTTTATCGACCGTGCTTTGCCTTCTCTTCTCGCTCTCATTTGCGTATGTTAGCCACCATACATGCTAGTCGCTTGCTGCAGCTCCACCTCATACCTTTACTTTTCCCATAAGCTTAAATAGTCTTGATCGCGAGGGTGCGAGATTGCTGAGTCCCCGTGGCTCACAGATACTTCCAAAACCAGTTTGCAGGTGCCGATGAGTCCGTGCAGATGACGCAACCCAGCTCAGGAGGAGCTCGTTGAAGATCTTGTCCTTTGTGTTGTTTCGTTCTAGTTGATCAGTAGTGGAGCCCAGTTGGGGTCGATTGGGGACCTTTGTCGCATTTGGGGTTCTTCTTTTATTTTGGTTCCGTAGATGGACATTGATTGTATCTGGTTGATGTAATGCTTTATTCATGTATTGTGTGAAGTGGCGATTGTAAGCCATCTATGTATCTCTTTCCCTTATGTATTACATGGGTTGTGTGAAGATTACCTCACTTGCGACATTGCTTTCAATGCGGTTATGCCTCTAAGTCGTGCTTCGACATGTAGGAGATATAGCCGCATCGAGGGTGTTAC
The DNA here is from genome assembly GCA_034509565.1 of Triticum monococcum. Lineage (NCBI taxonomy): Eukaryota > Viridiplantae > Streptophyta > Magnoliopsida > Poales > Poaceae > Triticum > Triticum monococcum. The sequence continues at coordinate 254,427,542 of CM067845.1, forward strand.
AAGTTGGTATCAGAGCCATCCCCGACCTTAGGAGCCCCCTCAGATTGATTGTTTTTAGCGGTCGAGTTGGAGTCTAGAGAAATGTTTTGAGTCATTTAGGAATTATATATCGGAGAGTTTAGGAATTCTTTTTACTTGCCAGTCTCCTCATCGCTCTGGTAAGGCATCCTGACGTAGAGTTTTGACTCTTCTCTTCTCAAATTTCACTAAAAAAAATTTAGGATCACGCGGGTATCTTGGAATCGTTCCGATGGTTTTATGATGAGAACATTGTCTTGGTGCCTCGTGTCAGGGGTTTTGTGGAAGTGCCCGGGGAGTTGAGCTCTAAGGTGTTGTCGTCATAATTTTATCGTTGCAGTTCTGGAATACCTGAGTTTAGTACGCCGACATCGAAAATCTCTTTTATGCAGTTCGTTGGTGAGATAACCTCGACGCCACCCAGTACTGGGGTGGGAGTTCAGGAGTATTGCCATAACTTGTATAACGGATGCTTTTCGAAGGTTGAGGTAGATGATTTCCGAAGGTTTCTTGGTTATGTGTTGAAGGATGGATACAGCTGGATGTAGGATTCGCTAGTTTGGGTGAGATATTATGCTTCCCCTGTATCCCCAACACCTGATTGCATAACCGGAAAATTTCGGGAGTTTCATAGGTGGGAATTCAAATAGCTTTTAGGATATCTTTCCAACAGATGTATGATATGAAATTGGGGTTCGACGTCTAGTGGTCCGCCTATCCACGGTTGGTTTTACAGTGGTCTCGTTGTGTCTTAAAGAGTCCTTGGCTATGCCGACTCGGGGACGCTTCATATGTCATGTGCACTGCCTTGCACATGATGGTGCTGTACGATCGAGCCCGTGTAGGCCCCACCACGAAAACTTCGGACGAAATCTCTATCATATGTTTGTTCCGGCTTATTCTGCGAGCCAATCCTTTGTTTTGTTGTTGAGTTGTAGTATTCGAGTTGCTTCGAAGTCAAATGTTGATTCCATACCTTCCCAAATGGTGTTCTCATACCCTGATGTGAATACTAATCTTTCTCGATCATCGAGTTTGTCATGTCAATCCTTTTTCACCGGTGTGTTTCTCTTCAAGTGAATCCGATCGTGTTCAACATCCGCAAGATCAATTCTAAGTTTCTCAACGATGTCTGTTTCATCCATTCCAAATTGTCTTTGTTTTCCCCGCCCACCCACCCTTTTTCCTCAAGGACCCAAATCCTTAATCAAGTATCCATCTTTTGGGTTATGAAGTCTCTCCATTCTTTTCCATCAATATTCTTATCCGGTGATTCTCATAAAGAATTTTAACGGAGCTTCTAGTTCATCGTTCTTCATTCTTTTCTTCTCCTGTGGATTCAATTCAAGCTTTCGGTGTTTGATCATATTCTTATCCCTTATTTCAAATGCCTTCTCATGCCGGTGCACTTTATATTTAGTCATTTTCTCGCTATTCAATTGTCCCGGAGTGCTCAAAATATCTCAGAAGGCTCGCCTTGTCATCCAAGATCCGTTCAACCTATTTCGAGGATGTTCCCTCATTCAAGTCATTTAATTCAACCGGTGCTTTCTCTCTTTTGAATCGTTCAACGGTGTTTCTTTGAGTGGGCCCTAACCCACAGGTCTTTTCCCAGGATCTTACCTGACTCTGCTATTTTCCCGGAGCTACCATCAAATTCTTTTTGAAGTTTGACGTAAGAATAATTTATCTTCAGTCAAATGCATTTCCCCAAGATCGGTTAAATTATTTTCATCGTTGGCTCAACCTCTTCGCTTTTGATTCTTCCGGAGTGTCTAAACAATTCATGGTGGTGTTTATCGTCGTCATTCTCGGATTTGAAGACCGAAGAAGAGTTTTACCTCTGTATCTTATCCATTCTCTCAGAGATTCATGGTTCTAATTCGAGACCATCCTATCATAATTGTTTTGATCGTGAGAATTCTTTTCACTCATCTGAAGCATTTCTTGAGTTGTTTTTCCATTTCTTTCCTCCGAAAGCCATCTTTTCTAATAATATTCTTTTCAGCTGGCAGCTCACATTCTCCAAATCTTACCGGTGCATCAATCAAATATCCTCTAATCAGTTCTTGATCTCTTCGTTTGGACGTATCTAAATCCCCTCAAGCTTCTTCGTTCATTTGCTAATTCTTTCCGGTGTTTCTTTATATTTTCTTCGTTCATTTTAAATTCTTACGGTGGTTCGTTCAAGAGTTTTTCTTCCTTCGTGTATCATATCTATGCATTCGTGCTTGTCAAATTCTACCGGTGGATCGTTAAAGACTTTCTCAAGTTTGCGCTATATCTATCTTAATCTTTCTACGAAAATAAGTAGTGTGCCAAATCCGTTGGTTGTCATCAATTTAATTGGTGAAGGATAAGCATAATGTAATTCTTATTCTCATTTCATCCAAATGATTTAATTCCTGTTTTCCGGAGTGGCCCATCATACTTATTCTTGGTTTCAAGTGCTCATCTTTCTTTCTCGGAGTTCCAAGCTCTAATTATCACGGAGATCCATCTAAATCATTACAAGGTTTCACCTTGTGTTTTCAACTTCCCTTTCTTTCGTCTTCCTTTTGTTTTCCGGAGTTCTTCATGGAGGCTCAACATGATGGTTCATCAAGGAGTTAATTCCTTCTCGAAGTGTTCATTGAGATTCTTTTCAGAGGAGCTCAAGCTTTCTCCATCTTGCAATCCGGAGTGCAATTCTTTCTACCGTATCATCAGAGGTGGTATTATGTCATTCTTGATAATTTGAGTTCATGTTTCATGATTCACATGTTATCAAGAATGAGATATTTTAAATCCATCAATCTCATCATTGGAGTTATCTTGGGTTATATTTCACCTAAAGCCTTCTCTAAGGTTTGTTGCTATTATGGTGCTTATAAATGACCCAAGTTCTTCAATTATCCTCCCGGTGAAATAAGTTTCTCGTCTCCTCGTTCATATCAATCCAATTCTTTTCCCGTGAGTGGCTGGTTGTCACCTCATAATTTGAGATGTATTCCATAAGACCATATCAAGCTTAGTCTTTTCGTTGTTGGTTTTCAACAACTCCGTTCTAGCATTTGTTGTAACCGTGCTCTCTCAAGATCTTGTTTCCTTTCGTTCCGGAGGCATTGTGATGTTGCTCTCTCCAACCCATCTTCTTGCTTTGTCAGGATCGTGCTCTTTTCGTCCTTATCCTTTTAACCGGAGTGCCGCCCGAAATCGTTCTTACCCTTTGTGCCATTCTTTAATAGTTCCGGAGGCAGTGTATTGTTGTTTTCATCAAGTATCCCCTCATTTTGTCAAATTCATGTTCAAATTCCTTCCATTTACAATCGGAATGCTGTCCAAATTATGTCATTCTTAATCCTTCTCTATCTTGTTTCAACCGGAGTGGTTTCAATATATATCTTGCTCTCCAACCTCAAGGTTTTTTTCGCAATGTTCCTTGTCCCTCTTTTTCTAACGGAGTGTTTCTGACTTGGTTCACCTTCATTGTATTATTTTCTCGAATTTGTTCAACCTCGCAAGGTTCTTTGGTTTCACTCGTTTGTCAGATAAGCAACTTAGTTTTACCTCTTCTCTTTCTCTTCCGTTTTCCCTCCGGTGCCATTCTAGATCTTGGGACGAGATCCTCTCGTAGTGGTGGAGTGTTGTAACGCCCCGTGACCGTTGTGCCAGGTGTCGTTCAGTTATTCGCTGTTGTTGTGCTGTCTTTGCTTGCGTGTCATGCATTGCATATCATGTCATCATGTGCATTTCATTTGCATACGTGTTCGTCTCATGCATCCGAACATTTTCCCCGTTGTCCGTTTTGCAATCCGGCGCTTCGTTCTCCTCCGGTGGCCATTTCTACCTTTCTCTCGTGTGTGGGGATTAAACATTTCCGGATTGGACCGAGACTTGTCATGCGGCCTTGGTTTACTACCGGTAGACCGCCTGTCAAGTTTCGTATCATTTGGACTTCGTTTGATACTCCAACGGTTAACCAAGGGACCGAAAAGGTCTCGTGTGTGTTGCAGCCCAACACCCCTCCAATTTGGCCCAAAACCCACCTAAACCTGTTCCATCCTCTCGATCGTTCGATCACGATCGCATGGCCGAAAACCGCACCTCATTTGGACTCTCCTAGCTCCACTTATGCCTATAAATACATCCCCTCCGTTTTCGGATCTTCCCTCTCCCCAAAACCCTAGAAATCTCCTCGCGCCGCGCCGGACATGTCCGTTCTGGCCGGACGTCCCGCCACCGCCGCCCCGACCAATAGGAGAGCGCCACGTCACCACCGCCTCCTCCTCTCTCCTCCGGCCCGGCAAGCCCACGGGAGGCCCTCCCGGGCCCGAGCCGTCCGCCCCCCGCCTCCTCTCACCGCCCGGCTCCGCCGCCAAGCCGCCGGCCGCCTCGGCCGCGACGCGCCCCGTCGCCGGCGCCAACCTCCGCCGCGGCCGCCCAGCGCTGCCCTTCGCCGCCCCATCGCCGGTGGTCACCGCGCCGCCCTCCGCCGCTTTCTCCTTGCCGCCCAAGCTCCGGCCGGCCCTACCCCGGCGATTCCGGTGAACAGGTCTCGAAGTCCGGTGAACCTCGTAATACGCGCCGCCCGATCTAGATTATGGAGCATCCTAGCTTGAGTCAATCGAGCTCTACTTTTGCTTCGTTGTGAATCTGGGCAGATCGTCAACTCGTTTGCAATTTTCCCGGTGTTATTGTAGTTGATCCGTGCATGCTATGCCATCGTTCTTGCCATGTCTAGCTAGCAGTTTGTGCCTTCTTAATGGATGTATGCTTATCTTGCCATGACTTGCACCGTAGTGAGTGCATCGAGCTCGTTTACATGCCTTCGTGAGTTATATTTCAGCATGTGTCATTTTTCACTAAGTCTGAAAGTTGATTATGTTTTAGCTATGTTCGTGTGCTTGTTAGTATATTTTGTGATCCCTTTTGGCTCAAGGTCACTAAGGGACTTTTGTTAAGCTTGTTGAGTAGCCCCATTCCATGTCTTTGTTTGTCATGTTTAGGTCCTGTAGCTCGTTGTTTTGTTGCTCCGAAGAGGGCTTCATGATCTGAAATTCCAAACAAGTGTTAATTTCACTAAGTCTGAGATCTGTTTACCGTTTGCGTTTTTGCCATGCTTGTTTGAACCTCTTAATGGATGAATTGGCCGTAGTTCAGTGCTAGACTTTTGTTAAGCATCTTGAATGCTTCCCTGCCATGTATTTTTTGCCATGTTTGAGTGTTGTAGCATGTTCATCTCATTGCATTTAGATGCCTACTTGCTGTAAATCGCAGACCGGTGTCATATTTGAATCGCTTGCCATTTCCAAACCGTAACTCCGATTCCGGTGATCTTTATATCGTTTTCATCCCATCATTCCAGTGGCACACTTGGTTTTCCAAGTTGAGGCCAGGTTCATGCATTCCTTGTCCAATCATGCATATGCATCGCATACCGCATCCCGCATATCATACCATGTTCATGTGTGGTTTGTTTACTATGTTGTGTGCTTCTTTTCCGGTGTTGCTTATTCGGGTTGGATCCGGTATCGTCGTGTTTGTGAGGACCCGTTCGTCTACGACCGTTTGTCTTCTTCATGGACTCGTTCTTCTTCCTTGCGGGATTTCAGGCAAGATGATCATACCCTCGAAATCACTTCTATCTTTGCTTGCTAGTTGCTCGCTCTTTTGCTATGCCTATGCTATGATACCTACCACTTGCTTCTTATGCCTCCCATATTGTTGAACCAAGCCTCTAACCCACCTTGTCCTAGCAAACAGTTGTTTGGCTATGTTACCGCTTTGCTCAGCCCCTCTTATAGCGTTGTTAGTTGCAGGTGAAGATTGAAGTTTGTTCCTTGTTGGAACATGGAGATCGTTCCTTGTTGGAACATTGTTTACTTGTTGGGATATCACAATATATCTTATTTAATTAATGCATCTATATACTTGGTAAAGGGTTGAAGGCTCGGCCTTATGCCTGGTGTTTTGTTCCACTCTTGCCGCCCTAGTTTCCGTCATATCGGTGTTATGTTCCCGGATTTTGCGTTCCTTACGCGGTTGGGCTATAATGGGAACCCCTTGACAGTTCGCCTTAAGTAAAGCTTCTCCAGCAATGCCCAACATTGGTTTTACCATTTGCCACCTAGCCTTTTCTTTCCCTTGGGTTCTGCAGACTCAAGGGTCATCGTTATTTACCCCCCCCCCCCGGGGGGGGGGGGGGCCAGTGCTCCTCTGAGTGTTGGTCCGAACTAGAGTCTTGTGCAGCGCCCCCTCGGGGAAACTCGAGGTTTGGTTTTAGTTGTATGGAGCGCTTATCTGAGTGTGCCCTGAGAAAGAGATATGCGCAGCTCCTATTGGGATTTGTCGGCACATTCGGGCGGTGTTGCTTGTTTAGTTTTACCCTGTCAAAATGTCTTGTTGTACTGGGATACCGAGTCTGATCGGAATGTCTCGGGTGGAGGTCTATTCCTTCGTTGACCGTGAGAGCTTGTGATGGGCTAAGTTGGGACACCCCTGCAGGGATTGAACTTTCGAAAGCCGTGCCCGCGGTTATGGGCAGATGGGAATTTGTTAACGTCCGGTTGTAGAAAACCTGAAGTTGACCTTAATTAAAATGAATCAACTGCGTGTGTAACCGTGATGGTCTCTTTCCGGCGGAGTCCGGGAAGTGAACACAGTTGTTGGAGTTATGCTTGACGTAGGTTGTTATAGGATCACTTCTTGATCATACTTTTATCGACCGTGCTTTGCCTTCTCTTCTCGCTCTCATTTGCGTATGTTAGCCACCATATATGCTAGTCGCTTGCTGCAGCTCCACCTCATACCTTTACTTTTCCCATAAGCTTAAATAGTCTTGATCGCGAGGGTGCGAGATTGCTGAGTCCCCGTGGCTCACAGATACTTCCAAAACCAGTTTGCAGGTGCCGATGAGTCTGTGCAGATGACGCAACCCAACTCAGGAGGAACTCGTTGAAGATCTTGTCCTTTGTGTTTCTTCGTTCTAGTTGATCAGTAGTGGAGCCCAGTTGGGGTCGATCGGGGACCTTTGTCGCATTTGGGGTTCTTCTTTTATTTTGGTTCCGTAGACGGACCTTGATTGCATCTGGTTGATGTAATGCTTTATTCATGTATTGTGTGAAGTGGCGATTGTAAGCCATCTATGTATCTCTTTCCCTTATGTATTACATGGGTTGTGTGAAGATTACCTCACTTGCGACATTGCTTTCAATGCGGTTATGCCTCTAAGTCGTGCTTCGACACGTAGAAGATATAGCCACATCGAGGGTGTTACATGTGTTTATGTAGAGTAATTCAAGCCTTAAATATAAATACTCGCACTGAAGTTGGCATCCCTCTACAAACTCTCAGTGATTCAGGATCCGACTAGCACATGCGACTAGTGAGCTTTAGCATCACTGCTAGACAACATGTCTATCCGGTAAGCAACTCCTTGCTAATCATATCTCTATACGACTCCTGTCGGTCGGGAAGGTATCTCATACCCCGACCCCCAACCTTCTTTGCCACAAGGCCTAAAACCGTTTTGATAGCCTTGTCAAGTTAACCTGACGTGGTGCATGTCCGTGTCCGACACGAACCTTTCAGTTCAAGGACACCTAGCAGCACCCCAATTTTATGAGCCCACTACTAGACATACTTGACGTGCGAAGGTGTAACATTGGCAATTTAATTGATATTCATGAGGGATCTTTCTACCATTCAAACATGCATAGAAAGTAAGAAGCATAACAATAACAAATAAACATATCTTGTGAAATAGTATGGCTTCTTCATGGCAGTACTTCCAGGTCGGCTCCGACTCCGATGGCCATCTAGGAACTCCATCTTGTTTGTCACACCGGGACGCCAAGCCACCAACCTGATATCTATTATCCAACTACTACAACTAGTAATGAATTTTACATAGAGTCACAAGTCGACACGCAGGTTGTTATACAATATAATGACAACACTTTGGCTCCTGCCGGCTGACAAACATGACACGCAGGCCATGTATAATTTACACACATGCATCACATACACATGAGACCTACTATAACATCAAACCCTGCAAAATAAAGTTATGCATAGAATCGCATTTTACCGGTTTGAGTGATCATGTGCGAAATATAAGGCGCTACCCACACGGCGGTCTGATTCAGATTTATGTTTCACTGTTAGCCCGGATGGTGAATACTGACCGGTAGGGGTAGGTTGTGTCACGACCTCATCGACTCTGATCATCAGAAAACATAGCCACATCGATCCCCATGTGCAATTGCTCTCATCAACCGTGCACACAGCCGATCTCATCAATGACAACAGATCTCATCTATCGCCTCCACATATCTAATATGCATATGATCTGAATCCAAATCCTATAGCAGAGGCTCTGATACCACTGTTGGGTTATACGGTAGGGCACGTTGACTGCAAATTAAAATTTTCCTACGCGCAGAATAACCAGGAACATGCTACGGGAAATGGATCACAGTTCGTTACCACTAGACGCGTAGTGCCGTGCAGCGGAAGAAGAGTTGGTGCAGCGCGTCCGCATGGATCGTCTCCTCCTCATCCGATCTCCCTCGAACAGCCAGTCGTCGGTAGCCACGTACAGGTTCGCCGGAGCGGCACAAGTGCACCGCCTCTAACGGTATCCGCGCATGCAGGAGGAACGTCGTGCGGCGGACTGCTAGGTCCGATCACACAACCGGCGGCGAGTGGAGGTCTCTATTCGCAACACATGCAAACCCTAGTGACAGCATCGAAGCAATCAACGCCATGAGTGTGCTGCACCCCGACATTATATAGGCGTCTATTGCTGGCTCAACAATTGGGCCTCGCACGGACCCTAAAGCCCATAAGTCCACTCGGCCACAATCCGAATACAGCTCGGATCACATTCGACCAGTGTCCTCGGATCTGACCTCATAGGTTCCTTCCCTTAAGCACGCGACCACTTAGGTTCAAGCCGACTTGGTCGCAATTCGGATCACCTCCGAACTGCACTATTGGTAGCGGACCCTAGCAAGGCATGCCGAACACCAAGCAGACTATGAAGCTGGTTAGGCAAACCTGTACATCATACTTCCATTCCTTTGCCACGCGATATATGTTGTTGGGCTCAAGGCGAGTCTGTCATCATTGTGCTAGCCCGACCTCTTTCTCGTTCCAGTGATGCCGACCACAAACCAGATTATCTCATAATCCTTGTCGCATGACCATGCTTATCCTGGTCAGATCACACGACGGGCCCAAAGTATATCTCTCCTGGTCGGAGGGGCAAATCCCATCTTGCTCGACCATGTCTTGCAGCATGGGTCTGGACAAGCCCGAAACCTACCTTTGTAACTACCCAGTCACGGAGTAGCGTTTGGTTGGCCCAAAGCAAGTCTGTCACCATCCCGAGTACATGCGCCAGCTCAGGTCTTAGAACATAGAACGTATGTTGTACTAGAGACTCACAGATGACATATCGATGCGTCTCATACTTGGGTATGTCCGACTCGGACCTTATCTCAACTCGGATCCGACTATGTCGAATCCGACCAGATCCTTTCGAGTCCATATTATCCCGTTAGCATCCAATGATTCATGGCTAGTGGGACCAAGCCATCGACCGTGGCATATGCTAGTCTAGTCAGCTGCGCATCCACACAACCCTTTCGACCAGGGACCTTTTAGAACAGTCATCGTACAATGTATAGTCCCACAAACAAGTCACATACTTGCTGATACACATCATTGATAGTGTCCAAGGACCATCTTTATTCATAAATACATAGGAAATATCATCATACATGATTGCCTCTAGGGCATATCTCCAATAGTCTCCCACTTGCACTAGAGTCAATAAAATAGACATCGAATGCCCATAGCTCTAATGTGCCCCTCATGCTTGGATTGTGGAAGCGGCTTAGTCAACTGATCTACAACATTTGCATGCGTGTGAATTTTGCATAACTCAACATCACCATTATTTACGATCTTTCGTGTGAGGTGATATTTCCGATCTATGTGTCTGGTCTTGTGGTGATCCCTCGGCTCCTTGGCTTGTGCGATGGCACAAGAATTATCACAATAAAGCTCCAACGGTTTTACCAAGGCTGGGAAAATACCAATATCATCCAGAAAGTTCCGAATCCAAACACCTTCCTCTGCAGTTTCACAAGCTGTAATGTATTCAGCTTCTGTGGTAGAATCAGCCACCGTATCTTGCTTGGAACTCATCCAGCTCACTGTTCCTCTATTCATGGCATACACGAATCCGGACTGTGATCGACAATCATCTCTGTCGGTTTGGAAACTAGTATCGGTGTAACCCCTTACGATAAGCTTTTCCTCACCTCCATAAACTAGGAACATCTCTTTAGTCCTTTTCAGGTACTTCAAAATAGTCTTTACCGCTACCCAGTGACTCTCATCAGGTTGCGTGACAGGTTCACTGCCATCAACAGACTGCGTCTCTGACACCTGAAGAGAGCACAAAGGATCAGGAACGGAATCACAACCTTTGACTAACGGAGCCCCTTGCTCGGCAGCAGCGACGTTTTCTAATAAATCCAACTCTAATAGAACATCGTTGATGGTGTTCACAGCTTCCTCCTCTATGGTCACATCTGCAAGAACACAAAAAAGCAAAGCAAAAAATAAAAAAAGTCAAGAACAAAAACATAAATAACCGACGGGAACAAGTTAAAAAACATGCCTCGAGAATTTAAAATGAAAAAGAAAAGGAGTTGCACATACTAGGTGAAGCAAGAGCTATAAAAGCAAGATCCTCGAGGCTTGAAATATTCTCAAGGCTCGAAGCAACCTCAACAATCACAGTCAAAGGAAAAATGGGTGATTTAGCCACATCAGATATTGGAGCATCAGTATTAACTTCGGAAGCTCCATCTCGATCGTAGGCATTTTTTCAGAACTATTCAATTCATCACCAACTACAAAAAATGCAAGTAAAAAAGGTAGTTGAGTTCTAATCCGCAATCCTACACCAAAGGGAGTTCTACTTTTACATCAATGTCCAATACCCAGAAGTTCAATAATACCTAACAAAGCAGTAAACACAACAAACAATCTACAATTTACATACCAAATATAGAACAATCTACACACCAGAGGGGCTACTACATATAAGATGAATGTCCAAAAGTTCAACAATATATAACAAAGCAGTAAAACAAAAATGCACAGAACAGAAGTTCAACAAAATTTCATTATAAACAAACAATAATTAAAACCAGAAGTTCAACTATGTGACCCAAGCAAGTAGCACATAAAAAAGATGTAGCATGACCACAAATACTATTTCACAGGCAAACTAAATATCAATACCATGAAAATGATCACACAAAAAAACAAAGATATACACAATAAATATGGAACGTTTGGGAAGTCCAACAACACTTGGTGACATAGTTCACTAGCTATTCATCATAAAAATTAAGCAACACTCCACTAAATAAAACTAAGGGTAAAATGCATACACATGACCATTGTTAGAAGTTCACACTTTTAAGAAAGGGCAGTCCAACATGACAACTAAGTGAAGATATGGGCAGACATATATAAGAAAACTGCTATTTAAAATACAAGATCCAACCACAATAAAATACCTGGAGAAGGTTTTGAAGCCATGACAAGACAACCCCTTGATGAATGGATCTCCAAACCCTAGAACAACCTACTGAAAATAGGGGATAGATTACATATAGTTAGTGAGTAGAAAATCATACAACAAATACAAAAAACAACTAAATCAAACCCTAGGATAAAACAACTGGAACATATCAACAAGAATGAAAAGATGAACAGTAACACATCTAGGCAAGCACAACAGAAAAAGTATCCATAAACTAACTAGCATGTGACAGACACAATCCAGACTTCAAAATCAACAGCAAAAATGCAATTTGATGCATCAGATCGAACAACAACCATAGCACCACACCCTCTCATACAAGCATCTGACTGCTGAAATCACCAAAGGGGAAATGGAATCCACACAGGTATGAAGGGAGAAATAGCACACACAACCATCTCGTAGACAAATCTGACCACGGGGGAATGGAGTCCACCCACCACACGCACAAGAACCCTACCTAATCTCCCACCCAACTATCAGAAGAAGGGGCAGGAGGCGGATGCGAGAGCACACAGAAGAAACATAGAGCCCTCGTCAGATCTGGCGAACACTAAGAGCAAGCATTAGGGGAGAGCAACATTTGTACCTCTCCAAATGACCCCCGCACGCACAAATCCGTGGCAGTTCTTCCACCCCCACGATCCCACGCGCACTTTGGAACCGCGCAGGCAGTTGTGGCTTCACTTTAGAGGAGAAGAGCGTGCGGACTGGGCGAGGGAGAGCGGGGCGTGGGGGAGAAATAGGAGTGTGGCGCGCGGCGGTTAATCCACGCACGAGCACAGGCGACAACAGCAGAGAAGTCGGGGGAGGTTGGAGGAGACGAGAGCAGCGGAGCGATAGAGATGGAGAAGAGAGCAAGCGACAGGGGGAGGGGATTTCTAATAGGTGGTGGCAAGAGAGTCAGACACTTAATGCCTCCCTGTAGTGGGGTGTTGGAGCGCCAGGGTAATTACAGTCTTACCCCCCCCCCCCCAACAACTAAAAAAGTAAATGCATCTATGGATAAATGAATGCACCATTTCAATGCATCTATTATAATGAGATAAGATCACACAACATCACTTCTGATATCCTTAAAACCAAAATTTGATAGCAAATGCACTACCGAGGGAAGAAAAATACATACACAAATATGCACCTACAAAAACAAGAGAAAAGAACTTCAAAAAATAAAGAACAGAAGTTCAAGTACACTAATCAGAGAAGTAAAGGCATATGAATAAATAAACAGTAAGAAACAAAAAGAAGAAGTACAAGTACAAAACAGATGAAGTCCATATCTAACTAAAATACACAACTAAAAAACAATATAGAAGTTCAAATTCAAAATACACACAAAGAACACATGCGGCTCGGCCTCGTGCTACCACATTGCTGTGCGCTAGGTTTTGACAGGACACAATGTGGTTATTCTGTTTCCACCCCCACCGCACGCACCCTAAACCCTAAAACCCTAAGATAGATAGTGGGGTCATAGATGTGACAGACTCGCCTCCGCATGCGACGACGCGGCACGCCGCGTCGTCGCCTGCTCCGGCTCATTCCTGTCTCGGCCTCGCAGGGGGGAGGGGAGGGGGTCCCGACCCCCTCCCCCTGCTCGGCCTCGCGCTACCGCATTGCTGCGCGCTAGGTTTTGATAGGACGCAATGCGGTTATTCTATTTCCACCCCCACCACACGCACCCTAAACCCTAAAACCCTAAGATAGATAGTGGGGTCACAGATGTGACGGACTCGCCTCCGCATGCGATGACGCGACACGCCGCGTCGTAGCCTGCTCTGGCTCATTCCTGTCTCGGCCTCGCAGGGGGGAGGGGAGGGGGGTACCGACCCCCCTCCCCCTGCTCGGCCTCGCGCTACCGCATTGCTGCGCGCTAGGTTTTGACAGGACACAGTGCGGTTATTCTGTTTCCACCCCCACCGCACGCACCCTAAACCCTAAAACCCTAAGATAGATAGTGGGGTCACAGATGTGACGGACTTGCCTCCGCATGCGACGACGCGGCACGCCGCGTCGTCGCCTGCTCCGGCTCATTCCTGTCTCGGCCTCGCAGGGGGGAGGGGAAAGGGTGTCCCTCCCCCCTTGCTCGGCCTCGCGCTACCGCATTGCTGCGCGCTAGGTTTTGACAGGACGCAATGCGGTTATCAATGATTAAAAAAATTAATCCAAAAAAATTATCAACAATTACTGATGAAGTTCAAGTTGTAAAAACACAGAAGTTCGGGGGTTTGAAGAAACATCAAATGAACATGTAAAAAAACAAACTACATGGAAGCAAAAAATCTTGTAAGTTCAGGTTAAACATGTATTGAAGTTCTACCACTGTTCGAAGCATGCAAACATGTTACAAAAAAATTAAAATGGTATGCATGCATATTTGTGAATAATCCCATAGTTGCCCACGGAACAAACTCAAACCCAAATTCAAAAAATTGAAAATTAAAAAAAAAAGAAAAAAAAGAAAATAGAGCGCGATGCTGCACCGCCTTACAATGTGGAAACCAGGAAGTTCAACCACTGGTACCATAGAAGTCCAACTTCTGCCACAGAACGTGCAAGATCCAAAAAACTAATCCTGAAGGCGGAATAAATATAAAAAGAGGATCCATGTGTCTATGGACCAGCTCCACATTTACATATATGAGTACTCTGAAAAACAAAAAAAGTACACAAAAAGTTTATGACAACACCAACCGAACAGATAGTATTGCAACATCACCTAAAAAACATGCATAAAAATGATGGAAGTTCTAGCACAAAAGGTGCAGAAGTCCAGCTTGTAAGACAGAGAGTAGAATCATTGAAAAAATACATGCTATCGAATTTGTTTTTCAGATTTAATCACTAGACAAACTCAAAACCAATTCAAAAAATTGAAAATTACAAAAAAGCGAAGAAATATAGAGCACAATGTTGTACCACCTTCAAACATGGAAACACAGATGTTCAATCACTGATACAATAGAAGTCCAACTTCTAGTACAGGCCTTGAGAATAAGAAGTTCAAAGAGTGATGATATAGAAGTCTGGGGTTATCTAAAACCTCGAACATGCATACAGAAGTTCAGGACAGTTAATAACTGAAGTCCAACAAACTATTAGATAACAAGTACATTCTAGAAAAAAATAAAAAACATATATGCATATCCATCGGCCAAACAATTCAATGGTTACTCATGTGACCCAGTCATAAAATCAAAACCAATGCAAGAATGAAAAATGACATTAAAAAGAAAGAAATACAGAGGACTTGCTGCATAACCTCGTGAAATAAAGGAAAATTAGAAGTTCAGGTATGAACAACGCAAAAGTCCATCTTGTACGACGGCCACTAGATGACACAGAAAACATGAACGAATGATTTCGTCCGAAGCATAAAATCATGTGCGCCTGATTAGAACACGTCTGCACACCCTTTTAAATGATCTGCCAGCTACCTTTCTACAAGAAAAATGACCAGAGGGCAAATCCAAAAACCGCAAAAAAAACCCGTTCAACAACCGCGGGAGTGCCAACATCAATATGCCAGAAATTAAACAGTATAGACCCTCCCGATTGAAATTGACGATGTAGTAAGCCTTGAATTTAACTATAGTACGCAAATCAGTGAGCAAACTTGATAGGAAAACAAGAAATTGCCAATGGCGGAGGATGCATCTTGGGCGGACGAAAAAATAACAAAAATTTGTGCAGCAAAATCGTACAAAAACACAATTCCCATTAGGCCAGAGCTTCGACAACACCCACAACATGCATTAAACTCGCAACAGACGCAAGTTCATCATGACCCGAGAGCAAATCCGCCAATGAGCGTGATTCCTATTTAGAACGCGCATTTAGTTGCTAAAAATGTATCCACATTACACTTGCATCACAAACAACATGAATGATAAGAAAAACTCACGGTAGAAGGCACGGATGCAAAGATAGCTCGAAGGTCGGGTTCGTACAGAGGGAAGTTCAGGCGTGTTACTCAGGTAGTTCAGGTTGTGATCAGAATATTATTCTGATCCCGTAATCAAAATAGTGTTTATGTGTATATATATGTATATATATAATGGCACTATTCTAATGTTGGGATCAGAATAACTATTTGGATCACAACGCCCTATATAGGCCCGATGGGGTGTTCCCGAACTTCGGAAAAAACAAACAACAACCGGCCCACCCGGCCGTCTTCCGCCTCTCGATCCCCGCATATGCCACGGCTGCAGACCCACCCCACGCTCCCACCCCCGGATTGCCAGCGAACCGCCGCCGCCGGCCCAGCATGCCTCCCGGCCGCCTCCACCTGCAACAGCCACCGCGCCTGCCTCCTCCCGCAACCGTCGCTCGGGCGCCTCCTTCGAGATCCCGCCACCACCCTGTGCGCCGATGACCTTCGGGATCCCGTAGCCACCCTGCGCGCCGCCGGCCTCCCAGAACCCACTGCCACCCCGTGCGCCACCGTCCTCCCGGAACCCGCCGCCACCCCATGTGCCGCCGGCCTCCCGGAACCTGCCGCCACCACATGCGCCACCCTACGTTGCCATCATGACCCACTGATGCGCCATGGGTAGCTCCGTGCAGTGCTCCCTTTTCCTCCAACACACCATGGATGCAGCTTCGCCAAGCAAATGCGGTCGGTGTGCTATCTGCCCCGCCACTGCGACCTGCACCATCCACAAGCCGTTAGCCCTTACATTCTGTGCAGGTAGTCCGTTGCCTCGCTCGTGAGCAGTCCATGTGGACAACCATCTTTCCTCACCGTTCTTTTTTCCATCGCGATTGCCGTAGGTTCATCTACATCAATGCCATCTTACCGCAGCAGATGCGTTGGAGGACGCCTACCTCCTCAACGTGGAGGTTTCCCACCAAGCCGAGCATGTCCGTCCATCCTGCATGATGATGTAGCAGGTCAGACTCTGAAGAAGTATGCAGGTCAACCTCTGAAGAAGTAGCAGGTCGACATATTCATCTTTCTCTAGGGGGATGCAGGCCACCGCTTCATGGAGTACGGGGTGTACAAGGCCGAAGACCACACCGTTGGTGTCCAGCGTCACCAAGCTCCTCCTGAGCTGGTCTGACCATCTTCGTCAAGCAACTGAACCAGATGTTAACCTGATATTCTCTATCTCGTGTTGCTAGATTCAGTTAACTAGCTTCGTATGCATGGGCAGAGACACGTTACACTAAGGAGAGAGAGAGAACAAAAGAATAAACTTGTGGTTGTGGTTAGTTCTAGGAGGTAAGATGGAAAGATAAGGACCAGAACATGTGGTGTAAAAACAAGCACAACTTTGTGTATAAAAAGAATATTTTATTTTTTGAAAAGAACATACGTGGCACTGCTAACTTGCATTAAAGTGTTTTGACTCATGGGTGTTGATTTTACGAGAATAGTGTACTAGTTAAAAAAATTCATTTGAACAGTTTAGTTAAAGGGTTTTAGCTGATATATGTTGATTTTAGGAGAGTTACTACCAAACCCAACTAGTCAGAAGAAGACATTGCAAATTTCATGCATTTGCAAAAAACATAGTTCAAAGGACATTTAGTTTAAAAAAAACTATAGTTTGGAGACATGAAATATGGAAGTTTGGAAAAATCAGAACACTACAAAATATAAATAAGAACGATGAAGTTCATTGTGAAAAAGCAGGGGAGGTCAAAAGCACTAAAATCTTCAAAAAAGAACCTCTGAAGACATGTAACATCGAAAGTAAAAAAATATCTTCAATGAAGTTGGAATGAGAAGCTTTGAATTCGAAAATGAACAGAACAACTAATTGAAATGACGTGTGTATCTTAAAAAATAAACTAAAAAAGGGATTTTCTTATTTCTAAAAAAGATAGAAATTCAAATTGACATAAAAGAGCGGTTCGATATTTATTAAAAACATAGGATTTTTCGTTACTAGAAGAAAATAAAACAAATAGGTACAAATTAAAAAGAGAACACAAAAGGATTATTTAAAAATGTCGAAAATATAACACTAAAGCATCATTAAAAAATGTTCTTTAGGCAATTTAAACAAACAGAGGGAATTCACCGAAGAAAAGTTCGAATTAAAAAACGGAATATTTACATAAAAATTCAGATTTTTTTCCCGTCACTACATGAATAAAAAGAAGAAGTTCAAATTAAAATAACAAAGAAATTCGATATTTATATACCAAGAAGAAAACATGCCTCAACCAAAAAATGTTAACTTTGGAATTTGAAATTTAATAAATTGGAGAGGTCGAAAAATATAAAGAAGTTTAATATGCAAGATTTTTACAATACAAAAAAACATAATTATAAAAAGGCAGATTTCTCATGTTTTTAAAATTAATCTAAGAAGTTCAAATTGAAATAACATGTTAGTGCAATGTTTATTAAAAAAATGTTTTTTCGTTTCTAGAAAATGAAAACAAGAAGTTCAAATTCAAATGACAAAATGGTTTGATGTTTTTATTAAGAAAATGGATATTTCCTATTTCAAAAAACATTAAAACAAGACGTTCAAAAATTAAATAACAGAATGGTTCAATGTTATTTACAAAACTAGGGTCTTTTCCCGTTACAAAAAGAAATAAAACCAAGAAGTTCAAATTAAAAAATAGAGCACTTTGATATTTATTAAAAACTCAGATTTTCTCGTTACCAAAGTATAAAAGCAACAAGTTCAAATTAAAAAATGGGGAAGTTTGATGTATAAAAAAACTTAAATTCTCCCACTTTCTAGGCAAAATAAAAGTATGAAGTTCAGTTTCAAAAAAAATTCTTCCATGTTTACTTAAAAATCATTTTATTTCTTTCTAAGAATAAAAGTAAGAAGTTCAAATTTAAAAAGCAGAGAGGTTTGGAGTTTATAAAAACCTAGGATTTACATGCCCAATTTTGACGAGTGTGTTACTAGGAAAAAAACAAAGAGCGGTTCAAAACAGATAACAACCAGATGTTCACGTACTACATGATGTGTGTTTTCATATGAGAAAAAAAAGAATAAAATGGTGAAGTCCAAAATTCTTGTGAGAGAGGGTGAACAAAAATACATGATAGAAGTTCAAGATGAAAACAGCGGGAAGTTCAACTACTACATGAAATGCGTTTCATATAGGAATATAAGAATAAAAAACAAAAATCTTAAAAGTTTTGTTGCAAGAAGTTCACGTGCTCCTCCCGGTGAAGTTCGAGATCTCTAGTGCAAGAAGTCCGACCTTCAATTACATGTAAAACACAGGCAAAAACGACGTTGTTTTTGCCATTTTTAAAACAGCTCTCAAACGACAAAAATTTCTAATGTCTATCTACATGAAAAAAGAAGCTCCTATTCATAAGCTTTCCAATGATATATTGTATGCTATATTCTGATGAATGGTTTAGAAGTTTTATGTGTACCGTTGCAAACACATTTTTACGCATTCAAAAAATATTTTGAATTGTCGCAAGTATGAAAAAATGATCAACATGAAAAAGTTGCGCGTTTTCAATAGCTTTTTATCGGTACACCATTTGCTCAATTCCGGTAAGTGGTTGGGGAGTTATAGGAAAAAAACAGCATGTCAAAAATAGAGTGAAGTTCAAACAGACATGCCCGAGAATTTCAACTACTTCAAGCAGTGCATTTCCATTTGCGATGAAGGCAAAAATCATGATCTCGTCATTTTCTAATTTACTTCAAAACGGCAGGAATGTCATTTGTGTAAGTTCAACTCCTCGGCCGGAGAGAGTTAAAATTTTTATTGTGAGACAGGTTTGTACAAAAGAAATATCATTTGTGTAACACTAACGAATGGATGAGAAAATTGTAAACGACAATACATCACCGAAGTTTAACGTGAAAATAGCAGGAAGTTCAACTACTACACTGAATGAATTTTAGATGAAAAACTTTTAAAATCGTCACTAAAATCTGAGTTTTAATGTCATTGGTGCGGTGCAACTAGTTCAATGCTTGTTACAAACCCAAAGAAGGTTATTAAAAATCATCTCAAACAATTTTATAACTAAGATTTTCTCTCTTTAAATAAACCTAGAAGTTAAATTTTAAAAATGGAGCGGCTCGATGTCTATCAAAAAGTAGGATTTTTTTGTTACTAAAAGAAATAAAACCAGGAAGTCCAATTTAAAAGAGATGGAGAAATTCTATGATTATAGAGAACTAAGATTTTTCTCGTTATTAAAGAATGGAAATAAGAAGTTCAAAAATTAAATAACAAGAAGTTCAACTTTTAAAAATAAAGCGCTTCAAAATTTCATAAAAAAGATTAAGAAAAAACCCAGGAAGTCCATATTAAAAAGATGGAGAAGTTCAATGATTATAGAAAACACAGATTTCCCTCGTTATTGAAGAATGGAAACAACAAGTTCAAAAATAAAATAACAAAGAAGTTCATCTTTTAAAAATAGAGCGCTTTAGAATTCATAAAAAAGGATTAAGAAATTCAGATTAATATTCATAAAAAACTCAAATATTTTCACGTAACCGAAGAAGTTCAGATTGATAGCTGCTAGAAGTTCACGTACTACATGGTGTGAATTTTGTTTTTAAAAAAGAATAAAAAGGCAAAGACTAAAACTTTTGTTTTTATAAGTTCAAGTCCTTGGTCAGAGAAAGTGAAAAAAAATTATAGTGAGAGAGTTTTATACAAAAGGAATATCATTTGTGCAACACTGACCAATGGATGAGCAAATTACAAACACAAATATGTCACAGAAGTTCAACGAGAAAACAGCAGGAAGTTGCGTAATGAATTTTAGATGAAAAACTTTAAAAACCGTCGCGAGTATGAAAAAATGATCAACACGGGAAAGTTGTGTGTTTACAGCAGCTTTGCATCGGTATATAACTTGCTCAATATCGATGAGTGGATGGAGAGCTACGAGCAAAAAAAAAGCATGTGAAAACAGAGTGAAGTTCAAGTAGACATGCCGAGAAGTTCAAGTTTTTCACGCGGTGCATTTTTGAAGAATCTGTTTCGCGATAGAGGCAGAACGAATGATCTCACCGTTTTCAAAATTATTTGAAAACGGCTAGGAATAAGAGAAAACCATCAACATGAAAAAGTTTCACATTTTCTGTAGCTTTTCAACGGTATATTATTTTCCCCATTCCGATAAAGTTCATAGAAATTACAGCGAAAATACATTTTTAGCCGTTTTCAAAATTGGCTTAAAATCGTCAGGAATTGGGAGAAATTATATATACCAATTTTTTTTGGCATTTCCCCAAGCTTTCCAACGCCATATCATTTGCTGCATTCGGACGTAGGGTTAAATAACTAGCTCAAAAATACTAACTCGGTGAAACTTGTATAGTTGTCTAAATTACTTCTAAACTGTTCAAAATTTGAAAAAAGTTTTAACATGAAAAAGTAGCGCATTTTCATAAGATTCTCAACGCCATATCATTTTCCTCAAATGGATTAGCCGTTTAGAAATGGCATCGAAAATACGAACTCGGATGTTCGGTTTGCGAAATCTTACAATTTTCCAAATTACTCTTTATCCATAGGGAATTAGAGGAAACTTTCAACATGTGGAAGGAGCGGTTTTACAACAGCTTTCCAACGCCATATTATTTCCATCATTCTGATAAATGGTTTAGAAATGCAATCGAAAAAACGATTAACGTTTTTTGTATGAAGAAAAAATAGTTTTCGAAACTGCTCTTAACCCACTTACATTTTGCCAAAAAATTAACTTGGATCATGATACATCTCCAATGTATCTATAATTTTTGATTGTTTCATGCTATTATATTATCTGTTTTGGATGTTAATGGCCTTTATTTACACTTTTATATTATTTTTGGGACTAACCTATTAACCCAAGGCCCAGCCCAAATTACTGTTTTTTGCCTATTTCAGTGTTTCGTAGAAAAGGAATATCAAATGGAGTCCAAACGGAATGAAACCTTCGGGAACGTGATTTTTGGAACAAACGTGATCCAGAGAACTTGGACTGGACATCAAGCAATCAACAAGGCAGCCACGAGGTAGGGGGGCGCGCCTACCCCCCTGGGCGCGCCCTCCACCCTCGTGGGCCCCTCGTAGCTCCACCGACCTACTTCTTCCTCCTATATATGTTCACATACCCCGCAAACATCCAGGAAAACCACGAAAACCTAATTCCACCGCCGCAACCTTCTATACCCGAGAGATCCCATCTTGGGGCCTTTTCCGGAGCTCCGCCAGAGGGGGCATTGATCACGGAGGGCCTCTATGTCAACTCCATGGCCTCTCCGGTGATGTGTGAGTAGTTTACTTCAGACCTTTGGGTCCATAGCTAGTAGCTAGATGGCTTCTTCTCTCTCTCTCTTTGGATCTCAATACAAAGTTCTCATCGATTCTCTTTGAGATCTATTCGATGTAATCTTCTTTTGCGGTGTGTTTGTCGAGATCCGATGAATTGTGGGTTTATGATCCAGATTACCTATGAACAATATTTGATTCTTCTCTGAATTCTTTTATGTATGATTGGTTTATTTTTGCAAGTCTCTTCGAATTATCAGTTTGGTTTGGCCTACTAGATTGATCTTTCTTGCAATGGGAGAAGTGCTTAGCTTCGGGTTCAATCTTGCGGTGCTCGATCCCAGTCACAGAAAGGGAAACGACACGTATTGTATTGTTGCCATCGAGGATAAAAAGATGGGGTTTATATCATAGTGCATGAGTTTATCCCTCTACATCATGTCATCTTACTTAAGGCGTTACTCTGTTCTTATGAACTTAATACTCTAGATGCATGCTGGATAGCGGTCGATGTGTGGAGTAATAGTAGTAGATGCAGGCAGGAGTCGGTCTACTTGTCACAGACGTGATGCCTATATACATGATCATGCCTAGATATTCTCATAATTATTCGTTTTTCTATCAATTGCTCGATAGTAATTTGTTCACCCACCGTAATACTTATGCTATCTTGAGAGAAGCCACTAGTGAAACTTATGGCCCCCGGGTCTATTTTTCATCATACAAGTTTCCAATCTAATTTATTTTGCAATCTTTACTTTCAATCTATATCATAAAAATACCAAAAATACTTATCTTATTATTATCATCTCTATCAGATCTCACTCTTGCAAGTGACCGTGAAGGGACTGACAACCCCTTTATCGCGTTGGTTGCGAGGTTCTTATTTGTTTGTGTAGGTAGGAGGTGACTCGCGCGTGGTCTCCTACTGGATTGATACCTTGGTTCTCAAAAACTGAAGGGAAATACTTACGCTGCTTTACTGCACCACCCTTTCCTCTTCAAGGGAAAACCAACGCAGTACTCAAGAGGTAGCAGGTCATGATACTCGTGTCCATAGTTTTGCAACTCTATATCGCAAGGCCCATTTGGTAATGTTGACGGAAGTTCAACCTAGCATCTGGGGAAGTTCAACGTACTACTGTAGGGGTAGGTCAGGTTGTGATCAGAATAATATTCTTATCTCGTGATCAGAATGATGTTTATATATATATATAGAGTAACACTATTGTGATCCTAGGATCAGAATAGTTATTCTGATCACGTTCGGCCCTATAAGGATAAGACAACGATGTTTCCGAACTTCAGAATCCAGATAATAAAGAAAAAACATAGCTCCACTTCCGCACCTGGCACTACCCACCTCCCCAATCCAAACACAGCACCCACCACCAACCGGCGCCGCCGCAGCCGCCGCACCCCCGACCGGCGCCTCCGCGGCCGCCCTGCTCCCAGGCGTCGACGCGCCGCAGCCCTAACCCCGATCCGCAGCGCGCCACCCCCCGTCCCAACGGATCCGGAGGAGACGTCGCCGCACCTCTTACCGGAGCACCTCGGGGGTCGTCGGATCCGGCGAGGATCCTTCACCGCCCTTCACTCGCCGACGACCACCAGCACACGCGTGGAATGGACGTTATCCTGCAGCTGGAGGAGGCGTTGACCTGGAGGAGGCAACGGCCTGCACTGGCCGCCGCGGAAGACCTCTCCCACACCCCGCCGCTGATACCTCCAGCGCCGTCGCCTCTGCCCTGCTACCTCTCTGAGCTCTACATCCCACGCGTCGCGGCCCAACTTCCCATGCAGCGATGTCCATCTTCCTTCTTCATTCCTCACCCGCCGGATGGGTTCTGTCGAGATTTTGGCCAGCGGATTCGGTAATCCCTGCACCCCCTGTGGGTCTCTGATGACCAATGGATACTACTCCATAATGGCGACCACCAAAGCACTCCCTGTCTGCATCTGGACTGCGGCGATGGCTAGATTCGACCTTCCCCGGCATCATATTTCTTCCTTCTCCCGTGGTCCAGCTGGAGTTTAGCCCTGCTGCTCGGAGCTCCATTGCCTTGAAGGTTCAACTAGAGTGTAGCTCTGTTGCCGTGAGCTCCACTGGCTTGAAGGCTCGACAGTAGTGTAGTCTTGCTGCCCGGATCTCCAGTCCCTTGATGGTTTAGCCGGGGTGTAACTCTGCTGCCCAGAACTCCAGTCCCATGATGGTTCAACTTGGGTGTAACTCTGCTGCCTGGAACTCCAGTCATTTGATGCCACGGGAGGATTGTAGATCTGCTGCCCATAATTAACCAGCTTCGACGCCTCCGGAATGTACCCTTGCGTGCCACCGTACAGTCCAGCGGAACCTGGCTCAGGGGATAACAAGTGTCGCTGGCGGAACATTACGCTCAGACATCTAGTACTCTGATGTTTGGGAGTAACCATTCTTGTGCCGCCCTTGGGATGAAACTTGCGTAGAAGAACCATAGGCATCGTATTTGCTCTGCATGCTTTAGTTGATGTAAGCACTCTACCTGCTGATGGATGGCCACTACAGCAGGATCAGATGCCAAGCCATATGGCTGGGTATGATAGGGTACCAAAGTTCTGCTCAACAGGTAGCAATTCTTTAATTTTTGTCAAGGTTGAACTGCGTGGGCCAGATAACTGAATGAGAGAAGTTGCTCTATAACTAAAGTAGTATTTCAGAGTTCAGAAAGCCGAATGTTCGGCCGTTATGTTCAGATAACTTATCCTGATGGCCTCAATGCTATAAAGAGATATCCATCCGTTCAATGACAGCTTCCACCGAAGTTCAAAATCACAAGATTATGACGTAACTATTTAAAATATTAGTATATTGGTGCATGCGTGTGTGCTGGGTGTGATGACTTGTGTGTGTCTGCTACTATGTGGTTGTGGTTGCTTGTGTGTACGAGGCTGCGCGCTCTGGTGTGTACTCCCATTTGTGTGGGGTGCATTTATGAAAATATTTTGATGCTACGGCAATAGAAAGAGTGCTAGAAAATAAGATATGTTCACAAATGTGTTACTTTATTATGTCAAAAAACTTTTTAGACATTTGCACATAGCGCATCCCCCTGATGTGTTGACCAAAAATGTTGGATAACCACTACAAATTATAGCACGTAGGCCCATTTAGCATGTATGAGAAATTATAGTTGCAAATCTACTACGTCTATACACCGAGTTCAGAGACGTACAATGAAGTTGTACTACAAAAATACACCAACCCCTCAAAAATAATTAAGCCAGGTATTACGGCTATGTGTCGTTTGCAATGAAGTTCAACGAACATATACGCCAGCCACGGGGAAGTTCTACTATGGCTGTATGCCAAGTTCAACTAAAACTATATGCTAAAAACGTCATAAGAGGAGTTCTGCGGAGCAAAAATAGAAGTTAAAAAAACAAAGTAGAGTTGGGAAAGTTTAGAGGATAAATGTTTAAAATTAAAATAAAAAATAGCTTGATTTTTATGAAGACAAATCGTATTCCCCGTTATTAAATAATAAATAAAAGAAGTTCAAATTTAAAATAATCGAGCAACAAAAAAGTTTAGGAAAGAAAATAGATTTTCTCATTTTTAAGAAAACAAAGTAACACCCAGAAAATGTTAACTCTGGAAGTTTAGGAAAAAGAAGAAGAAGTTCAATTGAAAAAACAACGAAATTTGACGTTCATAAAAAATAGATATTCCTTGTTCCATATTTTTTTAAAACAAACAACATCACTTTTCAAAATAAATAAAAAGTTCAGCCTTAGCCTTGTGAAGTTCAGATTTTTGTTGGTACGATGCTTGCTGATGTGTTGGTCGTGCATGTAGCACGTGGAGTGCATGTGCTTTGTTGTGCGTAATTTTCTTGAATTTCAATAGCAAATGAAGTTCATGTTTCAGAAATTCTGAAGTTCAAGTGTACTACATATAAAAGAAATTTATCAAATTAAAAAAGGGACCACCTAGAACATTTCACCAACAGCAAAAAAATGCCTAAAAATGTCGCGAGACAAAAAAACTTCAAATGATATAACATAGTAGGTTTGTAGAAAGTGGAAAAATCATTTTTTTGTAAGTTTAACCATTTCTAAAAAATACCTTGAAGCTCAAATTTAAATAATAGGGTGGTTTAATTTTTGTTACAAACCCGTGATTTTCCTTTTTACTTCAGAATAAACAAAGAAGTTCAAAAATAAAAAATGGAGTAGTTCGAACAGTTTATAAAAAATGGTGTTTCTACATTTTTACTAACAAATTGGGGAAGTTCAAATTTAAATAACATAGAAGTTCAAAAATGTTTATTCCAAAACCAAGAAGGTCAAATTAAAAAAATCGAGTAGTTTAAAAAGTTTGTAAAACATATATTTCCCCTTGTTTTTTAAGATCTAGAAGTTCAACTTTAAATACTTGAGCAGTTCGATATTTATTACATAACTAGGAGTCTTCCCGTTACTAATGAATAACACCAAGAAGTCCAAAATTTAAAAAATACGAAGTTGTTTAATGTTTATTAAAACTCAGATTTTCCCCAATGCTAGCTTGTATCTACGTTGGTATTTCCTGGAGGAGGAGAGGATGATGCAGCACAACAAGATAAGTATTTCCCTCAGTTGTGAAACCAAGGTTATCAATCCAGTAGGAGAACCAAACAACACTATGTAAATAGCACCTGCACATAAACAACAAAAATTGCAACCCAGCGCGTAAGAGGGGTTGTCAATCCCTCCACGGTATTGAGATATATTAAATTGTATAGGTTTTGGTAAATAGATCTAGCAAAAGCAAAAAATAAAAATAAAGAAAGAAAAATTACATCAAGGTATTTTGGTTTAATATGATAGGAAAATAGATCCGGGGCCGTAGTTGTCACTAGAGGCTTCTCTCGAGAAAATAACATACGATGGGTAAACAAATTACTGTTGGGCAATTGGTAGAAAAGAGAAATCATGACGATATCTAAGGCAATGATCAAGTATATAGGCATCACATCCAACATTACTAGACCGACTCCTGCCTACATCTACTACTATTACTCCATACATTGACCGCTATCCAGCATGCATCTAGTGTATTAAGTTCATGGAAAATGGAGTGATGCAGTAAGAATGATGACATGATGTAGACAAGATAAACTCATGTATGAATAAACCCCATCTTCTTACCCTTAATAGCAACAATACATGCGTGTCATGTCTCTTTCTGTCACTAAGATTGAGCACCACAAGATCGAACCCATCACAAATCACCTCTTCCCATGGCAAGAAAAATCAATCTAGTTGGCCAAACCAAACCAAAATTTTGGAGAATATATACGAGGCTATAACAATCATGCATATAAGAGTTCAGCAAAGACTCAAATAATATTCGTTGATAGAACATATCATAAACTCACAATTCATCGGATCCAAACAAACACACCGCAAAATAGAAGAGTTACATCAAATAGATCTCTAAGAACATTGAGGAGAACATTGTATTGAAGATCAAAAAGAGAGAAGAAGCCATTTAGCTACTAGCTATGGACTTATAGGTCTATGGTAAACTACTCACGCAGCATCAGAGGGGCAACAAGTATGATGAAGAACCGCTCCGTGATCGTTGCCCCCTCTGGCAGAGTGCCGAAAAAGGCCTCTAGATTGGATCTCATGGTTTTCGAACTTGAGGCGGAGGAAACTGTATTTGGTCGAGTCCCCTAGGGTTTTTGGGATTTTAGAGTATTTAGAGGTGGAGGTAGGTCAGGAAGCTTCCCATTGGCTCCACTACCCACCATGGCACGCCTGGCGCCTCTGTCGCGCCCTGGTGCCTAGTGGGCCCCACGGGCCTCCTCTAGTGTGATCCTTTGGCTCCCTGGGTGCCTTCTGGGCAGAATTTTTTTTCCAAAAAGTTTCGTGGTATTTGGACTTCGTTTGGTATTGATATTCTTCAAAGTAAAATATAAGCAAAAAACAACTGGCACTGGGCACTATGTCAATAGGTTAGTCCCAAAAAATGATATAAAGTTGCTAGTAAATGAATATAAAACATCCAAGATTAATAATATAACAACATGGAACAGTAAAAATATTATAGATACGTTGGACACGTATCAACATCCCCAAGCTTAATTTCTGCTTGTCCTTGAGTAGGTAAATGATGACATTGGTACAACGAGGTGCTATACAAACGGTTTTTAACCCCTTTCCGCGACGGCGTTCGTAACCGTCGCCAAGTGAGTGACTGCGATAGGGGGGTCCTTCCCACACGGCCCAAAAACCGTCGTGGATAGGGAGCCTTGATGCATATACAGTACTCCCTACTCATTTGTGCTCGCATTGCCATCGCAATTGGTATTCTGTGGTGCTACATTTATGATGCGTGACCCATCACAAACAGTTCATGATTATAGAAGTAGACAATCACACACATTTACTTTTCCTTGACTCTGTGTGATTCGATGTAAGAGCGCATAGAGTTGTCGCTATAAAATTGTATGTGAAGCTTGAATACATCCCACATGATTCATCCATTGTACCCGCGTCAGATGATCGACCTATCGCACACGTTCTTCTATGACCAGATGTTTGCGATGCGCACAACATCACAAACAGTCCATAATTGCGAAGCGTGTGTGACAAGGTGACTATTGCAAACATTTAATAAGAAAGAACTATGTGTGATGCTGTTGTTAATCGCACATGTTTTTTCTTGGCTGATCGTGTGTGCAGTAGAGATTGATCGCACATGTAGTGGATCCTAGAAACGTGTTTGATCTCCACGCCTATCATAGACGTTTCGCTTTAGCAAACCGTGTGCAGTGTAATCCCTAATTTAAAAATCACATGTTTTGAATTTGAAAGTAGGCAATCACTTATTTCATATCCAACCATGTTTATTACAAATATAGGTTCAACCACGAATGCATAATTCGATGCACATGTACATATACTGGAGAACTACAGAAGCACCAAGTAAAGAATGATGAACCACGGTTGTACTAAAGACTGTAAAGAGAGAGGCGAAAGACATTTTGGTTGCTGGAGAAGGTGAAGCAGAATGTCCATATTGTGCCCTCCTCCATGCGTAATGCGCGCACGACTCTAGGCTAACCCCTTGAGATGGCTGCCCGTCCATCCTTCACTGTATTCATTAGGACTTCTTGATGCTCATTGTAGTCTGGATGAAATACTTTAACCTTCATTTCATGTCCACCGATCATGTACTTTGCGAGGTAATCTTGAGTGAACTGCTTCGGGAACCACTATGAACGAAAAAGATTCAGACATTGTTGTCTAACAACTCATTATGGGCACTAAAAAGAGAACGATGCAGAGTATGTAGTTACCATCCTACATCTCACTGTTATGTTGGATAGAGCATAAACAAATAATTTTCTTGCCAACATTCGTATCTTTTTGCTAATAATCCTTATCAGTTTCCTCACTTGATGCTTGTTCATGAATATCTCATTGCCCCATACGCAAAAATGGTCGATGCGTGGATCCTTGCCAAGGGCATATGTACCTACAAGCAACAAGTTAATATTAGAAGCTAACAAGTGTCCAGGCCTGGATCTATATGCATTACATTATGGAATGACGGGGGGAGTACAAGCCGAGGGATGAAAGTAACCTCGGCGGAAAATGGTGGCCACTCCCGTTGTTGTCCTGCATAAGTAGTAGAAAGGCGTGATAAGTACAACAACCTTAAGATCAAACAAATATACCAAAGGTAAACAACATTATCTCCAAATGATAGCTTGAATGTGTTTGGCTTCAGCATGCTGTTAAAGCAGATATAAAATGGAAGGCAATGTTACCGACAATAGGCTTAACAACCATTAAATATTGTAATTCAAACTGGTATTGTTGAAAATGAATAGAACGCAGGTAATGCATAAACATCACACTAGAAAAATGTGTAAAACTGAAATAAAGGGCATGTGTTAACTACACCAGGCATAACTGGAACCAAATATAGCCGTTCAAACTGGTATTGATGCAGTCGAGCGGCACAGTTCCGACTTGCACATAATGAACATCACATTGTGAATGACTAAAATAAACAAGTCATAAATGATCAGTATAACAACCAAATATAGCCATTCAAAACTGGACAGAGTCTCACTGCAACCAACCTAACAAGCAAATATAAATAAACATGGCATATGCTTGAAAACTGGTCAAATGCTCACTCCAACCAACCTAACAAACAAATACAGATAAACAAGGCATCTGCTTGAAAACTGGACAAATGCTCACTTCAACCAACCTAACAACCAAATACAGATAAACAAGGCATCTATTTGATTACTGGACAAATGCTCACTGGAACCAACCTAAGAACCAAATACATATAAACAAGGCATCTACTCGATAACTGAAAAAATGCTCACTTCAACCAACCTAACAACCAAATATAGATAAACAAGGCATCTACTCACTATAAACAACCAAATATAGCCATTCGTGAAACTGAAGTGGACAATTCATACTTAAACATCACATAGCCCTATTAAACAATACATTTTTGCATAACGAAAATAATTAAACACGGCACAGTTAAAGCACCACACGGAAAATGCTACTACAACAAAGGGTATGGGTTGGCAAGCTAGAAAAGACAAGATTTGTTGATAGGATGTTGCCTCACATGTCATGGACGGAATCCTTCCAGTTGGAAGACCACAGACCCATGGTGTGCTCTGTGATGTCATAGATGGGTTGTTTCACCTTGGAAGAACCTTTGTGGGTGCCCTCCTCGTGGTCATGGTCGTGGTCGATGAGATCTGACTTGGCAATTGAGGATCCCAAGCGCTGCCGTAGAACGTGTCCTTCAGCAATGACAAAATGGGCTCGATGGCGTATAAGGATAGCAAATCCTTGACTGCTTGGCAGAGGAGATCAACGGCAGGACCGTCAAAGAGATCAACGACGGTTGAACGAGAGGGGTTGGGGATGGACCACTTAACCTGTGACATGGCCCGCATGAAGCCATCGCTGTCGACGAGCTTGAGTCGTAGCCAGCTTTCCCGAGATACAGTAATACGCTAGCACGCTAACATGAAGCCTTCGGCATGGCAGCGTAGTCAACGTCTTTGCCGGCTTCCGTGACGATGTGTTGCTGCTAGATCGACAGGTCAGGACGAATGGCGGCCACCTCGCGAACGTCCGCCGGAGAGGCCATGATAAACCTGTTCTTGGCCGAACGCTCGTCGGGCTCCCTGGGATACGTTCTCGAGCTTAGGCTGCGACATTCTGGAGCAGGGGATGTGGATCTGGCAGGGAGGGACACTACAGGCCACATCTAAAAACTCAGGGGAGTGGGGCGATAATATGGGAATCTGTAACGACCAAACCTCGAAGGATTTGAGTCTCTGTGCTTACCGTGCTAGTCCCTGGATCGAACTCGCTAGCACACACAGTATAGATGAATACCAGAATAGCAAGTGCATCATTTATTACATCGTATGATCCAGAATATATAAAATAAAACAATCTGCATAGCACTTGGCTAGCTTTATTCCATCAAACAGCGGAAAGTAGCAAAAAATAATGATGAGTCCCGTCCTAGCCCACTGGCGATGCTGAGTGCAGACTCGTGACCCTAACGGTACCTTACTCTTCATCAGAATATCCTGCAACATGAGACGTTGTAGCCATATAGGTCAATACTTTGAATGTATTGGCAAGTTACACAGGAGTAATAATAAAGCAGACCTACATGTATATGCATAGTATATCAAAAGGAAGGCTTGAGGGTTTATTTTTGCAGAAAGCTGATTTTGTCCTCATAACTACCTAATAGTCAAAATTTTAATTTAGTTGTTTTATTACTACAATTATTCAAATAAGGTTGAATTGGCAGCTCCAATTCCAACCTACTCATTATTAAGTTGCCCAACAAATTTATTAAGTGTCACATCTGTCAAGATCATCCAACAACTGTAATGGTATAGTCGCTCAAAGTTGCCCATAACCGGGGACACGGCTAATCATGATTAGTTTTTAATACTCTGCAGAGTTTAGAACGCTTTACCCACTGGACCCAAGCCGAAGATTGAGACGAAGTCTTTCAGAAGCAGTCCCCTAGTCCCAACAGGAGGCCCATCCCAACTATTATATCTACATCTGCTGTCACATCCGGGTAAGGGTTCCACAACTGATCAACTAAGCCAGAGCCCATTTAGCTAGTGGTCGCACATGGAAGCTACTAGTCACTAAGTCTGTCTGATCTTTTTGAGCCTGGGCGGCCGTCCACTTACATTCAGAGGGTATAAACCATGATGTTCTTGAAACCACCCTAGCAACACCAATTCCGCCCAGAGGTGAATTAAATCCCGAGTTACTACTCAAATTATTATATATATAATCCTCACATAAGCTCAATGAATACACGAAC
Organism: Triticum monococcum; assembly: GCA_034509565.1. NCBI lineage: Eukaryota > Viridiplantae > Streptophyta > Magnoliopsida > Poales > Poaceae > Triticum > Triticum monococcum. The sequence goes on from CM067845.1 coordinate 254,459,779, forward strand.
CAATCCCCGTCTACAAAGCATATCAACTACAACTACCACGATCTGCAGTGATAATATAGTAATCCTATACATGCATATATTCATAGTGTGATATAACTACATGCATAGAAAACAATAGGTAAAGGATGATCAACATGTGCCTTGGTTCTGGTTCAGAAAGTCACACTCCTGACAATAGCTCGCGTCGCACTCCGGACAATTACACGTTTCACACAATTCAACAAATCAATCACCGGAACATGAATAGAACCAAAATAAAACCAACAACAAGAAAACCGTTTTTAAAACTCAACAACAGCAGCAGCATAACAGCACCTAAATTACACTACGATCACAAGGCAAAAAGAATCACTCGATTACGATAAACGGTTTGAAAGTTACGGCCTCCGGAAGATTTAATTCAAATTCAAACGAATTCAAATTTGAATTGTGCAAAGATGTGAGATTTTGGTACTGTGATAATGTGCTGATTTTTCTGAGTGCACAGGAAAAAGAATTACCTAAATTGTATTTATAGAATAAAAGATATAGCTAGTTGAAGTTAGAGATGAAATCTGAAAATATAACAAAAAGCAACAGAAAACATATGGACTGTAGCAACTCTGTAGCGAACTCCTGTAGCGAGCGCCACGTGGCGATTCTTGATTGACTGGGTGCATGTACTCACCCAAAACAGAGGAAAACGACGGCGGCGGCTCGGCCGTCGGCGGTGGCGGCTCTCCGGTGGGTCTCCGGCGAAGACAAAGGTACGGGCGGGTGCGGTGGTGAGTGGCGGAGGCGGTGGTGGTGTCGGACGGCGGCGACGACGTGAACCGCGGATGCTCCAACGGCGGCGGGTCAGCTCGTTCCTCTGCCTATGCTGCGTGTCCGGCAACAAGGAGATGTCAGGCGGGTGCATCATTGAGAGGGAAATCGAAGGGTGTAGGAGGTGAAGCTCGACGGGCTCTTACAGTGGTGCAACCGCCCGGCGAACGGCGGCAGACAGCAGCGCTCCGAGCGAGATCGGTTTCGCCCTAACCGATGCGTGCGACAACGGGGAAGAACGAGGGAGGGGCTCGGGGGTTCCTCGAGGCCGTGGGCTCGCCCTAGACGTCTCGGGCGTGCGCGGGGTGACCCGGTGCTCGAGTTCGACTCGGGCTCGCGCTCAGGTGCGCGTGTGCGGCTGCGCGTGCGGCCGACTCGTGGAAGAAGAGTGGGGCGGCGTGGATCCTGCTAGTCAGCGACGGGAGGCGAGGGGCGATGCGGGTCTGGTGTAGCGGTGCGGTTGGGTGCGGGTCAGGTGTGGGGTTAGGTGGGCTGCAGTGCTGGGCCGCGTAGTGCTCTATGCTGCGCGCTGAGTTTTTCCTTTTTTCTTTACAGAATAACAGAAGTAAAAGAACTAAAAAATAAAACAACAGGATAAAAACTAAATAAAAAAATACGTAGACACAGTAAAAATAGCCCTATCAATATAAACTACAGGAACACTAGTTCCACAACTAATGCAATTTTGTAAACTCTTTTTGATGCAATATGTCACTCAAACAGCAATAAAACCCACAAATAAAATACTTTGGGAAATCGAAAAAATACTAAAACAAAGTAGATGCACTGGGAATAATATTCTGGACATTATGAACATTTTTAGAATAGGGGAGAAGTCATGTTATCTCCACTCCAATAAATTGTCTTTAGTTGCATAATGATTCGAATATTGCAGAAAGACAAATAATGCATGGAAAATATGAGATGCATATGAATGATCTAATAACATCCTAATTTAGGAAATTGCGATGTTACAGAATCGTTGAGTAACCTAAACTTTATTATCTAAGCTAGGAGGAACGTGCAGACCGGCAGGGGTTGGCGGTGGCGGCAAGCTAGGGTTTGAGGGGGGTGGGGGATTGTGGAGGAGGGTGGTGTTTGAGGATATGCCGCGGCTATTGAAATTTTTAGTAATGGTGGGTGGAGATGGTGGTGGACGAGGGAGGGCGACGGTTCAAATGCCTCGACTACTGCAATTTTACTATAAGGTCAGTGCTCGAGGAGTGTGGGCGATGGTTGAAGTATGGCGGCTACTAAAATTTGGGTAAAGGAATTAATGCGGGGCGGGAGTACCCAAGATCGCGCACAGTCCAATAAGAATATGCATGTATGATAATAAGGAAAAGTGGCGGAACCGTCGATTTTTGCAACGCTCAAGGCGGGTAGTTTGTTTTTAGATTTCTAGCTAGATGGTCTATCGCACACGGTTCGTCCTAATTTCTAAATAAACTACCCGCCTTTAGCTTGCACAGGTGGTTATTTTACAGCGCACTTGCATCGCACACGGTTGAGCCAGTACCTCCACACTTTGCTCGCGCTTGCGCAGTAGTGGTGATTTTTTAGTGCACTTGAAACACACATGGTTGAGCCAGTACCTCCACCTTTGCTCGCTCTTGCACAGTCGTGGTGATTCACAGTGCACTTGCATCGCACATGGTTAAGACATTATCCCGTGTTCGTTGAGCGTCATCAGAGTCTTTGCAGAAAAAAAGTTAGAGAGGGTCAGAAGACAGCCACACCAGCATGTGGCCCAAATATATATGAGTGAAAAGGGTGGTCTGTGATGTTCAAAATTCCAATGCACAATTTTGACCGCGCGGGCCCACGGTTGGGCGCATCGCCGAAGATCAATGTGAGGGGCCAGAAGTCAAGAAGAACATGGAAGTGTCCAAATATATGTAGGAATATTGGGTGTGATGTTTAAAACTTTAAATACACAATGCACAACTTTTGTGGCACCTGCCTCGCAAACCCAAAAGCACCCTTGGATATATCTATAATCACATAATGTTGTAGCTAGCTAGGGTGCTTGACCCACCACCTCCCACTTCGTGTTAGCGGGGCGGATGCACGTAATGATACTTTGGTCATACATGCATGTCGCCATGACCTACCATAAGATGGACCAGTGAATCTATCGTTTGGTCAAATGACAACTGTTGTTGTCGATAAACCGCTTGGGCCAATAGATTGAACCATCATAATAACCGCATGAGAGGGACCACAAAACCAACACCTCTTGCATGCGGCCCAAAATGATGTACATTCGAAGGGGTGATGTGTGTTTTCAATATAGAATAATGTACAATTTAGATGTGGTGCCTACGTCTCGATATAGACAACAACCATTAAGGCCAGGTAGTCAAGGACGAGATACGCAGGGTACGGTGTAGGTCGAACCTAGAAATCCGAGCATGTGGGAGGGAATCCTGACAACGCATGAGCTCGAGCTTTGGTTGAACGACATGTGACGGTGACCGGCCCTAACACGAACTAGGAGGAATCCATTCATGGCCAACACATACCCCTCGTTATTGGTCAAAGGGATGATATATATATACACTCGGGGATCCCATAGATATGTTGTCGTCACAAAAAAACTGCACAAGGGAGACGTGGTCGATCAGAAGACCCCGTATACACTGCATGCGGCCCGAAAATATGTATGGGTAGGGTGGTGTGTGATGTGTTTAAATCCCGAATGCACAACTTCGATGGGCCACCAACTACATTACAAACCGAACACCGTACCCGACACTAAGCCTGGTTCAATACGTACGATATCGGTTTCCCAACTTCGAGGCGGCGGCCGCGGGGGGTTGTCATCCAACGCATGCGCTCAAACTTTATTTGGTCTAACATGGCACACATAGCAATAGGAAACCATCATGTCCAAATCTTTCGCATTGTTGGGTCAAAGGGATAGATTATGTGGGCCCCCCTCATTGTCGATAAATGATAATATATACCTCGGGGAGCCCACTGATATGTACAACGTCTATAAACCGCACAGGGGAGGCATGCTCGTTCAGAACACCCTGCCCCCTATACCCTGCATGCGAACTGAAAAAGGTTTATATAATCGCCATGATAGGTCACTATAGAGTCAATAATTTCTTTAATTTTAAGAGCAAAAAATAATCAATAAAAACATAGTCTACAAATTAGCAAAACAAGGATCCCAAGGTTTATATAATCGCCATGATAGGTCACTATAGAGATATTTATCTCTTTATCTCTAAAATGACTGTGTCATAACATTTAAATGAAGCTTGAGATATGCAACTTCCCACCGGGTCACCCATCCTTGGACTACTCCAGCCCGAGCACGCTTAACTTTAGAGTTCTATTAGACTAGGCTAGCGGATGGGAAGCCGCACCTTGCTGATAGGAATTGCCTCCTTGCCTTTAAGGCGTGTCATGCTGGTCACCCTATGGGACCCACTCCCTCCCGTCACACACATTTGTGCTTTTAGAAACTATGTGCGATATTTACATGGCCGGTGTGTCGCTGCCTAGCCTTCAATGAGCACTGACACTAGTAGCGGGAAAACGATGGGAGAAGAGGCAGGAACCTGATGAGAGGAGTGGCGGGAAATGGTAGCATGTTTGGAGATATAACAACATTAATATAGAAAATTTAACATAGAAGGAAGCATGAGCTAGCACGACGCATGCGCACAGTGCTTACCCATATACTGCATGTGTCGTCGAAAGGGCTAAGGATTGCCGTTCGATCTGGGAGCATCCAACGGTGTAGACGTACGATCAATGGGGTTTGGGTTCTGGCCAATCAGGACGCACGACATAGATCGTGCGCGCAGCAGGGGGAAGGGGGGCATCGGCCATGGTTTGGTAGGCACACAGCTTTCGTGAGTGAACTGTGTGCTATTTGAAAACACTTCGTGAGAAGGATCTCGTTTTTTAAATCCCCGTAAATCCAAAACTCACCCAAAAATCGTGAAACTTGGCATGGTGTAATGACATGGCACATATGTGTCGAGGATTTTTTGTCCATTTTGGCACACGTTTTATTACAAGCCTCTTACAAACTAAAGCTTCTATCAAAGAAGCCTCGTGGTTCCGATAGGGAAACGTGTCCCCCGAGTGGGGGAAAAGATAATCACTTCTTCTTTTCGCCTTGTATTTTCTTCTACGGGCAACATGGAACGACATGATATCCGTGCTGAAATTTAAAATTGTTTTGGGTTCGTTTGGCCTTTTTATACACTAATTGAGTTTCCTAGGCATTTAATGTCCACAATTCAAATATGAACTACGAATACATGCTCCAGTTCAACAAAATGGCTAGAAAAGTTATACATGTGTCCTTGGGTGCATGTTTAGGTCCCATGCCAGGAATGGAAACGAATTACAACCGTACCGGCGTCCTAGTTCGTCCTCAAACATTTGGAATCTCAGTTTTTAAATCCCCATAAATCCAAAACTCACTAGAAATTCATGAAAGTTGGCATGATGTCACGTCATGGCACATATATATCGTGGTAAAAACATTGTCCAATTTGGGCCAAGCTTTATTACAAACCTCTTACAAACCAGAGCTTCTCTCAAAGAAGCCTCATGGTTCCGATAGGAAAACATGTTCCCCTTGTGGGCAAAACATAATCACTGCCTCTTTTCGCCTTCTATTTTCTTCTACGGGCAACATGGAACGACATGATATCCATGCTGAAATTTAAACTTATTCAGGGTTCTTTTGGCATTTTTATACACTAATTGAGTTACCTAGGCATTTAATGTCCATATTTCAAATCTGAACTACAAATACATGCTCCAGTTCACCAAAACGGCTAGAAGAATTATACATGCGTCCTTGGGTGCATGTTTAGGTCCCATGCTAGGAATGAGAATGAATTACAACCGTACCGGCATCCTGGCTCATCCTCAAACATTTGGAATCTCGGTTTTGAAATCCCCATAAATCCAAAACTCACCAAAAAGTCATCAAAGGTGGCATGGTGTCACGTCATGGCACATATATGTCGTGGTAAGAACATTGTCCAATTTGGGCCAAGCTTTATTACAAACCTCTTACAAACCAGAGCCTGTCACAATAACCCTCATGGTTTCGATAGGGAAACGTGTCCCCTTGTGGGTGAAACGGTAATCCCTCCCCCTTCTAGCGTTGTATTTTCTTCTACACGCAACATGGAACAATTGGAGATTCGCGCTGAACTTTGAAATTATTCAGGGTTTGTTTGACCTATTTTATTCATTAATCGAGTTTTCTAGGCATTTAATGTCCATAATTCAAATCCGGACTACAAATACATGCTCCAGTGCACCAAAATGGCTAGAAAAACGTACATGTGTCCTTGGGGTGCATGTTTAGGTCCCATGGAACAAATGGGTATGAATTCAACCATCTCGGCGTCCTGGCTTGGCCACAAACATTGCGAATCTCGGTTTTTAAATCTCTATAAATCCAAAACTCATCAGGAAATCATGAAACTTGGCATGGTGTCACTACATGGCACATATATGTCATGGTAAAATAACTGTCCAATTTGGGCCAAGCTATATTACAAGCCTCTTTCAAACCGAAGCTTCTCACAACCATCGTGGTTCCGGTAGGGAAACATGCCCCTCTTGTGGGCGAAACGATAATCACTGCTTATTCTCTCCTTGAACTTTGTTTTCTACAGGCAACATAGGATAACAGGAGTACTGTGCTGAAATTTGAAATTGTTCAGGGTTCGTTTGGCCATTGTATATATTAATTAAGTTTTCTAGGCATTTAATGTATTCCATATTTCAAATTTGAACTACAAGCACATGCTCCAGTGAAGCAAAATGGGTGGGAAATCGTACATGTGTCATTGGGTGCATGTTTAGGTCTCATTTAAGGAATGGGAATAAATTACAAACTTCTCGTCATCCTGAAACATTGAGAATCTCAGTTTTTAAATCCCGGTAAATTGAAAACTCACCCAAAAAACATGAAACTTGGCATGGTTTCATGACATGGCACATATATGCCGTGGTAAAAAAGATCGTCCAGTTTGAGACAAGGAGCACACATTAATAGCCAACGAAGTCCTTTTGAAACAAATAGCTAACATGTTAATATCATAAATAGTTGTATTATATGAACCATGTGTTCCCGTAACCATTTAAGTGCGGCCACTACCTCGGCCAAAATTTAACCATAATCGGTGGTGTGCATGCGGCTATTTGATTAGACGGGACGAGCGCGAGAAGTCCGCCGTGCAGGCTCGACACGACGCATGCGAGCAGTTCACCACATAAGCTCGACGGGACGCGTGCATCTTGTCCACCTCGCAGACTCGACGGGACACATGTGAGCAGCAAGGCCACCCATGCTCACCGGGAAGTGAGCTCTTTGACCTCCGTCCACCATCCGCCCGCCTCTCTCAAAACTTCTCCATTAATGGCGGCCGAGCCGTTGTTTAACACGCGGTTAATTAAAGCACCTGGATGGAGGGTGTTTGCTTGTGATCCCATGGCAGCATTTGCTTTGTTCGTGTTTTCAAATCGTATTCCGGCCTAATTTAAATTGCCACATAGGGCAACGAATAATACGATGGCAAATAAAATGGCAAAGGATAATACGATGACAAATTTACAAGGCTCGGATAATAATTGTCATACATATTTCGGATAATTTAAAATGCCACATGCAGCAAAGCCCGGAAGACACGAGGGCAAGAGAAGAAGGAAATCTCACACAACGATCTGGGTCGCTATTGTCTCTACTCGTTGATGGATCACCGGGCGACGACATCCTCTAGCTCCTTCAATTCCTCACAAGTTTGCTTGAAAGTAGCCACGAATTCCTCCACCTCCTCCTCTTGATCCGGAGCTTCCTCAAGTCACCCATCAGTTCCTCGACAACGCTGTCAGCATTATCCCCGAGGCACTACTCTGCTCATGCAACATCTTCCAGCCGGCGGCCTCCTCCTCCTTCTCGGTGAGCTCTTTTAGGAGGTTCGCATCTCAATGAGGCCGGTCGCCTTATCAACCGAGGCATCGCTGATCTCGAGCAGCTTCATCAAGCCGTCGACCAGCTCCTGCTGCTTAATGAAGCCAGCGAGAATGTCGTCGGCGCCGGCCAAGGAATTCAGGAACGCCACCTCGTCACGATCACCGATGCGGTGAGTGCGCTGTGAGAGTCCTCGCGTGCTCATGATAGCTCGTTTCAGGGCTCCGCGACGCGCCGGGACATCTTTCCTGGGGCCGCCGCTTTGCGGCGGGACCTCTCTAGTGCTTCCGCGGCCTTGGTCTTTGCTACCTAGTTATATGTCCACTCGAAACTCCTCCTACCGTTCATGGCGTTACGACTTGATAGGAAAGACCAATTTTGTGGGTGATGAGGAGAGGAACTGTGAAGTAATTTTTGAGTGGGTAATTTTTATAGCCCGGTGCTAAGTGTGAACACATATTAGTTTGATGGGTGTGAACAGATTTGCAATTACTTATTGTGTTGTAATCTGCAATGTGACGAGAAATAAGGTCAAAATTTATTGATGGTTCTGGGCCTACAAAGCCCGTTTTTGTTGTTCTGTCTCATCGCAAACAGTTCTTTTGGATCAACCGTATGCCACGCATCGGAAGCTCGAAACATGGGCCTGTGTTCTCGGATGTACGTGCACGTGTATGCCCACTATCACACACGGTCAAGATATCACCATCGTGTCCTATGGATGCGCCGTCGCGCCTCCCACGAGGTGCCAGAAGGTTGACAACATGGTTGCTCGCCATTGAGGCAGCCGCGGCGCGCTCTTCTCGCGTCCGTCTGCGCATTTTTCTCGCCATTGAGGCGGTCGTGGCACACTCCGCTCTGGTGTCCTTGCGCGTGCTCTACTTGCCGTTGAGGAAAATTTACATTGGAAATGGTTAATAATTGTCTTACATGTTCAGGACAATTTAAAATGTCACATGCGGCAAGGCCCAAAACACTCACGACCTACAATTATAATAAAATATAGGCTAAAAGGCTGAGCTGGCGGCCTTTCGACGACGGTCTTATCGGACTCCATGATCAACATATCACCCTTGCGGCCGTTCATTCCAAGTGTCCCGACCCGCCTCCGCCTATGAAGCTGCCAGCGCTGGGGGGATGTTGGGGCTGTTGGGCCTCTTCTAGAAGAGCTTGACGGCGTGCAATCGCATGCATGATATCTCCGTGCAACCGCTCCATTTCCATGTCTCTGGCCTGATAGCAAATTCTGTCCATCACCTGCATCCTCAAGATACCACGTTGGCGATGTTCTACTTCATCGAGGATGTCAACTCCGCCAAGGATGCACTCGAGCCTGGCCACCACATCGTTGGGATCGATGTTGACACGGACGCCATGGGCAATGATGAATCTGCAGGCTGCCTGTGTCTTGACTGAATCGTAGAGGTCCTCTGCCCATTCCTTGCGGGGCATCAGGCTCTCGATGATCATTGGTGACGGCGGCTCTTCGGTTGGGTCGTCGATCATGCCGCCGAGCAGCTCTGGATCTTTTGCACAGTGGATGGCAAACTGCTCATCACACCTCCTGTGCAATATGTCGATTGTGCGCCCAAGGGCTGTCACACCGATATCCCTGACCAATGGGCCATGGTGCCTGCATCATCTGATGAAGCTCTTGCTCCCCGACCTGCTATGGCTCGTTCTCCTCGCCGAAGATGTAACACAGGTAGGGGTCGATGTCGAAGCTTTGGTCATGCCTGTTATGCTTGGAATAACTAATGGTAGATGGGTGAGGACTAGATCTGCGCAGAGTGTCGCGACGATGCGTTGCCGCCTGGGTTATATGCAGCAAGCCATTAGCTGGTGGCGGGAAAACGATGACGGAAGATGCATGGATTTTACAATTTACCCATGTGGAGCGCGGGAAGCATTCACTAGAGTGCGGGAAGACTAAGTGGAGCACACACACAACCCGAATACGTGTTAACATAAGGAAACATATCTGTAAACTTACTAATCATCGCACATGAGTACTCACAGACGCATCGTGTGTGATAGTCCTAGCCACCGCAAGCAACTAGTTTGCATTTTTCAAAGTTTTTTGTACGAACAGAATCGCACACGGACTAATTATAGTAACCGTCTCTGTTATAATTTCTCATCGCAAACAATTCATTCGAGTGGGTTGTTTGGTGTGTATCACACACATCTTGTTTACACAAATCATTTCTGTTCTTTTGGCTCATCGCAAACAGTTCATCTATGTGAACTATATGCCGCATATCACACACATCCTGTTAAGTTGAACCGTTTCTATTCTCTTCCCTAATTGAAAACAGTTCATCCGAGTGAATCATATGCCGTATATCACACATACCTTGATCTGGCTGACCGTTTCTATTGCATTCCCTAATAGCACATAGTTCATCAGAGCGAACTGTATGCCGTATATCGCACACACATTAATATGGCTGCCCGTTTCTGTTGTTCTGCCTCATCGCAAATAGTTCTTCTGGATCAACCGTATGCCCCTCATCGCACACTTAACTAAAATCTGAACCGTGTTTGATGTCTCCGCCATCGCAAATGTTTTGCATCTTTTTTGACAGGTTTTTTACATCCCCGTTTGCGATTAGTTCATCGCACACAGTTTCATCAAAGGGTCTTTGGCCGTAGTGTCGCTTTAGCAGCATCCTGCAGTAGTGTGAAAACGGAAGTTTTGATGTGGAATGCTACCTAACATGTACATCACATATTCTTATCTTTTTGTAGCATGGACATTTGGACTTTTAGATGATTCAAAACAATAGTCTATAATTGACATGAATACATTAATACTCAAGCATATTGTCGGTGCAACAAAACCTGGGTCCGTTGCCCAGACTGTGCACAAGCACGAGAACAAGATTACAACACCAAGATCAGATTGGAGCACAAGGGATCAGTTCTTCAAAGGACCAGCATGCGACACAAGAGGACCAAGACTAGCTAGAGAAGCAAGATATTGCTAAAGGAAAAGCCTCCCTTGCCAGGTAGGGGAGCCAGTCAAGGATGGGGTTACCCCCGGAAGCAAGCCTTTGGGTTGTCCCGACAGGCCTGCCGGGGCTTGCGGAGGCAGAGCCACCTCACCACACCACCTCATTGCTACCTATTGAGCACTGTGTTGGTTTTCCCTTGAAGAGGAAAGGGTGATGCAGCAAAGTAGCGTAAGTATTTCCCTCAGTTTTTGACAACCAAGGTATCAATCCAGTAGGAGACCACACGCAAGTCCCTCGTACCTACACAAACAAATAAGAACCTCGCAACCAACGCGATAAAGGGGTTGTCAATCCCTTCACGGTCACTTACGAGAGTGAGATCTGAAAGAGATAATAAGATAAATATTTTTGGTATTTTTATGATATAGATAGGAAAATAAAGATTGCAAAATAAAATAGATTGGAAACTTATATGATAAAAGATAGACCCGGGGGCCATAGGTTTCACTAGTGGCTTCTCTCAAGATAGCATAAGTATTACGGTGGGTGAACAAATTACTGTCGAGCAATTGATAGAAAAGTGCATAATTATGAGAATATCTAGGCATGATCATGTATATAGGCATCACATCCGCGACAAGTAGACCGAAATGATTATGCACCTACTACTATTACTCCACACATCGACCGCTATCCATCATGCATCTAGAGTATTAAGTTCATAAGAACAGAGTAACACATTAGGCAAGATGACATGATGTAGGGGATAAACTCAAGCAATATTATATAAAACCCATCTTTTTATCCTCGATGGCAACAGTACAATACGTGCCTTGCTGCCCTTGTTGTCACTGGGAAAGGACACCGCAAGATTAAACCCAAAGCTAAGAACTTCTCCCGTTGCAAGAAAGATCAATCTAGTAGGCCAAACCAAACTGATAATTCAAAGATACTTGCAAAGATAACATGTCATACATAAAAGATTCCGGAGAAGAATCAAATATTGTTCATAGATAAACTTGATCATAAACCCACAATTCATCGGATCTCGACAAACACACCGCAAAAAGAGTTTTATCGAATAGATCTCCAAGAAGATCGAGGAGAACATTGTATTGAGATCCAAAGAGAGATAAGAAGCCATCTGGCTAATAACTATGGACCCGAAGGTCTGTGGTAAACTACTCACACATCATGGGAGAGGCTATGGTGTTGATGTAGAAGCCCTTCGTGATCGATTCCCCCTCCGACCGAGCTCTGAAAAAGGCCCCAAGATGGGATCTCTTGGGTATAGAAGGTTGCGGCAGTGGAAATAGGGTTTCGTGGTGCTCCTGGATGTTTTCGGGGTATATGGATATATATAGGAGGAAGAAGTAGGTCGGTTGAGCTGCGAGGGGCCCACGAGGGTGGGGGACGCACCCAGAGGGGCAGGCGCGCCTCCCTGCCTCATGGCCGCCTCGTTTCTTTATTGACGTCTACTCCAAGTCCCGTGGATCACGTTTGTTCCAAAAATAACTCTCCCGAAGGTTTCAGTCCGTTTGGATTCCGTTTGATATTCCTTTTCTGTGAAACACTGAAATAGGCAAAAAAAACATCAATTTGCACTGGGCCTTGGGTTAGTAGGTTAGTTACAAAATTAATATAAAAGTGTATAATAAAGCCCATTAAACATCCAAAACAGATAACATAACAACATGGAACAATCAAAAATTATAGATACTTTGGAGACGTATCAAGCATCCCCAAGCTTAATTCATGCTCGTCCTTGAGTAGGTAAATGATAAAAACAAAATTTTTGATGTGGAATGCTACCTAACATATTTATCAATGTAATCTTCTTTATTGTGGAAATAATATTCAGATCCATAAGATTCAAGACAAAAGTTTAATATTGACATAAAAATAATAATACTTCAAGCATACTAACTAAGCAATTATGTCTTCTCAAAATAACATGGCCAAATAAAGTTCATCCCTACAAAAGCATATAGTTTGGTCATGCTCCATTTTCGTCACACAAAAATATTGTCATCATGCACAACCCCGCTGACAAGCCAAGCAATTGTTTCATACTTTAGTAATCTCAAACTTTTTTCAACTTTCACGCAATACATGAGCGTGAGCCATGGACATAGCACTATGGGTGGAATAGAATATAATGATGGGGGTTATGTGGAGAATATAAAAAGGAGAAAGTCTCACATCGACGCGGCTAATCAACGGGCTAGGGAGATGCCCATCAATTGATGTCAATGCGAGGAGTAGGGATTGCCATGCAACAGATGCACTAGAGCTATAAATGTATGAAAGCTCAACCAAAGAAACTAAGTGGGTGTGCATCCAACTTACTTGCTCACGAAGACCTAGGGCACTTGAGGAGGCCCATTGTTGGAATATACAAGCCAAGTTCTATAATGAAAAATTCCCACTAGTATGTGAAAGTGACAAAACAAGATACTCTCTATCATAAAGATCATGGTGCTACTTTGAAGCACAAGTGTGGAAAAAGAGGATAGTAGCATTGTCCCTTTTTATTTGTTTGTTTTGGGCCTTTTTTGGCCTTTCTCTCTTATTTATTTTTATTTTTTTAATTTGGGACAATTCTCTATTAATGATGATCATCACACTTCTATTTATTTTACAACTCAATGATTACAACTCGATACTAGAACAAAATATGACTCTATATGAATGCCTCCGACGGTGTACCGGGAAGGGCAATGAATCAAGAGGGACATGTATGAAAAATTATGCATGGTGGCTTTGCCACAAATACGATGTCAACTACATGATCATGCAAAGCAATATGACAATGATGAAGCGTGTCATAAATGAAACGGTGGAAAGTTGCATGGCAACTTATTTCGTAATGGCTATGGAAATGCCATAATAGGTAGGTATGGTGGCTGTTTTGAGGAAGATATAAGGAGGTTTATGTGTGATATAGCGTATCATATCACGGGGTTTGGATGCACGGCAAAGTTTGCACCAACTCTCAAGGTGAGAAAGGGCAATGCACGGTACCGAAGAGGCTAGCAATGATGGAAAGGTGAGAGTGCGTATAATCCATGGACTCAACATTAGTCATAAAGAACTCACATACTTATTTCAAAAATCTACAAGTCATCAAAAACCAAGCATTACGCGCATGCTCCTAGGGGGATAGATTGGTAGGAAAAGACCATCGCTCATCCCCGACCGCAACTCATAAGGAAGACAATCAAAGAACACCTCATGTTTCAAATTTGTTACACAAAGGTTACCATATGTGCATGCTACGGGGCTTGCAATATTCAACACAAGTATTTCTCAAATTCACAACTACTCAACTAGCACACTCTAATATCACCATCTTTATATCTCAAAATGATTATCAAGTATCAAACTTCTCATAGTATTCAATGCACTTTCTATGATAGTTTTTATCATACCCGCCCTGGATGCCTATCATATTATGACTAATTTTATAACAAAAGAAAATTACCATGCTATTCTAAAGGACTCTCAAAATAATATAAGTGAAGCATGAGAGATCAATAATTTCTATAAAACCACCACCGTGCTCTAAAAGATATAAGTGAAGTAATAGAGCAAAATTATCTAGCTCAAAAGATATAAGTGAATCACATAGAGTATTCTAATAAATTCCAATTCATGTGCGTCTCTCCCAAAAGGTGTGTACATCAAGGATGATTGTGGCAAACTAAAAAGCAAAGACTCAAATCATACAATACGCTCCAAGCAAAACACATATCATGTGGTGAATAAAAATATAGCCTCAAGTGAAGTTACCGATGAAAGAAGACGACAGAGGGGATGCCTTCCGGGGCATCCCCAAGCTTAGGCTTTTGGTTGTCCTTGAATTTTACCTTGGAGTGCCTTGGGCATCACCAAGCTCAGGCTCTTTTAACTCCTTATTCCATAATCCATTAAATCTTTACCCAAAACTTGAAAACTTCACAACACAAAACTCAACAGAAAATCTCACGAGCTCCGTTAGTATAAGAAAACAAACCACCACTTAAGGTACTGTAATGAACTCATTCTTTATTTATATTGGTGTTAAACCTACTTTATTCCAACTTCTCTATGGTTCATACTCTCCAATACTAGCCATAGATTCATCAAAATGAGCAAACAACACACGAAAAACAGAATCTGTCAAAAACAGAACAGTCTAGAGTAATCTGTAGGTTTCAAATACTTATATAACCCCAAAAATTATGAAATAAATTGGTGGACGTGAGGAATTTATCTATTAATCATCTTCAAAAGGAATCAACCTAATCTCACTCTCCAGTAAAAAACGGCAGCAAATCTCGTGAGCGCTAAAGTTTCTGTTTTTACAGCAAGATCGCTAAAACTTCCCCCAAGTCTTCCCAAAGGTTCTACTTGGCACAAACACTAATTAAAAGCATAAAACCACATGTAAATAGAGGATAGATGAATTATTTATTACTAAACATAACCAAAAATCAAGAAACAAAAATAAAATTGGGTTGCCTCCCAACAAGCGCTATCGTTTAACGCCCCTAGCTAGGCATAAAAGCAAGAACAGATCTAGGTATTATCATCTTTGGTATGCAATCCATAAGTGGCTCTCATAATAGATTCATAAGGTAATTTAATTTTCTTCCTAGGAAAGTGTTCCATGCCTTTCCTTAACATAAATTGGAATCTAATATTCCCTTCTTTCATATCAATAATTGCACCAATCGTTCTAAGTAAAGGTCTACCAAGAATAATGGGACATGTAGGATTGCAATCAATATCAAGAACAATGAAATATATGGGCACATAATTCCTATTTAAAACAATAAGAACGTCATTAGTCCTTCCCATAGGTTTCTTAATAGTGGAATCTGCAAGATGCAAATTTAAAGAAAAATCATCAAATTCACGAAAACCTAACACACCACACAAAGTTTTTGGAATCGTGAAAACGCTAGCACCCAAATCACATAAAGCATAGCATTCATGATCTTTAATTTTAATTTTAATAGTAGGTTCCCACTCAGCATGAAGTTTTCTAGGGATAGAAACTTCTAATTCAAGCTTTTCTTCACAAGATTGTAAAAAAGCATCAACGATATGTTTGGTAAAAGCTTTATTTTGACTATAAGCATGCGGAGAATTTAGCACGGATTGCAACAAGGAAATACAATCTATCAAAGTTTTTACCTCTCCAATCCCACTTTTACCGATTTTTGCATCAAGATCTAAAAACTCCGAATCATTGGGACGCCTTCTAACTAAAGTTGCCTCATCTCTAGTCCCATCATTATCAAGATTCATATTGCAAAACAAAGATTTAATAGGAGACGCACCAATCACTTTTAGATCTTCATCCTTATTATGATCAAAACTAGAAGAACATGCTTTTATAAAAGCAATCTTTTTTAGCACGCATCCTAGCGGTTCTTTCTTTGCACTCATCAATGGAAATTCTCATGGCTTTGAGAGACTCATTGATATCATGCTTAGGTGGAATAGATCTAAGTTTCAAAGAATCAACATCAAGAGAAATTCTATCCACGTTCCTAGCCAACTCATCGATCTTAGACAATTTTTCTTCAATCAAACCATTGCAACTCTTTTGCGAATTAATAAATTCTTTAATACTAGATTCAAAACTAGAGGGTATCTTATTATTATTTCCATAAGAATTGTTGTAGGAATTATCATAATTATTAGAGGAATTACCAGGATACAGCCTAGGATTAAAGTTTCCTCTATATGCGTTGTTACCAAAATTGTTCCTACCAACAAAATTCACATCCATAGATTCATTATTATTCTCAATCAAAGTAGAAAAAGGCATATCATTAGGATCAGAAGAACCACTCTTATTAGCAAACAATTTCATAAGTTCATCCATCTTTCCACTCAAAACATTAATTTCTTCTATAGCATGAACCTTTTTACTAGTAGATCTTTCGGTGTGCCATTGAGAATAATTAACCATAATATTATCTAGGAGTTTGGTAGCTTCTCCCAAAGTGATTTCCATAAAGTGCCACCTGTGGCCGAATCTAAAAGATTTCTAGAAGCAAAATTCAATCTAGCATAAAAATTTTGTATGATCATCGATAAATTCAAACCATGAGTAGGGCAATTACGAATCATTAATTTCATTCTCTCCCAAGATTGTGCAACATGCTCATGATCTAGTTGCTTAAAGTTCATAATATCGTTTCTAAGAGAGATGATCTTAGTGGGAGGAAAATACTTAGAGATAAAAGCATCTTTGCACCTGTTCCAAGAATCAATATTTTTAGGCAAAGACAAAAACCAAGTTTTAGCACGATCTCTAAGCGAAAATGGAAATAGCTTCAATTTAACAATATCATTATCCACATCTTTCTTCTTTTGCATATCACAAAAATCAACAAAGCTGTTTAGATGGGTAGCGGCATCTTCACTAGGAAGGCCACAAAACGGATCTTTCATGACAATATTCAGCAAAGCAGTATTAATTTCACAAGATTCAGCATTGGTAAGGGGAGCAATCGGAGTGCTAATAAAATCATTATTGTTGGTATTGGAAAAATCACACAATTTAGTATTATCTTGAGCCATCGTGACAAACAATCCAACAGACAAGCAAGCAAAAGGCAAGCAAAAAGAGGCGAACGAAAAAGAGGCGAGCGGAAAAAGAGGGCGAATAAAATGGCAAGGGTGAAGTGGGGGAGAGGAAAACGAGAGGCAAATGGCAAATAATGTAATGCGAGGGATAAGAGTTTGTGATGGGTACTTGGTATGTCTTTACTTGTGCGTAGATCTCCCCGGCAACGACGCCAGAAATCCTTCTTGCTACCTCTTGAGCACTGCGTTGGTTTTCCCTTGAAGAGGAAAGGGTGATGTAGCAAAGTAGCGTAAGTATTTCCCTTAGTTTTTGAGAACCAAGGTATCAATCCAGTAGGAGACTACACGCAAGTCCCTCGTACCTACACAAAAAATAAGAACCTCACAAGCAACGCAATAAAGGAGTTGTCAATCCCTTCACGGTCACTTACGAGAGTGAGATCTGATTGAGATAATAAGATAAATATTTTTGGTATTTTTATGATATAGATAGGTAAATAAAGATTGCAAAATAAAATAGATTGGAAACTTATATGATAAAAGATAGACCCAGGGGCCATAGGTTTCACTAGTGGCTTCTCTCAAGATAGCATAAGTATTACGGTGGGTGAACAAATTACTGTCGAGCAATTGATAGAAAAGTGCATAATTATGAGAATATCTAGGCATGAGCATGTATATAGGCATCACGTCTGCGACAAGTAGACCGAAACTATTCTGCATCTACTACTATTACTCCACACATCGACCGCTATCCAGCATGCATCTAGAGTATTAAGTTCATAAGAACAGATTAATGCATTAGGCAAGATGACATGATGTAGAGGGATAAACTCAAGCAATATGATATAAACCCCATCTTTTTATCCTCGATGGAAACAATACAATACGTGACTTGCTGCCCCTGCTGTCACTGGGAAAGGACACCGCAAGATTGAACCCAAAGCTAAGCACTTCTCCCATTGTAAGAAAGACCAATCTAGTAGGCAAACCAAACTGATAATTCGAAGAGACTTGCAAAGATAACCAATCATACATAAAAGATTTCAGAGAAGAATCAAATATTGTTCATAGATAAACTTGATCATAAACCCACAATTCATCAGATCTCGACAAACACACTACAAAAAGAGTTACATTGAATAGATCTCCAAGGAGATCGAGGAGAACATTGTATTGAGATCCAAAGAGAGAGAAGAAGCCATCTAGCTAATAACTATGGACCCAAAGGTCCGTGGTAAACTACTCACACATCATCGGAGAGGATATGGTGTTGATGTTGAAGCCCTCCGTGATCGATTCCCCCTTCGGTGGAGCTCGAGAAAAGGCCCTAAGATGTGATCTCTTGGGTACAGAAGGTTGCGGCGGTGGAAATAGGGTTTCGTGGTGCTCCTGGATGTTTTCAGGGTATATGGATATATATATATAGGAGGAAGAAGTAGGTCGGTGGAGCTGCGAGGGGCGCATGAGGGTGGGGGGCAGGCGCGCCTCCCTTCCTCGTGGCCACCTCGTTTCTTTCTTGACGTATACTCCAAGTCCCCTGGATCACGTTTGTTCCAAAAATAAATCTCCCGAAGGTTTCACCCCGTTTGGATTCCGTTTGATATTCCTTTTCTGCGAAACATTGAAATAGGCAAAAAACAGCAATTTGCACTGGGCCTTGGGTTAGTAGGTTAGTCCCAAAAATAATATAGAAGTGTATAATAAAGCCCATTAAACATCCAAAACAGATAACTTAATACCATGGAACAATAAAAAATTATAGATACGTTGGAGACGTATCACTCATCACGACGTACGTCATCGATCGGTGCGGTGTCAAGCTCCAAAGTGACTAAGTGGCTACTATTCGCGACATGGCAGCCACTTCCTACAGGAAATACCTCCAAAGCGACACCCGTCCCGCGACGTGTCGAGCGAGCAGATGCGAAGCTGGCAAAATAGCCCGGTAGGGCCTGTCGGGCGAGCTGTGATGTGATGTTGAGCGACACATTTAATGCGCTTTGTCAGCCTGCAAAGTTAGGTATGATAGCACTATTTGCTATCTAATCAATGAATGACTGATTTGCCACTGTGGTGGCCCCTTTATCTATAAAAGGAGGCCCAAGGCAACTATAAAAATGGTTGGCTAATCCACCCTCACACACTCATACGCGCATAGCTGGTTCGCCCCGAGGCAACACTGCCAGGCAAGCGTGTTGCGCTCACTACCATTTTTCCACCATAAATCCACCAAAGAAGGAGTAGGGTTTTATGCCTCATGGCAGCCCGAACCTGGGTAAAGACTGCCTGTGTGATCTCTGTCGTGCTGTTCCATACCCCTCTGCTCTTTGTGCAACGGGCCATCCCCCTGCCGAACCAGCAAGGGATTCTTGGTCCCATAGGTGGTCGTGGTTTCTCGCGACATCTTTCGCACACCAGGTAGGGGGATCACTTGCACGAACCTGAAAGCATGAGCAGCGCGTCATCTTCATCGCCACCTTCATCTTGAACGACTCCATCGGCTATGGCGCCCAAGAAGAAACCCAGTGCTTCAGCTCACCCGTCCACCTCAAAGGCTCCGCCGCCCGCAGCCACCAACACCACGGGGGATGCGGAGGCGCACGAGGATGTGGGCGCTACCGGGGACGCGGTCGGTGCAGGCGTCGTCATCACCACCTCCCCCGCGGACGAACCAGGAGCGAGAGACACCGGAGGACAACAGCATCAAGAACATTCCATCAGTCATGCTCCACAAGGTACGGATGAAGGGGTTATACCGTCTATATCTCTTCCCCTCACCGAAGGGCACAACCACAGTGGTGGCACCCGGCCTGGGGCGAATCGCCACCCTCCGGGCGCCCCCGTCGCGGGCGCGACCGCCGCGCGTGCGCCTCCCCGGAGTGGGTTGACCTAGCCACTGTGCCCAATGGAGCCACTAGCCCTCAAGTGCCTTCACCACGCCACCATGCCATCCAAGTGGTCGGCTCACAATAGCAAGGGCGTGACGCAGTCGCCACCGGCACCGTCAGGTGCTGGGCGATGGTATGATCTACATCATCATCACCAATGCCAAGCACCGCTACGGAGGCCATGGCGCAGGCCCAACTGCTATGAGGTTCCCGCCAGCGGCCGATCAGATGGATGAATGGAGAGCCACCATCCAAAGTCTGATTGGCTTTGCTGAGGCTGGGGGCTCATAGCGAGCTGGCCCAAGCGACGGCAATGACTTGTGCTACTGGCCGTACGGAAGGGGGCATCCACGCAGTGCAGTCCCCACCGCGGCAGCCAGCACGGGCGCGGCAGAATCAAGAACCCGATGATGTCTCGATGGCCTCTTCTGACCCTCAAGCATGCCCAGGCCAACTGCGAGCCCCGGAGGACAGGCGGAGGGGAGACGCACGCATCATCATCGAGCGACACCACGATGACCGCCGTCAGACCAATGGGTGCAATGGCCCCGACGTCGATGAGTCTACGCTCGAGGACAGTGGGTGCCTGCCTTTCAAGGTTGGGTGCCCTGCCTTTACTCATGAGTTGCGGCAAGTCCGTTGGCCATCCACTTGCATGTTCAAGCCAGAGATACCCGAGAAGTATGATGGGAGGCTAAACCCGGCAGAGTTCTTGAGCATCTACACCATCACTGTTCAAGCTGCTGGAGGAAGAGATGAGAAGGTGTTTGCCAACTACTTCCCTTTGGCACTCAAGTCCAATGTGAGGTCTTGGTTGATGCACCTGTCAGAGAACTCCATTTCATCATGGGCTGATCTGTGCCATGAGTTCATTGGCGGCTTCATAGGCTACCATCAAGAACCAGGACGGCCCAGCGATTTGCAGCTTCTCCAATAGAAAGAAGGAGAGACTCTCCGCATGTATTTGCAGAGGTTCAGCGGAGTCCATTGAAATATCCCAAATATCCACCCGGTGGCTGTGATAGCTGCCTTCCAGTCCAACGTGCGCAACCGCAGGATACGTTCCAAGTTGAATGTGCGGTTGCCCAAGACTGTGAAGGAGCTTTACAAATTGGTGGACAAGTGTGCTCGGATGGAGGAGGGGAGGAAACTCCCTGGAGAAGAAGATTGCATCGACATTGACTCAGAGGATGATGATGAATCCACCAGTCATAAGAAGAAGAGCAAGAAGCGCAACAAGAGGCGCGAGGATAAGGCAATGATGACCGTCGAAGGATCGGGCACGCTTAGTACCGGCAAGAAGGATAAAGCCGAAGCCCCCGGCAAGGAAGCTACCGCGTGCATTGACTTCCAGGAGGCTGTGGCTGCCGAGAAGGCTGGGGAAGGTGATGGGTCGTACTGCAAGATCCATCGAACCAAGGGCCACGATCTCCTAGAGTGTCTTCAGGTTGAGGAGCTCGTCAAAAGGTAGAGGGCTGAATATGAGAAGCGTGACAAGGAAAAAGGTCAGAATGGTACTGGTGGGAAGGGTTGAGGCGGTGAAGTAAATCGCCCCGACAAGGCATTTCAGAACCAAAGGAAACCCGCCAGGGGCCGAGAGAAGGAATTGCAATGATGAGAGTGATGGAGGGGATGAAGAGGAAACCAGCGAGCAGGGATTCCAGAAGGCCACTGATGCCCTATGCATTGACGGGGGTGCATCTTTGCACTCCTCTCATAGCCAACTTAAACGGTGGGCGCGTGATGTCAATGCTGTGGAGACAACGGTAGAGACTCGTAAACCACTCAAATGATCACACACGCCCATCATCTTTGACGAAGAGGACCATCCTGACCGCACCACCGTAGTAGGGTGTTTGCCATTGTTGGTCTCTCCAACGATTCACAACCTCAAAGTCAAGAAGATGTTGGTTGACGGGGGGGGGGGGGTCGAATCTGATTTCCCCAAAGGTTATCAGCAAGCTTCAGATAGCAGAGGAAGAATTAAAGTTCACGGGCACGTTTTGATGAGTCAATCCCAGCAGGAGTCATCCTAAGGGAAAGATGACGTGGCCAGTGACATTTGGGGGAGAACTGAACTATCGGACCGAGAAGGTTGTGTTTGATGTGGTCGACCTCCGCCTGCCGTACAATGGAATCCTTGTACGACCAGCTCTGGCAAAATTCATGGAGGCATCCCACTATGCATACAACACCTTGAAGATGCCAGTGCCGGTAGGAGTCATTTCCATTCCATCAGATGAGAAAGACGCAATCATTTGTGTGGATAAGATGTACCAGGATGTTGTCGTGGCAGGGGCCACGGCAGCGACAGTCCCCACTAAGGAAACAAAGGAAAGAAGAAGGATAGCAAGGATACCGACAAGGAATTCGGGAAGCGTACCTCTTCAGAGTGCGCTGCGCCTGTTGATGACTTGCCGGAGAGTTCCAACAACAAGAGATCCAAGGTCGCCGCACCACATGTGAAGAAGGTCCTGACAGGGCTGGCTGGCGTTGATGGTACCTTCACTATCAGTGCCACCCTTGATGTCAAATAGGAAAGCACGCTCGTTGCCTTCCTGCGGGCGAATATCGATGTGTTTGCGTGGCAACCATCTGATATCCCCGGTGTTCCCAGGGAGGTAATCAAGCACCACATTGTTGTCTGCCCACATGCCCAACCCGTCAAGAAAAAGGTTCGAGAGCAGGCCTTGGAGAGTTAACAGTTCATTACTGAAGAGACTAAAAAGCTTGAGGCAGCTGGTCTGGTCAGAGGAGTACTGCATCTGACATGGTTGGCAAACCCAGTGGTCGTACGCAAGGCTAATGGGAAACTGAGGCTTTGCATAGATTTCACAGATCTCAACAAGGCTTGCCAGAAAGACCCATTTCCCTTGCCGCACATCGACCAAATTGTGGACTCCACTTCAGGTTGTGATTTTCTCTCCTTTCTGGAAGCATACTCTGGATATCATCAGATCTTCATGTCCAAGGAAAACAAAGAGAAGACCTCGTTCATCACCCCATGTGGTACATACTGCTTTGTGCACATGCCTTTCGGGTTAAAGAGTGTCAGGTCCACTTTTGCAAGAGCAGTCCAGATTGGTTTTGAATCACAGTTGCAAAAAACATTGAGGCTTATATGGATGATATTGTGGTCAAGACCAAGGATAGATCAACCCTCATCCAGGATTTGGAGGAGACATTTGCTAATCTGCGCAAGATCAACTTGAAGCTAAATCCGGAGAAGTTTGTGTTTGGCGTTCCCTCCGACAAGCTACTTGGGTTCTTCGTGTCCCACCGTGGGATCGAAGCCAACCTCAACAAGAGCAAAGCTATCAAGCAGAACCAGGGACCCAGGACAGTCAAAGATGTGAGGCGTCTGACGGGGTGCATTACCACACTTAGCAGATTCATCTCCAAGTCTGCCGAGCGCGCCCTGCCGTTCTTCAAAATTTTGAAGAAGGCAGGACCCATGAAGTGGACCCTGAAAGCAGACACGGCTTTACAAGAGTTGAAGGCCTACTTGTCCTCCGTGCCTACTTTGGTTGCCCATAAACCACAAGAGCCGTTGCTACTGTATTTAGCGGCAACTAACTAAGTGGTTAGTGCATCCCTAGTGACACAGCAGGAAGTAGAGGAAACAGAGAGTGAGCAACGCCCGGCTGGACCAGATGAGGATCAGGACAGAGAGGAGCACGGCAGCAGGAGCAGCCCCAAGGACGTGGAAAGGAAGAAAGTGGTGCAACACCCAGTGTACTTCGTTAGTTCCCTGGTGCAGGGGGCTAGATCGAGGTACTCTGGTGTGCAAAAGTTGATTTTTGGCCTCATCATGGCCTCAAGGAAACTACGTCACTACTTCCAAGCCCATCAGATCACGGTTGTCACCCGCTTCCCGTTGCAAAGGATACTCCAAAACCCCAAGGCTACCGGTAGAATAGTGGAGTGGGCTTTGGAGTTATCCAGCATTGGCCTGAAATTTGAGAGCACATCAACAATACAGAGCAGGGCATTGGCAGAGTTTATTGCAGAATGGACGCCAACCCCTGATGAGGAAGTACTGGAAACAGTTATCCCTGGCAAGGAGGCACCCTAAGAAAGGATCATGTACTTATATGGTGCCTTCTCCCTACAAGGTTGGCATGCTTCTCGTTGCACCCACATGGGAGCACTTGAAGTACATCGTCCAAATGCATTTTCCCCAGGAGGAGGCAACCAACAATACATCTGAGTATGAAGGGCTCCTTGCTGGGCTCAGGATTGCCACAGAACTGGGAATCAAGAAGCTGATCATTCGAGGAGGTTCACAACTTGTGGTGAGACAAGTCAACAAGGAATACCAAAGTTCATTGATGGAGGCATACGTTGAGGAAATGAGAAGATTGGAGGAGCACATTGACGGATTGCAAACAGAACACATACCCTGTGCGGAAAACAACATAGCTGATCATCTGTCAAAGTGTGCCACGCAAAAACTTCCTGTGGAACCAGGAACTTTTGTTCTCCATCTTACTCAGCCCTCCATATCCCCGGCAACAATGGCCAAAAAGAGGAGGAAGTTGGACTCCGGTAAGCCTCTCTCGGTAGAGCCTCTCGGGACTCCTGGTAGGGACCCTGCCGGAAAAAACTCCCCATCGCTTGCCGGGCTATGCTCTCCTTTCGGGCCACTGGTCCCCGCGATCGATGTATGTGCTCCCGCAGATGAGGAGGTGCCACTAGTCCTTGTTGCCGAGCCCCAGGCTCCAACTTGGGCAAGGCACATAGTCCATTTCCTCCAAACTGGAGAACTTCTCGGGCATTAGTTGGGAAAGCATTCCGACAAGGATTAGTTGGAGCCGCCCACATTGGATCAAGGGCATTAGTTGGGAAAGCATTCCGACAAGGATTCTATTGGCCCACCTCCCTCCAAGATGCGGTCGAGCTAGTCACCAAGTGTGAACCTGCCAGTTCCATTCCAAGAACATCCATCTGCCTACACAAGCTCTTCAGACAATCCCTTTGTCATTGCCGTTTTTGGTCTGGGGGCTCGATATCCTCGGCCCTTTCCCCCGAGCTATCAGGGGCTTTGAATTCTTGTTCGTTGCCATCGACAAGTTTACAAAGTGGCCAAAAGTAGATGCCATGAGAAAGGTGACTGCTTAGTTAGCTATCAAGTTCTTCAAAGGATTGGTGTGCCGCCTCAGGGTCCTTGCCCGGATCATCACCGACAACGGCACCCAGTTCACGAGCCGCTCCTTCATGAAATATGTTCATGCCCTCGGAAGCAAGATCTCATTTGCCTTTGTTGCTCATCCGAGAAGCAATGGACAAGCTGAGAGGGCAAACACTGAAGTGTTGAGAGGACTCAAGACAAGAACACTTGATACATTGTAGAAGTGTGGCAGGCGATGGATCGATGAGCTGCCGTTACTCCTCTGGTCCCACAGAATGACAGCAAATCGGGCTACCGGGCAGACTCCCTTCTCCCTAGTCTATGGGGCAGAAGTAGTTATCCCCACGAAACTCACTTACGGGTCACCTCGAGTGCTTGCCTACGATGAAGTAGCGCAGGATCAACACCGGCGTGACGACGCTGTGCTTCTCGAGGAGACCTGTCTCCGGGCTGCTACGCATGCTGCACGCTATCAGCAAGCCCTACATCGCTATCATAGCCACAGGGTTCGTGCCCGGTGTTTTGAGGAGGGCGACCTTGTCCTTAGCCGCGTTCAGTCCACCCAGGGTACAAACAAGTTGACGCCGAAGTGGGAAGGCCCTTACTGGGTAGTTCGAGTCACCAGACCTGGTGCAGACCGGAGATGTCATTCAATTGCAAAACTCATGGAATATTGAGCATCTCCGCAAGTTCTACCCATAAGGCGCGGCTGTCGGGCCCTGCCCGGTAGCCACCCTTTTGTACAGGCCTTGCTCTAGTTGCATGTAACCCCTTGTACAAAGCCAGGCGCAGACCCTAAGCAACAAAGAAATAAATGAAGTGTTGGGGGCCCCCGACAAGTTGCATGCATGCATAAGCATTTCATGTGCATATAGATAAGATCGCATCTTGCATCATTTCCATATGCATAAAGCTGCAGGTTCCTGCCGAGAACTTGGCCTCTAAAGGGAGCTGGAAAGATGAACCAACACCGCGATCTCCGACAAGCCAAACAGATAAGTTCTATCTCTTGTCCATATGTGTTCTGTAAGCAAATACTTGTGCATAACAGAACCTCGCCGCTTTTTGAAACTCAGGTGCTCCCATCCCTCGACACGAACGTTGCTTTGGTCAGGATGGTCGTAGTGGCCTTTGATTAAAAAACATTGGCGGGGGACTGGTCCCTCATCACAATTTGTGCTCGGCAACAAAATAGAGGGTACCAGCAGGATAGCCTGCTGGGTGAAACTTGTTTATTTAAAATATAGAGGCATTCCACCTCTGCATGGACATATACATGCACGAGTCCCCAACAAGGTTCATCTTTTTCATTAATATGCTGATCAAGCAAGTACATACCTTATTGGACACAAACATGGACTCAAGAGATTACATTATTTGAACTAAAATTTGGCAAGTGCCTACAGATTTAAGATTGAAAAAAGATAAGTACCCCGTAAACTCCTCTCCCTGTCCCTCTTATCCAAGGTATTGCGGTGGGAAGAGAAGAGGGTGGAAGATGCTCACCAGCAAACGCCACCCTAACCCCGTCAGAACCTATCCAACACAGACTGACAAGATCCGGAGTGGCAAGGCTATGAAGGAGGAGGACGGAGGGAGCACCTTGGTGGTTCCCTGGTCACCGCCTCCAAGACCAGTCAGGAGCCCTAGCATAGGCACCGGCAGGGAAGACCGTCGGAGCTCAGCTGGAAGACTGCTGGAGGAGGCGAAAGTGCTAGGAGGGTGATCCCTTCCGTAGCAACCAGGAAAATGGTGATGATGGTGCCGGGGAATGGAGGGGAAAGACAGAAAGACGAGGTAACAGGTCGCTAGTATGAGACGAACGCATCGGTGCTATCGTACTTCGACCTGGCGGCCTGCCTCCCACCTTCTTTGTCTTCCCTGGCTTCATCTTCATCAACACCACTCCGAAAAACGCCAGGACCCCAGCCTGACGCCTTCCCTGGAGAAGCAGCCGAAGGCCAACACGGCCAGGGGGCTCGAGGCGCGTCGTTCCCCACATTGGTGGGCAGGAAGGCGCGCCTTCCTTCAACATCAGCCCCGGATCCACCGAGAGGGGCGGTGCTGGGATTACCGATGATCCCCAGCCCTGCCCCCTGGGAGAGCATCGAAGGCGCTAAGAACCTGGTCACGAGCCAACGAGCGGCAGCAGGTCAAGGCGAGATGCCGCATTACCTAACCTGCGGCCGACCGTGGCAGAAGAGACAAGCATATCCACACAATGGGGAAGCTTGATATCTCCCGCACCATGGGCGGCTCGTCCGCCACGTCTTCTCCAGGCTTGGACCATACTCACTCCCCAGACGACATCACAAGCATTCAGTGTTGCCGACCTCAAGCTACTACCTGGGGCCTGGCCCCAGACCTTTCTTTTTAGCATGGCCAATCGGAAGTAGAGGATGATAGAGCAGATTCGAGGATGAATGTATCCGCTCTCCTTCCGCCCCTCCTTTTATAAGAGGCTCGGGGGAGAGAGCTGATCACTCAACGGGTGACCGCTGCCCTCCTCCACCAATTCAAGAAGCTGCCCCCCCCCCGCCTTGATGCTCTCCCGCACCATGCGCCTCCATTACCTACCCCGTGCGATGCATGCAACATACGTGGTTGGGGATAAGGGCATGGTGGGAAGAGTGAATTGATAGTTTCTCCCACGTGCGTTAAAGTCATTCACGGGCCATTACAAGAGTGGCCCCACCACGATTGGCTTTACATGACACACGGGAAATCCAGAAACTAGCCAGGACTCAAGATTAATGAAGAAGCAAAGAAGATCTCAAGGGGCGAGCCCCTTCCACGCCCCTGCCTGTGCACTTATTAGGGCCTACCCCGACGACACCCAGCAGCATGTTCGGGACAGGCCCATGGGCTTCTGTCAGTGCAACAAACCCTGGGTCGGTTGCCCAGACTATGCACATGCACGAGAACAAGATTACATCACCAAGATCCGATTGGAGCACAAGGGATTAGTTCTTCAAAGGACCAGCGTGCGGCACAAGAGGACCAAGACTAGCCAGAGAAGCAAGATATTTCTAACGAAAAGCCTCCCTTGCCGGGCAGGTGAGTCTGGCAAGGATGGGGTTACCCCAGAAGCAAGCCTTCGGGTTGTCCCAGCAGGCTTGCCGGGGCTTGCGGAGGTAGAGCCACCTCACTACACCACCTCATCACGATGCACGTCGTCGATCGGTGCGGTGTCAAGATCCAAAGTGACTAAGTAGCTGCTATTCACCACATAGCAGCCACTTCCTATAGGAAATACCTCCAAGCGACACCCGTCTTGTGACGTGTCAAGCGAGCAAATGCGAAGCTGGCAAAACAGCCTGGCAGGGCCTGTAGGGCGAGCTGTGATGTGACGTTGAGCGGCACATTTAATGCGCTCTGTCAGCCTACAGAGTTAGCTATGATAGCACTGTTTTCTATCTAATTAGTGCATAATGACTAATTTGCCACTATGGTAACCCCTTTATCTATAAAAGGGGGCCCAAGACAACCGTAAAAAGGGTCGGCTAAACCACCCTCTCACACACCCATACGCGCGTAGCCGTTTCGCCCCGAGGCAACCCTTCCGGGCAAGCGTGTTGCACTCACCACCATTTTTCCACCATCAATCCACCAACGCAGGAGTAGGGTTTTACGCCTCACGGCAGCCCGAACCTGGGTTAAGACTGCGTGTGTGATCTCTATCATACTGTTCCACGCCCCTCTGCTCTTTGTGCAACGTGCCATCCCCCCGCCGAACCAGCAAGGGACTCTTGGTCCCATAGGTGGTCGTGGTTTCCTGTCACACATATCAACAAACAACATGTCTTTCGAGATATCAACACTAAAGAAAGCTATCCCTAGCCCATTGATGAGGACATGACTACCTTGGATACGACCAAAAATATTGCATACATGCATATTTGTCAGGTGATTTCTAATGCAAACTATTCAATAATCTATTTATGTTATCCAGAACAAAAATACTTCACGCACTTTTGTGTTTTGTGTAATTGCAGGTGTATGGGACATTTGTACAATCCATATATGAAGATAAGGGAAAAGGAGAAGTTTAGGTTCTGTTCAAAAAGTCCTCTCACGTCACTTTTGGGCCAAGAGAAGGTAGAGTCCAAGTCTCTCACGTTCTGGATTCAGATTCAGACTGCACAGACATACCTGACTCAAAACGCCAACAACTTTTTCATACAGACTCCGAATTGGGTGATTCTTTTTGTTGGAAACTAGATTTCATGCTCTTTCCAACCCAATTGGATTCACCTTCAAATTCGTCCGGCATGTTGAGTTATAGACGAAACAATCTGACGTTGCAGCAGAATCCGAGTGAAACTAAAAGCCCAAAGGTGTTGCATCACCTCCACTTGGGCCCATGAGCCTTGTACGACATAGGGTTAGTTTTAGGCTGCGTTTGGACGTCCTCCCACTTCCTTGACCGCCACCCCTTGCTCCTATATAAGTAGATCCATCTAGTAGCTTTTTGCTGGGGATATGTTTAGTTAAAAGTTAGCCATTGCAACTTCGTGTACTTCATTTGTGTCCAACGACCATACCAAGACCGCTTCCGCATCCCCACCATTATCAATACTTCATATATATTTGCAATATTTAGATTGCTTTATCATATTCTTGCTTGTTCTTCGATTGCTTGCAGGAATTGACCTTTGTGGTCAGGCTGACCGTGCTTCCAACATCGTCAGTAACCTCAGGAGATTGGTTTAGCGATTGCTAATGCGCAACATCGTGCACGTTTGTAGTCGGATCGTCAAAGTCGTCTCCACCAAATCGATAGTTATCATCTCATCGAAAGATCGGGACCGTCACCTCTATCATTGATCCATTCATGAAACACACTCAAATATTAGCTACATCCAATGCACAAGCATGATAATAGTGTTCCCTAGTTGATGCTTTATAAGAGAAGATGGAGACTCAAAATAAAAAATAAAAATTGCATAAAGTAAATGGATAGGCCCTGCACAGAGTGAAACATAGATTTGTAGAGGTGACAGAGCTCATAACTTAAATTGAGAGATAAAAGTGTTTTGAGAGGCATGCTTCTCCTATCAACGAAAATGACCGAGAATTCCCAATACTTTCCATGCTAGATAAATCATAGGCGGTTCCCAAACATAAAATAAAGTTTATTTCCTTTTCCACCATTATTTCACAATCCATGGCTAGCCGTATCCACGGGTGCCTTCCATACTAACACTTTCCAAGGAATTTATTATTGACAACATATAAATAGATTTTTTTTCCATTTTGGGACTGGGTATCCCTATTACCTACCATACTCTTGTGCAATGACTAGTGATCAAACACTAATATTGAGAATAACATATCTAGCATGGAAAATATTGGCCACCCCCTACCGCCTCACGAGTGGTACCGCCACACAAAAAGGAAATTCATTTTGAAAATTAGAGTTGGCACATACAAATTTACTTGGAACGGCATGGAAATACCGCATATAGGTAGGTATGGTGGACTCATTTGGCACAACTTTGGGTTTAAGGAGTTTGGTGCACAAGCAGTATTTCCGCTTAGTACAAATGAAGGCTAGCAAATAGATTGAGAAGCGACCAACCAAGAAACAAAAACGATCATAAACGAGCATTAAACATAACTAACATCGAATAATGCACCACAAGTAGGATGTAACTTCATTGCATAACTATTAATTTTTGTGCTTGCATAGGGAATCACAAACCTTAATACCAATATTCTTACTAAGCACAATTACTCATCAACATGACTCACATATTACTATCTCCATATCTCGAAACTATTACAAGGAATCAAGTTTATAATATCCAATGATCTTCATGGAAATTTTATTATACCCCCTTGAATATCTATCACTTTGACAAGCTCTCAAATAAACATAAGTGAGGCATGAGAGCATAAATATTTCTTCGTTCTGAACCAAATTTGCGCTGGGTTTAAGTAACATAGTACATGATGGAGCTCGAGAGGACGTTATTTTTTTTATCAAGGGAAAGAATCTAGGGTTAGTGAAAACTAATAAATTAGGCCAACTTTGTCAATCTATCCTTAATATAGAAATAAATCGAAAGGTTAAAATAATAAGAAAGTCCAATAAAAGTATATCAGTATCAATCCCTCTTATTAGATTTCTATAGAAGAGATAAATGCTTTATCGAAGGAAATAAGATTTTCAACTCTCGAAATAATGGAAGTGAAGCAAGAGAGGATTTCTTCAAATTTTACTATCTCTAAAATTAATATAAATGAAGCATAAGAGTATTTCTTCAAAAGTTAAACTATCACTGTGCTAAAAAAGATACAAGTGAAATGCTAGATCTATTCCTAGCTCAAAAAATTTAAGTGAAGCACATCGAGCAATTCTAACAAATCATACCATCATTATTGCTCTCTCAAATAGGTGCGTCCAGCAATGATAATTGTGACAAACTAAGAAGAAAAACAAGCATAGACTCATATAATACAAGATGCTCCAAGCAAAACTCATGATATGTGACAAAAAAATATAGCTCCAAGTACAATTACCGATGGTCGTTAGAAGAAAGAGGGGATGCCTTCCGGGGCATCCCCAAGCTCAGTTTCTTGGTACTCCGTGAATATTACCTTAGAGTGACGTGGGTATCTCCAATCTTAGGCTCTTTTCACTCCTTATTCCTTCATCCATCATGATCTCACCCAAAACTTGAAAACTTCAATCACACAAAACTTAACAAAACCCTCGTGAGAACCGTTAGTATAACAAAGCAAATCACCACTTTAAGTACTATTGCAAACCCATTCATATTTTATTATTGCATTATACCTACTGTATTCTAACTTTACCATGGTTTATACCCCCCGACACAATCCACAGATTCATCAAAATAAGCACACAATGCAACGAAAACAGAATCTGTCAAAAATAGAATAGTCTGTAGTAATCTGTACTTTAACCATACTTCTTTAACTCCAAAAACTCTGAACAATTAGGACAACATAGGAAATTTGTACATCAATCATGTGTAAGAAATTCAGAATTTTTCATCGCTCCAGTGATTTTTAACAATTCTGCTACTGGATGTAAAAGTTTCTGTTTTCCAACAGGATCAAATCAACTATCACCCAAGCCATCCTAAATGCATTACTTGGCACAAACACTACTAAACATAAAAAGCACAATCATATCACAAACATAATTGTGTATTATTGAAAACAGGAAAGAAACAAAAATTTAAAGGATAATTATTGGGTTGCCTCCCAACAAGCGCTCTTGTTTTACGCCCCTGGCTAGGCATAATGCATAGATTCAAGTATTGTCATTTTTAGTTTTTGCTCCACAGGTTGCCCTCAAGATTGACTCATATGGTGACTTAATTCTAGTTCTAGGGAAGTGTTCCATACCCTTTCTTAATGAAAGCTGGAATTTAAGATTCCCTTCTTTCATATCAATCACGATACCTATAGTTCATAAAAACGGTCTACCAAGTATTATGGGACAAGACAAACTACAATCAGTATAAAGAACAATAAAATCTATGGGAACATAGTTCCTATTTGAAAGAATAAGAACATCATTAATTCTTCCCAAAGGCTTTTTAATAGTAGAATCCGCCAAGTGCAAATTAAGAGAACATTCTTCCAACTAGGTAAAACCTAGCACATCACATAGAGATCTCGGAATTGTGGAAACACTAACACCCAAATCACATAAATAATTGCACTCATAATTTTTTATCTTGACTTTAATGGTGGTTTCCCATTCATCATATAATTTTCTAGGAATTGAAATCTCTAATTCTAGCTTTTCTTCTAAAGCTTTCATCATCGCTTCTATAATATGTTTAGTAAAAGCTTTGTTTTGTTCATGCATTGGGTGAATTTAGCATGAATTGCAACAAAAATGCACTCAATCAAAGAACAACTATCATAATTAAAATCTTTGTAATCCAAAAGAGAGGGCACATCACTAGTTAAAGTTTTTACCTCTTCAAACCCACTTTTATCAATTTTCTCAACAAGATTTTCACCCTCTGAATTATGAGGACGCCTTCCAACTAAAGTTAACTCTTCTTCAGTCCTCTTATCATCAATATTAATATTATTAAATAAGTAATCAATAGGATAAACACAAATCATCTTAACATCCTCATCGTTACTACAAAAAATCAGGTGGAAACACTTTTTCTAAAAATTCTCTTTTAGCTCTTAGCGTAGCGGTTCTCTTCTTACTTTCATCCATGGAAACATATAAAGCCTTAATTGATTCATCAACCTTGGGTGGAAACTTTTTAATCTTGAGATTTTCTTCATCATGCGTAATTCTATTAATGCTTCTAGACATTCAATTTTTCTGTCACTGAGATTGAGCACCGCAAGATCGAACCCATCACAAAGCACCTCTTCCCATGGCAAGAAAAATCAATCTAGTTGGCCAAGCCAATCCAAAATTTCAGAGAAGAAATACGAGGCTATAGCAATCATGCATATAAGAGTTCAGCAAAGGCTCAAATAATATTCATGGATACACCAGATCGTAAACTCATAATCCATCGGATCCCAACAAACACACCGCAAAAAAGAAGAGTCACATCAAATAGATCTCCAAGAACATTGAGGAGAACATTGTATTGAAGATCAAAAAGAGAGAAGAAGGAATCTAGCTACTAGCTATGAACCCGTAGGTCTGTGGTAAACTACTCACGCATCATCAGAGGGGCAACATGAATGATGAAGAACCCCTCCGTGATCGTTGCCCCCACCAGCAGAGTGTCGGAAAAGGCCTCTAGATTGGATCTCATGATTCTGGAACTTGTGGCGGAAGAAACTGTATTTCACTAATGCAGGATGCTGCTAACGTGACACTACGATCAGAGACCCTTTGACGAAATTGTGTGCGATGCATTAAACGCAAATGGTGATGTAAAATAACTGTCAAAAAAGATGCAAAATGTTTGCAATGAAGGATACATCAAACACGGTTCAGATTTTAGTTGCGTGTGCAATGAGGGGCATATGGTTCAATTCAATGAACTGTTTGCGATGCAGCAGAACAAAAGAAACAGGCAGCCAGATGAAGGCGTGTGTGGTATACAACATATAGTTCACTCGGATAAACTGTTTGTGATGAGGCCGAACAATAGAAACTGGCAGCCAGATGAAGGTGTGTGCGATATACGGCATACAGTTCACTCGGATGAACTGTTTGTGTTGAGCCAAGAGAACAGAAATGGTTCAACTTAAGAAGATGTGTATGATATGCGGCAAACAGGTCTGTAATCGGAAATGTGTGGGAAGACCGATAACAACACAAACGATTCCTATTAACAAGCCATGTGTGTTGTGAGCAAACGATTGCTAGTATAAAATTGTTAGTGATTGATGAAATCATCACCGACAGTTTCCATTGTTTAGTCCGTGTGCAATGTGATTTGCTCTGTCTACAGAGCATCAACATATATACTTAAAAAGACAACATTGCAAAACCAAATTAAGCATACAATTACACAAGTGACTACACACATAACATTTCCACACACCAAAGTAAGCAATCACATGCATACTAAACTAGGAGAAACGAGGATCTAATCATCTACTTATTGTTGCGACGACGCTTGCCATTGCTTTGCTTCCGGATGGATCCCTGGTCATTTTGGGGAAGGAGGCACTTCCTCATGTCAACGATCCGCCTATACATGTCATAGCTCGTGTACGCCTCCTTGGCCACGTACACGATGTGAGCTTTGTCGAGTTTCTCCATCTAGGCCAAGTGCTAGGCATGCATGTCATTGTTGCAGGAATCTTTCATGTCTCATGCTCCTTGCTGCCGCAGATCTTGTATTGGCCCTGGATGTCGACAAGATTTTGGTAGGCGATGCCTGAATTCTTGAGCACCTTTACATCGTTGGTGATGTCCACTGTAGTGAACATGTAGTGGGGGCTGTTGACAAACCTGGCGAAACGCTCGCAAGGCCTTGTGGCTAGGCAGTAGTGGTAGAAGAGAAGGTTGCGCATGGACATCTGGGTGATGGCGACCTTGGGACGAGACCTGGCACGAGCGCATGTGTACTCGAGGTCGCAGCCGACCACCTTGTACTTCTCCTCGGCAAGCAACAGCTCCATGATGTGGATGGAGTGCTCCACCCAAACCGGGTTGTTGGCGTACACCACCGAGATCTCCATGAACCTTTTGTGGGTGTCCATCACGACATGCATGGTGAACTGCTGCTCGTCGTCGGCAACCACTCGGAGCGCCATTGGAGCCGCGCAGGATACCCTCTAAGAATTTGTCGTGGTGTGTGTGCTTATTGCAATGGTGAGGCACGATCGAAAGGTTGAAGATACACAAGGGTTAAATGTCCGCTGTAATAAATGGGGGCCGATCGACCTGTAGTCGTCACGTCTTGTCACGACGTTCATAGCGGAGGATTCCAATGCATGGTTGCCAACACCGCACCGCATGCGTTTAGTTTGACCACGCGTGGGCTCAAAGAGGCGCCAAATGTATCATCGATGAGCCTGTTCCCACGCTACCACGCAGTTTACCATGCATGCTTCCCGCCCGGCTAGTTTGGCCACCCGTCGGCTAGAAGAGGGACAAATCATGGGCGTTTATTGGCAAAAGGAGTCATAAACTAAAAAAACTACCTTTTTATCCTTTTTCTCAAGGTTATAGAAAACTTCCTTATCTAGTTCTAGCATTTTGAAAAAATGCTTCTTTTTTTACACACAGTTCGAGTCACTTGTTGACTCACGATTACGCCTGTTAAAAGTTTCAAACGTCCTCTTTTTTGAAATTGAAAGAGAGTCCTTAATCGGTTAGTTGAATATTCGGGAGCAGTAATTTAATCGTTCAATTTTTTTTCTTGTTTTATTATTTTTTTAGTAGTCTTATAGTAGTCTTAGATTTTTCATTTTGATGAGCCTCGCTTTGAGGAATTCATGGAATAATCCATTTTCATGGAATTTTGAATGGAAGAAAAGTAATGAAACCCGTGATTGTTATATTGTATCACATTATCCACTACTGGGTCATATCTTATCTGCATGCAGTTTTGAACACTACTACATGCCTATTTGTTTTGCAGGATTTGTAAAATGCACTAACACGCCATCTTCGATCCAACATGATTAACACGGGCATTTGATTACAATCTAGAAAAATGTAGCCTTCTTCACAAGAGGTTGGAGTGGATGAAAAGTTCCCTAAGAAAACTAGTACAGATGAATCCAAAGGAGAAATTCTTATGGATTGCAACCATATGGATCAAGCAACCTATATGGGGGGCATGTATGTACCGAAATCCTCCAAAAGAATCCTTCAGAAATCGTAGTACTTTGTCATTGTAAACTTGGAAACAGGTGTCACAAATTGAACTCCCTTATGGTTAACATTTAACAGGAAAAGAACATCACCTTGATATATAGCTTCTCCATGCACGGAAAGCATCTCACGAAACGGACAACTTGCTCCTGGTTGGGGCCGATAGATTCTAGTGCCAAGACCTTCACTGTGCCCAGTTTCGGGGTCAAGCTTGGTGGAATCATTTTCTGGATGATAGACGAACATACATCTTCAAAATTAGAAATAATGTTAATTTGTAGAAGGAGAGGTAGAAGGCGGTTGTTGTACCTGAACGGGTGTGGATCCAATAACAAGTTCAAAGTATTTGTTAGACGAGTAGCCCACCATTGTCAATTTTAGCGCAAAAATGAAATTGATTCTTGTTGGACCTTCTTGATCAACTACAAGTAATCTCTCAAGTGTAGGTGTGTCCTTAATGACCATACCATGGTACACATCTTGTGATGTCTTCTCGCCGCACTAGCAACACACATAAATAGTCCCAAGAATCATGGAGGTGATGTGGAAGCTACTCAACCCATTGACCGCCTGAAGATGAAGGTACTCGAGTCCAGTACAGCCACGGAGCAGGCCCTTGATGCGGATTGAACTACGTTGGTATTTCCCTAAAGAGGAAGGGATGATGCAGCATAACTACAATAGGTATTTCCCTCAGCGATGAGACCAAGGTTATTGAACCAGTAGGAGAACCACACTACACCACGTAAACGGCTCCTGAACACAAAGAAAAAAATACTTGCAACCCGGCGTAAGAGATGGGTTGTCAATCCCTCACGGGTAATAAGATAGGTAAAATTGTAGTAGATTGGATAAATAGATATCGCGGGAACGCAAGATAAAATAAATAATAATAAATTGCAGCAAGGTATTTTTGTATTTTTGGATTAATAGATCTAAAAATAAATGCAAATAAATATATATCGCGAAGGCAAATATAATAAAGAAGAGACCCAGGGGCCGAAGATTTGACTAGTGGCCTCTCTCGAGAAAAATAGCATACGGTAGGTAAACAAATTACTGTTGGGAAATTGATAGAACTTCAAATAATGATGACGATATCCAGGCAATGATCATTATATAGGCATCACGTCCAAGATTAGTAGGCCGACTCCTGCCTGCATCTACTACTATTACTCCATACATCGACTGCTATCCAGCATGCATCTAGTGTATTAAGTTCATGGAGAAACAGACTAATGCTGCTTTATGATGGGTTTGATCTTACGGTGATTGATCCCAGTGACAGAAGGGGAACCGACACGTATGTATCATTGCTATTGCGGATAACAAGATGGGGTCTATTTCTACATAAATAGATCTTGTCTACATCATGCCATCATTATTAAAGGGTGATGCCCCCGTCTTGAGGAGGGCCACGATGTCCGAGGCGCCCCGCTAGCGATGCAGGGCGAGGGCCGCAGGGAGGCCAAATGCCGCCCCGAAGCACAAGAGGAGCGCGTGACGGCCGAAGATGAGCAGGCGGTGCCTCCTGAGGTGCATGCGGACTTGCCTCCTCCAGCCAGGGAAGCGAGCCTCGGGAGGGGGGCCTCACAGGCGAGGTGGTGCCTCCAAAGCCGCCTGATGAAGGAGGCGGGGCAACAAAGGGGGCCGGAGATCCAACCTCTCTGCCACACCTGCCGAGGAGGCCATGACCAGCCCTCAGCGCTTGCTCATGCGCCAAGGCCCCAACGTGGCTGCGGTGAGCCGGAGCACATGCTGATGCTGCCGGCAGGGGAGGGGGAGGCTGCAAAGAGCCCCCTATGCTTAATGGAGGAGGCAGCCCCCACTAGGGATGAAGGCACGGAGCCCGCGCATGAGCTCGATCCTGTGTCTCATGCGCCACAATGGTGGAGGGCGCCAAAGAGGCGCATCCTAGATGGGCCTCCGCACTAGTGAGTAATAGCGCCATGCTCAAGTACGTGGCCATCAGCAGCACTAGGGCGGCCCTCGACACGCTCGAGGGGGACCTTTGGGCGGAGGAGGTGCACGTCACAGAGGAGCGCCAGTGCCTTGTGGATGGTTGGCGCCAGCTTAACATAGCCAGGAAGCTGGGCTGCCGGCAGGATGAGGCTGTGCGGGAGAAGTGTGACAAGATCATGAAGGACACCAAGGAGCTCTTCGAGAGAGCCCTTGAGTATGCCGTGGAGGCCAAGTAGCAGTGCGATGACACCGAGGCCCACGAGAAGATGCTCCAGGAGTAGGCGGAGCTCAGGGAGCAAGGGTTCCGGATGTAGGAGGAGGCCGCGGAGGCCCGCGAAGGCCAACTCTCTTCCTCCGAGGAGGGGCTCACCAAGCATGAGGAGGCCCTCGCGGCTCGTGCGGGTGACATCGAGATCCAGGAGTGGGAGCTCACGAGGACCATCTCGGAGCAGGAGGCCAAGTGCGAGCACTTGGCGAAACTGGACTGCCGGGTGGCGGCTGCCCAAGCATCCTACAACTCCTGCATAGCCAAGGCCAACGCCCAGCTCGAGGAGCGGGAGAAGAACTACAAGGAGGACGCCTATACCAAGCCCAAGATGAAGCGTGAGGCGCTCGTCCAAGACCACCGGGAGGAGCTGAAGCTTCAGGAGGACCGCTTAACCAAGAGTCGGAGGGAGCTCCAAGCTGAAGTCGATGGCCTCAAGGGGCAGCGGAAGGAGGCGGAGGCCGCATGGGACTAGGCATAGATGGCCAAGGCTGGCATGGAGGGGGAGCTAGCCTCCCTCTAGATGCAGGTGGGTGGCATCTCCGAGGTCATCGAGAGGGCCAGGTATGGTATCGTGTGGGAGCTGGGGTAGCAACACATGCACAACAAGATGTTTCGCACCCTCATGCAGCGCGCGCATGTGGCTGTCGCGCACTTCACCTATGAGAAGACCTTGGAGCCCATTGACGACTATCGGTGTCAAAACCGGCGGATCTTGGGTAGGGGGTCCCGAGCTGTGGATCTTGGGTCAATGGGGAACAAGGGACTAGGGACACGATGTTTACCCAGGTTCAGGCCCTCTCTAAGTGGTAAAACCCTACGCCCTACTAGATTATAGTGCTTGTGCATATGAGGATTACAGAGTCGATCTACCACGAGATCAGATGAACTAAACCCTAGACTAGAGGGATGATGGTTGTTCTTCTACCCACTATGGACTAAACCCTCTGGTTTATATAGACACCAGGGGTACTGGGGTTTACATCTGGTCAGTTACAACAAGAGGATAAGTATGTCGAGTCTCTAGCCTTGTATTGGAGCACACGTCAAGGTACCGAAGGTCTCCTGTCCAGGTACGACGCTGTACAATAGTCTGGTGTTCCACTAGCTGTAGTGCGGCCCGATTGTTCGGCCCTTGAGAGTTAGGCCGGCAACCCGAGGACCCCCTAGTTCAGGATTCCCTCAGTAGGCCCCGAACTGGCCTCCAACGCTGGAGTTTGTAATCGTCAACCATCTTGCACATCCCAATGTCTTCGGCTTACGGGGTGAGTTCTTTGTTCTTTCCTTGTTTGGTTGCCTCAGAAGTTCGGCCGTTGATGACCTCCTAATCCATCAAATGATATTGGGACCCCAGTATTAATTTTTATCGGGGGTTAAAGACCCCCTTCGATTTGCGAGTGCCCTTTAGAAGGGGAACATTCTAGCGTTCTTTTACAGGAAAGCCCCTCTAGGACCATAAGGCGTACCTATTTAATAGATTAGGACGCGACGGGTGGTTAATCCATCCCCATGCAGGAAACCAAGACCATCCCAAAGAAATCTCAGACAAATGGCTGGTGCCCCAGGTTCATCCTCACACCCTCATGGCCCTCTCCCGAGTGACT
Source organism: Triticum monococcum (assembly GCA_034509565.1). Lineage (NCBI taxonomy): Eukaryota > Viridiplantae > Streptophyta > Magnoliopsida > Poales > Poaceae > Triticum > Triticum monococcum. Next base: position 254,500,241 of record CM067845.1, read on the forward strand.
GGGCAAGCTGCTCAGTTTTGCGCCTCCAGCTGAGCAATCTCCAAACACAAGGATATCTCCCCGCGGCAGATCTCGTTCTTGTCCGCGCCGGATTGATTTTCGTTGACGACGAGGCCTTCACAGAGAACTTCCCTGCTCCAACCAGGGAAGAGAGGGTATGTTTCATACCTTTCCTTCTACGAGGCTTAGGCTTCCCCATTCACCCCTTCCTGCAGGGCTTGCTAGAATTTTACGGGATCCAACTCCACCACCTCACCCCTGGGTCCATACTGCACATCTCTGGCTTTGTTGCCCTTTGCAAGATGTTCTTGGGCTGTGAGGCCCACTTAGAGTAGTGGAGGAAGTATTTCTGTCTCGCCCCCCATCCCCATGGGGGTCAATTTTTGAAGTAGGCAAAGCCGAGGTATGGTGTATAGCCGGAACGGGATATCCCATCGGGACCCCAAAGAAGGATTCCGAAGAATGGACCTCGGAATGGTTTTATATCAAAGATGTCCCCCTATCTGATCTAGTTCTTGGGGGGCTTCCCGAATACTCGAGTGCTCCTCTAAAGAAGCGGTACAACTGGCATCCCAAGAGCCCCTTCCAAAAAGATAGCGCCGAGGTGCTACTTCTGGCCACCGAGGTTCGGCTATTGACCCATGACAAGTTGACCAAGATTGAGGTGATGGCTGTTGCCATAGTTCGGTGCGTACAACCCCTTCAACAGAGGATGCATCCTCTATGGTGTTATAACGGGACAAGGGAGCTACTCATTACAAGAGATAGGGTGCGGATAACCAAGCAGCTATGGCTGCAATACTGGCTGACCTATTCAAAGGGGAAGAAGAAGAGTTTGCCCATTTAAGGAACAGGGACGGCTACATGAGTTACAACCCCCCCCCCCAAGAATGGGCAATTTCAATCCTATCACACAACCCCTCTCCTCGTGATCACCCTGGTTGGAGGCGCCAGGTTGAGTCCATCAGCTGCCCCTCTCCTCAACTGGAGAGCCGTTCTCATGATGATGACCCAGGATTTCATGATGATCCCGAGATGTCCATCAATTTTGAGGACGGGGTCTTTTTTCAGGAAAGTCTTGATGGTACCAAGGTGGCCCTCCTCGCCGATCACCCTGGTGCTCTCCCCTCTTCTGATGTAAGTAGCAAGAAGGCCACTTCCCGAACGGGGCGCTTGCCTCGCACTACCCCAAATGTTTCTGACTTCTACTCCCAAGGGCCAGTGAACCACACGCCGAACACCAACAGGCGCGACACTGAACGTGTCAGCGTCGGCCAACAATGGAGCCTCCAGTCCCAAGGCAGCTATGGGAGCTGCATCAACAACACCCTTGACCCGAAGGTAGTGTACCTGAAGCCATTGTGAGTGTTTTAACTATAGGTCCCTTTTAACATTATTGAGGCTTGCAGAAGAAGAGTACCAGCACCACCATCCGAAGACGTCCAGGAGGTGTTTGGGCGTAATCTTGGACTTGGGTCATTGGCTCGGGTACCGGGTCAATGCAGGAGATGCTGCCGCAGACCCGCCTTTGGAAGATCCAGAAGATGTCTCTGTTACTAATTTCGAAGTAGAAAGTGTGATGAATCACCGATGGCGCAGGGAATCCTTGCGCCACATCGCTTTTTCCAGTCAGGAATTCAATGCATTTAATTCAGTGGGCACATACCTTGGAGCAGCCCAAACATGGCTTGAAGGGATTACCAATCTCCTGTCCGCCAACATACATGTACGAGATTGATTTCAAAAGCCGAACATAAATCCTAACCTAGTAGCCCCCGAGCCTTGAGTCGGGCGGGATGACCGAGTTAAGGATCTATAAGTATATGTATTTCTTGTGATAGAGGCGAAGGTGTCCCGATGTTTTGATGAGATAGTTACCTTTCTCTGAGGGAGTCGACTTTGATGATCCGATAATGAAAGTGCGAAGACGTTGCGCGTTAGCAATCGCTAAACCAACTTCCGCGGGTTATTGACCACATTAGAGCATGATCAACCTGACCACGAGGGTCTATTTCCTATGAGCGAACAAAGAACAAGCAAGGAACTGAGATTGCAATCTGGATATTGTGAATATAAGAGGAAAGCTTTATTAATGAAGGTGAGGTTCTGTGACGTCTTGGTCTGGTCGTTGAACACAAGCGAAGTACGCGAAGTTGCAGCTATGGCGAACTTTTAATCTAAACAAAACCCAAAGTCTAAATGAAGCCCTAAGGGATGTATATATGGAGTAAGAGGGGCGAATTTCGTGGCCCTTGGAGGAGGGGTCCGAAACCAACCCTAACTCTTGTTTCCCCCTACACACGGACTCTAAAAACAGCCTATACTTAAGTATTTCGAAATTACATGGGCCTGGCCCAATAATAAGGCGACGCAGCACCTAGAATAGCCTCTGGACAAAATTTATGACGTGGCATCTTGTATATTTCGTCCAAGTCTTCATGCACTCCTTATGGTGGCTTCAAAGTCCTGAAATCATCACTTGTAACTCCGTTCTTGTTCCCCTTGCGCATGCCATCATCTCCATGCTTGGTCTTGCTCCAGTGTTCATCCCTCTTATCCATGCTAGGCCCTTCATTTGTAAGCAAAACATATCCAATTTAGGCAACATCATATTCTCATGAACATTAGAATCATTACCAAGAAATGAAAGTACCTGTTAATTTAATTCGCGTGTGTGAGCTCTAGTAATTGGTCCAGTATGTATAACAGCAGGGGCTGTGGGTGTAAGAATGGTATTGATGTCCTCATCATCCTCCCCTTCTTGAAATGAAGTCGTCCTCGACGGAAGCTCATCTTCCTCACCCAAATAAGGCTTCAAATCTGCAATGTTAAAAGTGGGACTAACCCCAAAATCTGCAGGCAACTCAAGTTTATATGCATTATCATTTACTTTCTCTAACACCTTAATAGGACCATCAGCATGTGGCATTAGCTTTGATTTACACAAATCAGGAAATCTATCCTTACGCAAATGTAACCAAACAAGATCTCTAGGTGCAAACACAACATGTTTTCTACCCTTATCTCCAGCAAGTTTATATTTAGCATTCATATGCTCAATGTTTTCCTTAGTTAACTCATGCATTTTTAAGATAAATTTAGCACGTTGTTTAGTATCAAAATTAAACTTCTCCGAAGATGGAAGAGGCAACAAATCAATGGGTGCACGATGAAGGAAACCATACACAATTTCGAAAGGGCACATCTTAGTAGTAGAATGCAATGAACGATTATAAGCAAATTCAATATGAGGCAAGCATTCTTCCCACATTTTCTTATTATTCCTCAAAACAACCCTAAGCATAGTAGACAATGTTATGTTGACTACTTCAGTTTGACCATCAGTTAGGGGGTGACAAGTAGTACAACAAAGTAGTTTAGTCCCCAACTTAGCCCATAAACATCTCCAAAACTGGCTAAGAAATTTAGTATCATGATCTGAAACAATAGTATTTGGCACACCGTGCAAGCAAATAATTTCATGAAAGAACAAATCAACAACATTAACAGCATCATCGCTTTTATGACATGGTATAAAGTGTGCCATTTTCGAGAATATATCCACAACAACAAATATGCTATCCCTCCCCTTCTTTGTTTGAGGTAAACCTAAAACAAAGTCCATAGATATATCCTCCCAAGGAACACTAGGTACAGGCAAAGGCATGTATAAACCATGAGGAACGAGTCGTGACTTAGCTTTTTGACATGTAGTGCAGCGAGCAACAAAACTCTCAACATCCCGTCTCATCTTTGGCCAAAAGAAATGTGTAGCAAGTATGTCCTCCGTCTTCTTCACGCCAAAGTGTCCCATTAATCCTCCTCCATGCGCCTCATGCAACTACAAAAAACGAATAGAGCTAGCTGGAATGCATAGATTGTTAGCATGAAACACAAATCCATCATTAACGACGAAGTTGTTCCATGTTCTTCCTTCTTTACAATTCTGCATTATATCTTTAAAATCAACATCATGCACATATTGATTTTTGATGGTCTCCAAACCAAATACTTTGAAGTCAAGTTGTGAAAGCATAGTATAGCGATGAGACAATGCATCAGCAATAACATTTTGTTTACCCTTCTTGTGTTTAATGACATAAGGGAAAGTCTTAATGAATTCAACCCATTTAGCATGTCTACGATTCTGTTTAGCTTGACTTTTAATACGTTTCAAGGATTCATGATCAGAATGTATAACAAATTCTTTGGACCAAAAGTAATGTTGCCATGTCTCTAAAGTCCGAACAAGAGCATATAATTCTTTATCATAAGTAGAATAATTCAGACTAGGTCCACTCAATTTTTCAGAAAAATATGCAATAGGTTTGCCATCTTGTAATAACACACCTCCTAATCAAACTCCACTAGCATCACATTCAAGCTCAAAAGTCTTATTAAAATCAAGAAGTTGGAGTAAAGGAGCATGTGTCAACTTATCTTTCAATACCGTGAAGGCTTCTTCCTGTGTGGTACCCCAAACAAAAGGCACATCCTTCTTTGTAAGCTCGTTGAGAGGTGCAGCAATGGTGCTGAAATCTCTCACAAAACGCTTATAGAAACCAGTGAGGACAAGGAAACTCCTCACTTGTGTGACTGTTTTGGGCTGCGGCCAACTCTCAATAGCTTCAGTCTTGGCTATATCAACTTCAATTCCTCGTGGAGTAACAACATAGCCAAGAAAAGATACTCGGTCGATGCAAAAGGTGCACTTCCCAAGGTAACCAAACAAACATGCATCACGTAGAGCAATAAAAACATCACGTAAATGTTCCAAATGTTCCTCCAAAGATTTGATATAAATCAGTATATCATCAAAATAGACCACCACAAATAATCCAATGAAATCACGTAAAACTTCGTTCATTAATCTCATGAAAGTACTAGGTGCATTAGTTAACCCAAAATGCATGACTAACCACTCATATAAACCAAACTTACTTTTAAATGTCATTTTCCTTTCATCTCCCAATTTCATATGAATTTGATGGCATCCACTACGCAAATCAACTTTGGAGAATATTGTAGAGCCACTCAATTCATCAAGCATATCATCTAGCCTAGGAATAGGATGACGATAACGAATAGTAATATTATTATGCCTCTACAATCAACACACATACACGATGTGCCATCCTTTTCGGCACCAGAATAATAGGAACAGCACAAGGACTAAGGGGTTCACGTATATAACCTTTGTGGAGCAGCTCCTGGACTTGACGCATAATCTCATTCGTCTCCTCTAAATTGGTATGGTATGGTGGACGGTTGGGTAGCGAAGCACAGGGAATTAAGTCAATCTGATGCTCAATCCCTCGAATAGGTGGTAATCCCAGTGGCACGTCTTGTGGAAAGGCGTCAGCGAACTCCTGCAAAATGTTAGTAACAGCAGAACGCAAAGAGGAAGGCACGTCCTCGAATGAAAATAATGCCTCTTTGCACACAAAATCATAACAAACAGATTTGCTGAATTCTATGTCATCAATATCAGATTTGGTGGCAAGTAAACATGCACTTTCCAATTTAATTTCAGAAGCAACACTAGATGGATTATTATTAGGCTTCATTTGTTGCTCAAATTCTTTTGCCACAATCTGATTTTCACTCTTATTTTGCTCCTATTTTGCTTTATTAGCTCTATTAATATCATCTTTCAAAATGGAATCAGGAGTCATAGGAAGCAAAGTAATATGTTTATCCTTATGAACAAGAGTATACTGGTTGTTTCTACCATGGTGTATAGAATTTTTTATCAAATTGCATGGTCTACCAAGTAATAAAGAACATGCTTGCATGGGTACCACATCACAATCAACATAGTCAACATATGTAGAGATACTAAAACGCACACGATCAGTACGTGTTACCTTAACCTTGTCACTGCTATTGAACCATTGGATATAGTAAGGATGTGGATGTGGTCTTCTGGTGAGAGATATCTTCTCCACCATCTCCATGCTAGCCAAGTTGTTGCAGCTCCCTCCATCTATGATGACGCGAACAGAACGTTCCTTCACAACTCCCTTTGTATGAAACAAATTATGCCTCTGATTTTTCTTAGCTTGTGTGACCTGCACACTCAAAACACGTTGAGCAACTAAACATTCATACCTGTCAGCATCTTCAGGAGCCATGTATTGCGTCTCTTCATCATGTTCAGAATCATCTCCACCGTGTTCTTCATGTGTAATAAGAGCCAAAGTCTCTTCATCATAGTCACTAGCAGACTCATACCCACAATCCTTAGTAGCAATCATCACGCGTTGAGATTTGCATTCTCTCGCATAATGACATCTTCCCTTACAACAACGATAAATAATATCACTTGTGTGCCCTGTTGATGCCATGGAAGAAGAAGAACTCTGTGCAGGCCCGATAGGTGTGCTCTTGGTGGATAGTGGTGGTTGTGCCTGCTTCCTTGTATCACGACTAGAGGTAGCAGCTGATGGAGGTGTCGGTGAAGTAGAATGTGTGTAAGTAGAAGATGCACGCGGTGTCTATGAAGAAGGCAGACCTGCAGAAAAGTTAGTCCACGCCAATGCTTGTCGATCCTGCACTTCACATTCAGCTTTGCAAGCAAGATGGAATAAACGAGTGATATTATTATAATCCTTATACTCTAAAATGGTCTAAATCTCTTTATTTAAACCAGCCATAAAACGTGCAAGCATAGCTTTGTTATCCTCAACAATACCACATCTAATCATACCAGTTTGCAATTCTTGATAATATTCCTCTACATAATTTTTCCTTGTCTTAAATGCTGCAATTTTTGAAGCAATTCACGTTGATAATATGGTGGAACCCAACGAGTATGCATAGCAGTTTTCAAAGCAGCCCAAGTAGCTGGAATAGGATACAATCTACAATTTCAGACCATGAAACAGAAGCAAAGCTAGTGAATTCACAAACAGCAGCAGCAACACGTCTATCCTCAAGATATTGTAAGCATGTGAAACATTGTTCAGTTTCTAACTCCCGAGTAAGATAGACATCAGGAATGTATCGACCCTCAAATGGTGGAATATTCAATTTCAGTTTAGGAACATGGTCATAATCTCATATCTGAGGTAGTGGTGCAGCCCTACCATTACGATTATAGGCATGAGGACGACCTGGTGGTGGTGCTGGTGGTTGCACATACTACTGATTTTGATCAACCTCATCCTTGTAATCGCCCTCATAAACGTCCTCCTCAGTGGCAGCAGCAGGAGCCACAAAAGCATCAACAAATAGGTGGAGCGGCACCAGAAATTTGACCAAGCTCAAGGGGAACGCGCAGTGCTCGTCCCACTTGATTTGGAAGGCGATGCTGTTGTTGTTGTAGAGGTGCGACAGGTGCAGCTGGCGGTGGTTGTGGAAGACGAGCGAGCAATTCATTAAACTTGTTATCGAGCTTTGTTTTTAACGTCTTCTCAATGCCATCTATCTTCTCCATGGCCTCTTCAAATCTGTTTAGCACATCTTGCACATGTCCACTCATCATTTGCTGAAATTTATCATGTAGCTGTTTGTTCGACATGTTCTCCCAATCTGTCTCATCGACTTGTGATCCTGCCATGCTTAGCAGCAATAGAAACACACAAGAATATGATCCTATAGACTACTAGGAAGTGGTGGTGGTGGTGGTGTGTCACAAATCCGTCAAGCGAATCTCAAGTTCTTACCAGTTCTTACCCAACAGCAGGTGGTGATCAGCAACCGTTGTAGTCAGAACTCTCAAAGCTTGGATAGAGCGATTACCAGGGAGAGTCAAACCCACGACGTATATGTATGTGGAGCTGGGAAGGCTTATAATATGGTAGCAAAAGGGTCATCAATAATCAATTCAGAGATGCAAAGTTGAATAAACGATCAACGACGGTACTGTGTTGGTCCTCGGCTAGACCGTGCAAGAGACGCGAGCCTAGAACACTAACGAAATCACGGCGCCACACGTAAACAAGGGAGGAGCACACTCTGAATTCTTTTCTCTTTTTTTTCACTTTTTTGCACTTTTTTCTCTTTTTTTTGCTCCACAAATTTTTTTTATCAAAAAAGTCTACAAATGGTCTAAAAACTGCCTAGCCAGAATTTTCTAGACTTGTTTTTTTTAAACTGGAACTATTTTTCTTGTACGGGTAGCACGGAAGTTGGGGAATCTGACTTGTTCATGACTCGTAGTAGCGCATGCTCTGGAACTCGAAAATAAAGGAACAAACACTGGACTCGGACTAGGACTGGTGGAGGAGATGAATATGGTAGAACTCGGACAGGTGATGGTATATGACGGTGGTATATGTGGACTCGGATTGGTGGTGGTATATGAACTTGGATTGCTGGTGGTATATCGACTTGGATATGGACTTGGATCGGTGGTGGTATATAGACTCGGATTGTTGGTGGTATATGGACTCAGAGCGGTGGTGGTATATGGACTCGGATCGGTGGTGGTATATGGCAGGGCGATAATGATGGTACGGCGGCGGTGTGACGACTTGTGAACAGAACTCGAAACTCTAAAGAACTAGATGCTAAGACCAGCAACTTGACACGACGATGCAACTGCAAATTCAACAAAGCAAATACAGAAAATATGATGCAATGGCTTAGATTGGTTTGGATATGATGAACTAACCCTAATTTTTTGTGGCTTTTTCATGGACTGTAGGTATGAAGAACAAACTCGATCTAAACTACAAAAACTGTAAAATCTCACTGAGCAACCTGGAAATCTGATACCACTTGACAGAGGCGAAGGTGCCCCGATGTTTCGATGAGATAGCTATCGTTCTCTGAGGGAATCGACTTTGACAATCCAACTACGAACGTGTTGGACCGTTAGGGCCGGACGGGAAAGAAATACCACTTCGCCTGGTATACGACCAAGTTTTTCCTGTTGCTCGGTATACCTATGAGGACTGTGCCCTTGATAGCTTGATAGATAATATTGATAAGGAGTAGGATGCTCGATTCTATGTATCTATGTACTGTACATCAAGTTTTCTCGATCTGTACTGTAAAACGTTGCCTTAACCGGCCATCAGCTTCCGCCTCTCTGACGAATGGTCAGGGAGTGTTCCATACTATGTGATCTCAAAAATAGAAAATCACTTGGGGTAATGAGGCAATCTGGACATTTGGTGTGAACAGACAAAATTGCACGCAGAGATTTATGTTATATTACTTTTTTAACGTAAGAAATATCTTTCAAAGGAAATAGTTCCTCCAAGGGTTCCTTTATTCGGGCTCGTCATGTTGATCAGACGTGGCGTCCGAATAGTATGTGGTCAGTATTTATTTTGAGAATCAAATCCCAGTGTTTGGTGGTGAACAACTAATTATTTTCACTTCCCTCATGGCCGACCCATTATTTTCTTAATAACGCTAGCTTTCGGCTTCACCCATCTGAGGTACATACACGGCTGATCCCATCATAGCAATCACAGAGGTGCTCCCTTTACTCCCTAGATGAACAATCGGGAATGTAGGGGGTAAGCATAGGAGCCAGGCAACCCAGCTTGGCAAAAACTTAAGTCAAATTGGTGCATATGATGGCTTTAAAGGTATAGGAAGGGTGCAAACACATCAAGTACTAATTCATGCACGAAGATTATATTGAGTGGCTTCTTGAAAGGAGCCCCTAGGTAGATCTAGGTGTTACGTGTGGAGATGTATATTTAGAGAGCCTAGCACATTTCGGTTTATTCGAACATAGCCCGGGCGATGATAATTCCAAAATGTGAAAATAAAAAACAAAGAAAATGGGAGGGAAAGTGACGACGCCGGACTAGCAGTAGAAACGCTGAAGCCGAGCTGTGTTCCATGGGTTTGGTTCGAGGTGATCTTCCGCTGGATTGTGAAGGCGAGATGCTCCTCCTGCTAGTACATCGTCGATTATGAAAGGACCCTCCCATCTGGGCGGGAGCTTACGCTTCTGCTTTTCAGGGAGGCGGAGGACTAGTTCACCCATGTTGTATGCCTTCGCCCGAACTTCCCTGCTCTGGTAGCGCCGGGCTTTCCATTGATAGAATGTAGAGTGAGCCTGAGCTATGTCGCGCTCTCCTTCCAGGGTGTTCAGGTTGTCTTGCCGATCCAACTCGGCTTCCTTTTCTTCGTACATGCGCACTCTATGCATGTCATGGATGAGATCACATGGGAGGACTGCTTCCGCACTATATACAATAAAAGGGGGTGTATCCCATTAACAGGTTGGGGGTAAGGCGCAATCCCCATAATACAAAATTGAGTTCCTCTACCAAGTGGCAATTGGATTCCTTCAGGGAACAAACAAGACGGGGCTTTATGCCACTCATGATGAGTCTGTTGGCTCATTCAACCTGTCCATTGGTCTGTGGGTGATATACCAAAGCATAGTCGAGCTTGATGCCCATCTTAGCGCACCAGTCTTTGACTTCCCGGGCTGTAAAATTGGATCCATTTTCCGCGATAATGCTATGGGGAACACCATAACGGTGCACCACACCGGATATGAAGTCGACGACTGGTCCAGATTCGGCTGAAGTTACTGGTTTTGCCTCGATCCATTTCGTGAATTGGTCGACCATAACCAGTAAATATTTCTTTTTCTTGGACCCCCCTTTAAGTGGTCTAACCATGTCGAGCCCCCAGACCGTGAACGACCATGTGATTGGTATTATAAGGAGAGCCGTGGGGGCATATGGCTTTGATTCGCAAAAAGATGACACCCAACACAGTGTTGGACTAAAGTACATCCATCCACGCGAGTGGTGGGCCAAAAAACCTGCTCGGAAGGCCTTGCTTACCAAAGCTCGAGCAGTCGCATGGTGGCCGCCCATGCTGGCGTGTATCTCAGCCAGTAGTTGTTTCCCCTCCTCTTTGGATATGCATCTTTGGAGGACTTCGGTAGTGCTTTTCTTGTATAGCTCACCCTCATGGACCTTATAGGCTTTAGATTGCCGGACTATGCACTGTGCCTCGGTCTGATCATAGGGGAGCTCTTGTCGTAGAAGATAGGCAATGAAGGGCTTGGTTCATGGTGCGATTATGGCCATGACTTCATGAGCCAAAGGTGTTTCTTCGAGTGCTGAGCTGCCGATGATGTCATCCAGAGGGACGATCTGCTCGGGCCCATTGGCTATCAAGCTATTGTCCTCGTCTTGCCACACCACGGATGGCTTGAAGAGCCATTACAAGAAGGTGTTCTTAGGGACTGGGTCACGTTTGGCACCCATTCGGGTGAGGACATCCGTGGCTTGGTTATTGTCTCAAAAGACATGGTGAAATTCTAACCCTTCAAATTGAGCTGATATTTTAAGGACGGTGTTTCTATATGCCTCCATTTTTGGGTCTTTGGCATCAAATTCGCCATTGACTTGGGAGATGGCGAGGTTCGAGTCTCCCCGCACCTCGAGCCGCTGTACGCCCATTGACGTTTCCATTCGAAGACTGTGCAATAGGGCTTCATATTCGACTGCGTTGTTGGAGTCCGTGTACATGATCTATAAGACATACCAAATGTTGTCGCCCGTGGGAGATGTAAGGATCACCACAGCCCCCGGTCCGACTAACATTTTAGAGCCGTCGAAGTACATTGTCTAATGTGAATATGTACTATATTCCCGAGGGAGCTCGGCTTCTGGCCACTCGGCCAGGAAATCGGCCAACACACGAGATTTGATAGCTCGGCATGGTTTGTACACAATTTTGAAGGGAAGGAGCTTTATGGCCCATTAGGCAATGCGGCCCGTGGCGTCCCTATTATTAATGATGTCATTTAAGGGCACCTTGGATGCCACTATTTTCGAACATTCTTGAAAGTAGTGCCGGAGTTTTTGGGATGCCATAAAAATTGTATATGTTGTCTTCTGGTAATGCGGATACCGAGACTTGCATGGGGTAAGCACTTCCGATACATAGTAGACTGGCTTATGTACCCAGAACTTGTGGCCCTCTGCTTCTCGTTCTACCACGAGTACCGCGCTCACCACTTGATTTGTGGCTGAGATGTATAATAACATGGGTTCGCCAATGCCTGGTGCAACCAGTATGGGGTTGCCTGCAAGTATAGTTTTTATTTCATCTAGTGCAGCGGTTGCCTCATCGGTCCACTCGAAGTTTTTGGTCTTTTTGAGCAATCTGTAGAGTGGCGATGGCTTTTCGCCAAGGCGGGAAATGAAGCGGCTCAAGGCTGCCACGCATCCAGCCAGCTTCTAGACGTGTTTAAGATCCGTGGGCATTCCTAGCTGGGACAGGGCTCGGATTTTAGCCGGATTGGACCCCTCTATGGGAAACTGTGACGCCCCCGATCTGACCGTACACTAATCATGCACGCAAATGTGTACGACCAAGATCCAGGACTCACGGGTAGATATCACAACACAACTCTACAAATAAAATAAGTCATACAAGCATCATATTACAAGCCAGGGGCCTCGAGGGCTCGAATACAAGAGCTCGATCATAGACGAGTCAGCGGAAGCAACAATATCTGAGTACAAACATAAGTTAAACAAGTTTGCCTTAAGAAGGCTAGCACAAACTGGGATACAGATCGAAAGAGGCGCAGGCCTCCTGCCTGGGATCCTCCTAACTACTCCTGGACATCGTCAGCGGGCAGCACGTAGTAGTAGGCACCTCCGGTGTAGTAGGAGTCGTCGTCGACGGTGGCGTCTGGCTCCTGGGCTCCAACATTTGGTTGCGACAACCAGGTAGAAGGAATAGAGGGAAAAGAAGGAGAAAGCAACCGTGAGTACTCATCCAAAGTACTCGCAAGCAAGGAGCTATACTACATATGCATGGGTATCAAATAGAATAAGGGTATCATATGTGGACTGAACTACAGAATGCCAGAATAAGGGGGGATAACTAATCCTTTCAAAGACTACGCTTCTGGCAGCCTCCGTCTTGCAGCATGTAGAAGAGAGTAGACTGAAGTCCTCCTAGTAGCATCGTATAGCATAATCCTAACCGATGATCCTCCCCTCGTCGCCCTGTGAGAGAGCGATCACCGGTTGTATCTAGCACTTGGAAGGGCGTGTTTTATTAAGTATCCGGTTCTAGTTATCATAAGGTCAAGGTACAACTCCGGGTCGTCCTTTTACCGAGGGACACGGCTATTCGAATAGATAAACTTCCCTGCAGGGGTGCACCACATACCCCAACACGCTCGATCCCATTTGGCCGGACACACTTTTCTGGGTCATGCCCGGCCTCGGAAGATCAACACGTCGCAGCCCTACCTAGGCACAACAGAGAGGTCAGCACGCCGGTCTAAATCCTATGGCGTAGGGGTTTGGGCCCATCGCCCTTTGCACACCTGCATGTTGCGAACGTGGCCGGAAGCAGAACTAGCCCCCTTAATACAAGAGCAGGCTTACGTTCCAATCCGGCGTGCGCCAGTCAGTCGCTGACGTCACGAATGCTTAGGCTGATACCACGACGCCGGGATACCCATAACTACTCCCGCGTACATGGTTAGTGCGTATAGACCAAATGGCCAGACTTAGATCAAATACCCAGATCTCGTTAAGCATGTTAAGTGTCCGCGAACGCCGAACAGGGCCAGGCCCACCTCCCTCCTAGGTGGTCGGAACCTGCCCTGTCGCTCCGCCTCAAAGATCCACTCGCGGGTGCTCCTACGAGCCTACCCGTCTTTAGTCACCACATGTACCATGTATAAAGTATATAGTATATACCCGTGATCACCTCCCGAGTGATCACGGCCCGATAGTATAGCATGGCAGAAGGACAAGAATGTAGGGCCACTGATGATAAGCTAGCATCCTATACTAAGCATTAGGTTTGCAGGTAAAGGTAACAACAGTAGTAGCAAGGACAGGCTATGCATCAGTATAGGATTAACGGGAAGCAGTAACATGCTACACTACTCTAATGCAAGCAGTATAGAGAAGAGTAGGCGGTATCTGGTGATCAAAGGGGGGGCTTGCCTGGTTGCTCCGGCAAGGGAGAGGGGTCGTCAACTCCGTAGTCGTACTGGGTAGCAGCGGCGTCGGTCTCGGTGTCTATCGAGAGAAGAGGGGGGAAACAATAAATATTTAAGCAAGCATATGCATAGTGATGCATGACATGACAAGTAATGGCGTTAGGGGTGCCCTAACGCGGTAATAGGTGATACCGGTGAAGGGGGGGGGGGAACATCCGGGAAAGTATCCCGGTGTTTCGCGTTTTCGGGCAGAGGAGCTGGAGGGGGAAAGTTGCGAGTTTGCTATGCTAGGGATGCGTGACGGACGAACGGGCTGCGTATCCTGGTTCGTCTCGCCGATCTGAGCAACTTTCATGTACAAAGTTTTTTCATCCGAATTACGGATTATTTTATATTATTTAAAAATTTAATAATTTGACTTGCATTTGAATTTGAATTCGAGTTCGATTTGGATCAAGGTGAGGTTTAGAAAATTAATCGTGATGACATGGCTCCATTTGTATGTGGTTACTGTAGCTTAACTATCCGGGCGTCACAATTCTCCTCCACTACAAGAAATCTCGTCCCGAGATTTAAGAGGCGCATTAAAGGGGGAAGGTTCTGGTTACGAAATTCTAGCGAGTGTTCTCGGTCTTGGTTGCTCTTCTCGAAGAGGTTGATCCATTACGTGAGGTCTTCATTTTTCTGCTTCGGGTCATCATGATGAAATCGTCATCTTTTCTTCGGAGTCTTCATCGTACATACGAAGGACAAGGGGTAACTCCGGGAAAACGGACCTCTGCAAGGTTGGCTATCTGGTTGATAACATCAGGGAAGGTGGTGGAAGTGACTCTCGAATTGAAATTGAAGAAATTATCGAGAGCAAGGTAAGGAGGTAACATGGGAAGTTTCGAGCAGGCATGCAATCGCTTGATGCCTGAAACAGGGCGTGAAATGGGGTCCAAAGCAATGGGAATAAGTATTGTGTCCGATACCAGAATTGATGATCTCTCGGAAGGTGGCTCGTGAATCACAAACGAGGCCAAGCGCGAGGAATTAAATTAGGAAACCGGGGGTGTATAGGAGGGTCAGGTTTCGATCCTGTGTAACTGTGGGTTATGGGCCCACCATGTGGTTAAAAGTAGGAAAAGCGTTGATATCTTGCACGGTCGTGATAGCAAGACATGTCAGAGGGTAGCCTATCATTTATGTTGGCAACAATGTCGGTACCAAGGGCGAGGGACGAAGAGAACCATTTTCCTACTCGTTGAACGAGGCGAGCCATTAGGCAAAGTTCTCGTCCATCGGTGGCTACCGGAATGTCATCAACAATAGTAACAGGGTCATGCTAACAGAATTGTACACCACGGTGTTTACATAAACAGGAGAATATTTCTGCTTGGATCATATAGATCACAAGAAAGGTTAAACAAAACAATGGAAAGGAAAAATGTGATTCTTAGATTAAACAGAAGAATGGAAAGGAAAATGTGATTAAACACATATTTCAGGGGTATATCCTTCCCAAGAACAAGCAGAGTATGATATCCAAGACCGGATAGAAGGTAGAAAACTCTTTTAGGTAGGAGAGACAAATTTCATGACATTACCCATACAACGGTGTTTGGGTAATTTCAACAAGAAACATTTAGCATGGTGCTTCAAATGTTCTTATTGAAAATCGGAGTACCATAGACATGCTTCGAGATAGCGCTGGCCTGGTATTCAAGCAAAGGTCAGACTTCGGGTTACACAAAGGATCCATCAGGAACAACTCATAGAATAAGTCTTACGATTTCCTCATGGAAAAATGGATAACTTTGCTAAAAGGGAACTATAACAATAGGGCCTCCGGCCAGGTGGGCTAGGTATGATACCACCTTACTGGGTCATCTAAAGACCAACGTTATAACTCTTGGACATATGTTCCAACCATCATATCTGACCGAGATTCAAATTTGATTGGTGTCAGGATGCCTCAGACTCAGGATGCCTGAGAAGAAAAGGTGCAACACAATTTGACGAGATGACATTGTGAGATTCTCAGGAGTGATCTATGTAAGTGAGCTCTGAAACAAGAGGTCATCAGTAAACCAAGGAGAGGATGAGGAGGTGGCTGAGAGGCTCAGCAACAAATCATCAAGATTTCCAAAGGATTGATTTCCACAATTATGTGAACAAGGAAATATCATTTGTCGGATCAAATGTCATAATGATGTATGCTTGAGGGAAACATACACAACTGAACAATGATAGAAGGGTGCACCCAGGAATCTGGACTAGGTAGCACGATCAATGTTTGAATGATGATTCAATAATCAATAGACTTAGAATGAAACTGTAGACCAATAACTTCAAGCAATAGGGTTGCTAGAAGTTTAGAATTTACACATCACAGACCATTTATCGGTATTCCGGTTAGAAACAACACGGAGACCAAGAAATGAACGCAAAAGGCAAGAGATATTACTATATCAAGAATTCTCAAGAGGTGGTAAAATTACCACGACATTCTTGACATAAAAGGTGGTAACATTCCAAGGTAAAGAAGAACAAATGCTGGATAGCAAGGATCTCAAGGTATAACACAAAACACGAATAAGTTTGTGTTGAACGGAAGGCAATAAAGTGGTCGGTGATAATACAAACCTTTGAGGGGCGAGGATGGTATTTCTCATCAAGAATTCGATATATATTTTGGAAAAGCTCGGAATATTTATGATGATCACGACACTTTTTTCAAGAGATTTCACGAAGATGTAATCGATCGACGATGACATCAAGTCAAATGAATGATGAAGCGAAAGGTTATTGGAACCATGGTTACGACACAAACTCGAAATCAAGCTTGCGGTTCAAGGCGAAATGATATGATGAGGAAAATCGACGTAAGCTTAGCTCATCGTCGAGAATTGTGCTCCGTGAAGAAGGAGCAAGTAGCACAGTTAAAATTTAGCACCATGATGATATAGCCGATCAGGCTAGGAATGACTTAAGTGATTATTAACTCGTAAGCAACAACAATTATTTAAGAGTTATTGAACCAGAGTGCGGAATCGATTCACTTATTGGTGTCCTCGTTTGACGACAACCCAGAACCCGGGAAAATTGGAATCGGTGAGAAATAATAGTTGATGAAGAACCCATAAGAAGTTATGCAGTTCTATGATATTCTTGAGATACCAGAGTGTAATACACGACGGTAGATCAAAGTAAAGGTTGGTCGGGTGCAATGATCTGTAGAAGACAATTACTTTAACTTGTCCGAGAAATGGTATTTAAAGGAGAACATGGTTGGAAACACTATTGCAAAAGGCCAGATCCCGGATATAAGATGAACTTATACCAAAGGAATAATTTAATTTAAAAGAAGCTTTAATGATAAGATGTACATCGTGTCCATGGGCATGAACACAAGTTCAAGGTCGACTCCCACTTCTCCAATGCATAACCTTTCATTCACTTCTCGCTTTGATAAAGGCATTAGTGTTGAAAGTTTTACCTGGTGAATTACCAGATGAGTATGACTCGTGAAAACTTCCGAGTTCACGCATATTAAGGAAGGCATAGGTTCAACCCGTCAGGCTATCATGGAAACATATACCACAAGCTTCAATAGTAAATAACACAAGCTCGATACTAGAGCATGGTTGACAAAAACAGAGGATACAATTTACCAAAGGTATTATGTATCCGAGGAAAGGCTCACAGACTTATTGAATATGAAGGACGCTGTCGGATAAAATCCAGCAAATGATCTGGTGGTACTCAAGGGATCTGGTGTGAGCATCGGTACTCAACCAGAGGGAGAAACAATGCAAGGAGATCAGACTTTAGAAACAACTGACTAATTCAAGGCTCAAATGCAAAGGAATTATCAATTCCAAGACAAGGGATCAGAAGCAATGCTCTGATCAGGGATGGATAAGTTGAATAGCCTTAAGGGTACAATCGACAGCAATTTGATTGGTCGAGATCCAGCTCATGTTTTAAAATAACGTCTGAGCCGGAAAGATAATTTAAAAGGATCAACTGATGATTGCGTGCATTCACACTCAAGTTGAATCAATAGGATCAAAAGACGATGCCTAAGGATACTAACGAATATTGCCAGACATATGGAAAGCATCCATAATGCAAGCAGGCAAGTACTGCAGAGCAATAAGCTACTAAGGATTTTTGGAGGATCGAATAGTATTTTGAAGACCATTGTGAAACACATGAACAACTGGGGATGAGTGGATACTCGACAAGTGCGAGGATTTAATTGAAGGGGTATTCATGTGGCAAGGAACTTCTAGGCAGTAGGCACAAAGTATTCTCGGAACAATAGAGAAGACTTCGGGGTATCTTGTAATAACAAGATCAATGGGGGATGACCGTATGAATGGCAAGTGTAAGTAGCTATCCATAAGGATTTATTGGTGGTCGGGAATAGCAAAAGTGATGGGCACAAAGTCTCGAGGGGAATAGCAAAGAGTATCTTCAGAATCTTCTGGTGAAGCAGGCCATCATCTGGAATGAAGGGGCTCTCCGGGAGAAAGTATTTACGAGAACCTAGAGTTAGAGTTAGCAAAACCATTTAACCCGAATAGAAGAGAGATCAGGGTCCTAGAGTAAAGGTGAGGAATAAAAGATCCTAATACCACCCAAATGGCGACGTGGGCCCGTAAGCCGCACAGCCATGTTAGTAAAAGTTTTTGTAATGTCTAGACTCGACTTCGTCCAAGGAGTGTGGAAGGGGGATTCCTACAGGCAGTCGGCTCTGATACCAACTTGTGACGCCCCCGATCTGACCGTACACTAATCATGCACGCAAATGTGTACGACCAAGATCCAGGACTCACGGGTAGATATCACAACACAACTCTACAAATAAAATAAGTCATACAAGCATCATATTACAAGCCAGGGGCCTCGAGGGCTCGAATACAAGAGCTCGATCATAGACGAGTCAGCGGAAGCAACAATATCTGAGTACACACATAAGGTAAACAAGTTTGCCTTAAGAAGGCTAGCAAAACTGGGATACAGATCGAAAGAGGCGCAGGCCTCCTGCCTGGGATCCTCCTAACTACTCCTGGACGTCGTCAGCGGGTAGCACGTAGTAGTAGGCACCTCCGGTGTAGTAGGAGTCGTCGTCGACGGTGGCGTCTGGCTCCTGGGCTCCAACATCTGGTTGCGACAACCAGGTAGAAGGAATAGAGGGAAAAGAAGGAGAAAGCAACCGTGAGTACTCATCCAAAGTACTCGCAAGCAAGGAGCTATACTACATATGCATGGGTATCAAATAGAATAAGGGTATCATATGTGGACTGAACTGCAGAATGCCAGAATAAGGGGGGATAACTAATCCTTTCGAAGACTACGCTTCTGGCAGCCCCCGTCTTGCAGCATGTAGAAGAGAGTAGACTGAAGTCCTCCTAGTAGCATCGTATAGCATAATCCTAACCGATGATCCTCCCCTCGTCGCCCTGTGAGAGAGCGATCACCGGTTGTATCTAGCACTTGGAATGGTGTGTTTTATTAAGTATCCGGTTCTAGTTGTCATAAGGTCAAGGTACAACTCCGGGTCGTCCTTTTACCGAGGGACACGGCTATTCGAATAGATAAACTTCCCTGCAGGGGTGCACCACATACCCCAACACGCTCGATCCCATTTGGCCGTACACACTTTTCTGGGTCATGCCCGGCCTCGGAAGATCAACACGTCGCAGCCCTACCTAGGCACAACAGAGAGGTCAGCACGCCGGTCTAAATCCTATGGTGCAGGGGTCTAGGGCATCGCCCTTTGCACACCTGCACGTTGCGAACGCGGCCGGAAGCAGAACTAGCCCCCTTAATACAAGAGCAGGCTTACGTTCCAATCCGGCGCGCGCCACTCAGTCGCTGACGTCACGAAGGCTTCGGCTGATACCACGACGCCGGGATACCCATAACTATTCCCGCGTAGATGGTTAGTGCGTATAGACCAAATGGCCAGACTCAGATCAAATACCCAGATCTCGTTAAGCGTGTTAAGTGTCCGCGAACGCCGAACAGGGCCAGGCCCACCTCCCTCCTAGGTGGTCGGAACCTGCCCTGTCGCTCCGCCTCAAAGATCCACTCGCGGGTGCTCCTACGAGCCTACCCGTCTTTAGTCACCACATGTACCATGTATAAAGTATATAGTATATACCCGTGATCACCTCCCGAGTGATCACGGCCCGATAGTATAGCATGGCAGACGGACAAGAATGTAGGGCCACTGATGATAAGCTAGCATCCTATACTAAGCATTAGGTTTGCTGGTAAAGGTAACAACAGTAGTAGCAAGGACAGGCTATGCATCAGTATAGGATTAACGGGAAGCAGTAACATGCTACACTACTCTAATGCAAGCAGTATAGAGAAGAGTAGGCGGTATCTGGTGATCAAAGGGGGGGGCTTGCCTGGTTGCTCTGGCAAGGGAGAGGGGTCGTCAACTCCGTAGTCGTACTGGGTAGCAACGGCGTCGGTCTCGGTGTCTATCGAGAGAAGAGGGGGGAAACAATAAATATTTAAGCAAGCATATGCATAGTGATGCATGACATGACAAGTAATGGCGTTAGGGGTGCCCTAACGCGGTAATAGGTGATACCGGTGAAGGGGGGGGGGGAAACATCCGGGAAAGTATCCCGGTGTTTCGCGTTTTCGGGCAGAGGAGCCGGAGGGGGAAAGTTGCGAGTTTGCTATGCTAGGGATGCGTGACGGACGAACGGGCTGCGTATCCGGGTTCGTCTCGCCGATCTGAGCAACTTTCATGTACAAAGTTTTTTAATCCGAATTACGGATTATTTTATATTAATTTATAAAGATTTAATCATTTCCTAGATTTTCTGGATTTAATTTAAAAAACAGAATATACTTTTGTCACCTAGTGCTACCCTAGCATGTGAGTATGACAGTGGGGCCAGTGGGGTTGGGTTTACCCAGTCAAAGGTTGAGTGGTCAACATATGAATAGTGTAAGTGGGTCCCGTGTGTCATTGTCTTTTGCTTAATAAAATGGTAAATAACTAGGGTGGTCCCACATGTCATTTACACTATACCTAACCACTACTTAGCCTAACTACTAATTAGCTAACCTACCTAACCAGGATCAGCCTCATCCACACACATACGCACACACACAACGCGCTCACACACACAACTACGCACACATCATGCACACACACTGGCGCACACGGCCATGGCTGTGGCCAGCAGCAGCAGGCAACGACGGGCAGCGGTGGCACCTAGTGGCAGCAGTAGTACGAGAGCAGCAGGGGGCACCTAGCGGCAGGAATAGCAGCACGCATCGGCAGTACGCAGCAGCAAGGACGCAGCAGCGGCACAAGCAGTAGCAGGCAACATCGACGAGCACGACGAAGGCGCGACCACGGGGAGGAGCCAGCGGGCGAGCAGGGGCGCGGCCTCGCGCGCGCGTGGGAGCGCAGCACGCGTACGCGGGCGTGGCCGGCGGCCGAGCGCGCACACTGGGCGGCCAGGACGCAGGGCTCGAGCGCGGTGAGCGTGACGCGGTCGTGGTGGCCGCAGCCACCGGCCGAAATTTGGGCAGCGCCACAGAGCGACGAACAGAGGGGGAAACGAGGGGAATGGGTGTTGCGCTCACAGGGGAAGGCGGAGGACGCGTCCGACGGGGCGGAGGAGCTCCAGTGAGGTAGATCGGGCGCGGGGCAGCAACGGCCGTAGGCGAGGAAGACGCGTCGATCCTGTCGGTGAGGTGCCGCCGAGCTCGAGGTGGTGGTCGGAGAGGACGAGGCGGACAACGGTGAGGCTCCTGGCGCGGTCCTAGGCGGCGGGGGTGACAGTGAGCACGTAGACGACGACGGCCATGGTGACGGTGGTGGCGGTCTAATGCGGGGGAGGAAGAGAGCGGCGCGTGGGGGAGGAATGAGGTAGCTAGGGTTCGCAGGGGGGTCGATGGCGTCTTATCCATCGGGGGAAGCGCAGGATGGCTGACACGCATGCCCAGCGGCAGCCATGGTGGTTGGATGTGTGCCACGACCTCTGTCTCGTACAGGGAAAAGGGATGACCCCCATTGGGCTGGGCCAGTGCATAGTAGCGGTTGGGCTAAAGTGAAAGAGAGTCTTTTCTTATCTCTGATTTGTATTTTCTCAGATGTTTTGCATTCCTTTGGGTTACTAAATGAATTTAGTAGAATGTATAACTTGTCAAAATAATTATTATGCAATATTCTGCATTGCCTCAAAAAGTTCGAAGATTATTTGAACTCATTTGAATTTGGTTTAAAATGAAAGGATTTATTTTGGGGCTGTTTGGACCAGTTTGAAAATAGCTTAAGGGCATTTTAATAATTCAAATAATGTTGGATTATTCATGACCATTAGTTAGTGAATTTTTGCAACCCAGCCTACATTTTTATTTTATTATTTAAAAATTTAATAATTTGACTTGCATTTGAATTTGAATTCGAGTTCGATTTGGATCAAGGTGAGGTTTAGAAAATTAATCGTGATGACATGGCTCCATTCGTATGTGGTTACTGTAGCTTAACTATCCGGGCGTCACAGAAACAATAAATCCGAGTAGTTTCCTGGCTGGGACCCCGAAGACACATTTGTCTGGGTTGAGCCGTATATTGTAAGCTCGCAAGTTGTCAAAGGTCCGGCGGAGGTCATCCACTAGCTGGCTGACGTGTTTTGTTTTAATGACCACATAGTGTACATATGCTTTGACTGTTTTGCCGATTTGGTTTTCGAGGCATGTTTGAGTCATGCATTGGTATGTGCCTCCTGCGTTCTTTAACCAAAAGGGCATCTTGTTGAAGCAGAATGGCCCGTAGGGGGTGATGAACGTGGTTGCCGCTTGGTCGGACTCCTTCATCTTGATTTGATGATATCCGAAGTAGGCGCAAGGAAGCATAATGAGTTGTGTCCGGTAGTGGCGTCGATGATCTGGTCTATCCAGGTAAGGGGAAGGGATCTTCGGGGCAGGCTTTATTTAGGTCTTTGAAATCGACGCATAGCCGCCAGGGTTTATCATTCTTGGGTACCATGACCAGATTTGATAACCACTCGTGGTGTTTGATTTCATGGATGAATCAGACTTCAAGTAACTTTGCTAATTCCTCCCCCATGGCTTGACGTTTGGGTTCGGAAAATCGGCACAACGCCTGTTTGACTCGCTTGAAGCCTTTTGTTATGTTTAGCCTATGCTCCGCTAGTCTTCGTGGGATTCTTGGCATGTCCGAAGGGTGCCAGGAAAATATGTCACAATTCTCACGCAGGAAAGTGCATAGTGCTTCATCAACTGCGGGGTCCAGCTGGGCTCTGATGGACGCTGTTTTATTGGGATCCCCCGGGTACACTTGGAATTTGACTATTTCGTCAGCTGGTTTGAACGATGGGGATTTAGACCTTTTACTAAGGACCACATCATCCCTGTCTACTGCTGCGTGGAGTGTAGTTAGTTCCTCGGCTGCAAGAGCCTCGGATAATGCTTCGGGTGCAAGTGATGTTGTGTTGTTTTTGGCTCGCGGGGCTCTATCCGGGTTGCTTGCGAGTGAGATCACACCATTTGGCCCTAGCATTTTGAGTTTCACATACCTGTAATGTGGTATGGCCTGAAACCTAGAAAACGCCTCACACCCCAATAGGGCATGGTATTCGCTATGGAAGGGCACAATGTGGAAGAGTAATTCTTTAGACCGGTAGTTGTCAGGAGTTCTGAATACTATGTCAAGCGTGACTCATCCAGAGCAGCGCACCTCTCTGTCGGGGATAATTCCTCGAAAGGTGGTATAGCTTTGTTCGACACGAGATCTGTCGAACTGCATTTTGTCAAGAGTGTCCTTGTAGATGAGGTTTAGACCACTGCCTCTATCCATAAGCACCTTGACCAGTCTGAAGCCATCTACTATGGGGTCGAGGACAAGTGCGGTGGGTGTTCAGTCGGGGCGGGCCCTTGGTTCATCTTCTTCATCAAAGGTGATTGGTGTATCCGTCCATGAATGTGTGGCTGTAATTGGTGGACCTGGTCGAGCTCTCGAAGGACTCTTATTGTTTGAGGAGAATGTCTCGTAGATCACCAGGACACCATTGTCACTATATGGGGGTGTTGTTGATCATCTACTGGGGGAGTTAGTCTGAGGATAGCTTCGCCGCTCTTGGCCACCTGCCTAACCACCCAACAAGCTCAAAGCCTGTGGATTGGGTTTCTGATGCGGAGCATCCCATGTTCATCCCCATGTACACTCCGACTACTCTCCAGACCCCATACGCCATCGGACACAAGGTGAACTCGCTCCTCTCCGAATCGTCACTTTCCACATGTGAGACATGGCTACTACCTCAAACATGTGTGCTATGCATGACCAGGAACCAAGAGGAAGACCATGGACAAGACGGCGAGGACACCAAGCGCGATGAACAAGAGAAGGAGCTGCCCGGAGGCTACAGCCTCCGGATGACCGGTCCTTACCGGATGTCCGACCCCCCTCCAGCGACCGGACGTCCGAACGTCTCCGGAAATCGGAGCCTGAAGCCCGAGCCAAACGAGCAAACGTCCGACGCCACCGGACGACCGGCCACTTCCGGAAATCCGGTACTTCAGTGACCAAGCCAGAATCTACGGAAGTCCGAGGATCCCCGGACATCCGGACCTCCGCGAGCCTCCGGACGACCAACACCTTACGGACGTTCGGCCCCTGGCTGTGTCCAGTGTTGCGGGCCGAAGCCCATGTACCCATCACTTACCCCTTCGTGTCCCTAGACTATATATACTCCTCCACCACCTTCTAGTTAGGGTTAGCAAAGTAGTAGCTCATTAGAGATAGAGCTTTGCTCATCCATTACGGATCTACTCCTTGAGAGAGACCGCGGCCCCTCTTCGGAGAAGATCCCTTTGGATTCAAGACCTCCTCGCGGAGAAGACCATCAAGACCTCCTCACGGAGAAGACCATCAAGACCTCCTCACGAAGAAGACCGGCTATCGCGTATCGCCCTTTGTTGATTGTGGATCGTGTGATCTCTTATGTACTCGAGGATCTAGCATATGTGTGACCATATCTTGTTGGTTTTAGTGATTCTGTTGTGTTTCCCCTCGTGATTTCCCTCATTTCCCCCCTTGTGTTCTTCATGTTCTTCGCGGAATCCGCTCCTTTTGTGAAAGATTGGCCATATAGGGTTCCACACTACATCATCTTGGTATCAGAGCCACGTTGATAATGATTTCGGAGCCTCTCCTCTTCGTTTTCTAGCTTAATTTTGTTGTGTTCTTCCCCAATTTTGAAAATCCCCACCAAAAATAGCCCCAATTTTTTTTGAGATTTGTTGATGTGATGAAGTTTTGTTGGAATGGATCCATGGATTTGCTTGGTTTCGAGTGGATCTAGCATTTCCCCAATTTTCCCATCTTTCATCCATGAAGTCTCATCAATTTTGACCCCAAAATCCCCATTTTCCGCCCAAAATCTCGCCCCGAATCTCGCATCTCGCGCCGACCCCGACCCACCGGACAACCGACACTTTACGGACGTCCGGAGCCTCCCGAACGACCGGACGTCCGCAACTTACCGGACGACCGGAACCAGCAAACAGAACATAATTTATGGATTTCCGAGCCCGACCGGATGTCTGACGACCGGACATCCGTCCTTTTACGGACATTCGTAACCTGTAGTTTCACACTTCGGCTCATTTTTGTTTCGGCCATAACTAATTCATCCGAACTCCGATTTTGGCATTCTTTAGCTCGTTTTGAAGCTCTTGACATTCCCCTTCCCAAAAAATACCACCAGCATCATTTGACTCCATCAAAGTTTTGGAACTTTGACATCTTTGCCTAGGGCTTCCACCACATCATCCGCTACACCACCACCGACTTCTGCAACCTAAGCAATTTTGTTCCCCATCGCATTAGTGGTTGCTTGAGGAGTGATTTGAGTCTC
Organism: Triticum monococcum; assembly: GCA_034509565.1. Taxonomy (NCBI): domain Eukaryota; kingdom Viridiplantae; phylum Streptophyta; class Magnoliopsida; order Poales; family Poaceae; genus Triticum; species Triticum monococcum. The sequence goes on from CM067845.1 coordinate 254,526,059, forward strand.
CTAAGGTGTCTAGGCTACTTAGTGACAATTTCTTCTTCATCAACCACCACCACCACTACCGCATAGGCTTACCCACCATACACTTCCACCTCCCCCCAACTTAACTCAATTTTGTTTGAGTTGTGAGTTGTGTCTCCTAAGGTGTTTCGGCTACTTAGGGACGGTGACCTTCAACTCCGACTCACATAACACCTTACCCTCCATTTCCACATTGCCTACTCGCATAACCCATCATTACATTTCCGCAATCGCTTTGAGCTTCCGCAACAACCACCGCATTCCCGCTACCATCATTTGACATTTGAGATTTTGAGTTCGTGGTTTTTCCGTTTCCTAAGGTGTTTTGGCTACTTAGGGACGAGTCTCCATCATCTTGGTATCTACATCAAGAACACCGCCACTCATCATCGCCAAGGATGGTAACCTCCATATCATTTTGGTATCATGGTATCCCTTCATGATATATTCCCTTGCCATTGCATTGATAACCCCTAGCCCATTTTGCGTCACTTGCCTATCGAGACTAGCCTTTGAGTAATGCCGGCAACTTTACTTGTGCACATTAGTGGTCTACACCTTCCATTACATACATACCATACCATATCATATTGGTATCATATCATCTCGTGTGCCTCAAGTTTGTTACCGCATATATACAATTGCTATCTTGGTTTGTGCATTGTGCAAAAGTGGCCATACAAAAAAGAATAAGCTTTTAAGAAAAAGAGAAAGATCAAAGAACCTTGTAAGCAAGTGCCATAGCATCACACCTTTGCATATAAGATTGCCATATCCGATCATCTTGGATCATACCATCGGAACATCATACACATAGCATACTTGGGATAGAAAGCTCATACATTTTTTTTGCATCTTATAGGTTGTGCACAAGTATCGTATCCGCCTATTGAGCAATCGTGCTAGCGTCTCTCTTAAGTTGTGCAACACGAGTGTTTTCCATGGATTCCACACTTTGTGCTCACTTCTTGGTTGCACGACCCCATTTATCTATCCGTGTGTATGTGTTTTCGTGTACCACATATTGTTATTGGTCTACTTGTTTCATTTGCGAGTTTGTGAATCTCTTTCAACATTATTGACTCTTGCTAACATTTTGCATCAAATGTTTTGTGCCACTATCCTCACCGAGCTCCACCATAAGCCTTATTTGTGTAGGTGTGAGAAAGCGACAACAATTGGTACCAATTGTGCTATTTCCTTGTTACATCATTGAGTGATCATTGATCCATCTTCAACATTGGTCAAGGTACATCTGGTATAGTTATTCTCCTTTCTCCACTCATATTTGCTCGAGTATTGTGATGGATAGGCAAGGCATTTCATCTCCGGTCTTCGACAACAACGACGGCGTGAACAACTACATCACCAAAGTGTCAATCTTCGATCTACAACGACAAATGCAAGGCGCACAATCAAGATTGAGAGAGCACATCGAGAACCTCTCCATCAACATTCGTCGCTCCGAAGCAAGGAAAAGGGACTACATCAACAACAAGCTTTCCGCACAAAAGAAGGAGCAAGATGCAAGGATGGAGGATATTCTGACCTTGTTGATCAACCGTTCTTCCCCTTCGTCATCCTCAAGGCGGCGACGTTCAAGTCACAAGTCTTTCGAGCGCAAAAATGATGCAAGCACAAGTCGTCCATGTCCGCATCTCCATGGCGACCACCATCACGTTCGTGATACACATCGTCATGAAGGGTAAGTAACCTCCAAGCAACATGTGCACGACGACGACGAACTACATCTACTATGAGCTCAAGCACGACAACAACACCATCATCATGATGATGCTCCACAAGCGCAAGTGCACAAGTCCCAACAAGCCCTACTTCACGCTAAGTCCAAACATCATGAGCGCAAGAGAAGACCGCGAGACAAGCACCACCAAGACGGAGCTACGGCCACACCAACCACTTCGGCATCTTCGCCAAGTGTTCTCGAGGCATCTTCGCCTTCGGATGTATGGCATCTTAGCCTACTTCCCATGAGTTCGCCTACATCGACATCTTCACCAACGAGGCGACCACCTACAAGCGAGGGCGACACTTCCATCTTCGGAAGCCCCTCAAGGAAGATGGCCGAGCATGGGAAATTCCCTTCGGTCATGGGGACGAGCTACAAGGTGCCACGTCATATGGGCCTCCAACAACAAGACGGCGACAAGCATGAACCTCTTCAACAACATGAAGACGATGCCCATATTGGACTCATACTCCGAGTCAAGCTACGAGACCGCACATGAGACCTTATCTTTGGTCTTCGAGGAGAGTGATGATGTGCCATCTTTGGCCTTCATCCACAACTATGACTACGACATGATTGAGCATGGAGACGTTTGCACCTACATCTCTACGACACCCAAGTATCATGAGATGACCCAATTGTCATGTGAGGAGAGCCACCACCCCATGAGTGAGATAAGTGACTCCACCATATATGACATTGAGTGCATTTCCTATGAGAGGATGAGTGTGACCACCACTAGCCCCACACTTGAGAGCATGCCACACCTTCTATGTGAGGTTGAGAGCTATTTGAGTGACTCCACCAACCATATGAGTGAGAACATCCAAGAGGGAGTGAGTGAGCCACAACACTTAGTGAGTGAGGTCGTTGACACGGTATGTGAGGCCACTATTATTTCTAACGACTTAACCTCTACTCCGAGTGTGTTTTCTTCTTTGGTGCTAGGTCTCCTACATGCCGACATGCCTATCCTCGATGAGTCCATACCTCCAATGGAGACGACGATGTCCATGGTGGACGATGATGCACCCCCACATGGTTCCATCAAGATGAAGATGACCACAACTCGGTCTTCGACACCTCACCTACAGCACATGAGCGATGCTCCAAAGGTAACATAGGTGATGGCGCTTCTCTTGTCCCACTAGTGGACTATCTCACCAATGATTGCTTGCATGATGTTGATCCACCTATTCCCATGCTTCATGCTAGTGCAACTTATTCATGTCATGACTTACTTATTTATGATGAATATGATGATGAGCATGTTGATTTGCCTAGTTGTGATGCTATGCTCCATAGGATATCATGTGAAAATTCTATCCGTTACATCATGTTTGAAAATCCTTTGAACTTGTCATATGCTATGAGTGAGATCTCCCATATTGCATCATTTCAATTTCAACATAGTAGCTATGCATGCCCCATTAACATAAATGCCATTTGCACTTATGGCATAGATGACGAGATGATGGTCATTGACTTTTGTTTTTCATGTGATGATATTGACATACTTCCTTTACATGATTTCGCAATTCATCTACTATGCCATGCCATGTCATGCTTCATTTACATGATTTACATGTTTTTCATATAAAACAATTATTAAGTATCAAACTTCTCATAGTATTCAATGCACTTCTATGAAAGTGTTTATATTACTCCTAAAAGCAATTTTCCATGTTGTTCTAAGGGACTCTCAAAATAATATAAGTGAAGAATGAGAGATCAACTATTTCTATAAAATAAAACCACCGCCGTGCTCTAAAAGATATAAGTGAAGCACTAGAGCAAAAACTATATAGCTCAAAAGATATAAGTGAAGCACATAGAGTATTCTAATAAATTTCAAATCATGTGAGTCTCTCTCAAAAGGTGTGTACAGCAAGGATGATTGTGGTAAACTAAAAAGAAAACACTCAAATCATACAGGACTCTCCAAGGAAAACACATATCATGTGGTGAATAAAAATATAGCTCCAACTAAAGTTACAGATATACGAAGACGAAAGAGGGGATGCCTTCCGGGGCATCCCCAAGCTTAGGCCTTTTGGTGTCCTTGAATTTTACCTTGGGGTGCCATGGGCATCCCCAAGCTTAGGCTCTTGCCACTCCTTGTTCCATAATCCATCAAATCTTTACCCAAAACTTGAAAACTTCACAACACAAAACTCAAAATAGAAAATCTCGTGAGCTCCGTTAGCGAAAGAAAAAAAACACCACTTCAAGGTACTGTAATGAACTCATTATTGATTTATATTGGTGTTAAAACTACTATATTCCAACTTCTCTATAGTTTATAAACTCTTTTACTAGCCATAGATTCATCCAAATAAGGAAACAACACACGAAAAACAGAATCTGTCAAAAACAGAATAGTATGTAGTAATATGTATCTAACGCAAACTTCTGGAACCCCAAAAATTCTGAAATAAATTTATGGACGTGAGGAATTTATATATTAATGATATGCAAAAAGAATTAACTAAATATCACTTTCCAAATAAAAATGGCAGCAATTCTTGTGAGCGTTAAAGTTTCTGTTTTTTACAGCAAGATCAAAAAGACTTTCCCCAAGTCTTCCCAACAGTTCTACTTAGCATAAAAACTAATTAAACACAAAAATCACAACCAAAATAGATGCTAGATAAATTATTTATTACTAAACAGGAGCAAAAAGCAAGGAATAAAAATAAAATTGGGTTGCCTCCCAACAAGCGCTATCGTTTAACGCCCCTAGCTAGGCATAAAAGCAAGGATAGATCTAGGTATTGCCATGATAATGATAAGATAAATCGTGAAAGCTCATCTCATACTGCCTACGTTCAGCAGCAAGCTTCCATTGTGGCAAGCAAAATAATCAAAAGGGCTAAATTTAATGGGACAAAAGTCCCCAAGATCAAGCTCGGGAGGTATTGGTTCCTCCTTTGGCCCCTCATATTGCACAGTCAATTCATCATTATAAGAATTCTTTTGGAAAAAAAGTCATGAGCCTTTGTTCAAGGGAAAAACCTAGCCCATTGTTATGGATGGAAAAATTATCATTAAGTTCAGAGATCCTATTAACAAGAGCATCGGTAGGAACCTTTTTTCTAAGGTTTTCATTAAAAGCAACATGATCTAAAGATCGTAAACGCATAATATCTTCTTGATAGAAAACGATTGCTTCTATGGGAGGACGACCAGCATCCACCCTATAATGCGCAAAAATTTCATTGGCTTCTTTTATTATAAATCTGAACTCATGAGCTAAAAAGATGGTAGCAGCTCGCTTAATGGAAGAATGCTCAATATTAGAAAATTCTAGGAAAATCCTTTGTATGGAAGGATGCATATGTAAAAATTGTCTTTCAAGTTCAACTATGAGCAAAGATATAGCATCTGCGAGACTACTAGTTTTATGAAGGATAGATCCACTCATGGTGGGCAAAGCACCGGCACAAGTAAAGAAATCTTGAATAACTCCCTTCCCAATAATATTACCGCTACCAATCCAAAACTTTTTAGTGTGTAAAATAGTAGGATTTTCAAGAGGATCATCAATAGCATCAAAGTTTTCCATATTATTATCTCTATCAATGATAACCTCCCCAATTCCAGACATGATGGCAACAGATTGCAAAAAGAACGAGCACACAGAAGGCAGGAGGGAAAAATAGGCGAACGGAAAGAGAGGGCGAATAAAACGACAAGGGTGAAGTGGGGGAGAGGAAAACGAGAGGCAAATGGCAAATAATGTAATGCGGAGGATAAGATTTGTGATGGGTACTTGATATGTCTTGACTTCGCGTAGATCTCCCTGGCAACGGCGCCAGAAATCCTTCTTGCTACCTCTTGAGCACTGCATTGGTTTTCCCTCAAAGAGGAAAGGGTGATGCAGTAAAGAAGCGTAAGTATTTCCCCCAGTTTTTGAGAACCAAGTTATCAATCCAGTAGGAGACCACGTGCGAGTCACCTCGTACCTACAGAAACAAATAAGAACCTCACAACCAACACGATAAAGGGGTTGTCAATCCCTTCATGGCCACTTGTAAGAGTGAGATCTGATAGAGATAATAATAATAAGATAAATATTTTTGGTATTTTTATGATATAGATTTAAAGTAAAGATTGAAAAATAAAATAGATTGGAAACTTGTATGATGGAAAATAGACCAAGGGGCCATAGGTTTTACTAGTGGCTTCTCTCAAGATAGCATAAGTATTACGGTGCGTAAACAAATTACTGTCAAGCAATTGATAGAAAAGCGAATAATTATGAGAATATCTAGGCATGATTATGTATATTGGCATCACGTCCGCGACAAGTAGACCGAAACGATTCTGCATCTACTACTATTACTCTACACATCGACCGCTATCCAGCATGCATCTAGAGTATTAAGTTCATAAGAACAGAGTAACGCCTTAAGCAAGATGACATGATGTAGAGGGATAAACTCATGCAATATGATATAAATCCCATCTTTTTATCCTCGATGGCAACAATATAATACGTGTCGTTTCCCCTACTTTCACTGGGATCGAGCACCGCAAGATTGAACCCAAAGCTAAGCACTTCTCCCATTGCAAGAAAGATCAATCTAGTAGGACAAACCAAACTGAGAATTCGAAGAGACTTGCAAAGATAAACCAATCATACATAAAAGAGTTCAGAGAAGAATCAAATATTGTTCATAGGTAATCTGGATCATAAACCCACAATTCATCGGATCTCGACAAACACACCGCAAAAGAAGATTACATCGAATAGATCTCAAAGAGAATCGAGGAGAACTTTGTATTGAGATCCAAAGAGAAAGAGAAGAAGCCATCTAGCTACTAGCTATGGACCCAAAGGTCTGAAGTAAACTACTCACACATCACCAGAGAGGCCATGGAGTTGACATAGAGGCCCTCCGTGATCAATGCCCCCTCTGGCGGAGCTCCGGAAAAGGCCCCAAGATGGGATCTCTCGGGTATAGAAGGTTGCGGCGGTGGAATTAGGTTTTCGTGGTTCTCCTGGATGTTTGCGGGGTACGTGGACTTATATAGGAGGAAGAAGTAGGTCGGTGGAGCAACGAGGGGCCCACGAGGGTGGAGGGTGCGCCCAGGGGGTAGGCGCGCCCCTGTGCCTCGTGGCCTCCTCGATTGTTTCTTGACGCCCACTCCAAGTCTCCTGGATCACCTTCGTTGAGAAAATCACGTTCCCGAAGGTTTCATTCCGTTTGGACTCCGTTTGATATTCCTTTTCTGCGAAATACTGAAATAGGCAAAAAACAGCAATTTGGGCTGGGCCTCCGGTTAGTAGGTTAGTCCCAAAAATGATATAAAAGTGTAAAATAAAGCCCAATAACATCCAAACCAGATAATATAATAGCATGGAGCAATCAAAAATTATAGATACATTGGAGACGTATCAGCCGCATGAAGGAGACCCGACATGGTGCTACTAAAATTGCAGACAAGTCGGATTTGAAGAAATTTCAACTCGGCTACACAGAAGCCGGCAAACGCATGAGCATATCACAACTGAAGCCTATCGAGCTAATCCTTCCACGTAAGCAAGACTTTGCCTCTCATATCAACCCTTCAGATGTACCAAGGAAGATATGATTTTTGAAGCTTTATCTTCAATCCATTGGGTGGCCGAAAGCCCCCGGACCAATAAAGCTGATGCGGAGAAGGCAGCGAAGACCCCTGATGAGCCGATGAGGGGCAACCCGACATTAACTAGTGCTAAGGAAGAGCAGGAAAATGTCAACCCGGGATATCCAACTACCTGCTCTCAGCTATGAACTCCGCTAGTGTAGTCCGTTGATACGTCTCCAACGTATCTATAATTATGGATTGTTCCGTGCTATTATATTATCAATCTTGGATGTTTTATATGGAATTTCATACCATTTTTCGGGAGAAACATATTAACCAAGTGCCAAGTGCCATTTGCTATTTTTTTCTTCCTATTTTTGGTTTTCCCGGAAATCAGAACGAAACGTAGTCCAAACGCTAGGAAACATTTTGACTTTTTTTCTGGACAAAAGAGCTCTACAGCTTAGGGAGGAGAACAAAAGGCAAACGAGGAGATGGCAAGGCAACATGGTGTGCCCAAGGGGGTAGGCGTGCCTTGATCCCTTGTGGGCCCCTCATGGCTCTGTCTGACCTAATCCTACCTATATAAATTCTCTAAAATTAGGAAACCAACAGAGAGCCACCCAAAATAGTTTTTATGCCACTTCAAGTTTCTATTCTTCCGCGATCCCATCTGGAGGCCTTTTCCAGTACCCTGCCAGAGGGGGAATCGATCACGGAGGGCTTCTACATCAACCTTACTACCCTTCCCATGATGTGTGAGTAGTTCACCACAGACCTACGGGTCCATAGCTAGTAGCTATATGGCTTCTTCCCCCTCTTTGATTTTCAATACAATATTCTCCCCGATGTTCTTCGAGTTCTATTCGATGGAATCTTCTTTTGCGGTGTGTTTGTTGGGTTCTGATGAACTGTTGGTTTATGATCAGATTCTTCATGAATATTAATTGAACCTTCTCTAAAATCTTTTATGCATGATTATTATAGCTTTGTATTTCTCTTTGGCCTTTCCATTTGGTTTGGCCAACTAGATTGATTTATCTTGCAATGGGAGAGGTGCTTTGTAATGGGTTCAATCTTGTGGCGCTCTATATCCAAGTGACAAAGTAGGGGACAATACACATATTTGTATTGTTGCCATTAAGGGGAAAATGATGGCGTTTATTCATATTGGTTGGATTTACCTTGTCTACATCATGTCATCTTGCTTAAGGCATTACCCCGCTTTTATTAACTTAGTATTCTAGATGCATGCTGGATAGCACTCGATGGGTAAGGTAATAGTAGTAGATGCATGCAGGAGTTTGTCTACTTGTCTCGGATGTGATGCCTATATACACGATCATTGCCTTGAATATCGTCATAACTATTTTCTCTTCTATCACTTGCCCAACAGTAATTTGTTTACCCACCGTATGCTTTTTGTTAGAGAGAGAAGCCTCTAGTGAAAATTATGGCCCACGGGTCTACTTTTATCATTATAAAATCCAACAATGCCTTGCTGCAATTTTATTACCATTATCTTATTTTGTCTTATCTATCTATGACTAGGAGATTTGATCCTTGCAAATAACCACCGAGGCGATGGACAACCCCCTTGATCACGTTGGGTGCAAGTATTTGCTTTTGTGTGTGTAGGTGTTGTTAACGAGGTTGAGTGGTTCTCCTACTAGATTCATAACCTTGGTTCTTAACTGAGGGAAATACTTATCTCTACTATAGTGCATCATCCTATCCTCTTTGAGCAAATCCCAACGTAGCTCACAAGTAGCAAGAAGAATTTGTAGACCCATTGCCGGGGAGACATCACCAAAACCTATCAAGCATGTTCGCATAAACTATCATCTACTTGTTCTTACTTTCATCTGCCATTTGCCCCTCGTTTTTATCTCCCCCACTTCTAAAACAATTTTACAAAAACACAAGAATATTTTTTTTGCTTGTTGGCTTGCTTGAGGTTGCTATCATATCTGAGTTCGTTATCGAAAAAGTGAGGATGGTAAAATCCCTCAAATAGAAATCCCGACAAATTTGGGTTTTAAATTTTTTATGACAGGAAGTGGGAACATCATAGGAAAAAACATTATTCAAGAATTCCTTAATTGTATGGGAGCGTTGGTTTGCAATGACATTCCAATTTTGAAAAGAGCTAAGAGTAACGCCGAAGCTATTTCAGTACTTGTTCTGAAACTTGAGAGTAGATTTTTGCATACTCACCCCACTTTGCAAAGGTTGTTCTATGGATTATCGGTTATAAACAACCATAAGGCTCAAAAGATAGCTACTCTTGTCCTTATGAATGAATTTGATTATGTAGCATGTGAGGCTAGAGAGATCTTTAATTTCTATAATATGAGTCATGAACGTCCTGTTACCGATAAAATTTTATATGAAAGATTATATGTTGAGGCATATGTTCCGGGATAATCATACTTTTGATGAGAATACTAAAAAGGAAATTCCTCACTTACATATTATCCAACAAGTTTTCAATGGTATTAATCAACAATATTCTTGGATCATAAAAGGGAACCAACAAGGATTTGAGGAAAGTTGCCTTAACAGTGCTAAAGTTTTGGTTGATGATATGTTCCCCATTATTTTTAAAAGCCTCCTAGTAAACACGTACCCCATGATGCAATAACTAAAGATGATAACACCTAAAACTATGCATTACGCCTAGCTTGGGGCATAAAACAATAGCGCTTGTTGGGAGGTAACCCAATAGCTATCTTTATTTTTCCTTTTTAGTTTCTATTTTTGAGTGTTCACACAATTATGCTACTATTACGATTGTGTTTTAATTAGTGTTTGTGGCAAATATAGCCTTTGTGATGATTTGGTTGATTGTTGATTTGATCTTGTGAAAAAACAGAAACTTTTATGCCCAGTAGCAGAATTTTTTAAATTCACTGGCGTGTGATAAAATTATTATTTTTTTACACATTATTGATATACATATTTTTTAAATTGTCCTAATTGTTCAGAATTTTTGGACTTATATAAGTATTGCGTTTGTTCAGATCATACATGTTGTTCTATTTTTGACAGATTCTATATTCATTGCCTACATCGCTTGTGTTAATGAATCTATGGATTGTATCGGGGGGTATAAGTCATGGTGAAGTTAGAATGCAGTAGGTATTATGCAATAATAAAATATGAATGGGTTTACAACAGTACCTAAAGTTTATGATTTGCTTGTTATACTAATGGATCTCACGAGTTTTCTGTTGAGTTTTGTGTGCTAAAGTTTCAAATTTTAAGTGAGATCGCGATGGATGACAGAATAAGGAGTGGCAAGACCCTAAGCTTGGGGATGCCGAAGGAACCCCAAGGTAATATTCAAGGAGACCCAAGCGCCTAAGCTTGGGGAAGTCCGAAAAGGCATCCCCTCTTTCGTCTACCAACCATCGGTAAATTACTTGGAGCTATATTTTTATTCATCACATCATATGAGTTTTGCTTGGAGTGTTGTGTATTATAATGGTATTTTATTTGATTGCATTTTAGTCTGCCACAATCATCTTTTCTAGACACACCTTTTGAGTGGGACACACATTTATTCATGATTTGTTAGAATACTCTTTGTGCTTCACTTATATCTTTTGAGTTAGGCAGTTGCACTAGCGATTATATCTTTTAGAGCATGGCGGTGGTTATATTTTAAAGAAATAGTTGCACTCTCATGCTTCACTTATATCTCTTTGAGAGTTTGATAATAGTAACGGCAATATGCACGGGTTATGAAATTGCTCTTACTATGATAGGTATTCAAGAGGGATATAATAAAAACTTTCGTCTAGATCACTGAATATGATAAGTTTGATTCCTTGCAATAGTTTTGCAATGTTAAGATGGTAATGTGTGGGAGGTACTAGTGAATGATTGTGGTTTAGTAAGAATATTGGTGTTAAAGTTTGTGATTCCTGAAGCATACACGTATTGTCTCCGGTTATGCTAAGAAGTAGGAGCATGTTTACTTAGTTTCTTCCTTTGCGTGAAGGTCAGGGGCGCGCGAGGGTTAACTCGAACAAACCTCCCCCCTAGAGGCATGCGTAGTAGTACTTTGCTTCGAGGGCTAATAGATTGTCGCAATAAGTATGTGAGTTCTTTATGACTAATGTGAGTCCATGGATTATACTCACTCTCACCTTTCCGCAATTTGCTAGCCTCTTCTGTACCGTGCATTGCCCTTTATCACCTCGAGAGTTGGTGCAAACTTCACTGGTGGATCCAAATCCCGTGATATGATATGCTCTATCACACATAAGCCTCCTTATATCTTCCTCAAAACTGCCACCATACCTACCTATTATGGCATTTCCATAGTCATTCTGAGATATATTGCCATGCAACTTCCACCATTCCGTTATTATGACACACAACAACATTGTCATATTGCTTTGCATGATCATATAGCTGACATAGTTTTTGTGGCTTAGCCACCGTTCATCATTTTTTATGAATGTCATGCTAGATCATTGCACATCCTGGTACACTGCCAGGGGCATTCATATAGAGTCATATTTTGTTCTGCCATCGAGTTGTAATTTTGGGTTGTAACTAAATAGAAGTTTGATGATCATCATCATTCATTATTAGGGCATTGTCTCATTGAGGAAATAAATAAACAAGAGGTCGGAAAGAGCCCATAAAAAGAGACCAAAAAGAGCCCACCAAAAAAATGAGAGAAAATAAGAGAAGGGGCAATGTTACTATCTTTTTCCACACTTGTGCTTCAAAGTAGCACCATGTTTTTCATATAGAGAGTCTCCTATATAGTCACTTTCATATACTTATGGGAAATTTTCATTATAGAACTTGGCTTGTATATTCCGATGATGGGCTTCCTCAAATGCCCGAGGTCTTCTAGAGAAAGTGAGTTGGATGCACACCCAATTAGTTTTCAGGTTGAGCTTTCGTACACTTATAGCTCTTAGTGCATCCGTTGGATGGCAATCCCTGCTACTCGCATTGATGGGCATCTCCATAGCCTATTGATTAGCCGTGTCGGTGTGAGACTTCCTTCCTTTTTGGCTTCCCCATATTAATCTCTACCATTGCATTCTATTCCACCCATAGTGCTATATCCATGGCTTCCACTCATGTATTGTGTGGGGGTTGAAAAAGATGAAGCACGTAAAAGTATGAACCAATTTCTTGGATGCATCGGGGTAGTGCATGATTTATTTGTGTTAATAAGATGGAGCATGACAAGGCTATATGATTTTGTAGGGATATCGTTCTTTAGCATTTTTATTTTGAAACACATGATTGTTTGTTAGTATGCCTGAGTATTGATGTTGTTAAGTCAAATTATAGACCATTGCTTTGAATCATTCAGATCTTAATATTCGTAATTAAAATAAAGATCACATGATAGACATGTTAGGTAGCATTCCACATAAAAAATATGTTTTTATCATTTACCTTCTCGAGGATGAGCAGGAATTAAGCTTGGGGATGCTTGATACGTCTCCAACATATCTATATTTTTTTTATTGTTTCATGATATTATAGTATCAATCTTGGATGTTTTATATGCAATTATATATAATTTTTTGGAACTAACCTATGCTACCTCTTGAGCATGCGTTGGTTTTCCCTTGAAGAGGAAAGGGTGATGCAGCAAAGTAGCATAAGTATTTCCCTCAGTTTTGAGAACCAAGGTATCGATCCAGTAGGAGATAACACGCAAGTCACCTAGTACTTGCACAAACAATCAAGAACCTCGCAACCAACGCGATAAAGGGGTTGTCAATCCCTTCACGGTCACTTGCAGAAGTGAGATCTGATAAAGATAGTAAGATAAATATTTTTGGTATTTTTGTTGTATAGATTGGAAAGTAAAGATTGCAAAATAGTAAACGAGATGCGATGAAAATAAAAGATATGAATATAATAAGAAAGAGACCCGGGGTCCATAGGTTTCACTAGTGGCTTCTCTCATGATAGCATGTATTACGGTGGGTGAATAAATTACTACCGAGCAATTGATAGAAGAGCGCATAGTTATGAGAATATCTAGGCAATGATTATGAATATAGGCATCACATCTGTGTTAAGTAGACCGAAACGATTTTGCATCTACTAATATTACTCCACACATCGACCGCTATCCAACATGCATCTAGAGTATTAAGTTCATAAGAATAGAGTAATGCTTTAGGCAACATGACATGATGTAGAAGGATAACCTCAGGCAATATGATATAAACCCCATCCTTTTATCCTTGATGGCAACAATATAATACGTGCCTTACTTCCCCTACTGTCACTGGAAAAGGACACCGCGAGATTGAACCCAAAGCTAAGCACTTCTCCCATTGCAAGAAAGATCAATCTAGTAGGCCAAACTAAACCGATAATTTGTAGAGACTTGCAAATATATCAAATCATGCATATAAGAATTCCGGTAAGAACCAAATATTATTCATAGATAAACTTGATCATAAATCCACAATTCATTGAATCTTGGCAAACACGCCGCAAAAAGTATTACATCGAATAGATCTCCAAGAACATCGAGGAGAACTTTATATTGAGAACCAAAGAAAGAGAAGAAGCCATCTAACTAATAACTATGGACCCGAAGGTCTGTGGTAAACTACTCACAGATCATCGGAGAGGCTATGGTGTTGATGTAGAAGCCCTCCGTGATCGAATCCCCCTCCGGCAGATCACCGGAAAAGGCCCCAGATGGGATCCCACGGGTACAGAAGGTTGCGGTGGTGGAAAAGTGGTTTCTTGGCTCCCCCTGATGTTTTTAGGGTATAAGAGTATATATAGGCGAAAGAAGTACGTCGGTGGAGCTCCGTGGGGTCCATGAGGGTGGGGGGCATGCCTACCCCCTTGGGCGCACCCTCCTACCTCGTGGTCGCCTCGCGGACTTCCATACTTCCACTCCAAGTCTCCTGGTTTGCGTTTGTTCCAAGAAAGATCCTCACGAAGGTTTCGTTCTGTTTGGATTCCGTTTGATATTCCTTTTCTACGAAACACTGAAATAGGCAAAAAAACATAAACTGGCACTAGGCCTCCGGTTAATAGGTTAGTCCCAAAAATAATATAAAATAGCATATTAAAGCCCATTAAACATCCAAAACAGATAATATAATAGCATGGAACAATCAAAAATTATATATACGTTGGAGGCGTATCAAGCATCCCCAAGCTTAATTCCTGCTCGTCCTCGAGTAGGTAAATGATAGAAATAGAATTTTTGATGTGGAATGCTACCTAACATAATTTCAATGTAATTTTCTTTATTGTGGCATGAATGTTCAGATCCAAAAGATTCAAGACAAAAGTTTAATATTGACATAAAAATAATAATACTTCAAGCATACTAACCAAGCAATTACGTCTTCTCAAAATAACATAGCCAAAGAAAGCTCATCCCTACAAAATCATATAGTTTGGCCATGCTTCATTTTCGTCACACAAAATGCTCCCATCATGCACAACCCCGATGACAAGCCAAGAAATTGTTTCATACTTTAGCATTCTCAAACTTTTTCAACTTTCACGCATTATATGAGCGTGAGCCATGGACATAGCACTATAGGTGGAATAGAACGGTGGTTGTGGAGAAGACAAAAAGGAGGAAGATAGTCTCACATCAACTAGGCGTATCAACGAGCTATGGAGTTGCTCATCAATAGATATCAATGTGAGTGAGTAGGGATTGCCATGCAACGGATGCACTAGTGCTATAAGTGTATGAAAGCTCACCAAAGTAACTAAGTGGGTGTGCATCCAACTTGCTTGCTCATGAAGACCTAGGGTAATTTTAGGAAGCCCATCATTGGAATATACAAGCCAAGTTCTATAATGAAAAATTCCCACTAGTATATGAAAGTGACAACATAAGAGACTCTCTATCATGAAGATCATGGTGCTACTTTGAAGCACAAGTGTGGAAAAGGATAGTAACATTGTCCCTTCTCTCTTTTTCTCTCATTTTTTCTGTTTGGGCCTTCTCTTTTTTTATGGCGTCTTTTTTTCTTCCGGAGTCTCATCCCAACTTGTGGTGGAATCATAGTCTCCATCATCCTTTTCCTCACATGGGACAATGCTCTAATAATGAAGATCATCACACTTTTATTTACTTACAACTCAAGAATTACAACTCGATACTTAGAACAAAATATGACTCTATGTAGATGCCTCCGGCGGTGTACTGGGATGTGCAATGAATCAAGAGTGACATGTATAAAAAATTATGAATGGTGGCCATGCCACAAATACGATGTCAACTACATGATCATGCAAAACAATATGACTATGATGAAGCGTGTCATAATAAACAGAATAGTGGAAAGTTGCATGGCAATATATCTCGGAATGGCTATGGAAATGCCATAATATATAGGTATGGTGGCTGTTTTGAGGAAGGTAAATGATGGGTTTATGGTACCGGTGAAAGTTGCGCGACACAAGAGAGGCTAACAATGGTGGAAGGGTGAGAGTGTGTATAATCCATGGACTCAACATTAGTCATAAAGAACTAACATACTTATTGCAAAAATCTACAAGTCATAAAAACCAAGCACTATGCGCATGCTCCTAGGGGGATAGATTGGTAGGAAAAGACCATCGCTCGTCCCCGACCGTCACTCATAAGGAAGGCAATCAAAGAAACACCTCACGCTTAAAACTTGTCACACAACGGTTACCATACGTGCATGCTGCGGGACTTGCAGACCTCAACACACGTATTTCTCAATTTCACAATTACTCAACTAGCAAGACTCTAATATCACCATCTTTATATCTCAAAACAATTATCAAGTATCAAACTTCTCATAATGCACTCTATATGAAAGTTTTTATTATACCCATCTTGAATGCCCATCATATTAGGGCTAATTTTATAGCCAAAGCAAATTACCATGCTATTCTAAAAGACTCTCAAAATAATATAAGTGAAGCAAGAGAGATCAATAATTTCTATAAAGTAAAACCACCACCGTGCTTTAAAAAGATATAAGTGAAGCACTAGACCAGAATTATTTAGCTCAAAAGATATAAGTGAAGCACATGGAGTATTCTAATAAATTCTGATTCATGTGTGTCTCTCCCAAAAGGTGTGTACAGCAAGGATGATTATGTTAAACTAAAAAGCAAAGAATCAAATCATACAAGACACTCCAAGCAAAACACATATCATGTGGTGAATAAAAATATAGCCTCAAGTAAAGTTACCGATAGACGAAGACGAAAGAGGGGATGCCTTCCGGGGCATCCCCAAACTTAGGCTTTTGGTTGTCCTTGAATTTTACCTTGGGGTGCCTTGGGCATCCCCAATATTAGGCTCTTGTCACTCCTTGTTCCAAAATCCATCAAATCTTTACCCAAAAACTTGAAAACTTCTCAACACAAAACTCAACAGAAAATCTCATGAGCCCCGTTAGTATAAGAAAGCAAACCACCACTTTAATGTACTATAATTAACTCATTATTTATTTGTATTGGTGTTAAACCTACTGTATTCCAACTTATCTATGGTTCATACCCCCCGATACTAGCCATAGATTCATCAAAATAAGCAAACAACACACGAAGAACAATCTGTAACAATCTGGAGGTTTCAAATACTTCTGTAACTCCAAAAATTATGAAAAACAATGAAGACCTAAATAATTTGTATATTGCTCTACTGCAGTTGGAATTGGTATTTTATAGCTCTCTGGTAAAAAATGAAAATTATATTTGTGAGCGCATACTTTCTGTTTTTATCAGCAAGATCAAACAACAATCACCGAAGAAGATCCTAAAGGCTTTACTTGGCACAAACACTAATGAAAACATAAAAGCACGATCATAACAGAGTTTAGATAAATTATTTATTACTAAAAAGGAACAAAAAGTAAAGAAGAACAATAAAATTGGGTTGCCTCCCAACAAGCGCTATCGTTTAACGCCCCTAGCTAGGCATCTATAATTTTAATGACGCTCACATGAAAGATAGCAATTTAAACACGAAGGGAGCATCATGAAGCATATGAAAATCACATCTAAGTCTAACACACTTCCTATGCATAGGCATTATATAATCAAACAAATTATCAAGACAAGCAAAAACTAGCATATGCAACGGAGGAGAAAGAAACAATAGCAATCTCAACATAACGAGAGGTAATTTAGTAACATGAAAATTTGTACAACCATATTTTACTCTCTCATAATAATTACATGTAGGATCATAATCATGAGGAGAATTTAACACGGATGATCATTTAACTTAATACTCTAGATGCATGCTAGATAGCGATCGATGGGTGGAGTAATAGTAGTAGATGCAGGCAGGAGTTGGTCTACTTGTCTTGGACGTGATGCCTATATACATGATCATTTCCTTGAATATCGTCATAACTATTCACTTTTTTATCAATCTCCCAATAGTAATTTGTTTACTCACCATATGCTTTTTGTTCGAGAGAGTAGCCTCTAGCGAAAACTATCGCCCCCGAGACTACTTTTATCATATATAAAATCCAAAAATACCTTGCTGTAATTTTATTACCATTAGTTTTATTTTATCTATCTATAACTAGGAGATTTTATCCTTGCAAATAACCGCCGAGGGGATTGACAACCCCATTGACCGCGTTGGGTGCAAGTATTTGCTTTTGTGTGTGTAGGTCCTGTTAACGAGGTTTTGCATGGTTCTCCTATTGGATTAATAACCTTGGTTATTAACTGAGGGAAATACTTATCTCTATTGTACTACATCATCCTCTCCTCTTCGATGAAAAATAACCCAGCTTTCGCTTTGTAAAATTGTCGATGTAAAATCTTCATAGTCTGCTAGTGCCATCAAGCACTTAGTTTTTCTTATGTTTGAGCTAATGATAATTTTGATCAAAAACAGATCCACGGTTGTGGTTTATTATTCACCCCGGTCTTTATATGCTGATAATGTCAACTTATTGGAACGAATCCTTGGCCTGGTTTGCGGTGCAACCTGGCAAAATTATTTTGGTCAAAGATCCATAAGTGTTGCTGTGATAGAGCGCACACGTGGAAATTACTGAGACCCGATCAGATTCATGACCCGATATTATTTGTGACCCGGTATTTTTCATAATACCCGGCACCTATAAAGGAAGAAATACATACATACATACATACATACCCCGCGCGCGCTGCCGTCGCCGGCGACCTCGCTCGCGGCCGCCAGGGACCTCTCGCGCCCCATGATCCCCAACCTCTGCATCTTGCGTGCAAACACCCCACTCACGAACTGCAGCTGCCGACCTCATGCACCGTCATCACGGCCCACCCGACCGTTGCACCTGTTGGCGTGACCCGCCGCCCCATCCGGCCGGTTGAGCCCCTGAATTGTACCTCCATCTCTGCTCCCGCAAGCAGTGCTCGCCGCGCCACACCTCCAGCTAAGTAGCTTCTTTTTTCTATGCCTCCATTGGTCTCCCATGGTGCTATCTCCTTGGCCGCTAGTCATTACAACTAATCATCTTATCTTGCAGAGATCTATCGTCATTGCTTGCCAATGGCTGCCCGAGCTATGAGAATAATCGGCCTCCAACTGCCTCGGCCGCTCACCAACACGCCCACCTGCAGTTCAGGTATTGCCCAGCCGATGCTAATCACGGCCATTGCCCTTACGAGCTGTCTCTCATCCAGATCTTCTCAGTACAATGGTTGTCCCATGCTTTACTCGCTTAAAAAATTATTCATGGATGCCACCAAGAACCCACTCCTATGATCTCTCTCTCAATTTGTTCAAACAGATAGCAATCTTCTTGTGTACTAGTTGACTTTATGACCAAGTTTTCTCTATACGTGATGCTACTAATCTAATGTTGGAAAAGCTTTCCCATGTGATGGGTGTGTATCAGGGTTGAAAAATTCATTTTAAGACCCTCTTGTTGTCTTGAAGGGATCAAATCATGTATTATGTACTGTACACATGAGTGAAGTTCAATTTGCCAGAGAAGAGGCATTACCATGGCTGATGCTGGCTGTTCATGCATGGACGTGCCTGTATTCCATTTGAAAACCTGGGAGCATTCTCAAAAAGTTTAGAAATATCAATGGTAAAAGTTAGAATATTGGGAGGTTGATGCTTCGTGTGTGTATACATGGGCGCACATGTTCTTTTTCATGAAATGCAGTTCAACAATGCCACAAATTCCTCCGGAATTTGTTCCATTTAGCAATTTGTGTTATGATGTTTTGGTACTTGCTGTTTACAAAAAAGATGCCATTTTTTTAGCAAAATGTTTGTGAAAAAAATGTGGTGAAAAATTGTGCTCTCAAGAGTGTTTGATATGTTCAAAAAAGTGTTTTGATGAATTGGTTTATATGAAGTTCAAATTGGTTGTTCAATAAGTTTGAATCTATCATGGACAATACACAGCCTCCTCGTAGTGGGTCCCAATGCACTCAGGTCGTTCGTCGCTGCCACCTCTGGTCGTTCAACTACACAGCCCTAACACGTTCACTGCCATGAGAAACAACGACGAGCACGAAGACATCTTCTCATGCTCAATGCTCTCTCCCCCATAACACAAGAAGTTCATGTGAAACTCCTACTAAGGTTCAGGTACATCAAAGAATATACTCATGTGTGCATATAGATGAGTTCTCACCTGCCCATTTTGCACTCGATGGTGCTGTTGTAGTTCAGCTTGAGTGTGTGAGAGAGATTAGCTGATGTTATTGTCCTTGTTTTTCTGATAGAGATTAGCTCGCCCCTCCTCCATAGATGGCATACACCGGCCGCCAGAACCCGTCCAGGTGCTAGCCGTCATCCTCGATCTTCAATTACGGGTCTGCAACGACACTGCAAATAGAAAGGTCAGCATCTGGCCCTCTAGAAGCCCCTCTATAACCATGTATATTTTGTAGGGGCCTGTGAAGTTCAATTTGTTTTGCTTTCCGAAGTTCAGTTTGTTGATTCTTTGAAGTTCGGTTTGTTGATTTTTGAAGATAAAGGTTGCTTCACTTGTACTCCT
The DNA here is from genome assembly GCA_034509565.1 of Triticum monococcum. Lineage (NCBI taxonomy): Eukaryota > Viridiplantae > Streptophyta > Magnoliopsida > Poales > Poaceae > Triticum > Triticum monococcum. The sequence continues at coordinate 254,546,384 of CM067845.1, forward strand.
CTATCTAGTCCTATGTGGTGATATCCTCGACTCCTTGGTTCGGAGCTAGTGGTGGTTCTTCAGCTTCTCTGTTGCGCTATCGCGATTGTCGATAAGTAATCCTTTTTCTACTCTTGCCTTGTAATGCTGGATGGGTTCCCCCTTGTTTTGGAACCATAATAATACAAGTTTGTCTCTGTGCTCCTATTCCTATGATTACAATAGCAGAGAAAAGTAACAAGGTCGGAACGAAACCAGAGTGAACCATACCAAATCAGAACAGGGTCATTTGCAACCAACTCTAATCGTTTGTTCATCTAACTGAAGTAGAGACAAATTTTATACTATGTTCATCTACGGTGCCAAGTTGAGAGGACACCGTAGCACTCGAGAAGATGGTGAGAGGATGTGTGGTGAAGAGAAAATATAGGTTTTCAAATTGTCCATTGGTGGTAGCATCTAATCATTTTACAGAAGTATAATGAACATGTGTATGTATGTATAGTAGCATATTTTACTCGAACTGAGTTATTCTTTAAAAAAATGCACAAAGTTTGTGCAGCCAAAAAAGCATGTGTTAACCTTTTAATTGTTGCACTTGGTATGTACGAATTTTGCTTTATCCATTTTGGTTGATAAATGATGTCCCCCTATATGTTTATAGTTATTGGTTATTATAACTAAACTTATCTATTTTAGTTTGCAACATATGGCACAATAACATTTTGGCAAAGAGTTCAACTAAATAATAATTTTAGAGCAATTAGAAAGAAGGTCAAACACATTTACGCCGGAACGTCATTATTACTATGAATGTTAATACTTTGTAAAATATGAGAAGTTCAAAATATGATACTACCTCGTATCAGTTATAATTATCATGTGTTTTAGTTTAAATATGAACTAAACCATGCCAATAGAATAAAACCAATAAGTCCAAATTTTAAGAAAGTGGAGCAAAACCTAAGATATTTCACATTATCAAAGAATAAAATGAGGAAGTTCAAATTTAAATAACGAAGGAGTTTAAAATTGAAAATAAATGGATTTTTCTTGTTTCTAAAAAACATAGAGGTTCAAATTAAAAAACTAGAGGGAATTCAAGATGCAATTTTTTTGAAATAAACCAGAGAAGATTGAATTAGAAAGGAACAATTCATTTTTAAAGGAAATAAAATAGAGCAGTTCGATATTTATAAACCAAGAAGTCCAAGTTGAAAAAATAGAGCAGTTCGATATTTATAAAAAAACTCAGATTTTCCAAGAAGTTCATTTTTTTAAAAGAGTAGTTTGATGTATACAAAAAACTCAAATGCTTTCCATTTCTAAGGAAAATATGAATATGAAGTTTAACTCAAAATGGATGTACAGCTCGCACGCTTCCCAGTGAGCCTCCGCATTGGAGTACAGCTCGCACGCCTCCCATTTAGTCAAGCACTCAAGCACCTGCCCGCACGGAACCTCCTAGCCATTAAAAGAGTGAGGCATGGCGTCACGTGAATGGTTAACAGAACGCACACAATTTAAATTATACAAAAGATTTGAGATGTTACAGTGGCAGCTATTTGTTTCAAAATGCCTTTGTTGGTTGTTATTCGAGTGTGCCTTCTCTTAAAATGGACATGAAAAATACCACAACATGTCGGGTGCCATTCCATTATAGCATGCCAAGTTTCATGAATTTCAGACGAGTTTTGGATTTACTAGAATTTAAAAACAAAGTATCTCAACATTTTGCCGGCAATCAACAATGCTCTAGTGTTTGAAATTCATTCTCATTTCTTGCATGGGACTTAAGCATGCACCGAAGGACACAAATTTGATTTTTCAGTCAATTTATATGCACTGGAGCATGTGCATATAATTCAAATTCAAGTATGCACATAAAATGCCTAGAAAACCCAGTTAATGTATAAAAATGTCCAAACGAACCCCGAAAAATTCCAAAATTAAACACAACACTCCTGTTGTTCTACGTTGACACTAGAAATTTTTTGAAATCAATAAGAGGTAACGGATATCGTTTCGTCCCCAAAGGTGGCACGTTCCCTACCGAAACCATCACGCTTGTTGTGAGAAGCTCTGGTTTGTGAGAAGCTTATACCCAAACCTGCCCCAAATGGGACAAATTTTTTACCATGGCATGTTGATGCCGCTCCATGATAGCATGCCAAGTTTCATGAGTTTTAGACGAGTTTTGGATTTACTAGAATTTAAAAACCAAGTATCTCAATGTTTGTGGCCGAGTGACGATGGCAAGGTGTTTGAAATTCATTCACATTTCTTGCATGGGACTGAAGCATGCACCGAAGGACACAGATTTGATTTTTCAACCAATTTATATGCACTGGAGCATGTGCATGTAGTTCAAATTTGAATTATGCACATAAAATGCTTAGAAAACCCAGTTAATGTATAAAAATGTCCAAACGAACCCCGAAAAATTCCTAAATTAAACACAACACTCTTGTTGTTCTGTGTTGACACTAGAAAAATTGAAAGCAATAAGAGGCAACGGATATCACTTCGTCCCCAAAGGTGGCACTTTCCCTATCGAAACCATTACGCTTATTGTGAGAAACTCTGGTTTGTGAGAAGCTTATACCCAAACCTGCCTCAAATGGGACAAAAAATTTACCACGGCATGTTGATGCCGCTCCATGATAGCATGCCAAGTTTAATGAATTTCAGACGAGTTTTGGATTTACTAGAATTTAAAACCAGGTATCTCAATGTTTGCGACCGAGTGATGGTGGAAAGGTGGTTGACATTCATTCCCATTTCTTGCATGGGACCTAAGCGTGCAACCAAGGACACATATTTGATTTTTCAACCAATTTATATGCACTGGAGCATGTGCATGTAGTTCAAATTTTAATTATGCACATAAAATGCCTAGAAAACCTAGTTAATGTATAAAAATGTCCAAACGAACCCCAAAAATTCCAAAATTAAACACAACACTCCTATTATTCTATGTTGACACTAGAAAGTTTTGAAAGCAATAAGAGGCAACTAATATCGTTTCGTCCCCAAAGGTGTCACGTACCCTACCGAAATCATCACGCTTGTTGTAAGAAGCTCTAGTTTGTGAGAAGTGTATACCCAAACTTGCCCCAAATGGGACAGAACTTTTACCACGGCATATTGATGCCTCTCCATGATAGCATGCCAAGTTTAATGAATTTCAGATGAGTTTTGGATTTACTGGAATTTAAAACCAGGTATCTCAATGTTTGTGGCCGAGTGACGGTGGCAGTGTGTTTGACATTCATTCCCATTTCTTGCATGGGGCCTAAGCATGCAACCAAGGACCCAGATTTGATTTTTCAACCAATTTATATGCACTGGAGCATGTGCATGTAGTTCAAATTTGAATTATGCACATAAAATGCCTAGAAACCCCAGTTAATGTATAAAAATGTCCAAACGAACCTCGAAAAATTCCAAAATTAACCAGAACACTCATGTTGTTCTATGTTGACACTAGAAATTTTTTGAAACCAATAAGAGGCAATGGATATCATTTCGCCCCCAAAGGTGTCATGTTCCCTACCTAAACCATCATGCTTGTTGTGAGAAGCTCTGGTTTGTGAGAAGCTTATACCCAAACTGCCCCAAATGGGACAAATATTTTACCACGACATGTTAAGCTATCTGAATCGTTTGTGATGTTCACATATCGTACACAGTTCTGAATAAGGGACCGTGTCTGATGACACTTTGCGCGCTAGTTTTTTTGCTGAAGCGAATCCAAAATTTTAGCTTCCGCGGAAATATCTACCTCCCCGCCCCCTCCCCCTTAACAAAAGCCACATTTCCCCTATTTCTGCCTTCCTTTCCAAATTGAAACCTTCACTCCTTGCTTGCAGCGCCGTCTCCTCGCCGGCAACCCTCCTTCACGCTGCTCGGGCTCGCCTATCCAGGCAGGTAATCCACACCCGACCCCCATCCTCCTCCTTCCACATCCCACATGCCCCGACCGCCGGTGCGAGACCTTCCACCCAAATCACTGACCCCTCCACCAGATAAATGTTTCCCTAAGCCATGGTGCATGCAGTATAGCCAGGATCTCAAGGAGCATTTGGTAGCAAAAGCAAATCGCGACCGCACACGTGGATGAGGTCGCGATGGCTGCCGTTCGTCCCGACCCCTAGATCTTGGAGGAGCACCTCGCCATCAAGGCCATCGTCAATGCTTGCGCGCCGACGTCGCGACACAGTTGGCTAGTTTAAACGACAGTTCGTGGCGTTTTCGTGAGGCCACCGTCGGTGCCTTTGGTGAAGACTATGAGGTGTTTTCTCGGCGTGCACATGCTTACCTCATCTCAAGAGCCAGCAGGTTGGTGCCCGGAGCGGCTCAGGCAACTCACCACTACGATGAGGGCACCCACAATGCGGAGGCCTCTCCCTCTTCCATGTCCAAGGAACCAATCGTCATTGATATCTTCGACAATGAGGAGTGGCTTGTCTTATTAGCACACTATAAGGACCCATGTTCAGTTTGCTAGCTACTGCCTTTACTTAACAAATTCTAGTGAATTGTGCTATCTTCTTTTACCATGCAATCTTCTTCTCTAGTGTATATGTTCTATATGTCATGCAATGTGGTGTTCAGTTAACTGTTTGGTTCAATTTTGCAAATGTGATGTTCAATTTCTTCAAGGTGCAATTTCCCAAGTTGTCAAGCATGCTTGGTTTGGTTAACTGTCTGATCTTCTATTAGGAGTATGTTATATTGTGCAATGTGGTGCTTAGTTAACATTTGGTTCATTTGTTGTGGTCTTTAGTTAACTGTTTGGTTCAATTCTGCAACGCGATGTTTAATTGTTGTGGGTGCATTCTGTTATTGTACACCATGTGAGAAATAAATCGAATTTGGCTGTAGTAAATACATGAGAAACAAATACAATTGCTATATTTCCAAGTTGTTAAGCATGCTTGGTTTGGTTAAATATCTGATCTTCTATTAGGAGTATCTTATATTGTGCAATGTGGTGCTCAGTTAACGTTTGGTTCATTTGTTGTGGTGTTTAGTTAACTGTTTGGTTCAATTCTGCAATGCAATGTTCAATTGTTGTGGGTGCATTCTGTTATTGTATACCATGTAAGGAATAAATTGAATATGGTTGTACTAAATACATGAGAAACAAATACATTTGCTATATTATCAAGTTGTTAAGCATGCTTGGTTTGGTTAATTGTCTGATCTTCTATTAGGAGTATGTTATATTGTGCAATGTGGTGCTCAGTTAATGTTTGGTTCATTTGTTGTGGTGTTTAGCTAACTGCTTGGTTCAATTCTGCAATGCGATGTCCAATTGTCGTGGGTAGAATTTTGTATTGTTGTGCATGTGAGGAATAAATCGAATTTGGCTGCACTTAATGCATGAGAAACATATACAAGTTCTATATTTCCTAGTTCTTAATCATGATTGGTTTGGATAAATTGGTTTACCATGTGGCTTGAATTAATCTGATGAATCTGCAATGTGCTTATTTTTCATCAACATATTTTACTGATAGCATGCGAACCCTCACTTAACCTGATGACTAACTACATAATAGGTGGGAATACATACAAGATATACAAAAGCCACAAGAATACATCAAACATCATACATGAGAACAACATCCGACTATGGATTAAACACAAATAGGAACTCAAACGACATCCATCCTGCTAGCCTAGGCTGCCGACTAGGAACCTATCCCAAGATCGACGAAGAAGAAGGAGAACTCCAAAACAAGTAAACATCGCTCTCACGTCATGATCATCACATAACCTGTACCTGCAACTGCTGTTGTAGTAATCTATGAGTCACGAGGACTCAGCAATCCCATTACCATGGGTTTCAAGACTAGCAAAGCTTAATGGGTATGGAAAGGATAAGTGGTGAGGTTGCAACATCACTAAGCATTGTATGGTGGCTAACTTACAAGTTCAAGAATAAGAGATGAGAAATTACACAACGGTCGCAAACTAGTAATGATCAAGAAGTGATCCTGAACTACTTACGTTCAAACATAACCCAACCGTGTTCTCTTCTCGAACGCACCCGAAAAGAGACAGTCACGGTTACGCACGCGGTTGGTGTATTTTTTATTGAGTTTAGTTCAAGTCCACTACAACCTGGTATTAACAAATTCCCATCTACCACATAACCGCGGGACGGCTCTCGAAAGTTTAAACCGTGTAGGGGTGTCCAAACTTAGCCCATGATAAGGTCACGATCCACGCAGACAATCCTCCATCACGGGACATCCGATCAAACTTGGGATCTCGGTGCACAAGACATTTCGACAATGGTAAAACAAGTCTAGCAATACCTCCCGACGTGCTGACACCCTGATAGTAGCCGCGTGTATCTCGTCTCAGGCCACGACGGATGAGCTACGCATACAGGTGCCAAAAATAACCCGGGTTGCCCTGGGGAGGCCCCGCACAGTGCTCTAGTTTGGACCAACACTCATGAGGAGCACTGGCCCGGGGTTGATTAATTCATCGGGGTCCGGGAAGTCCCCATGCAAGTTTTAGTTGTTATTAGGCAAATGGTAAAACCAATGTTGGGCCTTGCTGGAAGAGTTTTATTAAAAGCAAACTGTCAAGAGGGGCCCATAAACCCTCACCATGTTAGGGACGCAAAAATCAAGGAACATAACACCGCTATGATGAAAACTAAGGCAGCAAGAGTGGAACAAAACACCAGGCAAAAGGCCGAGCCTTCCACCCTTTACCAAGTGTATAGATGCATTAATTAAATAAGAGATATTGTGATATCCCATGATATCCATGTCCCAACATGGAACAACCTGCAACTACACCTGCAACTAGCAATGCTATAAGAGGGGCTGAGCAAAGCGGTAACATAGCCAAACAACGGGTTGCTGGGATGGTGGAAAAGGTTAGAGGCTATCATGGCAATTTGGGAGGCTTGATAAACAAGTGGTAGGTAGCGCGACATCGCAAAAGCACCGAGACAACTAGCATAGCAACAATAGTAGTGAGATCCAGGGTGACGGTCATCTTGCCTAAAATCCCGCTACAAAGAAGATCGAGTCCATGAAGTAGATAACCCAATGTAGTCGAACGAATCCTCATGATTGCAACAAAACAGGAACTATCGAGAAGAAGCACAACTGGAAAGAAGCAAACAACATGGTAAACACACAACACATAACATGGCATGATGCTCATCCAAGTATGATGCATGACAAGTCTACATGATGCTACTCATGGCAAGAGATGATGCATACAAGAACAACACATCAAAGCAAGTTTAAGTGAGGCCGGAATCAACATACAACAATTTCGGTAAGTCCCATATTCAAATTTTGAAATTGGTCCAGATCTGAATAACACATTATGTTGAAGTTGTGATATAGACCTAACCTCGTTGCAAGATCTGGTATGTTGTTGCGGCCCGATCTTTCACGACACTCCACCACCAGCAGTAGCAACCTCTCGCCCGCGCACGTGATGTACACGAAGTAGAGGGTTTGAACCTTGCGGCCCAGCATGAGAAAACCAATCTCGACGAAGGTACTCACGTGCAAAACAATTTCCACGAAGAGAAATCACAACAAAGAGATTTTCTAAAGATCCCTCCAAAACTTGATACAGGTGTCTACCATGAAAAACACATGACGTCTATTTCATATAAAAATAACCCGTATTACATGACGCACAACCTAGGCTTTAATTGCCGACCCAAATGGCATAGCTTGGAAAGCAAGCTGACTAACCAAGAAAACTCTTCGTACGTCTAGATTACACGTGGACCTAGGCTTTAATAGTATTTGGACTCCTAATTACCTAGTAGATTACTTGCTTTATAGATTAGCAATATAATCTTTACAACCGAACAACACACCCTAGAAAAACCTGCATTGAGACTTTATTATGTAATAAATAAGTGCTCATGTCTTCTACAGGTGGACCCCAGCCGCATTCTTTCAAGGAAGATCGGTCACGTATCAAGCATCCCTTCCACACACAGTCCTTCCATGGTAAAAAAAGGAATATAAAATATTTTATGTACTTGCTTCTCACGTAGCAACTATTCCTGGCAAGCCAACAAACAAGATCCATCATGGACTCCTTTCCTCCATCTAAATCAGGCTTACCAAGATAATTAAAATGTTCTTTTTCTTTGTTTCCTCTTAATGCATGAAAGTCTAACACTGACGCAATTATCATCCCAACCTGAACAGGCTTCTCTTCTCTCCTGACGCACATCGCTTGCAAAGCTTCAACATGCATGCATCTATATACTAGTGGTTGTTCATATTCGTAACTTAACTGTGGGTATTTCCATATACATCGCTTCATATCAGCTCCAGTCGAAACTGGGACGATCTCTGCATTTAAATTACACGTGGCCGTATCATCCTCTCCCTCTTGAAAAGAAACCGTCCCCGGTTTCGAGTCTATCTCTTTTGCAATATCTTGATCTGCGGATTGAACGACGGCCGCAAAACTTTCAGGAACTTCGGCCTTTTTTTCCTTCTTCTTCATGCTCTTTTATCTTCTCAAGATGTCCTTTTCTCCAAGAAATAAAATGCTCCTTATCCATTGGCACGATACTGTACTTCTTACCCTTCTTGACAGTATATATGTGTGTTTTACAATCATACACCACATCATGCTCTTTGTACCATGGCTCACCCAATAATAAATGACATGAAATCATCGCTGCCGGAATCACATCGCAGAAAATCTCGCAAAAATAATTTCACAACAAAAATGGTACCTTGGTTTGGTGCGTGACAGTGAGCACTTCATGACCCCAACGAAACAAGTATGGTTGTGCTCGTGGTGTCACCGATAGATCTAGCTTCTCCATCATCTCGATGCTTACAGCGTTGATCAAACTCATGTGGTCAATTGTCATGGCACATGATCTCTCCTGTACCACAACACGACTATGAAAAGTCCATCCCATCGACCTTCCTCCTCTAGTTGAAATCCATAGCTTAGCTTCAGTGATAATCCGGTCATCTTCCGCACAGTGCCGTGAACAACCTTGCTCTGAATACCACCTGATATAGACCTAACCTCGTTGCGAGATCTGGTCTGTTGTTGCGGCCCGATCTTTCACGACACTCCACCACCAGCAGTAGCAACCTCTCGCCCACGCACGTGATGTACACGAAGTAGAGGGTTTGAACCTTGCGGCCCAGCACAAGAAAACCAATCTCGACGAAGGTACTCACGCGCAAAACAATTTCCACGAAGAGAAATCGCAACAAAGAGATTTTCAAAAGATCCCTCCAAAACTTGATACAGGTGTCTACCCTGAAAAACACATGGTGTCTATTTCATATAAAAATAACCTGTATTACATGGCGCACAACCTAGGCTTTAATAGCCGACCCAAATGGCATAGCTTGGAAAGCAAGCTGAC